>CM024655.1:36922727-38176812 GCA_014182695.1 Eucalyptus albens
GCATACTTTTCTCTATATCTATCCGCCATCTGAGAAAAGAAAGTCCTGCTATATATACTGTATTTTATCCAGGACCGCTTGCTTCTGATCCCGCTTTAGAGTCTGTGACGGTTGATGATCCTCAGTCGCAAGGTCTTAAGGAAGAAAGAAGGTCTGATGCCTTTCTACTTTTGAGGGCGGGGAGTTCATGCAAAGGCTTTCAGAATGAAGATAGCGTGGAATATTCTGAAACACAATAATCTCTGATCGGAATTCTTCAAAGAGAGGGTTCTTGCCTCTACGCACTTATGGGATGCTCTTCCTAAAACTGGGCACTAACGCGCGCCTGGGCTAGCATTTGTGCAGTTGCAAAATCCCTAATTTGATTGGTGATGGGGGACTTCTGGCATTGGGGACATGCCTCTCATTGATTCAACCACCCAAGTTCGTTCCCAACCATTAATGAAGTCTTTCTTTATAATAGAGAGTTTCTTCCGAAACCTCACTTCTATAGTAGAGAGTAGCATTCGTAAAACAAACAAATAAGAGAGAGCAGTTTGGGGGCTTTCTAATAATGATCTCTTTAAGCTATCTGGAACAAAAATCACTTTCTTTCTATAGGGAATTTGGTTGCATCCTTTAAGGGGGCGGCTTTCGAGTAGATTTTCCTCTTGTATATCTCATTCTACAGAAAGTTTAAATCATCTTTTCGTCAATAGTGGGATTGCAGGAAGAATTATATATAGATAGGGACTTTTAAAGTCTTTTCAATATCCAAAAGAAGCTGGAATCATAGCTTTCGCATCGGCAAGGAGTCACCTCTCTCACCAGACTCGTCCCTTGTTTTCTTGTATGGGAAACCCATTCTTTAATGAGAGAAAGAAAAGAGTTTTTGAAAAGCCTTTCTCAAGCTCATCCCAGGGATGGATGTAATTCATGCGAGACCAAAGGGAGCCATACCAATACTGGCCTTAAAGCTATTATTGTAGGCAAACTCTGCAAGTGGTAGGTAAGCATCCCAACTACCTGGAAAACCATTAAACAAGCTATTAGCATATCCTCTAATGTTTGTATAACTCGCTCAGATTGTCCATCTGTTTGTGGGTGGAAGGCAGTACTAAAGTGTAGCTTAGTTCCCATGGCTTGTTGAAATCCACTCCAAAATCGCGAAGTAAACCTAGCATATCGGTCAGATACTATGCTTATAGGTACGCCATGCGGCCTCACAATCTCATCCACGTACAACTTAGCAAGTCGCTCAGGAATCCAAGTAGTTCGAATTGGTTGGAAGTGCGTTGACTTTGACTATTGATGAGACAACTATCTATTCTTGATCCATCAGAAAGAAGTCGATATGTATCTGATTACTTCCTTGGCTTCATACTTTCCGAGGTATAGCGCCCCGGAATACCATCGAGAAAGAGCAATAAAACAAGGTGGGAATAAGATCTAACAAATGGGTAGGACAACCAAGAGCAATTCAATGGCTTTATGAGATAATCGGTATACTTTCTGCGTAGGCAGTCCCAGCGGTATCCAATCAATGTAGTCAGCGGAACAAAGGAAAGAGGAATGGGAGAAGTTTTAGAGGAAGATCTAAGTACCGAGAGGGAAATGGAGCTCGAATCAATATCATTCTACACGCACCCACCATTCGATAGCAGCGACCTCACCACGCATCATTACCACCAGCCATTTCACTCGAATCTGTAGTAAGCAATATCCTTCGCAACTAGAGGAGAAATATTCTTATTTTCTTTATCTTTCTTGGCATCAACAACCTTAAGAACCATAGGTGCACCAACCGAGGCAGAGATTGGGGTGCAGTGACCGTACCCGAGATAGATCTGAACCGACGGTTGCGGAGAATAGGTGCAACGGGGATTCTTTTCTTTCGGCTCTCGTCCTTCATTCACAAGTGCCTACTTCTTTCCCTCTATACTTTTCCTACACGGATCGAGGTTCTATTCTTCCCTTTCTGGTTAATAGATGAAATAAGCCCCATCTTCTAAAGCTTCTTTTTGTTTGGATGTATCTGCTAATGCGTCTTTGGATGCCTCTGCAGATTCAGGTGCTCCAGTTGCTTTTTTCCAGTGGAAACTTCTGTTCAATATTACTTACCTGTGGAACTATCAAAAGTCTATTCCTTTGATTCGACGGATGAAAGAGCGCATAATTCAGATGTTGCTTCTTTGGACGCGGAAGGATCAGGATCCCTTGTTTCGGTAGAAAGAAGATCTGTTGTTGGTTAGTAAGTCATGGGTGAGTAAATAAAAAGTAGAATATGACATCATTTTAAGCTGTTGGGTACGAAACTAGACGTTCCTTCGCCTCTTCTTCTTTTTGTGCCACATTCAAGCAAGAAAAAAGCTACTCTTCTTAGCAGTTGAACAAGTGAATGGAATGATTCTTCCCCCGAGGGTGACTTCACTACCTGGATCCTCATCTCTTGAACTCGTTCTGGCAGCTAGTTGAATGGCACCGGCATCTCATCTAGTCTAGATCGATTCCCTAAGAGTTTCTTCTCTATAAGGCGATTTGGCCCATTTTCTCTTTCCTCTTTCTCTTCCCTGGAAATAAGGCAAGCCTTTCTTTATCACGACGGCCTTCCTTTATTCGGAATGAATTCGTCTCAAAAGAAAGAGCTAGCGAACCACACCAATTCCATTCCATTTCTCTCAGACAGAGCAGGATAGCTGCCATCAAGCTGCCCCTTTAGAGCGAGGGCGAGACCAATGCTATCAAGAAGAAGGAAGAATAGCCTTTATGCCTTAAGCCTTGAGCTAAATCATTGACCTTGCGCCTGGTTTGATTATAGGACATTGCCGCATTTCATCTCAAAGAGGATCTAACTCTTTCTTTCGGGAAAGGGAAGGTTGAAATCCTTTCCTGAGCGTGATGCCACTCCTTATCCTTACTACAGTAAAAGTCTATGCAGTAAAAGTAGCTACTTTTGTTTTGCTTTCTTTTTTCCCAAAAAATTGGATAAGTAAGACATCTGCCATAGACGTCAGGTCTGTGTTCAATCGAGAGAGGTACACGTTGTCCTTTATCTGGTGTGCTTCCTTCTTCTAGCTATGATCCCATCGGTATAGTAGGATGATTACCTTCGCACACTTACTAATCTTAAAAAGGCAAGGAAGAAGCGAAAACATGGTTTTCATGTGATTAACTTAGGGAAGATTCCTAGCTACTTAGAAGGCATCGTTTCAGTGGTAACAGTATTGCCGGCTTCAAAATCGACGAGGATTTTCATTTAAAGCCCGCCCTATCACTATATCTTTATAACGAGCTAATATCCTAAACGGTGGGCGTGGAGAAGAGCATGCCTATTTCCTACTTTGAGGAGAAAGCTCTGGTCGAGCACTACGATGACAGGTAGTCATTTTCCCAGACGGTTTCGAGTAATCAAACCATGTTTGTCTAAAAATAATTAAACGACACGACCTACTTCATTAGGCATACATATTTTCCGAGTAGAATGAATACTTTAACCTATGACCTGAAGACTCGGGATAGATTTTTGAGTACGAACGAACTGCTCGAAAAAGGCACGTAGGCTAATTATAAGATTAGCTGTTTTACTTTAGAATCACAACCAGTTCCAGAGTTCATGAGAGCTTATCCTTTCCTTTTTTAGACACAAACCGATGATCTTTTGCTCCCTAGAGTCAAAAGTAAGGAAAAAGAGGAGTTGAGAGGGCGTCGTCAACCCGGGTTTTTTATGAAAAAAATTATCTGTCGACAATAGAATCAAAATGACAGATCGAGCGAGAGGTTGAGCGTTGAACCATTTCAAGGAGCCAGAATCCCAAAATGAACGGCGGCTCCTTCCCGAAGGTTTCAGATCCTAAAAAGGATAAAAATTTTCAATGCTTTAAGCACTCGCTAGCCCTTATTGACGATCGAGTTGGGAAGAGAGTGGCAGGTGAGCATGCCGACGATGGGTAGAGGCCCTAGTATAGGTAAGCCCGAAAGGCTGCCAAGACTAGGTAGGGGTACTACTAAATCTACGAAGGAAGGCCTCTATCTATCAGGCTAACAAATCTGCTTCTCTATGGGAAAAATCGAAACAGCTCGGGGAGAAACCCCCCGAACCCTCTCTTCTTTTTCCTTGTGTTAGACCGTTCGTGACCCATACGTCTGAGACGGCGAGCTACTACTTAGAAGTACTATTTCTAAACGAACTATCTGAATGGAAAGGTCCTTCATTCCATTTCTTTATTCTGAACGGAGTGAGGGTTTTCAATCTTACTGACGGCACGAAGGAGATTATAGACCAACTAATGGACTAGTTTAAGAAAGAAAGGGATTCTACCACACACAGCTTGCTTCGAGACTGAAAGGAAAAGTGATCCTATTCCTCACTGCTCACGAAAGATAGGATTGGAGACTGAGGCCCGAGACTGGAACGAAGCATGGATTGGACGACGATACCGACCGGGACTAAAGGGTTACTGGACTGTATAAGGTATACCGTTGACCGAGCGCAGTGAGGGAAAGAAGAGAAGTAAAGAAAGCATGAAGTAAGTAGAGCGTGAAGTAAGCACTCCTGTAAATAGAAGAGTTGTCTTATGGGCAGATATTCTATTTACCAACCCCTTCTTCTCCCCGGAAAAGAAGGGCTAGGTTCTTGTCGGGATTAGTTAGTACGAATACGATGTTAGAGAATCCAAAGAAAGTGATTGACCTCTCGATGCTTTGAATAGCTATCTTTTTCGAGCTAAGCAAGCAAGTAAACGACTTGAAAGCCCTTGCTGATCAATCCCAAACAGCCGTAAGACTTTCTCACCAAGGGAAGGGGATTCGGTAAAGTCTTCCGTGGCTGACTCCTATTTCCTTGATTCGGTTTAGTAGGAATGGGAAGTATCTGCCCCTTGTGCAAGAGCTTGAAGATGACTATTACTATAGGAAGAGGTTAGCGCTTTGGTTAACAAAACCATTAGATTAGGAAGGAAACTCTTTTTCTTTGCACTAGAGATGCAAGGAATAGAAAAGCATCCCACGTTCCCACTATGCGGTAATATAGGGACTGCCTCTCTTTCCAGAAGCAAGAGGAGCATGGGCGGCTTCGCACCTTCTCAAGCGCTACGCCCGTTGGAATGGACCCAAGGAGCGGTAAGAAGACTTGCTTTCTGTCTCGCATGGATAAGAGTCAGTTGCGTACCTGGCTTGCTTGGAGAGTGAAAATCCTTACGCGGTAGACCAATAGCAGCGGATTCAGTCCTTTCCCTTCTTTCTTACTTTCATGCCCTACTTGCCTGAGATAGAGATCAAAACAAAAGCTGAATGCCCGAAAAAGCAAAGACAGATTCAAAAGTCAAATGCACCGGGATCATTTGTTGATACTTCTCTTGAATGGACAGTGGAATTACGGTGGAAATGATCAAGTCAACCATAGTCCTGCTACTAAGACTAAGTCCTGAACCAATGCGACTAGAACCCCGTATTCGCATTCTCTTTCTCCGAATGCTTCAAGGAAGGCTAAGAGAAAGAAGTAAACGAGCAAGAACACTTTTTCGCGCTCAATCCCTTGCTTGTTCTTTCACTTATTACTAGCAGCTCTTCCTTTACACCTGAGAACAACCTATTCTTTTTCACAGCAAACCATGAAGAGTCGAAAGAGTTCACATATGTTGAGAGCTTGCAGGCAGAAGAATAACTAAAAGCTGTCCGATCCAATGCAATCTCAATCACTACTTGTAAACCTGCGAAAAATGCGAAAGGAGCCCTCATCCCCTCTCTCCTCTCCCACTCCACACCTGAATAGATATAGGGTGGCCTCGCCTTGGAAGGCTACATTCGATTTGGAATGGATCTGTAAAAGGCTAAAGCAGCCCTACTTTCACTATGCTATTACTGGGTGGGACTACTCCACTACTGGGAGAGACTGACTGACTTACTGATCCAGATAGAGCAAAGACTGACGGTGAGGCTTCTTTCATAAGGTGGGCAGGGCTATTCCTTTCTCTTCCTGCTTCCGTAAATGACAAAGGGAGAGGGTTGGTATTCTCATCAAGGTTTATCCGGTCGCTGAGCTATTCTTCGCTCCTGGCGGACCATTACGTGTACTGTCTACTCTGCTCTTTATGGAAGAGCCGACTCCAGAGGATAGGTATGGACAGTTCGGGTGGGGACCTGACCCGACAAAAGCTCTTTTTCGTTAAGATAAAGAGGTATCTGGCGAAACCAAACTGAGATCTTGGAGCAAGGACGTTGAGATCAAACATGAACCTGTCCGAGCCGGGAGCAGTTGATCCGTATACGTATACTTCGTAATGGAAACTAAACCTTCCAAAATAGATTGGGGAGAGAGCTTAGAGGTGTGCACTGAAAGGGGGATCTTATGTCATATGCTGCTCGAAGGCGAGAAGAAGTTTCATCGAATGCTACTTTCCTCGATGAGGGACCACCTAGATCGGATTAGAAAGCAGTGGACTACTCCCAGTTATCGACTTCAAGCGGGGAAAGCTAATTCAGTAGTTGATTTGGGAACGAGTCGAGCATTTGAAACAGGAGAATAAAGGCTTTTGAAATATATCATCTATCGGTTGAAAGAACCTTATTCGTGGAAGATGATATATTTCAAATCCCAAAAGCCCCTGACCTTAGAAGGATGTAACTTACTACTCTTGGAGTTAAAGAGCATATCTTTTTCTATTATTGGTATTTTTCTATCTCGGAGTGGACTAAGGCATCAATCTGAACTCCAAGCCCTATCAGCTTGCCGGAGAAAAACGAAGCCTTAGAAATTGTAAATTCATCCCTCCAAGCGGATAAAGGCTTCAACCTATTCATCTATCCTATCCCTCGCTTTACTCTTCTCGGAAAAGGTTATCCCATTTTCTCCGGGCATTGATAGCGATTGATCGAATTGCTACTCTGGTTTGAGAAGCTTTTAAGTTTTCCTTATCTCTCGTGCCTTTCTTTGAACTGCCATGAAAAGAATTCGAAATACGTATATCTGGTACTCAATAAACCGCCTTCGCTGGCCAACCCCTATGTCTTGGTACTCTACCCTCCCATTCATAAGAGAATGGTAGTTGTCACCGGAAGCAGGTGAAAGCAGTGAGTTGAGTAAGTCTTGTCAACAAGGCTTCGCACAACTAAATACTAACACACTGTTCACTTCTGTACTTCTCCACCGCCAAAACAAAATGACTTATGCAATTCATACAGGCACGCATGAAAGACGAGCGAAAAACGATGAATTTACCTTACTTAAAAGCTCGCGGGCCCCGGCTATGGAAAAGGATCTGTTATTGTCCATGCCCTAGCCGTTGCTTCCGCTGGATCAATGGGATCCCAATCTCGATTTCCTAGGTATGCTTGCCCTGTTCAGAAACTGAAGCTACTTGTTCTCTTTCACTACACCAAACCCACGAACTTTCACCGAAACGCATACAGTTGATTCCACAGGTACCACGGGCATGCTAGTAATGCCTGTTGGACTTTGCAAAACTTATTGCCTAACCTACTGGAGGAAGGAAAAAATAACTTAGCTGGTTTTTTTGTCGACAATCGGAACCTGAGAATATTCAAGGACCCGTTACCCGGCAGGGGAAAACCAACAGCACAGAGGCTCCGCAGCAAGAGGAGCCACAAACACGATTGTAGAAAGATACCAGGATTATACTCAAACAATATCAGCGGTACTCTCCGAAGTAAGCCCTGAAAAAAAAAAAGGTGCTACACTAATTGTAGTAAGCAGAACAGGGCCTCGGCCTAGGCAGTGATCAAAAAAAAATCATCATCAACGATGATTCGAAATCGAAATTATATGTAAATTCCTACAGAGCAGGGGAAAAAATACAAGAATGAATCTACGGAAAATGGAAAATATCGAAATAAGCCGCTTCACAGCTCGAATAGGAGATTTCATTTTAGGATTCTATCTGTTATGTGCGCTTTTCGCCCGCCGACTGGCGACGGGCTGGGCTGGCACTTCGGCCCATCACATCAAGGTGACAGGATTCGAACCTATGGCCCTCTGTACCCAAAACAGATGCGCTGACCAGACTGCGCTACACCTCGTTTCACCCTCCGAAGCATATAGATCCACCATAGTGCAAGAGCGCTCCCATTTTTTGGCTTCCTCTTTCACTTGAATTTCCAAATCCGTCTCGCTCCCGGCTACCTTTCCTTTGGACCCTTCGCCCGCTTAGAAGTGGATTCGAACCACTGACACAAGGATTTTCAGTCCTTTGCTCTAACCAGCTGAGCTACCTGAACCACTTTCCAAAAGTCTGTTTGATTCATCGAATAGCGCCCCTTGACTAGTAAGGGAAAAGCCCTTTACTAATCAAATAGTTAGGGCTTTTTTAGCTTGTTCGTCAAGCTTTCGAGCAGCTCTTTCAACTGCCGCCTAATCTCCCAACATGCTCAAGAACCGAGAGCCGTCCAGGGGCTGGACGGCCGGAGGGAGCTTGCTTATAGAAAGAAGATAGGCCGGTCAAACAAAAACAACGCGCAACGGGCTCTCCGCTCCTAGTCACTAAGTAGTGCTATTCTGTCCTCCTAGGGACTCCACCAAGAGGTTCTTTCTCTCACGTCATTTCGCCCGCCCGTTCCACTTCCGTGCCGGAGGAAATGGGATTCGAACCCATGATACAATCTTCTTGTATGTCGATTTAGCAAACCAATGCCTTCAGCCACTCAGCCATACCTCCAAGTTGTTGATCGGAATTGGATGTGGCGGGTTTGGTTGGTTGCCCGAAGGGCTATCTGATCCGATCAACTTCGTAAGCCGTAGCGCGCTAGCGCGCGTACTCTTCCTCTATCTATGAGCGAGACTCCATCCAAATCTGCCATTCGTTGGGCGAGGCCTTCTTTTCTATGAAGACCCCACCGCTGAATGATGAACTTTGCCAGTCTTCGCCTCCGACCCGACCAGGAGAGGACACAGGGTCAAGCCAAGCCCTTACCCGCCTGAATGGAATTCATATCTCCTTCGTCTGGTCGAGAAGGGAGGGGGAACTGGACTGTGACTCCTCTATTACATTACATTACGGATAAGTCCATTCTCGTCATGATCGATCCACGTGCTACCGTAGTGCCCGGAGAACCAGGCTTGCTTAGCAACCAAAGCTAGCTTACTAAGGCGACGGAATTTCTCGTTGATTGCACGAGCTAGCCAGCAAGTCTTCCGGTGACTAATCTCCCATCGCTAGAAAGCCCAACCGGATCTTCTTTCTCTGGTTTCAAAACCCCAACCAACCGGTAAGCAAAAGAAGCAAGCCAGCTTCGGTAGTGGTAGTAGCTTCAAAGGAATTGGTAGTATGTCTTGAATAGGAAAGCATTCATAATGTATGAACTCAACCCATGTTCAAGAGCTTGAACAATGAAGTGAAAGGCTTGACTTTCTGGTTTTCATCATTGTCGATAGAAAGAAGGGAGTGTTTTAATTTCCTTTGTTGACCGAATCCCATCTTTCTCAGTTACATGCCGATATTTGGCCTTTGTTTCGGCTTTTCATTTAATTAGCCTAAAAGTTCAAGAGTAGGACCGAACCGCTCCCCCTTTCCATTTAATCACTGACAAAACTTACCTTTCAATTCGACTTAACGAAACGACTTCGACTTTAGAACAATCAATCGAACGGCTAAGGCCAAGGTAAGGGCCTGTTCATAATCCCTATTCAAATAGCTTGCTTGACTGATTAAGGTGAGGTGGCTTTCCTCTTGTTGCAGTCACTGTGGCTCTTGCAAGAGCCGGGAAGTAAAGAAGGCACATAGGTGAGAAGTGTTTAGATTATAGATACGAAGGTACGAAGTGGATTTCCCATGGCCCTCCCAATGAATCATTTTTATGCTATACGAGCATAAACAAGAACCATTTCGAAGACCTGCAGGTCGAGGGAGAACTGGTTTGATTGATTTTCCACGTAGGGAAGCATAAAAGGAAAGCGGTCCCTTACCTTGTGACCTCTATTTCCTTCCCGTAATCGAACCTTACACAGAAAGCAGCTCGCACTCGGTAATAAGACTTGAACATGGATTCTTTCCCGTCGACTGGACTTATCAAATCAAAGGAACCAGGAAGAAGGACCAGGACGAATAGGGAATGGGAAACATACCAATTGCAAAAGGGGAGGCAGGTAATCTTTCTCATCTGTCCGAACATCCGTATTTATTGGCCGGCGGGTAGGCCAACTAATCTATTATCTATGAGGGATAGGCGGCTTAGCCGATAGGCGGGGTTTATGAGTAGGAAATAGCAGCTAGCTATATAGGCCATCCTTCCATTCGTCATTTCCAGAAGAAGGCTGAGTTGGTTTAACTTTCCTTCTTTGATCAATGGTAAGCCTTTCCTCCGGGAGCGAATAAAGCTCAACCATTGCCCTCCATGGCATCAGGTTCTATAAATCTTGTCAAAGCCAAAGTTGAAGCTGCTCTTGCCAAAGCTCTTTAACCAGTTCCTCAAGGAAAGGAATAGCTAATCCGCAAGGAAAAGATGGATAGATGAAATTACACTCCTAGCAGTGCAACGGCCGCTTTCTCCCCACCTAGCCTCTTTGAGGCCCGGGCATAAGCACTCTACCTGGCATCCTTTATCCTTCTTTTCCAAGAGTGACGGATTCAGTCTAGGTTGAGCTCAGTCTTCCCTGCAAGAAAAATAGAAAAAGAGTCCTGGTGGATCACTTCCCGGAGAGAGCCGGATGCTGTATGCATCTAGTAACATGGGGTGACGCAGAAGCCTCACAAGAGGTTATATCATACCTGGGTAGGCAGATGTACTTATTGGTTGTCAGGGTATGAACCTGATAGAAGCATAATTAACTGCGAACCATGCATGCACTATTTAGCTATCTCTTGAAAGTGTCACCCATCCGGTGGCAGAGAATCATGGAAGATTCTCGGGTGATGAGATCATTCCTTAATTAATAAGGTGATCCTCATCATCACTGATGGTCTGACCAAAGAGCTCTATATTGGAGCATACTTGTTTACCAAACACGTGATCAGGTCAGGTAAGAAGTCAGGGTGGCTACACTGTGCTCTCTATTTAAAACAGTGTAGCTCCTGCCTCCAGACGGCATATGGTGGTCGTAAAAGCCCACATGTCTTACTTCCTGTTCCCGTCTCCCTCAATCGCTCAGGGTATCCTCGTATCATTCCGTCCTTCCATCGTAGAATGATGATAAGGAAGGATGAAAAGGCGGATAGGCTTGTGAAATTGTATCTCTCTTTTCGTTAGCTAAGATCATAGAACTTCCTAAGAAAGTAAGTATAAGTACTTTAGACAGCATATCTAGACCATGGGATGATCCTGAGGTCGTTTTAGATGTTGTGTATTCAATCAAAAGTGATCTTTACACACTTGAAAAACGATATCTGCCTTGGGTGTCCACCATCCCTCTTCATCAAGGGATGAGTTGGGCTCCAACCTGGAAGGCACTCCCTACTCATCAGTTGACTCAGCAGGTGTGGAAAGTGCAGTGTAAGTTAAAAGGGCGTGTGACGAAAGAAAGATCGTGTCACACTTCCCTTCCATACGAACTCTGTTCTGCTTTCGTTTTTTAATAGTAGGGGAGAACAGTGGAATCACGGGGCACTTTGGTATTCTCGGGTGCGTTATACCCTGGACAAGAATAAGAAATTGTTCACAGGGAGGGACCTAGACTGGTTTGAGAGAGATAGTCAAATCGGTCCTTTGTTCCCGACTTGCGAGGATCGGGGTGTTCCTACTATCACTGGCCGCCTAGGTTATAGTATAGAGGGAGGAGGCAAAAGGAATTCACGATGTTTGCAGCTAAAGGGCAGCAGTTCCTCATTAATCTACCTTCGCTTCGATATAAGAAGCAACAAACTACCTGTCTGTGCCCTAAGAGACGAGCGGAAGAAGAGGGCAGCCACCGAGCAGCTATTAACAAGCAACATCGCTCCTCTTATTCAGTTGTTAATTCAGGACTTCGTATAACTATAACAAGCTAGCAATTCCCCCCTCCTTTAGGGGAGTCCTCTAGCCCCTTAAGATCTAACAATTCTCCAGCCGTCAATCACCCGCTTTGGAAAAGGAATGTTACCTGTTGCCTAGCTTAACGAAAAGAAATACGTAAGTACTAGATATACGAGTAAGACAAGTGTTCGGGGGAAGCGCCTCACCCTCGCTCGCGGGAAATCGACTAACAGATGCTGTCTTGGCTTAGAAAATAAATCACTACTAAAAAAAAAATCCATGATACCATAGAAGTTACACAACAGAAAGTGCTGCGGGATAAGGAGAATAAGTGCTGGATACAAGTACCAGTGCAATAAAGAAATGTCACGAAAGCCGAGAGCCATCACGCCCGAACCAGAAACCCCTTCCTATGCTGCTTGCAACTACGAGGTTTCTGATTGACTTCACTTTTTCCAGGAATAGCCAGTCCCAGGGAACCAAGCCCTCCCGAACCGCAAAAAAGGAAATTCTTTTTTTTTTCCAGTTCCAGATAAAGAATCTTGAATAGAAGAAGTGCGATCGATCCCTCTGCATCGTAATCAACAAAATAGGCATACGAATCTGCGTAATCAAGGATGGGAATCCACTGAGGCATCCAAATCCGTATCCCTATCCCCTTCCTCATAAACTGAATCTAGGGCCGGGGGGAATGTCTTCTATTGAGGGGAATCTTTTCAGCTTCAATCGACTGCTTTGAATTGAAAGACCTTCCGCGCCTATCTCTCTTGGTTGCCTGCTTGAAGGCTAGCCAAACCAACCCTAGTTCTCGTGCCCGCTTGTCGGACTTAATTAAAGCGGAACTGAGCTTCTCACTAAGAGAATCGTAAGCTTCATTTCGATATCGAAGGTAATGAAGACTGGGAAATCGATTGATGATTGGTCGATCTAAGGTTTACAAATAGAAATTAGGGAAAACACTGGCGAAAAAGCCCATAGCGGGCAT
Organism: Eucalyptus albens; assembly: GCA_014182695.1. NCBI lineage: Eukaryota > Viridiplantae > Streptophyta > Magnoliopsida > Myrtales > Myrtaceae > Eucalyptus > Eucalyptus albens. The sequence goes on from CM024655.1 coordinate 36,935,590, forward strand.
GCCATGCTTTACTTACCAATCTCTTTTGTCCTAATCCAGAATGGCTAAGTTCATAAAGGCGGAAACCTGATTCAAAATCGAGGAATCCGATACCCTTTTGGCGGTTAGGCTTCAAGAAAGAGGGAGCAGGAAAACTGCCTATCTTCGCGATTCCGAACTCTTTGAAACAAGCACTACTTCGGCCCGCTCACCAGTGGTGTATAAGCGTTCTGCGGAGAATTCTCAATGATGGGACATTTAATCAAAGCGCTCCGCTCGACCTGGCTTGATCATCTGTTCTATTTTGATTGATTGTCAGCAAAGGATATCTTTCCGGTGACGTTTCAGGAGATGGTGGTCAGGTCTTTGTTCGGTCGCGATGTCTCCCTTTCCTCTTTGCCTTTGTTTGCCCTCTGTCACAACAACTTTGTAGTGTGGTGTGCAGCTGAGGAGGAAACCCCCTCGATAGAAGGAGTGAGACTAGACCCTTATCTATGAAAGACCTAGGGAAGACCCAGCTCCAATGCCTGACTAATAGGGGCTTCGGGGTCCAGAGCTTTAGGAAAAGGAAGAACCTGTGCTTACCAGAAGAGTTTGTCAATAAAGCACTTGCACTTTTTGACTTCCTGAACTTACTTCACTTACCGCTACTCGCCCCCGCATATGGAACAGGATCTGCTCTTGCTGGTAGGTATCCTAGGATAGGAGGAAATGCTATTAGTGCCGGTGAATCGATAGGTTCACTTTCAGCCTGACCTCTTAGGTAAGTGAAGTGGAAGGCCCTGCGACCTCTACCACTAGTGCCGGATCAACTTATCATCGCCCTTGTATTCGTCTCTTCTGGGGTAAACGGCTAAACCCTAGGAGAATGCAAGTCCTCTGCTCCGCTATTGATGGATCAACAAGTGGAGCTGGATAAACTTCACCTACATTTCGATCCGTCTACGTACCAAAAGGAGGATCTATCTGTACCAGTAAAACTGCCCTTTCCCCTTACTATATCCAATAGGGCTCTTCTCTTGAATCTATATCTAAACCGGGAAAACAAGTTATGGGTCACCCTTTTCTTTTTGGCAACAGAAAAAATTCCTGTTGTTTTGCTTCTCCATTTCCAAGCAACAAAATTCCTATCTGTAACCATCTAAATGACGAGTATGAATAACGAACTTCCGTAGCCCCTTCCTCATCCCTAGTGGCCATGGATACATAGTGGTTGGTCGAGGGGTTTGGTTATCGCTGGCACTACTTCCACTTGATCGCTTCGTACTTCACATTCGATCAGCGATCAAACTCTAGGCTAGTAAATTTCCCTTCGTCCTGACCTGGCATACACATAAATCAAAGCCCATGACTGAAGATTGCATGACGAGAGTCGAGGTTTAGCTTCATAGGGAACGGTGACGAGAAAGTTCGGGAAGGGACAGCAGAATAGGGCGACACTCATTAAAGCCAGTAATCGACCGGTCACTCATGGGTTGCTGTAAACAAGGAAGAAGAAGCGGCCTTAGCTGCTCTTGCCTCTGTTGATGGCGGTGTGCATGAATGTCTTGATTGCGCATCGCCCTTTTTTGCCTTTGGTGGTAGCGTATTCTAAGTAGAAGATCCTTTTTTTGCCTTTCCTTTGACTCTAACAAGAGGAAAGTTACCGTTCTAGCTCTTTTGGCCCTTGGGCATAGACGGTCTGGTGTCCATGTATGCTTATGGTGTGCATGGCTCTTGGTTGATTGCTCTTCTGTCATAAGCAAATGCTGCCGAGTCTTCCCCATCCCTTTCGAATTTAGAATTCTAAGGATGAAGCTTTCACTATCGTTTCGAGAAGTTACATGTAAATCATAATAAAGTAAAGTAGGACATCACTTTCTGTTGCCGCTCTTCTCTGTTTTGAAGCAAAGAAGGAAGTGACTTGTTCAGCTGTAAACTCTGCTGTTCTTGTTTACGACTCTACTGCTATGGATGAATCCGCTGGGATTGCTCCCTTCTATGGGTGTGGCTAATTCGGCCATTTAACAAAGAAAGACGGACTCTTTGAACGGATAGCTATTGCGAAGCTTGAGAAAAGATAGGCTTTTGCCTTGTTCACTCAGAGTTATTTCTTCAACACAGAATCTCTCGGTCACTGACCTACCTGGGGATAAGAAAGAATAGAAAGAATATAACTTATTTCCCACGGCAGATCCCATAAATAACCTACATCCAAAAAGGAGAGTTGTTTCAGAGCTATTTTTAAGGGCTTATACCCAAAAATGACACGCAATGTAATGGTTGGGAGGAAGTCAATAAAGATGCAGAAGAAGATAATCAAAATCAAAAGAAAGAAGCGGTTGTTAACCGGGGAAAGAAAAGAGGATGGGGGACAGGGGAACTCCAACAAGTAATATAAGAGAGGGGAGGGCCCTCTAAAAGCCGTACTGCTGCTATTGTTTCTATACGAGAATTGTGTGAATTTTTTTAGCGGCCTCCTGCATTATACTTTTTCGGAACTGTAATTCTTTGGAAATGAATTTATACTCGGAAAAGGCTTTTTGCCCATCGAAAGACTGATCCCCCTTACTTATCAAGGACGACGTCAAGTGGCGAAACCACTTATTCTGGATCACTTTGGTTTGCTGCTACACCTGGCTACGATACCGCTTACCTTCTTGCTACCTGGGTGATATTTCATTAGTAGGGGATGAATCCAGAAAAGAGAAGAGGACGCCAATAAGCTGACTTTCTTTCTAAAAAAAGTTCGGTAAGAATGGGTGGATCAAATAGGACGAGCGAACTCCACCCTTCAATTCATTCTTCTCCTGCTGCAAATGATGCATTCAAGTAGACCTAACAAGATTCTCCGTTTTTTGTTCGATAAGTCACCGAATAGAGTAGTCCTGCGCTGCGCAGAGGAAAACAGACATAAAGTAGGCCTTTGTTGACCAGTTTCGTTTGCCAATAATGCCAATGAGATTTTCAAGTTCGAAAGGGGGAACCAGTCTTTCTTTATCCCTGTGTCAGTCGAAGAGAACAATTGCTTGCTTGAAGTGAAGCCTTAGCCTTAAAGAGAGAATTCCGCATTTATCGGTAAGCTTTCCTTTTGCCGGATTTTCAGTATTGCAAAAAGAAGTCAGGTCGAGGAGCACTAGTTCCGACCGAGAAGCAGATCCCAGCTTAGTATCAGCAGCATAGGTAGCGGCACCAGTACCAGTTATGGAGGAGGCAGTCCAGCCAGTCTAGTAAGCAAGCACAAGGTAGCAGTTCTATCAGGAAAGGGAGGCGCTTCAAAGAAGGAAGCTATATCTCTATTCTCGACAGCCTCTGGCGCCTCGCTTATGCACGTAACAATCCGCAGAAATTGAAAATAGACTTCCCCCCGATGCAAATTCGAAGGCCCCACTCTCAGAAATCAAGGATTTCGCCATTGAGATCTAAACGCCCAACTGGGACATCACATACTTGTAGGCCTCCGCCACCTTTCGGTCGGCGATCACAAGATCGTCGCCCAAAAGGGCGTAAGACCTAAACCTCTTATTTGGATAGACCTTGTCGGCCGCTAGCCAAACACAGAAGTGATGGCAAAGCGCGAACAAGGGCCAAGATGAAAGGAACCCCAAAGGTTGTCCGCTTTCAAACCGTATAAATTGAGGGGAATCCTTAAAAGAAGTCGAGGCCAGGAACACTTTCGTGCCTAAACCCGAAGTCACCCACGTGTGGGCGGTCTCCTTATTAAAGAGCAACTCGATGCGATGGCCTAGAAAAAAAAATGATATGCTAAATGCACTAAGATTTCTTGTTGAGTACACGGGTACTGCCCTTCTAAGTTCTAAGTTGAGCTGGCCCGGGAAAGGGAATTGGGAAGAAAGACCAGAGAATCTAGAACCAAAGGACTACTTCTCGTGATGAGCTATTTGAAGGAATCTTTCGCTGTATGGCCTCTGAAGCTTCTGCGAATATATTTCCCTTTGAGTTTTCACAAGAGGAACCGCAAACAGCTCTTTGCCTTTCTGCTTCAAAGAAAGAGGTGGGGAGAACCATCAGTTGGAGCACCCAAAAAGCTTGGGAAATGCCTTTTCTGAGCCGCCTACCTATCCGCTAGTCGAATTCATTCTTTCATAAGGTGATCAGACAGGCAAGTCTAGCTCACAAGCAGCTGTGGAACGTCTTCCCCGATCTCTGCTGGTGTGTAATACCAGTCAAGGTATAGAACAATCTATCGAGATGGCGTATCAGAATCATTCCGTAGTGGACTAGCCCTAGCGGCGAAAGCAGTTCAGCCAGAACTGCTCTAGGCGGCGCACTCAATCAGCGAAGAAAGAACACGTAACTAAAGCGCTCCAACCAAAGGGGCTATAAGCTTCTGGGCGATGTTCTGCGCTTTCACATAATGCTGCGTCAAGGAATGAGTTCCATCTCAGGAGTCAGTCTGTCTGCATACTCTTCTGGATCAGTTCTGTGGCAAGCCGACGGATTATGCTACTTCTTCTCTTCCGCTAACCCAGTTCTATCTGGCATGCGGGAGCTTGCTAGTGTATGGAACGGCTATCCGTCTTGGCCTTCCGGCCTACTTACTATTCATTACAGCTCATCTTTATACGACCATCTTGTCTGACCGCATCTGTGGTGGTATCCTATAGTTGATCACGGCTGCATTTAGGAATGATCTGTTCATCTAACTAACAATTTTTTATTGCTTTCTCGATGCGATGTGGTACACATATCTATACAGTATAGCAGAGACGAGCTGACTAGACTCTTTTCGAAATTGCGTATGGAAAGAGAAAGAGATTTTTCTTGCTTATTTGCTTGATCATTGAAGTGAGTGCGTGCTAAATGCTTTTGACTGAACCTCCCATTGTTCTCTCTCCGATAGCATGCAGCCGATAATGAAAAGAGATATATAGAAAGTGTGCAGTGAAGGATCTTTATAGGAAGCCAGTCTTTACTTAAGTCGGTCCAAGCTTGACAACTCTCAAACAATGGCCAAAAAGTCCCATGTCTTTTTTGGTTGGACTAACCTAACCGGCGATTTCTGACAAGTCTTTCTTCATTTTTAGAGGGAGGAAGAAGCGGAACTACAAGAAAGCTTTCTTTATCTTTATGGATAACAAATTCATTTTCAAATATAGTTGGGAGACTTTACCCAAGAAATGGTTAAAAAAAATGGAAAGATCGGAACATGGGAATAGATCTGATACCAATACGGACTACCCATTTCAATTGTTGTGCTTTCTGAAATTGCATACCTATACAAGGGTTCAAGTTTCGATCGATATTTGCGGAGTTGATCATCCCTCTCGAAAACGAAGATTTGAAGTGGTCTATAATTTACTGAGTACTCGGTATAACTCACGCATTCGTGTACAAACCAGTGCAGACGAAGTAACACGAATATCTCCGGTAGTCAGTCTATTTCCATCAGCCGGCCGGTGGGAGCGAGAAGTTTGGGATATGTTTGGTGTTTCTTCCATCAATCATCCGGATCTACGCCGTATATCAACAGATTATGGTTTCGAGGGTCATCCATTACGAAAAGATCTTCCTCTGAGTGGATATGTGGAAGTACGCTATGATGATCCAGAGAAACGTGTGGTTTCTGAACCCATTGAGATGACCCAAGAATTTCGCTATTTCGATTTTGCTAGTCCTTGGGAACAGCGTAGCGACGGATAATTCAGAATCAGAATAGGTCCAGTCCAGGAGACAAATCAATAGGAAATGCTATTTGCTTGGAAAGAAAAAGAATTCACTTCTAGGAAAGAGTTTCACGGGAATTGTCTTGATCGTCGGATATCATTGAGAAATAGGAATCCGTGTTATCGAACGATTTCCTGCAATTCTTCCCAGTATGGAATGAGTAAAGAATCAAGCTCCAAGTCTCGATCTATACAAAACAAAACGCACTGGTTTTTGTCTGTCTTTCGGTTTCATTGATAGCAGAAGAGCCTGACTCTATAGGGGCGCTAGCGCTTGACTAATAGAATATCAAGTAAAAGGGCCTGAAAAACGTAATAGGCTGCTACTATAGGCTCGCTTCGCTTCTTCAAGCTCCGCCCCTTATTGAAGACTAAAGCGCTAACGCGCCAACTCTTTTTTTTGAGTAAAGCAACCTTTCGCGCTAGGCGCTCACGTTTTTTGTCTGGGTGGAAGCTGGCGGCAGGGCTTGCTTAACCGCATACACGGAATTGGGATCTCTCTCGCATGCAACTCTTTCTATCGGGAAAGCCTCGCTTATTCAAAGGGCTGATTATTTAACACCCTTTTTTCTCATAAGGAAGTAAGCGTTGGTAGGAGCGGCGGGATGATGATGAGTATATATATAAATAAATAAAGACAAAAAATAAGAAATGGCAAGATAAATTGGATATCGATAGAGGAAATAACCATGTGGAAAACAGGGCAGGGATTCTCTACAATGACACCGTAGACCAATTGAAAGGGATGTAGCGCCCTTGTTTTGGGTAAAAAATGTCACGGGTTCCAATCCTGTCATCCCTACCTAAACCTTCTCCTCTGGGCAGTAAGGAGGAATCCATGTTGATCGATTCAAATTTGACATCCAAAATCTTTCATTTAATGAGACTATATGCATGCAAGATGTATTGGGGGTAAAAAAGAATCCTTTTTTTCTTTACAGTCCTATCTACTGTGAAAAGAAAACGCTCTTAGTTCAGTTCGGTAGAACGTGGGTCTCCAAAACCCGATGTCGTAGGTTCAAATCCTACAGAGCGTGATTCCGAATCAACAAAGACCCCATTACCGAGATATGACAACTCTTTTTTTTTTAGTAAAAAATGGTATAGAATCCATTTTTTTGGAACGACCAACTAACACTTTGACTTTACTTTTTTTTGGATAGGAAACGATAGCATATATAATTAATCAAAATGAGACAAGAGTACATCGTTGAGAACCGCAGGCTCCAGCCATGACGGACACTCTTCGACCCACACCAATTCATTATCCACATTTAAAGCAAACTTAGCTAAACTATGAGCCGCTGTATTACCTTCCCTTCTCACATGATTAAAAGAACATGACCTGAACTGGCGTGTTAGGTGAAAAATATCCTCCAAGATAGGGCCAAATGGAGAAAAAGATCCTTCCTTCCTATGCAGAGCTATTACCAAATTAGCGGAATCACTTTCAATGACTACATCTAGGAATCCCATCTCCAATGCAAATCAAACTCCAAATCTCACCGCTGCAGCTGCAGCCTCCATTGAAGGACTATCATGTTGCCTAAAACTCCTCATTGACTGTGCCCCCTAATACAAAACCTGCACTATCTCGGGCAATGCAATCAGACCAAACCCGCATGTACATTATCTAATTCAGCAGCATCTACATTCACCTTAACGCATTCACCTGTTGGGGAATTCCATTCCATCGAAGATGAAAGTAAGTTTTCTGGTATAAAGTGTCATCACTGTGAGAGATTACTTGCAAATATTCATTAGCCTAATCATGTGCCTTATGAAGCAACTCCTCACTACCCCAACTCGTACCCAAAAGATTGTACAGAAAGATGAGAACTAAAGACAGTTTTTAAAAAGGTCTCCTTTTAGGCTTCCCCCTGAACTGAAGATACTCTTTCATAAAGTCCAATACCGGGGGAAAGAACATCAGTTAGCACGCTTTCCGTCAAGTTAAAGCGCCTTATTGATCAGGGATGAAAGCCCGCTCAAGTGCCGTAGTAACGAAAAAACCTGCACCCGAGAGTGAGACTAGAATGACGGACAGTGTAGTATAGTTCAAGTAGCGGGAAAGTCTTGTATTGGGAAAGAAGATTTGAGAACCCGTATTAGAAGTTCCAGCCAGTTCTGAAGCCATCTTTTTAGGCAGGAGTTTCGGAAGGAAGTCAATGCCAGAAAAGTCCTTTACAGGACAGTTATTCTCCAAGGTATATTCCCCAATGGTTGTAGCCTTAGCTTAGCCAAGGGCGAGGTAGGATCACTCACTTTCTTTCCCCAAGTGAAGCAAGAACTCTTAACTTAAGCAAGTATGATTGTCTGCTTCCTAATGTTAGGTCCAAGGGCCGTCGCTACATTTCATTACTATGGATAGCTCTCGCGTCTCCGAACCTCTAGAGTGAACTTCCTTTCACCCCTTTTTCTCTTTTCCATCTTTCTTGCTATGTTTGAAACTCTTTGGAAAATGGCCCTACTATTAAGAATTCGAGGTTGAAAGCCCTCTCTTTTCCGACCAAGACCTGATCTTTCGATCATCTGACTGAATCATCCTGCAGATCTGAGCTTTGTTGAAAGGTGTAATATAAACTATGAACAGAAGAAATGAGTGATTGTCCCCCAGTGGAGGCTTTCTTCGCGCACAGGCGTCAAAATCCAGGCTCTATCAAACCAAACCAGCCTGGATTGATCTTGGTATGTGCCGTTTTCTCTTTCGTTTCGGAATTCTCGGTCCTATATGGATATGGAGGTTTTCTCCTGCGTCTTTATATTGTCTTGCTTAGTATCTCCTCCATCCATACGCAATCTCCGCTTCCATTTTTGATACATAGTTGGCCCTTCTAACCATTGGTCTCAGGATGACAACAAAAGACTAAAGCCCGGTCCGAGCAAGATCGTCGAGACTTACTTTCGAAAGTTAGATCACTTCTATACTGCTAGCTACTGCATACCTTCCTTCAGAGCAGCCATTCCCTTCTTATACGAGAGCCCGCCCCATGGAGGATAGGATGAAAGTAGTCCATTTCATTTCCCTTCTTTCCACTTTAGAACTAGCTCAATCTGAACCCTTAAGTAAGCTGGTTGACAGAGCATGGATTCTCCCCGAGAATAGAGATCCTATTTAATGTCTTGTCTAATTCATAAAAAAAGAGCTTCTTATTGGCTCACTCGGTAATCTTCTCTTTTTTTTTTTCGAGATGCTTTTCCGGTTGAACATCTAAATCTAAATATGGCTGGGATTCGTTTTCGTAGATGGAAGGAGCATTCAAGACTATCGAGGTCAATTACATCGAGCCTCTTATCGGTCGGGAGTGAGTTGTGAATTCTGGTGATAAGGCTTGTGAGGTTCTATCTAAGATATTCGGAATAAAGATCCGGATAGAATTGTTGGCTTTCTCAATCGCTTTCTCGGCCGGCTAAAGGAAGAATCGAGAGCTGGTGCCCGGTTCCTCGGAGCTTCTGAACGTGCGATAAACCGTTCGCTATCAGCTGTCTGAGCAACGCGTTGAGCATGAGGGCGTAAGGAGATGGTTTCTTTCTTTGTCAGCTTCCTGCCTGGCTCACTAGTCATACCCAAAAAGGGGTATGTGCGTCTTGTTCGGATGGGTAAGTTCGAGCTTTTAAGAATTGAGTCTTGGTCTCTGGGCTCCTAGTACTATGTGCTATGGTATTTGCTCAACAATCCAGTTCTAGAACCTCCTTTCTGCTCCCATTTCTCCGGGGCGGCTCGGCGAAAACTCTTATTGAACCATCGTAGCCACTTCTTTCATCGGTATAACCCATAGAGAGATCTATGCATAGCGAAGTTACAGTCCTTCTGAGCTCAGAGACATAGCCTATGCGAGCCTTACCAGAGCTCTTTTACATTTTTAAGTTTGACCTATTAGAGATCCGGTCTAAAAGGAAGGCATGTTGGCAAGAAAGCATTCACCGAAGGTAACGTAGTTCAGAGAAGAGAGTGAGTACTTGATTATTCTAAGGCAAGAGAAGGACCTAAGAGTTCCCTTGAGACTTTATTGAGTCCGGGGATGGCTATGTTCTGTCTCGGGATTACCTGGTCCTATAAAGTCTAAGAAGAAAGGAAAAGAAAGTCTATGCATAATTTGAAAAAAGAAAGGAATCATAGGTGGTTAAGGTTTTCATGTTTGAATATGAGGAAAGATCTCTGCAGCCCCTACCTTAATCTCCATGGATTTGAGAAGCATGAGTACTTATAGTAGTATAAAGCTAACTTATCTTCTTCACCTTCTTCTAAATCTTCTACCTCTACGAAATTTAATTCGAATTAGAATCTTTGTAATAAATTGATTATGTTCCAGAAGATGGTCCAGTTCCTACTACTTATAATCCTCTCATTAGAAATCCATATCACAAAGAAGAGAGATAGAATGTAGAACCAGAGCGGAGGATCCTTATGTTATGGTCGATCCTGAAGTTTCTGCCCATATTAGAAAGCTTTCGTTCCCGACCCGATACGATAAAAGTGAATCAGTGCATAGCTTTAACCGACCAAGGGTAGGCGTAGGCAGTCGTTCCAACTAAAGAGGCAGAAAGAGGGAGGGCTGGTTCGGGAAAGGAGTAGGCCACGGTTAGCCAACTTATCTGGCAGGCGGGTCAAGAAAGAGACAAAACTTGAGCGAGGAACGGGCTCAGCTCTAGTTCTTAAGGCAAAGTATCACATGAAAGACAAAACTCAACATGAGACTCGAAACACAAAACTCGGCTAGAAAAGGATCAAAACCCGTCCTCCGGGTTAAGACAGCAAGAGATTGTGTAGAAAGGGGCTCGATAAGGCCTCTATTTAATCAGCAAAAGACGAGTTAGGAAGTGAATCAAATAAATCTAAGTCGGAAGAGGGTACGAAATGGATTTCTTTTGAAACCAATGGCAGATCTTCCTCAATAGGAACTGAACTCCTTGAGTAACCGATGCAAGTGGTATGATCCGCGGTTGATGCAATAAAAGCTGTTGGCAATAAAGGCAGCTTTCGTATAGACTGTGGTTTTGAAGCTAGATAGTCAATGCTGCTGTAGAAGGGCTTGCTACATCAACCCCTCCTGCTGCCGCTGCTGCCTCTTCTTAGAGAACTGTTTGTTCCGTCACCCAATGCTTTGAATACCAATCCTCAATCCTTGTTCCGGCACCTTCAGGGAGGTAAAAAGTACCAAAAAAAAAAAAAAAAAACCAATACCAATTCAGTTAAACTTAAATCATTTTCACATTTGTATCAATTGAACTAATCTAAGCACTGTATGCTGAAAATTACTAATGTAGGCACCATCTATCTTACATGACATAACCTTCCTTGACATAGATAATTTTTTAAAAGTTTTAAATTTTTTTCTTTTTTTCTTTTCCTTCTTTTCTTTTTTTTTAATTTCCTTCCATCAGCCTCCATGATGGCCAACAAAGGTCGCCAACCCTCAACAAGGGCGAGACCGAGTGAGGGTCCCCTCACTGCGAGGTTGCCTCTTGCCAAATCCAACAAGGGGACTCTCGCCATCCCTAGAGGCCGACAAGGGGGTAGCATCAGGTGATGGCAAGGGCAAGGGACAACCTCACTAGGCCTTCACCAAAGGATGACAAGGGCTGTCCTAACTTGTGGTCGGTGTGGGCATCTAGGTCCTTGCCCTTGCCAGCAGTCGGCGACCTCCAATGGCCATCATGGAGGTTGGTTGAGGGAAAAGAAAAAAGAGAAATGGAAAAAAATAAAAAGAAGGAAAAGAAAAAAGAAAAAAATTAATAAAAATTCGAAATAAATCATTAAAAATTTTATAAAATTGTCCCCATCAGCATTGATTGTGCCACGTAAGATGAGCGACGTGCTTGCAAGTGTTTTTTAGCCTAAATTGATTAGATGGATTTAATTGGTACCATATAAAAAGATTTGAAACTAAATTGGTCCAATTGAAAAGTTTAGTACTAAATTTGTATCAAAACAATAGGTTTATAATTTTTTTTCCTCATTTAGGAAGTATCAATGTTACTACAATGAGGCAACCTTATCTAGGGAGTGAAAGCATATGAACCATGCAACATGGGTTGTGAATTTTACTACTCCACCAAAAATGAAATCGCAAGGGCTTATACTATCAATGCGACTATAATGCTGTCCCTAGTGAGTCTCATAGTTTTTTGAAGTGTGATTGACTTTAGTAGCATATACCTACAACATTTGCTGTGATTCGCCTTAATTTAAAATAGCACAAGTCTCGTTGGTTTTGAAAATGTGATTCGCCTTAATCTAGTAGAAATAGAATGAATCCAAATAATAAACGCAATGCCACCTATAACAAGCAAAAGTACCTTGGGGGAAAATGGTCCAAAGATACATGGATTCATTTTTTGAGTAACCAACCATACATATACATAAATAGAATAACATATAGATGAAGGGAACAAATCAAAAGAGTAACATGCACAAGGATGGCAAACAACGGCAACTTCCTAGAGGTCATAAACTCTCAATAATATATGTAGCTCAAGAAAAGTTCCCCTCTCTCTTTCCCGTTTACTCAATAAGCCAAAAACCAGGCATGTTACTAATAATACATAAGCTGCTAGGCAGTTGCAACATTTTGAAACCCACCATCATATATTGCCTAGCTTCCACTAGCAACTCCCATAGCCATCGTTACTTGCTTGAGAGGATGCTATCCTTGCATGAGAGGATGCATGCCACCCATCTTGCTCATTGCTAATTGTTACTCGTAGGCTAATAGTTCAGCAGTAGGAATGTCACACCCCAAAACCACAAAGAATGGGAATGACACGGCCGTCCTTCTTTACAAAGAACGCAGCCTCAAACACAACCGACAAACTGATATTAACTTATATATATCTCAAACCATATATATATCAGATAAACCAACAAATTGGTTGCAACATAAGAGTTTTTATAATCCACCAAAAGAAAAAAGAGATATACGTTTAAAACTTAGACGATCCAACTACTAGTAAGTATTATTTGCACCACTTCCTTGAACCATACCAAAAACAAAATAGAACTCCCCAAAAGTTCCCACCGACTACGCACTCGCTCTATTCGCCGCTAGCTGAGGAACCTGAGAAGATTAAAGGAGGAATGGGATGAGCAACCACAGCTCAGTGAGTAATACATATCTTCTAAGCAGATCGAACAACCCCTATGCATGTATACAAACCAATACCAAATTTCATAACGCCAATTCAATATGTAAAATACATATCGAATCATAAAAAAGTTATTTCTCATCATCAAAGCTTTATACTAATATGGAAAACTCATTTAAATTGCTATCAAAAGTCAAGTATCAATGGTTGAATACATTGAATAATCTCCATCAAAAACACATATCAATGGTTTATCCATTGATCAATCTTTTGCTCAATAACTAACCATGGTCACGACACAACGCCTTGTGACAAGGCGACCAAGATTCTCCCCTTGGTAAGGTCTCCACCTACAAAGCCAATGGCTAGGCCCAGAAGGATATCCTAAACCTGGTATGCATACCCCAAAAACCCCTCACTGGGTTCCCAGTCATATTGAGCATAAATAACCATTCTCCAATACCAGAAGTCCAATCCAAAATCAATATCTTAAACCAAACAAATAACATTTTGCAACATAGCCCATCATCCATTTCATATCCATTTATCAAATCATCATAAATATTTCCATAATTCAGTCGCAAAGCAATTTCATATATATTTCTCTGCAAACTTTGTATAACATGTTTTTCAAACATTTAAATTAACCAAAGAGTAGCAATTGCTCGATCTGACTTTTATGCAATAAAATGCTCTTCTTGATTCAATATATATGCATACATACTTCAAGACATGATTTTATAAAACCAAAGAAGATATAGTACCACTCACCTCGTCGTCGACGACCAAACGACGAACGATACTCGTATCGTCGAATTCAAGGTCCTATCAAATAACCGAGAAAAATGTTAAAATCTAATAAAACTCTATCTCTACTTCGAAACAACTACATTACGCCTTAACTCTAACAAAAGGACTTCTACGCGCTAACAAATCGCATAACCAAAGCGATTGTTCAAGCCATTCGCTACACGAAATTTAAGTGCAAAACTTGATTGCGCCTTAACTTTCTCTTCCGAACTCCGATCCGAATGTACTTATATTCAATAGAGAGCCCTTGAAACATATCACAAGAACCCCAACTTGGCCATCCCAAAATCAAGCCGAAAAATGACAAAATACGGGCCCAAAGCTGCTGGACGCGTACTGTTCACTGCGTGCGGGAAACTTTGAAATTTTGTTTCGGACAAACCATAAGCTCAAATCACAATCCGTAAAATCCCACGGCTCCACAACACCCTAAATTACCATTCTTACAAAAATACACAGCTCAACGACTCCAAAATTAGACTTCGCCGCTCAGTTTTCCAAAAATTTCGAATTTAAGTCCTAAATCCAAAAATTACTTCAATCGGACAAACGAGGGGCTTGATCTCTTACCGGGTGCTGTGTTATGGAGTCGAGTCGGCTTGGCGAGGCATCCGAGATGTGCACGTGCCAAAATTCCTTTCCTTTTCCCCTTTTTTCTTCTTCTTCTTTTCTTTCTTTTCTTTTTGGTAGAGGGAACTCTCAGCTTCTATTTAGCCGAGCCCTCTCCCCTCTCCTTTTTGCTTTACTGGCTTTTCAGTTTCTTTTTCAGTTTCTTCTTTTGGGGCCCACTAACATAATATTACATTATTGCATAATATTACAAGAAAGGCCTGGTAATGGTGCCGCTGCAGCAGGTGGAGGAAGGGGATTGGAGTTTGCTCCTGGGGGAGTAGGCTTGCTGCCCTTGGAGCACTACAAGCACAAACAAATCATAGGTTAGCTTAGGTTCAATTAAAAACACCGAGGGACAAAGTCTTGTACCAACTACCGTTTTCACATGCTAGAGCCCCCGATCTATTTTTACCATTGCCAAGATGCGGACAGCAATTATATCTTAAACTCTATGCCATGAAAAGCCCATTTAAATTATTGAAGAAATAGAACACTTCACATGTATTGCTTGAGAACCGTGTCTTGTTACCATGACACATGCTACCTTTGCTTATCCTTTTAGAAGAAAAGAGGTATAGCCAAGCATGTGGTGGCACAACATGCCAATGAAGTCATAGCTACAACATTTACAGATTGAGTTCAAATCCAACTGTCCTAATTCAAAGAGCACTAAGCTCATCCCAAAGGGCGTGGTGCAGTCACCAAATGCACAAAACTCAAAGACAACTTGGATTTAAATCTCGGTGTAAACAAAAATGAGGTCTTTGACCAAAGGTTAATAATGGGAGGTGGTCAGATTTACAATCAAGAAAAGGAAAAAAGTGCGATAAGTGCAACTTACATCAGTATAACTGCAAAATTAATTATCTCCCACCACATTTTCTGTGGAAAAGATTACTTTTCAAAGCGTTAGCACTCTGTCTAACAAGAAAAAAATAGAAATGAAGAGCATAAGTAACAAGCCCAAGAACACACCTCACTTTGTTTTCCACATAGAAGTGACTGAGTATTTCCCAATTGAATGGCCAATGCTGCTTTTGCATGAGCACTATAGCTCACGAAACCAAATCCTTTATCCCTTTGGACCCAGACCTCCTTGATCACTCCAACACCAAGAGCATGAAAATGGCGATGGAGTTCAAACCGAGTGACCTGCAAATTAAAATGACTCAGAATTTCCCCCAAAAAATTTGGAACAATTAATTTCTGAAAATGAGCCTACACAGTCACGTGGCATGTACACATATTTTATAACGATTCAATTATAGCATAAATTTTGCTAAGTTATAAACAACCTTTCCAATGTGGTATAGAGAACTAAACTTCTGTGACGCACATAAGAGAAATCTACAAATAGTATCATTCTCTATGGAATAAGATGCAACCTATCATTTCAAAAGAAATAACACTTTACAAGTCGTAGTTCACAAAACTACCTCCTACTCTATAACCTTCACGATCTCTATTAAATGCCCATCACCAGAAAATCAGAATACTTACATGCGTCCTTTCAATTACTTGAAAGGCCAAATTTAAACTTGCAATTGTCAGAGGCATTTTCCATTTTCCATATAAGTAGATTTAACTTTGGCAGAATAAGTTCATAAGCTCTTCCTCTCTACTCACTTACCTACTCCTCACACACCCAATTCCTAAAATTCTCTCCTATAAATACGAGTCCAAGTATGAACTAATGTAGTACCCATATCAAATAGCTTATGATAAAAAGTATAATAGAATTAATTAGTCTCAAAAAATTATTTTGGTATTGACCCTCTCAATCTAATACTATATGTGTATCTTGGTGCCAAAGCAAAGGGGATATTAGTGTTGCCATGCGGTTCTCTTTTTTAATATACTGAAAAGGAACGAGTGAACAAAAGAAAGGAAAAATAAGAAAAAGAAAAAGAACACGGCATCAGAACCCACACTCAAAACAATGGATCATAATGAGTGGAGGGATGCCTAAAAAGCCACAGACGTGGCAACCCACTACCAACTAAGAACGAAAAGCACAGCATGAACAACCGGCAAACATAAACAAAACGCCTACAGGTATGGAATTAACCATCCTTCGGATTTAGTGAGAATTGCTGCACCAGCTGCACCTGCATCAACTGCACCAACTGCCTTAATCAAGCCACATCTAACGCTCCCCAAAAAAGATGATCGAGTCAATGCCCCATCTTAGCTACAACCTTATATTCCTGAAGTTATCTTCAACATTCCTAACAGTGATCACCTTATCTCTGACCACTTTAAAGAGATGATTCTTCATAGCCGGGATAGAAAGAGCTTGTTCTCGGAAGAGAATATTGTTCCTGTTGTTCTAGATACTATGACACAGTGCTCCAAATGAGAAGTGGGCTATGCACTTATAAAAATCCTTTCCCATAAGCATGGTGATGGTCCACCGGAGATTATCCTCCCACGCCCTGTTACGTTGAGGCAGATTGCATTTGGTCGCCCAAAAGAAGGCAACCCTGGCTGTGACACGACACCTAAAAAACAGATGGTCAATAGAATCCGGTACATCATTGCAGAAGGCACAAGCACCACTATCTATTCTACCATACGATAATAAATGTGTCTAGGTGGGTAGCCTGCGTTTAGCTATAAGCCAAAGGTTTACTTGATACCGTGGTGTAATTTCGTTGTTCTAGATGAACATATGCCAAAAAACGTGAGTCCTCTTTCGCCTGAAAGTCTCCCAAGTCATCGCAACAGTGAAGCGTCCTGACGAATTCTCCTTCCAACCAAAACAATCCGAATTCTGAGAGAGACTCGGGAGGGGATGATCCCAAGACTCAAGCACTAACTTGAGAGGTTGCCCAACATCAGAGAAGAGATCAGCCACTGT
This sequence comes from Eucalyptus albens, assembly GCA_014182695.1. NCBI lineage: Eukaryota > Viridiplantae > Streptophyta > Magnoliopsida > Myrtales > Myrtaceae > Eucalyptus > Eucalyptus albens. The sequence goes on from CM024655.1 coordinate 36,952,603, forward strand.
TGCTTGCCTAGAATGCCCTAAACTATATATGAACAAGTTTGAAAAAATTAAGTTCAAGGGGCCCCTAGGGTGTTAGTTGTCAAACCATAAGGAGGTAGAGAGGCTTTCTTCTATCCTCCAATAGAAGGCATTGCGGACCTCACTTCTAAGGGATAGGATTTTTTCCAAGCCCAAGAATAGCAGGTGGGTTTCTTAGCAACCCAAAAATTCCTTGATTTTAAGAATGTGGAATGGATCCACTTGCACCACAAAGCCTCATTGTCTGAAAATGGGAGCTAAATATGCTTCAGCATAGTGGCCTTGTTGCAATCCCTGAGCCTCTAGATGCCAAGGCCTCCTTTTGGTAGGCACACTTCGCTCCAGGCAACCTTGGAACCCCCTTTCCCTAGTTCCGAGCCTTTCCTTAGGAATTGCCTAAATACTTTCTCTATCTGTTCCAACAAGGCTATAGGTATCATAAAAACTCTTGCCTAATAGGCTTAGATAGCATGAAGGATTGACCTGATAAGTTGAAGCCGATTGCCATCAAAGGAGAGAAAGCGGTGAGTCCATGATTGTACCCTCACAGTAATGCGGTTAATAAGAACACAACAGTCCACCTTGCTAAGCCTAGTAGTGATGATAGGAACCCCCAAGTATCTTATCGGTAGGTTGCCTTCCTGGAAATCAAGGTGGGTGAGGATTTAAGTTCTTAAAGCAGGCTGTGACATCCCAAATATCACCGACATTCATTAGTGTAATTAGATCATTAGGAACTTAGATTAATTAGATTGGGCCAGAAAGTGAACCCGATGGATCGTGAGAAATGTGTGGGCTTGAGAAGTAAGTGGGCCACACAAATTGGACTTGAAAAGTCTAATGAAAGATTATGGGTTTAGGCTTAGCTTATGGCAAGCCAAGATTGAGAATTGTTAGATTGGTAAATTTAGTTTAGTGGGCTGGATTGTTGTAGATTAAGCCTGTTGGGCTAGAGACGAATATTTAGGCCCGAGTGATTTTACTTTATAGATTATAGTTATGATAATTTGATTAGTGATTATTTGTAACTTTAGCATTTCTTGTGATAAATTCTTTATAGACTAACATTGACTAGTCGATATATTATATATGTCACGACTTTGTATAATTATAAAAGGAATGAAAAACATTAGAAACAAATGAACTAATTAATGATATTGATTAACTGTTAATGGATGGCGAATGACAGATGGCAAGAATTCTCATGCATGAAAGCCATGACCTCACTCTCTCGTTTCTCATTGTACTCTACACCCACGGTTTTCTTTTCTCTAGAAACCGAAAACCATCAATTCAAGAAGACATGATCATTAGTAAAATCTCATAATTAGTCTAGCCTAGGGATTAGCCTTATAGATCTATTTCCCCTCATAAGTTTTGAAACTCCCTCTCTCTCCTCAAGAACCGAGAAACCCATCTTCTTCTTCTCCTTGTTTTTCTCTCAGTCGAGCAGTGAAGAACTAGCAACAAACCAGTGATTTCTCCTTCTTGCATGCAAGCTTTGGTGCTGATTTTTGAAGAATCTTTGAGTTATCTAATAGCTTAAGCAAGGTAACGAAAGATATAACTCTAAATTAAAAGTTATCCATTGTTTTGTCAAGAAAGCTTGCGGATCTAACCAAACAGTGAAGGATTTGATCTGTAGTTGTTGTTTTGTGATTAATCTAAGCTTAGTACGTGTTAGATTGAAGGTAGAAGCCATTGCATGTTACTTTTGAATCTTGCATGTTTCGAAATCCAAGTGTGAGTATGCTGTCTTTACTGAATGAAGTGATGAAATGGTTGTCGAGTGGATGGATGTGGTGTATATTGTGATGAGTGAACTCACGGATGCGATTATACTTTGAGCCAAGTTATGGATGGGCTATTTGTTAAAGAAAAATTTGCTGAAGGTACTCTAAGTTGCTGTGATAGAGTATTAAAGTGTTGTAGAAGATATTTGTGGAAAGATAAGTGGTTTAGTCTGGTTAGAAGTGAAGGAAATCGTGCATACCTATTCTGTTCTAGGAGAATACGGTTAGGGAGTCTTCTGTTTTGTGTTATTTTCTACATGATAAAACATCCATTAGATTGAATTAGAAATCTAGCTATAATCATACGAATATAAAAACATAGAGATAGAAGTGAATTTGGTAAAACCAGTAAACTATTTTATGAGAAACGGTTTGACCTTTACTGATTATACGAATTTTATGTAATAACATAGTTATAATTGGACTTCGAATCCTTAATGAAAATTGTAGAACACATCTTAAGGAATAACGTGTCAAAATTTGAGATTAAATTGATAAGAATTGGCCAGTAAAACAATTTTCTTTGTAGATAAAGAATCTGGACGTCGATACAGGGTGCTAGTAAAGATTATGGCGATTGTTACTCTTAATACAGTGAGAATTAGACTTAAGTTTCTTCACAGGAATTGTCAATCTATGTCTCAAATATAACATACTAAAATTTGGTAGTATTTTGACAAGAATTGGTAGGCCTTTTGTGTCCGAAACCAAAGCTGTACATTTAGCTAGTAAACTGTCTGGACCCGAGAGCATATACTAGATGTTGTGTCTTTTATATTAAACTTGTATGACACACATAGAGTCTAGTAACCTTCTAATAGATGTTAGATGTGTAAGAGTAAGTCTCACATCTTATTTGAGATATAAGTGCATATAGTATCATGCGTGTGCAATGAGTGCGGTGCATAGTGCTTGATTATGGGATAAATATCTGTTCGGCATGGAATGAGACATGTCGTAATGGGTTTTATCTTATAATTTGGACACGCACATGTGCTAGGTTCATGAGAGTTAGATATATAGTTAGATACTTTGGAGTCTTTCTTTTGCATATGATAAATGCATTAATTAAAGGTGTGGTGGTGTGAAACATGTGCATAAGTTAGTGAAAGAGCCCCTTGGTATAGAGATACTGGTGATGCCCCCACAAATTTTGGGATGCCCATGCTGAGTGGTCTTGGATGCCTCGGTATAGAGATACTGAGATGCCTCGGAGTGAGATGCCCCATGCTGAGTGGTCTTGGGAGGATCTCGGTTGTGTGATACTGGGATGCCTTGGAGTGAGATGCCCATAATAGAAATATTGTGGAAGTTTGGATAAGGTAACTTTGGGAATTTACTCGATCAGGCCGGTAGAGTTCCGGTTAGTGACTGATCGAGGGTGGACCATATGCTCACTAAATGTAATTCTACTTGGCAAGTGAGTCCATTCACTATTATTGCATTGCATCTTGATATGAGATTGAGCTTGAGAAAGGTAAACATAGAAATGGATGCTCATAAGGTGATTACATACATGATGGCTAATATCTTGTTTATGGATGGATGATTCTCTTGTAATCTTGATGGCTGTGGATTGTTTAAGAGTTTTATCATTCTTTAATGATACCGATAGATGGATGTACCGCTTGTAGCTCGATTGCATGGTTTATCAACCATGAATGGGAGATGGATTGGTGGCCCTTTATCAACCTTTTTGGCCCTTTACCCTTTAGTGCAGGAGGACCTGGAGCTGGGATGGATGGCGCCTAGACGCCTTTGATCATGTAGAAGCTGACTGTCTTTTGTTTTCTTTTGAATGTGGGCTTGTGTGGGAACTCGTGGAGTAGACACCCTCACCCTTTATCCATGGCTTTTGTTACACCTTACTTTTGTTATGTATATGTTGTATATATAGGCGATGAACATGGAAAGAGTCCAGGTTGATAAGTTTTGTAGGCCCTGATGATGATAAGAAGAAATGAAGCTTCTCGTGATCTTGTCTATGTGCATGAATGAATTGGCCAATACTAATATTTGAAGGTAGAGTGTTTGTAGGATAACTTCATAGTATAAACTTTAAATTTTAAATAATCCATGTTATACATGCTAACCTTCAATGGTAAACACTATAGATTATCTAAAGGAGGTTACAAGTTTGGCAAGATGATAATAATAATTATAATTCCACTTGCGCTTAGTACGTGACGCCTTGGGACGTCACACAGGCGATCCACCGGCCAAAAAAATTTCGCTTTTGGAGGGATTTGGGCACAAGCCACTCCATGCCGAGAAGAGCTAGAGGCTTTCTTTGAGGAGACTTACCAATGTCAGGTCCACCTCACTAAATAAGAAAACATCGTCTGCAAAGAAAAGATGTGAGAGATTCGTCGCCTTGCATCGCCAGAAGAATTTAAATTCCGAACTGAAGGAGGACCTCCTCAGGACTCCAGATAGTACCTCCATAACCAAGGTAAAAAGGTATGGAAAAAAAGGATCGCCTTGGCGTAGGCCGCGCCCACTTGCAAAATAGCCATGAAGTTCCCCATTCAGAGCAATGGAAAACATGGGTGTACACGCACATGTCATAATAAGCATAGTCACAAAGTTGGGAAAACCAATAGCAAGTAGAACTTTCTCAAGGAAACCTCAATCGACTGTGTCATAAGCTTTCCTGAAGTCAACCTTAATCGCACACTTAGGAAGGTATGGTTGTAGATGGAAACTAGAAAATAGTTCCTAAGCCATCAAGATATTGTCTCCAATCCTTCTGCCCTTCACAAACGCGCTCTGAGTCGAACTAACAACATTTTCTAGAACAACTGCAATTTGGTTAGCCAGCACTTTTGTGATACACTTGTATATAGTGTTGCAGTAGGCAATGGGCTGTAGTCATTAATAGAAGTCACATTGGGGACTTTGGGTACAAGTACCAGAATGGTAGCGTTTATCTCCTTCAAAAGCTTCCCCATTACGAAGAAATCCCTCACTACTATTATGACCAACTGTCCTACCGTCTCCTAGTTCTCCTTGAAGAATTCAACTGTGAAACCATCCGAACTAGGTGACTTGCCCCTAGGTAGAGAGAAAAGTGTATCCCTGGTCTCCATCTTAGTGACCGGACGGGCAAGGAAGCTACCCTGGTCGTCCGTAAGAGGATGTTGAATAGTCTCCCGAATCTCCTCAATGGACGGCCCTTGTTGCACCGCTCGTGGTGCCAGTAGATCTTGGAATTGCTCTACCAAGCGCTGCTAAACTAGGTGCGGTTCAGTAATTTGGTTACTAGAGGAATCCAATACAGACAGAACTCTATTCCAAAGTAGTTTATTTTTTACAAATTGATGGAAGAACTTGGTGTTGCGGTTGCCTTCCTTGAGCCACCCTATTCTAGATTTTTGTCTGAAGAATGACTCATCACTAGTCCGAAGGTCAGCAAAGATATTTCACTGGACCTTTTCCAATTCCGCAAGGCTTGTTAAGAAAGGGTCCCTCTAAAGGTCGGCTTGCGTGCTTTCTAAGGCTACCCTTGCTTCTGAAGTCCTAGCAGAAATATTAGAGAATGAATCCTTATTAAGCTGCTTGAGGCGATACTTGAGTGCCTTAAGCTTATGCACAAGCCTAAACATGGGAACCCCTTCCTCTGGGTCCTCCCAGATTTGACTAACAATTGCATTGAACTGTGGATACTTCATCTAGAAGTCAAAGAACTTGAACGGTTTCCTCCGAAGAATCAAGTTCAACACTTTGACTACCATAGGTGTATGATCCGATATACCTGGCGCTAGAAAGGAGGTTTCAAAGTAAGAAAATTCCATGCACCATCTAGAGTTCACAAGGGCTCTATCAATCTTCCTAGCCTTCCCGGATAGTCTTGAGGAAGTTGTCTAAGTATGCCTGAACCCAACATATCTAAGGTCCTCCAGATCCGATTGCGCCAAGCACTGACCAAAATCATCAAAGCATGGGATCCAAGCTTCAGAGCCCCCAACCCATGTCAGTGGGATCCTTTATAACATTGAAATCCCCCATCACTATCTAGGGTGAATTCTGGAATGCCTTACTTCTATATATAATATCCCATCAAAGTTGTCGCCGGAGAATAAAAGAATGCCCCTTATAAGCAATTGAAACAACGCAGGTCATTCCCGAGTCCAATACTTTAAGAATCCCATGAACTGCTTGAGTAGATATCGCTATCATTTCAAAATTAATCCGCAAGGGGTCCCACCCTACCCAAATCTTACCCTTAGGGGCGAATTCATAGTTGGCAAGCCAGCACCATTCCCTCAACAGACTCCCAAAAATGGAATTGAAGAAGGTCTGCAAGACCTTTGTTTCCAATAAATCAACCAACCACAAATGATTTGAACAAACAAGTCTATGGACCTTCGCCTGCCTAATGGGGTCCACAAGGTCCCTAACATTCCAACATCCTATATATATAAACAAGTAAAAGACAAACCAAGGACCAAGGGTTACCTAAACTCCGCGAGCTTACACCAAGAGCGAGGCGGTTCCGCATTTGATGGTGGAGATGTGGCTGGGGTTAGAGCCATCAGCTTGTCCTGAATGGTCTCAACTTTCCTACTAGTCGGGGTGGCCTCCGGCGACAAGCAAGGAGAGATCTGGTCCTCATCTGCACCACCTGAAAGGTTGCTCAACTCAATAGGGTCGTCATCCGGGCTAGGCGGCACATCTATGGAGTCTTCCACAGGGCTGATGGAGTCAATAGGGTCGTCATCCAAGCTAGGCGGCACATTTGTGGAGTCTTCCATAGGCTGATGGAGTCAATAGGGTTGTCATCCGGGCTAGGCGACACATCTATAGAGTCTTCCACATGGCTGATGGAGTCATCCTCAATGGCAGGAGATGCGGTATCCGATTTTGTGAGGATCTACAACTCTCTCTGGGCCTTCCTTGTTGAAGTAGAGGGCAAACTCCACTCCAGAGCGGTAGGCTTCAACTTGTTGGTGCATTCCTCATCAATGGATAAGCTATGTGAGCCGGAGCCTATCTCCTTAGGAGGGAGATACTTCTTCTTCTTTCCATTGACTCGTTTCCAAGCCAAGTTGGCATCAGTAGGGCAGTTGCCTCAACCAGCACCTCCACCGGGATAGGTACGGATTCCCGGGTGGAGCGGGAGGGAAGGAATTGGCTCGTCCCTGTGGTGAGGAGACCACATGCTTAGTGGTGGTTGAGGGTGTATCACAATTGTGACCAAACGTACCACACCTTCACACACTCTATCGGTTTCCATTCAAATTAAATGTCAATAGTGTGCACCACCCCATTCAATTTCGCTCTCACCGATGGGGTCCTCGATTGGTTGGTTTGGATTTCAACACAAACTCTAGCAAAAGAAATCATACGCATTTGCTTTGCGCGTTGATCCACATAGAGGGGTTTGCCAACGGTGCTTGCAATGGCGCTTATTGCTGGAGGTGACCATAGGTCGAGAGAGAGGTTCTTCAATCTAATCCACACTGGTACCGTGGAATGGTTCTCCTTCTTCAACTCAAGAAGAGGCTTTCCACTGTTGTAAGATTAGTGGAACCCTTGCCACCGTACAGGGACCTTCCTTCAATATCTTCCTACGGAAAACCGGGTTAGGGATATGGAAGAAAAAGAATCCCCAATCGTTGGCAAAGACCTCCCCAAGCTTCGATCCCCACATGCGCCTCAGAGAATGCTCCGTGAGAGCCTTCTCCCCCACAAAATACCCAACAAGGCATTCATGCCACTTGAGATTCACAGCCTCTAGGACTTCCTCAGCAAGGTCGACCATCAGGCCATCATTATCAAGTGAAGGAGGCACATATGACAGTTGGTACCCTTTTGCCGCCAAACGAGCGACATTAGCCCATGATCGGGCTTGAGGTGGCTTCAATCTACATTGTTGCTTCAAGTCCAGAGGCTTTCTGGAGGCCAACCTCCCTCTACTACAATCCTTGGTCCATCCCACACGGCCTGGGGCCTTAGAGGTGGCTTGGCCTTTCCGCGATGCCTCAGCATGGGTTTCTTTCAAGATCACAGAGCGTTGGGCCAATAAATTCAGAGAAACAGGGTTCTTCCCACTCTCTTTAGCAACCCTACTCGACTTGGCCATATCAACCCCAGCACCTCCCACAGCCGAAGTAGAGGCCATACCACACCAATAGCACTATAACACCCTCCAAATAGCCAGCCCAACTACTCCAGGTCAATACAGATAGGTAGGTCTACAAGTGGACACTTAAGGCTAACTTGCACAGCTCGGGACCCCCGACCCTCGAGAAAGCCGCTATCCAGTTCTAACAAGCGGCAGACCAGTGAAGGCGGAGGTGGATGCTGGTGGAGGGGTAGCCAGCGGGCGTTAAGAAGAGGACAGAGGCGGAGGGCATCAGTGTTGGGCACCAAAGGGGAAAGGCGGAGGCGGAGGCGGAGGCGTCGGGCGCCAGTGGGCGTCAACGTCGGGCGTCGAGCGGCGTCGGGCATCTAGTGTCGGATGGTAGGCGGAGGGCATCAGGTTTGAGGGCAGAGGGCGGAGGTGGGCAGAGGGTAGAGGTGGAAGGCGTTGGTGACGCCGTTGGGTGCCGGTGTGCGTCGGGCGCCGAAGGAGGTGTAGTAGAGGTAGAGGCAGAGGGCGGACGTTGGTGAAGGGGTAGCCGACGGGCATCAAGAAGAGGACAAAGGCGGAGGGTGTCGGCGTTAGGTGTCGATGGACAAAGGCAGTAGTGGAGGCGGAGGCGTTGGGCACCGGTGGGCGTCCGCGTTGGGCGTCGGGTGTCAGATGGCAGTCGGAGGTCAGGTTGGAGGGCGGTGTAGGACGCCGGTGGGCAGAGGGCGAAGGTGGGCAGAGGGCAGAGGCGGAGGGCATCGAGCGTTGGCGACGTCGTCGGGCGTTGGTGTGCATCGGTGTCGGGCGTCGATGAGTTATGAGGACGCCAGTGAGTAGATCTGGCGTCGAGGTCAGACTCGCAGCCGTTGTTGGGGCTCAGGAGGCGACGGCATCAGATCTGGCCATGTAGCAGCCGAAGCTCGTCTCATTGAGGCTTGGGAGGCGGTGGCGATGGCGAATCCAAATTTGTTTCAGTTGAAGCTTCGGGTGAAGGTGGGGGAGGTGGCATCGGTAGAGGGGAGGTGGAGGGGTCGGGGCTACATGGCCACGACCGGTGGGGCTGTCGGGGAAGCGCCGGCTGAGCAGATCTGGCCGGGGTCCGCCGATGCGGTCGGCGGCTAGGGCTTTGAGGGGAACCCGTGGCGAAGCCGAAGATGACGGGACGACAGGTTGCACAACACGTGACCAAAGATGCGCAGGGAAGGTCTCGGCTCGGATTGGCAGCCGCGACCGGCGGCCGGAGCACTGGCGGGCAGCCGCCGGGCTCGGGCACCCTTGGCGGTCCGCGCAGTAGTGAACCCTACTGTACGGATGTCGTCGTTTCAGAGAGAATGGGGGCCCCGCGCGCGCGTTCTTTGTGGCTCTCTTTTTTTGAGTGACATATGTCCCACTAACTAAACAAATCAAGAAAACATGTTTCCCTAAATGGGGTATTCATTTTTTATTCATACCATTGTTTTTCTTTCAAAAACTAAAAACACTAATTAACAAAATATGAAATTATCAAAGTAAAAGAAGCATCCTTCGCGTCAATTTAAAAAACAATGTTAATTTTAAGAAACTACCAAAAAAAAAAAAAAAAAAAGAACTAGCCATCGTGTTATTATCAAGGAAGACAGTTCAACTTTCTTCTATGTTACTAAATCGCTAAACTACCACTATACCATCCAAAATAATTCAATTGTTGCCAACTTCTTCTTACTATGTCCAAATTTCTAACAGAAAGTGATCTTTAATCGACCCACAGGGCCTGTTAAACGCGATGCATCATCCAAAACTACAGTTGTCAAAGTGCCCTGAAAATAGCAAACAGGAAGGCACCACCTATTTGTCAAATTCTTTTTTCCATTGTGACAACAATGAGCGGACAACCGCGTTCAGAACTATAAATGGAACAAAAACGTAATAAATATTAGTGTCAAACCCCAAAATTTCCTGTTCTTGTGGCAAATGACAACAACATAAATTTAGAAATGATAAATGGCTCAGAATTGAGGACCTCCCTTATTATCTTACCCCCAAGACATCAAACCAATCTAGGTATCTGAGGGAAACAGCATGTTTATGATCCAAGAAAGAGTTTCCCATCTATGAACTAGTTACCATAGACAAAAGATGAGAAGATTGTCTAAATTTTGATTAGTCTGTTTAAGAAAATCTGAACTTCAGTATTGGTAGTTCATCTATTTCACTATTCCGATATCCAAGATAAAAGAGGCAATCTCCTTAACATGAGACCATAACGCACGTAAGACTGAGACAGTTTCATCAGAAGGCAGAATTGTTAGAAGGCAGATTTGTTACCGTTATTGCACTTTGGGCATCCGGAGCACAAACAGGACCTCTACAAATAAACGGACAACCTACTACTGGAGATTCAGAACAATAGAATACGTATGTGTATAATGGATGGAGAACATTTAGATGTAGGAAGTGACATCAGGTTCAGGAAAATGCAATAAAGCACCTGTTGGTTCCTGAAAGAAACAAAGCCTCTTGAACGTCCAGTTTTCTGATCCCACATAACGCGTGCATCTCTGTGTTTTAGCGCAAAGGTCCAATTTAATGCCACAATTATTTGAACTTGACTGATGATAATGTATAATGCTATCATAATGTCTTTTTACCGTGTATTTTTTAATAAGAAAGTTTGCTCTTTCAGAAAAACAAAACCAAGATAAGGAGACGTGAAACTTACGAACAGCCGGGATAAACAGGAAAGCACGCAAACAACATGGCATCCGTCACCATCAATCATGTTCTATTGGCCTACACATCCCAAAACTAGCTATATGAAGCATCGAAGAAAACATGTACCATAGCACCAAGAGAACGTAATAATATACAAATGGGGAACAAGAACCAGAGCAAACCTGGAACATCCTCTCTCTGACCACTGGCATATGCCCAATTAACTTTGATCGGTTGCCCAAATCTTCAAGCCGTGGAATGGGACAAGCTCAGCGAAAAGAGAGTGCTCCAATGCATGAATGCTCAAGTTGAAATTGCAACGTCAGTAACTAAAAAAATCCAGTCTAGTTTCTACTAACAGGCGCCTTCCATTCAGAAAAAGAATCACAAGAGCAGCAGATCTTTGATCAAAGTAGTGAACAAACCCATAGGATGACAGTATACAGCAGGGAAGACAGAATTGGTAGCAATAGACGACATCCAAGCAAGTGAACCGACAGATTCCATCATTTTTGTTTATATTTTCCAGGTGCTTCGGCAATTCTTCATAATAAACCAAATACAGAAATTATATCTAACTTTCAAATTGAAACCTATGCCTTCTCCTTCCCTATAAGTTTGCAGGCCTCGACGGGACCTGTACTAGCAAAAACCTCTAGAAGAAGTGGTTCTGTCACCTGTGTATGAATGTTGCGCACATAGCTGCATTATACAACGTATACCAAGAACAAATAAGTTTCAAAGTCGAGACTTTGAAAACAAAAAAACTAACGCCTAGCTTCCCCGAGTTAAGTTCAAATAAAGATGAGAAAAAACCCATAAGAAATATTTGGGTACATCTTCAAGCAAAAGTCTCAATGTCAAAAGATTTACAACTCCATTTAGCATATATGAGCAATTATCCACTGAACAAATCTGAGCCTAACATAGCTACTCAATTTGAGCTTTACATCCTCTTCCCTATGGAGTAATTGGGTTCATGGCACCAAATGCAAAAGCATTCCAATCTAGCAGCTCAGCAACGAGGGCAGTATCGCCTGGAGTTAGCGAGGTCTCCTTATGTTGAGACCTGCTCTAACTTCAACCATCTCTAGCCCAAGGTACTGTTGCAAAGAGATGTAAGACGAACTCAAAAGGCATAGGTACTAAAAAAGAATATATGGAAGGAGGGTGGGCTGAAGAGGGAGATTCATGAGATAAGCAAAAGAGAGGAGGGAATGCCTTCCCTCGTTTCTCTATCATTCATGAGATAAGCAACCGCACCGACCAACGCTGCCTCCATCGACCTCAAGGATTGGCGTCGTGGTATCTACGAAGGACTGCTCTTCGAGGACAACAAAAAGGCGAAGACCCAGATAATGTCCAACTATCTCCAACTTTTTGATCGTGCCTCGTTTTCTGATTTTTATTCTAGAGTATTGATTGTATGCAGAAGTTTTGGGTCGACAAGAAGCTCCACAAGAACTGCTTGCTGGTGCTTCCGAAGGCAATGTACCTCGAGGGAGGTGACAGAAGTATCACCTGGAAGTGGATTCCAACGAAACAAATGTTGAATATAGTGGAAATATGGTACAAATATAATTAACGAAATATGCCTTTCACTATTACAATATTTTCTCATACCACATACAATACTCGGACAACTCTACACAATTCCTCTCACACTCACATACATACATAGCACACTCTACACAACACACTCTCAAGACCCTTGCACACACACCACTCACTCTTTATCTCTCTACACCTCATGCTACACACACCTCACGCATGCACTCCACACAACACCCTTACACACACGTACACACACAAGAGGCAAGAGCCCCTATTTATAGTAGGCAAAGTCGGCTCATTCACCGACTTCCCTCACCAAATATCCCTCCTTCCTATTATTTTATTGCAACTTGTTGACCCATTTGTCAACAATTGTGGATTCTCTTTGGACAGGAAAATTGGATGTGGAATTGTCTAAAGAGAGAGAAATCTAGAGAAGTAAAGAGAGAGAGAGGGCTGGAGAACTCCAGAGAGAGAGAGAGAGAGGTGCTTTTTCTAACAACAAAAATGGTATAACTCCGCACTTCACTCATTTAGCTGTTCGCACGCACCATTCATCGGTTGCCTTCAAAGATTTCGCCTAAAAGCCAGCCTCCTGTTGTCCACCGCACGATTGCGCAATACTAATTATAGACCTTCTCATCATTCAGTTTTCGTGGCGATGCAGACGTTCGGTCCCCGAGCTGTTGCAGCTGTCCTAGTTATACATCAAAGGAAGATTCCATGCAAATGCGCTATCTCCTATGACCACGTACAAAATCGCATCCGTGATTAAGCTCAGGAGAAGCTGCACCCCGTGGCCGCTTCCCGTGGACCTCAAGCTCCATCTACCCGACGGAAGCAAAGTGATAAGCACGGAGAGTCTTGCAAAGAAGCCGAAGGAGGAATGGGTCAAGCTCTGCATCGGCAAGTTCGCGACGGATGCGAAGAATGTGGGCAAGATATATTCTTCCCTCCGTGAGACATGCCGGATTGACAAATCAGGCCTCGTCCTCAAGGGCCTCCGCATTGACCCCAAGGGTTAAGCGTTTAAGTGCGGTGCAAAGTGCCAGGATTTGGTGGCAAGTTGTTGGGCAAATAAAGTTTAATATATGGATGCCTCATTTTATCTAATTTTATCGCATGGGTTTGATTATCGTTCATCCTGTTCCCCAGTTCTTCAACATCACGGGATGTTCTTTCATTCGGTTAGCAAATAAGAAGGCTTTACTCAAGCAATCTCATATTCTCCTCCTGCTAATATCCAAAACACTTGATAGTTATCACTGGCCCCCATGGGGATTGTTCATGTTCCCCGATCGTTTTTTTTCCTTACTGGAGTTTAAAAATCATAAAAAATGGAACCCCGATGGTTTAAATGGCCTCACACGTTGACTAAGAGCTGATGTTGCATTATTTATTGATCATGTGTACCGAGTCAATCTGGACATTTGACCATATCGACCCCGCGGTTGACCAACCTGCATCCGCCCTTTGATCCCTCTGCTCTATAGACTATATATGCCCGTGGCAAGCAAAGCGTTCAAGCAAAGAGTTTCGCTGCTCCTGCTCGGAACGGCGTACGTCACAGAATTGGTGAATGAGATTTTTTTCGTCTTTTCACCCGGTGATCATGAGGCATTCTTTAGCATGTGCGTTAGCCCTTTGCTTCCACCCAAAGAATGTAGAGAAGAACTTTGAAGTGTTCTTAGGGTGTATTCGTTTCGCGGAAAATTAATGATTTGGAAAATATTTTCTGAAAAATGATTTCTTATATTGTTTAGAAAAATAAATAACTGAAAAAAAAAATTTCATCCCCCATCAAAATAGTTTAGTATAGATTGTATTCGATAATGAGAATATTTTCTGTTGATTGATTTTTCTAAACAATAATTTTCCATAAAATATTTTTCAAATTACTCATTTTCCGTGAAATGAATGCACTATTAATATTGGTTCGCAGGTGGCAAATCTTCCTCATTTAGAGTCATCAGGATGGGATAGCTGATTCAAATATATTGGAAGGAGATATCATATCTCTCTTGTTATTTGTCCTTTTCTTTTATAGAAGGCAAAGGTAAAAAATGACATGAAGAATCATGCGTAAAAGAGGAAAACGAAGATAGATTTTATCTCTTTTATCCTTTTGCTTTTCTTGGATAGACTGTGAAGCGTACAAGTGACAAATACAAAGTAGACCACACGGTTTCTAGATTAAAGAAAGTGAGATGTTACTTTAAGCATTGTCATAATTAGAATTATTGAGGAATTAAAATGAAGGTATGAGATATCAACAAGGGACTGACTGCAATTTGATCTTATGGGAATAATAATTATTATAGTAGGCTATGAATTCTCTCAATCGCTGAAGTAAATCGACTTAACCCGCAACCAAGGGTGGCCGCTCTAAGGAAAAGTGTATAATGTATTTTGACAAATTTCATGATTTATATCCTCCATCGTCCGACCTTTGCAAATTACTCATCTCTCACTCTAATCCACCCTTCAACGGTTGGTATTGTTGTCCTTAGATTAATGAGGAAATAGCACAAAGGTGTGGGGATGTTAACATGGTGCACGACTCGGACTTGATACTAATGAGGAAATCAAAAGTAGGCATACGATATTGAATCGATTAAACCTACTATCAATGGCAATTGCTTAAGTGAAAAACTGGCTATAATGTGTTAAAGTATCAACATCTATGGAGTATCCTCTGTTGGAGAAAACTCCTTTGATGTTTTGAAGTTGACAAAACTTATTCAAAGTCTATTATGAAGAATTCCAAACTTTTGTGTCAAAGTTTGCCCACTCTGACAAATTCCGATCTAAACGAAAGTGAAGGATGAAGACTTTTCCATATAAGGGATTATCTTTCTTTCTTTAAGAGTTTGACTCATATGGATTATATATGGTCTTATGGTTGGAGATATCACCTATGAGATTGAATATCTTTATTGAAATCAATTGAGATATATCAAATCTTTTTGGAAGGCGAGTAATTTTGGAAAGAATCTACTTATGGAAACCAAGATCCTGATTGTATGGGCAAACAAGATTAACGGGCTTTCATCACAATCTTCAAATGGCTCGAGATCTCGTTGATTGATTTTGTCCAACGGGTTGATTGGAAGAATTCCTTTGGAAAATGCCAACAGTCGAGAAGGCATGAAGGAGTCTTTAAGGAGGACTCTTCAATTGTTCGATAAAGTGCGTGAAAGAGAAATTCCAAAGTCTAAGGCTTCCCAGTTTCTTGTTATTCCATATATTTTGCTCTAAATTGTACTAAAAAAAGAGAGACTTATACTGTGACTTCGTGAGAGAGCAGTGGATACTCTTCGCTATGAAGTCGAGATCACAAGATTATAAATTCTCTTTTGATTCATAGTTGAAATCAGCCAGAAGGGTATCAGCGTGGGAGAGTGGACATAGGCTTGATCTAAGCCGAATCACTATAAATTATGTGTTCAAATTCTCTTCCCTGAACTTCTTTATTTTGTTCGTAGCTCTATTTAATTGTTAAAATCTAAACTCGCTCAAAGTCTGTTAAAATCTAAACTCACTCAAAGTTCGTTGTTCTTCAAACCTCGACCTCCAATCAAACCTCAACCTTGGTTTCAAAAGTAAATTATTTTCGATAAGTCGTTCTTTGCAAAAAAATTGTTTTCACGCCTATTCACCCCCTTCTCTATATGCAAATTCAACATGTGGCAGACAATCTTCCCAAGATTTTATGTTCTTTTTAATAATAGCACGCAACAATGCCCCTAAAGTTCTATTAACTACCTCGGTTTGACCATCGGTCTGTGGATGACAAGTAGTAGAAAATAACAACCGTGTTCCTATTTTTTTCCACAATCTTTCTCTCGGCCTCTCCTTTTCCTTGTGTCTCAGACACACCACGCAAGCCCTCGGATTTCTCACCTTTTCTTTCTCTCTCGGCTTCTCGTTGTATCTTTAATTGATCTTGATACACCTCACTAGGTGTCATTGGTACCAAGGAATAAGTCTTTTGATTCATCACCAATGAATAACGATTAGTATATCCATCATGATGTACCTTTCGATCATATTGCCATGGTCTTCCAAGCAAGATATGACCCGCTTGCATAGGTACAACATCACACTCTACCTCGTCCTTATATCTCCCTATCTCAAATGGAATTCGAACTTGCTTCGATACTTTCACCTCACCACTATCATTTAACCATTGAAGTCTATAAGGCCTAGGGTGCTTTGTTGTCTTCAAGCCCAACTTATCCACCATAATACAACTTGCCACATTCGCACAACTACCTCCATCAATTATCATACTACAGATCTTACCATTCACCACACACCTTGTATGAAACAAATTATCTCTTTGTTGGTGATGCTCCTCCTCCTTTACTTGCACACTCGAGAGAACGCCTAACCACCAATAAGTCTCCTTTTATAGCCACTTCTCCATCACTACAATCCTCTAATGGTGGCATATCATCATCATCTTCTTCCCTTTCACTTTCGGACTCAATAACACCATGTCCAGTCATGATCATCACCCTCCTATTAGGGCATTGATTTGCCATATGACCCCTGCCCAAACACTTAAAACATTTAATTTCACGAGTTCTAGTGTTAGGATTTTCGGTTTTACCTGAAACCGGATTCGTTCCAACTTTACCGTCCCTCTCCTTCTCCTTTGAGGTTTTGGTTTTGGTGTTGTTTCCTCTCCAATTTGGCTTCTCATCTCTCTTCCAATTGGATCTCCAATTCTGACTTGAACCTCCTCCACTCTTGTGATTTCGGTCCAACTTCAATTGCCGCTCAACTTTGATGGCTTTGTCCACCAATTCCTCCAATTCAACATAGTGTTGCAGCTCTACCACCCTTGCTATGTCTCGACTCAAACCACTCAAAAATCTTGACATTGTGGCCTCACGATCCTCCATCACATTAGCACGGATCATGGCAATCTCCATCTCCTTGTGATACTCTTCCACGCTCTTATTGCCTTGTGTGAGATTTTGTAACTTTTGAAACAAATCTCGGTGGTAGTGACTAGGTACAAAACGCCTTCTCATCACTGCTTTCATCTCATCCCACGTCTCTATCGGTCTTTCACCATTGCGCCTCCTACTAGTCACAAGTTGATCCCACCAAATTATAGCATAATCAGTAAATTCAACAGCTGCAATTTTTACCTTTTTGAGCTCAGAGTATCGTTGGCAATCAAATACCATCTCCATGCGTTTCTCCCACTCTAGATACGCATCGGGATCATTCTTCCCTTGGAAGGAAGGAATCTTCATCTTGATGTTGCCAAGTTCATCATCTCCTCGGTGTCTAAACCTTCGGCCTCTATTCCACCTTTCAAATCGAGCATCTCGATCATCCTCCATGTCGGCCTCATCATCATCATATTGTCGTTGCCTTCTATGTTGTGTTCTAGAGGCATCTCGCTGATGTTGCGGCCTTCCTCGGGGTATCTCTCGATCACCATCAATCCTCATGCCATTCCCCATCATTCGGCCACTAAGCTCCTCTACTACGACCTTCAATTGCTGGATGCTTTCCACGAGCGCTTCATCCCTTCGTATGGAGTCAACCTCCCGTTGATTCACGCTTTCTTCGCGGGACATATTTTAGACCTGCAAGTAAACGTTAGTCTAAAAAAAATCCTCACCAATCGCTCCCTCACGCGTTTCTCTTGAGATGTTTGTCACTCCTCTCGTGTTTAACTCAAGTCTAGGCTTTTTCCACCCTCAATTAAGCTTACACACTCTTGCCTTTTTCCTCTCGTATTCTCTTTTCACAAGCTCTTTATTGGACTCAAAACCTGTCTCTCAACCCCCTCACGACAATCAATCAAACTAATCAAACAAGATTAGATCACTATGATTTTGTTTCAGCAAGTAACAATTTCAAACCAACAAGTACAACTTTCGAAATTCCAATTGAAACGCAAATCACTACTGATTTTGTTTCAATTTAGTCTACTAACAAGCGAGTCGCCTTCTTTTTTTTTTTGTTCGGCTAATTTTTTTTTGCCGAATCTGTTTTTTTTTCTCTTGCACACTTTTTTTTGTGCGTTTTCTTTCTCTTTTTTTTTTTTTTTTTTTTTTTTTTTTTTTTGACGAACTCAGATACAATTTAAGATGCTAGAAAAGAAAAAATTTAAAACTAACAGCAAACAACTACGTATGGAAGCACAAAAGCAATCGGATCCCTAAATTAGCTAGAACCGAAACCCTAACTCAATAAATCTCAAATTACTAAATATCAACAGAAAATTAAAGATAAATAGACCTTGTAGAAGCAAGCTCGATACCAAACTGATGTGAATCGTTGCGGAAGGATCGTTCTACGAAGGCCCGGATGGTGCGAATTGCAAACCTCGACCTCCAATCAAACCTGTGATTGGCAACCTTGGTATGAACGTGACCTGTTGACGAACACGTGTCAACCAACCAACGTTATAGACGCCACGAGCGAAAGAATTCGCTATCTCGCTCGATAAGTCGAAGAGAATCTTGATTAGGTCAAGTCCTCAAAAGAACAGTAAAAAGAGAACCTCTCAATTCTTTTCCTCCAAAAATAAAATATCCGTCCTCAAAGAAATTTGGCAAATCCTTTATATAGGCTGCCACACAGACCCTAAAAACCAACCCTAAAAATCTAATGCGTTATATTCTAAAATATTCCTATGATATGACTCGATGTCCACATCAATACTAGCACTCACAATTGGTATCAGAGCCTGTGTGTTTAATTTTTAAAGTGTTTTACTTTTAAGCTAAAGATCCTCTATGGCTAGTATTTTGGCTCCAAGTTTGGTTGAAAGGCAAGAGTAACACCAAACCTCCGCACTTCGATGGAAATGAGTAAATGTCTTGAAGAACAAGATGAAGGCATTTTCAGATCCAAAGATCCTCTGGAGTGGGATGTCGTAGAAAAAGGGATCAACCCTAAAGCTACATTAGCTTCAGACCGAGGAAAAGAAGCCATTGATGCTGGCTAAGCAACATGAGCTAAATTTACCAAGAGACAAGCTCTTGACGTGAAAGCAATCTACTATTTATACTGTGCTTTATCTCCTACTAAGTATAACCGAATTTTTTCTTGTGAAACAGCAAAAGAAGTTTGAGATAGATTACATGTTACCTACGAAGGAACTGACCGAGTGAAAGAAACCAAAATAAACATTTTGCTCGGACAGTATGAAGCCTGGAGAGTCTATTACTGATATGTTCAGTCGCTTTACAGAGATTGTAAATGGCCTAGCTTATCAAGGTCAACCAATCTCAGGACCAATGAAAGTCAATAAACTGCTACGTGGGCTTTCGAAAGACTAGAATCATGTGAAGACTTCAATTAGAGAAACCCAGAGGATCATGCCTCTATCAGTTAATGAACTGATAGGCACGCTTCAGTCATATGAAGTGGAACAAATAAATGATGAAGAAGATCCTAAAGGTAAGAAGTTAATTGCTTTAAAGTTTAACATTGATTTTGATGATACATATTCAGATGTTGATATGGACGATGAGGAGCTGGCGCTTATGATCAAGAAATTCAGAAAGCTGAATAGAAAGAGAAGAAGATTCAACTAGAAAAAGTAGAGCACACAAAATTTCCAGAAAAGACCAACTGAGGACAATGAAACTAGCAAAGATGTGATATGCTTCGAATGTGAGAAAAATGGGCATATCAGACCTAACTGTCATCTGTTGAAGAAGAAGAAAGGAAAAATTGAGAAGTACAAAAGGGCACTCAAAGCTAAAACTTGGAGTGACACCGAGTGTGAGGAAAATGAGGAAGAATATGCCAACATATGTCTGATGGCTCATTCCAACTCAGACTTAGAATCAGAAACAGACTCTGATTCCGACTCAGACAAAGAAATTGAGGTTAGTGATTTAAAAATTCCTGTCAAAGTCTCTAAATACATAGATGAACTTTGTCTTAGTCTCAAATCCTCTCTTAAAAGGATTTCTGAACTAAAAAGGGAGAATTCCAAGCTCAGGCAACATGAAGTTTCTTGGAAAGAAAAATTTGAAAGTCTGAAAACAAGTTTTGATAATTTGAAAGAAAATTTTGATTCTCTTTCAAAGAAAATACTTTTTTGAAAAGTGATATCTCAAATATAACAAAAAGATTTTCAAAAGGATCCAAGAAATTAGACAAAATTCTTTTAGCTAAAATACCCTACTTTAACAAATCTAGTTTGGGTATGACTTAAGAAACTGTTCCATTAATCGATTTTCCCAAAGTAAAAGAAAGAATTAAACAAAGACCTACAAAGGCATTTTACAAAACTCATTTTCAAAAAGTTTTTGTAAAACCTGTTGGTGAAGTGTACTCAAATGTTCAAAGTGTAATAGCTCAGAACATTTCGAGAAAAATGTCTCAAGATTTGGAGACCGATTAAGAAGGACTGAGCTAAGATCGTTTTTAATACTAACCCTCTTGGACCTAAGAAAATCTGGGTACCAAATAAAGTTTGAATTTTTCCTATGATTACAGGTCACTATCAAAAGGAAGATCAAATGGTATTTGGATAGTGGCTGTTCGAGGCATATGATAGGAGACTCAAGCTGCTTTATAAAGCTTGTGAGACTAAATGGAGGAAAAGTATCTTTTGGAGGAAACAACAATGGAAAGATTGTAGGATGTGGAACTAAGATTAGAAGCCTAACTATCAACAATGTTTCCTTGGTGGAAGGTTTGAATTACAATTTGCTGAGTATAAGCAAACTTTGCGATATTGGTTTTAGAATAAACTTCCAATAAGGTATTTATTCTGGAACAAGTCAAGACTTCTCTCAATCTTTCACTAGGCGAAGGCACGACAACATTTACCTTATGGATGTAAACCCAGAAAGCTCTTAGTGTCTTATTTCTATTCAAGATGAAGCAAGTCTCTAGCATTGGAAGTTTGGTCATGTTAACTTGAAGCAAATTGCCAAGATTTCCTCTAAGAAGCTTGTTCGAGGACTTCCTAATCTGGCTTACCAGAAGAATGAGTTATGCATTCATTGTGTCTTGGGAAAACAGGTTATAAGCTCTTTTAAACCTGTGAACCAAGTTTCTACAAGTAGAGTTCTGCAGCTTCTTCATATGGACCTTTTTGGCCCAACCAAAACCCAAAGTATTGGTGGAAAGAAATATTGTCTAGTAATCGTGGATGATTACTCTCGCTTCACTTGGGTTTACTTTCTGGCAAGTAAGTCCAAAACCTTCTCCTATTTCTCGAAGTTTGCCAAGAAGGTTCAAAATAAAAAATGTTGTGTTTTTCGAGCATACGAGCTAACCATGGAGGTGAGTTTGAAAATAGGACTTTGCTAAGTTTTGTGATGAATGTGGTTTTTAGCATGTTTTCTCTTCTCCATATACTTTAGAATAAAATGGGGTTGTGGAAAGAAAGAACAAATCCTTACAAGAGATGGCCAGAACTCTCTTGATAGAGAGTAAAATATCCTCTCAATTTTGGGTAGAAGCAGTTTCTACAGCTTACTATATTATCAATAGAGTATTCTTGAGGCCTATTCTAGAGAAAACTCCTTATGAAGTGTATAAAGGAAAGAAGCCTAATGTTTCCTACTTTCATGTCTTTGGCTGTAAATGTTTTATTCTAAAGAATGCAAATGATCGATCTGGAAAATTCGAGGCAAAGTCAGATGAATGAATCTTCCTTGGCTATTCAACTTCAAACAAAGCTTACAAAGTCTTTAACAAGAAGATTCAATATGTAGAAGAATTTATGAACGTCAAATTTCAAGATTATGTAGAAAATCTACTAGACTAGACTCTACTTGAAGAATCTGAACCTATTCCAGACATTACAAAGTCTATTTCCCTTGAAGAGGTTCAGACTTTTGGAGAATAGCAACAAGTAGAACGAGAAGATTCAACCGTTGAGAGGATCAACCAACTTTCAAACCAAGCAATAACTGGAAGCCTAAGTCAAGTCATCCCAAGGAATTCATCATTTGCAACTTTGATGAAGGAGTTCGCACTAGATCCAAAGGAAGAGAAGAGTCTAGTGTTCTAGCATTTGTTTATGAGATAGAACCAAAAGGAGTAGACGAAACTTTGTCTGATGAAATCTGGATAGAAGCTATGCAAGAAGAACTCAAACAATTCAACATCAACGATGTATGGGAGCTGATTCCAAAAGCCAAAGGCAAATCTATTATTGGAACGAAATAAGTTTTCAGGAACAAGATGAATGAGAATGGTAAAATGGTCATAAACAAAACAAGACTCGTGGAAAAATGATATACACAAGAAGAAGGGATAGACTATGACGAGACTTATGAATCGATAGCAAGGTTAGAAGCAATTAGATTATTACTTGCTTTTGCTTGTTATAAAAATTTCACGTTATTCCAGATGGATGTCTAAAGTGCATTCCTAAATGGGTTCATACAAGAAGAAATCTATATGGAACAACCACCAGGATTTGAAGATCAAAGAAAGCCAGACTCTGTCTACAGACTGAAAAATGCCTTGTATGGACTGAAACAAGTACCTCGAGCATGGTATGAAAGGTTGAGTAAGTTTCTAACTCAAAATGGTTTTGAAAAAGGAAATGTTGATACTACCTTGTTTATAAAGAAAGAAGGAAAAGACTTTTTATTGGTACAAATTTATGTAGATGATATTATTTTTTGTTCTCCTAACGAAAGTTTTTGCAAGAAATTTTCAAGAGTTATGTAAGATGAATTCGAGATGAGCATAATGGGTGAGTTAACTTTCTTTCTAGGATTGCATGTCAAACAATCGAAGAAAGGCATATTCATTCACTAAGAAAAGTATGCTAAAGATCTCATCAAGAAATTCGAGTTGGAGAATTGCAAGAAAACTGAGACTCCAATGTCAAGTTCTTTGAAAACTGAACAAGGATGAAGAAGGGAAGAAAGTAGATCAGAAGTTATACAGAAGAATGATTGGTTCACTTCTCTACCTTACTGCTTCTAGACCTGATATTTTATTCAGTGTTTGTATTTGTCCTAGATTTCAATCTAATACCCGGGGAATCTCATCTAAATGCTATAAAACGCATTATTAAATATGTTGCGACTTGTCCAAAACTAGGTCTGCGGTATCCAAAAGAATGCGGCTTTACTCTTCTTGGATATTTAGATGCTGATTTAACAAGTTGTAAAGTCAATAGAAAGAGCACATCTAGCACTTGTCAACTGCTAGAAAATATGTTGATATCTTGGTTCTCAAGGAAGCAAAATACTGTGGTTCTTTCAATTGCAGAAGCAGAGTATGTTGCTCTTGGGAGTTGTTGCTCTCAAATCCTATGGATAAGACAATAACTGAGAGACTTTGAGATTGAAGAATCGTTTATCGAGATCAAATGTGACAACACCAGTGCTATTAATCTAACCAAGAACCCAATTCTACATTCAAGGGCAAAGCATACCGAGATTTGACATCACTTTATAAGAGATCATGTCCAGAATGGGGAGATTATGATTCAGCTCATTGATTCGAAGAATCAATTAGTAAACATCTTCACAAAGCCCTTGGAGAAAAATCTATTTGATTTTATTTGTACCAAGTTGAATATTATTTATGTTTTGGAGTAAAGTCTGAAGATGGTCAAACTAAGAATTTTCAGACTCTACTTCAGTAAGAGTGTCTCAAATTCATGTATTTTACTTTTGGAATGAAAATGTATGATTAACTGAATTGTTGTTTGCCTATTTTATTTTTAGAAGTTATTTTTTAAATTTGAATTTTTGGCAATTTTTATTCAGTATATTTTGAAAAAGGAAGTTTTCTTTTTCCTCATGACGTCATGGTTCGATTATCTCATTTCTTTGTGACCTTTCATTTTCTTTATATACCATCTTTTATTTCTTTCGAGCACCTCTTTTCAAACCCTAAAATACAGACTCTCTACTCTCATTGTGACATCCCAAATTTCTGATTATGTTTTCAATTAAATGAGACGGACTTTTCATCCACGAGCTTACAGTTCAATTCTCCGAGCTGATCACTCATGAGATAACTAGTCTATCAAGTGAAGCCGTTAAGGAATTTAAATGCAATAGGCTTGAGATCTGACCATGAACCGACTGCTCGACCGTATAAATCTTCAAGGATCATTATGACACTATCAGAATCGAACAGAGATCAATAATAGGTTGATTCGACTGAGATATGTGATTAGAGTGTGGATGATTCCACCCGATTTCAATATCCTTGTCGACCGGCACTGAACTGAATCAGGAAAGAATCGGGATTCTGAGATATCGTCTTGCATTACCGCCAAAGTTGGTGCAAGTACATGACGTCTTTCACGTGTCGATGTTGAGGAAGTATGAGCTTGACCCGACCCACGTGCTTAATTTTGAGGAATTGGACGTGGACAATTGTGTGTCATACGTTGAAAGCCCGGTTTAGATTGTGGATCGCAAAGAGCAAGTTATGCACACCAAGACCATTCCGTTGGTCAAAGTGGTCTGGCAACACCACGGCACCAAAGGAGCAACCTGGGAAAGTGAAGAGTCGATGAGAGAATTGTACCCCCACCTTTTTGTTCAAAGATTGTAATGATTTAAATTTCGAGGACGAAATTTTTATAAGAGGGGAAGAGTTGTGACATCCCAAATTTATGATTCTATTTTCAATTAAATGAGACGGATTTTTCATCGATGCACTTACAATTCAATTCTCCGAGCTGATTACTCACGAGATAACTTGTCTATCAGGTGAAACCGTTAAAGAATTTAAATGCAATAGGCTTGAGAATCTGACCATGAACCGATTGCTCGACTGTATAAATCTTCAAGGATCATTACGCCACTGTTAGAATCAAACAGAGATTAGTAATAGGTCAATTCAACTAAGATATGTAATTAGAGTGTGGGTGATTCCACCCGATTTCAATATCCTCGTCGACTGGCACTAAACTGATTATTCTGTCGTTTTGGGTACCCTATGTCCGTATTTGAAACATCGGGATTTTCACGACAATCGAGAGTCATCAATGTGTCGAAAATTATGTCGTGGCTTGAAAATAATCAACCATGGGTCAATTGCACTAGAAATTTCTAAAAGCTACCCGGTAGATTAGGACGTGCTCAAATCGCGCCAGATTAAAATTAACCGTGATTTTAAACCCAAATTCATAAATTGAAGGTTCTTTAATGTCACAATTCATTTTAGGAACGTCAACTCATCCTTAGAAGATTTTTCTGCAAACCGAGATTTTTGGCGGAAAAACAAAGTAAGACCGTTTTTGTTCGGGATTGTCAGAGGGCCGTCTTTGATCGAATCTATGGGATGCAAGTTGGATCATTTGACGGGGAAAAGTCATAAGATGGTCCAGGATGCATAGACTGATTTAATTGAGCTTCAACTGGAAGGAATTGATGGAGAATTGATTTAATTAAGTGTACAAATGTTCAAAATTCGTAACTCCATTGGAACATGACATTTTGGACACTTAGACAAGCTTCTTGAGGAAGCTAAGGAGAGAAAAAGGCTGAGGGCGAGGGCCAAGAGTGGTGCGGGCATGAGTGAGGAGAATTGGCCAAGTGTTGAGCTCTAGAGAGCCCAAGGAGACCCCCCTCTTCAGCAGCCTTCTTCTCCCTTGTTTGTAGGCTTTCTCCATTGTTGTTGAAGGAGAGAAGCTTAGAAAAAACCAGAGGAAGACCAGCAGTAGCCGCGCCTCCGTCGTCGTCCAAACCGTCGACCGTTTTCCCCTCTGTTTTCCCCTCGTTTCAGTTTCTGCTCCAGCTGACCTTTCGTCAAATATTCGAGTTAAAAATTATCTTCCCGTAATAATCAACCAACGCTCTACCCACCACCGTGACTATCACTCCCAACCCATACCGGAGAACTTCTCCGTTTGCCGGAAAGATTCTCCGGTCGTCCCGAAATCCGGTGAGAAGCTGCCGCTCACCGGACCGTCTGGACTCGCCCGGTTCCGCCTGTTTCGCGTTTTTGCAAGTTCCTTCCAATTCTGACCCTTCCTTTGGCCTTCCCAACCTCCAACAAGATTCCCTTGACCCCTGGGAGCCACCAGTTGTCAACCACCCGTTCGCCAGAGCTCCGATCAGCCCGTTTTCGCCGTTGAAGTTCTTTGGTTTCTTCTCTGATTCAGCCCGATCGAAGCGAGAAGACAGCAAGGTTTTGGAGACTTTGTGGCCTGTTTTCAAGCCCTTCCCGGCCTCCGTTGGTGTTGCTACTTGGAGAATTGTCGACCGCCTTGGTGTCGTGGTCGCCGTGAACTCACCGGCGCGCAAAACCGGTGAGTTTATCCTCTAAACCTCGCTTAGTAAATTAATTATGCTTAAGGGGTGTTTAGATTAGTCTAAATAGGTTTAGGTGGTTAGATTAGATTATTTAAATGTTAATTAGATTAGATGTATGATTAGTTGAGTGGATGTTTAATTAGGGCTAATTGTATGTTTAAATTAGTGTAATCTAGTTTAAGGCCTAATTAATTGTTTTTAATTAATTAATTATTTCGAATTTTATAAATATTATTTTATTAAATTATATTAATATAATATAGTATTTAATTATTTAATTTTCGGAATTAAATTTTATTATTTAATAATTTCGAAAATTTTGCCGGGATGGCCAGTCGTTAGAATTTCGCACTGATCGCAACAGTGCAATCAGTTTGTGCTAATTGAATGGTGAATTGAGAAATTGAATGAAATTAGAGAAGTTTTGGTATTTAACTTGAAATTACCCGGTGTTAGTTATTGGCACCATAATTGGTTGGTAGGACCAGTTTGAATCCATTGATTGATTGGATTGAGGATTGGTTTGGGTTATTGTTGAATTGATAGCTTTGGCAAGCAGTTGTTTATATATGTATCAGCTTGGGCGAGCAAATATTATATACATATACGCTACAGCTTCAGTGAGCTATCTATACGCTATAGCTTAAGCGATCTACCGTCTATATATTACAGCTTTGGAGAGCATTTGTCATATTAATGACTGGTTTGATAGACGGTATGGAAAGATAGATAATATGATTGAATTGAATCATTGTGAATGATCGGATTTGGTTGAATTATGAAATGTACTAATGTGCAGGAATGGACTGAGGCGAGGTAAGTTCTCAATCCTAGATGGCAGATCCTCCGGAGCTTTTTGGTAGACTAGTGAGGGTCGTTGAGAGGATTTTTGACTTCGTCGATCCCGACTGAAGAGTTGGCGAATGGATCTGACTAGCTAGTCTTTGGACAACTTAGTTTTTGAGGACTAATCTTCTGTAGATCTTTTGTTAATAACCTAGTCTTGTAAATGAACTGGTTTGATGTGTATAAAGGTGTGTGGTTTGAATTTGAAAATGTGATCCTGCTTTTCTATCCCAATTGAGTTTTGTTTGGGATTAATTATTTGCTTCAGCATGTGCATTAAAAAGAATGGGTCGGCGACGTGTCTTGAGAAGTCGCTTTTCTATCGACCGCAGTGGGATGTGTGCTTTTCTCGAGGTTCGGGGCGTGACACTCGTTTCTACTCTCAAGTTTGTTCCGCAAGTTTCCATCTTTTTCACTCGAATCAGTTTGTGAAATCTTCCAAGCCTGCAAATATGTCTCACCAAAGGAAATCCTCTCAGATTGCTAATCAAGGGCCGAGAAGCATGCTATAAGGGCCAACACATTTCGATCTTATTGAGGAAGACTCTCCACACAACTCTCCACAACATTCACCGCAGCATTTCACTCAGAATGTTCCGCGCCAACCACTAGAAAAGGAAGTCATGGAAGACACAGAACCTCTCAGAGCCTCAAGACCTCAGGTTCTCTATAAGTTTTATACTCATTTGAAGCAGGGTGGTACTCCCATGACTTTTATCAATGAGTTTCTAAGAGAGAAAGGTTAAAAGAATGAGACTCTATTTTTTGAGAAGGATGGAGGAGTTGGGTATAGCACCGAAAGGGTCGGCAGACAATGCATTTCTTCATTTTCCTGCAGACCCTGGGTTCGGTTCTAATCATCTTGAGAACAAGGATGATGATGAGAAATTTTATTCAAATTTTCAACCAAGGATGGGTGTTGCCGCAAATGTTCCTGGAGAGAGAACGAGATTGTTTCGTTCTAAGGAACACAAAAAGGTTTTATTCACGGTTGCTGAAGAGTGGTGATGAACCCTCAAACTGTTGATTTTGATTTCTTAGACTCAATCCAGGTTAACTTGAGGAAGAAGTTAGCAATCCTTCAACTCGAAAATTTTTGTTCTAAGACAACTATTGCATATCCCGAGTTGACTGCATTTTTCTATTCAAATATGTCTTTTCTTGACCAGAATCGAATCCAATTTATTGTAATTGATAAATCCTATGTGATGGATGTTGACACATTGGCTACATCATTGGGGGTGGAAAGGAGTCGTTTTCAACCAATGAATGTCTCTTTTGGACAAGCAATGAGATTTCTTGTCAAGGATAGATCACTAGAAGGAAGCATCACTTATTCTAGACTGCCAGCTTTAAATGTTTTGTTACACAGAGTTGTCATTAACTGCATCAGACAGAAGGCTGCATCAAAGACCGATGTTTCCAGATTCGAAGCAAGGCTCATGTTTGCTATTTCCAATGGGATGAGATTCTCACTCCCTCATACTATCCTAATGCATATGTATGGGATAGTTATGAAGGACAAGGGACAATTGCCTTATTCTACGCTAGTTACTAAGCTGTTCAGACATTTTCAGATCGAGTTTCCTACCTCATTTTGCACTCGAACTATTGCTCCTATGGTAATAGGACTAAATATGATTTCAAAGATAAGGATGAAAGATTTGAACAAGGCCGTTGAGCGCTTGAAGAATGTGTCCTCTAGCAAAACCAAAGAAGATTCTCTACTAAGAAGAGGAAAGGCAAAGAGGTTGTGTGTGAACGTGTGAAGAAGAGAAGATCTCTCATCCTACAGGACAAAGAGGATGATGATGACCTTACACTTCCTACCATTGCCTTGAAAAATCTTCAAGGTTTTGTTGGTTCTAAGAAACCTTTGGAAAGAGAAGAAAGAGAAAGAGAAGAGACAGAGCCAGAAGAAAAAGAAGAACCAAAGAAGGAAGAAGCAGCAAGAGAAGAAGGAGCAAGAGATGAAGGAGGAAAAGGTCATGAGGATGAATCTTATGAGGCGACAATCGCAATATCTTTGTTTGAAGATTCAAAAGTAACTTGGAGTGGTCAAATAAGAGTACATACAGAGGAAGAACATCACTCTTGTCCTAAAAATGAGAAGATTCGAGAAGAAGAGATCCTTTCTTCCACCTGTAGGCACAAAAATAGGGGGAGCTATTGAGAAAACATAAACTTCTTCTCATCTTTTTGCGAGTGGTGGTATCAGTCGATCTCCTACAGACCCAAAAGATGTCTATGCTTCTCAATTCCCTAAAGCTGACATTGCATAATCTACTCCGAGTCATGGATCTAGACAAATTGATGTTCCCTCATTTCTCAACTTTCCACGAACTCATTTCACTCAAGCTAGTGCGCAAACCGAACCAACTGCAGATTATCCATGAATGATGGAACTTCTTCTAGAGGTTAAAGCTCAGCAATACGCTTTGGAGTATGAGATTTAGAAACTTCACACTGCGTTGAAAACCTCTTCTGATTTTCACACTGGGAAAGTACGGTCTTTGGACACACAGGTACAGACTCTGAATCAACAAGTTTCTCAGATTGTGGTCAAGAATGATGAGACTATTCAAATGCTCAAGATTGTTCATAATCAAATCCAAGATGTTCATCGATAGTGCCAGAAGGTTGAAGAGGCTATGCAGTCTATGGGGGATTTCCAACTTGTTTGAAATCCAAGACAACCTTGACTCTTTTTATCTCTTTTTCCATTTTGACTTTCTCCACTTTTTGCTATTGACAAAAAGGGGGAGAATTTGCATATTTGAATTTGAACAAACATACTTTTGATTTTTAACTTTTTGCAGATTTGATTTAAGTTTGTTTTGAACACTTATTCTACAGCAATTCTTGCAATTGTGATGATTATGGATGTGGATGTTTAAATCTTGATTTGTGTTTAATTTTTTTCAAGATTAACATCTTTTTTGTGGTTGCAGAATCGATGCTATCCAGATCACTAACTAACTGTTTTGATAAGATATCATTTATTGCTAAGAGTTGTTTTGCAGGTTATAAATCTTTAAATCTGTAGGGAAGTTTTGTCACCATCGAAAAGGAGGAGATTGTTGGAGAAAACTCCTTTGATGTTTTGAAGTTGACAAAACTTATTCAAAATCTATTTTGAAGAAGTCCAGACTTTTGTGTCAAAGTCTGAAGACTCCCAGACTTTGTGTCAAAGTCTGCCCACTCTGACAAATTTCAGTCTTAACGAAAGTGAAGGATGAAGACTTTTCCAGATAAGGGATTATCTTTCTTTCTTTAAGAGTTTGGCTCGTATGAATTATATATGGTCTTCTGGTTGGAGATATCACCTACGAGATTGAATATCTTTATTGAAATCAATTGAGATACATCAAATCTTTTTGGAAAGCAAGTAATTTTGCAAAGAATCTACTTGTGGAAAGCAAGATCCTGATTATATGGGCAAACATTATTGACGGGCTTTCATCACAATCTTCAAACAGCTTGAGATCTCCTTGATTGATTCTGTCCAACGGGTTGATTGGAAGAATTCCTTTGGAAAGTACCAACGGTTGAGAAAGCATGAATGAGTATTTAAGGAGAACTCTCCAGTTGTTTGATAGAGCGCATGAAAGAGAAATTCCAAAGTCTGAGGCTTCCCAATTTCTTGTTATTCCATATACTGTGCTCTAAATTATACTCAAAAGAGAGAGACTTATAGTGTGATTTCATGAGAGAGCAGTAGATACTCTTCGCTGTGAAGTCAAGATCACAAGATTGTAAATTCTCTTTTGATTTATAGTGGAAACCAGCCAGAAGGTTGTCAGCGTGGGAGAGTGAATGTAGACTTGATCTAAACCGAACCACTATAAATTCTGTGTTCATATTATCTTCCATGAACTTCTTTATTTTTTTCGTAGCTCTATTTAACTGCTAAAGTCTGAACTCGCTCAAGGTGTGTTGTTCTTCAGACTCAGTTTCAAAAGTAACCTTTTCACTGTTCTTTGCGAAAATTGTTTTCACACCTATTCATCCCTCTAGGTTTTTATACTAGCATTCACATCCTTAGCCCAACCTTTACACACGGCCCATTATGGGCTCCAACCGTTAAGTGTAGGACTATCAGAATTTAAAGGCCCAAAAGGCATAAAAACAAATTTGGACCAATATATTTGATGAAATTCAGATGGGATCCGCATGGGTTCTACCATTGTAATGGTCCATCTTCAATTAGTATATACGCTACACTGAGATAGTAGTTCCTCTCTTTGCAAGGCTACAGTCAATGTTAAAACTAAATCTCTCTTGCTGAAACCTTAGCATGGCAATTTGTCCATGAAACTTCATGGAAGAAGGGATTCATGTATGTAAGCATATTATAGCGGCGCATTTCGTAGGCGTCACAGTCGGTTAACATGGATTTTCTTTCCGTGTTTGTGTTTCCTAAGCTCATTATGGTCGAGCGAATTAAAGTTGACTTGTGAGAGAACTTTACAAAAATTAAATAGCTTCAATGTTGAGAGATTGAGAGGAATAGAGAGAGGGAAAAAGAGTGATGGTGTTTGTAACAACGGCTTGTTTTTTCAATTGTTCGCCCATGATCAGTATTCTTAGCCTTTGAAGGAAGATGGAAGTGATTGGTACATAACCCGACGAAGGTTCATTTATTAGTTTGACGAAAGTTACTACATGTCCATAATTGTGTTCCTTACACAAAAGCACATTCACACATCCTTCACGGAAAAAAGTATTAATTTTCTCAAAATAATCAATCCATAGTCATTTCAGGTATTTGTGACATCCCAAATTTCACCGACCTTCATTAGTGTAATTAGATCATTAGGAACTTAGATTAATTAGATTGGGCCAGAAAGTGAACCCGATGGATCGTGAGAAATGTGTGGGCTTGAGAAATAAATGGGCCACACGAGTTGGACTTAAGAAATCTAATGAGAGATTATGGGCTTGGACTTGGCTTGAAGCGGGCCAAGGTTCAGAATTATTAGATTTGTAGATTTAGTTTAGTGGGCTAGGATTGTTATAGATTAAGCCTGTTGGGCCATAGATGAATATTTAGGCCCGAATGATTTTATTTTATAGATTATAGTTATGATAATTTGATTAATGTTTATAATGCTAATATCAATTGCTAACTTTAGCATTTCTTGTGATGAATTCTTTATAGACTAACATTGACTAGTCGATATATTATATATGTCATGACTTTGTATAAGGATTGAAATCAAGTAGAAACAAAAGGGAATTAAATGAAAAACATTAGAAACTAATTGTGGCATCCTAAAATCTCGTGACAACCTCTAGAGTACCATGAACCATGATTAGGTAATGGAAGTGCCGTTTGATTTTGTATTAGCCATTGAGTTAATGAATTTCAATTAATTTAAGGCCGAGCATTGTAAAGGATGATTGTTTGGATGGAGATGTGTCTTCAAGTGACTCAAGGATTTTATTAAAGTGCAAATTGATATAGAAATCTTATTCTTGGTGGTGCACTTTATAAGTAGAATTTTATTGATTTAAATTATAAATTTTTGTGGGCTTATAAGTTGAAATTAGGTGTTTATTAAAATAAAGGTTAAATGGAATAGGAATAGGAGAGGGTGGGCTGATTTTTAGGCCCAAAGACCATCCAACCAGCCCACACCAACCCCTTGGTCGACCGGCCCATGAAGGCCCAAGACCGGCCCAAACCTTGAAGCCCATAAGCCTTGCATGTGAGCTGCCAAGTGGCATGGAGGAGGAGCCAAGTGTGACTGCCCTCATGGGCCTCCTTGGGCGGCTTCATGCAATCAAATGATTGCAAATGATTGTGGGAAAGGAAGCTAAAGGGAGGGAGGCGGATGGATGAAGGGGAATCGACCGAGAGAGAGAGAGAGAGAGAGAGAGAGAGAGCTGCCAAGTGGCATGGAGGAGGAGCCAGTGACTGCCCTCATGGGCTTCCTTGGCGGCTTCATGCAATCAAATGATTGCAAATGATTGTGGGAAAGGAAGCTAAAGGGAGGGAGATGGATGAAGGGGAATCGACCAAGAGAGAGAGAGAGAGAGAGAGAGAGAGAAAGAGGGGAAGCGGGCATGCGAGAGGAAGGAGGAGGATCATCCACCTAGCTCGCCGCCGTCCCTTCGCCGCTTTGCCGCTGTTCTTGTTGCTGTTTGTGCTTAAGTTTAAGGCAAGTGAAGTCCTAAAACCTACCCCTTGCATTGCTGTGTGTTTGTGTAGTAGATTGTGGCATCCTAAAATCTCATGACAACCTTTAGAGTACCATGAACCATTATTAGGTAATGGAAGTGCCGTTTGATTTTGTATTAGCCATTTAATTAATGAATTTCAATTAATTTAAGGCCGAGCATTGTAAGGGATGATTGTTTTGGGTGGAGATGTGTCTACAAGTGACCCAAGAATTTTTTAAGGTGCAAATTGACATAGAAATCTTATTCTTGGTGGTGCACTTTATAAGTAGAATTTCAGTAATTTAAATTATAAAGTTTTGTGAGTTTATAAGTTGAAATTAAGTGTTAATTTAAATAAGGGTTAAATGGGATAGGAATAGGAGAGGGTGGGCTGATTTTTAGGCCCAAAAGACCGTCCAACTAGCCCACGCCAGCCCCTTGGTTGACTGGCCCATGAAGGCCCAAGACCGGCCCAAACCTTGAAGCCCATAAGCCTTGCATGTGAGCTGCCAAGTGGCATGGAGGAGGAGCCAAGTGTGGCTGCCCCCATTGGCTTCCTTGGGTGCCTTCATGCAATCAAATGATTGCAAATGATTATGGGGGAAAGAAAGCTAAAGGGAGAGAGGCGGATGAAGGGGAATCGACCGAGAGAGGGAGAGAGAGAGTTCCGTCCGAGAGAGAGAGACAGGAAACCGAGAGAGAGGAAGAGGGAAGAGAGAAGCCGTGCGTGCGAGAGGAAGGAGGAGGATTGTCCGCCGTCCGTTCGCCGCTTTGCCACCGTTCTTGTTGTTGTTTGTTCTTGAGTTTAAGGCAAGTGAAGTCCTAAAACCTACTCTTTGCATTTGCTGTGTGTATGTGTAGTAGATGGTAAGTCTTGGTTGTGGTAGATGGGATGAAATTTCGGAGCTATGGAGAGAGATTCGTTGGTCATGCATGCTGTTTCTGGAAAGACCAGTTTGACCATCTTTGAGTTTGTGTGTTGCATGTGACTTTTTTAGTCAGAATCTTGTTTCGATTTCTTCATGAAAGTTGTAGAGAACACCTGGAAGAACAACATACTAAAATTTGAGACAAAAAAACAAGAAATGATTAGTGAAATGATTTTTCTTTGGAGAGACTAGATCTGGAATTCGTTGTGCTGACCTTCAGTGGTTTCATGGTCTGTAAAGTAACCTTTTTGTGAAAATCTCACCTTGATCTCTTAATGAAAGTTGTATTTTACTTCCTGAGGTTTAACATATAAAAAATTTAGAGGAAAAAAACAAGAATAGGTTGGTGAAATCGTGGTCTTTCAGAGATGGTTAGATCTGGAAATTTCGGTACTAGGAACAGAAGTTTTAACCGCATATATTTAATTACCTAGGACGAATCTGACTTCGATGTCTTCATGAAGTATTTACCTTATGGTCTTGGCTATCACATAGTAAAATTTCATAATTTTTAAATGTCATTTGTGTATTTTATCGAAAATGTTTTTAAAACTGTGAGATCTGATGTGTTCGGACTTGGTAATGCTGCAATGCGTGGTCTATACCGTTTTGTATGAGATTCTTTTGGGAAATTTTTCTGCATCAAATATCTTTATTTATGGCTTGCCTACAACATATTCAAATCTCATAATTTTTGAAGTTCATTTTCCTATTTAACCAAAAAATGTTTCAAAAACTGTGCAAGTGGGACGGACAGAATTAGTAGTACTGTGATGCGTGGTCTGTATTGAACTATATGGGGATCTTTTGGTGTAGTGTTCTTCATGAAGTATCTGTCTTTATGTCTTGACTATCACATGTTCGAATTTCATCATTTTTGAATGTCATTTGGGTATTTAATGAAATTTTTTTCTAAAACTGTGCTAGCTTGATTGTGCAAATTTCAAAATGCTGTGATGTATGAACTATCCTGTTTTGTATGAAATTCTGGTGGTGCTGTGTTCTTCATGAGATGAATGCCCCTAGAGTTTGTCTATGATGTACTAAATTCTTAGAAATTATTAGGGCCAATCACTAAATTTTAAGAAGTGTAAATTAAAAGAACGCATTCCGTTTCTAAAATAATAGCAATAATCCATGAGTTTGCCCCATGAATTATATTGTTTTTAAGTGATTGAATCTTGCTGCACATGTGATGATATTTGACATTACATATAAAATCAAAAGCTGGAATTGACCTTGTTGCCATCACATCATGTGCCATGTTGATATTGAGACAAAATGTGAATATGAATTATGATAAATGATGATACCGTCGGAGGTGTGAGCCGACGATGCCTCGGGAGTCGGGATGCCCAAAGGTTCGAATGAGTCGATGCCCTTTGGATGCCCGGTCATATTACGATACATGCCCGGATGTCCTCGGGAGTTTCAAGATCTCGGTGGTATACGGTACGTAATTCCAGAGGGAATGCCTGGTGGTATGTCGGTACGTAATCTCGAAAGCCCTGGAGGTGTGTGCTGGGGGGATTCCTCGTGATGTTAGGTGGGATGCGAGATGCCCGGAGTGTGTGTGCCGGATACCCGGAGGTGTATGCTGGAGGTTCCTCATGATGCCAGGTTGTGTGCAAGCGATAAATTGTGGGATGCAAACATTGGTCCCTAGAAAGAAAAACTGATTAGATCCTTGTGAAAGATAAAAATTGAAAGTGAATCATGTGCATGGGTGTATGCATATGGCATAATGCATAATCTGCTTATAAAAGTAAATTGATGGTATTTGATATTGAAAATACAATCATGAAGGCATGAATGGATCTCATGGTGATGTATGCTTTGATAGCATGGATAATATGAATCATGGTGATATACGCACGATGGCATGGCGAGATATGCATGACTGCATGGTGATATATGCATGAATGTTTGATGATGAGTGCATGATGGTATATGCACATATGGCATGGTGATATATGCATGAATGCTTGATAATGAGTGCATGGTGGTATATGCACATATGGCGTGGTGATATATGCATGGCTGCAAGGTAAGCTATGCTTGAATGCATGAATGATATGTGCTTTGTTCATGATACATTGATTATTCTGTTTGACGCATTAAGTAGTTTGGTGGATCTTTACTGTTGAGTGGTTGTACTCATCCCGTTTGGGGAATAACATTTCAGACTAGATAAGATACCTCTGCTGCCACTACCACCGGTAGATGGATCAAGTGGTTGGATATGATCGCGAGGAGGAGGATAGCAAAGGAAGGAACTTTTGGACGCCGACACTAATTGATGGACTTTAAATATATGACTATTGGAGGAGATGTCGGTCATCTTTTGAAGTATAGCCGAGTATAGAAGACTACGGCGTTTTGATGTACCGATGAATGATGTCCATATGGTTTAAATAAATAAAAGTGTTCGGCTTTTACCTATAAATGTTTATTAGGTGTGTATCGTTTTCTCAATATAAAGAAGGGAGTTGTTGGATGTGCTTCCGTATATGAACCGCGCAAGGGACCGATCTAAAAGATGTGAACCCCCATGGTTGTATGGATCCGCTACAAATTGAAATGGTATCAGAGTGACATATTATTAGGGAAAGTGAAAGGTAAGCGAACTGTGGTGACCCTAAAGGATTGGGGGCCATTGAAGGGTGCCACATAGATGGTAAGTCTTGGTTGTGGTAGATGGGATGAGATGTCGGAGCTTTGAAGAGTGATTCGTTGGCCATGCATGCTGTTCCTGGAAAGACCAGTCCAACCATCCATGAGATTGTGTGCTGCATGTGACTTTTAAATTGGAATCTTGTTTTCATTTATTCATGAAAGTTGTAGAGAACATCTTGAGACAACATACTAAAATTTGATGCAAAATGAACAAGAAATGGTTAGTGAAATGATTTTCCTTGGAGAAATTAGATTTGGAAAATTGTTATGCTGACCCTCAGTGATTTCGTGGTCCGTAAGGTTGCTTTCTTGTAAAAATTTCACTTTTATCTCTTAATGAAAGTCGTAGTGTACTTCTTCAGGTAAAACATATCAAAAATTCAGAGGAAATGAACAAAAATAGGTTGGTGAAATCCTTGTTCTTTGAAGAAACTGGATCTGGGAAAAACGTTACCTTGACCCAGTATGATTTCGTGATTTTTATAAAATCATACAGTTAAAATTTGATCATGTGTCCTTAATGAAAATTGCAGGTAATATTCTTTGGAATAACATACCAAAAAATTTAGAAGAAATGAACATATTTAGGTTGGTGAAATGAGTTTCTTTTGAAAGATGATAATCTGGAAAAAGGCGATATCAAGAACAGGGGGAATTAATCGTCTATATCTATTAATCTAAAACGATTTGGTTCCCATTTCTTCATGAGATATGTACCTCTAGGACTTGTCTATAGCATGTCAAAATTTCAGAATTTTTGGAGTTCATTTGGGTATTTAATTTAAATTACTCCCCAAACTGTGCAAGGTGAAATATTGAAGTTTGAAAATTGTGATGCATGGACCATACTGTTTTGATGCATTCATGATTTATCTTGACTCTAATGTGTCCAAAAAATTAATGTGTTTGTGTTTTGAAAAATACATGAATTTATCCATGTGATGTAATACTTTAAGTGGTTGATTTTGCTGCATATGTGATGACATATGGCATGTTATATGGCATAAAAAGTTAGTTGAGACCCTTGATATTGTTGCATCAAATGCCATGTTGAAATGGAGATACATGTATAAATGTAAATTGAGATGATAACAAGATCGTCGGAGGTGTGAGCCGACGATGCCTCGGGAGTTTCGAGATGCTCGAAATGTGGGGGTGCCGGATGCCCAGAGTGTGTGTGCCGGATGTCCTCGGGAGTTTCGAGATGCTAGAATGTGGGGGTGCCGGAAGCCTCGGAGGTGTGTGCTGGGGGGATACCTCGTGATGCCAGTTGGGGTACGAAATGCCCGGAGTGTGTGTGCCAGATGCCATGAGGTGTGTGCCGGAGGTTCCTCGCGATGCCAGGTGGGATGCGAGCGATAAATTGCAGGATGCAAACATTGGTCCCTGGGAAGAAAATTAAGAGATCTATTTGAAATATAAAGATCGAGAATTGAATCATGTGCATGGATGTGTACATATGGCATGGCTATTTAATGATGAGTGCATGGTGGCATATGGACGTTGCATAATGATATATGCATGGTTGTTTGATGATGAATGTTCGATGGTAAGTGCATGGTGATATATGCACATATGGCATGGATATATGCATGAATGCTTGATGGTAAGTGCATAGTGATGTATGCACATATGGCATGGATATATGCATGAATGCTTGATGGTAAGTGCATGGTGATATATGCACACATGGCATGGTGATATATGCATGGCTGCAAGGTAAGGTATGCTTGAATGTATGAATGATATGTGTTTTATTCTTGATTATTCTGTTTGATGCATTGAGTAGTTTGGTGGATCTTTACTGCTGAGTGGTTGTAGTCACCCCTTTTGGGGATTAACATTTCATATTAGAAAGATGCCTTTGCTGCCAGTTGCACGCGGTACTTACTATGGCATACCTACTGATGTTGATGTGGAGTGTATGGAGCATATCTGTGTCGGTGCCCCTGGTTTAGTGTTTGTTTGAGTCCGAATCCTGGTGATGTATGATGTGGGTCGAGCTAATGGCCCGGTCATCCAGGAGTTTTTGTCTGTCCATGTTCGACGTGATAGAGTGATGTTAGGGATGTTACGCCGCCGCCCGATGCACCGGATTGGGTGTGATGGCTCGTATAGCTGATGGGAGCTGACACTTTTTGGAGATAGCCGATGCTGGTTGATGGAGGGTTGTACATGTTTGATGTAGGATCGAGTCCTCTTTTGAGTGGTAGCCAAGTATAGTAAAAATCTTGGTCTTTTTGTTGTACTGACCCAAAGTATCCATCATGAAAATATAAATAAAAGTGACTCGGCTTTGTCTTTTCATTTGGAGCTTAGTGGGTGTGCATTGCATTATGGTTATTGGAGTAAAGGAGGGTGAGACTTGTTTATGCTTCCGCTAATGAACTACGCTGGGACCTTTAAAAAAATGGTAAAGAATTCCATTGACCAACTCCTATGAATTATGGTTTCACTTAAATTTTAAAAAGTGACCTTACTGGTAGGTATTAGGATGAGTGACAAGTACCTATGGTGATCCCAACGGATTGGGGGCCATCGAGGGGTGCCACACTAATGAACCGACTAACGACACGGATTAGAGACTAATTGAATTGAGTGACAAATGGCAAAAGACAACAAGCTTGGAGGCCACGGCATCTCTCTCTCTCTCTCTCGTTTCTTCTTGCATGCGACACCCATGGTTTTGATTCCCACAAACCGAGACATGCAAACTCAAGAGACATAATCATTAGCAAATTTCATCATTGGTCTAGCCTAGGGATTAGCCTTGTAGACCTATTTCCCTCTTAAGTTTCGTAACCCCCTCTCTCTCTCTCTCTCTCTCTCTCTCTCTCTCTCTCTCTCTCTCTCCATATAAAACCGAGCAACCCATCTTCATCTTCTTCTTTCTGTTTTTCTCTCGGTCGAGCGGTGAAACTAGAAGCAAACTAGAAGCAAACCAGCGATTTCTTCTTCTTGCATGCGAGATTTTGGTGTTGATCTTGAAGCATCTTTGTGTTGTCTAATAGCTGAACAAGGTAAGGAAAGATATAACTCTAAATTGAAAATTATCCATTGTTTTGTCAATAAAGCTTGCAGGTCAATCCAAACAGTGAAGGATTTAGTTTGTAGGTGTTGTTTTGTGGTTAATCTAAGCTTAGTAAGTGTTAGATTGAAGGTAGAAGCCATTGCATGTTGTTTTTTAGCCTTGCATGTTTCAAAATCCAAGTGTGAGTATGTTGTCTTTGCTGAGTGAAGTGATGAAATGGATGCCGGGGGGATGGATATGGTGTATACTATGATGAGTGAACTCACGGATGCAACAACATTTCGAGCCATGTTGTGGATTGATTATTTGTTAGAGAAAGACATGTCGAAGGTGCCTTAAGTTGCCATGATTAGGCATTGAAGTATTGTAGAAGAAGTTTGTGAAAAGATAAGTGGTTTAGCCAGGTTAGAAGCAAAGGAAATCATGTCACGCCCTGATCCTCAGGCACGCGCACATCCCTTAACTTTTGGTCGATTTTAAAATGCGATATCCCAGGACTATGTATCGCCGACCCTTTCATTTATATATGCACATGCGGAAGCGGTTATAAATCCCCAGACAATAAAACAATGGGATATACAAGTAGGACTAGGAAATTGAACCTGAAAACCACACCATTGCAATCATATACAAGCCATACTAAAACGATTGGTTTCTACTCAAATTGATTCTATAACAATCGTCATCAGGATCCTACTCCGGATCATCCTTGGGGTTCTCCTCCTGATACTCCTCTTCGGGTTCCTCATCAGGGTTTTCCTCATCAAGTTCCTCTTCCTTAAGCTCCTCATCCGGTCCCGAAATGGTTATTCAATAACCACTGAGACAACGTCTCGCAAAGTTCTACCCCCTAAGACCCGATTAGTAAACTAATACACCTTAGGGCTGCCTATGCACAACATGAGTCAGAGGACTTACCTTGACCTCAGATTCCACCTGCATATTAGCACAAATCAAATAGGCACTCAAGCAATAACATCACAGATCGAAGCATCGATCTGATCGACTTAGTCGATTTCACATCAGGAAGACCACTCACGATCATCTCCCTTCAATCATTCAATTCACAACATCAAACCAAGGCAATGAATCACATCAAGTCACTCTCAGATCGAATCATCGATCAATCGACCTAGTCGATTACAAGTCAATCGGACCATTTCTAGGTCATTCATCCAACACCAAGCAAT
Source organism: Eucalyptus albens (assembly GCA_014182695.1). NCBI lineage: Eukaryota > Viridiplantae > Streptophyta > Magnoliopsida > Myrtales > Myrtaceae > Eucalyptus > Eucalyptus albens. Next base: position 36,993,809 of record CM024655.1, read on the forward strand.
TCCTTAGATTTAGTGGCTTTACGGTCCCACCCGACCTCATCAATATCTAGTGGCTTTACGGTCCCACCCGACCTCATCAATATCTAGTGGCTTTACGGTCCCACCCGACCTTTCCAAGATTTAGTGGCTTTACGGTCCCACCCGACCCTCTTAAGATTTAGTGGCTTTATGGTCCCACCCGACCTTTTCAAGATTTAGTGGCTTTAAGGTCCCACCCGACCCTTTCAAGATCTAGTGGCTTTATGGTCCCACCCGACCCTCTTAAGATTTAGTGGCTTTACGGTCCCACCCGACCCTTTCAAGATTTAGTGGCTTTATGGTCCCACCCGACCTTTTCAAGATGCCAGACTATGTCACCGAGCCACGTGCATTCTCTAAGGCTACCTTTTCGCCAAGATGACATATCTAATCACCGAGCCACGTGTCCTTCCCAGGTGACACTCCAATTCACCGGGTCACGGGCATTCTCCAGGTGATTTACCAACGCACTTTCGATACTGACAACCGTTACTCGACCAATCCTCAATCACAAGGCCAAAATTGCATTATTTAATAACATGCTTAAAAATGCATCATTAAATCAATTCGACACGAATTAAAGCTCAAATAAATAAACAGACTGCTCCACGACAATCAGCACGAAATTCCGATCACCGGCCATCCCGGTTGAATTTCTGGAAAATAAATAATTAAATAATTAATTTCGAAAATTCAATAAATAAATACAATAAATTCAATTTAGCACAATATAAAGCTCAATTAAATAAACGGACTCGCGCCACGATCATCGCATAAAATCCCTGGGTCACTGGCCATCCCAAATGAATTTCCGGAAATAAATAATTAAATAATTAATTTCGAAAATTAATATTTAATTCCTAAAAATACCACTTAGGCCCGAATCGCTTAATTAACACCCGATAAGGGACGGGAAAAATCCCAAGAAGCATCCAATAAATACTACAAGCAATTCTCTATCTAATTACACTAATCACACAACTAATATACAAAGAAATTAACTAATAATCACTAATCAATTCTAATCTAACAACCTAATTACACTTAATTAACACTAATCAACCTTTAAGCGTAATTAGCAAACTAAGAAGGCATTAGTGAGTAAAACTCACTTGCGCAAAGCGAAGACCGGAACACCGCGACGGCGACTGAAATCCAAATTTTCGGCAGCATCGGCGGATACTCGGGTTGGGCCCAAAGACCTTTCCTCGTGGGCTTGGACTTCAAAAGAATTTGCTGGACTTCACTGAATTATGGGCTGAACTGCTGTTGGGCTTAAGGGCCGAAAGTGCAAGCTTTACTAGGCTTCAAAAGACTGGATCAAAGACTGACTTCATCGGGCTGAAGATGATGTGGGTCGAACTTGCTGGATCCATGGGCTTCACTTGCGGTTGGGCTGCTCAACAGAAATTCACATGGGCGGTTGGCCCAACAAGAATCCAAGAAGAAGTTGCAAAGCTTGTGGACCGCTCCTGACCGAAGACGCTGGGTTGAAGGTCGCTGGCCTCATGCGGTTTGAGTGCTGGGCTTCTCGCAGACGGTAGATGGCTTCGCTGGCAGCCAAAGATGGGGACGCGAGTTGGGCAATCAAGGCAGCAACGAAGGGAAATGAGAGGATAACGTGGAGATAGGGCGAGCTACTGGCGCACGGATCTGCGGGTCTTCGAGGGAAGCAAAGAAGTTGACCGAAGAAGCCGATGGGCTTTGGCTTCGCTAGCGTGAGCTGGCTGCGGTCGTGGAGATGCTGGCATCTGGCGTCGAGTAGGGGAATTGGACGCTGAAGGAGAGAGAACAGATTGCTGGCGGTGGAATTCTGGCATGGGGTCACATGAGCTTCGGTCAACAAAAGCCTCGGTGAGAGATGTGGCTTCGCTGGTGACTTCGCCGGGCGCTTCGGTGAAGAATCCGATGGAACGGTCTTCGCGGGGGGAAGAACGCGCAGCACGGAGTCAACAATCGGCGAGAGGAAATTGCAAAATTGACGAGGAAGCATGAACGTGGAGAAGCAGCTGTTGGTAGAGCTTCGGTGGATTGAAGCCGCATGGGCTTCGGTGGTCAACAATCGGTGAAGACAGCTCCTTTCATTGACCGACACAAGTGGAGGCGTGGACGTGTGGCACTGCAAGGGGCTTCAGCTTTCAAGGGAAGGAGCTGCCGGTTTGTCAATGAAAAATGAAAATGAGGCCAGAACAGAGAGGAGGAAGTCGAGAGAGGGAGAAGGGAGATGGACGGTGGTGTCGGGGGTGAGGAAGAGAAGAGATAGAGATGAGGAAGAGGTGGGGGCCTCTTGGCTTGATACTTTTCTTCACAAAATATCTCCAAGACTTAGTCTTGGCCATGTATAATCCCTTGGCTACCAATAGTCCACCAAAACACATCCCATGACTTCTCTTTTTGGTCCATTTGGCTAGGGAGGGGAGGGACACACGAAATTGCAAGTATAAGGCACCAATTGGTTACTCAATCTTACTCCGTTTATCCTCATTTAATCTCCATAATTTAAATTGACGCCTCTATACTTCAATTGACATTTTTCCTCACTCATGCACCCATCATGCATCTCAATTTCATAATCCCCGGCTTCAACTAAACAAAAATGACCTTATTTATCCAGTCGAATTTAGAACCCGAAAATCTGGATGTCACAAATCATGTACCTATTCTGTTCTAGGTGAAAACGGTTATGGAGTCTTCTGTTCTGTGTTATTTTCTTTATGTATGTTAATGGAAATAAGAAAGAAACCATTCTACATGATAGAACATCTATAAGATCAAGTTATACACGTAGCTATAACCATATGAATATATAAAACGTAGAGATAGAAGTGAACTTAGCAAAACCAGTAAACTGTTCTTGTGAGAAACGGTTTGACCTTTACGGATTATACGAATTTTCTGTATTTACCTAGTTAGATTTGGACTTCGAATCCTTAATAAAAATTGTAGAACACATCTTAAGAAATGACGTGTCAAAATTTGATATTAAATGGATAAGATTTGTCTAGTGAAACAATTTTCTTTGTAGATAAAGAATCTGGACGTCGATACAGGGTGCTAGTAAAGATTATGGCAATTGTACTCTTAATACAGTGAGAATTAGACTTAAGTTTCTTCATGGGAATTGTTAGTATATGTCTTAAATATAACACACTAAAATTTGGTAATATTTCGACAAGAATTGGTATACCTTCTGTGTCCGAAAACGAAATTGTACATTTAGTTAATAAACTGTCTGGAACCGAGAACATAGATTAGATGTTGTGTCTTTTACATCAGGCTTTTGTGATGCACATAGAGTCTAATAACCTTCTAATAGATGTTAGTTGTGTAAGAGTAAGTCTCATATATCATTTGATATATAAGTGCACATAGTATCATGCGTGTGCAATGAGTGCGGTGCATAGTGCTTGATTATGGGGTAAATATCTGTTCGCCATGGAATGGGACATGGCGGAATGGGTTTTATCTTATAATTTGGACACGTACGTGTGCTAGATTCATGAGAATTAGATATATAGTTAGATACTTTGGAGTCTTTTCTTTTGCATACGATAAATGCATTAATCAAAGGTGTGGTGGTGTGAAACGTGTGCATAAGTGAGTGAATGAACCCATCGGTAGAGAGATACCGGTGATGCCCCTTGGAAGTTAGGATGCCCTTGCTACATGGTCTTGGATGCCTCGGTAGAGAAATATTGGGATGCCTCGGAGTGAGATGCCCTTGTGTGTGATCAAGGATGCCTCGGTTGTGTGATACTGAGATGCCTTGGAGTGAGATGCCCCTTGCTAAGTGGTCTTGGGAGGACCTCATTTGTGTGATACCGGGATGCCTCGGAGTGAGATGCCCATGATAGAAATATTGTGGAAGTCCAGATAAGGTAACTTCCGGAAGTGACTCAATCGGACCGGTTGAATTCCGATTAGTGATTGATCGAGGGTGGATCATACGCTCACTAAATATAATTCTATTTGGCGAGTGAGTCCATTTATTAGTGTTGCATTGCATCTTGATATGAGATTGAGATTGAGAAAGGTAAGCATAGAAATGGATGCTCATAAGGTGATTATATACATGAGGTGTTAATATCCAATTGTTTATGCTTGTGATATATTTCTTTTAGCATCCTAAATTGTTTGATGATTCTCTTGTAATCTTGATGGCTGTGGATTGTTTAAGTTAGAGTTTTATCATTCTTTACTGGGCAAGGTTGTTTGCTCATACCTTACATTTTCAGATTGATAGCATGGATGTACCGCCAGTAGCTCGATATGGGGCGGTAGTGCATCTTGATGTTTCTCTTCATGACGTGTATGATCCCGACATTGACATGATTCTCTCCAAATATGAGGCGACTTTATGGCTGGATGACGGTAGAGCCGACTTGATACCGATGACATTCGTGGCATGGTTTATTAACCATGAAGGGGAGATATTCGGACCTTTACCCTTTGGAGCAAGAGGACCTGGAGCAGGTATGGACAGCGCCTAGATGCCCTGGATCATGTAGAAGCTGACCATCTTCTGTTTCTTTTTGTTAGATGCGGGCTGGTGTGGGAACTCGTGGAGTAGATACCCTCACCCTTTATCCCTGAATTTTGTTACGCCTGACTTTTGTTATGTATATGTTGTATATATAGGCGATGAACATGGAAAGAGTCCTGGTTGATAAATTTTGTAAGCCCTGATGATGATAAGTAGAAATGAAGCTTCTCGTGTTCTTGTTTATGTGCATGAATGATTTGGCCAATACTTAATTTGAAGATAGAGTGATTGCAAGATAACCTCATAATATAACCTTGAGATTTTAAATAATCCATGTTATACATGCTAACCTTCAATGGTAAACACTATAGATTATCTAAAGGAGATTACAAGTTAGGCAAGAAGATAATAATAATAATTATAATTCCACTTGCGCTTAGTATGTGACGCCCTATGACGTCACGGCTCAGTTGGTATCAGAGCATAGGATTTTATTTGGAGTGTTAAGGTGAGGTAGAGACTATGCATTAGGATAATGATATTTTCTTTGTAAGGAACAAGTAACTTATGTTACTCAAAGGGTATCAGTAACAATTGTTGCAATTGTTACTTATTTGTTTTGTGAGGAGACTCGGTTGGCTAATGAGTAGTGACCGATGTGCAGAAATCAAGAATTGTTAGGATGAATGGAAATGGAATGCAAATGTAGGAACCTTAGGAAAGGCAAGCCCAACAACAGGTAGGAGGTGACCGTAGAATGCAATTTAGTAGAACAATTTCTGAAACTAAAACCCTCTAGATTTGCTGGATTAGGAGATCCCGTAGAGGCAGAATTGTGGATAGATGAGATGGAAAAGATATTTGCATTGCTGAATTGTACTGATGCAGAGAAAGTATCTTTAGTAGAGTATCAACTTCAAGGAAATGTTAATTATTGATGGAAAGTGATGAAAGGAACTGTATTCATTGAAGGTGTGGATGTGACTTGGACTGGATTTGTAGGAGTCTTCTATAGTAAGTATTTTTCAGACTGTGCAAGGGATAAAAAGGTAATGGAATTTATGCAGTTGACCCAAAATAACTTGACTGTAGATCAGTATGAGGCGAGATTTGCTGAGCTCTCCAGATTTGCCCCTAGATTAATAGAATATCCAGAGGATAAGGCTAAGAGATTCTTGAATGGGTTAAAGCCTGATATAAGAGGACAATTGGTGCCTTTGAATTTGAAGGATTATAGTGAGTTGTATGAAAGGGCACAGCTATTGGAAAGAGATTTTATGTCAAGAGACTAGACATCGGCATATCAGGTAAGACCACAATCTCGAGGAGACTCATCGAATTTTTGTTATAATAAAAGATCTCATCAGGTTGGAAAGCGACCATTTGTGCAAAACAAGAAGAGTAAGATTGAGAATCCTAGAAAAGTGTGGAATAATCAATCAATGGAACGATCGCAGTATGGTAACAATGAGTGTCACCGGTGTGGTAGATCACATGGATTTGGACCATGTTATGGAACAAATGCTTGTTTTAATTGCAGACAGTCAGGGCATTATGTGAGAGATTGTCCTCAGAAAAGAATGCAACAGCCACAACCACAACAGAATGCAGGTAGACCATTACCACCAAGAAATAACTAGCGACCACCAGCTCAAGGAAGAATTTATGCGATTACTCAAGACGAGGCTGAAGGGTCTCAAACAGTTATTATAGGTATCATTTCCCTATCCAATCATAATGCTTATGCTTTGTTCGACATGGGAGCAACTCATTCCTTTGTATCTGCTCAATTTGTGTGATTGAATAAGATGGAACCTGAATTGTTAGAAGTATCTCTTAGTGTCTCTACTCCATTAAAGGATGTCATTTTATCTACTTCACTGTGTAGAGATAGTGGAATCCTTATAAGTGGACAACACTTGTTAGCTGATCTGATGGTGTTAGTTATGTATGACTTTGATGTAATTCTGGGAATGGATTGGTTGCATAGACACCGAGCTAGTGTGGATTGTTATAGGAAGATGATTCGATTCGACCCACCAGATAGGCCAAGTTTTGAATTTTATGATGGAAAGACAACCCCCTCTATACCTCTTATTATTGCACTAGAAGCCTATAGACTTCTTAGAAATGGTTGTCAAGGATATTTGGCATATGCAAGTGAACAAACCAAGAAGGAAGTACAACTTGAGGATATCCCTGTAGTACAAGAATTTTCTAATGTATTTCCCGAGGAATTGATATGATTACCCCCAGAGCGAGAGATTGAGTTTACTATTGAATTGGCACCTGGTACAGAACCCATATTGAAAGCTCCTTATAGGATGGCATTGACAGAATTAAAGGAATTGAAGGTACAATTACAAGAATTACTTGACAAATGATTTATTAGACCAAGCGTTTCTCCATGGGGTGCACCAGTGTTATTTGTTAGAAAGAAAGATGGATCATTACGCCTTTGTATTGATTATAGGCAATTGAATCAAGTGACAATTAAAAATAAGTACCCATTACCAGGATTGATGACCTATTTGATCAATTGCAAGGAGCATCAATTTTCTCAAAGATTGACTTAAGATCAGGATATCACCAATTACGGATAAGAAAGGAGGATATTCCTAAAACAGCTTTTCGAACTAGATATGGACACTATGAATTTTTGGTTATGCCATTTGGATTGACGAATGCCCCAGTAGCTTTTATGGACCTTATGAACAGAGTATTTAAGCATTTTCTAGACCAATTTGTGATAGTCTTTATAGATGATATTTTGGTATATTCAAAGGGACAAGATGAACATGAAGAACATTTAAGGATTGTGCTGCAAACTCTTAGAGAACACAAATTGTATGCTAAATTTAGTAAATGTGAGTTTTGGTTGGACCAAGTGACGTTTTTAGGACATGTGGTGACCGATGAAGGAATATAAATGGATCCAGTTAAAGTTGAGGCTGTGATTAATTGGCCTAGACCATCGACAGTGACAAAAATACGAAGTTTTCTAGGTTTAGCTGGATATTACTGAAGATTTGTAGAAGGATTTTCTCGAATTGTAGGACCATTAACACAATTGACTCGGAAGAATTCAAAATTTGATTGGTCAGAGGAATGTGAGCAAAGTTTCCATGAACTCAAGAGGAGATTGACAACGGCACTAGTGTTAACAATACCCATAGGATCTGGAGGTTTTGTGGTGTACAGTGATGCTTCTCATAAAGGATTAGATTGTGTTCTTATGCAACATAGGAAAGTTATAGCATATGCGTCGAGACAATTGAAACCACATGAATTGAATTACCCTACTCATGACTTAGAGCTAGCTGCCATTGTTTTTGCTTTAAAGATTTGGAGGAACTATCTTTATGGAGAAAGATTTGAAATTTTTATAAATCACAAGAGTTTAAAGTACATATTCTCTTAAAAGGAATTGAACATGTGGCAAAGGAGATGGATAAAATTACTCAAGGACTATGACTGAGAAATTCTGTATCACCCAGGAAAAACTAACAAAGTGGCAGATGCATTAGTGGGAACTCGGGCAATGAGAGTAGCCAATATGATGGTTAAAGAATGGAATCTATTGGAAGCAATTTCAAGTTCTAAATTCAAGGTTGAAGTGAGTGAATATGTAGGTATGATAGTTGCACTGAGAGTGGAACCTGAAGTTATACAGCGCATTAAGACCTTACAACAATTAGATCCTGAAATCTTGAAAATTCGAGATAAAGCTTTGAAGGGAAAGAAGTTGGATTTTCAAATCTCGAATGATGGGATAGTTAAATTTCATGGACGTTTTTGTGTGCCTAGTAATGACGAATTGAAGAGAGAAATTCTAACTGAAGCTCATTATAGTAGTTATAGTATTCACCCAGGAAGTACAAAGATGTATAGGAACCTTTGTCAATATTTTTGGTGGAATGGAATGAAGATTGATATTGCTAAGTATGTCGCAAGATGTCTGACATGTCAACAGGTGAAAGCTAAACATCGAAAGCCTGCAGGATTACTAAAGCCGTTGGAAATTCTAGAATGGAAGTGGGAACATAAACCATGGACTTTGTACAAGGATTGCCAAGGGCTTCAAGTGGTCATGACTCAATCTGGGTAATAGTAGACCGATTAACAAAGTCAGCACACTTTTTAGCTATAAGAGTAGACTATTCCCTAGAGAAGTATGCCACATTGTATATTAGACAGATAGTACGACTACATGGTGTTCCTATGTGTCACGCCCCGACCCTCGGTTACGTGACCATCATTCAACTTTGGTCGATTTTAAAATGCGATATCTCAGGACTATATATCGCCGACCCTTTCGTTTTTAATAACACATGCGGAAGCAGTTATAAATCCCAAGACAATAAAATATTGGGATAGGATAGTGGGACTAAATTTCAAACTCTTAAAAACCTTCACTCTTATATACAAGGTGAACTATTAGATTCAATTCACAATAAGCTAGTTTAAAAAAAAAAACAAGGTCTACAAGCAAAAGTGGGGTTCTACAAGCTACGGGTCCTCGTCCTCCTCGTCATCATCCTCCACACTTTAACTGGAGCCTTCAACAAATTGCACCGGACTTTCGAGATCTTCAAAATCCAAGTCTACTGCATCTAGGGACTTGAAATGGTTATTCAATAACCAATTAGACTACGTCTCAGCAAGTTCTACCCCTTAAGATCCGATTAGTAAACTAATACACCTTGAGGCTGCCTATGCACAACATGAGTAAGAGAACTTACCTTGGCCTCATATTCCACCTGCATATTAGCGCAGATCAAATAGGCATCCAAGCAATCACATCACTGATCGAAGCATCGATCAAATCGACCGAGTCAATTACATGCCAACAAGACCACTTACGGTCATTTCCATTCAATCAATTAATTCACAACATCAGATCAAAGCAAAGATTTATCGACTTAGTCGATTACATGTCAATCGGATCATTTCTAGGTCATTTCAATTAATACTATATTTTCCCCACGATGGAATATCCAGTCCCCGAGCCTACATGCATTCTTCAAGATGACATATGTATTCATTGAGCCCACGTGCATTCTCCAAGGTGATGCATCAGGTCACCGAGCCCACGTCTCTTTAAGATGCCAAATGTACTCATTGGGACCATGTGTATTCTCCGAAGTAATGCATCAAATTACCGAGCCCACTTGTCCTTTTAGATTCCAAATGTACTCATTGGGACCACGTGCATTCTCCGAAGTAATGCATCAAATTACCGAGCCCACGTGTCATTTTAGATGCCAAATGTACTCATTGGGACCACGTGCATTCTCCAAAGTAATGCATCAAATTATTGAGCCCATGTGTCCTTTTAGATGCCAAATGTACTCATTGAGACCACGTGCATTCTCCGAGGTAATGCATTAATTTACTGAGCCACGTGCCCTTTAAAATGCCAAATGTACTCGTTGAGAGCACGTGCATTCTCCGAAGTAATGCATCAAATTACCGAGCCCACGTGTCTCTTTCAAGATGCCACACTTAATCACCGAGCTCACGTGCGTTCTCCCAGGTGATAGACTAGCTCACCGAGTGCACGTGCCTTCTCCAAGGTGATATAGAACCTATCATGGATCCACTATACACATGATCAAATTCTTAGATGACATGCCTAATCATCGGGTCAGCATACATCTTACATACTCACTTTCATTTCCACAATTTCCAGTATGATCGGTAGTCTACCACAATACCTTTATCACTAGCAACCGATACTCAATTATTCACCAGTCAATTACTCAAATTAATTCGATTTAGGAATAATCCCTAAAAAGCCACAATTAAATTAATTCAACACAACGTAGAACTCAATTAAATAAACAGATTGTACTACAAAAACAGCATGAAGTTCGGTCCCTGGCCATCCTAGTTGAGTTTCCGAAAATAAATAATTAAATAATTAATTTCGAAATTAAATAAATAAACGTAATAATTCCAATTTAGCATAATATGAAGCTCAATTAAATAAACGAACTGTACCATGATCATCAGCATAAAATCTTGGTCACTGGCCATCCCAGTTGAATTTTCGGAAAATAAATAATTAAATAATTAATTTCGAAAATTAATATTTAATTCCTAAAAATTCCATTTAGGCCCAAATTGCCTAATTAACACCCGATAAGGGTCGGGAAAAATCCCAAGAAGCATCCAATAAATACTATAGGCAATTCTCTATCTAAGTACACTAATCAAACAACTAATATGCAATGCAATTAACTAATAATCACTAATCAATTCTAATATAACCACATAATTACACTTAACTAACACTAATCAACCTTTAAGTATAATTAGCAAACTAAGAAGGCCTTAGTGAGTAAAACTCACTCAAAACGACGAGCTCGATGCAAGGATCGACTTTCCTCAAAGCGGGCTGAGCATCCGGGCTCGAGAAGACGGCCAAAACGGGCCACGAAGGTGCTACCATACCCATTTTTCTCTTCTCTGTCTGCTGTTGGTTGGGGCCGAATTCAAGGCTGAGTTGAGCTGGACAGGGCCAGCAGAGGGCGAGGGACCTCCAATGGTTGAGGCGGCGGCGCATGGTGGCCAAGGTCCAAACCGTGGCCTGTGTAGGCCAAAACGAAGCTGGACAGCAGCTCTGGAACAGCGAGCTAGGCGAGAGAGCGACCAAGGGGTGCGGAGGGCAACCGGCAAGCGGCAGAGCACGCGTGCGACGCGTGAGCGAGGCGGAGCAGCAACGGAGGCTCCGGTTTTCTTCTCTCAGCGCTGCTGTTCTGCTTCTATTTCTGCTTCTCTTCAGTCGAACAAAACCGAGAGGGAGAGGAGGAGAGAGAGTGTCGAGGGAGTGAGATAAAGATAAGAGAGAGAGTAGATAGGTTTGAAAAGTCAAAAGTAAAAGTGAAGGGGAAGCAAAGTGGAGGACAGCCATGTATTCGGTGGAAGGGGGCTCACGCACAAGGGAAAAGAGAGGGGAGAGAGAGAGAAAAAAAAAAGAAAAAGAAAGAAAGAAGGAAAGAGAAAATTGTGGGAAAATTATGTGTTTGGCCAAATGGGGTAAAAAGAAATGGGAATAAAATCAAAAGAAAAGAATTTCCTCAAATAGAAAATTCTTATTTCATTTTCTTTTGAATAGCTCATTTAATCCCAAAAGAAATTCCAAACTAGAGCTCTTGATTCCCCTCTTGCATTTCTGCATCCAATTTCCCTCTTGAATTTCTCTCAAATGACTCTCATAAAATCAATTAATGTCTCACTTATCAAATTGATTATTTTCCTCATCCAAGAATCCTCATGCTTCTCAATTTCATAATCCCCAACTTCAACTGAACGAAATGGCCAATTTATCTAATTGAAATCAAAACCCAAAAATTTTGATGTCACAACTCTTCCCCTCTTATAAAAATTTTGTCCTCGAAATTTAAACCTTTACCAATCCTTAATAAAAGGTGGGGGTGTTGTCATCTTATTTAGTCTCACTTTTTCCCATGCTAACCCTTTGGTCTCGTGGTGTTGTTCGACCACTTAGACCAAGGAGACCATCTTGGTACACCACATTTGCTCTTTCTGAACCAACAACTGAACTAAGCTTTTCACATCTACCACTTTGTCATCCACATCCGATCTTTTTTTTTTTTCCGACTTCCTAATGAGCCTTCGAAGTTCAACGATTCAAATTTTCTGACGGTTTTGTGCGGTCTTTACTCTAACACTGATCTGACAATTGCAATCACTGATTACTGAGTTGACTCTGTCCTGTGATCTTTCTTCACTTTCTTCTCACCACTGAAATTTGTACCCTCTGCTATACACTGCTTAAGAAAGAACCCTATGAAAACTCTGCCAAACTTATAATCTCTTATCTAGATTCGAAATATAATTCCTCCTCGGCACTCCATGCCGGTGAGTTATCTGATACACATACTTCGGCATACCCATTCAAAACAAGACTTATTTGTATTGTACTGAAGTGGACCGACTCCAACTATCGATCGACCACTATCCTCAAATGGTATCAACACTCCACCGAATCCTTAGTAAGTCTGTCATAATTTTCCATTGTGATATATTTTCATTCCCACTTGGGACTCTCAAATGATGGTAAAAGTCCTCCCGGGTTGTATTATTGAACTTCCACTTACTGACACCTCTGACACTTGCAACCTGTCTGGCGGTATCTATCTTCATATCAGCCTACTAATCTAGCTGACACCGATTTTGACTTACTTTGGATTGTCTAACCAAATACTGCAATACTACAGTGAATTCCTGACAAGATCTTTTCCCTGAGTGCTACACTATCAAGTGTACTCAATCACTCATGGAACCCGAACGTTCCATCCTTAGAAATCTCAAAGTCAGATTCTTTCTTACCAGTATCCCTTATAAGATCTTCTGAACATCTCTGTTTGTCAATTAGGCGCCGATTCTAACCTGAACATCTGGTTCAATTTTGAAGGCGGCTATAAAATTCAAAAGGTAGTCTACCTCAAATTTGAAAACCAAATTTCGAACCCTTTTCAAGTAAAGTCTATACTTTAACTAGTCTATGCACAATTGAAGACTCTCGGCTCAATGTATCAAAGACTTTTTTCATTCTTCCAGGGTGATGCTGGATATCACCATTTTAGTCCCGCCAAAATTCTGATTCACGACACCGTTTCATATTCAATTTATTGGGTCTCAACTAGCGGGATGTATATGCAACAATCTTCTCATGTTGTATCAATACGTACCCAGTCCTCTACAAGACAAATCACTAAAGATTTCATGCTTTCCAAAGTCAAATGAAAAGTTTAGAATAAGCGCGATAGTCAGTTCTTACTTAAGCTCTAGAAACTATCCTTGTAATTGTCTATGCAAATGAATTTCTCTTCTTTCTTAAGAGGTCAAGCCCGCGATAATGCTGATGCTAAAAATTCTTTTACGAACCTTTTGTAGTAATCTGTCCAATCCCCACGGCTTCTGATCTCTAACATTGATATCGGTTTTGGTCCATTAGCAATTGATTCGATCTTGGTTGGGTCCATGAAGATTCCTTTCCCTGTACTCACATGACCATTCTTAGGGGCTTTCGTGATCCTCAGCACTTAATGAATACCCTAGAATGTCTCTACACCACACGATCACCATTGATCTAGATATTCTTTGAACACTCGGTTTGTCAAATCCATGACAATGGCTGGAGCGTTCGTCAAATCAAGTGGCTTTACATTATTCTCACAAGGGCTAAATCAAGTGTGAAATGTTATCTTCAGTCTAACCTCCTTCCTAGTTCTCAATTGACGATAACCTGTCCTCAAGTCGATCCTTGAAGATATCAACACTCTTTATAACAAGTCACCCAATTCGTAGATCTTTGACAATGAACACTTATCTTGATTGTCACTTGATTGAATTGACTATAGTTGATGCATAATTGCAACGAACAATCTTTCTTTCTCTCTTCACAAAATTGATGTTCCCTAAAGTGATGCACCGATATGCATGAATTCCTCATTCATCAATCCTCACATCTGCAACATTGGTTCTATCAATTCAGACAACAACAACTGGTAAGAACTTTAGAGAATGGTTCTGTTCATGGTTCTGTTCCGGATGTTAGCTTGATCGTAATTCTATCTCTTTCTCTAGCAACGGTTTGACCATCCTTCTGGCAACACTTCTAGGAATTCTTGGACTACTGAGGAGTCCTCAATTTTCAATTCTTCAATCTATCTTATTTTTGACATTCATCAAGTAACCTAGGCAACCTCCGTCTAACAAATGGATTGCCTCAAGTGACAAGATTAAAGAAGTCGAGGACCCTTCTCGACTCTTAATAAAACTTGGCACTTCTTCCTATTCCTGGAATAAAATGGGTTACTCCGCTATAACAATTCATCACAAGATGTTCCAGAAGCAATTCTTTCCACACTTGACAAATAAGTCGTACACCAACAGCCAATCAAGTACAACTCTAGTCAGTGGTTCTTTCCCTACAACCTTAATAAACAACTAAAATTCCACAATTGTATTCCTAACTCTCTAGCACCATTCTGATGAAATCACCTCAAAACATTCTTCCATTGGATAAGGCATAATCAATTTCGTTCCTGTTCCTTTGGCCATCCTAATGGTGTATTATATGCGGTATCGGTATTCAATGCTCCCTTGGACTCACACTGATAATTTTTTTACCTGACAGACGTGCTGACTACCATCATAGCACGTTTTAGCCATTCTCAGACACAGGATTAATCCATGCATTCCTTCCATACTTTGGGTTAATACCCTAAAAAACCCCAAACTGGTCATTTGTGACAAATTTACCCCAAATTATTTTTTTGACCACAAAAAACCCAAAACTGGTATACATTTGACAAATTTACCCTAAACCGGTACACTTGTGACAAATTTATCCTCTGTTAGTTTTCGTTAAATTTTATTCTCAAATTATTAAGTTAAATGACACGTGACAGTTGACCGGTATACCAATTTAGGATTTTACGCTCCGTTTGTCACTGTTTACAATTTTTGTAATTTTTTTATGGTATTAACCCAATTTAGCATAGGGTATATTTGTCACAAATTTACCATTTTGGGGTTTTTTGCAGTCAAATAAATTAATTTTGGATAAATTTGTCATAAATGTACAAGTTTAAGGTTTTTTATAGTCAGTCAGGGTAAATTTGTCATAGGTATACCAGTTTGGGGTTTTTCATGGTCAAAAAAATAGTTTGGGGTAAATTTGTCACAAGTGTACCAGTTTGGGGTTTTTTAGGGTATTAACCCCCATACTTTTGGCACTCACCTAATAAGTCCTATGTCTCATGTTAGGTGATAGCATACCCTCTTGCTTGTACTGGAGGCCTGCTCCAAAAACTCCACTATACGTTCTATGGCTCACACCTTCCAACCTATCCCATCGGCCTTCTAAGACAGTCTCTTGCCAAGTGACCTTATCGGTCATAGTCAGAACTAGCACCCGTCTTAATAGGATACGGGGCTCATCCATGTCGGTTTCCATGACACACAATGTTCTGATCCGATGCTAACTTGCCTATCCCGTTTTTCTTGAGGTGCGGAATAGAATACACTTTCTTGGTCATAGGCTCCTTTCCAACCTGATTTCCAACTCCACTGCATCTGAACCTCGTCTCGAATGCAACTGCTTGCTTCCAAATCATGTCTCCTTACTAAACTTTGGCAGGTGCGGCAATAACTTGACTTGATCCCGAACTTACTAGCTCGACAAGTTCCCAAAGAACACTTGCGCTAGAACGATCCTGTTGGACCTAGGATCGCTCGGTGCTGCTACACTCTCAGTACCAACCCACAGTGGTACTTTTACCCTCGCACTGGCCTAAACCGACGCTCTGCCACAACTACCTCAGGCACCGATCCATGTCGGCATTCTACCTCGAGTCACAGAGGCTACAATCTTCTTACTAGGAGTTCTCGACTCTTGATCACTCATGGTTCAGCCTTCATTACTGAAACCCGCTTCCAATTCTATACCGAATTAGAAGCTGAGTGATTAACACAACACACAATTCTATCAAGCAGCTATCATAGACATGCACCAATATGTATCTAAAGGTCTTTCCTACTACTATCCCATGGTCCATCGTACCTTATCACTCCAATCTCTGACCATTGCTCTGATACTACAAAATGGGGATGTCACGCCCCGACCCTCGGTTACATGACCATCCTTCAACATTGGTCGATTTTAAACTGCAATATCCCAGGACTATATATCGCCAACCCTTTCATTTTTAATAGCACATGCGGAAGCAATTATAAATTCCTTAG
Organism: Eucalyptus albens; assembly: GCA_014182695.1. NCBI lineage: Eukaryota > Viridiplantae > Streptophyta > Magnoliopsida > Myrtales > Myrtaceae > Eucalyptus > Eucalyptus albens. The sequence goes on from CM024655.1 coordinate 37,010,091, forward strand.
ACAATAAAACATTGGGATAGGACAATAGGACTAAATTTCAAACTCTTAAAAACCTTCACTCTTATATACAAGGTGAACTATTAGATTCAATTCACAATAAGCTAGTTTAAAAAAAACAAGGTCTACAAGTAAAAGTTGGGTTCTACAAGCTACGGGTCCCGTCCTCCACGTTATCGTCCTCCACACTCCAACTGGAGCCTTCAACAGACTGCACCGGACTTTCGAGATCTTCAAAATCCAAGTCTACTGCATCTAGGGACCTGAAATGGTTATTCAATAACCAATGAGACTACGTCTCAGCAAGTTCTACCCTCTAAGACTCGATAAGTAAACTAATACACCTTAGGGCTACCTATGCACAACATGAGTAAGAGAACTTACCTTGGCCTCAGATTCCACCTACATATTAGCACAGATCAAATAGGCATCCAAGCAATCACATCACTGATCGAAGCATCGATCAAATCAACCTAGTCGATTACACGCCAACAAGGCCACTTATGGTCATTTCCATTCAATCAATCAATTCACAACATCATATCAAAGCAAAGTTTATCGATTTAGTCGATTACATGTCAGTCAGACCATTTCTATGTCATTTCAATTAATACTATATTTTCCCCATGGTGGAATATCCAGTCCCCGAGCCTACATGCATTATTCAAGATGACATACGTATTCATTGAGCCCACGTGCATTCTCCAAGGTGATGCATTAGGTCACCGAGCCCACATCTCTTTAAGATGCCATATTGAATCAACGAGCCCACATACATTCTCCAAGGCAATGCATCAAGTCACCAAGCCCACGTGTCTCTTCAAGATGCCAAATGTACTCATTGGGACCACGTGCATTCTCCGAAGTAATGCTTCAAATTACCGAGCCCACGTGTCCTTTTAGATGCCAAATGTACTCATTGGGACCACGTGCATTCTCCAAAGTAATGCATCAAATTACCGAGCCCACATGTCCTTTTAGATGCCAAATGTACTCATTGGGACCACGTGCATTCTCCGAAGTAATGCATCAAATTACCGAGCCCACGTGTCCTTTTAGATGCCAAATGTACTCATTGGGACCACGTGCATTCTCCGAAGTAATGCATCAAATTATCGAGCCCACGTGCCCTTTTAGATGCCAAATGTACTCATTGAGACCACGTGCATTCTCTGAGGTAATGCATTCATTTACTAAGCCACGTGCCCTTTAAAATGCCAAATGTACTCATTGAGACCACGTGCATTCTCCGAAGTAATGCATCAAATTACCGAGCCCACGTGTCTCTTTCAAGATGCCACACTTAATCACCGAGCTCACGTGCGTTCTCCCAGGTGATAGACCAGCTCACCGAGTGCACGTGCCTTCTCCAAGGTGATATAGAACCTATCATGGATCCACTATACACATGACCAAATTCTTAGATGACATGCCTAGTCATTGGGTCAACATACATCTTACATACTCACTTTCATTTCCACAATTTCCAGTATGATCGGTAGTCAACCACAATACCTTTATCACTGGCAACCGATACTCAATTATTCACCAGTCAATTACTCAAATTAATTTGATTTAGGAATAATCCCTAAAAATCCACAATTAAATTAATTCAGAACAACGTAGAACTCAATTAAATAAACGGACTGTACTACGACAACCAGCATGAAGTTCCGGTCGCTGGCCATCCCAGTTGAATTTCCGGAAAATAAATAATTAAATAATTAATTTCGAAAATTAAATAAATAAACACAATAATTCCAATTTAGCACAATATGAAGCTTAATTAAATAAACGGACTACACCACAATCATCAACATAAAATCTCGGTCACTAACCATCCCAATTGAATTTCCGGAAAATAAATAATTAAATAATTAATTTCGAAAATTAATATTTAATTCCTAAAAATTCCACTTATGCCCAAATTGCCTAATTAACACCCGATAAGGGTCGGGAAAAATCCCAAGAAGCATCCAATAAATACTATAGGCAATTCTCTTTCTAAGTACACTAATCAAACAACTAATATGCAATGTAATTAACTAATAATCACTAATCAATTCTAATATAACCACATAATTACACTTAACTAACACTAATCCAACCTTTAAGTATAATTAGCAAACTAAGAAGGCATTAGTGAGTAAAACTCACTCAAAACGACGGCTCGACGCGAGGATCGACTTTCCTCAAAGTGGGCCGAGCATCCGGGCTCGGGAAGACGGCCAAAACAGGGCCACGAAGGTGCTGCCATGCCCATTTTTCTCTTCTCTGTCCGCTGTTGGTTGGGGCCAAATTCGGGGCTGAGTTGAGCTGGACAGGGCCAACGGAGGGTGAGGGACCTCCGGTGGGTCGAGGCGGCGGCGCATGGTGGCCGGAGGTGGCCGAACCGTGGCCTGTGCTAGCCAAAACGGAGCTGGACAGCAGCTCTGGAATAGCGAGCTAGGCGAGAGAGCGACCAAGGCGTGCGGAGGGCAACCGACGAGCGGCGGAGCACGCGGGCGACTCGCGGGCGAGGCGGAGCAGCAATGGCGGCTCTGGTTTTCTTCTCTCGGCGCTTTTTGCTTTCATTTCGCTTCTCTTCGCCGAACAAAACCGAGAGGGAGAGGAGGAGAGGGATTGTTGAGGGAGTGAGATAAAGATAAGAGAGAGAGTAGATAGGTTTGAAAAGTCAAAAGTAAAAGTGAAGGGGAAGCAAAGTGGAGGACAGCCATGTATTCGGTGGAAGGGGGGCTCACGCACGAGGGAAAAGAGGGGGAGAGAGAGAGAAAAAGAAAAAGAAAAAGAAAGAAAGAAAGAAAGAGAAACTTGTGGGAAAATTAGGTGTTTGGCCAAATGGGGTAAAAAGAAATGGGAATAAAATCAAAAGAAAAGAATTTCCTCAAATAGAAAATTGTTATTTCATTTTCTTTTGAATAGCTCATTTAATCCCAAAAGAAATTCCAAACTAGAGCTCTTGATTCCCCTCTTGCATTTTTGCATCCAATTTCCCTCTTGAATTTCTCTCAAATGACTCTCATAAAATCAATTGATGCCTCACTTATCAAATTGATTATTTTCCTCATCCAAGAATCCCTCATGCTTCTCAATTTCATAATCCCCAGCTTCAACTGAACGAAAATGGCCAATTTATCTAATTGAAATCAGAAATCGAAAATCTGGATGTCACACTATGACCATAACATCATATTGAGATCCACGATTTACATCAAATTTTTGGAAAAGTCTTCAACTTGCCTTAGGAACTAAACTCCAATATAGTACTGCCTTTCATCCACAGACAGAAGAACAATTAGAGAGGACTATACAAACATTGGAAGATATGTTGAGAGCCTGTGTCATTGATTTCAAAGGAAATTGAGATGAGAAATTACATTTAATGGAATTTTTTTATAATAATAGTTTTCAGCAAAGTATTGGTTTGGCTCCATTTGAAGCTCTATATGGTAGGAATTGTAGAACCCCTATTTGCTGGAATGAAGTTGGAGAGCAGAAGTTGACAGGACCAGAAATAGTTCAGATCACTTTGGAAGCGGTGAAGACTATACGAGAACGACTTAGGACAGCTTAGAGTAGACAAAATAGTTATGTAGACAAACGTCGTAGACCTTTAGAATTCAATGTAGGAGATCATGTATTTTTGAAAGTATCACCTATGAAGAATGTGTCAAGATTTGGAAAGAAAGGAAAGTTAAGCCCCGGATTTATAGGACCTTTTGAAGTATAAGAAAGTATTGGAGAGTTAGCATATGAATAGCATTACCACCAAAGCTATCCAGTATTCATGATGTTTTTCATGTATCTATGCTTAGGAAATATGAGCTGGATCCAACTCATGTGTTAGATTTTGAAGTGCTAGAAATAGATGAAAGAATTAGATATGTAGAAGAGCTTGTGCAAATTTTGGATCGAAGAGAGCAAGTATTGAGGAATAAGACTATACCTTTAGTCAAAATTTTGTGGCGATACCATGGTTCAGAGGAAGCAACTTGGGAAAGTGAGGAAGAGATCAGACAAAAGTATCCCCAACTTTTCAAGTGAATAAGGTAAGACTTCAATTTCGAGGACGAAATTTTCCAAGTAGGGGAGAGTTGTGACATCCCAAATTTCATCGGCCTTCATTAGTGTAATTAGATCATTAGGAACTTAGATTAATTAGATTGGGCCAGAAAGTGAACCCGATGGATCGTGAGAAATGTGTGGGCTTGAGAAATAAGTGGGCCACACGAGTTGGACTTAAGAAATCTAATGAGAGATTATGGGCTTGGACTTGGCTTGAAGCGGGCCAAGGTTCGGAATTATTAGATTTGTAGATTTAGTTTAGTGGGCCGGGATTATTATAGATTAAGCATGTTCGTCCAGAGATGAATATTTAGGCCCGAATGATTTTATTTTATAGATTATAGTTATGATAATTTTATTAATGTTTATAACGCTAATATCAATTGCTAACTTTAGCATTTCTTGTGATGAATTCTTTATAGACTAACATTGACTAGTCGATATGTTATATATGTCATGACTTTGTATAAGGATTGAAATCAAGTAGAAACAAAAGGGAATTAAATGAAAAACATTAGAAACTAATGAACCGACTAACGACACGGATTAGAGACTAATTGAATTGAGTGACAAATGGCAAAAGACAACAAGCTTGGAGGCCACAACATCTCTCTCTCTCTCTCTCTCTCTCTCTCTCTCTCTCTCTCTCGTTTCTTCTTGCATGCGACACCCACGGTTTTGATTCCCACAAACCGAGACATGCAAACTCAAGAGACATAATCATTAGCAAATTTCATCATTGGTCTAGCCTAGGGATTAGCCTTGTAGACCTATTTCCCTCTTAAGTTTCATAACCCCCTCTCTCTCTCTCTCTCCATATAAAACCGAGCAACCCATATTCTTCTTCTTCTTTTTGTTTTTCTCTCGGTTGAGCGGTGAAACCAGAAGCAAACTAGAAGCAAACCAGCGATTTCTTCTTCTTGCATGCGAGATTTTGGTGTTGATCTTGAAGCATCTTTGTGTTGTCTAATAGCTGAACAAAGTAAGGGAAGATATAACTCTAAATTGAAAGTTATCCATTGTTTTGTCAAGAAAACTTGCGGGTCAAATTAAACGCACGAAACGCCTAAGGTTGGCTCTGATACCACTATAGGGGTTTCATGAATCATGTATAAGAAAAATTAACGAAATAAACGCAGCGGAAACAAAGATATATTTTACACATGATTTTCCTTAGGCGTTGTTCGTGCGTTTTACCTAATCAAAAATTGTATAAAACATCTTAAGGAATGACTTGTCAAAATTTGAGATTAAATGGATAAGATTTGTTTTATATATCTAAACATAAAAGGGAGTTAAACGAATTACCTCTTGAAGCGTGCTTTAAACAAGTCGGTTCGGATGTTCTACAGTTCGAGTCCCACAAGTGTCGGACCTCTAGTTCAGACACACCAACAACGAACGTCGAACGGAAGAGAGGACTTTCGGATATTCACCACTTCGATTGTGCTAGCAATCACGTGGAAAGAATCCGTCGTATTCTTGATGTATAATAGTCACGGCCCGAACGAGATAACGCTCTTCTTTCTTGCGTCTAAAAGACACAAGAACCCACACACACTTTTATCTCTATTTTCAGCAAAGCATCACTGATTCCTCGCTTGTGTTTCTCTCGAACAAAACCAAAACACAATGACACTTTATTCAGTTTTTCAACAGCACCTTTTTCTCTCATCCTCAATTGCTTTTTATATTAAAATGATCAGCAACGGTTGCTAATCGATGGACGATCAGCAACCGTTGCTGATCATCCATATTATACGATCGTGCATGAGCAACCGCTCATGCACGATCTTGATCAATAATCGCATGATGGTCAGCGGTTGCTGACCATCCATGCTTTTTTGCGTGCATAATGGTCAGCAACCGCTGACCATTTGAAGAAGTTGATTGCCCGGGCATAGGTGTCTCGGAATTGAAGGTGCGTGATTCCGCTAGCCATAGCAGGATATCTGACGAGGAGATAGCATACATCAAGACGAACGCCTGCTAATTCTAGATCTCGTGCATGTGCACGAATTCGTGCACATGCATGAAGCTTTAATTAATTAATTAAACGGATAAATGATTAATTAAAATAACATAATCCTTAGCAGCTTTAGGGCATCTTCTAACACATGAATGAGGTATTCGCTAGCATCAGGTGCCATCGGAGAAGTTCTTGAGCAAATTTCTGACCATGTGGAGACTGAACATAAGAGGTAAGAGCTGAATGTTGGTTATTTTGGGCAGCCTTAAAGGACTTTGGAAATTGGCTCTGGCATGTCACAAGCCATTGGTAAAAGAAGCCAACCAAATGCATATCGACTCTCAAAATGCTTCAGCCCTTAAGATGAAGGTCAACAGACCTAACTTGTAATATAGAGAGACTTCATGTGTGGTCTGTTAGGTTCTAATAAGCAATCAAGGAGGGCGGTGAATTGGTCTTTTTAACAAAACACAAACTAATTTTGTAGAATCAATCTTAATAAAAATATTTCTTTTACTCGTAAAGTGATCTAGTAATATATGATGTGGAAATTAACGAGTTTTGAAAAAGAGAAATTGCAAACAAGATTCATAAAAGTGCCGCTTGACTGGGCATACTCCACTGTTCCAGCTCTAGCAGCCCAAAATAGTTCAAAAATTGTTCTAGTAGATTATATATTCCTTTTTGATGTGACAACTCTAACTTGTCACGCTAATGATCAGTGTGTCCATTTGCGGGTCATAATCGAACTTAGTGAGAGCTTGATGCCGATAAATTTAGTTTTTCCTATAATTTGAAAATCTTGTTTTGGAATCCTGTGTCTATTTTTTTTTTTTTTTTTATATATCATAGAACATTTGCAGAAGTTCATCATCCTCACACATAAAATGCCTAGATTAATGTAAATAGTTATGGACTTCCAATAATGTGCTTATTTTTGAAATAGCTTATAGAAATAGAAGATGAAGTTAATTAGGATAATAACGTCTGAATAACCATTGGACTTTTGTTCTTAGACCTATTAATTCTTTATCATGCGCATTGAACGGCGAAATTAACAAAAGAGAGCACAACAATGTGTTTGCAAAACTTTCATTTAATAATGGATCTAGAAATCAAACATGTGATAACCGATCAAAACAGTCATTACAAATATCCCTCGAAAAAATTTGACAATCCACTTCAAAATAACATCCTGTTTTCTGCTTCAGCATTTTGGCCTTTGCAACACTCTTGTTCGGCGTAACATGGTATCAAGCCTATTCGAAATCTGGAGATGTCAAAATGGATCATGGGCCAATTTTTGTCTCACATTTTCAAGATTGGATTATATATGGGTTGTTAAATATTTAAGGACCGGGTGTAAGTAGGTGAAAAATATTACCTCTTAATGAGATTGGGTCTTTAATGGGTTTCCACGAGACCCATTTTCGATCTATTTAATGATTAATACACCAAATGACAGTAACCGAATGGCCTAGAGTGTTCGAGGGTGAGTGATTAAGCGAGGCCCACGTGAGCTGACGCGCTTGTTTCGTAATTGTCCCTCTGCATATTATTTGTGAGCTTGGGCGAATCTTTTAATGCAATGTCGTCTTTGCAAAATATTGGCAGCTTATTTTTCTTATTTTGCAGAGAGAATTTCGATGGCCAATTTTTGCACCTCTCTTTTTTCTTTTTTCTTTTGCTAAAACAATTTTCTTTTCCAAAAATTGAATAATACAAAAAGTGAAAATTTTATGCATTGTTGAAAGCCAGATCTCTACCTTATTATAGTCAAAATAGAGATTTTCTTTTTCACTTTGAAGATGAATGCATGACAACTTATAGTATAGTTTTATCATGTGAATACAATTTTAAATGTTTTTTTTTGGTAAGTACAATTTTAAATGTTGATATCAATTATAGGCAAAAAGTTTATGGTTGTACTGATGGGAGTAATATTATGTTGATGATGGGGTTTTTTTTTTTTTTTAAAAGTATTTCAATCTATAGTTTTTTTTTTTTTTTACATTTTCCACTTAATTTACTGACATTTTTTAATTGTGCTAATTTACTTTTTAAATTTGATATGAAATTTTTACCTAAGTAACATATACACATGAAGAGCTGGATAAAGTGGATAAGTGGGGGGGGGGGGGTGGTAACATTTAGGTTGAATATAAGTTACTAGATTTGTATTGCCTATAAATAGGTCATATTAGATTAAATGGTCAATTTGGGTAGGACATTTTCGACTTGACCTGTCCATTTAACAAACTTACCAAAACTTAAGATTATTCTAGCCAATTATATGCACATCATATGATAGCTAGATCGGAGCTCGTTATCCTCGTCAAAACGCCCAAGGAACCAAAACTAGAGTGGGTTTACCTTCTTTGAGGCCATTCCGGTGCAGCTTCTTTTCCTAAAGGTGGCAAACCTTGTGTGTGGACAGGAAACCATCCTTGTTAATAAAATTCGGAATTCCAAAAGCAAATGCAGTTCTGCATCTCAATGGATGGTATCTCGGTTGAGTAAGCTGCGCATTCTAAGTCTGGAGGGCTCACATATAGCTAAAAACTCAGTCGATTGCATTGTGGGATAACTAATAACTAGAAATTCGATATACAAACCTATTGCTCAAAAGATTCTCTGTAGCTCCTGCATTAGTCCGCGGTCTTCAGACCAAGTTGGAAACAAATCGATTGTGTGTATTAGCTGATTTAGATGTCAACTAAGAACAAGGACCTCCCCTGAAATCCAGACGGGATGATCCAATGAAGCTGAATTAGACCATTTTCCCAAATCACACCCAACCGATGAAAAGAATTATAGAACAGGGCAGCATCAGAAATCGTACTCAGACAACGTAAAGCATAATTTGTAGATTTGTACAAAATACAGCGTTAACAAACTTTACATATCAAGCATGAAAAAAAATAGAGCGTTTGGGGGAACCAAATTATTCTATCTAGTTTGACCCAAAATATATATATATATATATATATATATATATATATATATATGTAAGATAAATACATGCAATCTAACATTAGCATCACCACCACCTCCATCAAAATATGCATCTATTAAAGCCCATGGTTTATTGAAGATGCCCACTTATATTCAAATAACATGGGACACATTTGGAAACCAGATTTTTTGATTTGTCATGCTGCAACCAAGGGTGGTCGCTCTAAGGAAAGGAAATGCATGATGTATTTTGACAAATTCCAAAATTTATAGTCTTCATCGCCTGAGCTATACAAATTTACTTGTCATGCGCTCTAATCAACCCTTGAATGGTTAGTATTGTCGTTTTCAGATTAGTGGGGGAAATCGAAAGCAGGGATGGGGATATTAAGATGGGACTCGATTCCAAGTTGATATTTGTGAAAATACTTATTGGCTGTTATACTTAGGTGTGAATTCTCTAAAATAAGGGATTTACTTGATTAAACCTACAACCAAGGGCAGTCGTTACACGGAGGAAAAGTGGCTATGATGTGGCAAGGTAGTATCCATAGCCCAACCTTACGCACTGCTCATTGCGGGCTGCGATCAGTTTAGTTGTAGGACTTTGTCGCAATTTCAAGCCCTAGAAGACAAATTTGTATAAGTAGATTTGATGGAACTTGTGTGGAACCCGCATGAGGCCTATTATTTTAATGTCTATATTCAGTTTGGTATATATGCTATACTCATGTAATAATTTCTATCTCCATAAGCTACAATCAATGATAAATCTAATTCTCTCTAGCTGAGACTCAACATTGCAATTTGACCATGAAATTCCACGAAAGGCGAGATTCTGGGTCTTCTTGTCATATTTGTGTTTCCAAGGCTTAAAGTTGTCAAGGGAATTGAAGTAGACTCTTGAAGAACTTCACAAAAATTAGAGAACTTCAATGAGGGCCACCTAGCGGTGAGATCGCTGGGAAAGAACGATTGCATATGCTCAAAATTCTCTGCTCGAGAATGGTCATCTCCGATTCCGAATCGCCATCTCTCATGATGCTTACCCGCAGCAATTTTGCACTCTTCATCGGTCATGTCAGGGTGTAATGGGAGATCAAGCGTCCAAGGGTCTGCAAACTTTTGCATTTCTGCATTCCGAGTGGTGACAATTACTCTGCTTCAGTTCATCGAGTCCACGAATGGGACCAAGAGCTCGTTGATTAGACGGGCCTCGCGTAAATTGTCCAAAACTATCAAGTACTTAAGCCCCATCAATATTTATGAAGCTTCTCTAACAGCTGTTCCTCTTGGTTGTGCTCCAAGTTTTTTGCCTGATCTCGCAGTGGTATTTGTTTCAGTCTGTCCACAAGGAGGTTCTTCATCCGGCCAGACTCCGCCCCGAGGTCTGGGACACGGACCCAAGCGCAACAGTGGAAGTGATCCTTGGTTTTTAGCTTGCTGAAGACACTCCTCACCAGTGCAGTCTTGCCTCAGGATTGTTCGCCAACCACAGACATCACCGTAAGGTTGGAGTCGTGATCGTCGATCAACCAGTCCAGAGGCTTCTTTGCAGATTCATCACAGCCCACAATATCGGACTCAATCCTCTGCCTCGTATTTTCTCGATTCCTCTTGCTCGATAACGAAGATGATGCCCTCTCATTGTCCGGCATGCCATCATTAGCGGGAGGCCGGGATGATGTGACCTTGCTACATAACAATCCGACTTTCGTCTTGAAATCCTTGGCCATCTTTTTCCTGGCATGTGCTCCACTCCTAACTGAGAAGAGCCAAACTAGAGCGAACACTTAGCGAGACGACCTCCTTGCGATTCTGACATCTGGTCTCGGAGTAAATCGACCAGCAATGATTCTGCAATCTCAAGGTCACTAGCACAAACCCGAAGCCGTTCCTTGCCTGAGCTTCTTGGTTGTGGCCATCCTCGAGGACGGCGTGTTTCCTGGTGTTCAGGATACTCTGGAGATTGCTTATGGAGTAAGAGATTTGATCAGTCAAGTTGTTAAGATTATGTCTCGAGTTTGAGTTCGTGTACGATACCCGATCCGTACAAAACATTTATATGCTGAAATGAGAAAAACACGTCCGAGGAGCATTTAATTAAAATAAAGGTCGCGTGGTAGAAGCCGAAAGGATTCAGCCCTAGATACGAGCTTCTACCGTTGGAAATGAAGGCCACACCATGTGTTGATTTTTGTGGCCTTGTCATTTGTCAGCATGAAATCTTCTGAAGAGTTGATCGTGCGAATTCCTTCAGCCTCATTAAATGCATGCACATGGCCATGTGCATGCATGCCCGTAGAAAAAGATGTGCTGCCTCAGAAGCCTATCATGTAGGCGCCGAACTCTCTCCCTCTCTTTTGTTCAACGTTTGTGGGCTTCTCTTGTTTTATTATTATTAAAGAAAGAGGGAAGGGGGAAGCTCTTCTACGTGTGTCAGTTTATGCTTCTCACGCTCACACGCCATCATTAAATGCATGGAGGCGCATGCTTTGAATCGGCACCGTTCTGACAATTGGGGAATACAAGTTTGTTTTTTTTTTTTCCTTCAGCTCCACCGATAAAAGGAGAAAGACGTCTAGAGATCGTGGACTACGCAAAAAGAGAGCGAAAGTATAGAGCTCGGCAGAGAGAGCGAAAGAAAGGAGCTCGAGAGACCGAGAGCTAGAGGCTTGAGCTCAGAGAGATTTTGTGCTGAGTTGAGTCCAGTGAGTTGAGTTGTTAAACACCGTGGGTATCGGGTATGAAGTAGGGCTGGGAAACACTTGAGTACATGTGTGATTGTAATCCTGTAATTCTCCGATTTATAGTGGATTGATTTGCTGGCTCTCCCCGTGGACGTAGGTTCCGACATTCGGACCGAACCACGTAAATTTCTGGTGTCCTTGTCCTTTTATTGTTCCTCATTTTATTTCAATCGATTTCTATAGCTCTCAACATAATTGCAAAATTACGATCCGCTTCCGTTGCGACGCCGATTTCAACAATTGGTATCAAAGCTAAGACTTTGCAATTATGTCTGGAGCAAAAGTAGAAATTGAGAAATTTAACGGGAGGAACAACTTCGGGTTGTGGAGCGTCAAGATGAAGGCATTATTAACAACTCAAGGATTAGCCAAGGCATTGGAGGGCAAGGCTCAGTTGCCCAAAACAATGCGAGATGCTGAGAAGGACGAGCTAATGGAGAAGGCCATGAGCATCATCCTGTTGAACTTATCAGATGAAGTGCTAATAGAGGTGGCCGAGGAGGAGGATGCCGCAGCGTTATGGGCTAAACTTCAGGCCCTCTATGTAAAGAAAGGTTTAAACAATCGCTTATATATGCTAAAGAGAATGTTCCAGTTCCGATACACTGAAGGTACGTCCATTAGATCCCACCTAAATGAGTTTAATAAACTCATGATGGACTTGAAGAATGTTGGCAAGATTTTAGATGATGAAGAACAAGGCATGATGTTGTTGGCATCTCTACCGGAGTCATGGGAGCACTTTACTGACTCCTTGTTACAGGGGCGTACCACGATTACCTCAGAGGAGGTAAAATCTGCCCTGTTTTCAAAAGAGTGGCAGAGAAGGTTCCGTTATGACAGTCTAGCGCAAGATGTAGCGCGTGGACTGGTGATTCAAGGTAGAGACCAGCATCGGAGGCCCAGCAACAGAAGCCAAAGCAAAAGCAGGTCGAAGTCGCGACATAGAAAATCAAAAGGTCGCGTGAAGTGCTTCGAATGTCACGAGGAGGGGCACATAAGGAGAAATTGTCCAAAGCTAAGAAATAAAGGCGTTTGGCAAAATGCCACAAGCAGTGTGGCGAATGTTGCCGAGGAGAGTACCAGTGATGCCGAAGCTGTCCTATGTGTATCTACGAGTTCGTCAGGAGACGAATGGGTGCTAGATTCTGGATGTTCCTATCATATGACTCCTCACAAGAACTGGTTCACTACCTACCAGACTGCAGATGGTGGTAGAGTTCTTTTGGGGAATAATGCAGCTTGCAAGGTTGTAGGGATAGGAACAGTTCGGATCCGAATGCATGATGGCGTAAAACGGACGTTGACAGACGTAAGGCACGTACCGAAGCTCAAGAAGAGCCTTATTTCTTTGGGAACACTCGATGACCTTGGGTGCAAATACACAGCTGAAGGTGGGGTGCTGAAGATCTCTCGAGGTGCCCTGACAGTGATGAAAGGGAAGAAGGCGAATTCTCTCTATCATTTACTAGGAGAAACCGTGACCGGAGTTGCTGCAGTTTCATCAGGTGAGTCAGACTCAAATTTGACTCAATTATGGAATATGCGATTGGGACACATGAGTGAGGCATGTATGACAATGTTGAGTGAAAATGGGTTGCTGAAAGGTCAGAAGACCGGAAAGCTAGACCTGTGTGAGCATTGCATCTTTGGGAAGCAGCGTCGTGTCAAATTTGGTACAGCTCTACATTCGACCAAGCAACCAGTCGAATACATTCATTCAGATGTTTGGGGACCGTCTCCAGTTCCATCGAAAGGAGGTGCCAGATATATGCTGACATTCATCGACGATTACTCAAGGAAGGTATGGGTGTACTTCCTGAAGCACAAATCCGAGGTATTTGATCAGTTCAAGAATTTTAAGGCATTGATTGAGAAGCAGTCAAGTAAACAAATCAAATGCCTGAGAACTGATAATGGCATGGAGTTCTGTGGTAAGGACTTTACCGAGTTCTGCCAAAAGGAAGGGATTGTGAGACACCGCACAGTTCCCGGGACACCACAGCAGAATGGCGTAGCAGAACGGAAGAATAGAACTCTACTCGTGCGAGCTCGGTGCATGCTTTCGCATGCAGGATTGGGCAAGGAATTTTGGGCCGAAGCAATAAATATGGCGTGTTACCTGGTTAATCGATCTCCATCTTCTGCTATTGAGTGGAAGACTCCTGAGGAAGTATGGTCGGGGAAACCTGTTGATTACTTCGGATTACGAATATTCGGATGTCCTGCGTATGCTCATGCGAGAGATGGTAAGCTTGAGCCGAGGGCGAAGAAGTGCATATTTATGGGTTATGCACAAGGGGTGAAAGGCTACCGGCTGTGGTGCACTGATCCCAGATCACCCGGTTTTCTAATCAGCAGAGACGTGATTTTCGACGAGACTGCAATGCTTCAAAAGAGGAGTCTTAAGACTCAACCAGCGAGCAAACGGATCATGGTGTCGAAGTGAGGTGGAGATTCAGGCGGAGTCTCCAAAGACCTCGAGGGTAACGAGAGGAAGAGATTGCAGATGAGGCGACAATTCCTGAAGACGGTGATACTGAACAACCAGCAGAGCCACAACACAACATAGCCACGGGCAGACAAAGAAGACAAATTAAACCACCGGTACGTTATGGTTATTCGATATTGCCTATGCATTAACCGTAGGTGATGAGGTGGAGATGGATGAGCCTTCATCCTATTCGAGGCGATGGCTAGTGCTGAGTCATCACAAGGCTAGAGGCTATGAGTGAAGAAATAGAATCACTCTATCGGAATCAGACATGGGAATTGGTCAAAGTACCCAAAAGTCAGAAAATTGTCGGATGCAAATGGGTCTACAAACGGAAAGAAGGCATTCCCGGTGTAGAGGCAGCCAGGTTTAAGGCGAGACTTGTTGCGAGGGGGTATACTCAACGAGAGGGCATCGACTACAACGAAGTGTTCTCTCCTGTGGTAAGGCATACCTCTATTCGTGTATTACTTGCCTTAGTTACTGCACAGGATCTTGAGCTGGAGCAGCTAGATGTGAAAACGGCATTTCTTCATGGTGAATTGGAGGAACAAATTTTCATGAAGCAGCCTGAGGGATTTGCTATTCCAGGTAAGGAAGACCATGTTTGCTTATTGAAGAAATCCTTGTATGGATTGAAACAATCTCCTAGACAATGGTATAAGCGTTTTAATGCTTTCATGACTAGTCAAGATTATTCGAAAAGTCAATTTGATAGTTGTGTTTATTTTAGGAGATTGGAGGATGGGTCTTTGATTTATTTGCTATTATATGTTGATGATATGTTAATAGCAGCTAAACATATGTCTGATATTAATGTGTTGAAGCGGCAGTTGAATGCTGAGTTTGAAATGAAAGAATTAGGTGCTACTAAGAAAATATTGGGTATGGAAATTTTGCGTGACAAAGCTGCAGGAATGTTGCGTTTGTCTCAAAAGAAATATATTGAGAAAATCGTGGCACGTTTCAATATGCAGTCAGCAAAATCTGTAAGTACCCCTTTAGCCGCACATTTTAAATTGTCTGACAAGTTATCACCGCAAACTGAGGAGGAGGAGGAACATATGTCCCGTGTCCCCTATTCTAGTGCAGTTGGTAGTATTATGTATGCCATGGTATGTACTAGACCCGACATTTCACAGCTGTAAGTGTTGTCACCGTTACATGAAGCACCCCGTGTAAGACTCATTGGGAAGCCGTGAAATGGATCCTCAGATATCTAAAGGGGACAGCAGACGTCGGCATTATGTATCGGAGGAACGTCAATGGCAATGAGACCACAGGGTACATGGATTCGGATCACGCCGATAACTTGGATGATCGCAGATCGCTAGCAGGGTACGTATTTACACTTGCAGGTGGTGCAATAAGTTGGAAAGCGTCTTTACAAGATGATGTTGCATTGTCTTCGACTGAGGCGGAGTACATGGCACTAACCTTTGTTGCAAAAGAATCGATATGGCTAAGGGGTTTGCTCTCGGACCTTGGACTGGAGCAGAAAAGTGTCACCATAACTGTGACAATCAAGGTGCGATATATTTGGCTTATAATCCAATATATCACGAGCGAACAAAACATATCGACATCAGGTACCATTTCATCCGAGATGTCATAGCGAAGGGTAAAATTGTTGTGAAGAAAATAGCAACGGCGGAGAACCCAGCAGATATGATGACGAAGCATGTTCCTTCAGCAAAGCTCGAGCTTTGTATGAGCTCGATTGGCATTTGCAGAATTTGAGCGCCCATCGGGGCGTTGGGAGAGCCGAGCATGGAAAATAATCACTATAACTTGGCCTCAAACGTCGAGCCAAGGTGGAGAATTGTTAAGATTATGTCTCGAGTTTGAGTTCGTGTACGATACCTGATCCGTACAAAACATTTATATGCTGAAATGAGAAAAACACGTCTGAGGAGCATTTAATTAAAATAAAGGTCGCGTGGTAGAAGCCGAAAGGATTCAGCCCTAGATACGAGCTTCTACCGTTGGAAATGAAGGCCACACCATGTGTTGATTTTTGTGGCCTTGTCATTTGTCAGCATGAAATCTTCTGAAGAGTTGATCGTGCGAATTCCTTCAGCCTCATTAAATGCATGCACATGGCCATGTGCATGCACGCCCGTAGAAAAAGATGTGCTGCCTCAGAAGCCTATCATGTAGGCGCCGAACTCTCTCCCTCTCTTTTGTTCAACGTTTGTGGGCTTCTCTTGTTTTATTATTATTAAAGAAAGAGGGAAGGGGGAAGCTCTTCTACGTGTGTCGGTTTATGCTTCTCACGCTCACACGCCATCATTAAATGCATGGAGGCGCATGCTTTGAATCGGCACCGTTCTGACAATTGGGGAATACAAGTTTGTTTTTTTTATTTCCTTCAGCTCCACCGATAAAAGGAGAAAGACGTCTGGAGATCGTGGACTATGCAAAAAGAGAGCGAAAGTATAGAGCTCGGCAGAGAGAGCGAAAGAAAGGAGCTCGAGAGACCGAGAGCTAGAGGCTTGAGCTCGAGAGATTTTGTGCTGAGTTAAGTCCAGTGAGTTGAGTTGTTAAACACCGTGGGTATCGGGTATGAAGTAGGGCTGGGAAACACTTGAGTGCATGTGTGATTGTAATCCTGTAATTCTCCGATTTATAGTGGATTGATTTGCTGGCTCTCCCCGTGGACGTAGGTTCCGACATTCGGACCGAACCACGTAAATTTCTGGTGTCCTTGTCCTTTTATTGTTCCTCATTTTATTTCGATCGATTTCTATAGCTCCCGACATAATTGCAAAATTACGATCCGCTTCCGTTGCGACACCGATTTCAACAATTTGGTAGGTGATGATATCTTTGGACTTGGAGAGAGGATCATGAAGTCTGACTGTCGCTAGTGAAACCACCACTTCAGAGGCAGCCATGGTTCTAAACAGAGAAGATGCTGAAAATGAGGAAAATACATTAATAAACTCAGAAAAGGAATAAGCGTCTCAATATTTTCTCCCTATTTGGGAGTGTCTCAAGCTATGGTTTTGAGGAACAAGCAATCAAAAGATACATGGTCTAGGACTTTTGATTGAGAAGTGAAAAGGACAATAGTTTCAGTCTACTTTCGTAACACCAAATTGCCTGGCACTTTCATATTTAATATATTTTTATTTGCTTGATTTCTTCCAAACTTCCTGAAAATTATGAACAAAAGATATGTGGATCTACATGTCGATACAAAAGCCTTTTCAAAGTTTTTGTTGTTTTGCGCTAGACAACGACTAAAATGTGAGTAACATTTTTTTTAACAAAAAAGCATAAACGAAAAAATATAACCAATTTCAAACAGACCAATGTCTTTATGTATTTGGGCAAAATAAAAATTTCGAGTTGCCAAATATGTAATCGAATTGAAGACATAAAAGCTCGATTAAATTAAAGTATTTTTATTATATCCATGACCAGCTTACACATTCCCCATTGAGTAGGTGATGTGAAGATGAAAAGAATGAACTGAAAGCTGAAGAATAAGCAAGAAGCTTTTGAATCTCTCTATTTCAATGTATTTATAGTACAAAGCTGTACATCTAAGAACATCAATGAATAAACTACTCTGTTCTATCTCTCAGTATCTTCATAGTACAAGCTATTCAACATAGAGCTTTCATCAATGGCGTGCTCTGTTTTCTCTCTCTCTTATGAACTCAGCGAAGCTGCTAAGAAGACTCCTCGAAGAAGAAGAAAGGAAAGCTGAACTTAAAACAGAAAAGAAGAAAACTGTTTCTAATCTGTTTTATCCTAAACTGAATAACAGCACACATGTAAATTGAGGTCTTCATCACCGACTCACTTAATGACGTGGCTTTCCTAGTCAAATGGTCTCCCCTGACTTGTGTGCTTCGCTTTGTGCTATACTTTCTCTGATCTTTTCAATAGCTACAGCCCTTTCACTTTCATTATCTTCCTTTGTTGAAGTTGTGACAGCAGAGTAGTCACTCTGCGTTGGCTGAGTTATTGTTATTTCCTTAACATCCCCCCTCAAATTGGGAAGGGTTAAGAATCCCATACCCAATTTGGTTCTAATAGTAGAGTGAGCAAAACGTGATAAGGACTTGGTAAAGATGTCGGCAAGCTGAAGATGACTTGGAATATATCGAACATTTATAGAACCTAAGGATACCTTTTCACGAACAAAGTGAAAATCAACTTTGATATGCTTAGTGTAAGCATGTAGGATGGGATTAGCTGTAAGAGAAATAGCAGATTTGTTATCACAGAACAAGAGTGTGGGTGATATGAGAGATATACCAATATCTCGTAGGACAAAGCTAATCCAAGTAAGACCAGCAGTAGTTGATGCAAGTGCTCAATATTCAACTTCTGTGGAAGAGCGTGATACGATAGGTTTTTCTTGACTGACCAAGAGAGAAGATGTGACGTCCCAGAGCGTCACGTACTAAGCGCAAGCGGAATTATAATTATTATTATCTTCTTGTCTAGCTTGTAATCTCCTTTAGATAACCCATAGTGTTTACCATTGAAGGTTAGCATGTATAACATGGATTATTTAAAATCTCAAGTTTATATTATGAGGTTATTCTACAATCACTCTATCTTCAATTCAAGTATTGGCCAAACATTCATGCACATAAACAAGGACACAAGAAGCTCCATTTCTACTTATCATCATCAAGGCTTACAAAATTTATCAACCTGGACGCCTTCCATGTTCATCACCTATATATATACAACATATACATAACAAAAGAAAGGCGTAACACAAGCCAGGGATAAGGGGTGAGGTTATCTACTCCACGAGTTCCCACACAAGCCCACGTCTAACAAAAAACAAAAGTTAGTCAGCTTCTACAAGATCAAAGGCATCTAGGCGCCGCCCAAACTCGCTCCAGGTCCTCCTACTCCAAAGGGTAAAGGTCCGAACATCTCTCCTTCATGGTTGACAAACCATGCAACGAACGTCATCGGTAATAACTCAACTCTACCGTCATCCAACCATAAGGTGGCCTCATACTTGGAGAGGGTCATGTCAATGTCGGGATCATACTCGTCATGAAGAGAAACATCAAGATGCACTACCGCCCCGTATCGAGCTACTGGCGGTACATCCATGCTATCAATCTGAAAATGTAAGGTATGAGCAAACAACCTTGCCCAGTAAAGAATGATAAAACTCTAACTTAAACAATCCATAGCCATCAAAGTTACAAGTGAATCATCAAACAATTTAGGATGCTAAAGGATATATCACAAGCATAAACAATACTATTACTTCATGTAAGAAATCACCTTATATGCATCCATTTCTATACTTACCCTTCACAAACTCAATCTCACATCAAAATATAATGCAACAATAATAGATGAACTCACTCGCCAAATAATTATATTTAGTGTGCATAAAATCCATCCTCGTCACACAACGGGACTCTACCGGCCTGATCGAGTCACTTCCGGAAAGTACGTTATCCGGACTTCCACCATACCTCTAATTGTGGGCATCTCACTCCGAGGCATCCCGGCATCACACAACCGAGGTCCTCCCAAGACCACACAGCAAGGGGCATCTCACTCCGAGGCATCTCAGTATCACACAACCGAGGCATCCTTGATCACACACAAGGGCATCTCACTCCGAGGCATCTCAGTATTTCTCTACCAAGGCATCCAAGACCACTCAGCAAGGGCATCCCAAACTTCCGGGAGCATCACCAGTATCTTGGTACCGATGGGTTCATTCATCTTAAGCACACGTTTCACACCACCACACCTTTGATTAATGCATTTATCGTATGCAAAAGAAAAAGACTCTAAAGTATCTATCTAACTCTCATGAACCTAGCACACGTGCATGTCCAAATTATAAGATAAAACCCTTTACATCATGTCCCATTCCATGACGAACAGATATTTATCCCATAATTAAGCACTATGCACTGCACTCATTGCACACACATGATTCTATATGCACTTATATCTCAAATGATATATGAGACTTACTCATACACAAATAACATCTAGTATAAGGTTTATTAGACTCTATTTTCATCATACAAGTCTAAGATACAAGAAACTACATCTACTATGTGTTCTCGGGTACAAACAGTTTACTAGCTAAATGTACAGTTTTGGTTTCGGATACAAAAGGTATAACAATTCTTTTCGAAATATTACCAAATTTTAGTATGTTATATTTAAGACATAGACTAACAATTGCCATAATCTTTACTAGTACCCTGTATCGACGTCCAGATTCTTTATCTACAAAGAAAATTGTTTCACTGGCCAATTCTTATCGATTTAATCTCAAATTTTGACACATCATTCCTTAAGATGTGTTATAAAATTTTCATTCAGGATTAAAATTCCAAATCTAACAAGGTAAATACAGAAAATTCGCATAATCAGTAAAGGTCAAACCGTTTCTCACTAGAACAGTTTACTGGTTTTTACTAAGTACACTTCTGTCTCTATGTTTTTATAGTCATATGGTTATAGCTATGTGTATAACTTGATCTTATAGATGTTCTATCATGTAGAATGGTTTCTTTCTTATTTCTATTAACATACATAAAGAAAATTAAACACAAACAGAAGACTCCATAACTGTTTTCACTTAGAACAGAATAGATACACAAATTTTCTCATTTCTAACTCAACAAACAACTTGTCTATCCACAAATCTCTTCTAAAATACTCCAATGCTTACTCACAGCAACTCAAAGCAACTTCAGCATATCTTTCTCTAACAAATGATCAATTTCACAACTCGGCTCGAAGTGTCGTTGCATCCGTAGCCACTTATCACGATTTCTACCAAAACAACACACTCGGCATCCATTTCATCACTTCACTCAACAAAACAACATACTCACACAAGGATTTAGAAACATGCAAGACTCAAGAGTGACATGCAATAGCTCCTACCTTCAATCTAACACTCACTAAGCTTAGATCAATCACAAAACAGCAACTACAAACTATATCCATCACTGTTTGGTTAGATCCTCAAGCTCCCTTGATGAAACAATGGATAACTTTCAATTTAGAGTTAGATCTTTCCTTACCTTGCTTCAGCTACTAAACAACACAGAGATGCTTCAAGATCAACACTCAAAATCAGCATGCAAGAAGGAGAAATCACAGGTTTGCTTCTGGTTTTTCGCTGCTCAGCCGAGAGAAAAGATGAAGAAGAAGATGGGTTGCTGGGTTTTATATGGAGAGAGAGAGAGAGAGAGAGAGAGAGAGAGGATACGAAGCTTAAGGGGGAAAATAGGTGTACAAACTAATCCCTAGGCTAGTGTAATGATGAGATCCTGTAATGATTATGTTCCTTGAAGTTTACATGTCTCGGTTCATGGGAATCAAAACCGTGGGTGAAGAAAAACCAAGAGAGAAGAGAGGTGCCATGGCCTCCAAGCTTGTTCTCTCGAGTTTAATTTGTCACTCAAAATTAATTAGTCTCTAATCCGAGTCATTAGTCGGTTCATTGATTTCTAATATTTTTCCATTTATTCCCTTTTGTTTCAACTTGATTTCAATTATACAAAGTCATAACATATATATAACATATCGAATGACATAACATATTGACTAGTCAATGTTGGTCTATAAAGAATTCATCACAAAAATGTTAAAGTTAGAAATTGATATTAGCATTATAAACATTAATCAAGTTATCATAACTTTAATCTATAAAATAAAATCAGTCGGGCCTAAATATTCATTCCTGGCCCAACGGGCTCAATCTACAATGATTCGGCCCACTAAACTTATAAATCTAATAATTCCGAACCTTGGCCCGCTTCAAGCCAAGTCCAGACCCATAATCACTCATTCGATTTCTTAAGTCCAATTCGTGTGGCCCACTCACTTCTCAATACCACACATTCCTCACGATCCATCGGGTTCTATTTTTGGCCCAATCTAATTAATCTAAATTCCTAATGATCTAATTACACTAATGACGGTCGATGAAATTTGGGATGTCTCAGAAGATTAGAGCCAAGATAAGTGCAAAAACTAGTAGTAGAACGTCTGATGTCAGCACATCCAGCCCAATCAGCATCTGAGTGTCCGTAAAGGGCTGTAGAACTGTTAGAATGGAGGAAGATCCCTAGATGTGCTGTTCCTTTAACATACCGAAGGACTCTTTTCAATTTATGAAAATCTGCAATTGTTGGATGCTGCATTTTCTGGCATAGCAGATTCGTTGCATAGGCAAGATCAGGTCGGGTGATCGTCAAATATTGAGGCCACCTACTATACTTCTATACTCAAGTGGATCAGCAAGCAAAGTATCATCATTTGTCATAGCAAATGATCTAAGTGGCAAAGGAGTTGAGACAGGTTTGCATTCTATCATGTGAGCTCTGTTAAGTAGATCAATGGCATACTCGGTCTGACAAAGAAATAGATCTTGAGAAGTACGTTTGGCTTCAATTCCTAAAAAATAATGAAGATACCCGAGATCTTTCATGTGGAATTGAAGGCTCAGTTTCTTGATCAATGTAGCTAGAAGCTAAGTAGAACTGCTAGTCAAAATTATGTCGTCTACATAGAGTAATAACAGTACTGTATCTGAACCAGTATGAAGAACAAAGAGAGATGGGTCAGCTGTACTACAGAAGAAGCCATTTTCAATAAGAAAATTACTAAATTTATCAAACCAAGCACGTGGTGCTTGACAAAGACCATATAAAGACCTCTTGAGAAGACAAACACACTGAGATTTTTGAGGCTGTATAAACCCAGGTGGCTGCTCCATATACACTATCTCATTTAAGACTCCATGAAGGAAAGCGTTTTTAACATCAAGTTGATGTATTGGCCAATTTTTCATCATAGCCACAGAAAGTACTATATGAATGGTAGAATGTTTAACAACAGGACTGAAGGTTTCAATAAAGTCAACTCCCTCTTCTTGATGAAACCCTTTGGCAACTAACCGAGCTTTTAATCTATCAAGACTACCATCAGGTGCTAATTTTGGTTTTAAACACCCATTTACAGCCTATAACATTCATCTGGTTAGTTCTGGAAAGTAGTATCCAAGTCTGATTTTCATACAAAGCATTCATTTCTTCTTGCATTGCTCTATACCACCCTTCATCAGCTAAGGCTAATTTAACTGATCGTGGTTCCAGAGGCACTTTATATTAAGCCAAACATGCATACTTAGGATTTTGTTTTATAATACCATATTTTAGTCAAGTCTGCATATGATGAACAGCAACAGTACCTTGAGGATTAGATATAGAATTGTGTTGTCCTTGATCAATGACAATGTCAGTTGGTGTGACACTTGTGGAAGTAAGACTTGGTTGTTCTTTAGCAATTGAATCAGATTGCATATGTGTGAAAGATGAAATTTGTGGCATACCTACAATGTATGATGTATCAGTGTGATCATCTTCCAAAGTAGGACTATACTGGAAATTTGCTATATGGTCAGTGTAGCCATTGTTTACTAGTGCTGCACTTGGACAATCGAGAAGTAAACTTCTTTTGCCCATTGTTTGTACAGAGTAGTATACTGTTCATAGTCAGTTGTCAATTTCTTTGTGAATGGAAAGAAATTTTCATCAAACACAACATGTCTACTAATATATATACGACCATCAGTAGGTACAAGGTAGCGATACCTTTTATGGCGTTCACTGTATCCGAGGAAAATACACAGGTAAGAGATATGGGATTGAATTTATGTTGTGTATATGGTCTAAGACAACGATAACATGCACATCCAAAGACCCTTAGATGTTCGTAGCTTGGCTGATAATGATGAATTTTGCTGTAAGGTGGGTCCAGTTGTAACTTTGGTGTAGGAAGAATATTCACAATATGTTAGCTGTCATGAAGGCATCTACCCAAAATTTCAATGGAACTCTAGAGTGATACAGCATAGCTAAACCCAGTTCAACTATATGATGATGTTTCCTTTTTGAGATTCCATTATGTTCTAGTGTATGTGGGCAAGACATGAATTGTTTTATGCCACAATTCCTTAAATGATTCTGGAATTTGTTGCTTATGAACTCTCCTCCTCCATCACAATGAAAAATTTTGATTCTATGATTGAATTGCCTCTCGACTAGTTTCTAAAACTCAACAAAGATATCATAGAATTCTGACTTCAGCTTCATTGGATACAGCCAGCTATAGTGGGAAAAATTGTCTACAATGATGACATAAGTACTTAAATTTCTAAAAAGAACTAACTGGTGAGGGACCCCAAATGTCATAGTGTATCTTTTCTAAAGGAACATTGGATGTAGTGTCTGATAAAGGAAAAGGTAAAGCTATACTCTTTGCTATTTGACAGCTTCTACATATAGTCTGTGTTGTTGCATTACAGTAAATCAACTTCTGATTCTGTAGATGCTTTATTATTTTCGAGTTTGTGTGAGCCAATCTCTGGTGCCACACATCTTCTACTACAGCTTTGTGTCATTGAGTGAAGAATGCTTCTGTAGTTTGTGAGTCCACTCGGTGTCCTGGACGTTTACAAATTTGGCACTCCAGTCGAGCACTTCCTGTTATTTTCTCATTCTGCAGATGTTTATTGAAGGTTAGAGTCGAAGATGGATACGTTTTGATGTCCTGATACCTCTGTGAGTAACTTGCATATGGTCGAAACCCCTGACTAGATCCAGGGAAGTCATTTTTCTATCTAAACTGTTGATCCCCTTGATCCTAAATCAAGGTGTTTGTTCTGTAGTTATGACTTCTTTCAGAATATCCATAACCACGACCTCTACCATTAGTAGCATGTCCTCGACCATAGTTACGTCCCCCTCTGTAATTGCTTCTTTGAACTGCAAAACTAGAGTTCTAAGGGATACATTCTCTGTCAATGTTTCCTTTATGCTGTATTTCAAATTGTCTTTGTCCAAAATAAGCTAGATTGGGGTTATACTGGTTCCTGGAATAGTTCTACAATCTTGTTTCAAATCTTTCTAATTGTGCTATTACCTCATCATATTCTGGTTGAGGTTTCATGCAGTATATAGTAATTCGAAAATTTTCATACTCAGAATCCAGTCCTTCCAAAACACCAAACATTTTGGTTATCTCATCCACAAGCTTTCCTATCGCATTTAGCTAATCACAGATGGATTTGTATTCTCTGAGATAAACAGAAAGAACTCGATCTCATTTCTAGCAAGCTTGTAGTTTTCCTCTCAGTTCAAACTCTCTAGCAACTGACTTCTGTGTAAAACGATTAAGAAGTGTCTACCATACCTCATAGGATGTTTCTAAGCCAATGATCAAGCTCAGGATGTTTTTAGATACAGCTCCACTAATCCATGATGATACAAGCTTATCAATTTTTGTCCAATCTGTGTAATCTGGATTTACAGCTTCAATTTCACACCCTTCAACTTCAATATGTAACATTCGAGAGAGTGATGGAATTTCACCATTAATGAAGCCAAAAAGTTTTTGGCTTCGAAGAAATCTGTGAAACTGTGCTTGCCATAACAGAAAATTGTCTTCAGCAAGCTTGATTGTGACAAAATTGAAAATATTAACATGTATTGGGAAAGGGTACTTCTGTGTTCTTGCTGCCATCTTCGTGTTCTCACAGCTTTGAAGAAGACGATGATAATCCTGATGTTATGATTGTAATCACCATTACCTTTGAGCAAACAAGACGAAATCCAGCACTTTGCTAACTTCGAATCAACAGACAAACTAAAAATCGAGATACTGCGATTTGCTGCAGCATCAGATCCTTTGATTGGTTTCAGCGAGTGATTGCTGAATAGACCTTTCCAACAAGAATGATCGCAGGCTCTGATACCATGTGAAGATGAAAAGAATGAATTGAAAGCTAAAGAAAAAGCAAGAAGCTTTTGAATCTCTCTATTTCAATGTATTTATAGTACAAAGCTGTAAATCTCAGAACATTAATGAATAAACTGCTCTGTTCTATATCTCAGTATCTTCATAGTACAGGCTATTCAACACAGAGCTTTCATCAATGGCGTGCTCTATTTTCTCTCTCTCTCTCTCTCTCTCTCTCTCTCTCTCTCTCTCTCTCTCTCTCTCTTATGAACTCAGCGAGGCTACTAAGAAGACTCCTCGAAGAAGAAGAAAGGAAAATTGAACTTAAAACAGAAAAGAAGAAAACTGTTTCTAATATGTTTTATCCTAAACTGAATAACAACACACGTGTAAACTGAGGTCTTCATCACCGACTCACTTCACGACGTGGCTTTCCCAGTCAAATAGTCTCCCCTGACTTGTGTGCTTCGCTTTGTGCTATACTTTCTCTGATCTTTTCAATAGCTTCAGCCCTTTCACTTTCATTATCTTCCTTTGTTGAAGTTGTGACAGCAGAGTAGTCACTCTGCGTTGGCTGAGTTATTCTTATTTCCTTAACAGGTGACACGTTTCCCGAATTCGATTGTAACTATTTTTCAGTACACATGTCGTCTTCCCAAATATGAATGTATTGTAAAATTTTTAGACTGACGGTGGATTTAACCATAATTCTAAAAAAGACACCAATTATCGAAGGCTCCCATCCATGTACGATCACCAGCGCTCGCCAATCCGTCTTTCCTCATCGAGTGGATGGGGGGGACATGTAAGAGGACGATTCTCGTGGGAAAAACGCGAGTCTTTCAGTGTTGTGCTGTCGTCATTCTATTGGCTAAGCGGGGACATCAACTTGGTCGGCTAATTTCAAATGTTTCAAGACTCAGGGATTAGTTGATATATGTCGGAATTATTCAAATTAAGCTTTCATTTATTTTCAAAAAATAAATAATTGTTAAAATAATTTCTTATGTTGCTAAAAATAATTAATTAATGAAAATTATTTTTATTATTGATAATAATTTATGTTTAGATATTTTTATGGATGGTGAAAATATCTTTCATTCATTCATTTTTATAAATGAAATAATGATTTTTTAGGGAAATTTTTTAAACCATTCATTTTTTGTGAAACAAATAGAGCTTGCTAACCAAACTCAATGTATCCTTAAATTAAGGGAAAATTACTAAAATAATCCTAAACTTATTGCAATTTTTCTAATTTAGTTTTAAACTTTTTTTTTTTTTTTTGCCAATTCAGTCATATATTTTTTGCAATTATCCGGCTAAATTGCAAAAAAAAATTAGGATTGAATTAATAAAAAAGAAATATTTAAGATTGAATTGGAAAAATTACAATAAGTTTAGAATTGATTTGATCATTTTCCCCTCAAATTATACGTGTCTCTTACGAATGGGAAGTGATGTGTGTGGTTCGGGGAACCTCTCTCACAAAGCATATAATGCATTTGGACCCTTTTGACTTAGTGCTTTTCTTTTATTTTCAATCAATTGCTTCAACTCTCAATTCGTTTAATCAAATACTTGAACATGCATATTTATTTTAATTAAGTCTCCAAACCCAAATCCAAGGCCGATTAGTTGGCACTCACTTGTCCATTTGAGACGATAAAAGTCTTGATGCGAAAAGCTTAAGGGTCGTGTATGTTTTGAAGAATCTTATTGCTCGAGTTCGGTTGCGGTCTTCAGCTTTGGGGTACTGGCAAAGAACTTTTCCTCTTGAAGTCAGAGGGACTTGATTTGGAAAAAATAAACAAGATGATGCAAAAACGGATTTCTACCTCGTAGAATTCTAAAGTACTACGGACCCAACAATGTACAGATTTGAGTAGTAGTTATGCATAATTAAAAAAAAAGTAAAAGAAAATCAATTTCATCTCAAAAGAGTAGATCATTTATCCATCCGTAACTTGCTTCCGTCTGATTTGATCTGGTAGAAATCTAGTAACTCCTGGACATCTCGGCCTTCTAATTCGTCGAAACAGTGTCAACTGGAAAAAATAACAGATTTCCTTGGTCAGCAAAACTTAAGAACTCAGCATGATTCAAGTCGAAGATATTGTTTGCTACGAGTTCGGGAAAAAATCATCGCAACGATGCATCAGCATACACAGAGAGGAGATTAATACAAACACTTGAGCCACAATTCACGCTTTATTTTGGCTGCTCGTTCTCTGCTGTTGGTGTGAAAATAACGCCTTTGACGGAGAGGCCGGGCTTCCAATGTCCACCAGTTTGGGTGAGGGAAAAGCTCATCTCGCCAATGGTTTTGGGTGTCATCTCGAATTTGCCGATGCTAATAGGAATCACACGAAGTTACCGAATTACCTCTTCCATTGACGAGATCCAGTGAAACAGAAACAAAATTCCAGAAAGATTTGCTTATAACACTAACGCAGGTTACATATAGAAGAAGTGACCGGTCAACCAAAATGAGCCATGAGAAGTCAGTACATGTTACATATGGTTCACCGAGAGTCGTTAGTCCTGCTTAACAAGCAGCTCGGTGATTGCTGGGACGAATGGTATTTGGAAGTGATTGGTCAAGCCGAAATGAGCCATGAGGAACCAGACATGAGTCAGGAACTCGCCTCCTCCTCGTAGTTGCCCGGCATGTTGAACCCCCTTGTACTTGACAGCCGTGTTAAAAAGCATCTCCACCCACACAGAACTTACAATCTCCCATTTGGTCTCTCGGTTGTTCAGCTGCGATGCGAGCCGGCATCCCTGGTACAGGGCGAACTTGCTCTTATCTCTTTTTGCCATGATCGGAGCTAGTTTTGTGTTCACGTTTGTGCGCAACACATTGCAAGCTTCAAGTAGGATCCGCTCTCTACAGCCTTACGGGTTGCCTTTTTTGACTCAGGCTCTTTGAGCAAACTCGTTGCAGCCGCGTACGTGTCTCTGAATCTGACGCGTCGACTCCAACCAGCAAGAGAAAAGGGTACAGAATCGAAAGATTCATCATATAATGAGACAACTGCTTGCTCATTTCAGGAGCACCTGAAGGATCTTCCTGTTTTTCCAGGTGGCATAAGAGTTCGGTTGCAATGTGCTAGACATGGATGCTCTGGTCGATCTCTAACTCAATGCTCCATTTAAAATCATCCAATATCTCATGCTTTTTCAGTATGAGATATCCCGGTTAGGTCCCTATGGACAGGACTTCCTTCTCGCTTGTTGCCAGGGACTTGAAACGTTCGAGAAGCCGTTCTTTAATAAAGTTGCTTCTTTCCACATCACCCTTGTACAAGTACTTTAGAACCTTCTGGTCAATGTGTAGCAACTCTAGGATTCGATGGAATGGGAGGAGTTTCTCTTTGAAAGCGAAGCTCAGTAGGTTGTGTTGGACGCAAATTGCGCAACCCCAAGATCTCAATAACCAGAACAAAAACATGCATAATTGAGTAGAAAGATTAACGCACCTGTTTTGGGATCCATCGAACATAAAGTGGAAGCAGAAAATGGATTATCCACATATCAAGGGGATCCACGCATCAAGTCATTCTCCTCTATTGCCTCCGTATCATTGGCTCAATGAGGCGGCCCCCTTACATGTAACGTTAGGTAAACGCACCTTAGGTGAGGATACAGGTGAGAATTAGGGTTAGAAGAGAGACTTGAGCACTATTTATAGAGTTTCTAGCCAGTCCCCCTCATTACAAGCCAGGCTCAACTCGGCCCACACTAGCTAGCCCATATTAGACTAATTAAGAAACATTTTATCTCACCTTAGACCAACCATGTTTTATGATGACCGTAAAAACAGTAAATTACAATATCAATTAATGTAGTCCATATTAGAAAAACTCTTACATTCTCCCATTTTGAGTATATTAATTGAAATCGTACCGTATGTAAGCACATTGGTCCAAAGATAATTATTAATAGTCAATCATATCACATAAAGTCTTAAACACCGAATCATGACAGTAACTATATATATACACACAGAGTCTTTCATGGTCACGAGTACTCTCAACTTTATTGATATGGATTCAATATGGTAGTGTGGCAAATAAATAACATCTCTTATAGAGAGATCCCATTTGTTAGTCACCATTCTCTTACCTCAGGCGTCACAAAAACTTATGCCACTAGAGAATGCTTTATGGTTCCAATGAACCCACATATGTCTTGTCCTTATGGTTAACATTTCTTTATGTATCACAAGACATATGCACAAGGCTAATAACTGGATGCCCGGATGCTCCTAACCTTCACTCAAGGTTTATACAATCCATTGAGACTTTATCAATATATATTCAACATAATAACAACACATTCAAAAATATTTTATTGAATGCAAAAGTTGATACATATCAAACCGTTACAAAGTGTAACGAACACAGATGAAACCTTTATCAGAGTAAAGCCAAAATAGCTCCCACTAAACAATAACATCTCATGATGCTCCTAGGCCCATGCTAACGACATATCATTCAAATACATATGAGCATAGGCCTTTAATTAGTGGATCTGCAATCATATCATCTGTGGAAATATGTTATATTAAAATGTCACATTTCTGTACCGTTTGCTTTTGGTCAAAAATTTTGACCACCATATATTTAGACCCCTTGAGACCTCTGTAGTAAATAAATAATACTATAAATTTGTTATCTCAATACAAATGTATGGGTCTATTCATAAAGTTAAAACAATCAACTCCGTCATGAGGTTCTAGAGCCTAATAGCCCAAGTAACAGCCTAAAATAATGTTACTAACACTGCTTACACAGTAGAAGATAACATAAAACTTTATTTACTGCACTTCCTGTAAATATGTATTCCGTTATTGATTTTATGTCATCCTAACAGCCGGCAAAAAGTTTACATCCGAATACCCTACTAGTTGCAAGAATTGAACATGTTTGTAAATTAGCATATAATCTCTTGTCTTATTTAAGTACCTTAAAATCTTCTTGACAGCAACCCAGTGATCGCGTTCTAGATTTGACTGATATCTTCCTAGAAGTCCCGTCACAAAGACAATATTTAGTATAGTGCAAATTCGAGCATACATTATACTTTTAAGTGCACTAACACAAGGTACACCATTTAATTAGATTTTCTCAATATCTAAATAAGGACAATGTGATAAATTCAGTCCATCATCCTCAACAACAGGAGCAATTCCTGACCTACAATGATGTATATTGAATATTTCAAAATATACAATCAGCAAATGTCCTCCGAGAAAATTTAATATAATATGGTAAAAACAATCCTTACAGACCTCGGTACAAAGGATATAAGATATCTCAAGGTCACAACTTGTAAGCAAAATATCATGTACATAGATTATGAGAAAAAATAAATTTCCTTCCACTGACCTTGCAGTATATTTAATTATTTTGTTCCAAATTGAACAAAATAACAATACTATGAAACTTTAATAATAATGTCTGGAAACTTGCTTAAAAAACTATGAATAAAATTTTCCAGTTTACACATAAGTTTATTTGAATCTGCTACAAAATCCTCCAGTTGCATTATATAGATTTTGTATCTATTTAATGTAACTCCAAATCAAAAAGAGCTATTAATGCCACGTTCACTCTGAAAGAATATTTAAAGAAATAATTATTTCTTCACTATAAACTATCCACCCCTCTTTCAGAGTGAAAACTTTAGCTACAAGTTTAGTTTTAAACTTTACAATTTTCCTTTGAAATCCTTTTAATTTTGTACGCCAATTTGCAACTAATGTGTGATCTTTAGGCAAGTAAGTTAGTTTCCAAACACTATAATGTTTCATAGATTGTATACCGTCTTTTATGATATCTAATCACATACTTGATTAAGAATAAGAAACGACATTTATAAATATGACATTACATCAACCATATAGTGGATATTGTAGTCATGTTCTCACAAATAGACTATAATTTAATGGAATAACTGATCGTCTTTTCCTAACAAATCTCCTTAATAAAGCTACAACCACTTCATTCTGCACTTGAGAGGTTTAAGAAAATTTAATCATAAACTATATCAAGAATAGTACCTTAAATCTCAATAAGTTTAGTTTATGGTATAGGAGATTCAATAATTGTCTGTACCACAATTATCTATATAGGCAAAGACAAAGACACAGTGATTTTCCATCGTACTATTATCCTTAATAGTCTGAGAGCAGCTATCATCTACAATTACGTTGAACTATAAAAACTTTACAGTATGTGATTCCATAATACTTGTACTTTCTTTAGGGTCATAAAATTGATACTCCTTTGAACAATTTGAGTAAGATACAAAATAATTCCGAGTGGATCTGAATTCCAACACACTTAATATTGGATTAGATAACCTTACTTCTGCATGACACCTCTAAATTTAATATGATTCAAGTAATTTATGTCCATGCTATAACTCAAAAGAAGTTTATGAAATAATTTTGATAAGAAACACCTTTTGTATGTGAAAATGTTACTTTCAAAATATCAGCCTACAAAAGACTAGATAAATTAGTCTTATTAATCATACTCATCACCATGTTCAATATGGTGCATTTATGCCTTTCGGCAAATCTTTTTGTCATGATTTTCAGGTATAGTAATTAAGTTACCACCTCATAATCTACCAAGTATTTGACAAATGACCCTTTAAGCTATTTCTCATTGTCATACTTGTTAAAATACTCACGGCCACTATTAAGCCTAACAACCTTTTAAGACTAATTGTAATTGTTTTATTATTTATCTCGGCCATTTTCCTTAAATAGAAAACTTTCGCAAACAACCTTTTAACCATATACACGGAATTTATATGTCATTATGACTTAAACACAATATTTGCAGATGTGTCCTAATTTCAATATTAGACAAGACATAATTTCAAGCAACTAAGGCTTCCATCATCTTATAGCAGTGCAGTCCGTAGGCAAATCTCTTTTCAAGTGTTCTAGAATGGAACGCTTCATGGATAGTAAGCAAATTCAATTGCTCTTTTCTCAAGCAACAAATCATATGTCCACAACTTAAAATTTGAAGCAATAAAAACCTCAATAATAGTAGAGTTATTAATTACATAAAATGTTACTGAAAAATAAGCAATATATATAATTAGCATCATGTGAGCACCATGTAACTTGATGTACAAGTACGCATCCAAAGAGTTACACGCATAATCATATAATCATCTTTGGGCAGAATACATGACATACAATTGTACACTCCCCACATAATAGCGGTTATGAGAATATATTATGATCTTCATGAATTCATCACCTTTGGGCAAATGAACCATTGGGATTAGTCAATTCTCTACCACACCATCATGTATTCCTCCATGAACTAATACACAATCACCTCCTTTGGGAGTATGACCACTCATTAGACCATGAGACATTCCAATCAGCATACGAAACCGAAATTTCTCAAATCTAATCAAGCGTGCCACTTTAGCGGTCATTATTCAATTGAATCCTTAAAACTCTCTCATACTAGGGATATAAACTTTATTACTCACATACATCATATACATGTGATTTTAACTTTAATGATAGGGGCATGTTATCACTAAAATCACATATCATGATAATTACATTGTTTTATCCATTAATAAACATTAATCATACATATATATATAAATATATATAGCGAATTTGGAAGACAGATTCCAATGAGATCACCGATCATAACAACACAAGAAAATTCTCATAACATAGAAGTAAGCATCTCTTGTGCACCCCGATTACTGATTACTAGAACAATATTAAAAGAATGCTGATCCAAAGGATCTCTCACAAGTTAACATCAATAGCAATACAGGGTACTCCAGATTGACAAGCTTGATAGCTGATCAACTATTACTCATGAGTTTCATAAGGCAAAACATGACTCCAAGACCAATAGCTGATTTATTAGCCAATTTTAAGTAACAAATTATCATTGCATCAACTAGTGGCCTATAAATTGAGTCAAAATACAAACCAAATATCTAAACTATAATAGTAGATACAATTGTTCTGTGTAAATGCTGTCATACTTCTTAACCATAAAAAATATTCAACTTGATAAACATAAACCAGCGACAAGATGAGTTTAGATACAATATGCAATAACTTAACTGACATGCATTACCCACATTCAGCAATGTGTTAATCAATACAATCAGTTTGGTCACGAGTTCCTAAGACATCCATCATTCAAAGATTACCAACGTGTCAAGGAGTATGCTTGAGCAACAAAAGTTTCATAACCTTTACTGTTTCTCATCAGCTCAATACATAGCTCAAATATTATCCTATGTTGATTGTATCTCATTAAGCCAGCTTCAGTTCACAATAAAGTTTAATTTTTATTGATGAATCACACCATTATAATATTTATGTGATAACATACCTGTAACCTAACACTTATATTTCAAATTTCATAGAAAATATAAGAAATATACGCAAAAATACACTAAAAATACACGTATTTAGGGTTCCATATGTATTTTCACATCCATAAAATTATCAAACATGTAAAATAAATACATCATGATGTAGAGGATGATCATACGAAAATAACACCACCATCCATGCGCCGATCGGAGGCTCCACGCGCCCACACGCGCCGCCTGAGTGCGCGGCGCATGGAGCTCACGCGCGGGGCGCGTTCGACGCCCAGGCAGCGCGTGGCCACGCGTGGGGGCGCGTGCACCCTCCTCCGGCAACGTGCCACCGACCGTCTTGCTCGTCTCATCGAGCCCAATCCAAATTTATGATTTTATTTTATTTTTATTGAACAAAAAATCACGAAAATCACAAATTATGGCAAAATCACCATGCGTTCAAGTTCTAGGGTTATGAAGGCTTTGATACCACATGTTGGACGCAAATTGCGCAACCCCAAGATCTCCATAACCAGAACAAGAACATGCATAATTGAGTAGAAAGATTAACGCACCTATTTTGGGATCCATCGAACATAAAGCGGAAGCAGAATATCAAGGGGATCCACGCATCAAGTCCTCCTTCTCTATTGCCCTCCGTATCACTGGCTCAATGCCCCCTCACGTGTAGCGTTAGGTAAACGCCTCTTAGATGAGGATACAGGTGAGAATTAGCGTTAGAGGAGAGACTTGAGCATTATTTATAGAATTTCTAGCCAGTCCCTCTCATTACGGGCCAGGCTCAACTCGGCCCACACTAACCAGTCCATATTATACTAATTAAGAAATCTTTTATCTCACCTTAGACCAACCTTGTTTTACGGTGACCGTAAAAACAGTAAATTACAATATCAATTAATGTAATTCACATTAAAAAAACTCTTATAGGTTGTATTGCGCCATAGAACCCGACCACCTGTGCCTCTTATACGGTGGTTGTAACCGTTCAACAAAATCCATGATGACTGGGCTGTGCTTCTTCAGCCAACAAGCGGCTTCGTAAGAGAAGAGAAGAACGAATAACGCATAAATCTCCAGGAAAATGGCGACCACGAGCAACAAAAAGGTCACATAGATATTGAACTTGGAGTATTTGTCCTTGTCTGACGTGGAAAAAAGCACCAAAAGCTTGACGGTGTTCAGGATGCTCACGGTGCGGAGAGTAAAGCCCCACCGATTGTGGATCACCATCGCATTAGTTTAGAGCAAATCGTACTTGAGTCCCAGTTCAATCTCGATAACTCTGAATACAACTTGAAAATGTTTATCCTTGAGTATTAACATGCTAGTGTCACAGTCCTCGAAGCTAAGCATGAGACCAGCGAAAAGGCTTCGGAAAATGTCGATCAGGCCACTGCCAACTCGGCTCGGTTGCGCTCCTTCACCTTTTCACGTAAAAGCTTTTCACTCCCAAAAAGGTGCCGGAAAAGGTCGAATGTACCTTTGGCTTCGGACAAGAGACCTTTATCAGGAGACGAAAGATCTACGCCCGCCTTCAAATTGCATTGGATGTTCACTCCGCGTATCTCAATCACCTCGTGCGGCGTGATGTTGTAGCCCTTGGCCTTCTGCAACTTATATTCCTCTAGGATCTTCGAGTAATGGAGAGGAGGGTCGGGGATCGAGTCCCTGAGCTGCTCGCTACTCGCGGCAAGGAGGATGTAAATCCTCTCGCCGTACTTTATGAAGCCAGAGACGATGGTGGGGAGCGAAAGCACTGAGAGATCATCAGAGCCTGTCGATGCCTGGAAGAAGATGAACAGCGTCCTGGCCGTTTGGACGACGAGTCCAACCAAATATGCCTCATCCAGAGCTTGTGTCGGGACCGCCCCAGTGCGGCAGTGCGATGCCCAGACTTGTGCGTTTGTTTTTTTTTTTTTTTTCCTTTCAATCAAGTATAACTTTTATTTTATCTAATCAAATCATCGAACTTGCATAGTTATTTAATTAAGTTTCTTGGGCTCCAAATTCAATTAATTGGCACTCACTTGTCCATTTGAGTCGACAAAAGTTTTGATGCTGAAACTCAAGGGAAGTGTTTGTTTTGAAGAATTTTATCGCTCTAGGTTCTTGGCGATCTTCATCTTCGGTGTTTATAGCCCGAAAGCGGCAAAATGTTTTTTCGTACGAGACTCTTGAAGTGGGAGGAACTTGATTAGTAAAGTGATATAAGTACAAGGACTTGAATGGGTTAAAGGCCCAAGATTGGGGATGGGCAATGAGTTCTTTCCTTTTAGAATTCTACAAACGCTACAATGTACAGATTTGAATAGTAGTTATGTGTAATTAAAAACAAGCGAGTCCGATTAACTTAAGACTCCATTTATTTTGTGAAAAATGAATAATTTGAAAAGTAATTTTTAAAAAAATAATATTCCGTATCACTTATAAAAATAAATAAACGATAAATATTTTCATCGCTCATGAAAATGTTTAAACATAATGTTGTCAATAATGAAAAAAAAAAAATTATATTTACTAATAAATTATAAGAAATAAAAGTAATTATTTTTAGGAAAAATCTTTCGAATCATTCTTTTTCACGAAACAAATAGAGCCTAAAAGATTATATCATTTATCCACCTGTTAAGGTTTCTTCATTCTGATTTGATCACATCTAGTTATAGTATTTCATCATCATCTCGACCTTCTAATTTGTCCAAACAAAGTGAACTAAAAATTTACAATTTCCTTGGTCAGCAAACCTGAAGAGCTCAGCATAATTTCAATCGGAAGTCCTACAATGAGTTTGGATTGTTTGCCAACTGATACGAATTCGGAAAAATATCATGTTACAACGGTGCACCGCCAAACGTAGAGAGGAGAACAATACAAACACCTGAGTCCCAGTTCAAGCATTATGTAATATATGGGCTTTAAAGTAAGGAAATAAAATAAAAGAAGAGAAAAAGAAAAGGTTGAAAAGTCAAAAAAGGGAGGCTGAAGGAAAGTGGAAGAAGCTTCGGCTGAGTTTAAAAAGAGAGAAAGAGGGAGAGAAAGAGAAGAATATCGGCAGAAGCAAGGGAAACACAAAACAGGGGAGAAGAGAGAAAGAAGAGAAAGGAAAAAGGGGAAAAAAAAGTTTGGCGCGCTCGTGACCCGGACGCCTCATCAAGCCGACTCAAGTGTGTTTTGCAAGGCCGGTAAGAAATTGAAGCCTTTAATGACTTGCTTGAAGCAATTGCCGCAATTAGGG
The DNA here is from genome assembly GCA_014182695.1 of Eucalyptus albens. Lineage (NCBI taxonomy): Eukaryota > Viridiplantae > Streptophyta > Magnoliopsida > Myrtales > Myrtaceae > Eucalyptus > Eucalyptus albens. The sequence goes on from CM024655.1 coordinate 37,047,728, forward strand.
CTCGAAATTCGGATTTCTTGGGTATTTGTGTGGCGAAGCCCAATTTTTGAGTCGTTAAGCTGTAAATTTTTTTTATAAATGGTACTTTGGGATGTTGTGAAGCTATAGCATCTTTCGAATCATGATTTGAGCTTGCGGTTTGTTTGGAATGGAATTTTGAAGTTGGGGGCGCAATTTGGTACTGTAGCGAACAATGGCTTCGAGTCTCTTTTTTTGTTATTTTCGGTACTGTTTTGGGGGGGCTGAGTTCAAGTTGTTGTTGTACGTTAAGAGAGCTTTCTAACGACTATAAGACGGCCTGAAACGGAATTTTGTGGAGGAAGTTATGGCGTGACGAAGTTGGCGCATGGGCCGCGCCTAGCTAAAAATGATGGGTTTATGCTAAATTGTGAACTTTTGGGGGGCATAAGTGTCGTTTTATTGACTAATAGGCCTAGTATAGGCGAGTCGTTATAAGAATATCCTTTTTACTCGGCCTTTTAATATTATTTTTCCGTTAATTGTTAGGAATCCGAATGCGTTGGTTCGTATGAGCGTCGTAGTTGATTTTTGGCTTTTCTCAGGTGAGTGACACTATTTTTTCTTCGTATTTTAAACTCATGTTTTGAGAAACGTGGTATATTATATATTTCATGAGTTGATAAAAAGCATATTTTGTTGCATAAAACATGATCGAGTTATTACTGCCATTTTTGTTGTTCGAAGGGAATTATATTCCGACTTCGATTTGAATGGTTGTTTGAAAAAAGATTTGTGAAGTTCTTTGTGAAAGAATCTTAAAATGTTTTAGAGAATGCTTTGATATTTATATATCAAATTTTGAGTTGTGATATGACTCCCTTTCTGATGTTGGATTACTAGATATTGTGATTAGTGGTTGGTGCTCAATGTCTTTGTGGCCCCTGAGGGGTGTGTGGATATGCGCATACTATTCTAGGATATCCTTATGGGCCGAGCCACCGGCTAATAATATGTGGAGACCTTGCCAAGGGGGGAATCTTGGTCGTCTTGTCACGGGCCTTACGCGTGACCATGGCTAGACATTTGAGCATGAATTGGTCAATGGAGTGGACCATTAACGTGTGATTTGAGTTTGGTCGATGGAATGGACCATCGATGTGATTTGATGAGATTAATCAATGGAATAGACCATTGATGCATGTTTTATGAGATTGACTAATGGATTAGACCATTGGTATTTTGGTATTTGAATTATGATTATGTATTTGAGTTATGTTTTAAATGTGCATAGTAATTTCTCGATCCGCTTAGAAGGAATGTGTTACTCACTGAGCCGTAGTAGCTCACTCATTTCTTATACTTGTTTTTCAGGTTCTTCAGCAAGTCGCGAGTAGGCGTGAGCGTTTGCTCGGGGAGGACTTTTGTGGTGGAACTTTTTGGTATGACTTGTGCATAGTTAATGGGTTTATAAGTTAGTCCTTGTAGAATGTTTGCATTTTGATTTTTGTGGATTATAGATATACTTTGATATAGATTTTGTAACCAAGTGCCCCTTTTTGTCAAATATATATATATATATGTGGATGTATATATGTTGATATTGGGTTAAAATTTTGGTTACGTTGAGGTTGCGTCCTTTGGAAAAAGGACAGCCGTGTCATGCCCCTTCTTCTTGTGAATCGGGGTGTGACACATTATATTGGCTGATTATTCCCTGCTGGTTGGTGTTAGTTTGCGGAATCGATGTGCCCGTGGAACCCAGCAAAGGAGCAGAGGAATGGCAAGGGACAAGAAATGTACGAACTATAGAATTTTATAGAATAGTTAAGAGTTTACTAGGAATGTTAGGGAGGCTACGGGAGCTTCATGAGGTCTATTTATAGACTTCTCTGCCGACATACAACACAAGATCAGCTATAATATTTTGATCATTATTTTAAGATTTTGACTACAAAACTCCAACTTGCAAGCTGAAGGTTTGCTTGCAGCAGATGGACATTTGGCTGCAACTAAACATTTTCCCTCATCGGCCGACCTCAATACAGAAAACTCTTCTGTGAAGAGCTCACTTTTCTTCCGCCTGCTGGCTCCCCATTGTTGACTTTGGCCTAAAAACTACGCCTTTGACGCGGAGGCCGGACTTGCAATGGATATCAGTTTGCGTGAGGGAAAAGCTTATCTCGCCGACCGTTTTGGGTGTCGTACTGATTGCCAATGCTAGTGGGAATCCACTCTTCCTTTGTCTGAATGTCCAACCTTTCCATATATCCCTTCTTGTTTCCATTTGGTAGAGCGAGACTGAGGTTCACTGGAACATGTCATCTGAAGCATCGATGGCTCATCTTCACAATGATTGCGACTTCGTACGTGGTCGTAGGAGAGAGCATGATCATCTTGAATTGCCCTTCGATTTGTAGCCAGTCAACTCTTCTTAGCTTGGCAATGGGCAAACTTTTGTTGCCATCATAGCTGAAACTCAGAAATATTTAAGAAGCAAAGGGTTGGTTTACTAGCGAGGATGATGATTAGTGATGTACCTCATTTTCATGTAAGCAATCGAAAGCTTTTTCGACAGCAAAAATTATTTGCTGCTAAATGGGCAAACTTGCAGCTGGAAAAAGGTGCATATTCAGCGGCATCTTTCCAGCGGAATCAGGGAATACGAAACGCCAAAATAACACTAAAGACATGCCAAGACAAAGGCGCTCATTTAGCGGCAACAGAACGTTTCTCATCGCTTGCAAGTCATATTTTCAATTCATATGTTGTACCCGAGCCGACCTAGAGTCTTGATAAGGTTTGACTTAAAACGTAATTGTTTAGGATAGCAGCAGCAGCGGTACCACTCCTCTTCTGTCCATTTCCAGAATAAGGTGTTGGAACCTCCAGTGATCGATAAGCCCTTAACCAGAACCATCCTGCAGCTCTAGCTTAGTTGCTCGTCGACCCAATACTCGTGTGTATATGGCAGATCTTGGAAGTGGTTTTGATTTATTGATCCATTTATCATCTGAAAGGGGTCTTCATTTTCTGACTTTTCCTGCATATCATGCAGTTCTAGTTTCATGGCGGGCGTTACAACCTGAGCCAAATGTTTTCTCAAGATTATTTTTGATATGAGCAGAAGATGTTATTTTTGTCCTTCAGAACTTGCCTGAGTTTCGTCATCTCTTGCCTCGCCTTGCTTCTTGTTGTTCTCCAAAAGTAGCAGGTCATGTTTCGCCTCGCGCTGCTTCTTGTTGTCCTTCAAAAGCACTCTTGCATAGACTCGACGGCTCAGCTTTTTTGGGCTGAGGGAGGCAATCTCATCATCGATCACTCTTCTCAAGATCGCAAAGGAAATGAGAGGAGGCTTTCCCGTATCACTTATGCCGTTTCAGGCGTTTGCTGACGGTGATGAGTCGGGCGCATCGCCTGCTGCAGAAGCTCCTTCCATCTTCTTCCAGGTATACTTGTACCTAACATGCAGGTACACCGAGCGAAAAAAAAAAAAAAAACGAAGGCAAAGGTTTGAGTTGGTCTAACGTTAGACTAAAGGAAAAGTTGATTTATTGGTCCAGACATTCGAATTCTACCCAAAACGTCTTGCTGCTTATAGCTCCTGCTATGGCGGAAGTAACAGAGATGAAACAATGATGGCGAATTCTGATATTTCAGATTTTCACAGTCAAGCAGAGACAAAGGGACCCAAATAATATTAACAAAATAAAAGAAGTAATGATGATAATGATGCCACGCTAAAGATGCGGCCCTTCATTGTTGTGATATTACCTCTGTTATGAGTGAAAATGAATGGGGAGGTTTGAGCTAAATGGGCTTGAGCCCTAATAGGTCTTGCCAGCTCACTTATCAAATACGAGAATACTTTCATACTTGACCTTTCTCCATACACAAGTAAAATGCTATCCTCAATAGGTAAAGGTAGCAATACAAATTTGACAGATAGTCACGTTCTTATTGGCTATTCTTGTGATTTTGTTTCATTACCAAAATGTTTCAGTGTGATTACGAATTGCATTATTATTTTTTAAATCGAGTGCATGAAAAACTGTCACCAATTTTGAATTAATCATATTGTATTTTGCTGAATTTGGGTTTCTCTCATTGTATTTTTATCAAGGTCCATATATGGTTGTGGCTTCTCAATAGCAATGTACCCCCAAAATTATCCAAGAGCCCTCTTGGGAAATTTGACAATGATAAAAGTCATTTTCTAGCTCAATAATTATGGAATTTTGAGCTTAGCACGTCAAGATACTAAAACACATACTTGTTTTGACTGAATGCTCCAAGAACACCTTGAAACCGACCAATAGTTTTCCGCTTATTGGGGCATTTTTTATGCTCGTCGACACATTTTGATACACAACACATGTTAGAACAAACTGGTGTTCACTATGTTGACTAGTGGCGACAAGCCAAGCATGCATTTTTTTGTAAAAATAAAAATAAATAACAGTAAAAGAAAAAAAAAAAAGACAGAAGAGAGAGTCCATTTATGCGATGACCCGCACCAGTCCATCTGGCCCCAGCCCAGCTTGTCACCATCAAGTCCAATTTTGGTTCAGCCCGGCTCAACCATGAACACCAGCACAAGCCGAACCCATGAAACCAAGCCAGCCCGATTCCATTTCCATGGGAGAGCCCGGCCTCTCTCTCCTGAACATTTGCAAATGAAGTTGCCCAAAAATCGACTACGATTGAATCTGTTTTTGGTTGTTTGAACTCGTATAATTGCTGATGTGATGATCTGAGATGAATCACTGCTTTGATTCTACATCCAAGCTACTTGGCCGAGGTGTTCTTTACCTGTTCAATGAAATGCCTAAACCACATCAGAATGCACAATTCCCAGAAGTAATGAGTTCATAGCAATTTGGTTTAATGCTTCACCTCACACGATTGGATTATTGTACATTTAGGCATTTCTGTTTCCTTTTCATGCTTGATCCAAGAGTCATGTTATGTTAATTCCAATTAGAACTTGAATCTCTGGCAATCTTATTATGGCCGGCCACGCTTGAATCGATTCGATGATTCATGCAGTTTGTCGACTTAATGCTCAATATAAAAACGGTGTCTCATAGCTTGCGGATCTCCCTGAACAGAATCAAGGGTTCGAATTGTTGTTTGGACATTCGGTTCTGCGATCAATCTTCCTCTGTTTTGCTTCCCTTTCCATCTTTGTATTCTACATACCTAAAATATGCTTTGGTTGTGTATGTGCGACGGCCGGGGAGTACTGGTGAGAATGCCGTGGTGGTTGGAGACGATCGGTGGTGGGGTAAAGCCTGTGTGTAGTGTTCTCGGTATAAAGTGTGTGTATTTTTCTCTGGTGAGTGTCTGGATGTGGGGAAAAAAACGATGGAACGAAAGGGGTGAGGAACGAAGAATAGGAAAGAAAGAAACAAAGCAATTATAACAGAAATATTAAAAAGAAAAAAAAAAAAACGAAAATAAATTGGTAGGAACATGCAAGTCTCGTGTTGTTAGTTACATTTTAAGAATAGTTTTAATTGGATTTCATTTGATTCATAATCATCTTGTTTAGGGAGTTACATTGCATGATTTTTGGAATAAACCGACTTCTAGGTCATGCTTGTCTTAGATGAAATGGATGAAAAGATAAGATAATAATAATAGTAAAATAAAATTGACCAAAAAAAAAAAAAAATCTCGCTTGGATTGCATTCAGGGATTACTTTGATAAATTTTTTGTTTAAAATATCACTTGGTAAATTTTGTTTAGTTCATAATTCTCTTTGGCCGAAATTAGATTTTGACTTTGATTTAGAAGTTAGCTTCACAGAATTTATGTCCCGGTGCTCAAATAACGAAATCTTGCATATTTTTTTTCCCACTCGTGTTGAGTTTTATTTTTCGCATTTTCTTTTGGATGTCTTTATTTTTGTGCTTTACATGGTTGAACATGTGATTTTTCTTATTTTTGACTTGACATTATTTTTGTCTCATATGATTAACTGAAAAACATTTTTGAAAATAACCATACATGAACATTTAGTAGGGTGTACTTGGAGATTTAAAATGAAAAAGACTGCATGACTCATTTTTTCTATGAAAAGCCAAGTTTAGGTATCGATAGGACACAAATTAGACTATTAATGTAACCAAGTCTCCGATCATAAATCTCTAATTTATAAAGGAAGTAGCCTTTCAACATTCCACTTGACTCCTAGTCATTTAATGGTGACTCCTACTAAATCGAATCTTTTCGTTAGTCAAATTGAATTAATTAATGTCGCGTGCAGTAAGGGTTTGCAAGATCATGTGTGAGCAAGAGCAAGCACCTTGAGCAGGGGACTGCCCGTTCCCATTCAACATGCCGCTAAACCTGCTCTCCCTAAATCCCTTAGGGAGGGTCGCGACAAACTATTTGATGAGAAGGGACTAAAGCAGGTGGCAAAAACAGGGTGAACTAGTATGCTATTTCACAATTGGCTCCATTATTTCCAGAGCATTTGGTATTTGGAAGTGATCAGCTAAGCTGAAATGAGCCTTTAGGAGGTAGACGAGAGTCGGGGGAGCTTGCCTCCTCATCTTTAGTTGCTAAGCATGATAACTTCCTTGACACCGACTGACAGTATAAACCAATATTTCCGCCCAAACATCGTTGATGATTGACCATTTTTGCTCTTGATTGATGATGATAGTGTTGAAAGATATGATTTGGGAGAATATCTTAGAAGATGCCGATGATTTATTTTAGTCAATTTGGGATTAGATCCGTAGATTAGAAAATATAATCATTCTTTATTTATTACTAGTCATTAGTGTTATATAGACACACTTTTGTACACTCCAGATAGATGAATGAATACACAGAAAATTTCCCCCATGTCTTTCTTCTTCCGCTTCATTTTCTGACAGATAGTATCATGCTGCAATGCTAGTCGGCATCAGTGAAATAGCACTTCTTTGCTAACATTGTCTTTCGGTAAGTTCAGGCTTAGCTTGGTGTTGACTTGCTCCCTTCATTGATTGCAAGCATCCTTATGTCCAACTTTTGCCCTCGCTTCCATAGATGGTCTGTAGTCCTAGTGAAACAATCCATAAACTTAGCGATGAAGTTTCTCTATTCTTGAGTTGCGTCAGCTGGACTAGTCAGCTTCTGCTCCATGTATTGGAGTTCTCTGATGGAAGCTCACTGAAGAAGCCGATTGCCTTGGCATAGGTGTATTGGTCTTGGAACTGTATGCGTGCGATTCCGCTAGCCATAGCAGGATATCTGACAAGTAGATATAGCACACATCAAGACAAATGGCTAGTAATTCTAGATCTAAGCCTGCTGTTGTTCTTTAGGTGGGCATCTTCCAGATTCGTACTGTTGGGTATTATCGGTTCCCTAAAACCGGATTCGACACTAAATCGAACCCCTAAAACGAATGTGGAAGACGAGCCCAGGAATAACATGTATCACCGATCGAAAGTTACACTACATAATCGAGCGTACCTTATTGTCCACAGATTAAACACCAAGGAGCCTACTATTGGTTCAAAGGGGGAGAGAACTTACGTTGGTTTTTGGGAGAGGGGAAAAGAAAAGCGCACGTACGTCCAAAAGGTGCATTTTCTTTTTCTTTTCTCCCCTTAAATACGTCTTCTCCAAAAGATGTGTTCCTTCAGCAAAATACGTCCCCCCAAAAGTTACAACTCTTCAACATATCCCTTCATCCATGGGCCCTAATTTTGTGGGCCAGGCTTTTAGGCCCAACATGGGCGGACGGGCCAACTTAGGCCCATCACATTAAATAATTAAAACCATCATCTCCCATTCGCACATGGTGGGCCGAACAGGATCCTCTTTACCTCTTTTCAACATTCATACAGGTGAATAATCCGTGCGATCAGCATACTTTGAGAGCTCGTTGCCATACATCTGTTAGAAATATATAGCAATTCATAATGGGCATCACACTCTGAATAAATTTAGTATGCAGTAGCCTAGATCGATCGATCACATTTATATCTCTCTTGATCTCTTTAAACAATGAAACAATGATATATATATATATATATATATGTATTCACAATTATGATTATCCCAAAGACAATCATAATTGGTTAACCAGTGAATACAAAACTACAATATGATTCTCTAAATTTGATTTTCCTCTTTCCTTCAAACTCTCAATTTCAGTTCAACTTGCTTTTCTAGAAATGTCCCATTAGATCGAATCAACTCATGACCATTGGCAACATCCTAAGATAGCAAACACTAAATAGAAATCTTGAGAATAAGTAAAAGTCATGAGGGCACTAAAATTGAGGAACTCTTTTCCTTAAGAGTCTCACATGACATAAAAATTGAGATCAAAACTTTTGTCACTTTTATTGGTCATTTCATGCATACGTAGTATGAAATACGTATTACGGTATTAACTTCTTTCCCATGGAGTGTATGTCTACACCTTCAATACCGTACAGATGATAGTTTAAACATATCCAATGTCTAACTTGAGTTCATGAATCTACTCATTCACAAAATTCATCAGAACTCACATCTGGCATCATAGACAGATAAAGTAAAATATGTGGGTTATTTTACTTTCGGACATAGTAAGTATTATGTCATCATCTTAACACTCAGTTAAGGTGACATACGTATTTTAAGCTTGAACTCTCGATTATCACCTAGATAATAAGCTTAAAAACAGTCTCATCTCTATTTATTAGATGAGAGTTAGGTACCCTCACCTTGTTTGTCGCGCCCATGGTTGCAGATTCCACTTCATCAGCTCCATGGAATGGCAATTCCATTAGTGAACTCATTTCATTATGTCCCTCCACTTCCATTGATATGTCTTTGTCTTGATCAATTAACTGAAAACTGAAAACAAATTATATAACATAAGGATTCTAAAATACAAATTATTTTTCATAGTAAATCAAATCTCTGAATCAACTAAATAACACAGTAAATAGAGGCGATTACCCATGTGAGTGGGCTAATCTTATATCTGTCCGACATATTTTCTCAACTTAAAGCAATGCACTGAGCATTAAGATGCATAAACATCAAACAAAGATTCATAGGCATTAATGATGAAAACACAAATTCATCAAATGTGAGCACTTAGGGAAATTACAATATTCAATACATCAGTCTTTACGCAATCCTAGAGATTTCATATGGCCACAAAACACATCTCTAGGTATTGGCTTTGTCATAGGATCTGCTACCATTCTATGTGTAATATGTACTGTACGTTCACATCTTTTCTTACAATCATATCCTTGACAAAATTATACTTGGTATCTATGTATTTGGTTTTGCCATGATATTTTGGATCTTTGGTGTACACTATAGCTGCTTGGCTATCACAGTTAACCAATAATGGACTTGCAGCTTTCTTAATAACACCTAAATGATCCAAAAAATCTCTTAAGCTAAACATCTTCTTATACTACTGCTGATAATGCCATGAACTCAACTTTTATCATGGACAAGGCTATACACGTTTGTTTCTTACTGCTCCAACATATGGTACCATTATTCAGTAAGAAAACAAACCTAGAGGTAGATTTTCTTTCATCTAAATCTCATCCCCAATCAGCATCAGAATAGCCTTTGAGTTGTAGATCATTTCCTTAATAACTCAGCGTATAATCAACAGTCCCCTTTAGATACCTCAGTATTCTCTTAACGGCTTTCCAATGTGTTTAACCTGGATTAGATTGGTATCTTCTCACCATTTCAACTGCAAAACATATATCAGGTCTTGTACACATCATAGCGTACATCAAGCTCCCAATAGTACTAGCATAAGGAACAAGTTTCATTTGTTCATTTTCTTTTGGAGTCCTTGGACACAGTCTATGACTCAATCCTTTACCCTTTGCAATAGGAGTATCAATGGGTTTACAATCTTGCATAAGAAATCGTTCAAGAACCTTATTTATATATATTTCTTGTGAAAGAGATAACGACCTCTTCAACGATCTCTTGAAATCTTAACTCCAAGAATGTATGCAGCTTCACCCATATTTTTCATCTCAAAGTTGGAAGATAACCAACTCTTCACGGTATTTACAAACTCCATATTGCTTCCGATAATTAGTATATCATCAACATATAATGATATGATCACAAATTGATCATTGGATCTTTTGATATATACACAATAATCCTCATCAATCATTGTAAAGTCATATGCCATTATGGCATTATGAAAGCGTATATACCATTGTCTTGATGACTGCTTAAGACCATATATCGATCTCAAAAGTCGACATACCTTTCCTTCTTGGCCTTCTTTAATGAAACTAGTAGGTTGTTCCATATATATTTCTTTCTCTAATTCTCCATTGAGAAAAGCAGTCTTTACATCCATTTGATGTAACTCAAGATCCATACTAGCCACTATTGTCAGAATAATGCGAATCGAGGTAAATCTCACTACAAGAGAAAATGTTTTTTCATAATCAATTCCTTCATGTTGATTATACCTCTTCGCCATAAGGCGAGCCTTATGCCTTTCTATCGAGCCATCAACTTTTCGCTTTATTTTGAGAACCCACTTGTTCCCAATAACTTTGCGTCCTTTTGGAAGATCAACCAGTTCCTAAACTTGGTTTGACTTCATTGACTCAATTTCCTGGCTCATCCTCATCCTGTCGAGCAACCATAAAAGTTTCCCCTTCAATGTCAAAACATGGACGGGGAATACATTGGCGACTTGTTCGCCGTATGGGAGATTGTACACTTTGCACATCATTCCCCATCATGCTCCCACTCGGATTAGATAATGACGATATCATCTCATCATGTGGTTGTAATTAAGAGTGAGTTTAATTAAATTCATCACTTCTTATGTTACTCCCACTTGGACGAACTCTATTAGGTTCATTATCTTGATCCAAGGTTTCAAATAGGAAGTAATCCTCACCTATTTCGCCATTTTTAGGAAATTCATTCTCTAAGAATGTGACATCCCATGATTCAAATTCAGTTATACTCTCACTTTCCTATTCACCTATGAACACATACCCTTTCGAGTATTCGGAGTATTTTATGAGAACACTCTTATTTCCCCTGGGACCCAATTTTCCAAACTTGTGAGAGGGCTCATGAATATAGGCAGTACAACCCCATGGTTTAAGAAAACTTAAATTCGATTTTGCTACATGTCCATAACTCATATGGAGTGGAAGTAACTAATTTGGAAGGCACCCGGTTAAGTATATAGGCAGCAGTTAACAACGCATCACTCCAAAAAGTGATAGGTAAGTTAGCATGCGCCATCATGGACCTAACCATTTTAAGTAGGGTTCTGTTTCTTCTCTCCACAACATCATTTTGTTGAGGAGTATATGGAATAGACAACTGTCTTTCTATTCCTTTTTCATCACATAGTTTTCTGAACTCATCAGATAAATATTCTCGACCTTGATCGGATCTCAATGCTTTTATTTTCTTGTCTAATTGATTTTTTACCAAGTTCATAAATCTTTTGAAACAACTTAATGCTTCAGATTTATGAGAAATCAAATAGACATATCCGAATCGAGTATAATTATCTATAAAAGTGATGAAATAAATAGCCCCATGCCTTCTTCTCACATTCATTGGACCAGAGAGTCAAAATAGATTAAATGTAAAGGAAATTCAACTCTTTTACCTTTTCCAAATGGTTTCCTTGTCGTTTTCCCTACTAGGCAATGCTCTCATATGGGCAAATCGACTTTTTCAATGTTGTCCAACAAGCCCTCTTTGGCTAATTTATTCATACGTTGTTGGCCAATATGATCAAGTCTAGCATGCCACATATTCACATCATTATCATATGAAGTGGAAAACGTGAAAAAGGGAATAACTAATATTGACATCACCACAGTCAATATTTAGTACAATAAAACCATCTAGAAAATGACTACAACCATAGTAGTTTGTATCCAAATACAAATCTACACCTTTATTATGGAAGTTCATATTAAAACTTAGCTTGACCAACACCAAAACAGACACTAAATTTCGACGAATCCCCGGAGCATATAAAACATCATGTAGGAACAAGGTGCGTCCACCACGCATGTTCAATTGGTAGGTGCCAATTCCTTTAACTTCAGCTTTGGAGTTATTTCCCACATAGATTCACTTAGTTCCAGTTGGTACTTATCGGAATTTCACGAAGGATTCTCTATCCTTTGTTATATGGTCTGTCGCTCTTGAATCTACAGTCCACAAAGGATTGGATTCAGCCAATGATATAGAACTTGACACATAAGCAAAGTTCTCAAATGTACAAAAGGTGTTTACCTTTTTCGGCTTACAATAGTTGCAAGCATAGTGACCTTTCTTTTCACAATTGTAACACCTCACCCTTGACATTTTCTTCACTTGATGACGTTTTCCTATCTTGTGTTGGTTAACTCTTGATTTCTTGCAATCATGACTTGATCCTTTGCATTCTCACATATTGAACGAATCAATACACTTGCGCTTAGAGCTCAAAGCCCTTTCTGAGCTAGAACTAGCATTGCAAATATCTATTTTTGGCTTAAATGCCGTTAGGCGGTCCTCTACTAGCTCAAGGTGGCGCACGGCATTCTCAAGATTTTCCATAACATGGTCAAGAGTTTCTAGTGCATCTTGCTTTTCCAGCACATATTAAATCTTCATATTCAATATTTCACAATTGTTGCCATTCATATTAGCAATTACATTCTTAATTGCTTAAACCATCGATCTGAACCCATCAGACATATATGCACGAATAATTAATACCTCTCATTTATGCATCCACTTTGCACAAGCCCATCATATCAATGAATAATTTCAAGTAAGGTTTTAGAATCAAAAGGTCACTATGTTTCCAATCATCCTCCAAAAATCCTAACTTAAAACTATTATTATTATAATTGTCTTATGCAAAATAAATTCTATGAAGTTACAAAAACTTCTATGAACTACCCATAGCAGTCAACAATTAAAAGAAAGCAAATAATATTTGACATCCAATAGAATAATAATGTTTTTACATAATATAACTATCTACTACACTAAGTAATATATACAGAGGAAAATACAACATAGAAAGAGATATTTACACCCAAAATATCTCAAACTAATCTAGGAAATAAATAGGGAAAGTCCCTACTAATCTATCAGTCAAAATATCTAAGAAATTTGAAGGCACATTTGCCAACCATGGAAAAACTTTTGGAGAGCTTTCATGTCGCCTCCAAGGCGCATTTACTCTGCGCCATGTGGCGCTCAATCTAAGGGTTGAAGTTTTGGTTAACTCAATCCTATAGTACTTTCTTACAAAATCTACTACTAGCCTCCTATAACCCGGGACCACGTTGACCTCCCATAGGCGATCTAACACTGCTTGCCATTCAGGTGGAAGAGTGTTCATCAAGGCCGGCACCTTCTCAAAATCCGGCATTAGATAACTATTCCAGATGATTTCCTGTATCATCTGATTGACCTTGACCACATGTGATACTAAATCACCGTCATGCCACCGATAATTAGCTAACTCTGTTATCAGCCTTTTAAGTCTTGCACTTCTCTTGTTCGTTCTCGGGATTGCAAGTATCCGTGCATAATGCATCATAGTTTCTGCAACAAATGTAGAACTAAAAATGGATCACTTATAATCCATAATGTACTTAAGAGAAAATACATAATTTTTCATGATTCATGCAACAAATGCATAATAAACAATGGATTACTTATAACTCACATAGACATAATTGAAAAAGAAACGGATTATTTTTCCTCTTTTTTTTTTTTTTTTTTTGGTCAACGGTCGAAGTCAATGGTCAATAGTCAATGGGTCAACGGTCGGAGTCAAAGGGCGGCGGTCAGGCCGGTCGGGCAAACCGACGGCACGTGCCGCGCGCGTGTGCGGACTGACGCCACGCAGACGTCAGCCGGTGCGTGCGCGGCACGCACTAGGCTTCCGCTCGTGCGTCGCATGGCGGCGTGTCCGGCGGCCTTCGGCGGCAATCCGCCACTCGTTTTTCTCGTCTTGACAAGGGCTTCAATCCTACGCTTTTAGAAAAAAATTTCGACTTACAAAAAAACCCAAAAACGGGGTGAATAGAATCGGGTGTCGGGATTTTTTCGCCCCTTATCGGTGTCGGCCAATTTTTCACGAAAATTCAATCAAAAAACATTCATAAACATGAAAGGGGTCGGGAAAACATGAACTAGGGCTCTGATATCAATGTTGGGTATTATCGGTTCTCTGAAACCGGATTCGACACTAAATCGAACCCCTAAAACGAATGCGGAAGACGAGCTCAGGAATAACATGTATTACCAATCGAAAGTTACACTACATAATCGAGCATACCTTATTGTCCATAGATTAAATACCAACGTTGAAATTAAAGAATCAACGTCTGAAAGCCTTCGTTGGTTCAAGGGGAAAAACTTACGTTGGTTTTGGGAGAGGGAAAAAGAAAAGCGCACGTATGTCCAAAAGGTGCGTTTTCTTTTCTTTTCTCCCTTAAATACGTATTCTCCAAAAGACATGTTCCTTCAGCAAAAGACGTCCCCCCAAAAGTTACAACTTTTCAACATATCTCTACATCCATGGGCCCTAATTTTGTGGGTCAGGCTTTTAGGCCAACATGAGTGGATGGGCCAACTTAGGCCCATCACATTAAATAATTAAAACCATCACGTATGTTCTTTGAGGTGACAGCGGGGTTCCGTAGCAAAGTGCCAAATCGTAAAACTCCAGTCGAAATCCAAATCGAGAATCCATTCGGAAGTACCCAACGTTTTATCCCAATTGAGTATGTGACCGCCTCTAAAGGTGTGTATAGCTTGGAGCCATGATCGGTTGTTTCGTATCATCTGTCATTACCTCGTGGCTCCCATATAGATGTTTCTCCGCCTCGTCTTTGATGTGTAGGATCTCCCGTGGTCGGACCATTCCACCTTTTTAAAAGCAGTTATATCCAATTGATGGAATTCAAGGCACAAGACGTTTTGGTCTTCATCAGCCAACAAGGCTGTCCTATTGGAGAAAAAGAGAACCAATAATGCGTATAATTCTAAAAAGTTGGCTGCGCCCAACAATTATGAAGTTATGCAGAGTTAGGTAAAGGCTACTTGTGAAACAATGCTCTCCAGAATTCACAAGGTCGAACGATAGTGGGACGGAAGTGTGAGAAGACGTCGCCTACCAAGTCTATTGTATGATTTCTAGTCTCGAATAGCTGCAGACATGGGATATTTTTGCAACATGTGATGGCTCTGTCCACAAGACAATGGATGATTGAATTGAAGTTCATCGCCCCACGGACTATGGCATACAAGGACTAAGAGGTGTGGGGGAGAACTTGGGGACAACAATTCACCACAGACTAAATCCAATTCTAGATCAATTTCTTCCCCAAAATTAAACCGACCAAAATAACTTAGCCCCACCAACAGCCAGTCATATGTATCCCACAATATACAAATATAATGCCAAAATTATAAGTAGACAAAGCCAATACTACCACCAAGATTTTAACGAGGAAACCCAATACTTAAAAAAATCATGAACCGCCCAAAAACTTTCACCAATGCCTAAGAATAGTAGATACACAAAATAGTTTTCTCTAGATACTAGAGGCCTCACATAAGTATGACAAGCTCATTTTCTCACCACAAATATAGATAAGTAAAAATTGTACTGAAAAGTCCTAACAGCAATCGGAGAATTTAGAAGCGGTTCTCAACAAACAAAATCATCAACCAGTAACCCTCGGTCTCATGAATAACATATTCAAATTTGAGCCAATTTCATTGACATTTAGCCTTTGAATAGGATCACAAAGTTGCAGCCCTCTTCCTCTTCTTTTTCGCCCGTTTCTTTGGTGTGCTCCAGTGAGATGATTCTCTGTCTCTCTACCTTTTCTTTTTCTTTCTCCTTGGGCTCTCTTTTGGCACGGACGAAGCAGCCCCCTCTTTTGTTCTTTTTACTTTTTGACTTTCACTTCTTTTCGCTTTCTTTTGTTTTATGTGTTAGCTGGTCTGGTCCCCACATGAAGGTGGACCCAGCCAAAGAGGAACGTATCTGCAAGGCCTCATCAAATTCAGTATGGTGTTTTTTTCTTTTTTTTGGTCGAAAAACATACTTAGATTTCATTGATAATCTTTTAGATGAGCTACATTCGAACATAAAACGTCCAAGAGACTCGATGGGGGATATTGGACCCAATTGTCCAGTAAAATGTTTTTCTCTGGGCTTTCACAACCTAGTTAGCAGCTCCATTTGCATCTCTTCTACAATGAGTAATTTTGATGGGCCGAATTTTTGCTAAAAGGTCATGGGCATCACAAAGCAAAGGCCTGATTTCCCAACTTGTCTGACCAGCAATAGCACTTTCCCAACTTTGATCTGTGCGCGCCCTTTGCTGACCTGTAAGATGGCTTATCACTTCCACTAACTCAAACTGATCTGCTTGGATTTCCCAGTTCGTGTCTTCGTGTTCTGCACTTGGGTTCTTCTCCAGCCATCTTAGGGTTTCAACCACAACTGCAGCTTCCACTTGGATGGCTGATTCTGCTCTCAATGACCGAGCAAACCCAGTGATCAGCGTCCCGTTATGGTCCCTGCACACTCTGGCGATGGTGGCTTCTCCAGTGTCGCTAATAAACAAGCCATCTACATTCCATTTAAGAAACCGCGAGCTGGAGAGTTCCATTGAGTAGGTGAGTCTGATTTTTGGCCTTTTCCTTTAGTTCTTCAGTAGATGCACTTACTGATATGTTGGTGTTTGCCGAGGGCTGATTCAAGGAGATTCGTCAGGTTGGGTCGCTGATTTCGGAAATCGCCAAATCTTCCAAATCAGCTGGGTAAGTAGCTCGAAGGGAATCGTTGGGTGTTGAAATTCGAGGATCCCCTCTATACAGCTGATTTGGTGTTGATTTATGTAGATATGAATTTAAGGGTGTTCCCATACCAATTTCGTCCATAAGGCATATATCCTTTTGCCTCAATCTTGACTTATGAGTGAGAGTTACATAAGTCAATATTGAGGCAAAAGGATATATGCCTTATATGATAGGGAAAGCTAGAGTAGCTATTGATGTCCTTGCTGTTGAAAAACTAGGAGCTATTTTCAGTAATAAAGGCACGAAAATCTGGCTCGACTTTAGATACGAACGACTACCACATTATTGCTACTCATGTGGTAGGTTGGGACATTATGCAGAGCATTGCGATGAAGTCCCATATCAAAAAGACCACTTTCTAAACAAAAAAGACATGTTGTTTGGCCCTTGGATGAAGGCAGAAAACGAAGACAGCCCATTCTGGGATGTGTATTATGGGACAACAATGGAGGATCTACTGGAGGAGATAAACACCCCTAAAATGCCAGTCAGTCAAGGAGAAATGGTTCTCTATGAAAAACAGAAGGGTGTTATCTCAGGCCATGCAAGCCCCATGGAGAGTGGAAAACGAAAGGAAGCTACCCAAGAAGAGATGCAATGGCACCAAATAGATGCAATCTTTGTACTCCCAGCTAATGACTAGCATATTTTACCAAAAAATACAAGCACGGGCTTTCTGACTAGTAATGGTGTAGATAGAAAAGGTAAGAGACAGAAACATACCGCTAAGAAAAAGCTGAAAAGATACTCACCCTATGAACCACAAGGGATAAGCAAGCCAGACCTTGATGAAACAACCTTACTAGATACTCCAGTTCTTACGGAGGAAGAAACACGACATTGGGCTTTGGTGGCTAGCCCTAATAAGCCACCAAGTCACAAATGAAGATAATGAGCTGGAATTGTCAAGGGTTGAAGGGTTGGGCACAGCCTTGACATTCTAGGCTATTAGAGCCCTAGTGGCTCAAGAGATGTAACATCCCAGATTTTCAGTCATGTTTTCTATTGAATAAATCGGGCATTTCATTGACATGTCTATAGGGCTGTTCTCAAAACTGATCATTCTAGCGATAACTAGACTATCTGGGGGAATTATTAAGAATTTTAAGGCAAATAGACTTGAGAATTTGAGTAGGAATCGGCTGCTCGACCGTGTTCATCTGCTGAGATCATTACGGCACAGATGTAAATTGATTAGAGATCGATATAGGTCGGTTTCGACGAGATGTGTGATTAATCGTGGGTGACACCACTAAATTGGAAAATTCTCGTCGGCCGACACTAAACCGAATTCTCTATCGTTTTGTACCCTCGTGTGCATAATGAATCCTTGAGATTTTCACGATAATCGTGAGTCGCCATTGAGTCAGTGGATTCATAGTGGCTCGAAGAAAATCGACCACGGGTCATTTGTCTTAAAAAGTTCAAAACTACCCTAGGTATCAGGTCACGCTAAAAACGCGTCGAATGGAAATTAACCGTGAATTCGAGTCCGATTTCAGAAATTGAAGTCTATCATGTCACAATAAATTCTAGAAATGTCGACTCAGTCTTAGAAGATTTTTCAAAGATTCCGAGATTTTTACGGAAAATCGTATGGACGTCACGAGAAAATAGCGGAAATTCGGATGTCCAATTTGAAGGAAAATTTGGGCTTCCAAGATGAGTTATTTGGCGATGGACACTTGTAGAAATGGTATGGAATTTTTCTTCGACAGAGTTGGACATCAAATTCGGGGAATTTGTAAAGAAATTGAAGCTCAAAATTTAATGAAATTCGGAGCAATGGAAGAGAGCTGCATTTTTTGGCTTCAATTTGGATTATTGGTGGGATTAAATGTTGAGAAATTATTAGGGGACATGAAGATAATCTTGGGGGCTGGTGGGGACCAAATTAATGATGAAAGGAGATATTTATTTTGGCTTTTGGCTTCAAGCTTCCCGTGCACGCTACTGCCAGTCCATATCTTCGTCGAGCGATCTCTGCTTCAGCAAAAAGACAAAAAAGACGGGCCTCTTCTTCTCTTCTTCGAGACGAACCGCACGCTCAATTCCCCACAACTGAAGCCCACACCTCCACTAACTTCTGTCCCCTGCAAGTCAACACTCACCATTCAAATCCTTCCTTGTTGACCACAAAACCCCAACCCCACCGAGAATTCCTCCAAGCTGCGTGTCTCCCTGGTCAACAGCAAGCTCACAGGAGCTCCTTCGTTGACCTCTTGAAGTCGTGGCCACCGAAGTGGCTGCCAAGCCCAGCAGCAGTTGAGTTGCTTCCTCCACGCGTCCAAGCAGCAGCCGAAGCTGCTTCACGTCTCCAGCGAAGCTCGCCCCAGCGAAGCCGCACGTCTGCGGCATCTCCACCGAATCCCAATCCACCGAAACTTCGGTCCATCTTGCATCTCTTCAGACGGTTTGCTGACCCAGCAGACCCACCGAGCGAAGCTCCTCCATGCACGTGTCTTCAACCGAGAAAAACCTGAATCCACTCCATTCTTCGCCTACGTCTTCCTCAGCTCGTGCCTCCCGTGCGTGATGCTAGCGAAACCAGCCGTGAATTTCAGCACCTTCGGCCCGTCAGCAGCCCAGTTCGTTTGTGACTCCAACAAGTCTCCTCGAAGAAGCCCAGCTCACCGAAGCCCATTTGAAGTTCCAAGCCCGTGCAGCCCAAGTTAAATTTAGATTATTTCAGCCCATGAGAAAGCAGCCCATCTCGAAGTCAGCTCAGCCCAGTCCAGCAGCTCTTGAGTCGGCAGCCCATTTTCAATTGATTTGAAGCCCAAGTTGGTTAGAAGCAGCCCAGTCCAAAGTGAGCCCACAACTTGAAGCCCAAGAAGTTTTTGCAGCCCAAGCCCGCGAAGCAAGTCAACCCAAGCTGAGGCCCAAGTTCAGTCTAAGCCCAGAAATTTCTGTGGGCTTGCAAGGCTTGTAGGCCCGGCCCGAGTGTCTGCCGACGCCGCCGAAAACTTGGATTTTGGCCGCCGTTGCGTCGCTGTCGCGGTGATCCGGTCCCCGCTTTTAATCAAGTGAGTAATCTCACTAATCCTTGCTTAGTAGACTAATTATGCTTAAGGGTTGATTAGATTTAATTAAGTGCAATTAGGTGGTTAGATTAGTTTAGAATAATTAAATTAGTAACTTAATGATGCATGTTAGGTGTTTAGACTTAGTCATTAGTAAGTAGAGACGTACTATTATTTATTGAATGCATCTCGGGATTTTTACCGACCCTTAGTGGGCTTCAATTAGGCATTACGAGCCTAAATTGGATTTTTAGTATTTATTTAATAATTTTCGAAATTAATTATTTAATTATTTATTTTTCGGAAATTAGGCAAGGATAGCCAACGACCGAAATTTCGTGCTGATTGTCGTGGTGCAATCCATTTATTTATTTGAGCTCTACGTTGTGCTAAATTGAATTAATTGTGCAATTTGAGGAATTATTCATAAATTGATTAAGATTGAGTAATTGAGTTACGGATGGCCGAGTATGATTGTTTAGCGTCAATAAATTGATGGGCTATTAAGTGGAGAAGTTTGTAAGAGTGAATTGAATATATTTTTGGCTGAGATCTATCGGGTACGTTAATATCGTGTGAAGATTGAGTGAGTTGATGAGTATGTGGGGATTTATCCCAAAATTGATCGGTGTCCGTATTCAATTAGAATTTGACTGTGAAAGGTTGTGAGTTGAACCTCGAAAGTCGCCCAAAGTATGGCTGTGCCAGTAGGGCCGAGTTCTGCCACCGAATTTGGAGCCGGTCGCGCCCATTGGGCCGTAATTTGCCACATGATATGGGTCGTGCTTGATAAAGCCATAATCTGCCACCTGATATGGGTCGCGCTTGATAAGGCCGTAATCTACCACCCGATAGGGGTTGCGCTTGATATGGCCGCAATCTGCCACCATTAAAGGTCGCGCCCATTGGGCCGTAATTTGCAACCTAAAGGTAGGTCATGTCCTTCGGGACTGTAATTTGTTGCCAAAAAATTTGGTAGTCTATGATCGTGAAGTTGTGAGTACGATTTGAGATTGAATCAGGGAAACGACTAGGAAATGGTCAAATTGACATGAAATCGATTAGGTCGATGGATCGAGATATTGATCTGTGATGTAATTGCTTGGGTGCCTATTGAACTGTGCTAATATGCAGGTGGAATTTGAGGCCAAGGTAAGTCCTCTGACCCATGCATGTATAGGCAGCCCGGTTAGCGTATTGGTTTCCTAATCGAGTCTTAGTGGGGTAGAACTTGCTGAGACATAGTCTCATCCCGGTTGTGGGACAACATTTCAAGACACTGATGAGGAGCCTGAGGAGAAAGAAACCGAAGAGGAGTACCTAGAGGAGAACCCTGATGATGATCCGAGTATGACCCGGATGAGGACTAGGATCCCATCTTCTTTGTGAATCCTGTCTAAATATGAATAGTGTGAGACTAGAATGTTATGAATAGTCTTGTGAATAGACTTCGAGTTATGCCATGTATAAAGGTTTGGTTATGGATTTCAATATGAAAAATATGGCATTACTTTTCTATCCCATTGTGTTGTTGTTTGGGATTTATAATTACTTCCACATGTGCTTAATGAAAAAAAGGGTCGGCGATACTTAGTCTTGGGATATCGCATTATTAAATCGGCCAAATAGAAGGATGTGTGCATGCCCAAGAATCGGGGCGTGACAAGAGAGGCCTGCCATTTTATTTCTAATGGAAACAAAAAACAAAGAGGAGGTATGTAAGAGACTACAACATCGATTGTAGTTTTAGCACAATTTTATCATCAATCCAAGAGGTATTGCTGGGGGTTTGGCACTTATCTGGAATGACCATGTATCTATCTCTATTATATCAAGCTCCAAGCACTCCATACATATAAGCTGCACTAATGGGGAAACAAATCATAGTATGAGAGTGTCTTTTATTCATGCATCTACCGATTTCCAGGATAAGGTGAGATTGTGGGCTGATATAGCATCCATGCTAACTCTCACTCAGGAACCCTGGGTATGCTTAGGGGACTTTAATGAGGTGATGTACGTATGGGAGAAAGTGGGGAAGCGACCAGCTGAAAATTATAGAATGAAAGCTTTTCAGGAGTTCCTAGATCACAATGGACTGATGAATATAGACAGCAAAGGCTATGCTTATACTTGGGCTAATAACAAAGAGCGAGCTGAGTTTGTGAAGGAACGGCTGGATAGAGCATTATGTAATATTGAGTGGTGGGTGGAATTTCCTTTAGCGAAGGTCTTTGCCCTTTCGGCTGTAGGCTAAGATCATAGTCCCTTCTTGTTTAATTTATTTCCTCAATTAGAAAAATGACAAAAGGAATTTAAATTTGGAGCGTACTAGATAGAGGATGAGGAATATGAGCAAATCATGTTGGACACATGGAGGGGGCTAGCTAAAAGGACAGAAGGATTGTGCAGTAAACTCAAACAACTCACCATGAAACTCCATCCATGGAGTAAGAAAAAGTTTTCTAATGCCCGAAAGGCAATACAAAATTTAAAAGGGGAGATGCAACAACTAACCAACTATCCAATGCTAAATTATGATAAAAATAGAATGCAATGGTTGAATGATAAGTATTTGACAAATGGTCTTTTAAGCTATCTAGCATTGCCATGACAAATGGCTCTTTAAGTTTTCAAGTATTACCATACTTGTTAAAATGCTCACCACTGTGGTCATATCTGACAATTTTCATGACTTTTTCAAACTGTTTCTTTAGTTTAAATGAACTTGAATCTATCCAAAGATTCAAATTTTTATTTAAAGAAATAGTCGTCAATGACTATAATGAAATGAAAAATTCTATACAACGTTACCATATATGGTCCACCAATATCAGTGTCAATGACCTCCAATGGGTTAGGACAAAATGTCAACATTAGTCATCTTATTTCTACAATAGTCCATATAAGCCTTTAGGTAACTTTTAAGAGTAGACAAAATGTTAACATTATTAGTCTTTCTACTCTTTCTATAGACATATGATTAATATGTCATGCTACAATGTATAAGACTGTTCCTTAAGTAAAGATATATTGAAACAACCTTTTAAACTGCATAAGGGACGTACATAACATTAGGGAGATTAACACAACTGACACAATCTATTCAATATATTGCAGCACCCAACTTAATCTGAATTGGAAAACATAAAATTAACATTGATCTTTACTTCAAAAGAGTAGCCACATACTTCCAGACATGATATGGAACCTAAGTTCTATCTAAATGAAGGTACATAAAAGTGTTTCTCAACATTAAATGCAAACCAAAATTCAGAATCAAAATAACATCTCCCACTAACTTGACGTTAAATGTTGTTTCCCATGATGAGTTATAATTCATCATGATTTGGCTTCCTTAGATTTATGAATACTATTATAGTAAACAACATAATTTGTTGTATCGCTATCCAGCCATCAAGAATTGGATGAGGCTTTTGATAGGAATTGGATTCATAAATAAATGCCAATGAATCATTAACTCTAAACTCACGCTAGGACAAACAAGCTTTATATTAATTTTAGTATTAATTATGTGTTATTTCTTACAATGCTCCTTATGTGTCATTTCTTCTTACAAGAATAGCAAATGACACCATTTCTCTTAAATGGTGCTATCTTGAGATTAGTTTGTCAGAATGACCGGTGATTTTATGAATTCCTTTATGAATATGATTTTGGACTTCAAATCTACTATCCTTAGGACGTAATCCTTAACCTCATCAGACCATCACACATTATGTTGAAAAGTCCTTGCATTTATCCCAATCTCAGCATTAGATAAGAAACAATTCCAAGCTACAAAGGCTTTTATCATCCTTTTAATAGTGCAGTAAGCTAATAAACTATTTTCAAGTGTTCCTAAAGGAACGCCTCATAAAAAGGGACAAATTTAATCGCCCTTTTCCCAAGCAGCAAAATATACTTTCTAATTCTATATCACTAACAATGAGATTGTTAAATTATTCTTAATAAGAGCAATATGAACATCTATTAGTTCCATCCAAACAAAAAATCCTCTTTTCACTACTTAAAATTTGATCCAGTAAGAATTTCAATCATAACGGAGTTGCCGATATAGAGAATGTAACTTAATAACAAGTAGCATATGTAATTGTCATTATGTGAGTACTGTGTAACTTGAAAAACCTTATGAGTACGCATCCCAAGAGCTACACGCATCATCATATAAACACTTTTGGGTAGAATACATGACATACAATTGCACACTCTTCACATGATAGCAGTCCTCAGGATATTTTCTGACCTTTCGCAAATTAACCACTTTTGGGTGTATGAACCACTAGGGTCAATTACTCCTCAATCATATGCTATGCATGCATTCCTCAATGAACTAACACATAATTACCTCATTTGAGAGTATAACCACGCATTTAAACATGAGACATCCCATAACAATATGGGACCGATATTTCTTAAATCTAATCAAGTGTGCCAATTTGGCGGTCACAACACATTTGAATCATTGAAACTCTCTCATACTAGGGATATAAACTTTATAACTCACATTTACCTTATGCATATGATTTTAGACCTGATGACAAGGGCAATTTGTCATTTAAATCACATGTCATGCCAATCATATTGTTTTTTTCGTTAATATATGTTGAACCTTATACATGTTATCAATGAATCAATGCTCTACACAATCTTTATGTGATGATATATATGTGAGCTCGCAACGTATTTCCAAAACCATAGAGAAATACATAAAAAAGTCAAAATAAAAACCCCAAAATACAAGTACATTGGGTTCCACATGCACTTTCATATCTTTAAAAGCATCAAACATGTAAACTAAATTCATCACAGTGTAGAGAATTTCCATACAAGTACAATGGTCCAAACCATGAGCCGATCCAACATTGTATGCACCCTCATGCGTCGCTGGAATGCGCGGTGTGTGAGATCCACGCCCTTGCCCTCCTTGAGCCAGCCTAAAATTGGTTCGATTAGGTTTGACCGGTCAATGGTTTGACTAGTCCAACTAGTTAATGGTTAACTCGGGTCGGTCACCCGGTCAAATCGGGTTAGGTCAAGGTTAGTTGGGTCACTCGATCAAATTGGGTTGGGTTACCCAGTCAAAATCAGTCGGGTCATGAGTCGACATGTGACGTCACATGCCATGTGTTAGACACACGGAAGGCGGTGGCATGTGACGTCATCAATGACACGTGTCTAAGTCGGTGACACCTGTTTGAAGATAATGTCACTCATGACGTCACTCACTCATAAGGTGGTTCACGTGCCCGGCACTTGAGCGTGCACGCACGAGCTTGCGTGGCAGCGTGTGGTGCTGCCTCCAAGCTCCGTCTTGGTGCGTGGGGGCACGTAAGATCGTTTTTGGCCTTGTCTCAAAGTGTGCCACCCATCAAAATGCTTGTTTCATTGTGTAGAAGCCAAATATGTGATCAAAATTCATTTTCATTGGACCAAAATTCACGAAAACGGGCAAAACGGTCCAAGGGTAGGTTAAATCCGAAATGCTCATCGCCAGCGCATTTGACCTCCACCAGAGGCGTGCCACCCATGGAAACACTCGGTCTGACAAGACGAATTCGAATATGTTTTTAAAATCAAGTTTCAACAAGAAAAATTTCCGAAAACGGGCCAAATGCAACAGTTCTAGTTTTAGACTATGAGGCTCTGATACCAAATGATGGCCGTTGAAGCGGCATCCCATGATCAACGTAGCTAGAAACCTGAACATATTGGAGGAGAATACGAAGATTTGCATACTTGATTTGGAATCCATTGTTCTTTATGCGGAATGACGATGATTCGATACTCAAACGACAAACCAACACTTAAGTTCTTCTCCTCTATGACCCTTAGTTCCTGGCTTGATGAGACTGCCACTCACACCTTGCCTTATGTGAGATGAGAGAAATTTCATGGAAGAATGAGGGCTAGAGGATGGACCTTAACGCTATTTATAGAGTTTTGAACGGGCCCTCTCATCACGGGCGGAGCCCAAGTCGGCTCACATAAGTTAGGCCCATATTCGACTATTAAGAAAATTTTATGCCTTATCTTATTAGACCGACCCCGTAAAACGGTAAATCACAATCTCAATTAATGTAACACATATAAGGAAAACTCTTACACTTCCATCCAGTTTCTGCTGTACCACGTGAATCAAGTTCCTGCTCTCTAATTCAAGAAAACAGTCCTCTGCCGGCCGCATTTGCACTGACATGTCAGTAGCCGCCTCTGCCAACAACCCCCCAGCAGCCCATTGCTGGAAAAGCCTCCTTGTTGGGACCTCGGACTCCTTAGGAAAGAGAACCATACAGAGAACACATAGCTTCATCATGTAAGGCAATTCATCGAAGCTCAAGCGCGTGACATCATCAAGGCTGGGACATTCTCTGAGCTGTACGATGAGGGCCACCGAATTGCTCTCTTTGACAGCAGACAAAAGTCCTAGCAGTGAGATCGCTGGGGAATATCGATTGCATTTGCTCAAAATTCTCTGCTTGAGGATGGTCATCTCTGATTTTGAAGTGTCACTCCCGTTATGCTTACCCACAGCAATTTCTTGCACTCTTCATCGGTCATATTAGGGGGTAATCGGAGATCGGGTGTCCAAGGGTCTGCAAATTTTTGCATTTCTGCATTAGGAGTAGTGAAAATGACTCTTCTTCCATTCATTGAGTCCACGAATGGGACCAAGAGCTTGTTTATGAGACTGGCCTTGCACAAATTATCCAAAACTATCAAGTACCTAATCTTGATATATGAAGCATCTCGAACAGCTGCTCTTCTTGCTTGTGTTCCAAGTCTTTCGTGTGATCTGGAAGTGATGTTTGTTTTAGTATGTCCACCAGGAGGTTCTTCATCCAGTCAGATCCTGCCCCAAGGCCCAGGACACAGACCCAAGCACGACAGTCGAAGTGATGCTTGATTTTTAGGCTGTTGAAGACGCTCCTCACTAGTGCGATCTTGCCACAGTGTCGTTCGCCAACTGCCGAGATCACCCAAAGGTTGGAGTCATCATCATCATCCTTGAGACCGATCAACCAGGCCAGAAGCTCTTCTTCATATTCATGGTGACCCACAATATTGGACTCAACCCTCTGCCTTGTATTTTCTTGATTACTCTTGCTGGATGATGCCCTTTTATTGTCAGGCAGGCCTTCTGCAGCAGGAGGCAGCGATGGTGTGAACTCTTTGAGTAATAATCTGAATTCCTTCATGAAATCCTTGGCCATCTTTTTCCTGGCAAGTACTCGGTTCACTACTGTGAAGAACCAAACTGGAGTGAACCCCTTGGCAAATTGACCCTTTTGCCATTTAGACCTCTGATCTCGGAACGATTTCACAAAGAATTCTTCTGCAATCTCCTCAGCTCTCCGAGCCCAAAGCAGAAGCCGGTGCTCACCTTCCCCAGTTTCTTGGTTGGGGTCATCGTTGAGCTTGGCGTGTTTCCGGGTGTTCAGGATTCTTTGGAGATCGCTCATGGAGTGAACGATTTGATCTCTTACTTCTTGACAGATGATATCTTCGGACTTGCGGAGAAGATCACGAAGTCTAACTATCACTAGGAAGACGGCCACTTCAGAGCCATCCATGGGACAACAGAGAACACGCTGAAAAGGATGAGGACTGATAAATTAACTAGTAAAGGATGATTGCCTTTCTGTTTTTTAAGATGCTTGTGTCGCAAGATTTGAAAAAGACAAAAAAGAGACAAAAAGCAAAAAGTAAAAACTATTTCAAAAGAATCAATGTCTGTTCTTCATTTCTATTTTCTGCATTTTGGCAAAAAAAAAAAATTATGATTATCCACATATACCAGGCAACAGTGAAAATTTGGCCTGCAGATGTAATAAAGTTGAATGGCCAAATAATAACACTGCAATCAAGTTGCAAAGACAAAAGCTCAGCTAAATTAAAGGAATTTTATCGGCTCATCTTGAAGGTACACATTCATCAATGGATGGATGACACATACATTAATTCGGTCAGATAATTATCTACACTCGTCATCTATCCAACTACGAATGTGTAGCAAAAAAGAATTATACCAACTGCCAACCTAATAATAATCATAAATTAAATTGCAATTGCCGAAGGCCCCATCCACGTTGCGAAAGTCGATTCGCGCCTGTCCTATGCGGATGGAATGGGACATGTAAAAAATACGATTCTCAACGTGAAAAGCAATGACTCGGGATTCTTACGCTATCCTCGTTCTATTGTCGAAGCTTGATCGGCTAATTTCAATTGTTTTCAAGGTGACAACCTCCTGTCCCTTAGGGTTTAGTCAAACATTTATTGATACCATGTCGAAACTATTCAATTAAGGTCAAACTACTGCAAAACCAACGTGTCAATTATAATGCTTATTTACCTAATGGCAAAAAGTGGAGTCCCTTTAACTTGTGATCTAACTAGTCAAATCTTTGAACTCACATGATTATTCTCATTAAGTCTCTCGGGGTCCAAATCCGACCATTTGGCATTCACTCGTTTCATTTGAGTCGACAAAAAGTTTTGGTGCAGAAAGCTTAGGGATAGCATTTGTTTATGAACAAATTTATTGCTTGAGGTTCGGTTGTAATATTAATCTATAGGGTTTTAAGGCCGGAGTGGTGAAAAGTTTCTTCGTGCCAAACTTTTGAAGTCGGAGGGACTTGATTAGTAAAGTGATGCAATCACAAGGACTTGATTGGAAAAAATGCTCAAGTCTGGCGATGGAAAAATGGATTTTTTACCTTGTAGAATTCTAAGTTACTTACAAACGCAGCAATGTACAGATTTGAATACTAGTTAATGTGTAATTTCAAGTAACTACGATAAACTTCTTCTCAAAAGATTACAATAATTTATCCTCCTGCAATTTTCTTCAGTCTGATTTGAACGCATAGAATTTGAGTATTTCTCCACCATCTCGGCCTTTCTAATTTGCCGAAAGAGCTTTAAGCTGCGAAAACTGATTTCCTTGGCCAGCAAACCTGAAGAACTCAAGCATGATTCGAGTTGGAACTATTTCAGACTGGAAAACATCTATTGTTTGCCGATGGATGCATCTGCAAACACAGAGGGGAAATTGATATAAAAACTCGAGCCCCTATTGACGCAATTGGCTTGAAAACAAGGCTTTTGACGCTGAGGCCGGATTTCCAATCCCTCTCGATTTGCACGAGGGAAAAGCTTATCTCGCCGACCGTTTCGGTCGTCGTCTCGAACTTGACGACGCTAATTGGAATCCACTTTTCCTTTTCCAATCTGTCCAATCTTTCAGTGCGTACCTGCTTGCTTCCATCCGGTACAGAGACAGCTTTTGTCATACCCCGATCCACAAGAATAAGGACATGACACAGCCGTCCTTTCACCAAAAGATGTAGTCTCAATATAACCAAAATTCAACTTGATATCAATATATATACATCCATATATATATTTGATAAAAATGGCAATTAGTTACAATATTAGAGTATTTCTATAATCCACCAAATTAATTGTACATCTCCTCTAAAGACTAACTCACAAACTTATCAACTATACATAAATCATATAAAAAAGTTTCCACCACAAAAGTCCTCCTTGAATGAATGCTCATGCCTACTTGCAACTCGCTGAAGAACCGGGAAAGCAAGTAGATGAGAGGAGTGAGCTACTACGACTCAATGAGTAACACATTTCTTTTGAGCAAATTGAAAAATCACTATGTACATTTAAAACACAATCCTAACCACTTTAACATAATATATAATCATAACTCAAATACCAAAAATACCAATCTCAAATCACATGTCTAGTTCACCGACCAATCTCATAAAACATGTATCAATGGTCCATTCCATCGACCAAACTCAAATCACATGTCAAAGTTATACTCCATTGACCAACTTATGCTCAAATGTCTAGCCATGGTCACGCATAATGCTCGTGACTAGGGGTGTCAGGAACCGAACCGAAAACCGAACCAAACCGAATCGAAAAATTCGGTTTTTTCGGAACGGTTTGGTTTTTGGTTTGGCTCTCATTAAAAATCAATATTATTTTATTGGTTCTGTTTTTATCAATTAACCGAACCGAACCGAACCGAACCGAACCACAAATAGATAAAATCAAACCATCGGTTTTATTCTCTCCCGACTCCTGTCTCCTCTCCTCTCATGTCTTGTCTTGGTCGGCTTGGAAGTGCAACGGCGACACAACGGCGACGACGGCGACGGTGACCAATTGAGGGACAGAGCCCCTTTCTTCTACAAGTATCTCCTTCATCCTCTTCCTTTCGTAGCGCAAATTGTCGAGTTTTGTGACGGTAAGCTCGGATGTTTTTGGGATTTTTTCTCCCGCGCAATGCGTTTGGATTTTTCGTTTCTTGTTTCGGGATCTCCTGTTTGTTCATGCTTTCTCGAGTCTCGGGCCTTTTAGATTTCGGGTGAATAAGTGGGGTCGGTGATTCGTATTGGTGGCTTGAAATTTGGGGTGGAGAGAATGGAGGAACGAGTCGCTATACATGCGTCCGCTGCTATAGTTTTGGGATTGGCCAAGCTTGGGTTTGTCTTAGCTGTAATAGTAGGCTGGTGGGCCCCAAAAGAAGGAAAGAAATGTTGAAAAGTCAAAGAAGAAAAGAAAAGGTAGAAACTGCAGCAAAGAGAGAGGAATCGAGAGTCTTTGGGAGAGAGGGAAAAGAGAAGAGAGAGAGAAAGAGAGAGAGAAAGAAAAATAAAGAAAGAAAGAAAAAACAAAGAACACAAAAAGAAAAGGGAAGAGATAAAAAGGAAGAAAGCCCACGTTCAGGCACCAGAAAGAAAAGAAAGAAAAGAAGAAGAAGAAGAGAAAGGGAAAGAAAGGAAGGGGGTTTTGGCACGTGCACGCCACGGATGCTTCCCCAAGCCGACTCTACTCCATAGCGCAGCACCCGGTAAGAGATTAGGCCCCTTGTTCGTCCAATTGAAGTTATTTATGAGTTTAGGGCTCAAATTCGGAATTGTTGGAAAATCAAGTGGCGAAGTCCGATTTTGGAGTCGGTGGGCCGTGTATTTTTGTGGGAATGATAGTTTAGGGTGTTGTGAAGCCGTGGGATTTTTCGGATCGTGATTTGAGCTTGTGGTTTGTCCGAAACAAAATTTCAAAGTTTCCCGCGCGCAATGAACAGTATGCGTCCAGCAGCTTTGGGGCCGTAGTTTGTCATCTTTCGGCTTGATTTTGGGACGGTGAAGTTGGGACTCTTATTATATGTGTCAAGGGCTCTCTATTGACTACAAATTTGTTTGGATCGGGGTTCGGAGGAGTAAGTTAAGGCATGATCAAGTATTGCGTTTAATCTCCGTGTTGTGAACGACTTGAGCAATTGCTTTAGTTATGCGATTTGTTAGCGCGTAGAAGTCCTTTTGTTAGAGTTAAGGCATAAGTTAGTCATTTCGTAGTTAAGATAAGAGTTTATTAGATTTTAACATTATTCCTCAATTATTTGATAGGGCCTTGAGTTCGACGATACGAGTATCGTTCGTCGTTTGGTCATAGGCGACGAGGTGAGTGGTACTATATCTTCTTTGGTTTTATAAAAATTCATGTCTTGAGGTATATATGTATATACATTGAATTGAGGAGAGCATTTTTATGCATAAAAGTCAGATCGAGCAATTGCTACTATTTAGTTGATTTTAAATGTTTGAAAAGCGTGTTATACAAAGTAAGTGAAGGAATATATATATGAAATTGCTTTGCGATTGATTTATGGAAAGGTTTATAATGATTTGAGAAATTGATATGAAATTGATGATGGGTTATGCTGCAAATGTTATTTATTTGGGTTAAAATATTGATTTATGAATTGGATTTCTGGTATTGGAGGATGGTTATTTATGTTCAATATGACTGTGAACCCAGTGAGGGGTTTTTGGGGTATGCATACCAGGTTTAGGATATCCTTTTGGGCCCAGCCATCAGCTTTGTAGGTGGAGACCTTACCAAGGGGAAAAACTTGGTCGCCTTGTCACAAGGCGTTGTGTCGTGACCATGGTGGAATATTGAGCAATAGATTAATCAATGGATGGACCATTGATATGCAATATTTGATGGAGATTCTATATGTGATATTTGATGGAGAGATTATTCAATGGACTTGACTATTGATACTTGACTCTTGATGGTGATTTAAATGAATTTTCCATGTTAGTATGAAGCTTTGATGATATCAAATAACTTTTATATGATTTGATATGTATTTTATATATTAAGTTGGCATTATAAGGTTTGGTATTGCTTTATATACATGCATAGTGGTTGTTCGATCTGCTTAGAAGATATGTACTACTCACTGAGCTGTTGTTGCTCATTCCACTCCTCCTTTAATCTTTTCAGGTTCCTCGGTTAGTCGGTGGGAAACTTTTTGGGGAGTTCTATTTTTGGGTATGATCAAGGAAATGGTGTACATATTCCTTGCTAATGGTTGGATTGTCTGAGTTCTAATTTTATATTTCTTTTTGATGAATTATAGAAACTCTGATGTTACAACCAATCTATTGGTCTATCTGATATGTATATATAGTTTGATATATATATATAAGATGATATCGAGTTGTTGGTTGTGTTAAGGCTGCGTCTTTCGTGTGGAAGGATGGCCGTGTCATCCCCATTCTTTGTGTTTTTGGGTTGTGACATCTTTTGGTATGAGAGCCTAAGTTTTGATCTTTTTGGATGTGGTTATGGGACATTGTGAGGTTGTGTGATAGATTTTATTTTTGCGTTTGTCTTTTAGACTCTAAGGTGTATTTTCATTCTTGGATTCAGGTGATCATGAGTACCGACTCTAAGACTCTTGCCTCACTTCATAGAAGCAGCAAAGGCAAACGAGTCGCTACCCCTGATGCTGGAGACATGCCTCAAGCTTCTCGAGGTGCGTCGTTGAGAAGGAGACTTGAGGACCACTTTGATAGGAGCCCTGACTTGCGTGAGGTCAGAGAAGATAATCAAGAGCCAACCCATTCATCTGAATTTGAACAAGCAATGATCCATTGGTATCGCCAAGCAAAAGAATTAACTGGAGATGGAGCGATTGGCTCAGGCACTTTTGCCCAATTTATAAAGGCGAAACCACCCACTTTTGATGGGAAAGCTGATCCTCTCGCGGCTGAGCGTTGGATTAAAAAGATTGATGGGATCTTTGAAGCTGAAGAGGTTTCTGAGGATCAGAAGGTTAAATTTGCCACCCAATACCTGGAAGGTGAAGTAGAGTTTTGGTGGAATGGAATGAAGCCAAGTCTTGGAGGTAGGGATGTTATTATATCCTGGGAGGACTTTAAAAAGGCGTTCAATGCTCAATTCTTCCCAAAGTCATTCCAGGCAAAGATGAAGGGTGACTTTGTACATATATCTTAGGGTGACTCCACAGTTTTGGAGTATTCAGTCCGCTTTAATCAGTTGAGTAGATTTGCAAAGCACTTGGTAGCAAATGAGGAAGATAAGGCCGACCATTTCCTAGGAGGGCTCCGACCAAAGATTAATTCTGCACTTGCACCTCTTATGTTAACAATCTATAAGGATGTGCTAGAGCGAGCAATCAAGGTGGAACAAAGCATTCTGAAGCACGGCACACAAGGAGCGCCTCAGTCCAAAAGGTTTAAGCCCACAAATGTACAAGGTAGCCATACTAATGTTAGTGGAAGGTGAAGAGGGTTCAGTCGGCCAGGATAGTTTAGAAATCTGAGTAACCAGGGCCCCTGCAATACATGTGGAAGTTATCATCGTGGTGAGTGTTATCGGAAAACTGGAGTATGCTTCTTATGTGGGAAAGCGGGACACATGCGACAAGATTGTCCTACACAAGGGAATCCTCCTTTTGACAAGAGATCATGTTATCTATGTGGACGTCAAGGGCACCTATCACACCATTGTTCCATGCGGAGGAATACCCCTTTGGCTGGTAAGCCCCAAGAGAACCAGCAAAGACAAAGTACAAGTGGAAAAGTTTTTGCGATGACGAAGAAGGATGCGGCAGCATCTAACACAATTGTTGCAGGTAATATTCTTATTGCCTCACAATGTGCTTATGCGTTATTTGATCCTGGTGCTACGCACTCATTTATTTCAACTGAATTTGTAAAGAAGCTTGATGTGTTGCCTGACCCTCTTGAATGTGAATTGCGTGTTGATACTCCTACTGGCGATTTCTTAGTTGCTTATCATGTGTTCAAGAGATGTTTGATTCGGATTAATAATGTTGAAATGCCTGTGGATCTAGTGGAGTTAAATATTCGAGATTTCGATGTTATTATAGGGATGGATTGGTTATCTACCTATCGTGCTACTGTAGATTGTTTTTCAAAGAAAGTGATATTTAGGCTTCCAAATCAACCCGAATTCTCTTTTTCGGGAAGTTGTCAAAACACTTTTCCAAGGTTGATCTCGGCCTTGCAAGCGAGGAAAATTTTGAGAAAGGGTTGTTGTGGTTATTTAGCTTGTGTAAAAGACACAAGCAAGGTTGTAGTGAAGTTGGAAGATGTTCCTGTTGTTAGAGAGTTTTTAAGTGTTTCCTGAGGATCTACCGGGCTTGCCTCTTGATAGAGAAATTGAGTTTTGTATTGAATTGATACTCGGTACAGCACCAATCTCTAAGGCACCATATCGAATGGCACCCAATGAATTGAAAGAATTAAAAACGCAACTACAAGAGCTTTTGGATAAGGGTTTCATCAGACCCAGTGTTTCGCCTTGGGGAGCTCCTGTTCTATTTGTGAAAAAGAAGGATGGTAGTATGCGGCTTTGCATAGATTACCGAGAGCTTAACAAGGTAACGGTCAAAAACAAATATCCTTTACCCCGGATTGATGATTTATTTGATCAACTTCAGGGAGCTCAGGTATTTTCCAAGATCGACCTTCGTTCTGGGTATCATCAGTTGAAGATAAAGATAGATGATGTTCCTAAAACCGCTTTCAGAACAAGGTATGGCCATTATGAATTTCTCGTCATGCCTTTTGCATTAACAAATGCGCCTGCTGCCTTCATGGACTTGATGAACAGAGTGTTCAGGGAATATCTAGACAAATTTATTGTGGTATTCATTGATGACATCCTAGTGTATTCGAAGAGTTTAGAAGAGCACGAACAACACTTGAGGTGTGTCTTGCAGACTTTGCATGAAAAGAAGTTGTATGCCAAATTTAGTAAGTGTGATTTTTGGCTTGATCATACAGAATTCTTGGGTCATGTGATCTCGAAGGATGGCATATTAGTGGATCCAAAGAAGGTTGAAGCAACTGTTAAGTGGAATCGTCCAACTAATGCTACAGAAGTGAGAAGTTTTCTTGGGCTAGCCGGCTATTATAGGCGATTTGTAGAGGGATTCTCAAAGATTGCAAGTCCACTTACTCGTCTAACTCAGAAGAAAGTTAAATTTGAATGGTTAGACCAATGTGAACGTAGTTTTCAAGAATTGAAGAGACGACTGGTTTCAGCTCCTATTCTAACTCTACCTTCTGGAAGTGGCGGCTTCGTAATCTATTGTGATGCATCCAAAGAAGGTTTGGGTTGTGTTCTTATGCAAAATAGTAAAGTTATTGCCTACGCTTCTAGACAAATGAAATTACATGAGAAGAACTACCCCACTCATGATTTGGAGTTAGCGGCGGTTGTGTTTGCCTTGAAGATATGGCGGCACTATTTATATGGTGAAAAATGTGAAGTCTTTACCGATCACAAGAGTCTAAAATATATCTTTACTCAGAAAGAACTGAACATGAGACAAAGAAGATGGCTAGAACTTTTGAAGGATTATGACTTGTCCATTAATTACCATCCAGGTAAGGCTAACGTGGTAGCGGATGCTTTGAGTCGTAAATCCTTTGGAAATATGGCAACTTTGCTCACTTATCAGAAACCCATTCTTGAAGATATGAGGAAGTTAGACTTGGAGGTATTGGTGCATCAGCTTGGTGCTCAGTTAGCTAACCTACAAGTACAACCTATGTTGATTGATAGAATTAAAGCTAAACAGAATGAAGATCCCCAATTACAAAAATTTAGAGAAGGTGTAGAAGATGGAAGACAAGCGGATTTTAGTTTACACGTAGATGGATCCTTGAGGTTTCGTGGGCGACTGTGTGTTCCTGAGGACTCAAAGCTGAAAAAGGAAATCCTGCAAGAAGCTTATAGCACTAGATTTTCAATTCATCCGGGAAGCACTAAAATGTATAGGGACTTAAGAGAAAACTTTTGGTGGATCAACATGAAAAAGGATATTACAAAATTTGTCGATCAATGTTTAGTTTGCTAGCAAGTGAAAATTGAGCATCAGAAACCAGGTGGACAGTTGCAACCTCTAGAAATACCTAAATGGAAGTGGGAGCATATTGCCATGGACTTTGTAGTTGGCCTACCAAGGACGCCAAGTGGTAAGAATGCTATATGGGTGATTGTTGATCAATTGACTAAGTCTGCTCACTTTTTGTCATATCGATTTGGCCTTTCAATGGAAGATATGGCAAAGCGATATGTTAATGAAATAGTGAAGCTTCATGGAGTTCCAATAAGCATTGTTTTTGATAGGGATCCTAGGTTCGTATCTAACTTTTGGAAGAGTTTACAAGGAGCATTGGGCACTAAAATCAACTTAAGTACAGCTTTTCATCCACAAAAAGATGGACAGTTAGAGAGAATGATCTAGACATTAGAGGATATGTTGAGATCATGCATCATTGACTTCGGCGGTTCTTGGGATGAACATCTACATTTGGCAAAATTTTCTTATAACAATAGTTATCACTTCAGCATTAAGATGGCACCCTTTGAAGCTTTATATGGCCGAAAATGCAGAAGTCCTATTTGTTGGGACGACGTTGGTGAGAAAAGACTAACTGGCTAGTTCGAGAACGTCTCAAAACGGCTCAAAGTCGTCAGAAAAGTTATGTGGATCTGAAAAGACGCAAGTTAGAATTTAATGTGGGGGATCACGTATTCTTAAAAGTTTCTCCTACGAAGGGTGTAATGAGATTTGACACACGTGGTAAGTTAAGTCCAAGGTACATGGGACCATTCTTGATCTTAGAGAAAATTGGAGAAGTCGCTTATAAATTGGCTTTGCCACCGGCGCTACCAAGTGTCCATAATTTGTTCCATGTTTCTTTGTCGCAGAAATATGTGCCAAATCCTGAACATGTGCTAGACTTTACACCATTGAGATTACGAGAGAACTTGACATATGAGGAGCAACCTATTCGCATTGTCGATAAGAAGGATCAAGTGTTGCGGTGACAAACTATTTCTTATGTAAAAATACAATGGCAAAACCACACCGAGAGAGAGGCTACTTGGGAACTCGAGGAGGAGGCAAGACACAAATACCCTAACTTGTTTCATGATTGAAGTACATGCAGATTTCGAGGACGAAATTTTTTTAAGGAGGGTAGAATGTAATAGTAGGCCGGTGGGCCCCAAAAGAAGGAAAGAAATGTTGAAAAGTCAAAGAAGAAAGGAAAAGGTAGAAACTGCAGCAAAGAGAGAGGAATCGAGAGTCTTCGGGAGAGAGGGAAAAGAGAAGAGAGAGAGAGAGAAAGAGAGAGAGAAAGAAAAATAAAGAAAGTAAAAAAAAAAGAAACACAAAAAGAAAAGGGAAGAGATAAAAAGGAAGAAAGCCCACGTTCAGGCACTAGAAAGAAAAGAAAGAAAAGAAGAAGAAGGAGAAGAAGAAGAAGAAGAAGAAGAAGAAGAAGAAGAGAAAGGGAAAGAAAGGAAGGGGTTTTGGCATGTGCATGCCACGGATGCTTCACCAAGCCGACTCTACTCCATAGCGCAGCACCTGGTAAGAGATTAGGCCCCTCGTTCGTCCAATTGAAGTTATTTATGAGTTTAGGGCTCAAATTCGGAATTGTTGGAAAATCAAGTGGCAAAGTCCGATTTTGGAGTCGTTGAGCCATGTATTTTTATGGGAATGATAGTTTAGGGTGTTGTGAAGCCGTGGGATTTTTCGGATCGTGATTTGAGCTTGTGGTTTGTCCGAAACAAAATTTCAAAGTTTCCCGCGCGCAATGAACAGTATGCGTCCAGCAGCTTTGGGGCCGTAGTTTGTCATCTTTCG
This sequence comes from Eucalyptus albens, assembly GCA_014182695.1. Lineage (NCBI taxonomy): Eukaryota > Viridiplantae > Streptophyta > Magnoliopsida > Myrtales > Myrtaceae > Eucalyptus > Eucalyptus albens. The sequence continues at coordinate 37,085,634 of CM024655.1, forward strand.
GCTTGATTTTGGGACAGTGAAGTTGGGACTCTTATTATATGTGTCAAGGGCTCTCTATTGACTAAAAATTTGTTTGGATCGGGGTTCGGAGGAGGAAGTTAAGGCATGATCAAGTATTGCGTTTAATCTCCGTGTTGCGAACGACTTGAGCAATTGCTTTAGTTATGTGATTTGTTAGCGCGTAGAAGTCCTTTTGTTAGAGTTAAGGCATAAGTTAGTCATTTCGTAGTTAATATAAGAGTTTTATTAGATTTTAACATTATTCCTCGATTATTTGATAGGGCCTTGAGTTCGACGATACGAGTATCGTTCATCGTTTGGTCGTAGGCGACGAGGTGAGTGGTACTATATCTTCTTTGGTTTTATAAAAATTCATGTCTTGAGGTATATATGTATATACATTGATTTGAGGAGAGCATTTTTATGCATAAAAGCCAAATCGAGCAATTGCTACTCTTTAGTTGATTTTAAATGTTTGAAAAGCGTGTTATACAAAGTAAGTGAAGGAATATATATATGAAATTGCTTTGCGATTGATTTATGGAAAGGTTTATAATGATTTGAGAAATTGATATGAAATGGATGATGCATTATGCTGCAAATGTTATTTATTTGGGTTAAAATATTGATTTATGAATTGGATTTCTAGTATTGGATGATGGTTATTTATGCTCAATATGACTGTGAACCCAATGAGGGGGTTTTGGGGTATGCATACCAGGTTTAGGATATCATTCTGGGCCCAACCATCGGCTTTGTAGGTGGAGACCTTACCAAGGGGAAAAACTTGGTCGCCTTGTCACAAGGCGTTGTGTCGTGACCATGGTGGAATATTGAGCAATAGATTAATCAATGGATGGACCATTGATATGCAATATTTGATGGAGATTCTATATGTGATATTTGATGGAGAGATTATTCAATGGACTTGACTATTGATACTTGACTCTTGATGGTGATTTAAATGAATTTTCCATGTTAGTATGAAGCTTTGATGATATCAAATAACTTTTATATGATTTGATATGTATTTTATATATTAAGTTGGCATTATAAGGTTTGGTATTGCTTTAGATACATGCATAGTGGTTGTTCGATCTGCTTAGAAGATATGTACTACTCACTGAGCTGTTGTTGCTCATTCTACTCCTCCTTTAATCTTTTCAGGTTCCTAGGTTAGCGGCGAATAAAGCGAGTGCGCCGTCGGTGGGAAACTTTTTGGGGAGTTCTATTTTTGGGTATGATCAAGGAAATGGTGTACATATTCCTTGCTAATGGTTGGATTGTCTGAGTTCTAATTTTATATTTCTTTTTGATGGATTATAGAAACTCTGATGTTACAACCAATTTGTGGGTCTATCTGATATGTATATATAGTTTGATATATATATACAAGATGATATCAGGTTGTTGGTTGTGTTGAGGCTGCGTCCTTCGTGTGGAAGGACGGCCGTGTCATCCCCATTCTTTGTGTTTTTGGGGTGTGACATTAGCTGCTTCAACCCTCCGTTCCCATGTCTCCCCTCACCCTCTTTCTTTGGTAAAGCTGCGCTTTTTGTCCCCTTTTCTTGTTGCCCAGAAGCTCCGAGGGGGAAGAAAGTCTGCTCTGCTATTCTGGGTTTTGGCTTTTGGTCGAGTCTTGGGGGTTTAGATGGCGGATGTGGTTTGACTGTCTTCATTGCGCTTCTCTTCTTCTCCTTCTTCTTCTTCTCTGACATCGTCCTCTTCACGCCAGCGTGGTGCCCTCTGCCCTCCTCCTCGTAAGCTCCACAAGTGGTCCGATGCTTCTGCGAATTGCTCCCACGGTGGTGGCGTTGCGGGTCTTGGTTTCGGAACCCGAAAGTGATTTGCCTCTTTGAAGGTGCGATTTTTGCCTTTTCTTTTTCTGGGGAAATTCTCTCTTCTTGGAGTAAGTTATCTTGTGAGGGCTCATTTGAATGAGCTGTTTGTTGTGACAATATCTGTTTTGCACATTACCCTGGCAAGATTATGTTTCGGTTTGAATTGGATTGGTTTCTTTTTTTGGTGTTTTGGGGGACTGCTCTCTTGTGTATGATTGTCGGAGTCTGTAGCATTACATGGACTTAATGACTGACCAGCATTAATTTGGAACAGGAAGGGCTTGCTAGGAAATGAATGAGTAGAAAGATCTCATCTTGGTTAAGATTCTCGTTGTATATCCCATATGTTGGGTCTTTTGTGCTAAATGCTGAGTTTATATGCTTTTTGGCTGTTTGGGATTTTCAGTACACTTGATTAGTCTTCCCTTGGTATATCCAAGCAATTCATGCTTTGGGCTGAGCGCACTGCATTATTTGTTGGAGAGGTCAAAATGGATTTAAAAAGTTTGAATCCTAACCAGTCCGTTGCGATCAAACAATTTATGTCGATGATGCAAATACTACATATTTGCTCTTATGCCAATCAACAACTGTAGTTATATATTGATGCTGCTTGATTATTATTGTTCTCAAAATGGTTGTTGTTGTTCAGTCAGTGTAATGCTTCTGAGAAGTTTAACTTGAACTGGGTATTAAGACATTACGATTTAAAGACAGCTTATGCCAATGATTTTTCAAGAGATGCCTTGTGGTGACACTTCACTACTTATGCCAAGAAAGATGGGTAGGGATTGGTTGATGAGTATTTGGATTATGAAATCAAATCATGAGGGAAGGTCCATTGCCAATGCATTGTGATTGTAAATTCTGTTACATGAATTCTTCCTCTGTTCACTCCTCTGGTGAATTAGTTTACATATAAACAATGGTGTCAACTTGGTGCCTCGTTCTGGCTATTAACTTATGCTCAGTTGAAATTATTTGAGGCTTTCATTCGATAAATGTGGATTGACAGTGCTTTTCAGAAAGTCAGAACATTGTGTGCTTGTGAATTTAGTGTACTCCTTTCAATTCCAACACACTCAAAAGAACAAGAATGTGATAGGGCTAGTAAGAACACCTAGATGGGGAGTGAATAGGTGTTAAAGAAGTTTTTGCAAAACTTAACAGCTTAATTCGTCTTTTGAGAACAATAAACTGAAGATGTAAAAGACTATAAATAGATATATAAGACTACAAATTAAAGTAAGGAGTTTAGGGAAAGAGAATTGAAACACAAAGTTTATAGTGGTTCGACTTAGATCAAGCCTACGTCCACTCTTCTGCACTGACAGCCCAATAGCTAGATTTCACTAAGAATCAAAAGAGATTTTATAGTCTCACGTCCTTGATTCCACAGTGTAGAAACACTACTACACTTCCTCAAGGTCTCACAAGTATTGAATCTCTCTTTCAAATACAATTTAAGCTTAGATAATGAAATAGCAAAGAACTAGGAGTTTCAGACTTTGGAATTATTTTCTCATGCACACACTCAAATAACTTGAGCATCTTCCTTATATACTCCTCCATGCCTTCACAATCGTTGGCACCTTCCAAATGAGTTCTTCCAATCTTTCCGTTGGATAGAATTAATTAGGAAGATCTCGAGTTATTTAAGGAATGTGATGATAGCCCATCAATTGTGCTCGCCCATACAATCAGGATCTAGGTTTTCATAAGTAGAATCTTCCAAGTATACTTCGCCAATCAACAGATCTAATTATCCAAAATTGATTTAATAAGAATAATTGATCACGAGGTGCTATCTCCAGCTGTGAGATCTTCTTCAATCGTACGAACCAAAACCTTAAAGATATACTCGCACCTGAATAAGTCTTCTTTTCATCGGTCTGGAAACTATCAGTGAGGGTAGACTTTGAATCTTGAGTCTGAGGTCTTTAGACTTTGACGATAGAGTCTATAAGTCTTTAGACTAGACTGATGAAAACATTTTGTCAACTTCGAAACAAATAAGGAAGTTTTCTCCAACAATCTCCCTCTTTTTGATGGTAACAAAACTTTCCTGCATATTTGAACACTTTTGTCCTGCAAAACAACATTTAAGCAAAATAAGATATCTCATAAAAGATAAGTGGATTATGATATGAATAGCAACAATTCTGCAACTACAAAAAACATGTTAGTCCTGCAAATCAACTATCCTTCCATAATCATTAACATGGCCTAAGTTACTGCAAGCATCAAAAGATCAAGTCAAATAGTCCACAACCAAACAAAACAAGGATAAGTCCAGAAATCCAAAGTCAAAAACCAATAGACCAAGGTCAAATCTGCATCAAACTTCTCCTCCTTTTTGTCAATAGCAAAAAGTGGAGAATAAATAAAAAGAGTTGTTTGAAAATGGAGAGAGTCAAAGCTATTTTGGCAGGCGAACAAGCTGGAATTCTCCCATTGAATTCACTCTCTTCTCAAGCTTTTCAATAGTCTCCTTCAGCGGCTATAAATCTTCACCCTTCACATGATCTTGCACTTGAGTCTTGAGTGTGTTTAACTGATCGTGCAAAGACACTGAAGTGGCCATGAAAGTGTTCTTGAGATCCTGCATTTCATACCCCATAGTATATTGCTCTTTCCTGACATCCAGTAGAATTTCTAGTAGTTGCAAAAAGTCTCTGTATGTGCTGTTGCAAAACTAGGTCCAGCTGAGTCAAGTCCAGGAGTTTTGAAAATGGAGGGATCTTCAGCAGAGTGTCCACCATAACTATGAGTGGAAGCTTCTCGTTTATCCGCAGCTCCCCTTGTATGTGTGCCTTTATGAGGAGAGATGGATTCTTCTTCCTGTTCTGCATCAGCAAGAGAGTGATGTTTTTCCTGAGCTTGCTCACTAGCAGTTCCACTCTTCGTCTTTCCAGAATTGCTTGACAGGGATACGGCCAATGTAGGCTCAAGAGATTCATCTCGAGCCACGTCTTCCTCTCCTTCTAATCTTCCTTCCTCTTCCTCTTCCTCTTCTCCTTTTTCTTCTTCTTCTTCTCTTCTTTCTTCTTCCTCTTCTTCTTCTCTTCTGTTTGCATCTCTTCTCTCAGTCTCTTCTCTAGTCTCACGAAAGCTGATAAAACTCTTCAAGTTCCTTAAGGTTGAAATAGTCATCTCATCCTCATCTTCTTCATCCTGCAAAATGAGAGTTCTCTTCTTCTTTGCTGAAGCATCCATAGGCTCCTTGCCTTTCCTTTTGGCCCTTGTAGAGACTGGTTTCGCCTTAATTGGAGACTTCTCCTTCATGCGCTCTAACATCTTGTTAAGCTCTTTTAGACGCATCTTGGTGACCATTTTGAATCCAATCACCATTGAAGTAATGCTAGTCAAACACATAGGTGCAAGAATGTGAATGTGGAAATGCCTAAAAAGGCGTGTGATAAGAGTAGAATAAGGGAGTTGTCCCTTATCTTTCACCATTTTCCTGTACATGTGAAATAGGATGGTGTGTGGCAAAGAGTATTTGTAACCAACATTGATGGCATGCATCAATTTTTCTTTAGACTGAGACACATCAATCTTGGATGTCGACTTTGGCTAGATGTAGTTGATCACGATCTTGTGCAGCAAGATGTTGGTGGCATTCATCCTATAGTAGGATGTTATGCCATCATCAACTTTGTCTTTCACCAATGACAGAGTGGCGTGAGCAACAGATGCACTAATTGGTTGAAAACACACTCTTTTCACCCCGATTAGGTCAGCCAAAGTATCCATATCCACCAAAAACTCCTTATCACTAACTGTGAAAGAGAAACTGTTTGCATTCAAGAAAGATAAATTCAAATAAAAGTAGGCAATGAGTTCTAGATAAGCAACGTAGTAAACTCAAAACAAAAACGCTCCAATTGTAGAAGAGCAAACTTTTCTTGCAGATTTACATTCACAGAATCAAGAAAATCAAAATCAACGCTCTAGGGTTCATAACCCTTCTCTTCATTAGATCCAAATAAACCCTTTTGTGATTTTTCGATCTAAATAGACTTGATCCATCACCAACAACATTTGCAGCCACTCCTGTTCTAGGCTAGAAATGTGTAAACATTTGTTCATCATCATCCTGTCCTTCGGGTTGATTAGTCGTACCAAAATGTGGGTCACTAGGAAAGTTAGCAAAAGCTTTTTCAGCGATCCTTTTTCTGCAATACCCATCTTTTCCATGTCACGCAAGAACATAGTTTCATTTATGTATCCTCTCTCTCTTAGAAATTCATTGATCAAGGACATAGCAGTACCTCATCTTTTCAAACAAGAATAAAGCTTGAAGGCAACCTTAGGAGTTAGTGTTCTTACAGGATCAACTCCTTCCAAAATTTCTTCTTCTGGTTGAGTCGGTGGAGGAGACTGACGCTGCTGAGAAGGTTTTCGCTGACATGGTTGCTAAGGTGGGGAAAAATCTTCTTCCTCAGTCAAATCGAAATGGGTAGGACCCTTAGGCATATGTCATGGTCCCCTACTTGCGATTCTCGAAGACTTTTTTGAAGACATTGTCATTTCAAGGGAGAAAATTCACAGACTTGCTTGGAAAGGTGAAAACTTTTTGGATTAAACAATAGTGAGAATGAAAGCAAGTGGGAGTTCAGTATTCTAGGGTTTGAGAGTGAAAATGAAGAAGAAGGATTTCTACAGTATATAAAGCGAGTGAAGTGAGGTAAACAAAACGTCACAAAAAGGAAAAATGTAGAAATGCTTTTTTGAAAAATAATAACTTCCTTTTTAAAAAATGAATAACTACATTTTTGAAAATAGATAACTGCCTTTTTAAATAGCTGCCTCTTTGAAAATGAATAGGTGCTATAAATTCAAGAAAGAAACTTGGAAAGATAATTCCAATCAATTAGCGATAAGTAACCATACCTTTTCAAGAAATTAAATTACTAGTACCAAAATAACTTATAGTCATAACTTTTGGTCTTCTAAGTCTAAGCACCTTCAGACTTTAATGGATAAAAGATGTGATGTTCAGTCTGGTGCGAATAGACTTAAATAGGCTTTTCTCCATTGACTTTGTAAATATGTCCGCCAGTTGATTCTTTAAGTTAATAAACTGGATCATAACTTCTCCACTTTGAACATGATCTCTAATAAAGTGATTTCGAATCTCTATGTGCTTTGCTCTTGAATGGAGAATTGGATTCTTTGTGAGATTAATTGCGCTAGTGTTGTCACATTTGATCTCGGTGCAAGAATCTTCGATTCCAAAGTCTCTTAATTGTTGTTTTATCCATAAGATTTGAGAACAGTAACTTTCAAGGGCCACATACTCTACTTCTATTGTTGAAAGAGCCACATTACTTTGCTTTCTTGAGAACTAAGATACTGTCTTGTTTCCCAGCAATTGACAAGTACCGGATGTACTCTTTCTATCAACTTTGTAACCTGCTAGATCTGCGTTTGAATATCCAAGGAGAGTAAAGTTTCATTCTTTGGGATACCGCACACCTAACTTTGAGGTAGTTGCAACGTATTTGATGATGCGTTTCGCAGCACTTAGATGAGATTATTTGGGATTAGATTGAAATCCAGCATAAATGCAAATACTAAACAAAATGTTAGGTCTAGAAGTAGTAAGATAAATAAGTGAACCAATAATACTCTTGTAGTGCTTCTGGTCAACTTTCTTTCCTCCTTCATCTTTGTCCAGCTTTGAAGAATTTGACATTGGTATCTCAATCTTTTTGCAATTCTCCAAATCGAACTTTTTAACGAGTTCTTTTGTATATTTTTCTTGGTGAATGAAAATTCCTTCCTTCAATGGTTTCACTTGTAATCCGAGAAAGAAGGAGAGTTCACCCATCATGCTCATTTCAAATTCATCATGCATAGTCTTAGAAAACTTCTTGCATAGGCTTTCGTTAGGTGATCTAAATATAATATCATCGACATAGATTTGAACAAGTAGAAAGTTTTTACCTTCCATTTTAATAAATAAGGTAGTATCTACTTTCCCTTTGTCAAAACCATTTTGAATTAGAAACTTACTTAACCTGTCATACCATGCTCAAGGTGCTTGCTTTAATCCATATAGAGCCTTTTTCAGTCTGAATACTGAGTCTAGTTTCTTTGGATCTTCAAATCCATGAGGTTGTTCCACATAGACTTCTTCTTGGATAAATCCATTTAAGAATGCACTCTTGACGTCCATTTGGAATAACTTGAAATTTTTATAATAGGCAAAAGCAAGTAATAATCTAATGACTTTTAACCTGGCTATTAGTGCATAGGTTTCATCATAGTTTATCCCTTCTTCTTGTGTATATCATTTGGCTACTAGTCTTGCTTTGTTCCTCACCACTTTTCCTTTTTCGTTCATCTTGTTCTTAAAACCCATTTAGTTCCAATAATAGATTTACCTTTTGGTTTAGGAGTTAATTCCCAAACATCATTAATGCTGAACTGTCTGAGTTCTTCTTGCATTGCTTTAATCCAGCTTTCATCAGCTAAAACTTCTTCTATGCTTTTGGGTTTTATTCTAGAAATAAGTGTCACGGCGCTAGACTCTTCTTGCTTTTTGGATCTGGTGCAAATCCCTTCCTCAATATTATCAATGATGAGTTCTTTGGGATGACTAGACTTGTGCTTCCAGTTACTGGTTGGTCTAACAATTTGTTGATCCTCTACTTGAGTTGATTCTTCAACTTCCATTTGTTGATAATCTTCAGAAGTCTGAGCCACTTCAGGGGAAGTAGACTTTGTAAGTTCTGGAGTAGATTCAGATTCTTCAGGTTGAGTTTGAATCAATTCATTTTGCATAGAGTCTTTAAATTTGACATTCATAGATTCTTCCATGGTCCGAGTCTTCTTGTTGAATACTCTGTAAGCTTTGCTTGAGGTTGAGTAGCCAAGGAAAATTCCTTTGTCTAATTTTTCTTCAAACTTACTAGTTCGATCATTTACATTTTTCAAAACAAAACATTTGCAACCAAACACATGAAAGTAAGAAACAATTGGCTTTTTTTCCTTTGAATAACTCATAGGGAGTTTTCTCCAGAATATACCTTAAGAATACTCTGTTAATAATATAGCAAGCTATAGAAACTGCTTCAGCCCAAAAATGAGAAGAAATATTAATTTCTATTGAAAGAGTTCTTGCCATCTCTTGCAGAGATCTATTCTTTCTTTCCACAACTCCATTTTGTTATGGAGTGTATGGAGAGGAGAAAACATGTTGAAAACCTGATTCATCACAAAATTTTGCAAAATCTTGATTTTCAAACTCACCTCCATGGTCTGTCCGTATGCTTGAAATAGCATATCATTTCTCATTCTAACTATCTTGGCAAACTTTGAAAAGTGAGGGAAGGTTTCAGACTTTTTTGCTAGAAAGTAAACCCAAGTAAATCGAGAATAATCATCCACAATTACTAGGCAATATCTCTTTCCACCAATGCTTTGAGTTCTGGTTGGTCCAAAGAGATCCATATGCAAAACTACAAAACACGATTAGTAGAAACTTGATTTGTTGGTTTAAAAGAACTTCTAACATGTTTTGCCAACACACATGGTGTGCATAAGTCAGAATTTTGGTACTTCAGGTTGGGTAGTCCACGAACAAGATTTTTGGAAGAGATCTTGGCAATTTGCTTCATGTTGACATGGCCAAGCTTTCGATGCCAAAGATTTGATTTATCTTGAATTGAAATTAGATATTGAGATTTTTCTGGTTTTATATCCAGAAGATAGATGTTCCCATGTCTTCATCCAATAAAAGATTAAGAAAAATCTTTACTAGTTCCCGAACATACTCCTTCTTGAAAGTTGATTTTGAATCCAGCGTCGCACAGTTGGCTAATGTTGATAAATTGTAATTTAGTCTTCCACCAATGAGACATTGTTGATTGTGAGACTTCCAATCTTTACAGTTCCACACCTAACAATTTTTCATTTGCTATTTCCATCAAAAGAGACTTTTCTACCATTCTTTTAAGCAAGTTTTATAAAACAACTTGAGTCTCCAGTCATATGTCTTGAGCAACCACTATCCAAATATTATTTAACATTTTTCTTGATAATGACCTGCAATTAAAAAAGAAACTCAAGTTTTTTTTTTTTTTTGGTACCAACATTTTCTTGGGTCTAGAGGAGTTAGTGTAATATGCAGTCTTTGCCCATTCCTTCTTAACATGTCTCTAAACCATAGGACATTCTTTCTCAAAATGTTCTGAGCTGTTGCACTTTGAACATTTGAGAGCACTTTGGCTAATAGATTTTACAAAGACTTTTTGAAAATGATTTCTGTATAAGGTTTTTGTAGGTATTTGTTTGATTTGTTCCTTTACTTTTGGAAAATTAATTAGAGGAACAGTTTCTGAAGTCATTCTTAAGCCTGACTTGTTGAAGTAAGGTCTTTGTACTGAAAGAATCTTTTCCAGCTTTTCAGATCCTATTGAAAATCTTTTTGAAATACTTGAAATGTCAATTTTTAAAAAAGTATTTTCTTTTGAAAGAGAGTCTACATTTTCTTTTAAAACAACAAAGCTTTTGTCTAAATTTTCAAACTTCTCTTTTCAAGAGTTTTCCTATTGGTTCGGTGTAGAATTCTCCATTTTTAGCTCGGAAATCCTCTTAAGAGAGGTTTTAAGACTAAAACAAAGCTCATCAATGTATTTCGAGACTTTAGTAGGAATCTTTAGATTACTTACCTCGATTTCACTATCTAAGTCTGAGTTGGTATCTATCTCAGAGTCTGAATTTGATTTTGCCATAAGACAAATGTTGGCATAATCTTCATCACTTTCTTTGCATTCAGTATCACTCCATGTCTCTGCTTTGAGAGCCTTCCTGTATTTTTTAGCTTTTCCCTTCTTTTTCTTCAACATATGACAGTTAGATTTGATGTGTCCCTTTTTCTTACATTCAAAACAGATCATATCTTTATTGGCTTTATCATCCTCAGTTGATTTGTTTTGAAACTTTTGAGTGCTTTGTTTCTTCCAATTGAACCTTCTTCCCATTTTTGTTCAGTTTCCTGAACCTCTTTATCATTAGAGCTAACTCTTCATCATCCATATCATCTTCAGAATTTGTAACATTAGAATTATCGTTAGATTTCAAAGCAATTGATTTCTTACCTTTAGGATCTTCCTCCTCATTGATTTTCTCCACTTCATAGGACTGAAGTATGCCAACAAGTTCGTCTACAAAAAGCGGCATGATCCTTTGTGTTTCCCTTATTGAAGTTTTTATGTGATTCTAGTTTTTGGAGAGTCCACGCAGCAATTTGTTGACCTTCATTGGTTCTAAGATTGGCTGTTCCTGATTTTCTAGACCATGTACAATTTTAGTAAAATGACTAAACATATCAATGATAGATTCTCCTGACTTCATCTTGAAGGCTTCATAATGTCCGAGTAGAATATTAATCCTTGTTTCTTTCACTCGATTAGTTCCTTCATAGGTAATGTGCAGCCTATCTCAGACTTCTTTAGCTATTTCACAAGAAGATATTCTGTTATACTAAGTAGGAGATAATGAACAATATAAAGAGTAAATTGCTTTAGCATCAAGAGTTTGCCTCTTGGTTATTTCTTCTTAAGTCATCTCGCTAGCATCTGCAACTTCTTTTCCTTTTTTTGAAACTAATGCAGCTTTAGGAATAATTCCTTTTTCTACCACATCCCATTCTAGAGGATCTTTTGATCTTAGGAATGCTTTCATCTTATTTTTCCATATGCTGTATTCCTTTCCATCGAAGTAAGGTGGCTTGGTGTTGCTCTAGCCTTCAACCAAACCTGGAGCCAACATACTAGCCATAGATCTTTAACTCAGAAGTTAAAACATTTCAATTCAATGAGTACACAGGCTCTGATACAAATTGCAGTTACAGATTCATTGAAGAAATTTCTCATAGAACTCAATATATTTTCGGCAGTAAGGGCATAATATGCAAGAGTCATTTGAGAATGGATTTCCTACGAAAAAAAATTGAAAATCAAAAACCGAAAAAAATCGAATTGAAATTTCGGTTCATATTTGGTTCATCTCATTCGGTTTGGTTTTTCGGTTTGGTTCGGTTCGGTTTTTCAAAAAACCCGAACCGAACCGAACCGAACCGTTGACACCCCTATATCGTGACAAAACGACCAAGATTTGCTCCTTGACAAGGTCTTCACCTATTATTAGCCGGTGGCTCGGCCCATAAGGATATCCTACACTAGTATGTGCATACACACACACTCTTTAGAGTTCACAGAGACATTGAGCATTAACTATCAATCACAATATCTAGTAATCCAACATTAGAATGAAAGTCATATCACAATTCAAGCATTTGATATATAAATATCAAAGCTTTCTTTAAAACCTTTCAAGATTCTTTCATAAAGAATTTCACAAACCATTTTCAAACAATCATTGAAATTGAATTTGATATATAACTCCCTCTTTCGAACAACAAAATGACAATAATAGCTTGATCATGTTTTATGAAATAAAAGATGCTTTTTTTTTTTTTTAATCAACTCATAGAAAATATAATCTATTATGTTCCTCAAAACATGAGTTTAAAATACAAAGAAAAAATAGTGTCATTTACCTAGGAAAATCCAAAAATCAATTACAGTGGAAACTTGAGTCGACACACTCGAATTCCTAAAAATGACCGAAAAATAATATTGAAAGATCAAGTAAAATGATATTCTAATAACGACTGGACTATACAACGTCTATTTGTCGATGAAATGACACCTCTGTGCCAACGAAAGCTTGCATTTAGCGGAAACCTATTGTTGTCCGCTGGGCACGACCCATGTGCTAACTTCATTGTGCCATTACTTCCTTCACAAAATTTTGTTTCAAGTCGTCTTATAGTCCTTAGAAATCTCTTTTGATGTATTACAACAGCCTCAACTCAACCGCCCTAAAATGGCAGCGAAAATGACTAAAATTCAGGGCCAAAGCTACAATTCGCTATAGTTCAAGAACGAACGCCAAACTTGAAAATTCTGTTCCGAGCAAACCGTACGCTCAAATCATGATCTGTAAAATGCTATAGCTACACAACATCCTAAATTATCATTTTCACAAAAATACATAGCTCAACAACTCAAAATCAGACTTTGCAGCACAAATCTCAAAAAAATTCGAATTTCAAGCCCTATTTGTGACGATTCGTTTGAATAGACAATTAAAGACTTCAATCACTTAACGTGCTGCAAAATGGAGTTGAGTGGGCTTGGTGAGGCGTTCGGGTCATGAGCGCGCCAAATTTTTTTCCCCTTTTCCCTTTTTCCTTTCTATTCTTTCTTTTCTCTCCCCCGTTTCTTTCTTTCCCCTGCTTCTGCCCGTGCTCTTCTCTCTCTCTCTCTCTCCCTCTTTCTCTTTAAAAACACAGCCGAAGCTTCCTCTTTTCTCTCATTCTGTTGCTTTTGTTGACTTTTCAAACGCTCTTTCTTTTTCTTTTTTTTTTAGCCCATATATTACATTCTTTTCCCTCCTTAAAAAATTTTGTCCTCGAAATTTACAACTACCTCAATCATGAAACAAGTGAGGGTATTTGTATCTTGCGTCCTCCTCAAGTTCCCAAGTGGTCTCTCTCTCCGTATAATTTTTCCACTGGATCTTCACATTAAGGATAGTACGTCGTCGTAACACCTGATCCTTTATATCGATAATACGAATGGACTGCTCTTTGTACGTTAAGTTTTCTCTTAACTTCAACGGTGTAAAATCTAGTATGTGATCAGGATTTGGTACATATTTTCGTAATAAAGACACATGGAACACATTATGGATTCTGGATAATGCTGGTGGTAAAACCAGTTTATAAGCAACTTCACCAATCTTTTTTAATGTCAAGAATGGTCCCACATACCTTGTCCTGCATTGTGAGCCTATTTGAGTCTTGGGCAGATGACCCTGGGTCGGACCCAACCCGGGGTTCCAACCCGGGTTGTTTAATATATTATTATTATTATTATTATTATTATTATTATTATTATTATTATTATTATAAAAAATAAAAAATAATTTATTTTCAGAAATAAAAAAAAATAAAAAAGCCTTATTTTCCCAAATAAGCCATAAAGTCATAAAAATTCAAAAAATGATTTATATTTAAAAATAATAATAAAAAAACCAAAATATGTTTTTCCTCCACAAAAATGCATGGAAAATCCCTCAAAAATCCAAAAAAGCCTTAGGGTTTAAACAAGATTAGGTACCGAAAGGGCAATAGTGATTAACTAGTATAATCAAGTCCCCGAACCTAGTTTCTTTGGTTGCGCAAGAGCGAGTATTTCTCCCGATACTTTGCTTGGGTTTCTAATCGACCAACCATAAATTGATTAGTGGTGACTCCATTTTAAAATTAACTTACAGATTAAAAACATAGACCATTAAGTCATGAATTGATGGACTTGGGAGAGTCCGGGTTAAAATAGACCTAACCGAACCATTAGCCTCTCCCGGCGCCCGCCTTAATTGGGCACTGTCACGACCTCTTTTTTTCCGTCCGGGGAAAAGGAAGAGGGTTTAGGGGTATTTGCCTAGAGAGGTGGACCAATGGCTCTAGATTAGGCGCGGGCTCTCCCAAGCCCATACCTTGCGCGACGTTGGATTCGTTTTTAATTCTTAACAACCTATGTAATTCTAGGAGTTGACACGGGAGTGTTGTCTCGATTTATATGCAACCAGAGATTTCTAGGAACGGGGACTCATTTACGCCAATTTTTCTATTAGCGCCCTTGCGGTACCACTAACTTGGAATGTTGTTTATCTAAATGGCCATACAATCTTGATTACCAATTATAATCTTTATGAAACCACTAAGTGTCCATGCAAATGTTTTTGTAGTTTTTTTTTAAATGTCTAGACTAATTCTAACATAATTTAGAAGGGAAATTTACACTCAAATTAATGAAAAGTGGCGCGTAAGTGAACATCCAAGAAATTGAAATGACTTGAAAATAAACGCAGAAAAGGTAAACCGGATACAAGTCGGGCAAATAATATTACATGGCCTTGTTATCACGCCCCGGGACAGGACCCCCATGAGCAAAATGGAAATTTAAATATGCATGAAATTACTCTAGATAATTTTAATCTATACAAAATGGATTATTTACAAAAATGATCATAAAATACCAAAATAGCATTAAATTAGGAAAATGACCTTTTAAAAATAGGAAAATTTCATAGATGCCATTTTTTCCTTAATTTGATACATCTATCACTTTTATATATATATATTTTTATGAAATTTTTGGATGTTTTATTTTTATTTAAATAAAAATAATAATTTCCTAAACCGATATATGCTAACATTGAACAACACAGCACATGAATATCACAATAACCGGGCTCAAATCGACTGTTTCAAGATCGAAACTTGGTTTGCGCATTTCGTTGAACACTTGACGTGCATCAAATAACCCCAAACCAACTTCCTCGGGCCATGTTTGCGGCCTTCAATCTCAACGCATGAGCAATATTATGTGGAACTAAAACATCAAGGTTAAACTACCACATGCAAGGAGTAAGATTAGATAGAAATCACAGCTTAAAACACACGAAAACCAAGCTGGAATCGCCATCAAATATGCGGCTTTGATCTGATTTTCAAAATCTGGGTTTGAACCCAAGTCAAGCAAACAGGTTGAATGCCCATATTCAAGCCCCGACACTCATCACATACGAGATCTAAGGGAAACACTACTTAATATGGGCTTTCAAATGCAAGAAACATCATAGAGAATGACCCACCGAACAACATCAAAACGACCTCTCCAAGAAGCACACATGCAAAACTCTTGAAGAGATTTTAAACACTTAGAAAAATTTTAGCCTCAGAAATCAGTTTTCCGAGCTGTTTTTCCTCTTGATTTTCATGATCAAAACATGCTCAAACTCGAAAATAAATACATCTAGGATGCTTACCTTGCTTCCTAGTTTCATTTTCAAGTGGTTTTTGGCCGATGAAACTGACAAAATATCCTCGGGGGCCTGTGGAAGTTGGCTTCTTCAACTGGAAATGGGATCTGCAAAAAAAAAAAAAAAAACTGACAACGAAGGCCTTCGTTGACCTCTAACATTAGACTTCAAGACGTATTTTGTTGGAAAACTTGACACCACGCCAAACTATATGTATTCTAGTTTGGGTTAAAAGTCAAGATTTTCCTCATTTGTCTCTCAACTTTCTCAAAAACACTGGCTTTCCTCACTCGTGACCAACCAGTCTCGACACTTAGAAAAATTTTCGGATTTTCTTGGTCCGCCAGGACGGCATTGTTTCGGGGGACTTTAGGAGGCCTTCCCAATCTCCATTTGGGACGTGCGACCTATGGTTGGAAATATCTTTGAGTGAAGTTTCACTCTCTAGTTAAACGTTTTGGCTAATTTTGGCCACAGGTATGTGAAAATCTCACTTTTCTCTCTCAAGGTCAGTTTGGATTTTTTTTTTTCTGGAGTTACTTCTGAAGGTGTGTTTGAGGAACGATTCCGAGCTCTCCCCTTTCCCTCTCGTCTCCTCTCTCATCCCTTGACAGACCTTGCTTCAGTGATCTTATCCCCTGAATTGAGGGATTTTTGGTCGGTCTTTTGTCCACCTACCACGCCCGCCAACCGAGCTAGTTCACCTACTCTTCTGACTTAAGCCTATTTTTTAACTTCTATAGCTGTTGAGTGTGCAGACTTTGCTGCGACTTTCCCTCGCTTTCAGCAGCTTATCCCTGGCGAATTTTCGTCCACTTGTACTACTATATACGGTCTTCCATCACGTGCAAAGATCAACCTAAATGGTCAGCTGAGTGGGATATGGTGGGGCCACCAATATGGCTACTTAGCAGCTCCAAATTAAGACTTAATCGTGGACTTAGATTTGGTAGCTGGTTTGGGTGCTTTAATCCATCACTTTGGCTGCCGTTTTTGATCAATTAGGAAGTTCATGTATAGTAGTTTAAGATCTCGACCAGATTTCGCAATTGTGCCCACCCAATTTTGCAAAAAAGTCCCTCAAAGTTGGCTATTTTCTTATTCGAAAATACCCAATTCAATACAAATGTGGTCTTTTTGGCTCGATTTGATTGATTCGACTTGGCCCAAATTCAATTTCAACTTAATTGGTGACCAAGATGATGATTTAAGGGCTAGGGCGCAAATTTTGCAAATTGGTCCCTCAACTTTTGGAAATTACATTTTGGCCCCAACTTGCCATTTGAATTCCAATCTGACCTCCTGGGCTTGGCTAGTCACATTTAGATCATTGGCCCCAACTTTTTTTCTTTTTTTTTTTTTTAATTTTTTTAACCTTTTTTTATCTTTTATCTTTTTTAAAAAAAATTTTAAATTTTTTTAGGGAAAACATCTTCCATTTTAAATACCTCGATAATCTATGTACAATAATTTGGGCAAAAATTAGGTGTCAACAACGCCCCTCTTTGGAAGGAAGCTCAAAGAGATTTCTTTCAAAGATAAGGTGACACCTAATGTTTTGTTTTTTTTTTTTTGTTTGTTTTTTTCTTCTTTTTTTTTTTGAAAATAGCAAAATGAAAATGCAAGTTAGCTTAATGTAAAGTGCGTGATCTAGGGTTTAAGGATATACCCACGAACTTTGTGGTTTAAGATAGTCCCACTAACCTTATGGTTTAAGGCAGTCCCACTAACCGTGTGGTTTAAGACAGTCCCACGAACCGTGTGGTTTAAGGCAGTCCCACTAACCGTGTGGTTTAAGGCTGTCCCACTAACCTTGTGGTTTAAGGCAATCCCACTAACCGTGTGGTTTAAGGCAGATCCACTAACCGTGTGGTTTAAAGCAGTCCCACTAACCTTGTGATTTAAGGCAGTCCCACTAACCGTATGGTTTAAGGTAGTCCTACTAACCGTGTAAATTGTATGGTTTTAGGATGACTAAGAACCTCTTGAAAATGTATAGTTTAAGGCTAACCCATGAACCCTTTGGAATTGCATGGTTTAAGGGTAACCAAGAACTCTTGAAAAAGCATGGTTTAAAGCTAACCCATGAACCCTTTGAAATTGCATGGTTTAAGGGTAACCATGAAAATGTATGGTTTAAGGCTAACCCATGAACCCTTGAAAATTGCATGGTTTAAAGGTAACCAATAACCTCTTGAAAAAGCATGGTTTAAAGCTAACCCATGAACCCTTTAGAATTGCAAGGTTTAAAGATAACCAAGAACCTTTTGAAAATGCATGGTTTAAAGCTAACCCATGAACCCTTTAGAATTGCATGGTTTAAGGATAACCAAGAACCTCTTGAAAATGCATGGTTTAAGGATAACTCATAAACCCTTTGAAATTGCCAGGTTAAGGATAACCAAGAACCTTTGGAAAATGCATCGTTTAAGGCTAATCCAAGAACCCTTTAGAATTGCATGGTTTAAGGATAACCAAGAACTTTTTGAAAATGCATGGTTTAAGGCTAACCCAATGAACCCTTTGGAATTGCAAGGCTTAAGGAGACCAAGAACCTCTTGAAAATCGTGTGGTTTTTCTGGAGAAACTTGTCATTCGAGAATATTATGAAGTGGATATTGCACATCAAATAGAATTCATTATAACAAGTATTCTAGTAGCGAAAGCATACTAGATGAGATCAATTTCAGCATATGTCATCAGAAACAATATCAAGAGTGTATCGGTAATGAGAAAGCAATGATTGCATAAACAAATCAAACTAATTCCGACCACTTGACAAATTCGCAAAACTGTCATCACTCTCGGATGATATCATTAATCGTCAAATTCTCTTGGGAGAGAAGTCCTTGTTGAAATGACCTTGACTCATGAGAAAAGTCTGTTAAGTATGCCGAGCAAGGACACCCAGTCAAAAAGGGCTTCTCGCATATTCTCAAGAAAAAGGGCTATTTGATCCCATCTATTCATGTGGGAAATAAACTGATCACTCAACCTTACTCTTCCAGTGTGCAAGGCTTTGAATCATTCGTAATAAGTACACATTGACCAATCTAAGAGGTCTTTTAAAAGGACCGTAGTGCAGGTTTGGTCATGGTTTTAGCAATGGATAAGCATCATTGGCTATGAAATGAATTAATCACTAATCGACATCTCCGCCAGGTTTACAAGTCAAGAAACCTTCAGATGAGATAAGACAACCTTACTCTCACTTCTTCGAGCGGCATCTTCTTTAGGAAGTCCTTATTTCCACTTTGAATCATCCCAATCTGAAGAGACTTTGGAAATGGGTTGTAATGTTGATTCGGGAAAGGTTCAAAAGGCTTAGCTCAAAAGGCTTAGAACTTTTTGTCAAAGGGGGATTTGGGAGTTGGTGATTATCATGGCATCATTACCATATCATCCATTTTTTTAAAGCACTAAATGTTTAGAATTCAAATTGTCTCGAAAGTTCTTTGACTAATCATCTTAACATAATGGCTTTTGCATTTGCAATGATTCTCTTTTCAATGCAGGCATTTTTTTTTTTTTGCCATTTTTTTTTGCCACTCTCTCTCCCCTTTTTTTTTTTTTTTTTGGGCATTGGCCTTACTTTTACCAGACACACTGCTTTTTCATGCCCCTTAATTTTCACTTGACTTTTGTTCTTTCAAACTTTTTGAGCTCTTGGGACTTTCAAGATGCTTTTCATATTCTCATATAAACACCAATTGCATTGGTAAATCATGTGCCCTGCCGCAATGTGGGGAGATAATCACCACTCGAGTTTTAGAAATGAATAGTTAGGCTCAATATGGTTTAAGCAAAGGGTATCGGTGTTTGGGTAGAGAAAAGAATGCTCTTCTTCACCTTGGGATGCTTCGAGCTTCCATAAGAATTCACCTGAAGTTACCACAAAAAAGATTTATGCAAGTGAGAGTAAAGAAACTTTTCTCATCTTCCCTCTCAAATAATGTCAACCCAAACCTCCGTAATTGCCCCATCGTGGGGTGGTTCTTGACAGGGATATTTTGTAGAAAATTCTTCACATTAAAAGGCTCAAATAGGCTAACTATTGTCACCTGTAGTGTGTATGATAGAGGAAAGAAATGCCTCTTATCATCTTGATCTATGTAACGCTTGCAAATGAATTCATTGACCTTAAAGGACACGGGTTTTCTTTTTCACTCAAATCCCAGAGTGCTTAAAGGACATGTTTGGAAATGGGTTGCCTTTCCTCATCCTAAGTGTTTCTCGCTTGGCATAAGTGACATCGCCTTTCATTTTTGTTGAGATCATCTAGGTGGATTAACCTCCATAGAGAATTTTGATTCGAAATGAGTGATCCATCGAGTGGATGGACAATTTAAAGATAAAGAAGATTTTTGCAAACCTTGTGGAAAACTTGTTTCTTCAATTTCCTTTTTTTTTTTTTTGCGTGTTTCTAGAAAAACACTAAATGTTCTCTTTTTTTTTTCTTTTTTTTTTGTGTGATGGAAATTCTCCATTTGTTTTTCATTTGATTTTGAGAAGAAGGGTACTTACCTATGCCTTAGTAGTCAGACGACCTATGAAGAACAACAAGGGAATGTGTTAGCACATCAATCCTCAGGGATTGTAAAACTGGAAACGATACAACATTACCCTTGGTCAGTTTCACCATTTGGCGGAAAACAGCGAAATGAACATACTGTTTTAAGGCTTGAAGAGAATCTCAGGTCTTTGGTTTCATTAGTTCAAACATTTTCTTCTTTTTGCAAAAATAAAAGATGCAAAAGTTTTTTATTTTTTATTTATTTATTTATTTATTTTTTTACATGGCAACCTTGTTGCCGCTTCCAGGATCGAACCCTGGCCGTTTCGGGCCACTTCATTCCCCATACCACCAGGCCGAAGCGCTGGTGGTGTCCATGGGGCGCTTCTTTTTTTATTTAATTGAACCGGCTCTAGAACGACACATATTTTAAGCCAACTTAGGTGACTTTGTCATGTGTAAACTCCACATGCTTACTTGGTTGATATAGATTATGCTTAAATCAATTTCTCGAGTTTGTTCCTCGAATATTGACGCTTCCTATCAAACAAAGGAACTACGTCAAAAATGAAGTTTAGATGAGGCATTTTGGAAATGATACCGAATTACCCTTCTCCTACATCTGACTTTAAATGTCTTGTGTTTCCTCTTTATGTGCCTTTGCTCCTCAGGTGTTAACATTTCCTTGAAGATCTTCCTTTCAAAGATGTTATCGAATTCACTAAATGTAAGTGGGCGTCAAAGATGAAAAGAGAGGGGTACTCCTTGTTTCGACATGTGAGGGCATTGCTCCGTGGATATTTTGCTCCATTTATTCCATCAAAATGGATGGTTGGGCCTTAGCATGCCTTCTTGGTATAAGGTGTTGCTCCAACGGTCAATGTGCACCTTTTCCTACAAGAGATAGGGCATGTTACTTATATTCCAAAATTGAATTGGACTAATTTAGAAACAATACTCCCTTTTTGTGCTGAATCAATTGACTTTGTTTCATCTTGCTTCACAGGTGAGAGTTACTCTACGTTGAGTGAGTTGCCCCGTTTATCAACTACAAGGAAAAAGAGACGTGATATGTTATTTTCAGATTCGACGTGATTCATTTTAGGAATGGTATACTCCCTTTTACAGCATATCTGATGACTGCGTTCCATCCTGTTTCCTTGGCTATGGGGATGGATTTGCTTGCATGATTGACAACGACTCACTTGACAAATGTCTATTCCATTTGAATCTTTCCCTTTTTAGAAGTCGGATGACTCAGGCATTACGTGCCCCCGATCCATTTTGTTGCCAACTGCCCCAATTAAATTTTCCTGCACATATGGAAACAATGTATTATTTCTATTCTTAGGTACATTAGGTTTAGGAACGAAGTACACCTTTTTTCAAAATCGGGCAATTCCGCATCTCATCATATCTTTGTGGAGGAAGGGAAGATATTGTCCTTATGGTCGAATGCATGCCACACTGAGTTAGATAACTTGTCCATATGCAGCTACATTACGTTGGATTAATAAATTTTCGTTTCATTTGAAACCTTCATGCTTTATTCAGTTTCCCGCGTACTCCTTTTAGGCTAGGTGATCTTTTGCCATTTTTGCTGCATCAATGCATTTCCCACTTCACAATCTGTAAGCATGGGTGGCTATGTCAATTTATGAATGAGTTGTTTTGACTTTTGGAATGAACACACCCTTTTCTTTTAGAGATCGTGTGATTCTGGACCAGGTTGTCCTCCCTGTGTAATCTTGTTGCTTGCTGGTAATTTGCCTCACTAAAATATGCACAAAGTGCAAGGACAAATCATTCCTAAAATAAATTGAATTTAACTTGAAATGATTACCACCTTTTATTTGAAGGCAACATTTGATGACTGATTCTTGTTTGTGTACATCTACATCTTGAAGTGTTGTCTTGCAGACCACCAATAATTATCTTCATATAGGATTGGATGCCAAGACACCATTGGAAGTGTAGGGATTGCAGTTGCTTTTCATGTTTGCAACCAATGGAGTAGTTTGATGCCAAAGAATGTCTACATATTTCTTCTTCCACAAGGAATGTCAAATTAATATGAGGTCATCCAAGATGTGGAACTTCGTTAGGCTAGTAGATTTGTGATTTTCGAGGCTTTGACGGTTCTTTTCACATTTAATCACAATGTTTGAATTCATATGCTGCGAAAATATTTCTATAGTTCATGGCTCAACCACTTATGCCCATAAATGAGCATGAATTGGTGCATCTCATGACTTGCTCGGTTAGGGAAAGGCCCGCGCTTTTGTTAGCCTTGAACAAAACCGTCATTTTACCTATTTGACAAAAATGGATGGTCGAGTTAGTTGCTGAATAAGAAATTCCTATTGGAACGATTACAACCTTACCCCCTCAAAGCATCATTTTGCAGATCAACCTGTGAAAGCGATTAAGTGAAGAGATAAAATATTTTGCAAGTTCTTCTTGAAACTCATTTTCAAACATTTTGAATCTAAGGCATAAAACTCAGCCCAGAAAGTCCGTTTGAAACACTTCAAGTGTTTTAAAGAATATAACTTTTATGAACTCTAACTTCATTATTAAAAAATGTGAGTTGTATGATTTACAAAAGCATTTGATTGGGTCCACAATCAAAACCCAAAACACAAAACACGGTTCTTGACAAGGATAAAGTACAAGAAGCTCTTTTGTAGAGGAGCATAATAAGCACAATTCTCATCCTAGCTTTAAAGTCCACATTTGGCATGGTCAAGCAAGAGGAGTTCAAGGAATGGTTGTCACGCATGACCTACAAAAGGAAGATTATGTCAGTACATGAATGAAAAATTGATCTTTCAATAAAGCCGCCTCTTACAATGAAATCGAGGCGATGATACCTTCTCCGTAGTATCCACTTATGAGAATTTGGTATTTCGTCAAGATTTTATTAGTAAGAGGAGATTTCATTAAAAGATCGATCCGCGGCTATCAATTGAATGCCCACTCTGTTCGAAAAGTTTCATACACAAATGGGGCATTGATTTTGAAAAATTAATTTGTAATTTCACTCATGCAAAGGTGAGGTGATTTTTATTTTGAGAAATCAATACACAAAATGTGATTTGAATTTTTATTTTCGAAATGAGACCAAGGAAGAATTTTATTGAAATTTTGATTTTAATTCTATGCCCCGAAATGTAATCTTGACTTGGAAGAATTTCTATACAAAATGTGACTTTGATTTTGTAATTGAAAATTTAAACAAAAACATATGTTCTAATCTAGGCCAAATCAGATGCATTTGAAATGTTTGTTTATCAAGAGTGAATGCGAGCCTACATTTTCAAGGGCATTCCATTGATTTCCATGAATCTCCAATAAATAAAAATTTCAATCCGAAGTGAGCAAGTAGATGGAGAAATCATACTTACAGTAGGTGAAGAGACCCCCCCTTTTTTTTTTTTTTTAAAATCACATAGACATGCGGATGTAAACTTGTGAGGTTTGACACATAAAGGTGGAATTCTAAAGGCTTAAGGTCCCCATTTTGATTAGATCAAAAGAGTTTTCCCCACTCCGCGCTGACGTCGGACAATTCTCTTTATCATTAATCAAAATGAGCGGGACCAAAAGTGGATAACCATGGGTCATTCCCCGCACGGGTTCCATCTTTTGGCACCTTCTATGGGCCTCCTAATGCGATCGGGGTTTTAGATCGCGGGTGGTGTGTGTAAATGTGCAGTGCTAAGATAAGTATAAATGCACACACATCGATTGATATCCAAACAACACTTCAATTTCATCCATATAGGCATACATTCCTACGCCTCCCTACAAAAGAGATGGGTTAACAAACACTCCACCCCTTATTACTCCAAACCTACAAAAACATTTAACACATTGTTAGCAGGCTAACCTTGTTTTCCACGCGACTTTGACACGCGCTATCAAATGAAGACCATGTTAGTGAACAACCAACCAAATTATTATGGCCTAAGTCTTCTAAGGTTTGTAACCAAGTCCCCAATGGAGTCGTCAAGCTGTCACGACCTCTTTTTTTCCGTCCAGGGGAAAAGGAAGAGGGTTTAGGGGTATTTACCTAAAGAGGTGGACCAATGGCCCTAGATTAGGCGCAAGCTCTCCCAAGCCCATACCTCGTGCGACGTTGGATTCGTTTTTTAGTTCTTAACAACCTATGTAATTCTAGGAGTCGCCACTAGCCTATTGGGGTCGGCTAGAAACCAATCAAGACACGGGAGTGTTGTCTCGATTTATACGCAACCAGAGATTTCTAGGAACGGGGACTCGTTTATGCCAATGTTTCTATTAGCGCCCTTGCGGTACCACTAACTTGGAAGGTTGTTTATTTAAATGGCCATACAATCTTGATTAACAATTATAATCTTTATGAAACCACTAAGTGTCCATGCAAATGTTTTTGTAGTTTTTTTTTAATGTCTAGACTAATACTAACATAATTTAGAAGGGAAATTTACACTCAAATTAATGAAAAGCGGCGCGTAAGTGAACATCCAAGAAATTGAAATGACTTGAAAATAAACGCAGAAAAGGTAAACCGGATACAAGTCAGGCAAATAATATTACTTGGCCTTATTATCACGCCCCGGGACAGAACCTCCGTGAGCGAAATGGAAATTTAAATATGCATGAAATTACTCTAGATAATTTTAATCTATGCAAAATGGATTATTTACAAAAATGATCATAAAATACCAAAATAGCATTAAATTAGGAAAATGACCTTTTAAAAATAGGAAAATTTCATAGATGCCATTTTTGCCTTAATTTGATACATCTATCACTTTTATATTTTCTTTTGAAACTTTTGGATTTTTTATTTTTTATTTAAATAAAAATATAATAATTTCCTAAACGGATATATGCTAACATTGAACAACACAACACATGAATATCACAATAAACGGGCTCAAATCGACAATTTCAAGATCGAAACTTGGTTTGCGCATTTCATTGAACACTTGACGTGCATCAAATCATCCCAAACTAGCTTCCTCGAGCCATGTTTGCGGCCTTCAATCTCAACGCATGAGCAATATTATATGGAACTAAAACATCAAGGTCAAACTATCACATGCAATGAGTAAGATTAGATAGAAATCACAGCTTAAAACACACGAAAACCAAGCTGGAATCGTCATCAAATATGCGGGTTTGATCTAATTTTGCAAATCTGGGTTTGAACCCAAGTCAAGCAAAACAGGTTGAATGCCCATATTCAAGCCCCGACACTCATGACATACGAGATCTAAGGGAAACGCTACTTAATCCGAGTGAAAGTAGGTATTATGAGCTTTCAAATGTAAAAACATCATAGAGAATGACCCACTGAACAACAGCAAAACGACCTCTCTAAGAAGCACACATGCAAAACACTTGAAGAGATTTCAAACACTTAGAAAAGTTTCAGCCTCAGAAATCAGTTTTCCGGGCTGGTTTTCCTCTTGATTTTCATGATCAAAACATGCTCAAACTCGACAATAAATACATCTAGGATGCTTACCTTGCTTCCTAGTTTCATTTTCAAGTGGTTTTTGGCCGATGAAACTGACAAAATATCCTTGAGGGCCTGTGGAAGTTTGCTTCTTCAACTGGAAATGGGATCTGCAAAAAAAAAAAAAAAAAAAAAGAACTGACAACGAAGGTTTTCGTTGACCTCTAACATTAGACTTCAAGACGTATTTTGTTGGAAAACTTGACACCACGCCAAACTATATGTATTCTAGTTTGGGTTAAAAGTCAAGATTTTCCTCATTTGTTTCTCAACTTTCTCAAAAACACTGGCTTTCCTCACTTGTGACCAACCAGTCTCGACACTTAGAAAAATTTTCGGACTTTCTTGGCCCGCCAGGAGGGCACTGTTTCGGGGGGCTTTAGGAGGCCTTCCTAATCTCCATTTGGGATGTGCGACCTATGGTTGGAAATATCTTTGAGTGAAGATTCACTCTCTAGTTAAATGTTTTGGCTAATTTTGGCCGGTATGTGAAAATCCCACTTTTCTCTTTCAAGGTCGTCTGGATTTTATAGGTTTTTTTTTTTTTTTTTTTTTTTTTTCTGGAGTTGCTTCTGAAGGTGTGTTTTAGGAACGATTCCGAGCTCTCCCCTTTCCCTCTTGTCTCCTCTCTCTCATCCCTTGAAAGACCTTGCTTCAGTGATCTTATCCCCTGAATTGAGGGATCTTTGGTCGGTCTTTTGTCCACCTACCAAGCTTGCCAACTGAGCTGGTTCACCTACTCTTCTGACTTAAGCCTATTTTTTAACTTCTGCAACTGTTAAGTGTGCGGACTTTGCTGCGACTTTCCCGCGCTTTTAGCAGCTTATCCCTGGCGAATTTTTGTCCACTTGTACTACTATATACGGTCTTCCATCACGTGCGAAGATCAACCTAAATGGGCGGCTGAGTGGGATATGGTGGGGCCACCAATATGGCTACTTAGCAGCTCCGAATTAAGACTTAATCGTGGACTGAGATTTGGCAGCTGGTTTGGGTGCTTTTTGATCCATCACTTTGTCTGCCATTTTTTATCAATTAGCAAGTTCATGTATAGTAGTTTAAGATATTGACCAGATTTCGCAATTGTGCCCACCCAATTTTGCAAAAAGTCCCTCAAAGTTGGCTATTTTCTTATCCGAAAATACCCAATTCAATACAAATGTGGTTTTTTTTTATCAATTTGATTGATTCGACTTGGCCCAAATTCAATTTCAACTTAATTGGTGACCAATATGATGATTTAAGGGCTCGGGCGCAAATTTTGCAAAATTTGCGAATTGGTCCCTCAACTTTTGGAAATTGCATTTTGGCCCCAACTTACCATTTGAATTCCAATCTAACCTCTTGGGCTTGGCTAGTCACATTTAGACGATTGGCCCCAACTTTTTTTTTTTTTTTTAATCTTTTTTAACCTTTTCTTATCTTTTATCTTTTTTAAAATTTTTTTAAAATTTTTTTTTTTAGGGAAAACATCTTCCATTTTAAATACCTAGATAATCTATATGCAATAATTTGGGCAAAAATTAGGTGTCAACAGGCATCGAAAAAAGAGGTCGTGACAGCTTGGCGACTCTATTGGGGACACTTGAGGACTTAGGCCATTTTATCTTGTTTAAACACTTTACTGACTTGTTTTTGTTTGTTTTTTATGTAGGTCAGTAGCTTAGAGGTTTATTTGTTAGAATTTTTGTGATTATAAACTGTTGTGCATGCTTAACTATTTTAACACTACACATGGCATATACAACCCGGCTGCTAGACTTGGGCTGCCATAGGATATTTAGGATGGTGTTAAGAAAGATATGGCCTCGAATGCGAAACTGCGATGTAGATGTTACATTTCTTTTCTCCGAATTTCTTTAGGTAGAGCCGATGTTAAGAGGGTGTGCTGCCAACGCGAGACTACGACAGGTAGACACCCTTTTAATTTCAACAAGCCTTCTTAGTTAGAAATTGAGCCGCACATATCATGTGCATGTCTATGTGATTGTCATCAATTTTCTCGCGTGAAGTAAGTTTTTTTTCGTGTACTTTGCGATTCACTTACCTTCCTATATATATTGAGCGTTCCATGATTAGTTTAGGATTTGATACCATGGTCATTTAAATTCGGAAGTAATTGCCATAAAGTTTAAAAAAAAAAAAAAAAAACTTTTGCAAGAGAAATTACTTTCAGTTGATGTTTTTATTCTCAAGCATGTTTCAAAGTTCTTTTCCGCAAGGATTTTCATTTGCCTCAAATAGGGGATAGAAGTCTTTTTCAAAATTTGTTGAAAACAAAAATATTTCAATACCAAAAGCTTTTGTCAAGACAAGATGTTAAATTTTATCTTGTTCACTTCGTGTCTCAGAATTATCATCCCGTTTGACTTAACTGATAGGGGACATTTGAAGCCAAAACATCATATGAATTGGCCAAATTCAAAGACACCCTTCCAAGAAAGTAGGGGCAAACAGAAAGGATCATCCCGCTTCAAAAAAAAAAAGTAAGTCTTATTCCTTGAACATAATTTCAGAAATAATGTCATCTCTCTTCTATTTATAGGAGACAGAAGATAGGATGTAATAGGCATAGGCATACAGTTAAATTCGACGCATGCATACCATGGTAGCTCAAGGCAGGATAGCCTCCTCCATGCAATCTTTAGCCTTCACACTTTCTTTGACAAGCCAAGAAGCACAAGGAAGAAATTTCTTCAATAGTAAAATCCAGACAATCGAAGTGGGTCTCTAGCCCCCTATTTTCGATGATGACGTTAGGGCTTGGAAATTTCAATTCTTGCTCCATACGTATGCTCTCCCCATGAAGTGATTGCCATCAGAGAATTGGAGGTTTTGATTGTCCATCTCAAATTCCATGAAAACTTGAGGTACATGACTATGCCAAATACTGCTAATGTTCATATGGTCAAAGACATAAAAAAAAATTCCACGGAAGGAAGATGTTGAAGATAAATCAACAACCATCAATCATGCATACATGGCCACGAACGAGAAAGGCCAATCGAAAGAGATGTCGAAATGAGTCAAGATGAAGAGGCTGCCATCAACATTTAGAGATCCCTAAGAGTTAGCAAATACAAACTCTGAAGAAGGGTAATTTGGTATCATTTCCAATACTCCCTCTCTTTGAACTTGCTTTTGACGTATTTTCCATATTGATAAGAAGCATCAGGATTCAAGAACCAAGCTTAATGGTTAATTTGGGCAAATCAAATGACTCATATTGAATTCACTTAACTTGGTATGAAAGGACGTGTCATCTAGAAGCCGATTCAGTTAAATGAAAAAAGAAGCGCCCTGCGGACACCACCGGCGCTTTAGCCTAGTGGTGACCTAACGAAGTGAAAAGTGCAGGACTTCATATCCTCCTCATGCCTCAGGTCTATCCAATCATCTGCAAACAAGTGAAGGGTAATGTTGTATTGCTTTCGGTTATTCGACTCCTAAAAGAGTTCGTGACTAACGCACTTTTTTTTGTCTGGTGCAGGATCACCTGACCGTCGAAGATATAGACAACAAATCAATAGGAGGCATGACAAACTCTCTTAAGCAAAATGGCATCCTAAGTAATCGCTAAAGTAAATGATAGAAACCTTTCAAGCCTCAAATCAC
Source organism: Eucalyptus albens (assembly GCA_014182695.1). Classification (NCBI taxonomy): domain Eukaryota; kingdom Viridiplantae; phylum Streptophyta; class Magnoliopsida; order Myrtales; family Myrtaceae; genus Eucalyptus; species Eucalyptus albens. The sequence continues at coordinate 37,115,020 of CM024655.1, forward strand.
GTGTGATCTTGGCCCTATTGATTAATCTATTTCCACATCTTCTCTTCTGCAGGGGCTAAAGCAGAAAGGCTTGTCAAATCAATCATCAGATCCCCAACCCCAGTTGATTATTCTTGTGTCATCTCCCTATTCAATAGGGATGATCCATCGACACCCCTTTTGTGAATAACCCTTTTGATACTCAAGATTTAACATATTTGGAAACACCGTTCTGTTAACCCTTAAAACTGTTAATGGAGTCTTTCTTTTGAGTCAAAACCATTCACTTGTTTTGAGAGTTCAAACTCCATTGTTTTTAAAATGCTGCATGTCGTTTCCAAATGAATTGTGCATGATGATTTTGTCTATCTAAATCACTGATTTCACTAGGGATTATCAGAATAGACAGCTAAGTGAAGAATACAAGATTAATTGAGCATGCTGGATGAGGCGTGTTAGAATGATTAAAGGCAATCCATATCCTACACACAATCCCTTGTCTATACACTTGTGAGATGAGTGCAGAAGATTCTGTGGCTGTAGGATAAAGAGTTCTCTTGCAAATGGTACGATAACCAAAAACAGTAAGAGGCATTTCATTGCGAGCCCTATACACCGGTGAAGCTTTTGTCTTACCCTCCGTCAAGAACCACCCCCACACTGGGGTAGATCGGAGGTGAAGTAGCATCTCAAGGTAAGAAGACGGATAGAAATTTTCTTGCTCATACTTGCATCAATCTTTGGGCGTCTTTATTGCATATGAATACTCGCGTTAATTTAAGTGCCCTAGAATGACGAAGAGCAATTCCTTCTTTATGCACTTGTATTCATTACACAGCACAATTGAGTATGTAATTTTATCCTCGCATTGAGGCAAAACAACAGTTGCTACCATTCAAACAGCATAACCCGGAGCGCTAGCTAGAGATAGAGACGCCAAAGTCTTGTAGCAGTGTTTGCTAGAACTTGCCTAGGCCAGTTCCTCAGACAACAAAAATGACAAACTAGAGGCATGAAAACGCAATGTACCTGATAAAAGCAAGGTCAATGTTCATAGATGAGAAAATTGGAAATAAAAGAGCTTTAGGCATAAAAAAGCAGTGTGCCTAATAAAAGTAAGGCCAATACCCCTCAGACAAAAAAAAAATACAGCTAAGAAAATTGATGTTGCGGTTCAATTAATAGAGCCTCCATCTGATAGTGAGAAGAAAGACCAGTGACAAATGCCAAGGCAATCACCAGCTTTCACCCTGTTACACATAAGTCGAGTCTACGTCACATCCCTATTGTAAAAGTCTCTTCAGACTAGGGCACTTCAATTAACGTAGGATTTCATATGTTTATAAGTATCGCTTGGAGAAGTACGAGCAAGATTATTCTATCTCTTTTCGCAGGATTCTTGACTTGCAAACCAGGAGATGATTGTGCGGCACTTCATAAGCCCTGACCTTGACAGTCTCCTTTGATGAGCCGTTGACCAAGCCTACATTACAATCCCGGCAAAGACCTCTCACATTGGTAAATTCGTACCGCTTGTGAGAATACTCAGACCGCTGTTGACATGATGACAGTGAGATAGTGTGGTCCTTATAAATCCTGCATCAATGGTCAGAATAGCCTTTTCCATGAGAGGGAGCGAAAAGTTCTTTTCAGACTGAAAGTCCCTCATCTGGCATGCTCAAGACATCTACATTCTAAGTTGTCTGTCAAATTTTTCCCAGTGAAACTCAGATGGTACAAAACTAACAAAATTATCATGCATGAATCGCATTTGAACTCATGAATTTACAGCATATACAATCATGTGTGCATATTGTGTAAATAGCACACATACTCTCAGAAATCAAAGATATCGCCAGGTAAGCATATCCCTATCCCCATTTGTCTTTGGGTACCTACCACTGTCTACATACTCTCTTATCGACAATCGACTTGTTCAAGCTGTCTTTCAGAGTTTAGATGCTTGTGATGTCTAGTTATTCCCCATTGTTAGGAGGTGAGAGACTTTCACAAATATGCAAGGCGCATCCTCGATATTCCAACTGTTAGGAGGTGGGAGACCTTCACAAATACGTGAGGTGCGTCCTTGATATTCCATTTATTGAGAGGTGAGAGACCTCCACGAATATCTCAGGTACGTCCTCGATATTCCATCTACCAGGAGACTTTCAAAGACGACCGAGTATTCTCCAGAGTTTGGTACCTGTGATTATCCAGGTACCCTTTTGATACCTACGAATGTCTAGGTATTCTCCAAGAATTTGTACTTGTGATCATCCAGGTATCCTCCAAGAGTTTGTACTTGTAATCCTTCAAGTACCCCTTCAATCCCTGCGAACGTTGAGGTATCCTTCAAGAGTTTGTACTTGTGATCATCCAAGTACTCTTTTGATACCTAAAAGCAATCAGGTATTCTTTAGAAATTCGTACTTGTGATCATCCAAGTACCCCTTCGATGCCTGCGAATGTTTAGGCATCCTTCAAAGTTCACACTTGTGATCATCCAAATACTCTTTTGATACCTGCAAGCAATCAGGTATTTTCCAGGATCTAGTACTTATGATCATCCAAATACTCCTTCAATGCCTACGAATGCCTAAGCACCCTTCAGAATTTGTACTTGTGATCATCCAAGTACCCCTTCAACACCTGCAAAGGTCCAAATATCCTCCAGGTTAGTACTTGTGAATATCCAGGTACTCTTTCAAATACCTGTAAATGTCCAAGTATCTCCCAACAAATAGATGCCCTGAGAAGGGTTGCGCATCCCCTAAGAAAGGTCGAGTACGATCCGATATCCTTGACGAAGATCAAGCAATAGCAAACAGATGCCCTTGGAAAAGTTGGCGCATCCCCCGAGAAATGTCGAGTACCAATCGGTGTTTTAACAGAGATTAGGCACCCCACAAATCAATGCCCCGGGAAAGGTCAGCGCATCTCTCGAGAAAGGTTGGGTACCAACTGTTGTCCATGACAGAGGTTAGGCACCCCACAAACCGATGCCTTGAGAAAGGTCAATGTATCTCCCGAGAAAGGTTAGGTACCAACCGGTGTCCTTGACAGAGATCAGGCACCCCACAAATCGATGCCCTGAGAAAGGTCAGCGCATCTCTCGAGAAAGGTCGGGTATCAACTGATGTCCTTGACAGAGATCAAGCACCTTACAAATTGATTAACTGGGAAAGGTCGATGCATCTCTCAAGAAAGGTTGGGTACCAACCGGTTTCCTTGATAGAGGTCAGGCACCCCCACAAACCGATGCCTTAAGAAAGGTCAGCGCATCTCCCGAGAAAGGTCGAGTACCAATTGGTGTCCTTGACAGAGGTCAGGCACCCCACAAACTGATGCCTTGAGAAAGGTCGGTGCATCTCCCGAAAAAGGCCAGGTACCAACCAATGTCCTTAACAGAGATTAGACACCCCACAAACAGATGCCCTGAGAAAGGTCGTTGTATCCTCCCGAGAAAGGTCAAGTAAACAACTTATTGCTCTAATAGGCGATTGAATAAAGGTTCAGGTCCTGAAAAAGCAATTCCCCATCAAGGCAACTGAAGAAAGGTTCGGGTCATAGACAAACCACTTATTGCTCTAATAAGCGATCGAAGAATGGTTCGGGTCCTGGAAAAGTAATTCCCCGTCAAGGCGACCGAAGAAAGGTTCGGGTCCTAGACAAAACACTTATTGCTCTAACAGGCAATTAAAGAATGGTTCGGGTTCTGGGAAGGCAATTCCCTTTCAAGGCGACCAAAGAAATGTCCGAGTCCTAGGTAAACCACATATTGCTCTAACAGGCGACCGAAGAATGGTTCAAGTCCTGGAAAGGCAATTCCACGTCAAGTCGACCGAAGAAAGGTTTGGATCTTAGACAAACCACTTATTGCTCTAACAGGCAACCGAAGAATTGTTCGAGTCTTGGAGAAGCAACCTCTTCATGTCACCGAGCAAGATGACACATTGATACTTGCCAAACTTAGGATTCACACCCTATCTCACTCACTTCCGGTAAGTAACTACAAGTATCTTCTTATTTGTCTTATTATGTGTAATGTTATATTGCTCATTTTCTATATAGGACACTAGGTCCCAAATAAGATATAATCTATTGCATATGTATAAACAAAATTTAGGTATCAGTTTATCTTTGAAAGCAACCTCTGTAAACTCACCTTCAAAGAGGGGCAAATTGCTGACACCTAACTTTTGATTAGGTTTTCAATTTGGCCTCGCTTTTATGTTTATGTATTTTTCCTTTTTTGGATAATAAATAACAGATAATAACAAGTGAAAACAACAAAAAAAACATGCAAAAACAAGAAAAAAAAGAAGAAGAAGTAGCCCATCGATGCTGGGCCTTCACACCTAGCCCCCCTGTTCTTCCTTGTGCGAGCCCCCTAGAGCTTAGGGCTCGGCCTTTTTCCCCAAAACCTGGCCCCCCTGCTTGTCTTCTTCCTCTGTTGTCTTCTTCCTAGATCAGCAACATGCGCCGGAGGCGAGGACGTGCGCAACGCCGAAATGGAGGAGGAGACGGTGACGTATCATAGAGTGGATGCATCTTCAATGCAAGGCGGCCTAGCTAGAGCCACCTTGATGGATGGGATGCCGGTTTGGCCAGCGGAGGTCATTCGGCATGTGAAGGACCAACGATCGGACCTTTGTCAACTAGCCCCCCTCGCCTATAAATAGGGCATCGGGGGGAGGCCAAAAGGAGGGTGAAGATGGAGATCACCGATGGCAAGCCTTAATAGCTTCCCTTGAGAGACTTCAGGGGAGGCCCGAGGACAAACCGTCGGAGATCTTAGATCTAGTCGAAGAAGACGACCGGAGAAGTTGGCTCCGGAGGAGGGAAGCTAGGGCTGTGAGTAGAGAAATCTAGATCTGAGGGAGAAGGAATCGAAGTCGAGGAGGGCGGAGAAGTCCTATTTCAGATCTGAGAGAAATCAGGTCAAGAACGTGAGCTTCTCTTCGCCGTCACAGCACCAGTTGCTAGACCCGACACCTCCGCAACCAAGAGAACTAGAGGAGAAGAAAAGGCAAAGACAATCAGGTCAGATCTGGTGGGGAGAAAGCTCGCCGTCATTGCTGCTGTAGCTACTGCTTCCCTCCTCGACGCCATCCCCAGCAACACCGCCGTGTTGTACCCTCGTTGTGGATAGGTAACAAACTACCGACTAACTCGTCATCGCCGTCACCGCCACCATCGTTGTCAAGCCCGTCGTCGCTGCCATCATATTCATCTACCCAAAGTGACGTCTTAGGGCACGTTTGGTAACGATTCTTCTGGGAGCCGATTATGATCGAACCGATTCTTTTTATTCCGTTCCCGGAACCGATTCTAAGCATTTTAAGCCGTTTGGTAATTGTCCAAAATTTCTGCTTCCGAATTAGAATTGCGTTTGGTACCGTGTTCATTAATTCTGTTCCAAATCAATTTCTTTTAATTTTTAAATATTTTTTTTACTTTTTCCTTTGTTTTCTTTTCTTTTTTTCATTTTTTCATTTTTTCTTTTCATTTTCCATTTTTTTCTTTTCTTTTTCTTTTTTTTTCCTTTTTCTTTTCTTTTTCTCACCTTCTTCTTCTTCTTTCCGGCCGGCAACCTCACCGGAGCATCGCCCCCTCGTCGGCCGAGCCTCGCCCGCGGCGGGCGAGGCTCGGCCGAGCCCCGCCGGTGGCCAAGTCGACCTCGTCGAGGTTGGGCGAGGCCCGCCGCCACCGGGCGGGGCCGGGCGAGCCTCGCCGGTGGCCGGGCGAGCCTCGCCCGGCCACCGGTGGGGCCGGGCGTCGCTAGGCTCGCCCGCCCCCGCCCGATCCCCGGCGAGGCTCGGCCTCGCCAGATCTGGGAGGCCGAGCCTCGCCGGTGGCTAGGCAAGCCTCCGGCGAGCTCGCCGGACCGGCGGCGGCCGGCGGCCAGCGTCGGCGGTGGACGGCGGTGGCGGATGGCGGACGGTGGCGGGCGGTGGTGGACGGCGGTCGCGAGATGGTCAAGGGAAGAAGAAAATTTATTGATTTTGATTCTCAAATTCGTTCCCCTAACAAGAATCAATTTTTTTTTTATTCTTGATTCTCGTTCCCAATCTGTTCCCGAGAACAAATTTGTTCCCTGGAACAAAAATTTTACCAAACGCGATTCTAGGCCGAAACCGATTCCGGAACAAAGAATCGGAATTTGGCACCGTTTGGATGGTTACCAAACAGGGCCTTAGTCTCCTCACCAAAGACCGCGAGGGAGCAAGGGGAGAGGAGGCCGAACTGGTCGATTTGCGGGTTTGTCCGACCCAATTTCCTTGTTTCCGAATACGGTTTTCGCCTGGGTTGGTTTTGTTCTTGTGGGCCAAGTAGCTTTTGGGCTGAAGTTCTTTTAACAAAAACGGGCCAAATCGTTTGAGCATTTTCTTTTTTTATAAAAAAAAAAAAAAAACCTTGAGCCGGGCCTACATTGTGAGCCCGTCCAGGTCTTGGGCGGACGACCACAGGTCGGACCCAACCCGGGGATCCGACTCGAGTCGTTTAATATATTTATTATTATAATAATATTTTAATAAAAAAATTATTTCCTAGAAAGTAAAAAAAAATCAAAATAGCCATATTTTCCCAAAAAAGCCATAAAGTCAAAAAAATTCAAAAAATGATTTATATTTTCAAAAAAATAATTTTAAAAAAGACCAAAAGATATTTTTCCTCCATAAAAATGCATGGAAAACCCCTCAAAAATCCAAAAAGCCTTAGGGTTTAAACAAGATTAGGTACTAAAAGGGTATTAGTGATTAACAAGTATAATCAAGTCCCCGAACCTAATTTCTTTGGTTGCGCAAGAGTGAGTATTTCTCCTGATACTTCGCTTGGGTTTCTAATCAACCCACCATAAATTGATCAGTGGTGATTCTGTCTTAAAATTAACTTACAAGTTAAAAACTTGGACTATTAAGTCGTGAATTGGTGGACTTGGGAGAGTCCAAGCTAAAATAGACCTAGCCGAACCATTAGCCTCCATCGGCGCCCGCCCTGATCGAGCGCCGAAAAATGAGGTCGCGACAGTGGTCAATAAAAATGCGACGTCCCTGAACGCGTCACCGACCCATTTATTTTAATGCACATGCGGAAGCATAATAAAATCAATCCCCTAGACAACACAGCTATGGGATAGAAAAGCAAGACTACAATTTCACAAAACCCTTTTTTATAAACCAACTAGTTTATACACTAAGGCCAACACTAAGGTTTATGTACAGGAGGTCTATCTCCAAAAAGAACTACTAAGCCACCCATCCTCATGACCCTTCCGCCTCAAGTTCCGGGTTCTTCACAAACTAGAGACTTGAAAATGGTAACCCACGACGGGGTGAGATATAAATCTCAACAAGTTCATACCCTACACCCCAATTAAGAAGGAAATATGCTTAGAGGTAGCCTAACCACATAGCACAAAAGACTCACCTTGCCTCAGTTCCTTCTTACACGTCAGCACAGTTCATATCACAGATGCATATAATAAATGCATACATCAATTGGAACGTCTCACACAGCTCAATCAATCACAGGAGTCCCGATTATAAGACCAAATCGTTATGATACGTCCCATTCCATGCTACACAATTTTGTCCCATAATCAGGCGTTTTTATCTCAATAAATCATGTGTTCCGATTGATTATTGCCCACACAGACATGTTTTACCCGACACACAGCGGTTTTCCGGTGTAACTGGGCGTCGTCTCGCACCATCAAGCATGGCAACGTCTACCTCAAGACAGCATTCCACATAAGAGTATCGGTCTAGCCTCTATTGCGACCGGCATCCGTTGTTAGGGGCATTCCACATAAGAGCATCGTACACACGACACACATTGGGTGACGGATTCTCATAACCATCACATGTACACCCAATTTCGGCCAAGGATATTGTGCTTTGCACTCAAATGCCTCAATCAAGATAATGAACTTGGCATATTCTCTTCGTATTAAAAACACATGGTAAAATAATTGTGTGTGGGTACACAATCAATTTGAACCAAAAAGAATGATATTCTTCATTTTTAAAATCTCACTATTTGATATAGTATTTAGAACCATTTTTCGGTATCAAAACCCGACACTCGGGATCTTCTAATTAAATATCAAAATTTCACAATTTTGGAATAAAAAACCAAAATTCCAATCATCACTCAATTTGCACAATTTAACACTCAATTGCATAAACTAAGCACACCATTGCAATCAACACGAAATTCCAGCTACCGGCTACCTCGGTATAGTCTCCGAAAAATATTAAATAATTGAATAAATAGTAAAAATAATTAAATCAATACACATTAAATCAATAAATGCATACTTAGGCCTAATAATGCTAATCTAACCACCTATTGGACTAATTAAATTATTCTAACCATTCTAGCTACGATGCCACATATTAGGCCTAATAATGCTAATCTAACCACCTATTGGACTAATTAAATTATTCTAACCATTCTAACTACGAGGCCACATATTAAACTAACTAATTACAATTTCTAACCACCTAATTAACTATTCTAACTAACATAATTTAACTAAACAAGCTAACAATTATACTAATCACACTTAACTTAATCTAATCACCCATTAAGCGTCATTAACACCCTAATGAGAGTTTAGGACATAAACTCACCGGGTTAGCAAATAAACCGGTTCACGGTGACAACGATGTGACAGCGACCGAAACTCGGGCCTACGGTGGTGTGGGAGGTTGGTGGCTTGCATGTGCGGAGCTTGTTGCGAAATTGGTGGGTCGGTGGGGCTGCTCGGCTGCCGGCGTGGAAGCGTGAGATGAGGGTGTCCTTCGGTGGGTGGTGGCTGCCGAAGATGTCGTTGGAATGGAGAGGGAAAACAGACGAGAAGAGGGTTGACGTCGGGGGATGTTCTGCTGGGTTGACTCGGTGGTGGAGCGGGGAAATTGGGAGGTGGCGTTAGTGGTTTAAGGTGGCAGACGGTGGGGTTGCTTTGCTGGAGTTGGGGCACGACGAACTGGGAAGATGGAGGGAAATGAAGCGGTCAGCTGCAGCGAAGACCAAGAGGGAGAGGTGGCGTTCGTGAGGGGGAATGGACTGAGGTGGAGGACGTGTGGCTGCTGGGCTCAAGGAAACGTGGAGGTGACCAGGAATTTCAAGAAAGGAGGAGCTGGAGCGGTGAGCTATGCTGGTAGAGAGGGAAAGGAAGAGAAGTTCTGGCGGTGGAGTATGGGTTGTTCGGTTGGGCTGCTACTTCTCTCGTGCATGTATGGGTGAGGGCTTCATTTGGTTGACTACTCAAGTCAACCAAGTGAAGTCACGCTGGCAGCAACGAAGGGCAACGCCGAGCGTGCGTGTCCTCATTTCTGCTTGGAGAAGGGTCGGTTCGTGAGAGTTGCATGGGTCAACATTCCTTCCTTGGTTGACCCTCAATTGGACGTGGCTGCATGGCCGCTCAAAGGAGAAAAAGGCGTGCATCAATAATTTAAGGTCCACGGTCCTCATGCGTAGGAGGAAATGGGCGGTTCGGGGTTGTCGATTTTCCTTCGTAGTTGATCACATTGGACGCGTACATGGAGATGTCGGGTGCAAGCATGGGAGACTAGCTCAGTAAGGTGCAAATGCGGATAAGGTTGGTCTCACAAGTGGCCTTAGGTAAGGGAATTTTGATGAGACTATAAGTTATACGAAAATCGGATCGTCTCAACACGGCAAAGACATGACCACGAGGGTATGTCTTAAGACTATCACCAAACGTGACGTCTCGGTCTGGCGATGGTAATGATGAAACGGTGTCATACGTGGTGCTAACAACGTAGTCCGACAACAAATTCGTCAACCCATCACAAACCGTTACGTACTCGAGGTCTGGCGAAATTCGGATGTCACACAAATACTTTCATTTCAAATAATTGACTTGACCTATTTTCTTCATATTAAAAACACTTGGTAAAATAATTGTGCATGGACACCTAGTCAAATCGATCCACAAAGCTTGATACTCTTCCATTTAAAAATTTCATGATTTGATATAGTACTTAAAAATATTTTTGGCGTCCAAACCCGACACTCGGTATTTTTCTAGTTAGATACCAAAATTCCATATTTTTAAAATAATAATTCAAAAATCATCACCAAGCATCCAATTGCATAATTTAGCAATTAATTTTACATACCAAAACTTCCACGACGATCAGCATGAAATTCGACATCCGGCTATCCAAGTATAATTTACACTAATTAATAATTAATTTAATTAATTTAATTTAATTTAATAAATTGTAAAATATTTAAAATAAAACACTTAATTAAATTAAATAACCTAACTGGACTAATCTAATTAAAGTAACCAACCTAACTAATTTAATCTAATAGGCTAACCAAATAACCGGGGAAGTACATTATTAGTGCCATAAGTTGTGTACAACACTCACTTTGGTGCCAAAAGTTTCCGTCGGATCACTTATGTGCCAACAATTTTGAAAAACGATCATTTCAATGCCAACACCAATCTGATTGACCGGAAATCTGACGTGGTAGTTTTTTATTAATTTTTGAAGCCGATGTGGATCACTGGAGAGTACAATCAGCATACAAACAACAAAATGACACCATTTAGCGTCTTTTTCCCCAAATTAGAAACCCTAAATCCATAAATTCAACCAGAACCGGAAGTTGAAAATCCTAAATCCCCAATTCGACCAATTCGAGTGCATACTTTGATTTTCTCCCAAAGTTATCAGCTCGCTCTTGCAAATAAAAGGTAGAAGCTTCAGCAGCGGCACACATTCCTATAAAAGAAAAGCAAATTAGATGGTGAGTGTTACTGTTATTATGAGTTATCAAGTCCAAGAAGAACATCTTGGACTCGATTGAATCCCGGGAGAAGATCCCATAGGTGCGACAGATATAGAGAAGGCTCGAATTGCAAATATTTCAAATGGGTCGATAGGAAATTCTCTGATCAAGCGACAAAGGTGATCTTGGAGTTACTTAAAGGCCGAAATCAACCTCCACCTATGTTAATGGACGAGTTGGAGGATGTCGACTCAATGCAAGCTCAAATGAAGGGTTTAACATCTTTGGTTAACCATTTGAAGAGGGAGGTTTCAAGGTTGAAAATTGAAAGAAACTTTTATCGAGCATTGATTGTATTCTTATTCTCTTTGGTAGTTTATGCAAATGTGAAGTGAGTAATGAGAAGAAGTTTATATGTCTACCATAGTCGAAGATGTGAAATATGCACTTGTATTGGATTATTTATAAGTAAAATGTGTTCTTGGTTTGCTGCAATTTTCGTATGGAACAAAAGGCTTTGTTGTAATTTATGGTGAAATGGAAGGTTGGAGTTGGAATGCATTAGTTGTGAGCACTTAAAAGTTTTATTGTTCAGTTGTGTATTGTCAATGTTTATTTTGGTTAGTTTTTGCTTCAGATATAATGGTTTGCTGCATAAATTTGGTAATGGTTTGCCGGTTTGCTGCAACTGCAAATCATAGTGAAATGGAATGTGCTTTTGGAATGCATTAGTTGTGAGCACTTAAAATTTTTATTGTTTAGTTATGTATTGTCAATGTTTGTTTTGGTTAGTTTTTGCTGCAGATATAATGGTTTGCTGCATAAATTTGGTAATGGTTTGCTAGTTTGCTACAACCGCAAACCATCCAGCAAACCATGGTGTAATGGAATGTGCTTTTGGAATACATTAGTTGTGAGCACTTAAAATTTTTATTGTTTAGTTATGTATTGTCAATGTTTATTTTGGTTAGTTTTTGCTTCAAATATAATGGTTTGCTACAACTGCAAACCATGGCGAAATTAAAGGATGGTGGCAAACTTATGATTGATCATTTCAGTGCCATAAGTTGTAAATAATGATCGCTTGAATGCCAAGTTTTTACAAAAGCGATCATTTAAATACCAGTCGCGACTACAAAGTGATCATTTGTGTTGTACAAGTTTTTTTAAAAAAGAACATGTTAGTTTCAAACGTCGCTTGACTTGCACCAGTCATGGTGCATCTTGCATCTTGTTGCACCAGCTCATACAAGTGTTGATGCAACAAGATAAACCAGCACCCAAAATTGCATCTTGTTCTTGCACCAGTACATACAACTAGAACCCCACAAATTCATTAGCGTCCACAACTTCAACCAGCAACAGTATATGCACACATCTAAAAAAAAATATCAACCTCATAAGAACATTACACCAACAACAAAAAATAAAATAAAACATATATAGCATAATTGATGACTGTCTTGCTAGCATTACTAGCCGAAACCAACACAAGAGAAAATAAAATAGCTATTGCCATTGACATTGATTAATTGTTTACAAAAGAGAAACATGTCTAACTTCACTCCCCAATCACTGAAGGTTCAACACCCTCTTAAAAAAAAAACAATGGCAATATACAGGTAGCAACTACCATCAATAATATAATATCCAGCATCCTCCTAAAAAAAGAAAACATGAAAAAAGACCATGTCCAGCACCCTCCCATCAGTCAATACGGACAATACCCCGATCTCTTTTTTCTCTTGGAGCTTTGAATTGATTCATAATCCGAGTACTCTTTCGAACTGGATGTGCATGTTCTTTAACTAGGCTTTTTGTCACCTTATTTTCCTTGTTTTTGATAGCGGCTATTTTTGTTCTAGCACATGTCATGCGTTGTTCCATAACATCACTATTGCTCCCAATCGTTGGTTGAGATGGAACTGGTTTTGGCTTCTTTTTTGGATGGCTATTTTGCAGCTATACACGTTGTCTTCTTCTTTGGAGCACTCTTCTTTGGCCGCGCCCTTGATTCTTGAGTTGGCCCACCTTGAGAGAGAAGTACCTCCGAAGTTCTCCCATGCTACAAGAACATAGCGATATTGTCAACTAAATGAATTGAAATACAACAAATTAAATGCATGAGGCCTACTGTTGACACCTAAATTTTGATGATCCAGTTATTGATTTATTGAATAAAAATTAGGGATTAATTTTAGCCCAAAAAAAGAAATTAAAAAAGAAATAAAAATCGCATCGAATAAATAAAAAGGAAAAAATGGGGAAAATCAATCTGATTGATTATGCATGGAAGTTAGGAATTCCAATGAACATCCAAATTTTGTTAAAGGGGAAGCAATTAGAAAATTAGGTGAATAAAGGGCAAGGATTTTGATAAAATGGAAGCAATCGAAGCAAGATCGAACTGATTGCGAAATCACACTCTGATACATAGCCAAATTTATGCAACAGAAGATGGAAACTCGTAAAATACCATAGAAAGCGGCCGTTCGGAATCACTATATAAAAAGCCACAATTTTCGTGACCAAAAAGGGGAGGGGAATTCAGAAAAATCGAGAGCAAAAATATTTTATAGCAAAAACATGAGGGATGTTTTCCATTTTTCGTTTTTGAGGCCAAACTCAAAAACAAAACAAATTTGGGAGGGGTCGGGTCAAAGGGCCGTTTGCCCACTTTTTGCTGAAGCAAAGTACAAAAGTCAGCAGAGGAAGTTCGTGCGAATAGACAAATGAGGTGAGAGAGAGAGACAAAAAGGGAAGTGCAATGACTGTTCGTCTTCTTCTTCGCAGCCCCCTTCATCGGTGACCCCGCTGCCCGAGTCGCCGGCCATCATGTCGACGCTTGCCACAACTACCGACGCCACCACCTTTGCTCACCTGCCATCGACGCCATCGCTGTTGACCATGCCACCGCGCCTCGACCTTCGCCTATGCATCTACTTAGAGCCCGACACCCCCCGTTTTCAACTCCACAGCTCTACTCCCGCTTGTGCGCCTGACGCGAGCTACCCGCATCACCGATGCTGCCGTTGCGCTAACTCGTCTCCGTCACCCAGTCGACGCCTTCGTTTTCCCTCCTGTCATCACTCACTTACTGCAGCCCTGATGCCCATGCTGCGCCGCTCACCCTCCACTAACGTTTATTGCCGAAGTCTGCCTGTCTTCCCCCGCTAATCTCCGTCTCCCAGCAACGCCTCTACCTGTACCACCACCGCTGCAACCCCGAGCGCCAACACGTGTGAGCCCCACTCCGAAAGTGCCTCTACCAACGCCAACACCGAGCAACACTCACCACCCTTCCTCTGCTCATTCGACACCCACTTGCTACGCCATCTCCACCCGCTAGTCGCATCGCCTCAGCCACAAGCTCATGCCGCCGTTCCTTTGCTAGAACACCGCGCTGCACCCCCACGTCCACCACTATTGCTATAGCGCCTCCGGCCCCCTCACCGCCACACCTCCACGAGTAGCCCGCAACACCTCTGTTCCTCTTTGCTGGTCGCCACACACCACACCATCTGCCGTCGCCTCGGCACCACCACCTGCGACGCCCCTCACCGTCGCCGCCCGCTAGCTCTCGTCGAGCTCCAACACTGGCCACCCTTCGCTCGGCACGGATCACTTTGTTTGCTTTCCTTTCTTTTAGATGGTTTATTTTATTTTATTTTTAAGTTTAGTTATTTAAATTAGAGCATTTGATCTCTGGGTTCGTTTTATGAATATTGTAGGCATTATCCGCAAGGGTTTTGCCCAAAATTATGATAATTGTTAATTTGATCCGTAAGACGTCGGATCGGTTTTTAATTATATTTATTTTTGGGCAGTTTGATAGTATTTTAATTGTTAAATCATCAAATTATTAATTTGATCCATAACACTTCGAATCAGATCTTTAATTAGTTTGAACCTTTTTTATATGTCGTGATATTTAGGGTTAGAGTAATCGTTAATTTAACCCGTGAGACAAAGAGTTATTTTTTGATTATTTTAATCCTTTATTTGTTGAATATCTTGATTGTTTAGATGTAATGCTTATTTGATAATCGCTTGTCTTGAAAAACACCAAAAAAAAAAAAAAAATTCAAAAAATCAAATATTGCATCGAATGTGTTGGTTTAGTAAATTAGGGTTGCATTTTTAAATTTGCATGATTAGATATTTTGAAATAGATTAGGGTCGGATCAAAATATCCTTTTAAAATAGGGTCTTAGATAAAGTTTGCATATTTTAATAATCCCTTTAAAAAATAGTTTTCTAAGATTGGATAGGGTTTAAATTAAATTAATCCTTAAACTAGGTTAGAAAATTATTCATTTTAGATAATTTAATTATTTTTCTTTTTATCACGTATTTTAATTAAAAAAATACAAAAATATTAGGTGCATGTCAAATAGTTTGCATAGTAGGTCCATTTAATTAGAAATAGTTTGTTAGTAATTGTTACTAAAATTAGGTCATGTAGTTAAAGTGCATGTTTAATTTCGAGATTAAAAAAAAACTCAAAAAATTGTTTGTTTGTGCATTTAATTCTTTTGATGCAATTTGTTTGATTCATTGGGTGTTTAATAATGATTGAGCACCCGTGTGATCACAATATTGCATTATAGTAATTTAGGTTAAATTTAATCCAAACTGCCTGCAAAAACATTTTTAAAAAATAAAAAAGAATGGTACCGAAAGGGCATTAGACATTTTTTTACTTAATGTCTAATCGACCTACCATAAATTGATTAGTGACGACTCATAGATAAAAATCATTTGCATGTTAAACCTAAGTTGCGAATTGGTATGGGCTTGGGAGAGCCCAAGCTAAGTTTAAAACTTAGTAGTCCATTAACCTAAACTCTAGGTGGTGCATCCAAAATTTAGGTTGCGACTGCTTGGCGACTCCGCTGGGCAATTGTGTTAAAACACTTAGTGGACTTAGGCCAATTTTACTTTTTCTTTTAAAAATATTTTTGTTTAGCAGCGAGGATACCAGGTACGTCCCTAATATCGAGTGGTAAATGTTCTTGCAGATGGGAAGTATAAGGGGAGTAAGTCTTTGCTAACCCTTGTTTTGCAGGTTAGAGTTAGAGATGAATGTTTGAATTTAAATTATAGAAGTGTTGTTTGCATTAAAACTGTTGTGCATGTTTTATTACTTTTAGCATTATACTATTGCAAACACAACCTGCTGCCGGACTTGGGCTGCGATAGGACTTTTAAGATGGTGTTGAGAATAATACTTCCTCCAAAGTGAGACTACTATGTAGAGGTTGACATTCTCTTCCCTGAATTTTTTTCATGGTGTCGAATGTGTTTGTCCATATCCGCAAGACTGCGTGATTATTGGGCATTCTATTTGACTGAGCCGGAGTTAGGGGAACCTGACATGTTACGCGAGACTGTGGCGGTCAAATCATCCTCTTAGCTCCACTTTGTTAAGCCGTCTAGGTTGAAATCGAGCCTCACATTTCATGTGTGTGTCTATTTGATTGTCATCCATTCTCAGTGAAGGTAAGTTGTATGAACTCTCACTTTGCAATTTACGTGCTTTATTGCAATTTCATTGGTCCATGACAATGTTTTATCCCTTTAGGGAAAAACTGTCATATCGTTCATTTCTACTTTTGAAGTTTCAAGATGATGCCATATGGTCTTGGAAGAAGGGGTCAAAGCATTCAAAATCTCATTGAAGCCCCTCAAAGGTCCTGTTCTGATGGATTAGGGTACCATGGAAGAGGTGGAGAAAGTTCTGGAGGACAAAGACAGGGAAGGCGGAACCCGTTACCTGAGCAAGGGCAAAGGAGGCAAGATTGCTACCTCCAAATATTCGCGAGACATCCCTGGCCCTCCAAGGATGATGCAAAATGAAGCAGAAGCGATGGACACCCTGGGGCAACCAAGTGGCAAAGTTAACTACTATATAAGGTATTCGGCTCCTCCCAACTTTTACATTGACCCTCGGGATATTATCCTAGATGGATGGGGCGGTATGGATGATCCGGCATCTCCAAAGACAAAGAACCATAATGATGAACTAGAAGGAATCACCAGTCTGTTTGATGACCTCCTCATAAGCGCCGTTGACAAAGGACCGTCAGAAGAAATGGGCCCTAACCTATGAGAGTGACTCAGCTACTGTTTTCGCACATTCCCTTGCATGGGAATTTTTATTGCTTTCTAGGAAATGCTTTTAATCTCTTTCTTTTCGCTTTCTTTTAGGGATTGAGCATTGCATTTACCATCCAATAAATGTAATCTGGTTGATGAGTATCAATAAAATTACGAGTTTTCTTTTGGGAACATGATGGGGTACACCAAACCAGTCCGGTGACGAAATCCAATAATGAAAATAAAATATCATCCATGGAGAAATTCTGAGGACTAGGCTTCTTCATGCTTCCTCATCCAAAAAATTCCCAAAAAAAAAAAAAATCCTGTTTCAGGCCATTTCCAAAAGCATGCATTAGGTTAGCTCTATTTAATTTTCTAACTCATTTAGTTCATGTTTCAAAGCATTACTTTCTTGGCCTAATGAGAAAGCATTTGAAAAAGGCACATCGGGTTGCGATGATAGATCAACTGACTCAACTGTACTCGACAGATGACGAATTGGGAGCACTACGGATTCTAGTAGTGACATGACTAAGATAAAATCTCGGTCCGAGCCGAAATGGATGTGCAATTTAAATTTACTTTGATCTTGCATAGTATCCTATACACGCACTTTCTCTTGTGTAGGGGCAAAAGCGAATTTTTAGTCTTGACTGATTAGGACAACCCCAAGACATCAACTGTTGAGGCAATCCCATTGTGGAGAAATCCTTGAATAAATGCTTAAAACCATTTTTTAGTGTGGAAAACTGTTTGTTTTGAAGTTGACAATTTTTCATGCCTAAAGCTGTTGAGCTCTTTTAAAAAAGGATTTTGCATGATGACTCTTACATGTTTTGTCCACCAATTCCACTAAAGAACATCAAGATAGACTAATTTAATGAATGATGTGGAATGAATTGAGCATACTAAATGAGATGAATTGGGATGATGAAAGGAAAATTCTATCTTATACACAGTCCCATACTCATACACTTGTGAGGTGAGTGTAGGAATGTTCGTATCCGCAAGTTAAAGCGTTCTCTCGCAAAAGGTACAATAACCGAAATGATAAGGGGCAGTTTATTTCTTCATCCCAAACATTACAGGTAATCCATTGCTTAACCTCTTTGAGCTCCATACACTTATGGAGATCTTTTTCAAATTACCCCTGTCAAGAACTACCCTACATCGGGGCAAATTGGAGGTAAAACAGCACCATAAGGTGAAGAAAATGGAAAGAAATTTTCTTATTCTCACTTGCATCAATCTTTGAGTCATGCTATTACATTGAATACTTAAGGTAATTTAAGTGCCTTAGGATGATGAAGAGCATTTCTTTCTCTATCCTACACACTTATATCCTTTGTATAGCACACTTGAGCCTACAATTTCTTTTCTTTAAACCTAGTTGGTGATCATTCCCCACACTGGGGAAAGGCAAAAGACGATCATTCAAGGAGCATGGTCCAAAGCACCGACAGAGTCCAAATGTTGAATCATACAATATAAAACTAGGGGCATGAAAAAGCAATGTGCTTAGTAAAAGCAAGGTTGATGCTCATAGGCATAAGATGAATAAAAATTAGAGCCTTGAAAAAGCAGTGTGCCTAGTAAAAATAAGGCCGACGCCCATAAAAAAAATGTGAAAAAAAGAATGAAAACTAGGGGAAAAAAGCAGTGTGTCTGGTAAAAGCAAGGCCAATGCCCATAGAAGTGTCAAATAGATGACCATCAGTTGCAAAAATTGTATCCTAATGGAGCAGTACTCAAAGAGTCAAGATCAATGGTGCATTTATAATGACAATCCCTGGTGAAAGAGAAGACCGACGACAATGCCTAGATGATCATCAACTTTGACTCTAATACACATCTTTGAACATAACAATCTTTCATTTCTCAACCCATGAACCTACCGGTGTTACATCCCTTTCAAAGTCTCTTCTGATTATGGCACTTGAATTAACGTAGAGGTTCACATGTCTTAAGCATCACTCGAAGAAGTGTGAGCAAGATTATTTATTTCTCATTTTGCAGGGTTCTTGACTTGTAAACCCAGAGATAATTGCGAAGCTGTTCTTTTAGTAGCCTTGACTCAAAGAGTCTATTTGTTAAGCCATTGACCAAGCCAATATTATGGTCCTTGTTAAAGACCTCTCAGATTGGTAAGATCGTACCACTTGTGAGAATACTCGGACTCCTATCGATATGGTGAGATGAAGTGATTATCATAAAATAGCCTTCTAAATGAGAGTGTGTGAAAGTCCTTCTAACTGAAAGTCTCTCATTTAGTATACTTAGGAAATCCATGTCATGAGTGAAAATTGTCTTGAACTATAATTCTCTCCATTGGAAATTTGGGTGATGCAAAGGTCATTATGCATGAACCCCGATTGAATCGATTAAAACTTTAGTGGTTTTTGAAATGTGCATTCTAGAATAACCTTAATTGTTTATTTCTTTGGTAAATGCATTTTTGCTCTAAATCATGTTTGACAAGTAATGTTTTCTCAAAGACCCAAGAGCTCTTAACATTCAAGTTCTTTTCAGAATGCCTCATGATATTAGGATATGAGAAACCTTCACGAACATTCAAGGTGCGTCCTCGGTGTTTCAAAACTTACCAAAAGGAATGAGACCTCCACGAAATATCTAAATTCTAGAAGACATATCCCCAAGAATCAGAGATATTGCTAGGTAAGTATATCTCTACCCATATTCTAAATACTTGTTATTGTGCAGGTATTCTCTCTCAAGTGAATCAACACTTGACTTGGTCAAGCTGTCCCTTTATATTGACCTGGCGTGCTTTCATAGCCTAGAGTCCCTCTTCATATTGACCTGGCGTGCTTTCATAGCCCAGAGTCCCTCTTTATATTGACCTGGCGTGCTTTCGTAGCCTAAAGTCCCTTTCATCGACCCAGCATGCTTTCATAGCCCGATGTCTTTTATATTGACCTAGCGTGCTTTCGTAGCCTAGAGTCTCCTTCATCGATCCGACGTGCTGTCATAGCCCGGTGTCCTTTATATTGACCTGGCGTGCTTTTGTAACCTAGAGTCCCTTTCATCGACCCGGCATGCTTTTGTAGCTCGGTGTCCTTTATATTGACCTGGTGTGCTTTCATGGCTTAGAGTTCCTTTCATCGACCCGGCGTGCTTCCGTAGCCTTGTATCCTTTATATTGATATGGCATACTTTCGTAGCCCAGAGCCCCTCTCATCGATCCGGCATGCTTTCGTAGCCCGCAGTCCTTTTCATCGACTCGGCGTGCTTCTATAGCTCGAGTTCCTTTTCAAAAATTGAGAGTCTGTGGATTTCACCAAAATCTTTTAATCCATTGTTGACATTTCAGTTTGGTTTCGAATGTCACAAGATATTTTCATCTAAATATTTTACTTTGGATGTTAATGTTTTTCAATACTTCTCGTTATATCTTAGTCTGGATCTAGGTATTTCGAGTTCCAAAATCTTGACATCTCATTCAGGCGACCGTAGAAAGGTACGGGTCCTGAAAAGTGATTTCCCATTTAGGCGACCATAAAAAGGTACGGGTCCTAGACAATATTTGTTACTCTAACAAGCGACTGTAGAAAGGTACGGGTCCTGAAAAGTGATTTCTCGTTTAGGCGACCGTAGAAAAGTACGACTCCTGGAAAAGCAGTCTCCCCATTCCGGAGACCGTAGAAAGGTATGAGTACTAAAAAGTGTTTTCCCGTTTAGGCACAGAAATGTACGGGTCCTAGACATTAGATTTGTAGCTCTAACAGACGATCATAGAAAGGTACGGGTCCTTGAAAAGCTATTTCCCATTCAGGTGACCGTAGAAAGGTACGGGTCCTGGAAAATTCATTTTCCCGTTTAGGCAATCGTAGAATGGTACGGATCCTAGACAATGTTTGATACTCCAACAGGCAACCGTAGAAAGGTACGGGTCTTGAAAGAAAAAAATTCCGTCAAGGCGACTGAAGAAAGGTTCGGGTCCTTGACAACCAAAAACTACGATACTGAGTGACCGTAGAAATGTACGAGTCCTAGGAAGGTATCGTTCTCAAAACCTTGTTACTATTCTGAGCAACCATAGAAAGCTATGGGTCCTGGACATGTAACACCAACTATCTTGAATTACTCTACCCTCCTTGAAGGTAAGTTATTCTAGGTAGGTTCTTTTATCATTTGCATTAGCATTTCCATGCATCATTTCCATTGCATTTTAAAATGTGATTCTTTTTCAAAAAAAAAAAAAAACTTTGAAGGTCATTCAGTGCATGTTCGTGATCAAAATTTATGTCTCAATTTGTCTTTGCATACAACCTCTACGAGCTCACCTTCAAAGAGGGGCAACTATTGACACCTAAATTTTGACGACCTAGTTATTAATTTATTGCATAAAAATTAGGGATTAATTTTAACCCATAAAAAAGAAGAAATTAAAAAAAGAAATAAAAATCGCATCATAATAAATAAAAAGGAAAAAAATGGGGAAAATCAATCGATTGATTATGCATGAAAGTTAGGAATTCCGATGAACATCCAAATTTTGTTAAAGGCGAAAGCAATTAGAAAATTAGGTGAATAAAGGGCAAGGATTTTGATGAAATGGAAGCAATCAAAGCAAGATCGAATTGATTGCGAAATCACACTTCAATACATATCCAAATTAATGCAATAGAAGATGGACACTCGGAAAATACTATAGAAAGCAGCCGTCCGGAATCACTATAAAAAGAGCCACAATTTTCGTGACCAAAAGAGGGGGGGGAATTCAGAAAAATCGAGAGCAAAAAAAATTTAAAGAAAAAACGTGAGGGGTGTTTTCTATTTTTCATTTTTGAGGCCAAATTCAAAAAAAAAAATTGGGAGGGGTCAAGTCAAAGGGCTATTTGCCCCTTTTTTGCTGAAGCAAAGTACAAAAGTCAGCGGAGGAAGTACGTGCGAATAGACAAATGAGGTGAGAGAGAGAGAAGAAAAAAGGGAAGTGCAGCGACTATTCATCTTGTTCTTTGCAGGCCCCCCTTTCGCCGGCGACCCCTGTTGCTCGAGCCACCGACCATCACGTCGACGCCCACCGTAGCTGCCAACGCCACTTTGAAAGCTAGTATGAGCACCTAGAGGGGGTGAATAGGTGCGAAAACAAATTTTGTAGAGTAAAGTATATAATTTTGCTTTTAAACCAACTTTGTTTGGAAATAGATTATGAAAAGGAAATTAGACTCCAATAATCAAATAGAGTTACGATCAAAGTAAAGGAACTTAGGGAAGAGAATAAGAACACAAGATTTATAATGGTTCGGCTTAATCCAAGCCTACGTCCACTCTTCTGCACTGACAGCCCACCAACTGGATTTCACTAAGAATCAAAAGAGTTGTTACAGTATAGCTCTTCCTTGATTCCATAGTGTAGAGACTCTGCTACACTTCCTCAAGGTCTCACAGAAGTATAAACTCTCTTTTAAGTACAAGTTTTCGCTCAACAATTGAATTGACAAAGAACAAGAAGCTTCAGAATTTGGAATTCTTCTATCGCGCACACACTCGAATAACTGAAACATCTTCCTTATATACTCCTCCATGCCTTCATACCCATTGGCACATACCAAAGGAGCTCTTCCAATCTACCCGTTGGATAAAATCAATTAAAAATATTTCGAGTGATTTAAGGAATATGACGATAGCCCACCAATCCTACTCGCCCATACAATCAGGATCTAGGTTTCCATAAGTAGAACCTTCCAAGTATGCTTTCCCAATCAACGGATCTAAATTACTCGAATTGAAATCAAAACGAATAGCAGATGCTATATCCAGCCGAGAGATCTTCTTCAGTCGATAGAATCAAACCATTAACAAAATACTCAGTTCTGGATAAATCTTCTTCGACGGTCTAGAAACTGTCAATGAGGATAGACTTTGAATCTTGAGTATGGCGGTCTGGCAGTCTTCAAACTTTAACTAAAGAGTCTGCAAGTCTTTAGACTAAACTGATAGAAACGTTTTGTCATTTTCAAAACACGTAAGGAAGTTTTCTCCAACAATCTCCCCATTTTTGATGGTAACAAAACTTTCCTATAGATTTGGATATTTTTGACCTGCTATACAATACTCAAGCAAACATGGATATCTCACAAAAGATAATTGACTTAGTAAAGACATCATTAAATCTGCATCCACGGGATCATCCACAAGAAATAAGTTAGTCCTGTAAATAAACAACTATCTTTGCCATGAAATAATAATAGTGCTTAAAATAAACAAACGATCAAATAAACCAAATCCAAATCCAGTCACAACCAAACAACCAAACAAAAGTAAAAAGTCATTCAAAAAGTAAGTTCAAACGAGAGTCAAGTCTCATATCTCAAATCTGCACCATCTCTCCCCCTTTTTGTCAACATTAAAAAAAGGTAGAGATAAAAAGATAATGGAATTATTGTTGCCTAGGAACGCGAACAAGCTGGAAATCTCCCATTGACTGGACAATCCCTTCCAGCTTTTTCAAATCCTCCTTCAGTTGAGCCACATCTTCACCCTTGGCATTTGCTTGAACTTGAAGAGCAAGGGCATGAATTTGATCATGCAAGGAAACTGAAGAGGCTTGACCTACATTCTGCAAGTTCTGAACTTCGCATCCAAGGGCATAAATTTGGCCTCGCATCTCCATAAGAACACCAAGCACTTTGCAAAAGTCTGTGGAATCATCAGTCTAAGTGCTAGCTTCTGCACGATCAGTAGGACTATTGGCAGATGATGGCAAGCCAGCATGATCACTCAGATTTGGCGATGAAACCTCATGACCTTCCTCAAGCAATTGATAGGCATAGATGTCTTCTAGATCTGCGGTTGAACAACTAACACCTTCACTAGTAACAGCAATTGAAGATGTACCTCTTTCCTCAGCAACTCCCCCTGTTTCATTGCCCTCAGGAGGTGAGAAGTACGCTTCATGCTCTGATTTTTCCTATTCACCTCTGCCTTCTTCTTCATCTGCAATCCTTTCTTCCTCTACTTCTTTTCGCATTTTTTCTCTCTCTCCACTCCTTTCCTCTTCTTCATCTCTGTCTTGATCCTCTCTCTCCTTTGTCTTTGGAACAACACTTTGTAGATTTCTTAGTGCAAGAGCAGAAATTGTAAAATCGTCCTCATCTTATTCATCCTCTAGAACGAGTGCTCTTTTTTTTTTGGGATGGAGATGTCATGGGCTCCTTCCTTTTCCGTTTTACAACTGAAGAACCTTGGTGAGACTTGACAGGGATTTTCTCTTTCAATCACTCCAAGGCCTTATCCAACTCTTTCAAGCGCATTTTAAAAACCATTTTCAATCCCACCACCATTTGATCACATGATCAAACACATAGAATCCTAGGAGGCTGAATATCGAAACTTCTGAAAAGCTTTGTAACAAGCGCTAAGTACGGAAGTTGCCCTCTGTCTTTTGCCATCGTTCTGTACATGTGAAACATGATTGTGTGAGGTAGAGAGAACTTCTTGCCAGCGTTGATGGCATACATCAGCTTTGCTTTTGAGTTAGAGACGTCGGTCTTTGAGGTTGACTTGGGTTTGAGGCAATTGATCACGATCTTGTGAAGTAAAATGTTAGAGGCTTTCATCCTCAAGTATGAAATTCTTCCTTCAGTCATTCCATCCCAAACAAGCTCCACCGTCACACGACCAACAGACACACTAATCGATTGGAATGCCCCTTGCTCTACTCCAATCACATCTGCCAATGTGTCCATATTAATGATATAGTCCTGGTCTCGAACACTAAACAAAAATCTATTCACATCCAAGAAACTTAGATTAGAATATAAGTAAGTAGTAAGTTCTGGATATGCCTCTGTTGTCTCAGAACAAAATCGCTTAAGCTGAAGTTGAGTGAATTTCTCTCGTAGCTTCATATTCAAAGAATCAAGAAAATCAAAGTCGACACTTCTCGAATTGATCACCCCTCTTTTTAGCAACTTGGAGTAAAGTCGCTTGTGTTCCTCCGAGCGAAACAAATTTGTCCTTTTGCTTCAAATACTTGCCCCCAACACCCATTCTAGGCTTGAAATGAGTGTACATTTTGTCATCATCATTCCCATCAGGCTAACTAAGACCTCCAACATGTGGATCACTAAGAATATTCACAAATGCTCGATTTGCCGACCCCGCAAGAGCAATCTCCAATCGTTCCATTGTTCGCAAAAAGTGGGTTTCATTTTGGTACCCTTTCTCTTAAAAATTCATCAATAATTTCAAGGGAGTGCCTCCCCTCTTCAATGTAGAGTAAAGCTTAAAGATAAAATTAGGCTTGTGAGATCTTACGGGTTCTGCGCCTTCAATGATTTCTTCCTCCACTCTATGATCGCTACCTTGAGGTCTAGCTTAAGGAGATTGATGCGGTTGAGAATGTTGTGGGCTCTGCTACTGTCTTGGGGATTCTTCTTCCTCGGTGAGGTCAAAATGTGTAGGACCCTCATGCATGTGTTGTGGTCCCCTGTTCGCGATCCTTGAATACTTTCTTTGGGACACCATTCTCATAGTCTTTGAGAGATTCCAAACTCGATTCGCGAAAAAAAGGTGAGAACTTTGAAGATTAAACTAGAGAGTAAAAGTAAGAAAACGAAGGTCTGTGCTTTTTAGGGTTTGTGAGGAAGACGATCGGTATATAAAGCAATCGAAAAGAGGCATACGAAAAGACGTAAAAGGAAAAATAGAAAATGCATTTTCAAAAATAACTGCCTTTTTGAAAGAATAGATAAACGTCTTTTCAAAAATAACTCCTTTTTCGAAAAGGAATGATTGCAATAGTCACAAAAAATGGGGAAGATAATCGTACCTTTTCGAGATTAATAACATCAATCAATTACAGAATAATAGATAATCGTACATTTTCAAGATTTTATCCGTGAGATAAATTTCTAAAAACGAGAATAACTTACAGTCGTAAATCTTGAACTTCTGAGTCTAAGTATCATTAGACTTTTATCCCTGAGTCTGAACTTCTTCAGACTTTAAGATATTGAGTCTGGAACGAATAAGCTCGAATTGATTTTTCTCCAAAGGCTTTGTGAAGATGTCCGCTAGTTGATTATTTGAGTCAATGAATTGAATCGAGACTTCTCCATTTTGAACATGATCTCTAACAAAATGATGTCGAATCTCCATATGCTTTGCTCTTGAATGAAGAATTGGATTCTTGGTAAGGTTAATTGTGCTGGTGTTGTCACATTTGATTTCAGTGCATGAGTCTTCGATTCCAAAGTCTCTTAGCTGTTGCTTTATCCACAAAATTTGTGAACAACAACTTCCAAAAGCCACATATTCTGCTTCTGCTATTAAAAGAGCTACAATACTTTGCTTTCTTGAAAACCAAGATACTATCCCGTTCCTAAGTAATTGACAAGTGCCCGAGGTACTCTTCCTATAAACTTTGCATCCTGCTAGGTCTGTGTCTGAATATCCAAGAAGAGTAAAGTCTCATTCTTTAGGATACTAGAGACCGAGGTTAGAAGTAGATGCAACGTATTTGATGATGCGTTTTGCAGTACTTAAATGAGATTCTTTGGGATCTGATTGAAATCTGGCACAAATACAAACACTAAACAGAATGTTAGGTCTAGAAGCAGTAAGATAAAGAAGTGAACCAATGATACTCATGTATAGCTTCTAGTCAACTTTATTTCCTCCTTCATCTTTGTCTAGCTTCATGGAACATGACATTGGTATATTAGTCTTTTTGCAATTCTCTAGTCCAAACTTTTTGACAAGTTCTTTAGCATCAACATAAATTTGAACAAGCAAGAAGTTTTTGCTTTCACTTTTGATAAACAATGTAGTATCTACTAATGGCACCCTTAAACTCGTTCTAGACTTTTGTCTTCTTAAGTGTCTGTTTTTGTTGGTGCCAGGACTCCCTCTTGTATTCTTTCTTGCAAAATCAATATATTACTTACCTTTACCAAAAAAAATAGTGTAGTATCTACTTTACCTTTAACAAAGTCATTTTGGATTAAAAACTTACTTAGTCTATCGTACCAAGCTCGAGGTGCTTGCTTTAAACCATATAGCGCCTTTTTTAGTATGAATACAGAGTCTGGTTTCTTTGGGTCTTCAAAATCGGGAGGTTGTTCCACATAGACTTCCTCTTGGATGAATCCATTTAGGAAAGCGCTTTTGACGTCCATTTGGAATAACTTGAAATTCTTATAACAAGTAAAAGCAAGTAATAATCTAATTGCTTATAACCTCGCTACTGGTGCGTAAGTCTCATCATAGTCTATCCCTTATTCTTGCGTATATCCTTTGGCCACGAGTCTTGCTTTGTTCCTTATGACTTTCCCTTTCTCGTTCATCTTGTTCCTGAAAACCCATTTAGCTCCAATGATAGATTTATCTTTTGATTTAGGAATTAATTCCCACACATCATTGATACTAAATTGCCTGAGTTCTTCTTGCATAGCTTCAATCCAGCTTTCATCGGTTAAATTCTTCTATGTTTGTTGGGTTCTATTTGTTGGATTGTTTTGATGTTTGAACTCTGTTTGTTTGACTTTGTTTTCATGCCTTGAGATCTTGAACTAGACTTGGACTTGACTGCTTCAATTAACTATCATTGATATCTTATGGATGGCTTTATCACTTATTAGACTAACCTATTTTCGTGGTTGTGCTTCTAGTGTTATTCAATTAGCCATTTATCTCTATAAGATATGCATATGTGCTTGAGAAATGTTTGATCTTTCTTCAAATTTGATTTTTCACCATCAAAAATTTGTTGGAGAAATCTTCTTGAAGTGTTTTGAAGTTTGACGTTTCCATCACTAGTCCGAAGGTTTGCGGACTGTTTTTAAAATCTGAGACCTTTACTCAAGACTTCTATTCTCATTGAGTCTAATCCGTTGAAGAAAGGTTATCCGAATGTTTCGTTATTTAACTTCAAGTTGAGAAGATCTCGTGGCTGGAAAAGACTTAACGGAATCCTTTGATTGATCGAGATTGATTCGATGATTGAAGATTCGATAATTGCCTAAATATTCTTGGAAGGTTCTACTTATGGAAACCGAGATCCTGATTGTATGGGCGAACATGATTGATGGGCTATCGACACGTTCCTTTAATACCTCGAATAATCTTCCTAATTGATTCCGTCCAACGGGTAGATTGGAGAAATTCCTTTGGTAAGTGCCAACGGGTATGATGGCATAAAGGAGTATATAAGGAAGACGTTCTAAGTTGTTCGAGGTGTGCGCGATAGAAGAATTTCAAAGTCTGAAGCTCCTTGTTGTTTAGACAATTCCTTTGAGCGAAACATTGTATTCAAAAGAAAGTCTATATTTGTGAGAAACCTTGAGGAGGTGTGGTAGAACATCTACACTGTGGAATCAAGGAAAAGCTGTGCTGTAACTACTCTTTTGTTCATAGTTAAATCTAGCCGGTGGGCTGTCAGTGCGGAAGAGTGGACGTAGACTTGGAATAAGCCGAACCACTATAAACCCTGTGTTCAATTTTCTCTTCCTTACTCTCTTTACCTTGATCGTACTTCATTTTTGTTAATCAATAGTGAACTTCCTTTCTATCGTTTGCCAAGAATTGCTTCCGTATCTCGTTAAATTGTTTGTGCACCTATTCACTCCCTCTAGGTGCTTATACTAGCTATCTCAATATACTCTATAGGCTTTGCTTGTGGTTGAATATTCAAGGAAGATGCCTTCGTCTGATTTTTCTTCAAACTTACCAATTCGATCATTTACATTTTTCAATATAAAACATTTGCATCCAAACACATGAAAATAGGAAATAATTGGCTTCTTTTCTTTGAACAACTCATAAGGAGTTTTCTCTAGAATAGGCCTTAAGAAGACTCTATTAATAATATACTATGCTGTAGAAATTGCTTCAACCCAAAAACGAGAGGAAATGTTACTTTCAATTAAAAGAGTTCTAGCCATTTCCTGTAGTAATCTATTCTTCCTTTCCATAACTCCATTATGCTCTGGAGTATAAGGTGAGGAGAATATATGCTGAAAACCAGATTTATCATAGAATTTAGCAAAGTCTTGATTTTCAAACTCACCTCCATGGTATGTCTGTATACTTGAAATAACATACCCTTTCTCAGTTTGAACTTTCTTAGCAAATTTTATAAAATAAGAAAATGTTTCGGACTTAATTGTTAGGAAATATACTCAAGTGAATTGTGAATAATCATCCACAATTACTAGGCAATATTTTTTACCTCCAATGCTCTGAGTTTCGGTTGGTCCAAAGAGATCCATATGCAAGAGCTGTAGTACATGATTAGTGGACACTTGATTTATTGGATTGAATGAATTTCTTACCTGTTTTCCCAACACGCATGGTGTGCATAGGTCAGACTTTTGGTATGTCAGATTGGGTAGTCCATGAACAAGCTTCTTTGCTAAGATTTTGGCTATTTGCTTCATGTTGATGTGCCCAAGTTTTCTGTGCCATAGATTCGCTTCCTCTTGAATTG
The DNA here is from genome assembly GCA_014182695.1 of Eucalyptus albens. Classification (NCBI taxonomy): domain Eukaryota; kingdom Viridiplantae; phylum Streptophyta; class Magnoliopsida; order Myrtales; family Myrtaceae; genus Eucalyptus; species Eucalyptus albens. Next base: position 37,144,331 of record CM024655.1, read on the forward strand.
AGATTAGACATTGAGATTTCTCTAGTTTGATATCTAAGAGATAGATATTCCCATGTCTTTGCCCCATGAAAGTTTGAGAGAAGTCTTTACTGGTTCTTGAACATATTCATTTTTGAAAGTTGATTTTGAAACCGGTGTCGCACAGTTGGCTGATACTCAGCAAGTTATAGTTGAGTCCTTCTACTAAGGAAACGTTACTAATCGTGAGACTTCCAATCTTTCCAGTTCCGTATCCCACAATTCTGCCTTTGCTATTTCCTCCAAAATAAACTTTTCCACTATTAACTTGCACAAGCTTTATGAAGCAACTTGAGTCTCCTATCATATGTCTTGAGCATCAATTATCCAAGTACCATTTAACCTTTTTCTTAATAGTGACCTGCATTTAAAAAAAAAAAACTCAAGCTTTTTTTTGTACTCATATTTTCTTGGGTCCAATGGAGTTAGTGTGATATACAGTCTTCACCCAAACCTTCCTCACAAGTTTCCAAACCATAGGACATTCTTTCTCAAAATGTTCTGAGCTGTTACACTTAGAACATTTAAGAGCACTGCGACCTATAGGTTTTACAAAAACTTTTGGAAATGATTTTTGTAAGATTCTTTTGTAGGTCTTAGTTTAATTCTTTCCTTTACCTTAGGAAAATCAATTAGAGGAATGGTTTCAGCAGTCATTCCCAAACCTGATTTGTTGAAGTAGGGCCTTTGTGCTGAAAGAATCTTTTCTAATTTCTCAGATCCTATAGAAAATCTTTTAGAAATACTTGAGATATCATTTTTGAAAAATGCATTTTCTTTTGAAAGATTATCTGCATTTTCTTTCAAAGTAATAACATTTTTATCTAAACTTTCGACATTTTCTTTCCAAACAATCTTCTGTTGCTTTAGTGCAGAATTTTCCCTTTTAAGTTCATAAATCCTCTTGAGAGAGGTTTTGAGACTAAGACACAATTCATTAATATATTTGGAGACTTTAGTAGGAATTTTTAAATTACTTACCTCGATTTCACTGTCTGAGTCCGAGTCTGTCTCAAAGTCTGATTCTGATTTTAAGTGTGCCATGAGACAAATATTGGCATAATCATCATTACTTTTTTCACACTCGGTATCACTCCAAGTTTCTATTTTAAGTGCTTTTCGATATTTCTCAGCTTTTCCTTTCTTTCTCTTCAGCAGGGGACAGTTGGGTCTGATGTATCCCTTTTTCTTGCATTCAAAGCAGATTACATCATTGTTGGATTCATCATCATCAGCTGATTTATTTTGTAGCTTTTGAGAATTTTGTTTCTTCGGATTGAATCTTCTTCATTTTCTATTCAGTTTTCTGAACCTTCTTATCATGAGAGCAAGCTCTTCATCATCCATATCATTTTCAGAATCTGTGACATCAGAATCATCATTAGATTTTAATGCAATGGATTTCTTACCTTTGAGATCTTCATCTTCATTGATTTGCTCCACTTCATAAGATTGAAGAGTGCCAACCAATTCATCAATAGAGAGTGGCATGATTCTTTGTATCTTCCTTATTGAGGTCTTTATGTGATTCCAATCTTTGGAAAGTCCACACAGTAACTTATTAACCTTCATGGGTCCAAAGATTGGTTGACCTTGATACTCAAGACCATTCACGATTTCTATAAAATGACTAAACATGTCAATGATAGATTCTCCTGGTTTCATCTTGAATGCTTCATATTGACCAAGCAGAATATTGATTCTGGTTTTTTTCACTCGATAGGTTCCTTCATAGGTGATGTGCAATCTATCCCAAAATTCTTTAACTGTTTCACAAGAAGATATTATGTTATATTTAGTAGGAAATAATGTACAATATAAGGAATAAATTGCTTTTGCATCAAGAGCTTGTCTCTTGGTTATCTCTTCTTGAGTCATTTCACTGGACTCAACATCTTCTTCTCTTCTTTCCGAGACTATTGCAGCTTTAGGAATGATTCCTTTGTCTACCACGTCCCATTCTAGAGGATCCTTTGATCTTAGGAATGCTTTCATCTTGTTTTTCCATATGCTGTATTCCTTTCCATCAAAATAAGGCTGTCTGGTGTTGCTTTGCCCTTCAACCAGACTTGAAGCCAACATACTAGCTATGGATCGTTAACTTTGAAGTAAAAAACACTTCAACTTAAATGACTACATAGGCTTTGATACCAATTGTGAAAGCTAATACGAGCACTTAGAGGGGGTGAATAGGTGTGAAAACAAATTTTGTAGAGTAAAGTATATTATTTTTCTTTTAAACCAACTCTGTTTGGCAATAAATTATGAAAATGAAATTAGACTCAAATAATCAAATAGAGTTACGATCAAAGTAAAATAGCTTAGGGAAGAAAATAAGAACACAAGGTTTAAAGTGGTTCGTCTTAATCCAAGCCTACGTCCACACTTCCGCATTGACAGCTCACCGGCTGAATTTCACTAAGAATCAAAATAGTTGTTACCGTATAGCTCTTCCTTGATTCTACAGTGCAGAGACTCTGCTACACTTCCTCAAGGTCTCACAGAAGTATAAACTCTCTTTTGAGTACAAGTTTTCACTCAACAATTGAATTGATAAAGAACAAGGAGCTTCAGACTTTGGAATTCTTCTATCGCACACACACTCGAATAACTGGAACATCTTCCTTATATGCTCCTCCATGCCTTCATACCCGTTGGCACTTACCAAATGAGCTCTTCCAATCTACCCGTTGAATAGAATCAATTAGGGAGATTACGAGTTATTTAAGGAATATGACGATAGTCCACCAATCCTGCTCGCCCATATAATCAGGATCTAGGTTTCCATAAGTAGAACCTTCCAAGTATGCTTCGCCAATCAACGGATCTAAATTACCCGAATTGAAATCAAAACAAATAGCAAATTCCAAGATGCTAAATTCAGCCGAGAGATCTTCTTTAGTCAATAGAATCAAATCCTTAACGAAATACTCAATTCTAGAGAAGTCTTCTTCGACGGTCTAGAAACTGTCAATGAGGATAGACTTTGAATCTTGAGTTTGGCGGTCCGGCGGTCTTCAGATTTTGACTAAAGAGTCTGCAAGTCTTCAAACTAGAATGATGGAAACGTTTTGTTAGCTTCAAAACACGCAAGGAAGTTTTCTCCAATAGTCACCACCTCTGCTCGCCCGTTACCGGCGCCATCGCTGCTGATCGCGCCACCACGCCTCGCCTCCACCTACTCATCCGCTTGGAACCTGATGCCCCCCATCTGCAACTCCACAGCTCCGCTTCTGCCTATGCGCCTATCGCCAACTACCCGCATCACCGCCGCTGCCGCCGCACCCACTCGTCTCCGTCACCTAGTCAACGCCTCCATTTTCCTTCCTGTCATCGCACGCTTATTGCAGCCCCAACACCCCTGCTACTGCCACTCACCCTCCACTAACGTTTTCATTGAAATCCCCTATCTTCCCCCGTTAATCTCCGTCTCTAAGCAACGCCTCTGCCCGCATTACCACCGCTGCAACCTCGAGCACGACAATGCGAGCCCTACTCTCAAGCGCCTCTGCCAACACCAGCATCGAGCATCACTCACCACCCTTCCTCTACTCATCCGACACCCACTTGGTGTGCCATCTCCACCCGCCAGTTGCACCGCCTCAGTCGTGCTGCACCCCCGCATCGCACCGCCAGTGCCACCATTCCTCTGCCAAAACATCGCGCTGCACCCCCGCATCCACCATTATTGCTACAGCGCCTTCGGCACCCTTATTGCCGCACCTCCGCGAGCAGCCAGCAACACCTCTATTCCCCATTGCTGGTCACCACACACGCACTACTTGCCGTCGCCTCGACACCATCGCCTACGACACCCCTCACCATCACCACCCGCCAGCTCTTGCCGAAGCTCCGATGCTAGCCAACCTTGACTCGGCGCCAATCACTTTGCTACTTTCCTCCCTTTTAGGTGGTTTATTTTAGTTGATTTTATTTTATTTTCTAAGTTTAGCTATTTAAATTGGAGCATTTGATCTAAGGGTTCATTTTATGAATATTGTAGGCATTATCCACAAGGGTTTTGCCCAAAATTATTATAATTGTTAATTTGATACGTAAGATATTGGATCATTTTTTTAATTATATTGATTTTTGGGTAGTTTGATAGTATTTTAATTGTTAAATAATTATAATTATTAATTTGATATGTAAGATTTCGAATAAGATTTTTAATTATTTTGAACCTTTTTTATATGTCGTGATGTTTAGGGTTAGAGTAATCGTTAATTTAACCCGTGAGACAACAAGTTATTTTTAATTATTTTAATCATTTATTTGTTGAATATCTTGATTGTTTAGATATAATGTTTATCTGATAATTGCTTGTCTTGAAAAACACAAAAAAAAAAAAATCAAAAAATCAAATCTTGCATCGGAATATATTGGTTTAGTAAATTAGGGTTGCATTTTTAAATTTGCATGATTAGATGATTTTTAAAATAGATTAGGGTTGGATCAAAATATCCTTTTAAAATAGGGTCTTAGATAAAGTTTGCATATTTTAAAAATCCCTTTAAAAAATAGTTTTCTAAGATCGGATAGGGTTTAAATTAAATTAATCCTTAAACTAGGTTGGAAAATTATTCATTTTATGTAATTTAATTATTTTTCTTTTTATCACGAATTTTAATAAAAAAAATACAAAAATATTAGGTGCATGTCAAAGAGTTGCCATAATAGGTCCATTTAATTAGAAATAGTTTGTTAGTAAAATTAGGTAATGTAATTAAAGTGCATTTTTAATTTCGAGATAAAAAAACTAAAAAAATTGTTTTCTTGCGCATTTAATTCTTTCGATGCAATTTGTTCGATTCATTGGGTGTTTAATAATGATTGAGCACCCATGTGATCACAATATTGCATGATAATAATTTAGGTTAAATTTAATCCAAACTACCTACAAAAACATTTTTAAAAAATAAAAAGAATGGTACCAAAAGGCATTAGAGAAATCTAGTGTAACCAAGTTCTTGTACCCAAAGTTTCTGGTTCATAGGAGTAAAATAATCCTCTCATTATTTTACTTAGGTGTCTAATCAACCTACCATAAACTGATTAGTGGCGACTCTTAGATAAAATCCATTTGCATGTTAAACTTAAGTCGCGAATTGGTATAGGCTTGGGAGAGCCCAAACTAAGTTTAAAACTTAGTAGTCCATTAGCCTAAACTCTAAGTGGTGCACCCGAAATTTAGGTCGTGACTCTTACAAATCTTACATTCAAAATAGTCATTACAATATGTTCATCTGTGTAAGTCCCATAACCATATTGCCTTAATCTTTTTCCAAGAGCCCCTCTTGTTTGTTTTGGTACATCATTTTTAGCAACAACAAATGGGGGAGCAATCTCTGCTACTTGTGCAGTTGCTCGTCTTTTCACTTGAGAAACACATAGCAAATTTATTTTTCAGCCCATAAAAGACAAACACGATGATGTCTTATAGGATATTTTTTTCTCGTTTGCTCAACAGTGGACTCAGTTGTTGTTGTTGCTATCCTGCCCATTCTAATCCCTGTCCCTACACTTGAGCCTACAACATGGGCTTTTTTGGCCTTTTAATAGGTCTTACAACAATGTACTATATCAAGATTATGACCAATTACAATAAATAATTAGACATCTACTCATTTTCATGATGGAAACAAATGGAGAAAACTTCTCAAATTACAAGTGCATGACAGAGGAAAAGCACAAGAAAGCCAGTACATATGGTCAACCATCAAACTCTATTGAATATAAACTGAAAAGTTATTAAGACAAAGAGGATACTTACCATACAACAAGACTTTCTGTTTGCCCTGGCACTAAATCAGCTATTACATCTTGCTGTTGATACTGCTTTTTCAACTCACAACCTTTCTTATTATGCCATTCATTGCGGCAATAAGAGCATTTTATCTTTGACCCAGTCCTACTCTTCCTCTGACTTGATGCCTCTTCCTACTGCATTCTTCGTCTCCTTTTTGGCATTTCTATTTGCTTCTTCAGCGGCAAAGGTAGAGGGCTTTCATGATTTGTTGGCTCCCAAAATTTGCTACTTCTAATAGGCTGCATCATGAATTGGTATGAAGTAAGGTATGAGTTTTTTTTTGTACCAATCATGTAGGTAATCATTTGGGTTTTCTTGCTTCATCTAAATAGCACAAATGACATAGGCACAGGGAATTCCATTAAGTTGCCAGACTTGGCATGAACACTTTTTTTTATCCAGATTGACAATATACTTATCCTGATTTTGAATAATGTCATATCCATTATCTCCATTCCAAACTGGATGGCAGAACCTACTAGCAGCAATGTTTGCATCCTATCTTTTCACAATCCTAAGGCACAGTCTCTAGTCCATTTTGTAACCTTATCTCTTTGCCTATGCAATGTAGTCATAACCATAACTCGAATATCATCAAGCATACTAATGATTGGTTTGCACCTAACCTCTAAAATTCTGCTATTGAAAGCTTCACTGAGGTTGTTATCAATGATATCACATTTGAATTCTTTGCTGAAGAAGGCACGACACCAGTGCTTAACTTCTGTCTAGAAGAGTGCATCAAAACCTTCATTTGTCAGCTGCAACAATCTTTGTTTGGCTAATCTGAAATTAGCCATGTTAGTACTCTTTGCTATTTGCCAGAACTACTTATGCAGCCTATCTCCTTTGAAGTTCCTTGACTAGTTTGCATAAATGTGCCTCGCGCACATTCTATGCTCAGCATGTGGAATCAACTCAGCCAATGTAGGAATAAGTCCCTACAAAAATTCAAACTAATAAATACAAGTCAGGAAAAATATGCAAGTTATTAATATTAAAAAGAGTGAATTAATTGACAATAAAATCATCTTATGTTAGTCGCTCATGAATGCCCATCCTCCCCCATCGGTTATCTCAAAGTCAGCCATTAAATTTTTTAGGAACCAGGACCAAATATCCTTGTTCTCTATCTTCACCACCACCCAAGCTATCAGAAACATTTGATTATTGGCATCTATCCCTACAGCAGCCAACAACTCCCCATTGCATCTACCCTTTAGAAAGCATCCATCCAATCCTATAACTCTTCTACAACTAGTCAAGAAACCCCGTTTGTATGCATCAAAATAGATATAAAATCTATCAAATCTAAGCCCAAGATTAGGGAGTGGCCTCTCTACAACCTCTACATATACCCTACTAAATGGGTTTTGAAACATGCATTTGCCAACATAATCTCATACCTACGCATATTCTTCCTTATACCCACCCACCAATATTTTCATCACCCTCATCTTAGCTCTCTTGCATTGATTCCTTGACACATTAACCCATAATTGCTCATTCACTAACCATTGAAATTAAGGACTCTTGATCTCGGGCATTGCTTTGATAGTATTGAAAAAATGTTTTGATAACCACACACTTGTTATCCTTTTATTGTTAAAGATAATTAGACAAGTATGCTCCTCCTAGAAGGACCTAATCTATAATGACCCCTTCTTACTCAGCACATCATAGAGCTTCCATGAACAATTGGGTTATGATCACTTAACTCTCACAAATTCCTTTGTGTTTCTAATGAATTGAACGCTCCTCTATTCACCAATGGAGTTCTTCACAACAGCTTCCTTGAACTATTTGGCATCATCAAATCTCATGCCCACAGACAAAACAGGTTTATCAACAGTTGGATCATAGCAAGGGTACTTACTTTTTCTTCAACGAGCAGGTTCTTCATCATCATTGTCAAGCTCATTCTCCGAACCAGCCACTTCATCGCTGCAGCTTTCTTCATCTTCACTTCTATTACCTTCAGCTAGAACTTCATCCCTATTTACTAGCTCGAGCCTCTTTGCTGAAGCTGTAACTTTTTTTCTCAGAATTTCCCTTTACTTTTATCTTGATTGTGTGAGTTCATCATCATCTTCGTCACCTAGGAAACTTACCGAAGCCAAATATTCAACTTCTGATTCACTGGATATAGCAATTTCCCATTCTAATCCAATGAAGTCTTCATCGCCCACATCTTCACCCAAATCTTCACCCAAGATTTCAAGACATCTCACTGTTTGTTCTTCTCTATCAATATGACTTCCCTCCCTCTCATTTTTCCCTTCATCTAACCTAAACTCATCCCCGACCTGATTACTTGCTTGAATAGGATCCCTCACTTCTCCTTTTTCAGTGGTGGTTTGCTCATCCCCATCCTCATCCTCATCCTCATCCTCACCATCACTATAATACTCAACATATACCCTAGCTTCTTCGCTGTGAAGATAATAGTAAATGATATCTTTAATACCATTATCGTCATTAAAAAATCTCAAGCCATCCTTCAATTCCTTCTCAAGAATATAGTAATGTAATTTTTGCATTTTGCATTTTAAAAAATACACCAAATCCCTCAAAAAATCAATATATGATGGCTTCCGAACATTGACATAGATAGTACATTCATTTCCACCAGTATATTCCCAATCCTCGGTGCCAATAACAAACTCTCAACCATAGAAAACAATGATGCCTACCTAATTCGCGTCTATGTCGATGCTGCACCCAATGAAAAAAAAAGAAGAAGTTATTACTTTTTGGGACTACATGACAGAATCAGCAACTTCACATGCAGGTCATTGTCGTTTTGTTGTCAAGAAACAAATGCGACCAATCTCTCCAATTCAATGCCTTTACAAAAACAAAAGAAACCGAATTGAATAAACAAAGTGAGGTCCCCACCACCCATTTTTGAATTCAATCACATTCGGTCCCCCATAGAAGCAGTCCAATTAATTAAACAAAGTAAGGTCCCACCATTGTTTCCCTCCGAGTTGAGCCCCCATTTTCCCCTCTGCACCATATTTTTCTATTCAGTCCCCGCAACAGAAAGTGAACGAACGACAAAACCCTCAATTTTTCTATTTGGTCCCCATAAAAATGAGATCCCCACCATTTTCCCCACTACTTTCCCCTTGAGCCGAGCCCTCAATTTGCCCTCCATGCCCTAACTTGCCCGTCGAAACCCTAAATTTTTCACTAAATTGACCCACGTAGAAAACATGACAAACCTAAGTGAGCGAGAGTTGGGGATGCAGCCAGCGAATGATCGTGAACAACGGCGCAACTACAACGATGGCCGAGCGATGGCGGGCGAGCGAACAATGATGGGTGAGCGAGCTAGAACCGATGTCGAGCGAGAATTGTATACGAACCCTATTTTACTCCTTCTTCAGCGACACCATTTTTGGTTGTAGAGCAATGTGGCGTCATTTCTTACGTGAATCTACATGGAATGGTATAAAACGACATTGTTTCTTACGAAGAAAGGAAAACGGTGTCGTTTTATGCCATCCATCGTGGACAATCTTAAGCCACGTCGACTTTTTCATTAAATATAAAAGCCACATAATCATTTTGGCTGGAATCTCTCACCGGTGGCACCAAAGTGATCGTTTTTTCTCCGATTTGGCACTTAAGTGATCCGACGGAAACTTTTGAAGCCAGAGTGAGCATCATACACAACTTATGACACTGATAGTGTACTTCTCCCCAAATAACCTAACTAATCCACCTAACTAACTAATTGGCCTAACTAAACTAAACTAACTAAATTAATCTAATCATAAGTTAAGCTAACTAATTCCCTTAATCCATACTTAGCCTAAACTAACCCTCTACTAAGTGCAATTAACCCCTAATTAAAGCTTAGGAGGTTAACTCACCGGTTCAGTGAGTTAACGGGTCTACGACGATGGTGGCGCGATGGCGACCAAGACTCGCGCCTACAACGACACCAAAGGGGGACTAAAAGGGGCTGAAAACGGCCCACAAAACCCATAGCTAGAGCTGGACTTTCTATTCTATGGGGCTAAACCGAAGGTTGGTTGAGGGGCTCAGCGTAAGGAAGGACGGCGATTGATGATCAAGCAGAGCTAGGTGAGGGCAGGCGGCAACGAGGACGGTGGTACAAGGTGTTGACGGTGGCTGGCAACGTTGGGCTTGGAGGGCAGAGTCGGTCAAGGCAGTTGGCAACTCGGGCGGACTGGGCTCTCGAGTGCTGGACTAGCGGGACTGAAGGCACATGGTCGAGCGGCTGCACAGGGCTAGGCTCAGTTTGGTGGCTTGCGGGTTGGTGGCTATTTCAGTGAGGGGCTATGATGGTTTGCTAGCTCTAGAAATGAAGGTTGAAGGAGATGGAATGAAGAAGAAGCTGAAGAAAAAGAAGAAGTTGCTGCTGGAAAGGGGGACAAGGAAGCCAATAAGTCCAACTTAAATATCTAAGCACTCAAGTGCAGCCACGAAAGTCTTTAGCCCTTATCTTTAGCCAACATTGTCAATAGGTCACCCAAGGGCTAATTTCTTCACAATTCTTCAACGAACAAAGCCAAATTGAAGGCCAAAATTTAACAGCCCTTCAGCCCTACGAATTTGCCTTGGTCTTCATTCAATTCCCACCTAACAACTTCAATTTGATGGCCAAAATTGCTAAGGAGGATGCCCATGCCAAATCCCAATATTTTCTTCATAAATTAGTTCACTTTGAAGGCCAAAAATCCACTTGAAAATGCCCCTCAGAATTTCCTCAATTTAATTTGTCCAATTTTGATTTTCCGCCAAAATTCCAAGCTCGCCAAAAATTCTTCAAAGGATGAGACAATGTCCTAAAAATAAATTGTGACATGCTCGAACTTTCGATTCCCGAAACCGAGTTCAATTTCGTGATTAATTTCGACCGGACGTGATTTTAGCGTGACTTAACCTATTGGGTAGCTTTTAAGAATTTTATCGCGTTTGACATGTGGTTGATAATTTTCAATCCACGTTTGTGCATCTCCAATTCATCGGTGACTCTCAGTTGTCATAAAAATCTCAAGGTTTCAATTACGGACACCGGGTATAAAATCAACAGAAAAATCGGTTTAATGCCTTTCGACACAAATTTTGTAATCAAGTGAAATCACCTAAAATTTAATTACGTGCTTCTATCGAATCAACATATCTACAATCTCTAATCAATTATTATTAGCATGGTCAAGTAGTCGACTTATGATTGAATTCTCAAGTCTGTCACGTTTATCTCCTTTAATGGCTTCACATGATAGATTAGTTATCTCGTGAGTGATTAGCTTAGAGAAAAAGACCATAGGCGCATCAATGAAAAGCCCAATTTATTTAGTCGAAACAGGGTCGAAAATTCAGGATGTCACAACTTGTTTCCCAACTTATGCACTTTCTCTGATCTTCTCCAATTGAGGATTTTCATTTTGTTTAGTCTTGATTATGTCAATCAATGTCAGTTGTATTTGAAGATTAGCTAATTGAGCACCGAGCTAATGCACCAATACCTCCAGATCTAGCTTTCTCATATCCTCAAGAATAGGCTTTTGAGAAGTGAGCAATGATGCCATATTTCCAAAGGATTTACGACTCAAGGCATTAGCTACCATGTTAGCTTTACTTGGATGGTAATTGATGGATAAATCATAATCTTTTAGAAATTCTAGCCATCTTGTTTGCCTCATGTTTAGTTCTTTATGAGTAAAAATATATTTCAAACTCTTGTGATTAGTAAAGACTTCACAGTTTTCACCATACAAGTATGTCGCCATATTTTTAAGGAAAACACAATTGCTGCCAACTCCAGATCATGAGTAGGATAGTTCTTTTCATGAGCCTTCAATTGTCTAGAGGCATAAGCCACAACTTTACCATCCTACATAAGAGCACAACGTAAACCTTCCTTAGATGCATCACAATAGATTGTAAAGCCGCCAGTTCTTGAAGGCAATGTTAATATAAGAGCTAACACTAATCGCCTCTTCAACTCTTGGAAACTACTCTCACATTGATCTGACCACATAAATTTAACTCCCTTTTGAGTTAGGCGAGTAAGTGGACTAGCAATTTTAGAAAATCCTTCTATAAATCACTTGTAATAACCTATTAACCCAAGAAAATTACTTACCTCCGTGACATTGGTAGGGCGATTCCATTGAACAACTATTTCAACTTTCTTTGGATCAACAAAGATACTATCCTTTGATATTACGTGACCCAAGAATTCTATATGATCAAGCCAGAAATCACACTTACTAAATTTAGCATAAAATTTCTTTTCACGCAAAGTTTGTAAAACAACTCTCAATTGTTTCTCATGTTCCTCCAAACTCTTCGAATACACCAAAGCATCATCAATGAATACCATAATAAATCTGTCAAGAAATTGCCTGAACACCCTATTTATCAAATCCATGAAAGCCGCAGGTGCATTCATTAATCCGAAAGGCATGACAAGAATTCATAATGCCCATACCTTGTTCTGAAAGCAGTCTTTGGCATATCATTAGCTTTTATCTTCAACTGATGATAACTAGAATGAAAGTCGATCTTAAAAAATACTTGAACCCCTTGAAGTTGATCAAATATATCATCAATTTGGGGCAAAGGATATTTATTTTTGATCGTCACCTTGTTGAGTTCTCGGTAATCTATGCAAAGTCGCATACTACCATCCTTTTTTACAAATAGAACAGAAGCTCCCCAAGGCGATACACTAAGCCTAATGAAACCCTTATCCAAATGATGTTGCAATTGTGTTTTCAATTCATTCAATTCAAAGGTGCCATCCGATATGGTGTCTTAGAGATAGGTGTTGTACCAGGAAGTAAATCGATACAAAATTCTATCTCTTTATCAGGAGGCAAGCCAGGTAAATCTTTTGGAAATACATCAGGGAATTATCTGACAACATCAACATTTTCTAGCTTTACAAGCTCCTTACTTGTGTCTTTTACACAAGCCAAATAACCACAACCACCCTTTCTCAAAAGCTTCCTTGCTTGCAAAGCTAAAATCAACCTTGGAAAAGTGCCTTTATAACTTCCCAAAAAAAAATTCGGGTTGATTTGGAAGTCAAAAAATAACTTTCTTCGAATAACAATCAACAGTAGCATAATATTTTGATAACCAATCCATTCATAGAATAACATCGAAATCTCGTATATTTAACTCCACCAAATCCACAGGCAATGGTACATCATCAATTCGTAGAAAACAATTCTTTAAAACATGGTCAACAATCAAGAAATCACCACTGGGAGTATCAATACACAATTCATATTTTAGAAGCTCAAGCGGTACATCAAGTTTTTTTTTGCAAAGTCAATGGAAGTAAAGGAATGCGTGGCACTAGGATCAAACAATGCATAAGCAGGTTGCGAGGCAATATAAATATTACCTGTAACAGCTATATTAGAAGCCACTGCATCCTCTTTCGTCATCGTAAAAACTTTTCTAGTCATCATTTGTCTTTGCTGGCTTTCTTATGGTCTATCAACTAGAGGGACAATCTTCCTCATAGAACAAGTATAGGTCAGGTGTCCAGGTCATCCACATACAAAACATACTCTACTATCCCCGGGAGCATTCTTCTATGTTGGACAATCACGCGCCATATGTCCCATTTTTCCACAAATGAAACATGCTCCTCTCTTGCGGTAACAAGGACCGCCATGATGCCTCCCACGGGTGGTACAAGGGCTGGGATTAGTATGAATTCTGGGCTTCTTGGTTGGTTAAAAGCTTTCCTCTTTCTGCTGCCACCAATGCCGCTATCCTAATAGTTAGTGGATTTCAACTTCTTTTGTTGATATACACCTTGTACATCACTCTCAAAAATCTTTTGTTCCACTCTAATGGCTCGTTCTAGCACGTCTTTATATGTTATCAATGCTAGAGGTGTGAGTACAGAACTAATTTCATATCAGAGCCCTCTTTGAAAGTGATCAGCCTTATCTTGCTCATTAGAAACATATTGCTTAGCAAATCTACTCATCTGATTAAAGCGGATTGCAAACTCCAAAACCATGGAGTTGCCTTGAGATATGTGTATAAAATCACTCTTCATTTTTTCCTAGAATGATACTAGGAAGAATTAAGCATTGAAAGCCTAATTAAAGTCCTCCCAAGCTATAGTACCACCCTTGTCTCCAAGGGCTGGCCTCATTCCCTCCCACCAATGCTCTACCTTGCCCTCTAAGTATCGAGAGACAAAGCTAACCTTCTTGTCTTCAAGAACGCATTCAGCTTCAAAGATCCCTTTGATTTTTCTAGTCCATTGCTCAGCTGCAAGAGGATCAACTTTCCCATCATAAGTGGGTGGTTTCACCTCTCTAAATTGGGCAAAAGTATATGGACCAGTTGCTAGGGGTGAGCGGTTCCCGGTTCCTTACAGGTTCCGCTTGGAACCTGGAACCTACCCGGGGGTACAAGTTCATAATTTTTTGGAACCTGGAACCTACCCGTCAAAACCTAGAACCTGGAACCTACCCTGTCATAGGTTCCGGGGTCGGTTTCAGGTTCCAACAGGTTCTTTTTTCTCTTTTTTTTTTTTATTTTTAGTTTAAAAAACGATAATGAACATGGTACACATTTACATAAATGATTAGCAAAATTAGGATCCCTTGGTTAGGAAAATTGTCTAAATAATATACAAAATTGACTAGGTGAAACATACCATGTAGCAGCAAGGAGAAGTTGCCTCTTGTTATATAGTCATATATAAGGAGCTTCTCATCTTTTGAGTAGTAATATGCACGAAGTGGAATGACATTCAGATGCTGTCCTACCCTCTGCACGTTCTCCATCTGCTGCTCAAACTCTCGTTTCTCCGCCACCACTTCCTTCAGCCTTTTCACTACCGACAGTTGATAGTGAGGGCTGCACTTGAAGAGCTCCCAACAGGCATTCTTGCCGAAGAAGATGGCAAGATAACAGAGGTTAATATCGGGAATCTTGGGTTGACAGAGAAGAGCAACTTGTTGGAGAGGTTGCTAAAGACAGCTGAGGAAGACAATGATAAGTTATTGTTAAAGCTTAAGCAAAGGATTGGGATGGTTAGGCATTTGAATACCCCAATCAACTGATGTGCGAGAAATGGAAAAATATTTTAACGCACTTCTAATTCAACTTTGCACCTACAAAGAAGTTAAAATAAATGAGGTTCAGTGGATTAACATTAAAGGAAAAAGTAGTAGCTAATTGTAAAACTATCAAAAAACAATTGTTGTTTTTATTGGCACTCAAAAGGAGATACTTTTGAGCTCCTAGAATGGTTATAGTTGATGTTGATGGACTCTTGGCCCTTAAAAAAATGCTCAATTATGTTTTCACCTTTATTAGTAGAAAAAGAAGGCTCTACAAATAATATGAACTGAACCACCTTATTCATGTCGATTGAACAAGCAAGCTGCTAAGCTTCATTCTATCTTAAGTGAGGTGGCATGATAACATGCCTTTACAAACCTCTTCCACTGATTGCGATACATATGAAAGCCAATAACATCACCAAATAACAGATACTGCAACTCATCACCGAACGGCCACTTCAATTGATTTGAGTTATGCTGTAGCAAAACCTTCAGCTTTTATGACTGATTTCATTGTAAGACCCCAACTTTGCTCATTATCTCCTTTCCTAAATAGTAACTTGAGAATTCTAAAAGCAGTAGTAGTAACCCCTTGTGTTTGAAAAGTTTCAAAACATGGTCCAATACAGATTATGGCACTGTCTAGTAAGATGATCTTTGTTTTAAAGCCTTTTCATGTCAATGAAAATATTCTCCTAATTATCCAACACACTCCTCAAATAACAATCATCTATTATGGAAGAAACAAAATAGCAATCACCCATGGTTAAGGAGGAGGCCAGATGTGCTTCATTTCCTTTCTTTTCCACAAAACTTTACTCTTTCCAGTCAACTGAAAAACTCAACATATCAAGCTTGCCTACAAATTTGTAATAAACAAAAATCGTAGAAGGAAGACATTTGTCTGAAGATGCTACCACAGTTATCCAACTTTTATTAAAGGGTAGCTCACTATTCTAAAAGTGATGCCCAACTCACATCAAGTGCATATAAAAAGATTAATTCAGTTGAAAGAAGACAACAATGGAACATTGCCTTTCTTAAATAGAGAGGTTAGACATTGTCTCACCTCATTTAAATGAAATGGTGGCTTTATGAATTCTGGTAAAGGGAGGATGATGTCGGTGCATGTTTCAAAGAAAACAAGAGAGATGATCAACTTGTCTATGATGGTGAAAGTGAAAAACAATTTCTGGGATTTTAAAATATGAAGTCATTTTCCTCATTTTTGGGTGCGGCTTTTCCTCTCGATGAAATGTTTTTCACTTAGACCAACTAACTTTTCAGCATCAAACACCATAATAAGATGAACACGCTTTTTTAACAATCATTTTCAAAGAAACAAGCAGAGCCAACAAAAAAACAAGCAAAATTTTCATGTTGTGCTTATAGATAGCCGCCAATGTGATCAATATCAAACAGCATGAAGAAACTACACTATCCCACGTAGTACAGTCGAATCCTCATTCAAAAGTCGCCCCAAATATCAGCACAAAAGATTCTCTCCACAGCCCAACATCAGCCACAATAGAGAGAAGGTGCCCAACAATTCGTCAACAGTTGTGCAACACTTCCCATAAGTCACCACAGCTCTCACTAAGCAGCACAAACAATATCAATCTCCACGCAACATAACCAATCTAGAGCCTAAAGCGGATTCCACATAAATCCCAATTCCCAAGGAGAAGCCGGAAGAACATAAAACTCACCCATCTTGCGAACATTAACCTTCCGCTTATTGGGTTGAGGCTGAGCAGGCGCATCATTCGCCTCGCGAGCCGCTCTCTTCGCCAAGTTGGTCTGATGCCTCTTCCCCTGCGTGTGCGCCAAGTAGTTCCCCTCGTTGTTGTGCAGCATCAAGCAAAGCTTACACTCATAACTGCAACCACCGAAACAAGCCAGTGTCGCCGTCAGCCCTGTAAAAACATCAAATTGACGCGAAAGCCCGGTTACGGGGATCGATTGCGAGGGGGAAAGGAAGGGGGAAGTCTGAACTGCGCGAGGTGGTTGTGCATGAAGTAGGGGTCCTTGGCGAGATCGATGGTCTCGAGGGCGCGACGGCGGAGGCGCTCACGGCGGTCAATGGCTTCGTTCTAGGCGGAGGCGGCGCCCCCGCTCCCGGGCTTCGAACCTCACTCCCGATCCATTCTCTCGCCGTCGTCGAGCCTGAGTCGGGGTCGAGGGAGTCGAGACGCTGGAGTGGATAGGGAGAAGAGAGTGAACGAACTCTGAAAGTGAAACTAAGGGAAGTTGCAAGAAGAGACAGGAATAACATAGAACATTGCATAAAGGGGACTATATCAACTAAAATAAAAAAATTTAAAGCACAATTCATTACAGCAAATAATTAATCATGACTCCCAAACCAGGGTCCATAAACCCCGATGGAATTACTCCTGTATTGAGCTTATTAAAAGAGCACACCTCAACGGCATAAGGAATAAAGACTTTCAGAATTATAAGAAAACATCATATATATTGGCCATCAGGTTAAAGAAACAAAAGAGACAGCAAAATGGGGGCTTCTTCTCTCGCACTTATCCAAGAAAGTGCAACCGTAAGCACGTCACTTGAAAGACATTTTGTTTTCACATGTTCTACTCAGATTTTCAAAACATCAAGCCCAACTAACTACAAAACAACACCGAGTGTCAGACAAGCACCACGAAAAACATAAGACCTAAGCAATGTTTCTATTTCGAAGATTAAAAGAAAAGACAAGGCGTAGCTGCGGCATCGCGGGCTTCGGGGCACGGCTTCGGGCGCAACTTCAAGTCACGGCGAAGGCGAGAGCAGCGGCGTCGCGGGCTGCAGGCGAGGTGCGGCAAAGGCATCAGCGGGCCGAGCAGAAGCGATGTCGGGGCACGGCGAAGGCACGATAGAGCAGCGGCGTCGCGGGCTACAGGCGAGGCGCGGCGAAGGCAGCAGCTGGTGGAGCAGAGCGACGCGTCGATGCGGGCTGCGGGCGCGCGCGCGGCGGGGATGCTATTTGGTGGTGTCGAGCGAGGGTGAAGAGAGAACAGGACTCGTGGGTGAAGTAGTAGCTAGCAAGAGGAAGGAAGGAAGGAAGGAAGGAAGGAAGGAAGGAAGAAGAAGAAGAAGAATGGGGGTTTCGGCCGAGAGAAGGGGAAAGAGGAGAGAGAGAAGAAAAGAAAAAAAGTAGGGGTAGGGGTAGGAAGTGACGTGTGAGAAGGAAAAAGAAGAGAAAAGAAAGAGAGAGAAAAAAAAAAGAAGGGGAAGGAGGGAAAATCGAGAGGGAAATCACGCGGGGGAAGGGGAGAAGGGGAGATTTAGGGTTTTTTTTTTTTTTTTTTGAATTTGACCGGTTCCGGTTCTTGTTCCAGAATTGGAACCGGAACCGAGAACTCCGGTTCCTAGGAAAAAGGAACCGGGAACCGAAACCGGTCACTTCAGAACCGGGAACCGAACCGGACCCTCCTCCGGTTCGGTTCCGGTTCCCGCTCTACCCGGAACCACGCTCACCCCTACCGGTTGCTTCATCTCCACTTAACTTTGCCTGACGATACCAATGAATCATGACTTGCTCGAAGTCAGTTGGAGGAAACAACCTTTGGTTAACTTCCGTGACTTCATGTGAGTTAGGACTTCCATCATGTTGATTGTCCCGTCTCCCCTTAAAGATGTACCTTGAGAAGCTTGATGCATGTCTCCAGCATCAGGGGCAACAACTTGGTTGCCTTTACAATTTTTATGAAGCAAGGCAAGTGTCTTCGAGTCACGCATGATCACTTGAATCCAAGGATAGAGCTACAACTTCGTATCTAAAAGGCTAATGCGTTAAAAATCTATTACACAATCTCACATCATCCCAAATCCACCCAAAAAAAAAATCAAAACCTAAGCTCTGATACCAATAAATGTCACACCTCGATCCACAAAAATAAAGGCATGACACGGCCGTCCTTTCACCAAAGGACATAGCCTCAACATAACCAAAATTCAGCTTGATATCAACTTATATACATCCACACACACACACACACATATTTGACAAAAATGGCAATTGATTACAATATCGGAGTATTTCTATAATCCACCAAATCAAATGTACACATCTTCCAAGGACTAACTCACAAACTTATCAACTATGCACAAATCATATCAAAAAGTTTCCACCAGAAAAGTCCTCCCCGAACGAATGCTCATGCTTACTTGCCACTCGTTAAAGAACCTGAAAAACAAGTAGATGAGAGGAGTGAGCTATCACGGCTCAATGAGTAACACATTTCTTTTACGCGGATTGAGAAATCACTATGCACATTTAAAACATAATCATAACTCACTTTAACATAATATATAATCATAACTAAAATATTGAAGATACCAATAGTCCAATCTACCAGCTAATCTCATAAAATATGTATCGATGGTCTATTCCATTGACTAATTTCATCAAACCGCACATTGATGGTCCATTCCATCGATCAAGCTCAAATCACATGTCAATAGTCCACTCCATAGACTAACTCATGCTGAAATATCTAGCCATGGCCATGTGTAATGCTCGTGACAAGACGACCAAGATTCCCCCCTTGACAAGGTCCCCACCTATTATTAGTCGGTCGCTCGGCCGATAAGAATATCCTAGACTAGTATGCATATACCCACACACCCCTCAGGGTTTCACAAAGACATTGACCATCAACCATCAATCACAATATCCAATAATCCAACATTAGAATGAAAGTCAGATCACAACTCAAACATTTGATATATAAATATCAAAGCTTTCTTCAAAACCTTTCAAGATCCTTTCAAAAAGAATTTCACAAACCATTTTCAAACAATCATTCAAATCGAATTTGAAATATAACTCCATCTTTTGAACAACAAAATGGCAGTAATAACCTGATCATGTTTTATGCAACAAAATATGTTTTTTTTTTTTTTTGTAAAATCAACTCATAGAATGTATAATCTACTATGTTTCTCAAAACATGAGTTTACAATACAAAGAATAAATAGTGTCACTCACCTAGGAAAAACCAAAAATCAATTACGGTGGAAACTCGAGTTGACGCACTTGAATTCCTAACAAATAATCGAAAAATAATATTAAAAGATCAAGTAAAATGATATTCTAATAGTGATTGGACTATACAACGTCTAGTTGTTGATGAAACTACACCTATGCGCCAACGAAAGCTCACATTTAGTGAAAACCTATTGTTGTCCGCTAGGCATGGCCCACATGCTAACTTCATTGCACCATGACCTCCTCCACAAAATTCCGTTTCAAGCCATCTTATGGTTCTTAGAAAGCTCTCTTGACGTACTACTACAACCCCAACTCAGCCACCCCAAAACAGCATCGAAAACAACTAAAATTCAGGGCCAAAGCTACTGTTCGGTACAATTCCAGAACGCGCGCCAAACTTGAAAATACCATTCCGGGCAAACCGTACGCTCAAATCATGATCCGTAAAATGCTATAGCTCCACAACATCATAAATCATCATTTCCACAAAAATACGTAGTTCAACGACTCAAAAATCGAACTTCGCCGCACAAATCTCCAAGAAATCCGAATTTCGAGCCCTAATTGTGACGATTTGTTGGAATAGACGATTAAAGGCTTCGATCACTTACCGGTGTTGCAAAACGGAGTTGAGTAGGCTCAGTGAGACATCTGGGTCATGAGTGTGCCAAAAATTTTCCCCTTTTCCCTGTTGCCTTTCTCTTCTTTCTCTCCTCTCCCTTGTTTCTTTCTTTTCCCTGCTTCTGCCCGTGCTCTTTTCTCTCTCCCTCTCTCTCTCTTTAAAGACACAGCCGAAGCTTCCTCTTTTCTCTCCTTCTGCTGCTTTTGTTGACTTTTCAAACCCTCTTTCTTCTTTCTTTTTTTCTTTTTCTTAAGCCCATACATTACAGCTTTCCTTGCTCATCTTGACGACAACCGCAACTTCGGAAGTCGTCCATGGAGAGAGCATGATCGTTTTGCATTTCCCACCGATCTCTAGCCAACAAACATTTACTAGCTCGGGGACAAGCAGATTTATGTTGCCCGAATAGCTGAAACTCATAAAGCAAAGGGTTGGTTTCCTAGCGATGATGATGGTTAGCAATAATCTCATTTTCTTGTAAGCAGTTCAAAGTTTTTGCGGCAGCAAAAATTGTTTTAGTGCTGCTAAATGAACAACTTGCAGATGAAAAAAGGTGAACATACAGTGGCATCAGGAAATACGCAACGTCATAATAACGCTAGAGATATGCCAACACAAAGGTACTCATACAACACCCTTCTGGCCATTTGCGAGTCATTTTTGTTGGAGTGAATTCATACGTTGTACTGGGTCGACCTGGAGTCTCGATCATCACATGAAGGTTCGACTTAAAATGTATTTGTTTAGGATGGAAGAAGCAACAATACCACGATTCCTCCTCTTCTAGCCATCTCCAGCATCGGCTATCGTTACCCCAAATGACCCTTAATCCCCTGGCGAGAACCATCAAACAGCTCTTGTTTAGGTCCTTGTCAACCCAATACTTGTGTCTATATGGCTGTTCCTGTAAGCACAAATCAGTGATCAGTAATTAAGACATTTACAAAACCGGAACAAAACTCAGGCTCGTCCAATCAGGAGCTACTGAGCTCCCATCCGGTCCGTGATGACCTATTCATAGATGCACTTATCATCCGCAAGCGGTCCTGATTTGCAGCCTTTTCCTGCATATCATGCAATTTTACTTTCTTTGCAGGCATCACCGGCCGAGCCAAATTTTTTCTCGATAGATCATTATCTATTGGCGCAAAACGAGATCTTTTTTGTCCTTCAGAACTTGCCTGATCTTCACCTTTTTCTGCCTCGCCCCGCTTCTTGTCGTCCTTCAAAAGCACTCCTGCACAGACTCGACGTCTCAGCTCGTGTCTGTCAAGGGAGGCGATTTCGTCACCGCTCGCTCTTCTCAACATCGCCAAGGAAACGAGAGGAGGTTTCCTCGTTCTGCTCGTGCTGATTTGGGTGGCGTTTTCTTCATTTGATGACGGTGAGAAATCGGGCGCATATCCTGCTGCAGAAATCTCCACCATCTTCTTCCAGATATGCTCGTACCTACCACACATTTACACGAGAAAAAAAAAAAAAAAAGAGAGAGAAAGAAATCAAAGGTTTGAGTTGGTCTAGCGTTCGACTGAATATAAGGTTGATATATTGGTCAAGACAATTGAACTTTACCGAAGAAGACATCTGGTTGCTTGCAGCTCCTGCTATGGCAGAAGAAACATAGACGAAGATACGGTGGTGGGTTCTGATTTTAGCCATGATTGTCAAAGCACGAGCGACAGGCTAAATGTTTGTTAGAAACGTTTTGTAGGAGAATTATGGCATTTCTGTTCTTTACCGCGAGCTTTATAATATCGCGGCTGGCTAATACTTATTTAGTATTAAGTAGGTGCAATTGTGATGAATCATTGTGGGAGTACTTTCTAGAGTCACCAAAACATATCTGTACTGATAAAGATCGTTCGCACGAGTGTTGTATTAGACTCCTTGCTACCTAAGTAGCATGGACACGCGACACGGATATGCGACACAACACAACATGACACGTCGACACGTTATTTCTTAAAAATAGAGAATTTCGACACGTTAGAACACGTTATATATTAAATAAATATTTTTATTTTTAATTAATTTAATTCAAATTCAGTATATTTATTTTTTGAAATTATTTTTTAATCTCATTTATTTATTTTTCTGATTGAAAAAGAATCCCCACTAGAGTCCACCCACTCTCTTCTTTCCCTTATTCATTTCCCCCACACTCAAATTTATTTTCCTTTCCCTCCCCACCCATTCCCCCACCCGCAAATTTATTTATTTTTCTTTCCCTCCCACCATCGTCCATTTCCCCCACCTGTCCCTGTCACTTTCCCTCCCCCCAAAATATGTACCCATCACTATCAAACTCCCCTTTTAAAACTATTTTTTAGTTTCTTATAAACCCAAGCTCCTTTACTCCTCCTCCTCGCTGCTCGCTGCCCTTCCTCTTCTCCTCCTCCCTCCCTGCCACTCGCCACACATCCCCCTTCCTCACCACTCCTTGCCGCACAACCTCCTTCCTCACCGCTCGCCGCACGACCGCCTTCCTCTCCTCTTCCTCTCACCTTTGGTCCTTTCTCCCTTGCAGCTACAGCCTCGTCAAATCCATCGCAGCATCACAATGGTGGCCCTCGCCTCAATCTATGCTTGGCCATCTCTCGCCCTCACTCACGGTCTGTTCCCTCCCGGACACACATGTCGAAATGTGTCAAGTAAAGGTTGATCACGCGTCAAAAAATTCGACACGCGCTGACCGTATGTCCAACCGTGTCTGAGCATGTCGACGTGTCCGACACGACACGGAAGCACGAACAACGTGTCTATGCTTCATAGCTTGCTACTCACTCGTTGTCTATTCAAAAAGATTTGGATAAATATGTACTCAACTTATCTTTTATACTATAAAAATATGTGAATGAAAATATTTCTCCAGTGTACAAGACATGATCTTACCTAATAATGACATAGAAAACCTTCATAGCAAGATAATTGCAACTGTAGCGAAACGTAACTTTCCTTGCGAATATTTTTCCGTCCATTAAATAACTAAGCTTATCAACTTTTGTTTACGTGCTTGAATTAGACAATCACAGAAATCGATGGACTAGAAACTTCTTGTGCGGTGTAGTTTTCTTATTTTTTAGTGATACTTTTCTTTGTTTTTTACTATCAATCATGTAATAGATTCCAGTTTTACGTTGTCATGCGAACATTAACCAAAAGATATGTTATCCCACCACAACAACATTATTATTTCACTGCGGTTTTGGGGCTCACTTGCTGAAGTCTGCAGTTTAACTGCAATAGAACTACTGGAGTGACGTTCAAGAGACATATTATGGCTCTGTCGCAAACATAAAAAAGATCTCAGTTGAGCAAGCTGCCCGTTCTGAGTTTGAAGGGCTCCCCATATAGCTAAACTTTGTCGATTTCATAGTCAGATAACTATATTAATGTCTAGAATTTGATAGAGAAGCCTTTTACTTACTCAAAAGCTTCCCCATCACTCCCGCATTAGTTGATTTAGAAGTCAACGAAGAAGCCTCCCTTGAAGTGCAGACAGCGTGAACACAGTGAAGCTAAATTAAATCATTTCCCCAACCTTTTTATCACACTCGACCAACGAAAGGAATTACAGGAGCAACATTACAAATTATGCTCAGTCAAGGTAAATAATTTGTTGATTTGTACTGTAGATAGCCTTAGCAGAATTTACATATCAAGGATGAAAAAGCAAAGAGTTGGAGGAACCAAAGTATACTAACCATAAAAAATAAAAATTATTAAAAAATAAAAAGTATACTGTCTAACAAGAGTATCACCGCCTTCATCAAAATTAGATGCATCCATTGCCAAAGGGCAATACACATGAAAGTTGTATTACCAGAGAATTTAACAAAAGAGACCGTGTTAGAAACGCTTCTAACTGCTAATTCCGGTGGTCAAGAGCAAGTGAATTAAGGAGAGAGAGAGATGACCATTAGAGAGCTAACTAAGGAAAGCTAGTGATCGAAATCCTCACCAACTTCCAGTGAGCCCCAATTGTAGGCAATGACTCTGAACGCAGCTGTCGATGACTTTCTGATGGCGATGAACGAACAAACAGAGGACGGAGGGGGAGAGAGAACTAAACACTCACCCTCAAATGATCATTGCCTTATGCGGTAACTTACCGTACTTCTTTCTGGAGGCTTGACCCACGTAAGCTGGGAATCTTTACATGAATATTAGTCGAAAGAGCATTACTAAGTGTATTAGTAGCAGTTACAAAGTTAGGATACTTAGTGATTTGGAATATTTGCAAGGGGACAAATTTAATACCTAATAAAAGTCTGTCATATCAGTTAGCATATCAGCTCTGTCAATGAATCTTCGTATGCATAGCATTTCTCTAAATGGACTATTGAGCGATATGGCTGCTGTTAAATATTATTAGACATGACTTTCTTATGGTCAGCTGGCTCCTTGTTATAAATTATGTTTTCCTAGTCATCCTGATCATCATTTTAATTGTCAAATTTGAGCCTGCCAGACTATTAGAAGAGATACAGAAAAAGTCAAAAGCAGACATTAACAAAGATGACAATTTGTCCGTCTCAATTAAATAAAGATGGCCAGCAATAGTGCCCATAATAATAATCAGGCTCACAAGACCCCAACTTAGCCCATTTCTAGCTTAATCTGGCCCGGCCTTTTGTTAGTCAGACGTGGGCTGATTTGGTCCTGTTTTATTTTCTTTTTAGTTGGTTTATTCGAAGTCACAAGCCCATATCTTAGAGTAAATCAAGATATAATAAGAGATATAACATGAGCAGATAGAGCTCTTGCGCATTTTTGCTAATTCATGAACAATGAATCCATATAAATACATATAAATATGAATCAAGGCTCCGGTCCGCACACCTCATGACATCTTGCGAAGCACTTTATACGCACTATTGCTGCCAGTTGTTTCGAATTGGAAAATATTTCAAAGAAGGAAAACCTGTCATAGAAAATATACATATTGATTCTTAAGATAAAATTGAAAGTATTATTTTGCTAAATATCTTTATTACTATCTTTCTTGAGATAAAATAAGAACTTCCTACGAAGGTAGAGAAAAGAGGTTACCAAAAAGGTAGATAATTGATAAAAGTATAGGTTAAACACTTGTATAAGTTCTCCTTACCAAAAAAAGAAAAACACTTGTATAAGTTTTGTGCTCATTCAAATGATATATATCTTCCATTTTAATTTTACATAAGATCTGCCTGACAAACTTAATCCTTTGTAAATTACTTTGCAACATAATGTTGTTGAGCTTAGCCATTGGTAGAGAAAGTAACAAAAATGCAACACTTGTTAAGAGGTTCAAAGTAGATATGGATCCTACCAATGAATGCAATAATCAACAGATCGACATATTTTTTCTTTGGTTAACTATTCAACCTTCCTCCCTGTCATTTCTTTTTGTGAATCTGTCTTATTGTCGGTACTTATATCTGTCCCTGGCTATAGATTTTTTTAACCTTAGATTGTCTGTCTTTTTTTGCATCCATTTCTTAGGTAATGCATATTTTGCTTTTGTTCTTCATTCCCGTATTGCTCTATGAGGTAAAAACTCTAGAAAGTTTCAAGTTTGCTAACCATCCACTCTTCTGCTATACCTATTTATCTTTGCCTAAATTCACTTGGACACAATTATGTAAGCTCAGATGAGTTGTTTTGGCTTTTCGTATAAAAGTTTGAATTTTCAAATTTAAGCAAACCATGAGTTATTTGGCTATCTGAACAACTTCACTTTTTTCGACTTTCTTTTTATTGGCCTCCACATTCTAAATTTTGAAGCTCTCTGAGGTCACGTTCTCCACAAGTTCTTTGGAATTGTGGCTTTCAATTTTTTTTCTTCCTCTATCTTTCATATATTAGCTTGTGTAAATATATTTCAAAAGAAAAAAAAAACACAAAAAGGAAGAAGGTGGGGGACAAGGATGAAGTTATGAATTTCTTTTGGTCCTGTTCTATTACTCTTAAGCCCCGTGAAAGGTAGAAGATGTCTCTTCCAAGAAAAAAAGAGCAGAAGATGTGTCACAATGGGAGGGCCACTGGTCAACTTCTCAATGGACTTGTACTATGGGCATCAAAATACTTATATAGTCATTAAGGTTGTATACAGAAGTAGTAAAAATGATTGAAAATTAATCTTGCAATACTCTTAAGCATTTTCTAATAATATGGCCATGCTGGATTAAATGAGACTACCAATCAAACGTACATTAATGGGTTGAGCTTTTCACTTTTGATGCAATTCCAAACAAAGAAAATAAATTGAAGAAGAAACCTGATCGATGATTGTTAAAAGTACAAGTAAATTAATAAATATTGAGTACAATAATTAACAATTTAATTAAACATTAGATGATGTAAAGTGTAACTTTTTGAAAATATGGAATGATAGATGTAATTATTGCTATACTAAAGGGTAAGACTCCTAACTTTAAACTACCTAATCCATGGGATATATCAAAGTTTTTTTTTTTTTTTTAAATTTTTGAATAGGGATATAAGTTCTCTAGTAAACCACCTAATTTTTTAATAGGGATATTAGACTTAGGAGAATATGGTTCTTTACACCGTAACTAATTTTTAAAATTTCATGTGGAGATTAAATTTTTTTAGATGAGTTATTTTTCTTAACTTACGTTTCTAGAAACAAATAAAAAATTTAACTATAAGATACTCATGTTTTTAGTTCTATTGCTTTTTCCTTTTTTGGAAGGAAGCAACCTATTATAGCGACAAAAGCAAAATAATTATGTACTCTCATATTCTAGTATATGAATTTTTTTACCAAATGGTCTTACTTTTATTAATTTTTGCAACTGTATACAAAAAATGGCACGGTCTGAGAATTAAAGGAAAAAGAAAAAATCAATTGGGGTAGGTGTCAACTAAAAAAGATGGCCACATGTCAACTCCACAGAGGCTCACTTTCAATTCACCATTATGTTATAGATTCATTTTGACCTATCACATCAAGCAACTTGAGGAAAATGCAATGCCAAAAATTCCCTCTAAAATATGAAAATCAGTTTGTTTTTTATACAGATTAATGAGTTAAAAGGACAGTGTACTATTGACACCATAATTTTGCTGACAAGAAAAAAAATATAAAAATAAAAAAAAATTGGAAATCAAGTAGCCCAACAAGAACCATCTATCTAGCTCTTTCATTCGGCCCATTTTTTTGGTCGGTAAGTTGGCCCATTAACCTAGCTCAAATCCATGACTTCAGACCCACCATTCAAGCTCTTGAAGTAACACTTGAATTGGCTCGACATTCGTAGTAGCGGTATTGATCGGAGCTCTTCCCTTTTCGGACCCATGCAAAGGTTTTGAATCCATTTAAATAGACAAAAATTAATTAAGGTGAAAGATTAAATGCGATGTCAACTGACTTGTGTTGATTCATTATTATTTATTTATTGGCCATGGGCTAATTATCTTAACTAATAATTCGCTTCAAGTATTTATATATATTGATAAAACAAGAGGGGAAAACTGCATTAAAAAAGGCGATTTGTTGTATTCAACTTTTTTCCCTTTTTACCGCTCGATCAAAGGATAATCAAAGCAGGTAGAAAGATTGCGCGTGATATTCACTTTCGGACTTATCTTAATCGCTGTCAATCACACAGGCCTTTTCATGCATCGTGCATGCGCATGGCACGCATCTCAATAATATAATTTTCATGAACAATTAATTTGTCTGATAAGATGCCAAAAAGTCGTTTTCTCCCCTAACCAGGGTCAATGAATTTGACAATAAATACAGGGAAACAGTTATGATGCAAGTGTAGCTACCTTTCACGAAAATGTCAAAATCAAGGCTAGCTTTTTGTATCTCTGTTTATTCATGTGCTTTTTTTTTTTTTTTTTTGGCTTATATGTCAATGTGGGAGCCAGCGCTTTATGTAAGAAATTGATAGCAAAGAGGTGACTCTTTGCAATTTGCTCCCTTCAAATGGAGTTTTCCGGGTGCACCGTTTTCCACTTGGCCTCTACTAATTGGTGGATGTGCAACAGAACTCGGAAAATCCACGGGTGGACCAACATAATCGAATAGGCTTCAAGGTAGATATTAGATATACAAGATAAGTTTGGCATTTCAAAGTTTGACAACCAATTATCTTTGGTGCATTCTATGGACTCTAAATTTTATTTCTAAATCCATATGGAAAAGCTTTTTGTAGTCTAATTTCACTTCAGTTTTATGCCAATTCGCTGCTCATGAAATTGGCTTCCGATTGATCGAAGAAGATGTTGGCTTGGTTCACTCCCATGCAAAAGAAGTCCAAAAGCTTAAGCCTATTTATTAATGCATATGGAGAAATAAATTTTCTCACTATCTTTAAGAATGTTAGTTGAGACGCAGAAATGAGAGAGAAAGAGAGAGTAAAAAATCTTGGTTAAGGGGTATCATCTGATTTTCGTCAAGCTAACGTTGAAGGTTGATTTGTGATCTAATTGAACTAAAATTTGGTTAGCATGTTCGTGGCACATTTTTCTTGAATTTGATCAGTTTGATTTTCAATTGAAACTCTCTACATTAGGTTTTTTGTGGGTTGAATAGAACTTGCGTTTTTTGTGAGATTTATCATTGACCTATTGTGAAACTTATGCAAATTGCCAAGAATGATATTCTTGATGTTTTTGCTGCTATGTATCTCTAATATTTACTAAAAAAGAACTTTATTCACCCAATTTTGTTTATAGTGAATATTTTGGGTGGACTCCGGTCCCATGGTTTTTGATCTTCTTACACCAAGAAGGTTTTCCATATAAAAAATCACATTGTGTTTGCATGTTTGGTATTTCTATTGTTCTATTATATTATTCCTATTAGGTTTGACCCAAAAAAAAAAAAAAAAAAAAAGTACAAGAAGGGAAATTACTAGTCTCATATTGTTAAGGTTGTTATAGTTCTCCCAATAGAAGAATTTGCTACATTTCTTTGTAGGGATACATTGCATTGAAGGTCACAATGTTACTCATTTTTCAGACACATAAAATTTCCACTCATATAAAATGGAAGCTTGAGGTAATTATGCGCAGCCGAACTTCAATTCCTTGCACGTTTGCCCTTTTTCTCGAAATGATGGTTTAAAAAAATTGTCAAATTGCAAAAGTTGAAAAATCTTCAAACTTAAAGTGCATGGTTTGCTAGGAGTTGAACATTGTTAACCTAAATAGAATACTCAAAAGCTTGACGACTTCCGCAATGATGAACCGTATTGAAAGACTGTCGCGACCAATTTTTCGGGGTTTGGACCACCTAGGATTTTGGCTAATGGATTGTTAAGCCTAAACTTAACTCGAGCTCTCCCAAGCCCATACCAATTCGCGACTTAGGTTTGAGTTCTTAATATGCAATTAATTTTTAATCGGGGAGTCGCCACTAATCTATTTTTGGTAGGTCGATTAGAAACCCTAGTAAAGTAACGGGAGATTTACTTTACTCCTACAAACCGAGAGACTAAGGGTGCGGGGACTTGGTTACGTAAATTTCTCTAACGCCCTTTCGGTACCTTTCTTTTTTTTTTTGAAAAATGTTTGGCAAGCAATTTAGATTGATTTTAAATCTATTTCCCTAACATGTGAGGTGTTCATGCAGGTGCGCAAATCACTAATTTAACACCCAAGAAAGCAATTAAATGATGCAGAACTTACCTCAAAGCAACGAAAGCATCTGCATTGTTAAATTAAAATCCACATCAACAACCCTAGATATGGTTTCTAATTAACAAGCAATTTCTTTCTTTTTGTTTTCATTTATTAAATGAGACTATAATCCATATGCAATGCAATGCTTTTAATCTAATATGAAATGATATGGCATGGCAACATGTCCTAAACATATGAATAAAAATTCTAAATATGCAATTTAAATTAACCAAAATGACTTAATTCTAATGACGTGCAATGCAATGCAATGACGTACAAAATTATTTCAACTAAAATGACATGCAACATGCAATTTAATATGTGAGCTATATGTCACGCGACATTTATTAAATGACCTAATCTAATGACGGACAATTTCTAATTAGAAATGAACCTAACAAATGCATTTCATGAACCTAGATCTATATGGCATGCAAATGACATTTTTAATTTAAAAATTGCAATCTATCCTAAAAATTGCAACTAATTTATCCTAAGACAAATTTTATGAAATTTGAAATGATCTAGCTAGATTAAGATTCAATCTAATTTAAACTAGGGATTAAGTCATATTAAATCCTAATTTAAACTAAGACATTATCTAAATCTAAAATGCAATTTATCTAAAAAAAGATGATCTAAATTTAAAATGAAACGTGCAATTCTAATCTAATATGCACAATGATCTTTTTAGTGTTTTTCTTTAAGAAATTCGAAATTAAAATTGCCAAATAAACATGCAATTTAGATTTAAAACTAACATCCTATGTATGTGCTTTTTTTTTTGGTTTTCTTTTCCATGGTTCAAAATAAAGTTTTTCTTTTAAAAAAAAAACTAATCCTAATTCAACATTTTTGGATTTTTAAATTTTGAAATAAGATTGCAATTTAAATCCTAAACAAGAAATATTCTAAAGCGAATCTATTCCTAACTCAAATATTTTTTGGATTTTTATTTTACGAAAATAAGATCGACTCAATCAACTTGACGACAAAGATATCAAATAAGATAAGACCGATATCCAAAAATTGGCAAACCATATCTCGCGCATGAGATCGGGTTGGCCAATTTTAAATTAAATCGTGAATCAAATCTCGGCCAGAGATTGGATTGTCGATTTTTATAAGAATGCGAGTCGGATTTCGGGCGCGAAAATCGGACTGTTAATCCCTAGTTTGAGGACACTTTCATGTTGGAATCTCAATCAAACATTTAAGAGGAACAATTCCATTAAACAAAATTAGATATAAAAGAAAATAAAAAAGCTATAACTAGATAAGCAATAATAATAATAATAATAATCTACCTAATTCCCTTTTCCTTTTTGTTGTTTTTCTGTTTTCTTCTTCTTTTCAGGCACCGTTCGTGGATCTCCAAGGGGAACCGGCAAGTCGGCTCGGCAAAGGAGGTTCCGGCCAAGGTGAACCGGCGGCGGCAACAACACAGGAGCGGAGCTAGGGAAGCTCGGGTCCGGACGGGCAGGGCCAGCGTTGGGTGGACCGGCGTCGGTGCTCGGCGGTGTGGGCGCGGCAGGCTTGGGCGTCGCGGGTTGCAGACGAATTGGGGGCGAGACCAGCAGATCGGGCTCTGAACAGGGACGTAGGCGGAGACGTTGGATACTCCACTGGGCAGACCGCGAACGGAGCAAAGGCGTTGCTCGGGTCGTCGTGACTTCTGGCGTTAGGCGGCAACAACGTCACAGTAGTGCAAGCTGCTGGTGGGCGCTCGGGCGGAGTGAACGCGAGCGGAGCAGGGGTAAGGCTCGTCGCTCAGGCGGCAGGTCGTCGCGGATCGACACGGCAAGGCGGCGGTGCGAGCTCGCGGGCAAAGGGAACCCTGGCAGTGGAGTCGTGAGCAGCAAGCAGGTCACGGCTCGGCGGAACTTTGGGTCGGGGATCTCGGCGGCGCGGCGAGCATCGGTGGGCGAGGCGTGGCGTCAGGTCGTCGCGGCGAGTTTCGTGGAGAGACCGACGAAGCGGCTGTGGCGGACGCTCGGTTGCGGAAGCCTTGCGTATGGAAGTTGCAGAGGAGGGGCAGCGGATTTGGGGAAGATGGTGAACAGTAGGGGTCAAATCACCCTGCCTTTTTTACCTTTCTCCTCTCTCTCTCATGTTCTGACTTTTCCTTTTTTTTTCTTTCTGCAGTTTTTTTTTTTCGCAGAAGCAAAACCTCTCTTGACCTTTTCTGAATTTTCTTTTTCCCCCAGAGAAGCCCCCTAAACCTCTCGCACGCACGGCCTTTTATAGAGAAAGGAATTGGATTTTCAAATTCTTCATCGAATCAATTTTTGCAAATCTTTTCACAAAATTCATCCCATATTGATAAGGATTCGAGATCAAGATGAAATTTTTTTCTAAATCCAAATCTTTTAAAGACAAATCGCAATATTTTTTACCCATCTGCCTTATCTAAAAAATTTCATATCCTAATTGAAATTTCAAAATTAATTTTCCCACGAGATAATTTCCGATCATTAAAAATATGGGCTTGGGCCGACTTGCTCGTTTCATGGGCTTAGTCCAACTAATTTGAAACCATCCGCCTTCTATCCAATAAAATGTAAAAAATGCAAATAACAAAAATAAATGCAACCTAAATCTATATGCTATGCAATTAATAAAATTAACCCATAATTTTCTATGCAACAAATAAATAACCTAATCGCCAAAATTTAGGTGTCAACAGCTGCCCCTCTTTGAAGGTGAGCTCGTAGAGGTTGCATTCAAAGACAAATTGAAACCTAAATTTTGACCATACACATGCAATGAATGATTTTTTTGTTGGAAAATGAATTCCATTTTAAAATGCAATATATATGATGCATGAAAATGCTAATGCAAATGTATGATGTGAAAGGAAAGAGCGTACCTACAAATTACTTACCAGTCAGTGCGGTAGAGCATCTTGAGGTACATGATAAATTTTTGTTTACTCCACAAGTACCTAACTCTCACTCAGGTTCCTTGAAGAGTGTAACGGGTAATAGATTGAGACATTGAGATTGAGAAGAACATTCACATCCAAAGTGAAATGTTCAAAGAATTGAGTTGAGACATCCAGATCCAGACTGAGATGTCAAGATTTTTGAACTCGAAATACCTAGATCCAAACTAAGGTATAACAAGAAGGATCGAAAAACATTCACATCCAAAGTGAAATGTTCAACGGAAAGAATTAAGACATCTAGATCCAGACTAAGATGTCAAGATTTTGGAACTTGAAATACCTAAATCCATACTAGGTATAACGAGAAGGATTGAAAAAAAATTCACATACAAAGTGAAATGTTTAAATGAAAATAATCAAGACATCCGGTCCGACGAGATGTCATGATTTTTGAACTCTCGAAATACTTAGATCTAGACTAAAGTATAGCGAAAAGAACATTCACATCCAGTGAAATGTTCAATGAAAAGAATCAAGACATCCGGGTCCAAACAGAGATGTCATGATTTTTGGAAGCTCGAAATACCTAGATCCAGACTAAGATATAACGAGGAAAATCGAAGAACATTCACATCCAAGTGAAATGTTCAATGAAAAGAATCAAGACATCCGGGTCCGGACATGAGATGTCATGATTTTTGAAAACTCGAAATACCTAGATCCAGGGCGAGATATAACGAGGAAGATTGAAGAACATTCACATCCAGTGAAATGTTCAACAAAAAGAATGGAGACATCTATATCCAAACCGAGATGTCTAATTTTTGGAAAATGGTAAAGAAACTTACCTAGAATATCTTACCTTCAAGGAGGATAGAGTGATCCAAAGTAGTTGGTGTTACATATCCAGGACTCGTACCTTTCTACGGTCGCCTAGCATTGCAACATTGATTATCCGACCAGGACTCGAACTTCTCTTCGATCGCCCGAATCCGAGGAAAACTTCGGGGACAACTCCGTCGAGTCGAGTGTCAATGCATTTGAGAGGGAAATACCTGTACAATGACAAGTATTTAAGGTATGGATGGAGATATACTTACCTGGTATCATCTCTCGTTCTCGGGGAAATGTCTTCTCAAAAACATGGTCATAGGAGAAGCAATATGCATTTGCAATCACGAACATGCATTAATTCAAGAGATGTTCATGCGTGATGATTTCCATCAATCTGGCATTTTTATTCTAATCTGAACACATGAATGTCATGAATATGTCAAATAAGGGATCTTTCGATCAAAAAGGACTTTTCACTCATCCTCATTAAAATGAGCTGTTTTATCCTGACCTTTGATGCAGGATTTTTGACAATCACTCTATCTTTCCATCATCATGCCAAACAAGGATTCGAGCAATCTCGCAAGTTGTACGACCTTACCAATCTGAGAGGTCTTTAAGATGGATCATAATATAGGCTTGGTCAACGGTTTAACAAAGGAGACTCTTTGAGTCGAGGCTTTTGAAAAATAAGTGATATTCTGCAATTATCTTGGGGTTTACAAGCCAAGAAATATGAAAAATGAAGCAGAAATTATCTTACTCGCACTTCTTCAAGCGATACTTCCAAACATATGAACTTTTACGTTAATTCAAGTGCCCTAATCTGAAGAGACTTTGTGAGGGACGTAACGTAAGCTAAGTTCATGGGTTGAGAAACAAAAGGATGATTAGGCCCAAAAAGTATTTAGGGGTCGAGTTGGTGATCATCTTGACATTTCCAACAATTTTCCTCCCCATCGTCGAAGATTTTTTCACATCACAACTCCACCGATTGCAACATCTCAACATTTACTGCTGCTTTTTTTTTTTTTTTTTTTGTATCACCTTGTTGAAGATACGACTCACTTCATCAAGTGTTTGATTTTTTTCTTTGGGCATTGACCTTGCTTTTACCAGGCACACTGCTTTTTCATGCCCCATTTTGCACTTATTTTCTTTGGACTTGCACAACCTTTCATCTTTTATCAGCATTGTAAACCATGCTACTTGAATGGTTTGATTTTTCTTTCCTTGCCCCAGCGTGGGGATGATCACCAACTGGGTTTAATGTGGAATGAATTCATAGGCTCAATGGGCTATGCAATGGATAAAGTGTATATGATAGAGAAAAAAACTGCTCTTCGTCGTCCTAAGGCACTTTAAATTATCGTACAAGTCACACTTTGTAAAAGCAATACTCGAAGATTGATGCAAGTACGAGTAAGAAAATTCCTATCATTCATTTCAAATCTTGTCCCGGTATGAGACGATTCTTGACATGGATAATTTAAAAGGCTCTTCATGTGTGTGGGCTCAAATGGCTGAACAATGGATTTACCCGTAGTGTTTCGGGTAGCGAAGAAACTGCTTCTCATCACCTTGGTTGACGTACCCTTTGCGAGATCACCTTTTCCTCATAGGTATGGAATTTTTCCACACAACTCACTAGGGGTTAGTGTATGAAACAATGTATGGAATAGGGTTTGCCTTTCATCATTCCAAAGTATCCCATTTCACACATTCAATTCATCTCGCACAATTCATCAAGGAAGAAAAATGCAAGATTTGCAACAAGTTTAGACAATTGAATTTGCAACTCAATGAGGCAATTTATTCATCATAAAATGTTTGCAATTCAAAACATGACATGGCAAATTCTATCATAAGTAATACTTCTTAAAAGCATTAGAATTTACTGGAGTTTGAAAACTCACGACAATCCATTTCTGCTAGGATGGCACCTCCTGGAAGTACCTTCCTTACCACATATAGGTTGTAATTTGGAGCGAATTTGGCCCCAGGATCTTCCACCAGAGAATGATGGTTCTCTTTTACTTGCCCCAAATCTTTTTCATTGCAAGTGCGCTTTAAACTTGTTGATAACAAGTCAAGTTTATGATCATTGAAACTTGATACGCTATTCTCAGATGTCCCTTGTCATAACAAGTTATAGAATTATGCTTTGAGACAAGAAGCAAATGAGTCAAATAAACAAACAGGTTCAATCTGCTACAAGTTTTGGGAATTTTTTTTTTAACAGTGAAATGCTCTTGTTTTGGAAAAAGTTTTTGGGAAGAAACATGAAAGAGTCCAGCCCTCAGGATTTCTCCGTGGATGATATTTTTCTTTTTCATGGTTGGATATCGTCATTGGACTGGTTTGGTATACTCCATCATGTCCTCAAAATTGGAAATAAAATTGTAATTTCATTGATATTCATCAATCAATTACATTTATTGAATGGAAAATGCGAATTCAAGTCCTAAAAAGAAAGTGAAAAACAATCGCTAGATAGCGATAATAACTCCTAAAATGCGATAAAATTCCTAGAAAGCGACAAAAATTCCCGCGCAGGGGAATGTGCAAAAGTAATAAGTTACTCTTGTGGGCCGGGGCCCATTTCTTCCAAAGGTCCTTCATCAATGGCATTCACCCTATCCTCATGCTCAGGTAGAGGATTCTTTTTGACATTCGGTTGAGCGCGTGCGAAGGCAAATGCCTTGGTGTCCGTAAGTTTTGGACCTTATGTTTCAAAGTCAAGCATTCATCGGTCGAATGTCCTACTTCCCCCATATGATACTCGCATTTCTTGGAGGGATCGTAGTTGGAAAATTTTTCAGCATTGGGTCGCTTTGGCTCATAAGACAGCAACTCCTTCTTTTGAAGAACCTTCAAGACCTGGGACAGAGGGCCAGGAAGAGGAGTGAATTGCCTCTTAACAAATTGCCGAGGGGCAGACGGCCGGCCTTCCCCTTGTTGATTCTTAGGGACATGAACAACTGGAGGCTTGCTAGATTGTGCATATGTGACATTGACTTCCGTGCTTAGTTCTTTGTCTTTCTTCATGGTGAACCTTTTGCCTTGATTGGTTGGTTCATTGAACCATCCATCTCTTAGCCCAACTTCAATCTGTTCACCCACCGGGATAAGTTGGTTGAAGTTCTCAACGTACGTGCTAGCCATTCGGTTGCGAAACTCAAATGGGAGGGTCTTGACGAACAACTTCATCAGCTCCTTGTCAGCGGGCTCCGGAGTGACTTGAGCGGCCAGATTTCTCCACCTCACAGCATACTCCTTGAACGACTCGCTTTTCTTCTTCTCCATCCGCTCAAGATCCTCTCGGGAAGGTGCAATATCCATGTTGAACTTATATTGCTTTAGGAACGCATCAGTCACTTCAATCCAAGTGTCGAGAAGGTTTATATTCTTCATTATGTACCAATTCGGTGCAGGCCCGTCAGACTAGCATGGAACGATTGAATCATGAGAGGCTCATTCTTGACATATTGGGCCATGCGTACGTGGTACATTTGCAAATGAGCTTTCGGGCGGAAGTACCATCGTACTTCTCGAACTCCGGCATTTTGAACTTCTTTGGCATCTTGACCTTCTCATACACGGACAAGTCGAACGGGAGTGAGTTTTGTGATCCTTGCAATTGCTTCACTTTCTCTTCTAGCTTTGCAACACGATCATCTTGATTTGTCTTAGGAACGCTATCAGGCTTGGGCTTTCCAACAAGGACCGAGTCATCTTCTAGCCCTGGCATGTCATCGTCAATCGTTTGAACCTTGTTTGCTTGCTTCGGGATAACTACTTCAGGAAGAGCGGGTGCAGCTATTGGATTCGCTTGGAGGAATTGGAGTTGATCCGTCACAAGTTGTATAGAGGCGAGCACTTGTTGGAGTTGAGTCTCCACAGCGGACATACGATCACGCATTTCAGCTTGATCAGCCATTCTAGCTCTTAATCGAGTGATGATGGGAGAGCGTGAAGGATCCGTTATCACCTAATTCCAAATGAATGAAAATATGTAAACACGAGGTATAAATAGAGAGCCAATCCATGACAACAATCTATTTTTAGTCAAGAAAAGTTCACACATGAAAAAGATTTCCTAAAAGTGGATTAAGAAAACAAAGACATGGGATGCCCCAGTAAGGACGAAATTTCCTAAACATAAACTAGGAAGAGCCAAGACACGAATTGAAAACAAATTTCAATTTTTTTTTATCTTCCAAATGATTCATTGTATGGCAATTTCCTCATTTCATTCATAAATGAATTAAATCAATGATTGACCTAAATTGTCATGGACCGACCAAAAGTATGACAAAATAAGTAAATTACATAATATAGGGATAGAGGACTTACTTCACCAAATAAATGGCAACCACACGAGACATGCACATGATATGTGAGGCTCAATTTCTACTCTATAAGGCTTATCAAGGTGGAGCCACAAGGATGATCGAGACTAGCCACGGGCTTGTGGACTATGTCGGGTCCTCATGATTCGGCTTGGTCAAAGAGCCAACCCGGGTCGCGGGCATGCGGACCGAGGTGGGTACTCTTGACACCATGAAAGAAACTTCGGGATTGAGATGGGCGACTCGTACCGCGAGCATGCGGTCGGAGTGGTATCCATCTCAATACCATCCTAAATAATCCTATGCGGCCCAGGTCCGGCGGCAGGTTGTGTGTGCAATAGTGTAGTGCTAGATGCAAGGCATGCACAACATTTTATATCAAGCAACACTTCATATATGAAAATAAACCATACATTCCTACACCTCCCTGCGAAACAAAGGTTAGCAAACACTTCCCCTTATACCTCTCAATCTGCAAAAACATTTAACACCTAAATGTTAGGGACGTACCTGGAATCCTTGCTACCAAACAAAAGCATTTTTCAAAAAGAAGAAAATTGGCCTAAGTCCACTAAGTGTTTTAACACAATTCCCCAGCGGAGTCGCCAAGCTGTCGCGACCAATTTTTCGGGGTTTGGACCACCTAGGATTTTGGCTAATGGATTGTTAAGCCTAAACTTAACTCGAGCTCTCCCAAGCCCATACCAATTCGCGACTTAGGTTTGAGTTCTTAATATGCAATTAATTTTTAATCGAGTCGCACTAATCTATTTTTGGTAGGTCGATTAGAAACCCTAGTAAAGTAACGGGAGATTTACTTTACTCCTACAAACCGAGAGACTAAGGGTACGGGGACTTGGTTACGTTAAATTTCTCTAACGCCCTTTCGGTACCTTTCTTTTTATTTTTTGAAAAATGTTTGGCAAGCAATTTAGATTGATTTTAAATCTATTTCCCTAACATGTGAGGTGTTCATGCGGTGCGCAAATCACTAATTTAACACCCAAGAAAGCAATTAAATGATGCAGAACTTACCTCAAAGCAACGAAAGCATCTGCATTGTTAAATTAAAATCCACATCAACAACCCTAGATATGGTTTCTAATTAACAAGCAATTTCTTTCTTTTTGTTTTCATTTATTAAATGAGACTATAATCCATATGCAATGCAATGCTTTTAATCTAATATGAAATGATATGGCATGGCAACATGTCCTAAACATATGAATAAAAATTCTAAATATGCAATTTAAATTAACCAAAATGACTTAATTCTAATGACGTGCAATGCAATGCAATGACGTACAAAATTATTTCAACTAAA
This sequence comes from Eucalyptus albens, assembly GCA_014182695.1. Lineage (NCBI taxonomy): Eukaryota > Viridiplantae > Streptophyta > Magnoliopsida > Myrtales > Myrtaceae > Eucalyptus > Eucalyptus albens. The sequence goes on from CM024655.1 coordinate 37,183,907, forward strand.
ATGACATGCAACATGCAATTTAATATGTGAGCTATATGTCACGCGACATTTATTAAATGACCTAATCTAATGACGGACAATTTCTAATTAGAAATGAACCTAACAAATGCATTTCATGAACCTAGATCTATATGGCATGCAAATGACATTTTTAATTTAAAAATTGCAATCTATCCTAAAAATTGCAACTAATTTATCCTAAGACAAATTTTATGAAATTTGAAATGATCTAGCTAGATTAAGATTCAATCTAATTTAAACTAGGGATTAAGTCATATTAAATCCTAATTTAAACTAAGACATTATCTAAATCTAAAATGCAATTTATCTAAAAAAAGATGATCTAAATTTAAAATGAAACGTGCAATTCTAATCTAATATGCACAATGATCTTTTTAGTGTTTTTCTTTAAGAAATTCGAAATTAAAATTGCCAAATAAACATGCAATTTAGATTTAAAACTAACATCCTATGTATGTGCTTTTTTTTTGGTTTTCTTTTCCATGGTTCAAAATAAAGTTTTTCTTTTAAAAAAAACTAATCCTAATTCAACATTTTTGGATTTTTAAATTTTGAAATAAGATTGCAATTTAAATCCTAAACAAGAAATATTCTAAAGCGAATCTATTCCTAACTCAAATATTTTTTGGATTTTTATTTTACGAAAATAAGATCGACTCAATCAACTCGACGACAAAAATATCAAATAAGATAAGATTGATATCCAAAAAAAATTGGCAAACCATATCTCGCGCATGAGATCGGGTTGGCCAATTTTAAATTAAATCGTGAATCAAATCTCGGGCTTGAGATTGGATTGTCGATTTTTATAAGGAATTGCGAGTCGGATTTCGGGCGCGAAAATCGGACTGTTAATCCCTAGTTTGAGGGACACTTTCATGTTGGAATCTCAATCAAACATTTAAGAGGAACAATTCCATTAAACAAAATTAGATATAAAAGAAAATAAAAAAGCTATAACTAGATAAGCAATAATAATAATAATAATAATCTACCTAATTCCCTTTTCCTTTTTTGTTGTTTTTCTGTTTTCTTCTTCTTTTCCAGGCACCGTTCGTGGATCTCCAAGGGGAACCGGCAAGTCGGCTCGGCAAAGGAGGTTCCGGCCAAGGTGAACCGGCGGCGGCAACAACACAGGAGCGGAGCTAGGGAAGCTCGGGTCCGGACGGGCAGGGCCAGCGTTGGGTGGACCGGCGTCGGTGCTCGGCGGTGTGGGCGCGGCAGGCTTGGGCGTCGCGGGTTGCAGACGAATTGGGGGCGAGACCAGCAGATCGGGCTCTGAACAGGGACGTAGGCGGAGACGTTGGATACTCCACTGGGCAGACCGCGAACGGAGCAAAGGCGTTGCTCGGGTCGTCGTGACTTCTGGCGTTAGGCGGCAACAACGTCACAGTAGTGCAAGCTGCTGGTGGGCGCTCGGGCGGAGTGAACGCGAGCGGAGCAGGGGTAAGGCTCGTCGCTCAGGCGGCAGGTCGTCGCGGATCGACACGGCAAGGCGGCGGTGCGAGCTCGCGGGCAAAGGGAACCCTGGCAGTGGAGTCGTGAGCAGCAAGCAGGTCACGGCTCGGCGGAACTTTGGGTCGGGGATCTCGGCGGCGCGGCGAGCATCGGTGGGCGAGGCGTGGCGTCAGGTCGTCGCGGCGAGTTTCGTGGAGAGACCGACGAAGCGGCTGTGGCGGACGCTCGGTTGCGGAAGCCTTGCGTATGGAAGTTGCAGAGGAGGGGCAGCGGATTTGGGGAAGATGGTGAACAGTAGGGGTCAAATCACCCTGCCTTTTTTACCTTTCTCCTCTCTCTCTCTCATGTTCTGACTTTTCCTTTTTTTTCTTTCTGCAGTTTTTTTTCTTTCGCAGAAGCAAAACCTCTCTTGACCTTTTCTGAATTTTCTTTTTTCCCCCAGAGAAGCCCCCCTAAACCTCTCGCACGCACGGCCTTTTATAGAGAAAGGAATTGGATTTTCAAATTCTTCATCGAATCAATTTTTGCAAATCTTTTCACAAAATTCATCCCATATTGATAAGGATTCGAGATCAAGATGAAATTTTTTTCTAAATCCAAATCTTTTAAAGACAAATCGCAATATTTTTTACCCATCTCGCTTTATCTAAAAAATTTCATATCCTAATTGAAATTTCAAAATTAATTTTCCCACGAGATAATTTCCGATCATTAAAAATATGGGCTTGGGCGACTGCTTCGTTTCATGGCTTAGTCCAACTAATTTGAAACCATCCGCCTTCTATCCAATAAAATGTAAAAAATGCAAATAACAAAAATAAATGCAACCTAAATCTATATGCTATGCAATTAATAAAATTAACCCATAATTTTCTATGCAACAAATAAATAACCTAATCGCCAAAATTTAGGTGTCAACAAAGACTTATAGCTAGACAACCCTTGTTGAATGCCAATTGTGATAATTAATTCAACCTCGTTCCAAGTCATGTTTCTACCCACATTTGCTGTCAACACATGGTTCACCTTCAGGGCTACGAATGTGGGTGGAACTACCTCAGCCTATTAGCCGTATCTTTATGTGCGTGCTACCCGTTCTCTGTCATTTTGTCCCTCATTTCATTCGCATTTGTTGACAGGCAAGGACTCACATGTTTCCTTCGAAATATTTTTTTTTTTCGGTCGAATTTGTCACAATTTTAGGTGGAAAAAGAAAACGAACAGAAGAAATTGGGAAGAGAAATTGTGTATTGTGCACTTCTCATTCATTCGTATTTTGTTTGTACAAGAAGACCAATATATAATACAAAGAATGATTAATGAAAAGGAAAGATATATAATCTCTAATCTAGATGTATCAAATCTTATCCTAGATTGATTTAATCAATCACAATCCCTGATTAAATATATCAATTACAATTTGGATAAATCTCCCAATTCTCGAACATATCTTCCGACACTTCCCCTTAAGCTGATAGCTTGTATATGTCCAAGACACCCAGCTTGCTTAACAGATATGCATGTTGCCTTTGACAAAGAGGTTCAGTAAACATATCTATGGCTTGCTCCGTGGTTTTGATTCGTCTTGTCTCAATGACCCATTCTTGGATATTTTCTCGAGTAAAATGGCAATCAACTTCTATTTGTTTCATTCTTTCATGTACTATGGGATTTGCTATAGTTTTTTTTTTTTTTTTTTTTTTTTTTTTGGTCAAAACAAAGACTTGTTATATATTAGTTAACCAAAGTTGCCACCGTAAGGCAGAATGTCAGTACAAAGCAGGTCCAATAGAGGTGGGGGAGGAGAAATAGCCCAGTTCAAGGGTAGACTTTGGCTCCCGTGGGCCTTCGCAGCCTAGTCGGCAGTTTGGTTGGTGTCCCTCTTGCAGTGCGAAATCTGTAACCTAGGGAAACAGGGAAGCAGCTTCACAGCTTTTGAGATGAGCGCACGAATCTCCCATGGCATCGAACAGGGATTTTGCACAGCTTTGACGAGCACCCAATAGTCGGATTCCAAGGTGAGTTGCTTCTTTTCCATCCCTTTCTGTAGCAGGTTTTGTAAGGTGAGTGTGAGGGCTTGTGCTTTTGTCTGCAGCACCGAAGTAGTTGTAACAGTATGTGTAAAGCCATCAACAAGTCGGCCAGAATGATCACGGCAAATAGACGCCACAGATCCCTCATTTGGTGCAGTGGGAAAAGCTCCATCAATAGTAATCTTGAGTGTTTTAGGTTCCGGTGGCTTCCACACCCGATCTGAGTTTGGGGGACTAGTTCGAGATCTTGTCCACACACCATGGCAATGATGAGCAGATTGGGCAGTTGCAAAGGCCGTTGTAATTACCTGTGCTGGGTCAGGAACAACCCTACGGAATACAAAGTGATTTCTGGATTTCCAGATCTGCCAGAGGATGTGCACAAGGGTTTCCAGATCAGGTATGGCATCTCTTTTGCATAACAACTCTGCCAACCAAGCGTCTATGCGATATATGTTATAATCTGTTGGTGTGATGCGAACTGCTGTATGAGACCAAACTTTGCACGTCCATGGACATTGTAGAAAGATGTGTTCCGTTGTTTCTGGGCTATGCATTTGACAAATCAAACACTTTGGATCTGGAGTGATGTTTCTATGATATAAATTGTCCCTTGTGGAAAGAGCATTTTGGCATAAGGACCACATAAAGATGCGTATCTTTGAGGGGGTTTTCATATTCCAAATCTTGCACCAAAGTTGTCGGGGTGGTTGGTATGAGGAGGAGGCGTCATTTTGTGCATGGGTTACTTCAGTAGATCGCATAGAATTGTATCCATTCTTAATAGTATAAACACCATTCTAAGTTCACTTCCAAATTAGTCGCTCCTCTGTACAATGTGTCCAGAGCTGGATTGTAAGTATTTCCTCAACTATTTGATCATCAAAACTGCTACACAGAAGGGGTTCATTCCAGTTGTTGCAACCCGAAAGAATGAAATCTGCCACTTTTATTGGTTCTCCTCTTGGTGCAGGTCCGCCAATGGGGCCACGGTTCAGCCATTTATCTTCTCGGATTGAGATCCATTTCCCATCTCCTACTGACCATTGTAAGTGATTCAAGATTGAATCTCTACCAGTCAGTATACTTTGCCAGCCCCAAGATGGTCTTGGCCCTTTGTTAGCATGCCAAAACTTTGTTGAATGATGGTAAAGACCCTTAAAAAGTTGACTCCACAAAGAGGATGGGTTTTGTAGGAGACACCACGCCTGTTTTCCCAGTAAGACTTTATTAAAGGTGATCAGGTCGCGAAAGCCAAGTCCTCCAATGTCTTTTCTATTCTTGAGTACATCCCAACGTTTCCAGTAGATACTATATTTATGGCTATTGTTCTGCCACTATAATCTGGCAACTTTCTTCTCAATATTTTACATAACGACAAAGGGATATTGAAAATAGACATGGCGTATTGAGGAATTGCTTGGATTACTGTTTTAATTAGAGTCTCCTTGCCACCTTTAGAAATGAACCGTTCTTTCTAGCCTTCGAGTTTAGAATTGACTCGACCCAAAATCCAGCGAACATCTCCTTTTTCGATTTTCCCCAATCTGATAGAATCCCTAGGTATTTACCAGTCTTTGTCAGCACGGGTATTCAAAGTTCTTGGGCTAGGTTTTCCTGTAGACGAACGGGATAGGTCTTACTAAAGAAGATGCTAGATTTATTCGTGTTAACTGCCTGACCCATTGCTAAGCAATATTGGTTAAGGATGTTGGCTAAATTCGACATTCCTGAAATTTCTCGTCAAGGAAAAATATAGCATCATCAGCGAAAAATAGTTGGGAGAGAGTAGGACACCACCTATTTAATTTAATGCCTTTGAGATTGCCTATATCCACTGCTCAATGTATAAGCATTGACAGCACTTCCGCCACCAGGATGAAAAGGTAAGGAGAAATAGGGCCCCCCTGTCTGAGACCCCTTGTTGGGTTGAAGTATGGTAGATTTTCTCCGTTAAGTTTAACACTGAGAGATGCAGTGGTGATGCATTACATTATCCACTTAACCCATTGAGAGTGGAAACCCAGATGGAGTAGATAATCTTGAAGGAAGTCCCATTTGACTCGGTCGTATGCCTTTTGCATGTCCAACTTCAGAACGGCCTGAAAAGTTTTCTTTCTCTTTCTTATTCGAAGCTAACGTAAGACCTCTTGAATGACTAAGATGTTGTCCTGGATCTGGTGTCCACTGACAAAAGTAGATTGCTTAATAGAGATCAATTCAGGTAACAAAGGTTTAAGGCGATTAGCCAGGACCTTAGAGATGACTTTGTATATAAAGTTACAAAGACTGATTGGGCGGTATTGGTCTAGTCGTTCCAGGTTTGGTGTTTTGGGGATCAAGGATATAGTAGTTCAATTGAGCTTAGGTCGCATAACACTAGAGATGAAAGATTCTTACACCAATATAAAAAGATCTTCCTGGAGAATATCCCAATGGTGTTGATAGAATATCCCATTCAACCCATCTAGGCTTGGTGCTTTTGTTGCGCCCAATTGAAAGGCTACTTGTTTTACTTCTTCTCGGGTAACATCAGCTATGAGGGCCATATTAATTTCCGACGTTACCTTATGTGGACATTGCATCAGGATTGGTCCATAGTCTTTGTGGCCTGTCAATGTATACAACCTTTGGAAGGAAAGCGTTGTCATATCCTTCGGTCTTTGTTGATCTCAAACCCAAGTTAGATCTTCATCCTGTAGCATAGTGATGCGATTACGTCGTCTATGCTGGATAGTAGTGTTGTGGAAGAATTTTGTGTTTTTGAACCCCCATTGTAGCCAACTAACTCGTGATCTCATCGCCCAATATTGTTCTTCCTGCTGCCACAGATTCTGGATGTCTGTTTTAATGCGTTTAACCTCCGCTGTGTCATAACTGCTGCTAGGTTGATTAGTGAGGTACTGGAGTTTCTGTTTAAAAAGGCTAATCTGATGGTGTCCCTTAGCAAATTTTCGACGACTCCAAGTTTCAAGAGCTGCTGAAATAGTTTTAAGTTTAGAGGGAAGACAGTGGGCTGACCTTGGTAGAGAAAGCCAGGCATCAGCGATGACCGATTGGCACTCTTGATCATGTATCCAAAAAAGCCTCGAAGATAAATCTCCTCTTTTGCTTAACAGCTTTGGCGTCAGTTTGTAATAAAAATGGGCTGTGATCAGAGCCCAGGGCGCGTAAAGTGAAAACTTTAGCTTCCGAAAAGGTCAGACGCCAATCAATTGTGCATACAACTCAATCTAGCCTTTCTTTGACTAACTCCTCACCATCCCGATGGTTGATCCAAGTGAAAACACAGCCCTTACTGTCAACATCCATAAGGTAGCAGGTATTTAGAAAGTCTCGAAAGGATTGCATTTGATAATGGTCTGGCAGCCGCATTCTAGTCTTCTCCTAGTGGTTGAGGATTTCATTGAAATCTCTGACGCACACCCATGGTAAAGTGTTGTGAAGGCTGATTTGGCACAGTTCATCCCAAAGTTGCTGTCTTAAAGAGTATACGGCTGGCGCATGAAGACACGTGAGACGCATAGGTAGTCCATTTTCCACATCTGTACATATCATATCCATATAGTTCGAGGTCTGATTTTCTATAGTTAGAGAAACCCTCTCAGTCCAAAAAACCACCAAGCTGCCTGCTAGGCCAATGGGATCTTGAATTAGACAGTTAGGGAACTTCAGTCGCTGTTGGATTCTTTTGAGTACTGCACTCTGATTCTCTGTTTCCATCAAGAACACCAAATGGGGCTTTTCCTGGACCACAAGGGCTCTTAGAGCTTGAACTGTCAGGGGATTGCCCAACCCCTGATAGTTCCAGCTTATAATCTTCATTTGTCACTCAGTGGCATTTTAGGACTAGCCACCACAGCCCATTTTTCTTGTTCGCTCACCGCTATTATCGATGTGTCCATCAAATTCAATTCCTCCAAGTCGTCTTGTCCACGAAGCTTTACCTCAAACGGGTTATACCTTTTGACCTTCTTAGTGGGACTTGCTTTTGAAGTCAAGCGAGTGCTCTTCGATTTCTTGAGCTTGGATGATTCAACGGCTGTAAATTTACCATCTTCATATTGTATTGTTGTAGGAGACTTCATGGCTATAGCTGGTTCAAATTCAGAGTTGCCTACTTGATGGCGCCACTGCAGTGGTGCAGCAAAGGTGACCAGAGAGTGTTCGACAGGAGCCTCAACAGGTTCTTTATTTTTGTCCTTGCTTGGTTTATCTACTGCTATGATTTGGTTTGATTGCTGAGGAGTTTCCGGAATAACATCTTCAGTCTCGTCAGTGTTGTTGTATGTCTTATAAAATGTAACCCAAAAGGGGTTGTGTTTGCGCACCTCCACTCTAAGCCATTGTCCATAATACATGTCATTCTTGTTGTCCATTTTATCTACATCAAAGGGAAAATCTTTGCAATGCATTGCATAATGACCAAGCTTTCCGCATGAGTAGCAATAATGCGATAGTCGCTCATAACGGAAGTCGAGCCAAATGTTCTTTCCTTCTAACCTGAGTAACTGGCCAGGTTTTAGTGGTTCTTGGAGATTAATCTCTACTTTGGCACGCCCTGCTCTAAAAATAGTGCCATCTTTGTTTTCTACTTTAATATCAAGCACCTTGCTCACATGTCGCATTGTCTTTTGTACCATGTTATCAGTGCATCTTTCTAGAGGAAGGCCAAATATTTGAACCCAAAAAGCACACGTGGTAAAATCATAACAGTGAGGGGGGGGGGGGGTGTTCGGCATCCAAGGCTTTAATATAACTAAATGGCTCGAGAAAAGCCAAGGCCCATTGTTTAGTATTCGCTGTTTTTCTGCTTCAATAGGAAATTTGAATACGTATAGCCCTGCCTCTGGTTGGGAAAATTCTACTGATTCAGTGCGCCAGGCGCGCTTCATTGTATTTTGAAAAGCCTGAAAGTTGACACTTTCAGATAAAAACCAAGATAAGGAGATGAGAAACTTAGAAACAGCTGGGATAAACAGAAAAGCATGCAAACAACATGGGATCAGTCACCTCAGCACTGAGGTCACCAACAAAAATGTTGTAATGGCCTACACTACCAAAAAGTAGTTATGTGAAGCATCGATGAAAATATGTGTTGTAACTTTAGTAGATCAAGAACCAGGGCAAACTTGAAGTGTCCTCTCTCTGACCACTGGCATATGCCCAATTAAATTTGCTCAGTTGCCCAAATCTGCAAGCCATGGAATGGGACAAGCTCAACAAAAACAGAGTGATTCAATGGCATGAATGCTAGAGGTGAAATTGCAACATCGGGAACTAAAAATCCAGTATAGTTTCTACTCACAGATGCCTTCCATTCAGAGAAAGAATTGCAAGAGCAGCGGATCTTTGATCAAAGTAGTGAATAAACCCATAGGACAGCTGTGTAAAGCAGGGAAAACAGAATTGTTAGCAATAGATGACATCCAAGCAAGTGAAGCAACAGATCCTATCATTTCTTTTCCAGGTGCTTCAGCAATTTAAAACCCAAATACAGAAATTATATCTTTTAAATTGAAACTTATACCTTCTCCTTTCTAATAAGTTTACAGCCCTCGACAGGACCTGTACTAGCAAAAACCTCTTGAAGAAGTGGTTCTGTCACCTGAGTATGAATGTTGCCCACATAGCTGCATTATACAACGAATATCAAAAACAATAAGTTTGTGACTCAAGAATTCTGAAACAAAAAACGAACTCCTAGTGTCCTGAGTTGTATTCAAACAAAGATGAGAGAAAACCCATAAAAAAAATTTTCAGTGCATCTCCGAGTAAAAGTGGTAACATCAGAACATTTCCAACTCAGTGAGCATATATGAGCAATTATCCACCACACAAATCTGAGCCTTACATAGCTACTCAATTTGAGGTAACCAAAGAAATATGATAACCAATAAACAGGCGATTGAAACAGAGAAATGGAAATAAAAGTATGGAAGAAAGTCTAGACAAAGACTCACACACTGTGACAAGTACTCCGATCAAAACCAGGAGGTAAATTTCCCCTTGCGATCAGTTCTATCTGCGAAACAAGAAGGGCAAAAGAAAATTCAAAAGAAAGAACCAACAAAGTAGGTAAAATTGCTTTGTTTGAGAGTATATAAACCAAGGACAGAGAGATATCATGTTAACATCTAATTAAGCAGGAAAAGATGAACCAAGATACGTGCAAAAAATGATCTACAATGGGCAAGCCGAGATCAAAAAGAAGATTAACAGAGAAAGTCCAACAATACAGCCATTCCAAACAATCATGATATATGTTAGGTATAAAAAGGTAATGTGGTCTGTCAGAGGTATAGAAGGGTAAAGTGGTCTTTAGGGCTTTAGAGCTTTTTTTGTTGCTGATTACTTAATGTATATATAGATTTTTATTGAATAATACAACACAATTTTTCCCTTTACAATATACAAACTAAATTACACCATTAAAGCAATAATAGTGAGCTGTAGTAACCAGCTTCTAACATCAAGTCCCAACAAAGACCTTCTGTGATGTAGTCAGGATATTCTTTAACTTTAATGTGTATCTCAAGCATTAATCAATATTTTCAAGAAAGAATGACTTAGCGCCTGGCAGGAGTTTCGCAAAAAGGATAATCCAAAAGTTTCCAGGGACAGAGAAAGACCAAATATTCAGACTAAATGCACTAGACATGGAATAAAACAAAAACCTCAACCAATTATCATTCTTAAGGATATATTCTATGGAAGTATTCGTTATTTTCACCTCTCCTCACATAATGATGACCTCAAATACTTAAAATTTAAATATTTGCAACCGTTGCTCCTTCAACCTATGCCTTGCCACACAATAGCAATTTATCGTGCCTGCACAATACAACATCTATATGTGAACTTGTCAAATCTTATCAATACTGCATTACAAGTAATTTCTGAACAAATATAATTCCGGCCCATCATTACCATATTTGCCGTGATCCAATCTTATTCCCGCCACCAGCCCCAATCCCTGAAACCCATTGTCCTCTTCCGCTAGCTTTTTACCTTGTTCATGCTCATTAACAACCGGATGCCTCAAATCCCAAGATGCCACATGCCTCACCACATAATTCACCATCCCAATCTTTGCATCATTCACCCATGACCCATGATTCTTTTCATCTCAACGACAGGAAAATTCTCAATAAGTCCTTTTTACTTTTGCTTGACTAATCATCAAAAGTTTCTCGTACACCCTATCTAAAGCAACCCTACAAAAACAACAGCCATGTATTTAAAAGGAGTATAGGAAGACAGATGAATATAGAAGGAAATACGTCCCTATCCTGCTTAAGGGAATATTCACAGAGATTTAATGGAATTCAAAATATTTCGCCAAGCATAATGTCTTGGAGAAAAGAGAATATTTTCTTATTTTCCTTGTTAGTAAAATATTCTTTTAAGTTCCATTTAAACCACTTGAACAGAGGCTTCTCCATTCTCTCCTTTAGAATGTAAGGTAAAAGACCTGAAGCTTAAATATACAACAGCAAGTCCATCAACTCAAGATATTCACCCAACCCTCATGAAGTGGATTAATGGGAGATTAAATAAGCTTGCACAGCCAAAGAAAGGTGAAATGACATCGCGGCCTTCTTACAGTGGCTGTAGAAGTTCCAGTCTCAGAAAACTATCAAAAGAAGAGTCTATGGTCAAGTAGCAGTAGTTGACCTTAACCAGATAGAAGCTTGTAAGTTGTAATATAAGTGGTCATTTGCTCTCATTATTCCTAGTATCTCAAGGGAGTTAGAACAATTTACAGGCCACCCCATAAACTGAAGCTGGAAAAATAAATAAATTTTCACGTTGAGCCTGCAGCATACCTTTAAGTCTTAATTGCTTAAGGTTGTGTTCTTCCATCATGTCTAGCATGATCTAGTATTGTTCTTAGACTTTATCCGAATATAAGCATTCCAAGAAAAAGAACCCAAAACAGAATTATTTCCCGATAAAAGAAAAGGCCAACAACAACGGCTACTCTTTTACCAAAAAAAAAAAAAAAAAAACAACGGCTACTCTCACTAGAATCACTACCTAGTGGGCGGGGATCGGCAAACTCTACAAACTGCACAGATCACTCGTTTTCTGATAGATGGAACTGAAGAATGAAAGACAAGAAGCTGCACCTCATTTCTGGCCTTCTTTCTGATAAGCAACATCCATAAAAAGATGTCTAACGAAGAAATCGCAACTACACAACACAAGCACTCAAGGGTATCCAAGGACAAGCACTGCAAGACCCTAGCTGCAAAAAGATTAAACAAACAAACCACTTCCTGCGACCTCAATCCCTTGTTTGACAACACAGCCCGATCCCGCAAGAAAAAAATCAGATTGCGATCAAACTGTTCACGCTCCATCATCTTCCTCGGATCAAACAACCCCCGAACGTCCGGAAGCATCGCGATCGAGACGCATCCACCCAAACGATCGAAATTTCCATGCCTCGCGAAGCTCCGAAGCAAAAGACATCAAACACGCGAGGAGACGGGGAACGCAAGGAACCTGAGGAGGAGCCAAGAGGCCCGGATGGTAGAGCGACTACTGCTGCCTGCAGAAGCGCTTGCTGCAACAACGCCTCTTGCTGCTGCTGCTGCTGCTTCTTCTTAGAGAACTGTTCGTTCCACCACCCCTATGCTTTGAAAACCAATCTTCAGTCCTTGTTCCGGGCACATCCTGGGAGGGTAAAGTTCCAAAAAAAAAAAAAAAAAAAACCTATCGATTTAATCTTAAATATTTTAATTAAATCAATTTCATTCAAAATATTTTTCGTATTTATACTAGTCTATCTATCGGAAATTATTAATGTAAACACCATCCGTCCAACATGGCACAGTTGATTTTTTTTTTTTTTTTTTGGTAGAAAGGGTAATAATGGCACCGTTGATGTTAAGGTGAACAGTTTTTTAAAAAAAAAATTCATAATTTTTTTTTTTTTTTCTTTTTTCTTTTCCTTCACTAACCTCCATGATGACGAATAGAAATTGCTGAAGTATGAGGCTGCGCTCGCCAAATCCAATGAGGGGACCCTCGCCATCCCTAGAGGCCGACGAGGAGTGGCATCAGCAAGGTGACCTCATCAAAGGACGGCAAGGGCTGGTCCTCACTTATGGCTAGTGAGGATGTTTAGGGTCTTGCAAAAAATTAATAAAATTGTTGCCGTTAGCACTAGTTGTACCACGTAGGACGGCCGATGTGCACATAAGTAATTTTTGGTTTAAATGGGATGAATGAACTTAATTGATTCAATTGATATCAATGTGAAAAGACTTGAAACTGAATTGATCAAATTGAAAATATTTAGTACTAAATTGATATCAATGCAATAAATTTAAGATTTTTTTTTATTTTATACTTTTCCTCATTCAAGGAGTATCAATATTACAACAACCACCGCCCGCGGTAGCCGCGATGGTTTTGCGCTTTCTCCCCCACCGAGGGGGGAGGGGTTCGAAACCCCGCGTTCCCATTGCGCGACTCACCCGTGGCTAGGTCTGTGGTGGTGGCCCAGTTCACCTCGGGTTTATCTCACCGGCTGCCGGTTGTTCGAGGGTTCCCGGATCACCAAAAAAAAAACAAAATTACAACAATGAGGCAACCCCATTCCTCTTCATCTAGGGAGTGAAAGCACATGAACCATGCGACATTGGATGTAAATTTTACTACTCCACCAAAAATAAAAGTTGCAAGGGCTTACACTATCAATGCGCCTATAATGCTGTCACTAGTGAGTCTTGTAGTTTTCCAAAGTGTGATTGACTTTGGTAGCATACACCTACAACATTTGATGTGTTTCGCCTTAATTTAAAACAACACAAATCTCATTGGTTTTGAAAATTTGATTCTCCTTAATCTAGTAGAAAGGGAATGAATCCAAATAATAAGCATAATGCCACCTATAACAAGCAAAAGAACCTCAGGGGAAAATGGTCTAAGGAGACATGGATTCATTTTTTAGCAGCCAACCATATAGATACATAAATAGAATACCTTACAGATGAAGGGACCAGATCGAAAAGGGTAACATGCATAGAGACAACAAATTTAGGCGACTTCCTAGAGATCATAGACTCTCAATAATATATGTAGCTCAGGAAAAGTTCCTCTCTCTCTCTCTCTCTCTCTCTCCCTCCCTCCCTCCCTTTCTCTCTCTACCCCTCATGTTTACTCAGTAAGCTGAAAACCAGGCATGTTACTGATAATACATGAGATGCCGGGCGGTTGCAACATTTTGAAACCCACCGTCATATATTGCTTGGCTTCCGCTAGCAAGTCCCAATCCCATTGCTACCTGCTTGAGAGGATGATGTACTTGCATGAGAGGATGCATGCCGCTCATCTTGATTATTGCTAATTGTCGCTCATGGGCTAATATTTTAGCAGTAGAAAGGCTTGTTAATGATGCCACTACACTAGGTAGAGGAAGGGGACTGAGCTTGTTCCTAGGGAGTAGGCTTGCTACCCCGGGAGCACTACAAGCACAAACAAATCCGAAGTCAGCTTTGGTTCAATTAAAAACACCAGGGGGACGAAGTCTTTTATTAACTACCATTTTCACATGCTAGAGTCCCCGGTCTACTTTTTCCACTGCCAAGTTGCAGACAACAATTATGTCTTAAACTCTACCATGAAAAGCCCATTTAAATTATTGAAGAAATAGAACACTTCACTTGTTTTGTTAGAGAACCATGTCTTGTTACCATAATACATGCCACCTTTACTTATCCTTTTAGAGGATAAGAGGTACGGCCAAACATGTGGTGGCACAACATGCCGATGAAGTCATAGCTACGATATCTACAAATTGAGTTTAAATCCAACTATCCTAATTCAAAGAGCACTAAGCTCAACCAAAAGGATGTAGTGCAGTCACTAAATGCATGAAAATCAAAGACAACTTGGAATTAAATCTCGGTGTAAACAAAAATGAGGTCTTTGACCAAAGATTAATTCGGGGAGGTGGTTAGATCTACAATCAGGAAAAGGATAAAAGTGTAGTCAGAGCAACTTATATCAATATAACTGCAGAATTAATTATCTCCCACTACATTTTCTGCGGAAAAGATTACTTTTCAAACCAGTAGCATTCTGTGAAACAAGAAAAAAATAGAAATTAAGAGCATAAGTAACAAGCCCAAGAACACACCTTCCTTTGTTTTCCACATAGAAGTGACTGAGCATTTCCCATTTGAATGGCCAATGCTGCTTCCGCATGAGTACTATAGCTCATGAAACCAAATCCTTTATCTCTTTATGTTGAAAAAACTCCTATCAGGTTTTGAAGTTGACAAAACTTTCCTACTCTTATTATGAAAAATACTAGACTTTTGTGCTATATCGTGGAATGTCGTCAAAGTCTATTTTACTCCAGAAGTCTTTCCCACTCTGACGAGATCCAGACTGAACCCAAGTTAAGAACAAAGATATATCATAGTCAGGATTATTGATTTTTCGACAGGGATTTAGTACGTACAAGATTTATCCTTAATATCTAGCTTTCTAGCGAAGAATCTCACTTATCTTTTCTAAATATATTGATGAAATCAATCACGGATTGATGAAATCAATCTCGAAGACAAGTTCATTTTTGGGAAGCATCTACTTATGAAAACCTAGATTCTGATTGTATGGGTGATCAGAATCATCGGATTTTCACCTCAATCTTCAAGCAATTACAAGATTTTCTTAATAGATCTTGTCTAATGGATTGATTGGAAGAAATTCCTCTAGAAAATGCCAACAGTTAGAAAGGCATAGAGGAGTATTTAAGAAGGTCATTTGGTGCATTTGGGATAGCGCGTGAAAATTAAAATTCCAAAGTTTGAGGCCTTTCCAATCACTTGTTCTTCATCGATAGTGTTTACAAATTGTATTCAAGAGAAAAAAACACAAGAGGAGTGACTTAGTGAGAGAAAAAGAAATTCTTCACTGAGTGTTCGTACTCAAATCATTGCACTTCTCTGTTGATACCTTTGTGAAATTCAGCCAGAATGCTGTCAGCATGGGAGAGTAGACATAGGCTTGATCTAAGCTGAACCACTATAAATCTCATGTCATATTTTCTCTTCCCTTAACTCTTTTGATTTGTTTGTTGCAATCGTTTTCTAAGTTCTGCTATTTTCTAAACCATCTTATTTGAGTCTGAACTTATATCATAAGTCTAATGTCAATTTTAGTTAGACTTTACTTGCGAAAATAACTTTTACTGCTTTTATTGGCTTAATTTGTTTTTACACCTATTCACCCCCTCTATGTGGTAATACTATCGTTTTCAATTAGTATCAGAGCTTCAGTGCTTATTTTATTGAAGTGTTTTTACCTCTAAGCTAAAAATCTTTTATAGCTAGTATCTTGGCTCCAAGACTGGTTCAAAGACAGAGCAATACCAGACCACCCTACTTTGACGGAAAAAGTACAATGCGTGGAAGAATAAAATGAAGGCGTTCCTAAGATCCAGAACCCTTTGATATGGGATGTTATGGAAAGAGAAATCAATTCAAAGCCAGCATCAGATTCAGACAATGGAAAATAAATGATAGATAAAGATGCTGAGGATTCCATTCAAGCAGAACCAAGAGACAGACTCTTGATACTAAAGCTATTTATTCTTTATACTATGCTTTGTCTCATACTGAATATACAAAATTTCTTCATGTGAAACAGTTAAAGAAGTCTTCGATAGGCGTCACGTCACTTATGAAGGAACTAATCATGTAAATGAGACAAAAATAAACATTTTACTTAGACAATATGAGTCATTCAGAATGAAGCTTGGAGAGTCTATTAGTGATATGTTCAATCGCTTTACGGAAATTGTAGATGGATTGGCATATTAAGATCAACCAATTTCTGCTCCAATGAAGGTCAACAAATTACTACGAGGACTTTCAAAAGACTGGAACCATGTGAATGCTTCAATTAGGGAGACACAAATGATCATGCCTCTTTCTGTTAACGAGCTGATAGACACTCTTTAATTGTATGAAGTGGAACAAATCAATGATGAAAATGATCTAAAAGGTAAGAAGTCAATTGCATTTAAGTCTAATGCTAATTCTGATGACACAAATACAAACGATTACATGGATGACAAGGAGCTGGCCCTTAAAACTGAATAGGATAGGAAGAAGATTGAACTGGAATAAGCAAAGCAAGAAAAATTCCCAGAAGAGATCGATGGAAAATGTTGAAACAAACAAGGATGTAATATGCTTCGAGTGCAAGAAGAAGGGACACATCAAGTAGAACTGTCCCTTGCTGAAAAAGAAGAAAGGAAAGTATGAGAAATACAAGAAAGCTCTTAAAGAAGAAACCTGGAGTGACACAGAATGTGAGGAAAGCGAAGGAGAATTTGTAAATATATGTCTAATTGCTCATTCAGAATCAGACTTAGAATCAGACTCAGACACAAACTCAAAATTTGACAAGGAAATCGAGGTAAGTCACTTAGAAATTCCTATTAAGGTTTATAAGTATATAGATGAACTTTGCCTCAACCTCAAATCTTCTCTTAAAATGACTTTCGAACTAAAGAAGGAAAATTCAAAGCTTAGGCAACGAGATAACTCTTGGAGAAAAAAGTTTGAGAGTCTGAAAAATGATTTTGATAGTTTGAAAGAAAATGTTGATTCTCTTTCAAAAGAAAATGAATGTTTGAAAAATGAGATTTCAGATATCTACAAAGTTTTCCAAATGGTAAGAAACATTATAAAAAATTCTTTCATCTCATAAACCCTACTTTAACAAATTTGGTTTGGATATGAACAATGAAACTACTCATTCGATTGATTTTCCTATATTGAAGGAAAGACTTAGACAAAGACCGCCAAAGTCTTTTTACAAAAATTATTTTCAAATTTTTTTTGTAAAACTTGTTCGCCGGAATGCTCTTAATTATTCCAAGTGTAACAGCTTAGAACATTTTGAGAATGAATGTCCTAAAGTTTGGAGACCTGTTAAGAAGGATTGGGCAAATGCTATTTCAAAACTAACTCTCCTGGATCCAAGAAAATTTGGGTACCAAAGAAAGTTTGAAATTTCCTTCTGACTTTGTAGGTTATTATTAAAAGAAAAGCAAATGGTACTTGGACAAGTGGCAGTTCTAAGCATATGACTAGAGATTCAAGCTATTTTGTAAAGTTGGAAAAACAAAAAGGAGAAAATGTCTCTTTTGGCAAGAACAACAAAGGAAAAGTTATTGAATATGAAACAGTGAGGATTTGAAGTTTAATCATCAACAATGTTTCACTGGTGAAAGGTTTGAATTATAATTTTCTTAGCATAAGCCAAATATGTGATACAGGGTTTAGAATCAATTTCCAAGAAGATATATGTTCTAGAGTTAGTCGAGATTTATTACAATCCTTTACTAGGCAAAGACATGGCAATATTTATCTTCTGGACATAAGTCCATAGAGCTCTCAGTGCCTCATTTCAATTCAAGATGAAATATATCTCTGGCATCGCAAGCTTGGACATGTGAATATGAAACAAATTGCTAAACTTTCTTCTAAGAAGCTAGTTCAAGGTCTTCCCAAAATGGCTTACTAAAAGTCCGAATTGTTGACTCCATGTATTTTGGGAAAATAGGTCAGAAGTTCTTTTGAACCAGTAAATCAAGTTTTTACCAATCGTGTCTTATAGCTTCTTTATATGGATCTTTTTGGACTAACAAGAATACAGAGTATTGGTAGAAAGAAATACTGTTTGGTAGTCGTGGATAATTGTTCACGATTCACTTGGGTTTTCTTCTTGGCAAATAAGTCTCAAACATTCTCTTATTTTTCAAAGTTTGCTAAGAAAGTTCAGAACGGGAAGGGTTATGTTCTTTCAAGCATAAGGACTAATTTTGGTGAAGAATATGAAAATCAAGACTTTGCAAATTTCTATGATGAGAATGGTCTTCAACATGTTTTCTACTCTCCATATACCCTAGAACAAAATGGAGTTGTAGAAAGAAAAGATAGATCGTTATAGGAGATGGCCAAAACTCTTCTGATAGAAAGTAAAATCTCTTCTCCTTTTTGGGTAGAAGCAATTTCTACTACCTGTTATATAATTAGCAGAGTATTTTTAAGGCCCATCCTAGAGAAGACTCCCTATGAAGTATGTAAAGGAAGAAGCCAAATATCTCTTATTTTTATGTCTTTGGCTGCAAGTGTTTTATTTTGAAGAATGTAAATGATCGGTCTGGAAAATTTGCAAAAGGATCGAATGAGGGAATATTTCTTAGTTACTCTACATCAAGCAAAGCTTACGAGGTCTTCAACAAAAATACTCAAACTATCAAAGAATCTATGAATGTCAAATTTCAGGAAAGTATTCAGAACCAACAAAATCAGACTCAACTTGAAGAGTCTGAACTAGTTTCAGACTTAATAAAGTTTGATTCCCCCGAAGGACTTCAGTCTTTTGGTGATCAAAGTCAAACAAAACAAAAGTTAGAAGAGTCGAAGAAAACATACGATCAGCAAATCTTAATAGGAAATGATAAACCAAACAACAGTTGGAAGCACAAATCAAGTCATCCCAAGAACTCATCATTGGCAATTTAGAAGAAGGAATCCGCCCAAAGAAAAAGAAGATTCTAGTGCATTAGCACTTATTTCAAAAATAGAACCGAAAGGAGTAGAAGAAGTACTATCTAACGAAAGCTGGATAGAAGTAATGTAGGAAGAACTTAGACTATTCAATATCAATAATGTCTGGGAGCTAATTCCACAATTGAAAGGTAAATCAATGATTGGAATGAAGTGGGTATTCAGAAACGAGATGGATGAAAATGGCAAAGTAACTAGGAACAAAGCGAAGCTTGTGGCAAAATGATACATACAAGAGGAAGGAATAGACTATGATGAGACTTATGCACCTGTAGTCAAGTTAGAAGCCATTAGATTACTACTTGCATATGCATGCTTTCATAATTTCAAGTTATTCCATATGGATGTCAAGAGTGCATTCCTAAATGGATTTATACAAGAAGAAGTTCACGTAGAACAACCACCAGGACTTGAAGATCCCAGAAAAGCAGACTTTGTCTATAGACTGAAGAAGGCATTGTACGGTCTAAAATAGGCATCTCAAGCCTAATATGAGAAGCTGAGTAATTTCTTGATAAGTAATGGTTTTAAGAAAGGAAAGGTTGATACAACCTTGTTTATCAAAAATGAAGAAAAAGATTTTCTACTTATTCAAATATATGTAGATAATATAATCTTTGGATCTTTTAACGAGAATCGGTGTAAGAAATTATCAAAGTCTATGTAGGATGAATTCGAAATGAGCATGATGGGAGAATTAACTTTCTTTCTGGGTCTGCAAGTCAGGCAATCAAAGAAAGGAACGTTCATTTATCAAGAAAAATATGCTAGAGATGTTATCAAGAAGTTTGGAATGGAAAACTGGAAGAAGACTAAGACTCTTATGTCAAGTTCTTCAAAGCTTGACAAGGATGAAGGTAGAAAGAAAGTTGACCAAAAGTTATACAGAAGCATGATTGGTTCTTTTCTTTATCTCACTACCTTTCAACCTGATATTCTATTTAGCGTGTGCATGCGTGCTAGATTCCAAGCTGACCCTAAAGAATCTCATCTTAGTGCTATCAAACATATTATTAAATATATTGCGACTTATCCGAAGTTAGGTCTGTGATATCCAAAAGGAAAAGACTTTATTTTACTTGGTTATTCTGATGCTGATTTAGCTGATTGTAAAGTTGACGAGAAAAAGTACTTTAGGAATATGTCAACTATTGGGACAAATGTTAGTATCTTAGTTCTCAAGAAAGCATAACACTATGGCTCTTTCAATAGTAGAAGCAAAGTATGTGGCTGTTGGAAGTTGTTGTTCATAGATTCTCTAGATCAAGGAACAACTAAGGGATTTTGGAATAGAAGAATCCTGCACCAAAATCATATGTGACAATACAAGCACGATCAATCTTACCAGAAATCTCATTCTTCATTGAAGGGCAAAACATATCAAAATTCCCCATCACTTCATAAGAGACCATGTGCAAAATGGCGAAATCAATATTCGATTCATTGATTCAAAGAATCAACTAGCATATATCTTCACCAAGCCTTTGGAAAAAGGCTTATTCAAGTCCATCCGTGAAAAGCTAAATATCACCCTTGCATATGACTTGTCATGCCCCGATCCTCGAGCATACACACATCCTTCTACTTGGTCGATTTTATAATGCGATATCCCAGGACTAAGTATCGCCGACCCTTTTGTTTATTAAGCACATGCGGAAGCAGTTATAAATCCCCAGACAATAAAATAATGGGATATAAAAGTAAGGCCATATTTTTCAAATTGAAATCCACAATCGAACCTTTATAAATGGCATAACTCAAATTCTATTCACAAGACTATTCATAACATTCTAGTCTCACACTATTCATATTTAGACAGGATTCACAAAGAAGATGGGATCCTAGTCCTCATCCGGGTCGTACTCGGATCATCATCAAGGTTCTCCTCTAGGTACTCCTCTTCGGTTTCTTTCTCCTCAGGCTCCTCATCAGGGTCATGAAATGTTGTCCCACAACCGGGATGGGATTATATCTCAGTAAGTTCTACCCCACTAAGACTCGATTAGGAAACCAATACGCTAATCGGGCTACCTATACACGCACGGGTCAGAGGACTTACCTTGACCTCAAATTTCACCTGCATATTAGCACAGTTCAATAGGCACCCAAGCAATTACATCACAAATCAATATTTTGATCCATCGACCTAGTCGATTTCATATCAATTTGACCATTCCCCAGTCGTTTCCTTTATTCATTCTCAAATCGTACTTATGACTTCACAAGCATAAACTACCAAATTTCTTGGCAACAATTTACAGTCCCAAAGGACACGACCTATCTTTAGGTAGCAAATTACGGCCTAATGGGCGTGACCTTTAATAGGTGGTAGATTACGGCCTTATCAGGCGCGACCCCTATCGGGTGGCAAATTACGGCCTTATCAGGTGCGACCCATATTAGGTGGCAGATTACGGCCTCAACGGGCGCGACCGACTCCAAATTCAGTGGCAGAACTCGGCCCTATAGGCACAACCATACTTTTAGCAACTTTCGAGGTTCAACTCACAACCTCTCACAGTCAAATTCTAATTGAATACCAACACTTATCAATTTTGGGATAAATCCCCACATACTCATCAACTCACTCAATTTTCACACGATATTAACGTACCCGATGGATCTCAGCCAAGAGTATATTCAATTCACTCTCACAAACTTCTCCACTTAATAGCCCATCAAAGCATTATTGATGCTAAACAATCATACTCGGCTATCCGCAACTCAATTACTCACTCTTAATCAATTTAGGAATAATTCCGCAAATTGCACAATTAATTCAATTCAGCACAACGTAGAGCTCAAATAAATAAACGGACTACGCCACGACAATCAGCACAAGATTTCGGTCGTCGGCCATCTCAACTTTAATTTCCGACAAATAAATAAATAATTAATTAATGTTGAAAATTAAATAATTAATATTAAAAATTCAATTTAGCTAAAAAATAAAGCCCGATTAAATAAACGGACTTCACCACGGTCATCAGCATAATATTCCGGTCACTGGCCATCCTAGTTGAATTTTTGGAAAATGAACAATTAATTAATTTAATTCCGAAAAATAATATTTAAATACCAAAATTTCCACCTAGGCTCGAATTGTCAAATTGAAACTCGATAAAGGGTCGGAAAAATCCCGAGCTACCCTCAATAAATAGTAGACCATGTCTCCTTGCTAAATACACATTCAATTTGTCTAATTTGCATCACAATTAACTAATAAACACTAATCTAACCACCTAATTGCACTTAATTAAATCTAATCAACCCCTAACCATCATTAGTCTACTAAGCAGCGGATTAGTGAGATTGCTCACTTGATTAAAAGCGGGGATTGGGACACCGCGACGGCGACGTGACAGTGGCCGAAATCGGGCTTTCGATGACACCGGCTAGCTTGGACGGGGCGCTAAAATTGGGCCCAACAAATCTCAGCCCAACTGAGATTTGTTCTTGCACTGGACTGGGCTCACTCTTGGACTTGGGCTTGGCTGTGATTGGGCCTTCTTCGTGGGCTGGATTTGGGTTGAACTTGCTGAATTGGGCTCAATGGAGCTGCTGGATTTTTGGGCCAAAGACTTGGGCTGCTGGAATTTTTCTTGGGCTTCAAATGGGCTTTAAGTGGCTGAACAGCTGGATTGGGCCAGCTTGTTGCGGTTGAAAGCTGGGTCGATTCTGGCCAAATGCGGGCTGGATGATGGAGACGGGCGCTGGAACGGATCTGCTTCGCTGCCCTCGTGCGGATCGATGGAGGCGGAGGAGATTTGTGGTCAACAAATCTGCAGAAGCTGACCCCAAATCTGCTGGACTCACGGCTGAGTTCTCCAGCGTTGCTCGGTTGAAGACACGTGCAGAACTTCGGTGAAGCAGAAGTGGACGCTGGGCTTGCTTCGTGGCTTCGGTGGAATTGTGGGCGCGGACGCTGAGCAGAACAAAGCAACGAAGCCGTTGATGCTGAGGCGGCGTGGGCTAATGAACGTGCGGCAGAGGGGGAGTCAACAATGGGGAGAGCTTCACTGATTATTGACCTAAGCTCGCTGGACTGAAGACGCGTGGAGGCAAGCGTCGATGTTGGAGCAGCTTCTGCCGTGAGCTGTCTTGACCGAGTGGAGCTGGACGAACCGCAGCAGCTTCAGTCAACACCTGTGAACTTCGCTTGAAGAATTTCACTGAAGTTGACCAAGAAAGCAAAAGATGGTGGAGCAGGGATGAGCTGGCTGCGCGAGAGGGGCAAACGGCGAAGGGAGAGAGAAGGATCGTGGGGCTGATTTTTTGGTGGAAATTACAGAGAAAATGGACGCTCAATCGACTTGAAATTTCACTGCCTCTGCTCTCCTTTGCTGGTCACGCACGGGAGGGAGAGAAAGAGAGAATGGAGGGTCCCTTTAGCTTGATCTTTCCACAAAATATTTCCCACACTCACTCTAGGCCAAGTATTTATTCCTTGGCTGCCATTGAAACACCCAAGCTCCTTCTTGGACATGTGAATTGGTCCAAAATGCCAGGGAAGCGGGCTACGAATTTTAAAATCATGGTTTCAAATTGGACACTCATCCCATCTCAATTTCATCTCAAATTGGCCTCCACAAATTCAATTGACCTCTCAAGGCCTCAATCTCATCCTCTATGTCTCCCCCATCATTTTCAAGCATAAATTCCACCATTAAATCAATTTGAAGTCCAAATTAATGCTGCCTTCCTTTAAATCCGAATTTCACAATTTTTCGGGACATCTATTTCTTCGACAATTTCCCAAATTCGACGTCCAATTTGATGTAGAAAAAGTCTGAATAATTTCTATAGGTCCCCTTCGCCTTATAGCTTAGATTGAAAGTCAAAAATCTCTTCAATTCGGCTGATCTGAATTTCTGTTAAATTTCCACAACGTCCGAATCGATTTTCCGTAAAAATCCCGGAATCTACGTAAAATCTTCTGAGACTGAGTCAACGTTCCTAAAATAGCTCATGACGCCACAGAACTTTCAATTTCTAAAATCGGGTTCGAATTCACGGTTAATTTCCATTCGACGCGTTTTTAGTGTGACCTAGACTACCGGGTAGTTTTCATAACTTTTTCGTGCAAATGACCCGTGGTCGATTTTCTTTGAGCCACAATGAACCCACTCGACACATTGGCAACTCTCGATTGTCGTAGAAATCTCGAGAATTCAAATACAGACACAAGGTACCAAAACGATAGAGAATTCAGTCTAGTGTTGGCCGACGAGAATTTTCCAATTTAGTGGTATCACCCACGATTAGCCACACATCTCTCGTCGAGCCAACTTATACCTAATCTCTAATCAATTTACGTTTGTACCGTAATGATCTCAGCAGATGAACACGGTCGAGCAGTCGATTCCTGGTCGAATTTTCAAGTCTATTTGCCTTAAAATTCTTAATAGTTTCCCCAGATAGTCTAGTTATCTCTAGAATGATTAGTTTCCCCAGAGAACATCCCTATAGACGTGTCAATGAAATGCCCGATTTATTCAATAGAAAATAAGACTGAAAATCTGGGATGTCACAACTCTTCCCCTCTTATAAAAATTTCGTCATTGAAATTTAAACCTTTACCAATCCTTAAACAAAAAGGTGGGGGTATCGTCGTCTCATTTAGTCTCACTTTCCCCGATTGTTTCTTCAGTCCCATGGCATTGTTAGACCACTTTGAACAAGGGAACCTTCTTGATATCGTCGTCTCATCTAGTAATCTGGTTTGGATTCTACATCAAGATAAAATTGATTGACTCAATCTAATTGATTGACAATTGGATCATGAAGACAATAACTTTCTATACGAAGAAGCTCTACTTATGGAAACCAAGATTCTATTTGTATTGGTGATTAGAATTAATTTGGGATTCTACTTTTATCACTCAACGACTATCAAATCTTGTAGATACAGATCTGTCCAATGGGTAGATTGGAAGATGATCCTCAAGATACTGTCCAACGGCTAGTTTGGAAGTGGATGAGTATTTAAGGAGATCAAGGACCGATGAGCAAGTAAGTGTAAAATTTATAATTCCAATGTTTAAGCGACCTTCGATCATACACTTGTCTTTGGTGAGCTTAAACGTTTGTGATCATGAGAGAAATACCAAAAGAGTGACTTAGTGAGATAGTGTGATCTACCACAAGCAGCAAAGCAGATCGCGTGAATAGTGCCAGAATTGCCCTTAAAGAGAGCACTAGTGAATAGTAACTTGGGGAGAAGCTAAAACACTATTTGTCTTGGTTGTTTGGCTAGGCTGTTGTGTTACATTGCTCGGTTTTAGGTTGATTTTACTTGTATTAGGAGTAGGATCAAGCTATCCTAGAGAGGTTAGAACCATGGGTTAATTTTGTGTGGTTTGATCAAGAGTTTGCTTGGATTTGAGGTTTGAGGTTGACAAGGAAAGTTTAGTTATCACTAAGGTTGCTTGATTTGATATTGTTATTGGAAATGATTTGTTGATGTTCATACTCGAATTTGGGTTTGAGAAAGCATTGTTCTAATATGAAATCTTGTTATGCTATAACTTAGGATGAGTTATTTTGAGATCTTGTGATATTATTGGATGTACTTGTTCTATATGATGTTGTTTAATATTAATGGCAATGTTTTGCATGTGTTCATTGGAAGTAGTCCTTATATTTATATATGTTCATAGTCCATGGTCGATGCGTGAGACCACCCGAGCCTCCAAGACGAGATTTGTGATGGTTCTTGGACATTCATGGAAGCATGCTAGGCCGAGTCTCTCTCTTGGATCAGCGATATCAAGGCATATCGTTCTCGAGCCAAGTTTGATATTAGGTCGGTGATCATATCACGATGGGTTGGTCCTTTCTTGGTCTTGGTGCGATATTAAGACATATCGTTCATGAGCCAAGTTTGGTACTAGGACGGTGATCATATCACAACGGACTTGTCCTTTCTTAGTTTTGGTGTGATATCAAGGCTTATCGTTTCCAATCCAGATTGGACTTAGGTCAGTGCTCAACATAATGGGTCAAACCACGGACTCTCGTTTCGTGCTTGGCATATTTATTGATGTAGTTTCGATAGATCATGAGATACACTCCGCCTGGCACATCATTGAGGCATTCATACTTGGCTAATGAGAAAGAAAACAATAGACTTGAGTGATGGTATGCTCGTGTGATCACTTAAAGACCCTAATGCATTTATGCGGGGTAGTGAACCCATCCTAATGCGTTTACGCGGGACGATGCCTGATTAAGTTCGGATGCCCCCAAGTCAAGAGGATGCTGTTCGTGGGATGTGTTACATCGAAACGATGCTCAAAATGATGCCTGACAAGAGTTCAGATGTCGTGCTCGATAGGGCGAGACGATTGTCCCGGATGTTTCCGGAAGAGCCGAAGGGTTTCGGCTATGTGTGATCAATAATTGGACTCAAGATAGCATCGTAGTATAGGATGCCATGTGACTCTCAAGGAGCTAAATGTGTGCGAAGCATTTGAATCTTATGTGCATACCTTGAAAATTGTTTTATGGCTTGTGCATGTTTGACATGGCCTTATATGAGATGCATGTGACACTTGCATAATTTAATTGTCATTTTAGTAACTTGAAAAGCACATGCATGTTATAATTGTTATTTGGGATGAGAGAGGCACGTGAATTTTTGGAAGTCATTGTTTGAGACTTGAAGGGCACGGTGATATTTCAGAAAATGATATATGATTCATGGGAGTATTATTGGCTATTTATTGCACGATATGTAGCATGTGTGAATTTTTATGCTATTATGGAGGACACAAGGAACCCGTATATGAAGTTGTAGTCATTAATTGGCATGCTTAGAAATTTCATGAGTATGAGATAAGTCGTAGATTTTTGATAGGATGGATGTTTAGGTAGAGGAAGATTTTCCTTCATGTTTATAGGTAAGACAAAGCAAGGGTTTTACTATTGATCTACCATCGACAAGTGGACATTGAGTTCGTAGGTTCCAAAACAAAGCATTTGCCTATATGGGGTTTAGGCGATTTACTTATTGAGTTGTCGAACTCATCCCTCGTTGTTTAACATTTTTTAGGCCCGTAGTATGGAGAACCGTCATGTTCAGTTCGGGGTTACATCTAAGACGAGAGTTTGGCTTGGCATTAGTGAAGTTTAGGTTAACCCTGACCTATTATTGGTTTTGTTGGTTGGTTGGAAGTTGCCGATGTAAAGGTTTGTAATCACTAAACTTCCTAGGGTTAACAGTAAATTTGTAAATGAAGTATTTGGTTTGATGTTCTGATGTATACCTTTTACTATCCCTATTGATTGTTAATGGTTGGGAGATGTTTGTTCTACTTCTGCTTGTGTATAATCAAAAGATAAAATGAATGGGTCGGCGACTCATCTTGGGACGTTGCAATTCCATGACTGAAGAGATTGAGGGATGCCGCACGCTCAAGGGTCGAGGTGTGACAACAAATGTGGGTGGAACTACCTCAGCCTATTAGCCGTATCTTTATGTGAGTGTTACCCATTCTCTATCATTTTGTCCCTCCTTTTGTTCGCATTTGTTGATAGGCAAGGACTCACATGTTTCCTTCAAAATAGTTTTTTTTTTTGGTCGAATTTGTCACAATTTTAGGTGGAAAAAGAAAATGAACAGAAGAAATTGGGAAAAGAAATTGTTTACTGTGCACTTCTCATTCATTCGTATTTTGTTTGTACAAGAAGACCAATATATAATACAAAGAATTATTAATGAAAAGGAAAAAAAAAATTCTCTAATCTAGATGTATCAAATCTTATCCTAGATTGATTTAATCAATTACAATCCCCGATTAAATATATTCATTACAATTTGGATAAATCTCCCATTTCTCGAGCATATCTTCCAACACTCCCCCTTAAGCCGATAGCTTGTATATGTCCAAGACGCCCAGCTTGCTTAACAAATATGCATGTTGCCTTTGACAAAGAGGTTTAGTAAACATTGTTGGAGAAATCTTCTTGAAATGTTTTGAAGCTGACAAAACGTTTTCATTAGTCTAGTCTGAAGGTTTGCAAGACTCTGCTGCTTAAAGTTTGAAGACCTCCGGACAGCCAGACTCAAGACTCAAAGTCTATCCTCATTGGCAGTTTCTAATCCGTTGAAGAAAGGCTATCCAAAACTGGATGTTTTACTAAGGATATGACCTTATCGACTGGAGAAGACCTCTTGGCTGGATATGACGTAATGGAATCCTTTGATTGATCGAGATTGATTCGGAGATTAAGGATCCGATGATTGACGAAATATTCGTGGAAGGTTCTACTTATGAAAACCGAGATCCTGATTGTATGGGCGAATAGGATTGATGGGCTATTGACACGTTCCTTTAATAGCTCAAATAATCTTCTTAATTGATTCTGTCCAACGGGAAGATTGGAAGAATTCCTTTCGTGAATGCCAACGGGTATGATGGCATAAAGGAGTATGTAAGGGAGACGTTCTAGTTGTTCGAGAAGTGCACGATATAAGAATTCCAAAGTCTGAAGCTTCTTGTTTCTTGTCAATACATTTGAGCGAAAACTTGTACGCAAAAGAGTGTTTATATTTGTGAGAGACCTTGAGGAAGTGTAGTAGAATATCTACACTATGGAATCAAGGAAGAACTGTGCTGTAACACATCTTTTGTTCATAGTAGAATCCAGCCGATAGGCTGTCATTGCGGAAGAGTTGACGTAGGCTTGGGATAAGCCGAACCACTATAAACCTTGTGTTTAATCTTCTCTTCCTTACTCTTTACTTTACTTTGATCGAAATTCATTTTGTTAATCAAAAGAGTACTGCCTTTCTATCGTCTACCTAATATCGCTGTGGTATTTCGAGAAATTTTTTTTACACCTATTCACCCCCTCTAGGTGATTATACTAGCTACATCAAACATATCTGTGGCTTACTCCGTGGTTTTGATTCCTCCTGTCTCAATGACCCATTCTTGGATATTTTCTCTAGTAAAATGGCAATCAACTACTATTTGTTTCATTCTTTCATGTACTATGGGATTTGCCACAAGTTTGAGTACTGAATTGTTGTCACAGAATAGCAAGGTTGGTCCTTTAACTTGTACTTTAAGATCTAGAAGAGGCCCTACAACCACACTATTTCACAAACAGTTTTGGCCATAGATTGATACTCAGCGTTAGCTAATGACAAGGACATAGTAGATTATTTCTTTGTCTTCCATGGAAGTAACAATTCCACAAATTTGACCTTACCATAAAAAAAAAAAAAAAAACAATTCCACAAATTTGATGTAGAAACTAGTGATAGACCTCCTACTCATAGGGCCAGTCGCATAATCCGCATCACAAAAAGCTATTATTTCCATGTTGCACTTTTGAGAAAGAAGTATCCCTAGACCCGGATATTTCTTCAAGTACTTCACAACCTTTATAGCGGCATTCATATGAGGCTATTTTGGACTGTGCATGATTTGACCAATAGTCTGTACTACATAACAAATATCTAACCTAGTCATGGTGAAGTAGATCAATTTTCCAATGAGTCTTTTGACATATCTTTGAGTAGTGGATCATTATTTGGAGATAATAGACTAGCATCATAATCAACTATAGTCAATTTCGCATTCTATTCAATGGGGATAATAATTAGTTTGCACCATGATAAACCTGCTTTTGATATAATCTCCAGCACAAATTTCCATTGGCTAAGAGAGATTCCTTGATTTGAACGGGTTATCTCAATTTCAAGAAAATATTTGGGTGACCCCAAATCTTTGATGTGAAAAGTAGAATGCAAATACTCTTTAAAACACTTCACATCAGATTCATCACTTCCCATTATAAGTATGTCATCAACATAAATTATTAAATAAATAGATGACATACCTTTTGTCTTTGTGAACAAAACATAATCATATCTGGATTGTTTGAATTCGATAGTTGTTAGTGCATTGTAAATTTTGTGTACCTCTATTGGAAAGCTTGTTTGAGGCCATGGAGGGATTTGCGAAGACAACACACTCTAGACTCCCCTCGTCTCTGTAATCCCTACAGAAGATCCATATAAATCTCTTCATCCAAATCATCATGAAGGAAGGCATTGTGGATATCCATTTGGTGTAGAGACTAGTCACGAAAAGCAGCAATCGATAAAAATGAATGAACTGTAACGTCTTTTTCCATAGAAGAGAAAGTCACATGGTAATCAAATCCTTCTCATTGTGTGAAACCTTTAGCCACCAACCTAGGCTTGTATCATTCAACAGAACCATATGCTTTATATTTAATCTTGTATGCCCATTTCCAGCTGATCGGTTTGCGATGAGGAGGCAGTGGTACAATATCCCATGTATGATTCTCCATCAAGGCATGTAGCTTTACCTTCATAGTCTTTTGCCAAGTGGATCATTTACTGCCTCATTACAACTAGAAGGTTCTTGTTCCTCTAATATACAGCTAATGGAACACCTATGCTATGACAATAGCCGATTAAAGGAAACATGAGGAGATAGGATAATGAGTATATGGTAAATTATAGTTGGGACATACATAGTCCTTTGTCTAGGTCAGTGGGCAAGTGATACGACTAGATTGCCATGGCAAGTCATGTTGCTACATCAAGGATGGTTCTTCAGTAGTAGTTGGTTTTGAAGTAGCTGTCATTTGAAAGGATTGAGACTCTTCCTCAGTTGACATGGGAGGATGTTCAACTAAAAAATCCATTGTTGTAGAAGTTTCATAAGAAGTTGGAAGGGATACTGCAGCTGGTCTCGAATGTTCTGGAGGAGTAATAATAATATATGATATAGAGGACAAGTCTTCAGACATAAAATGATGATTAGTTGTTCTCTTATCAAAACCTTCGAATGAGAAAGCCTCTTCTTGGAAGGGAAATGTGTCCTCATGAAAAATGACATCCCTGCTTACAAAGAATTCTCTTGTGGATGGTTCAAAAACCTAATATCCCTTTTTGAGGCTTGAATATCCCATAAATATGCATCAATGGATGTGAGGACCCATTTTATCCCGAGACCCAACCGTGGTTACATAACATAAGCAACCAAAAACTCTAAAATGGTGAAGTTTTGGTTTCTTCCCATAGAGTAGCTCAAATGGAATTTGACTGTCTAGAACACGAGATGACATGCGATTGATAAGGTAAGTTGCCGTGACCACACAATCTCCCAAAAAAATTTTCAGGAATAGATGCTTGGAATTTGAGTGCACATGCTACTTCTAAGAGATGACGGTGTTTATGCTCAACGACTCAATTTTGCTATGGGGTGTAAGTACATGAGCTCTCATGTAAAATTCCATTTGAGAAGAAGAAAGATGCACATTCACCATTGAAGAATTCTCTTCCATTATTAGTATGAATGTGTTGAATAGATTTCCCAAATTGATTCATTGAGAAAGAAAAGAAAGTTTTCATATGGAAAAGGACTTGACTCTTTGATTGCGTGAGATATACCCATGTGGCACGTGAGAAATTATCTACAATTGTATGGAAGAATCGAGATCCATCACAATGTGGAGTGAGATAGGGTCCCCAAACATCAGCATGGATTAAGGAAAAAATACCATTTGTCTGCACGAGAGTGGCTATTTTGGAAATGTGCACGTGCTTGTTTTGCTAAGGGGCAAATAGGGCACTTAGGATAAGGGAAAGAAGCAGTATGACCCAATCTTTGATGATTAAGGAAATTCTTATCATTAGTAGCAATGTTAAGAGATTCTAAAACATAGCCCTTAAGAGATTCTACCCAAGCCTATCAATTTGCTAGTCGAAAGGCCTTGAAAGAAACAATTTTCAAAATTGAATATGACACTACATGAATTTTCCTCACAAGCTTGAGAAATAGAAAAAAGATTGAAATGGAAATCAGGAACATAAAGCACAAGTGTAATAAGGGAAATAAGATTCACTGTGCCAGTCATCGCGACATGTGTGACATTTCCATTTGGAAGTTGTATTGAGATAGGAAAGGCTATTTTTTTTTTAAATATTGGAAAAGAAACTTTTATCACAAACAATGTGGCCGTTAGCACTCGAATCAATTATCCATGTGTCCTTAGAAGTTGAATTCATCAAGCAATAAAAAATACATGTGAGACTTCTAGCTTTATTAGAAGTATCCAATTTTCTCAAAAGTTTCATCAACTCTTGATATTGATCATGGCTAATTGACTTGTCAACGTTTTGACCAGTAACCTAAAAAGTTGTCGAAATTTACTTTTTCCCTTTTTATCTAGGTTTGCCATGCAATTTCCAACAATTATCAATCGTATGATGCGAACGTTTGCAATAGTCACAATATAATTTACCTTCCCCTTTAGAATTATGACCATTTTTCCTTGATGACACAATAGAGGAAGAGCTGTTTGATGGCTTAAAGCATGAGCTAATATTGACTCATAGGAGTCATCCAATCCATGGGAGATGAAGGCGTGTGGGCTGTCCGATCCAGAGGAAGACAAGTGTGCTTATGGGCCATCCGATCGTCCCATTAAATCTAAATCACCCATCCCTTTTTTGAAGATTCTCTATTCTTCCTCCACTAGAAACCCCAGTCGTGTGCCATTCTTCTCCCCTCGTCCTCTGGCCACTATTCCTCTTGGTGGAGCGTGGGTATGGGTTGTTAGCACAACCCCATCTCTGGCCTTGCCATAGTCCAACGCGACTAGACGTTGGCTTTCCTCCTGAACAGCAAGTTGGTAGATCTAGCCAAGGGTTGGCATGGGCTCCATGGTCAAGATCTACGATCAAAATGAGAGGTAAGACTCATTCAAGATGAGGAGAAACCTTGTCACTTTCTCTCTCTCCTTTATGGTTCGGTACTATTATAAGATTAGCTCTGACCAGTCAAGCTTTTCCTTGGTCGCTTCTAACCCATTCCATAGGGCTAAAAGTTGGTTGTAAAAGGTGACGATAGTAATGTTCTCCTATTACAACTTTGAGATCTGTTGGGTAATGAAAAAAAATTCACCCGATCTAATTTCCGATACATTTCTTTGATATTTTCCACCATTTTTTGCAAGTCCTTTGCGGGGGAAGTCCGGCAGCGACTTCGGGGATGATGCAATTCCCGATCCATGTTCGGACAAGTTGGTTACATTTCCTCCAAATCTATGCTAGACGCTCATTAGATGAAATCGAAATCATTCCATCGAGAAATCATTCTTTGTCCTTGGTAATTAGCGCACGCCATAACTCTCATGACCAAGTTGAGTAGTTGTCGAGATCGGACAACTGTTGGGTGATGAGTTTCAATCCCGGTCCGTCAATACTCAGTGTGTAATGTGGGTTGCCAGGCTTCGGCTGGCTGGTGGTGGTGAAGATTTACTATGGAAGAAACCGAGTTGGGGAACCGAGTAGGGATTCGTGCCCGGACCTATTGTACCTAACTCGGATGTATGACTTGCATGAAAAAAAATCCGACCGGGTGGCTGGGTTTTTTAACATTCTTGATGTTGACCCTTATTTTGGTCCCAAGTAGGCTAAAGATTAGTACAGAAATTGTGGGAATAAGCCATAAATCGACTCGAGGGTCAGTTATGGACCATGAATTATGGTGCGGTGGACTGGCCATAGAACTAGCCCTAGGACTAGTTGATAGTTCCAAGGACTAGACCTCGAGAGCCCTTTTTACACGGTAAAAGGGGATTCCAAATTTGGTTCAACCGATTAAGCTCGGTTACATCCGGCTTGGTTTGATCATGGCTCAGGTACGAACCTCGGACCAAATAAGGTAGTCGGTCATGGTTAGACTTGAATAATTCCCACCTAATGAGATGGCCTTCAAATTACATATTTTTCCATGTATGCATTTATTACTTTTGGAAGCTAGTAATTAATGAAGGGGATGACTCACGAGCTTAGGTATTATGGTCATCATTACAAGCCATTAATGAATGAGATGACTTATAAGCTTAGGTGTTATAATAATCACGACAAACCATTAATAAAGGAGGTGAGTCACATGTCCATGTGTCCCTATTAGATTAGGGTCCTCAATTTCTTTACTTTGAGATTTGGAATACAAATTCTTCCCAACTTTAAATGCTTGATGAATCATTGATCTAGCAGAATTAATGAGGGATGATCTTGAAAGACCACTAGGGATGCTACCTCCCCTCTATAGACTTGCCACATTTGGTTTCTTAAATTCTGACTTGATTTCCAGTTTTAAAACTATTGGAGCCTCTATAGATTGTTTACAATGATAGCAAATGATGCCGCTGTAGCAGCCACAAATGATGCTACAAAATGGAGCATTGTAGTATGACAATTTCAAGCGTCTGCCAACTCAGGGAAGGGTTTATGTGGTTACTTAGGGGGAAGCAGAAAACTCCAAGACCGTTGTTATAGAATGAACTACTATTCATCGTAGAATGCAAAGACTGTAGGACTGTTATAAGTAAATAAGAGGAAACGATAGATCTAGTCATGTTGGCCATGTACAACATTGACATCATTATAAGAATAGACTATCTTTGAGGAAGGCTTTATTATATCAGAGTGCACAGTGAAAGTGTGATCAAGATAGAAATACTACCGAAAATTAAAGCACTATAACAGATAGAAAGTCAAATAGAGAGAACCATCCAAACATCAAAAGTTATGTTACGAGCTTGCGATATCGACTTCAGGGGAAGTGGGGATGAACACCCACATCTTATCGAATTCGCCTATGATAGTAGTTTCCAATAGAGCATTGGCATGGCTCCATTTGAGGCATTGTATGATCGAGCTTGCAGAAGTCAAATATGTTGGAACGAGATCAGGTGAAGGAAGATCACTGGTCTAGAGTAGTCTAACTTATTGACAGATGCCGTGCAAGTAATTAGGGAAAGGTTTAGGATAGCCCAAAGTAGGCGGAAAAGTTTTGCTTATATGCAAAGGAAACCTTTAGAGTTTCGAGTAGGCGACCATGTCTTTCTTAAGGTGTCGCCCATGAGAGGAATATTGCACTTTGGAAAGGAAAGGAAGTTAAGCCCCAAGTACGCATTTAAATTTAGGGATGAAATTTTTTAGGGGGAAGAGTTGTAACATTTTTTATTTCGACCCTTATTTTGGTCCCTACTAGTAGGCTAAGGATTTGTACATCGATGGTGGGAATATGCCTTGAATTGACCCGAGGGTCAGTTATGGGCCATGAATTATGGCACGGGACCTTGAAATGGCCATAGGACTGGCCTTAGGGTTAGTTGACAAGCCTAAGGACTGGACTTTAGACCCATCCGAGAGCCCCTTTTACATGGTAGAAAGGAATTTCGAATTTGGTTCGATCGATTAAGCTTGGTTGCATTCGGCTTCATCCGATCATGGCTCAGGCACAAACCTCGGACCAAATAAGGTAGTTGATCATGATTAGACTCGAATAATTCCCACCCAATGAGATGGCCTTCAAATTAGATATTTTCCCATGTGTGCATTTATTACTTTTGGAAGCTAGTAATTCTTGAAGGGGATAACTCATGAGCTTAGGTGTTATGGTCATCATTACAAGCCATTAATAAAAGAGATGACTCATAAGCTTAGGTGTTATAGTCATCATGACAAACCATTAATAAAGGAAGTGAGTCACATGTCTATGTGTCTCTATTAGATTAGGGTCATTATTTCCTCTACTTTGAGACTTGGAAGGCAAATTCTTCCCAACCTTAAATGCTTGATGAATCATTGGCCTAGAAGAATTAATGAGGGATGATCTTGGAAGATCAATAGGGGTGCCATCTCTCCTCCATAGACTTGCCACATTTGGTTTCTTAAGTTCTGACTTGATTTTCAGTTTCAAAACTACTGGACCCTCATTATTATCCAATTTTATAGAACTTTTTGTGGTTATAATTTGAAAAAACATGTCATGCCCCGATGCTCGGGCATGCACACATCCTTCTACTTGGTCGATTTTATAGTGCAATATCCCTGGATTATGTATCGCTGACCATTTTATTTTTATTTGTACATGCAGAAGCAGCTCTAAATCCCCAGACAATAAAACGATGGGATAGAAAAACAGGCCATATTTTTCATACTAAAATTCACAACCACACTTATATACATTAGCACAACTCATAGTATATTACACAATACCATGTACAACTTTCTAGGTTCACACTTATCTACACATATACAGGGATCACAAAAGGGATGAGATTTCAATCCTCATCCGGGTCATACTCAAGATCGTCCTGATCCTCCTCCGATTCCTCTTCATTGAGCTCATTTTCTTCCGGCTCTTCATCTTCTTCTTCGGGTTCATCCTCGGCTTCAGATGCCGGCTCGACTTCAGGTAACTCCTCTACTACACCCCAATCCTCATCCTCTTCCGGTCCTTCCACCTCCTGCTCTTCGATCTCACCACCCTTGTCATTCTAGTTGTCATTGTCAATTGAGTACACAGGAGTGTGGGCTTTAACCTCAAGTACCGGGTCCTGAATATTCACAACCGACCCGTCCGCATGGTCTACTGTACCCTCCCCAAATGCTTCTTTTAGAACGTACATTGGCATGTCGTTCTCTAGAATGGGTCCATCTCTTCACCCGTCAAAGTACTCACGGTACCATGACCTATAGTGATGGGGCCTCAGGGTATTTTCTCCTACATCAACCCAGACGATTGACTTGACCAAGACATACTCTAATCCTTCTGGGTGAGGATGAATGTGGAAGTGGATTTCTAGGTCAGTCAACTTCTGGGGGATACCGAAATGCATGGTAGGACGAGGAGGTGGACGAGGAGGTGGACGTGCTGCCATCTATGGGTCTGAAATGGTTATACAATAACCATTGAGACTACGTCTCAGCAAGTTCTACCCCCACCAAGACCCAATTAGTAAACCAATACACTACAGGACAACATACCAAGTCTCTAAGCCACATGCAATCTCCAGGGTAACATACTTAAACCTTGGGCCCACATGCATTCTCTAAGACGATCTTTTTGCCAAAGTGATGCATTAAGTCATCGAGCCAAGTGCCCTTTTTCACGATGCCTTACTCAAACACTGGATCCACGTGCATTCTCTAAGGTACTAGTTTACCAAAGTGATGCATCAGATCACCGATCCACGTGTCCTTTTAGATGCCATTCCGGAACGTTGGGCCCACGTGCATTCTCTAAGGCACTAGTTCACCAAAGTGACGCATCAGATCACCGAGCCACGTACCCTTTTAGATGCCATACTTAATCTCCAATCCACTATCGATACTAACAACCAATACTCGATCATTCCTCAACCAAATAATCAAAAATCAACCCAATAGGAATATATCCTAAAATTTTATAATTAAATCAATTCGGCACGATTTGAAGCTTAATTAAATAGACGGGCTGCACCATGACGATCAGCATGAAATTCCGGTCACCGACCATCCCAGGTGAATTTCAAAAAAATAAATAATTATTTAATTAATTTCAAAATTTAATAATTAAATACTAAAAATCCAATTTAGGCCCGTATTGCCTAATTGAAGCCCGATAAGGGTTGGGAAAAATCTCGAGATACATTCAAAAAATAGTATAGGCAATTCTCTAGCTAAGTACGCTAACCACCTATCTAATATGCAATGCAATTAACTAATAATCATTAATCCATTCTAATCTACCCACCTTATCCTACTTAATTAACACTAATCAACCCCTAAGAATAATTAGCAAACTAAGTAGGGATTAATAAGATTACTCACCGGAATTTAGTGTAGATCGGTTCAAACCGACGGGGATGACACGAGGGTCGTTTCTTCCCAAAGCAAGTCCCGGTTTGGGGATCGAAAACGGCCCAAAACAGCCCACGAACCCGCTAGAAACCCACTTAGTGGGGTGGCTAGATTGGCTGGAAAAGGCCACAAAACAGCGGCAAACAACTTCAGCTAGGGCGGCAAAGCTCAGGGGAAGGCAGGTGGTGGTCCGGCGGGGCTGAACAGCGGTCGGATGTGGCCGGACAGAGCTAGACAG
Source organism: Eucalyptus albens (assembly GCA_014182695.1). Classification (NCBI taxonomy): domain Eukaryota; kingdom Viridiplantae; phylum Streptophyta; class Magnoliopsida; order Myrtales; family Myrtaceae; genus Eucalyptus; species Eucalyptus albens. Next base: position 37,221,950 of record CM024655.1, read on the forward strand.
GGGCGGCAGGAGTTGGATGGTGATTGAACCGGCATGAGGGGAGACGAATGGTAGCTCGATGGTGGTGGTGGACGCATGAACGATGGAACGGCGGTGTGCGATGGAGCAGACGACGGTTCGGTATGGCTACGGCTCCTTCAGGCGATGCTGGTCGCTACTTCTACTTCTGTCGGTCTTCGCACGAAACAGAGAGGGAGAAAGAAAGCGTCGACAGTGGCTGAAGGGGGTGAGGGAGAAGCAGAGGGCGAGGGGTGAGGCGCAAGCAGGGCAGAGCAACGGCGGCGATGGCGAGCTGCTCCGGTCTTCTTCTCTTGGTGGTTGTCATCTTTGCTTCTGCTTCTGTTTCGTTCGAACTAGCGGAGAGAGAGAGAGAGAGAGAGAGAGAGAGAGAGAGAGAGAGAGAGAGAGAGTGAGAAGAAGAGATAAGAGAGGAGTGTGAGAGTTTGAAAAGTCAAAAAGTAAAAGAAAAGGAGAAGCAAAGTTGGAACCGGCAGAGGTAGTCGGTGGAGGGAATTTCACACGAGGGGAAAAGAGAGAGAGAGAGAGAGAGAGAGAGAGAGAGAGAGAGAGAGAGAGGAAGTCATGGCCAAAAAGGGAGATAAAAGAAAAGGTGTTTGGCCCAAAAAAGGAAAAATAAAATGGGGAGAAAACAAAACAAAAGAATTTCCTAGAATAGAAAATTCTTATCCCATTTTCTTTTTAATAAGCTCATAGATTCCCAAAAGAAATTTCAAATTAGAGCACTTGGTCCCCAATTGCATTTCTGCATCCAATTTCCCTCTTGATTTTCTCTCAATTAACTCTCCCAAAAATCAATTGATATCTCAAATATCAAATTGATTATTTTCCTCATCCAAGAATCCCTCATGCTTCTTAGTTCACAATCGAGAATTAATCTCCAGCTTTAACGAATGAAAACAGCCATAAACTGACTTTTTCCCACAAAGTCTCGGTTGTCAGAAAAATCTTCTAAGACTGAGTCGTGGATCCTAGAATTTATTGTGACATGAAAGAACCATCAATTTCTGAAATCGGACTTGAATCGGCAGTTAATTTCATTTGGCGTGTTTTTAGCGTGACCTAGACTACTAGGTAGTTTTCAGAACTTTTTAAGGCAAATGATCCGTGGTCGATTTTCTTCGAACCACTATGAACCCACTTGACTAAATTGCAACTCTCGATTGTCGTGAAAATCTTGGGGATTCAATTACGAATACAGGGTACCAAAACGACAGTAAAATCAGATTAGTATCGATCGACGAGAATTTTCCAATTTAGTGGAGTCACCCATGATCGGCCACACATCTCAGTCGAATAGACCTATCTCCGTTCTCAAATCGATTTTTAACTTTGCCGTAATGGCCTCTAAAGATGAGCATGATCGAGAAGCCGATTCCTGGTCGAATTCTTAAGTTTATTACCTTAAAATTTCTTAATTGCTTACCCAAACAGTCTAGTTATCTCAAGAGTGATCGGCTCGAGAATAGCCCTATAAACGTGTCAACGAAATACCCGATTAATTCAGTAGAAAATAGGTCAAAAAATATGGATGTCACAAAACTTCCTTATAAAAGTTGTTCAAAATATCTTGATTTATAACATTCTTTAATTTTATATTTTTTTTAAGGTGAAATGATTGATACGAGAACTTATTCATTTATCGTGTTGAACCTGTCCAATGCAATAAAAATGGTGACTTGTTTGATTTCTTGATTTTTTATAAAATTTTCAATTTCTAATTTTGATATGCTTCCTTTACAAAAGTTGTCAAGGAAATCCATGTCTACAATATATAAAAATTTTAAAGTGTTTTATGAATATTTGGATTTAGAAATGGGTTTTCCTCTACATCGTTGAATCTGTTCAACGGATGAACTTTTTTGTTGTGTTTGGTGATTTGATGCTCTTTCCATAGACCAAATTAGACTTGGCTTCCTCAAAAAAAAAAAAATTTTTAAGGTCTTTACAACATATTAAATTTTTATAATTTTTTGAGCTCATTTAATAAGGTAATGACACTGATTTTAGAAGTTACTCAAAACTTTTCTTCACTTTAGCTTGGGAGAGCCACATGTCAAACTTGGAGGGGAAGGGACTGTGCGCCCATCTTGAGGAGCACGCCAATCTAGAATCTTCTTGACTTGAGGATAAATATACATTAAATGCTTTTGGACCTTAGTGCATTGATGTTAGGTTGAATCATATACTTAGATGTTCCCCTAATGATTGCGTGTATTTAGTAAAGAGGTGAGTCATATAGTTTATGTGTTCCCACAATTATTACATTAAATCATTCCATGACGACTCAATCCCTTATATAGACTAATGGAAAGATGAGCAAGTGTCCTCCCTAAGTACTAGACTTACCACGCATCTCTTTAGCTTGCTACCTCCTTATGCTAGGTTGTCCACCTAAATGAAAATGATTAGTCCACTTGAAAAGCTCATTATGAGGGGTTTGCCTATAAATAGAAGCATTCCTCCCATTACCACACCACACCACCCCCCACTTCTCCTTCACACACACACACACACGCGCGCGCTCATGCTCTCACATGTCGCCGCCTCATCGGATGATCAACTTTTAGCAAAACCATCCTTAGTTCATCAAAGGTAAGTAAAATTCCTAACCCTTGACTAGGGCGATATGTTATGTCGTTGAGTTCAGTCGTGTGCTTACTCATGAGTAGTCGTTTATATGTCATGGGTGTATTTTGTATGGTTTGCTCATGTATGGGTTAAGATAAAAGATAATAAATCAGCCTGTGCAACACATGATATATGATCATTAAATGAAAGAAGAAGACTCTCGTCACATAACATTGGTGGCGATGTCTCATTCGTGAGAACATGATGTGTTGGTTGAACCAGGATACCTAGGTTGAGCTCAAGTGCCTTAGGTGAGCTAGCTCTTGAGATGCCTCAATTGAATTGGGATGCCATAATTAAGCTAAGATGCCTAACTTGAAGCTAGATGCCTCGATTGAGCAGAGATGCCTTGGTTGAGCCAAGATGTATGTTAATGAATCTTTTATGCATGCCGGTATGTTTGTTACTATGTGACTAAGTGTGTTCATGAATGAAGGTAAGCATGCATGGAGGTTACACCGAAGGGACACATATATGTGGTCGAGGTGAAGCAATAATATTATTATCGATCAGCCATTAATATTGTAATAAGAGTACTGTACATGCTAAATTTGATGATGAGATGTCATCCTAATATAGGATTAGGGGTTTTTACTTACTAAATCTTGGACTCACTCCTTGTTTTTCATACTTATAGGCATGGAAGCCTCACACTAGTTTTGGAAGTTGTAGTCACGCTAAAGGAGATAGGAACTCCCTTAGCCTACATGAATATAAAAAGTTGATGTAAAAAGGAGAGGCCCGTAGAAAGGGCTTGTAAATATATTAGTGTAATAAATTAGTAGTATGCTTTGTGTAATATTTTCCTGGCCGCTTGTTTATTGTGTTGTGGTTGGATGTCAATGTTGTAACACTTCTACACGTGTGTAAATAGAAACTTAAAAAGAAACGGGTCGGTGATGAGTCTGGGACATCACAATGATAACCCCGCGACCCAAATTCGAGTCGTTACAAGCTTGCCCCAAATGAGGTCGGTGGGCCTCCACTAGGTTGTTCTTTGTGGCTTTGGTTTGTTGGCCAAGGGCTTGTTTATGTTGGCCCATAGAACCATGGGTCGGGTCCCATCTGGATGGACTGGCCTGTAATGGGCTAGCCTGCAATAGATTGCCCAAAAATGGGTTGGCCTAGAGTAGGTTGTCCCTAGTTGGGCTGGGACTGAATCTGTTGCTCTTGATTCATGACTTCAGTAGGCGATCCAAGGTGGATTCTTGGATTGATGAATTTCCTTGCAAGGCTGACTCTTTTGGAAATGAGTGATCTTTAGTCATGGTGTCGATAAGAGAATGAAATTTGGTTTTTGAGAGTGTTTAGATACCAATTCCTACACCGGAGTGCTAACCTTGTTTTGCAAGGTATTGTTCCCACAACAACAAAGGGTGCAATATTTTCTGAAGGGCAATCGGAAAAGGTGTGGAAGCTATGAAGAGAAGGTTGGCACTGATACCCTGTCACAATTTTAGGTGGAAAAAGAAAATGAAGAGAAGAAATTGGGTAGAGAAATTGTGTACTATGCACTTCTCATTCATTCATATTCTACTTGTACAAGAAGACCAATATATAATACAAAGAATGATTAATGAAAGGGAAAAAACATATTCTATAATCTAGGCATATCCATACCCCGTTTGGTTAAGCTTTCCCCCAAAGTCCCTTGGGCAAAATATTTTGTGTTTGGCAAACAATTTAGAAAACTCATTGACCAAATATCAGCATTCCTAATGCTAAACGCCCAATGCACCCCAAAACCTGATTTGAGTATTGGGCATTTTGAAAATGCAAGTTCTGTCACTATTCATCTTCTTCCCCATTCATCTTTGTCTTTCCCGCTTGAGAGTCGGGCTTCTCCAGCTGCCACCGCCGCCTTGGGGTTGCGTGTCCCCAATGACCATTGCCTGGGGTGGTGCGACCTATGACCCAAGTGGCGTCACCTAGCTCACGTGAGCCAAGCGACACCGCCTATGTCGTGCGCACCAGGTGACGCCACCTGAAGTCGCACGAGCTAGGCGGCGTCACCTGGCTTGCGTGAACCAGGCGGCACCGCCTCAAGTCGCAACCTCAGGCTGCCAGATCTAGCGGTCTTGAGGCTAGATTTGGCCACTGGATGGCCATATCTGGTGATCTTAAGGTTAGATCTGGCCATCCGTCGGCTAGATCGGCCTCCGCGACCTCAGGCCACTGGATCTAGTGGTCTAGCGGCCAGATCTAGCCATCCGGCAATTGGTCGGCAATTAGCCAGCCGCCGAATTTGATTTTCAAACTTTAAAAAAAATAAAAAATAGCAAAAGTCAATTACAAATGTAAGTTTTGCCAAACGATATAGCATTTTGAAAAACCCCTTTACCTCAAAGATATTTGCATTTTCCCAAAGTCATTTCCCCAAAGTTGAACCAAATGGGCCCCCAATCTTATCCTAAATTGATTTAATCAATCACAATCGCCAATTAAATGTATCCATTACATTCCAAACAAATCTCCCGAATATCGAGCATATCATCCAAAAGAATTCAAAAAGGGGTTGAGCGGTCAGATAATTCGGTGGCATTAAAAGTCAAGCTTTAAGGGATCCAATGTGACTCTGAGTACGTACATCGTCTCCTTTTAAAATGCAAATGCTTCATGTGATTTCGTCTTCGCATGTGCGCGAACACCGTGCAGCTACCACTACTCTTTTTCAGCCATTTTATTGTCTAGATTTCATCGCTTCACATATGCATTGTGTTATCTGATCTGGCGGTGCTGTCAATAGGCCCAAAATAAGACTTTTAGCCTTAGCTATTATGTTCGTAGATGACTGATATTTTCTATCTACTGGATAAACATTGAAGAAGTTACTTGTATATAAATAAGTCATATGTTATGAAACTATAGTAACTCAAAAGAACGTTGGTAGGCAATAATAAAAATTAGTAAATTAGATAAAAGTTAGTTGCAACTCAAATTAGAATTAGTAACTCAAAATTCATTGGTAACTTGATTAAAGAAAAGTTGGTAACTCACTCAATTAAAGGTTGCTAATTTCACAAAATAATTGGTAAATGTAAGGCATTGATTGGTAAGAAATCTAAATAAAAGTTGGTAAAAATTAAGTTGTTTTTGCCATAGTAATTAAAAAATTAATAGATATGGGTAACTAACTTGAATAAAAGTTGACAATGCAAAACTTGTTGTTAAATTAATTGGAAAAAGTCAACAATCACGCACTTTAAATAAGGATGGTAATTGTTGTTAGATACTCCTATCTTTGTTGGCTCTGAGGCAAACCCATGGGCGATGGCGGTTGGCCCTAAACGGTCGCCGCGGGACAAATGAAGCTTATAAGTTGGAACCGCCGGGGTTGGGCTCCCCACGACAGTTAGTGCCCTCGTGGCCCTAGTGGCCAAAGAAAAGCCCAATGTTGTATTTTTGATGGAAACAAAAAATAGAGAGGAAGTGATCACCCACCTTAAGTGCCGTTTGAAATTTAGTCACTCTTATATTGTAAATCCAGCGGGTATTGCGGGTGGCCTAACTCTTCTGTGGCAAGATGATATAACAGTCACTATGTTTCAATCTTCGCAAGATTTCCTTGACTTCTTTTGTATGGAATCTAACTGTAACACCTCTATGCGCATCACGTGTATCCATGCACCTGCTGCGCTTCACCCTCGTCTTTCTTTTTGGAATGTTCTTAGACAGATTGCTGCTACAAATACCCTACCTTGGGTCCGTCTTGGAGATTTTAATGAAGTAATGTACTCATGGGAGAAGGTTAGCAGGCGACCAGCTGATGCTCATCGGATGAATTCTTTTAGGCAGGTTGTACAGGACTGTGCACTTATGGACATGGATAGTAAAGGCTGTGCGTTTACTTGGTCCAATATTAGAGTAGGGGCTGATTATGTGAAAGAAAGACTTGATCGGGTTTTTTGTACTTATGACTGGCGTATAGTTTTCCTAGAAGCTGAGGTGGTTGCACTTCCTACAGTGGGCTCTGATCATAGCCCTTTAGTTTTAACTACTGAGGTAAGCCTGAGGCGTCGTCATAAATTTTTTACTTTTGAAGCTTTTTGGTTACAAGAAGGTGACTGTGGTACAATTGTTGATCAATCTTGGAAGTCCAGCCATGGTACTACTAAGACTCTACCTCAACACCTCAAACAAGTTTCAATTGCACTTAGTAAATGGAGTCGTCAAAGGTTCTCTCCAGCCATCAACCAAATAGCTAACTATCAACTACAGCTTCAGGATATCATTAACCAACCTCAGCATCAATATGATAAAAGGGCTGAAAGCAAACTGAAGGAAGAAAACCATAAGTTATGGCAGCAAGAGGAGCAATTTTGGGCCATGCGCTCGAGAATCAGCTGGCTTACATGGGGTGACAAAAACACCAAGTTTTTTCATGCTACGACTATTCAACGGCGGCAGCTAAACAGAATTCATTTGCTCCGAGAGGGTGACCAGGAATGGGTTAGGGAAGACAGTCTTTTGAAAAATATGACCATCCAATACTTTTCTGATTTGTATCGATCAGTCGGTCCTAGAGATTTTCAGCCAATTATTGCACAATGTCAGCCAATAGTCTCCTCTACCATGAATGACTTATTGATAGCGGCCGTCACAGAAGATGAGATCAAGGCAGCCGCCTTTCAGCTTGGACGCACAAAAGCACCCGGACCTGATGGTTTGAATGGTCTTTTTTATCAAACTTATTGGAACACTTTGTGTGATGATTTTATCCCCCTTATACAACAGTTTTTTCTCTAAGGGGTTATGCCTTTAGCTCTAAATCAGACCATTATTACCCTGATCCCCAAAGTTTCAAACCCTGAAAGTTTAGATCAGTACCGCCCTATTAGTCTGTGCAATTATGCTTATAAGATTATCTCAAAAGTGATTGCAAATAGACTTAAGCCTTGGCTCCCTGAATTGATATCCCCTGAGCAGAGTGCTTTTGTTAGTGGTCGTCAAATTCAGGATAATATTCTCATCGTCCAGGAAGTGCTACATCAGTTGCGCACTAGAAAAAGCCAGAAGACTTTCCATGCAGTTTTAAAGATAGACATGAAAAAAGCTTATGACCGGGTGGAATGGGATTTTCTAGAGGCTTATCTACTGAAGTTGGGATTTCATCCTATTTGGGTTAGATGGGTCATGCAATGTATTACCACTGTGTCTTACAGTGTGCGATTTAATGGTGAACAACTACCCTTCTTCTAGCCGACCCGTGGTATTCGACAGGGCGATCCCCTTTCCCCTTATTTATTTATCCTTCTAGCTAACATGTTATCGACTATGATTACTCAGGCTATCAATATGGGAAACCTCCAAGGCATTAGGCTCAATAGGTGGTGTCCTGTCCTATCTCATCTATTCTTTGCTGATGATGCAATTTTCTTTCTCGAGGCCAAACTCCAGGAATGTCTAAATCTTGCCAATATTCTCAACCAGTATTGTTTGGCTACAGGACAGACGATCAATCGCAACAAGTCTGGGATCTTTTTCTCTAAGGTTTGTCCTCTACATTTACAACACAATTTAGCTAATGCCTTGAGAGTTCCAATTCTTCTTCGTACTGGCAAATATTTGGGAATCCCCTCGGATTGGAGACGATCTAAGAAGGAAATGTTCACTTGGATACTTGACCGCGTGAACAAAAAATTAGAAGGATGGAAAGAAAGACTCATATCTAAGGGGGGAAAGGAAGTTCTTATCAAAGCTGTGGTCCAGGCGATCCCACAGTTCGCTATGTCTATCTTCAAAATCTCGAATTCCATTTGTCAAGTTATTGAAAAGAGAATTGCACGCTTCTGGTGGCAGAATGACTCTTCAAAATCAGGCATTCACTGGACACGATGGGAGTACCTAAAGGGTAGTAAATCTGAAGGTGGTCTCGGCTTTCGGGACCTATTGCACTTCAATAAAGCCCTACTAGGGAAACAGGCTTGGCGATTGCATCAAAATCCAACGGCTCTATGGAGCCAGCTTTTTAGAGGTATTTACTTCCACTCAACGGACTTTCTTAATGCTGCTAGAGGCTTTAGGCCTTCTTGGGGATGGCAGGGTCTTTTACTAGGTCGGGATTCCATTAGTCACGGTTTCCGTTGGTCAGTAGGTGATGGCCGAAAAATCATAATAAGAGAAGATTGTTGGCTGCCCAAAGGAGTTCTAGGAGGTCCAGCTAACCAAGATGAACCTTTTAAGGTTCTTTGATCTGGTTGATCCCAACACAAACAGCTGGAATTTCTCTGTTATTAATGAATTATATGATTCTCATACAGTGCAGGAGATACTCGTAATCCACGTCAGCCCCTCACATACCGAGGATAAACTGATTTGGACAAAATCTATTCATGGAGAATATACGGTTAGAAGTGGTTACCAATATCTGAGGCAAACTGCATTAGATCAAAATCCGCCTCAAGTTTCGCCTGCTCACAATCTCCCTCAAGCATTATGGAAACATATTTGGAAACTACAAGTAGCCCCTAAAGTTAAATTTTTTATTTGGGCCTTATGCCTTAATGTTTTACCCACCAGAGATAACCTGTTCCATAGGCATATTACTTCAGACCCGAATTGCCCTCTCTGTCAGGATACCCTACCTGAAACAGCAACCCACCTGTTCCTATTCTGTCCAAAAACAGTCCCTGTTTGGTCCATGCTAGCTCAACATATGCACATTCATATACACACTACGCACAGTATAGAACATTGGGTAGCAGATCACATACTTAAACAACAGAACACACCTGATTTAGCTACACTTGCTTATGTTCTTTGGAATCTCTGGAAAGCGAGGAATCACTTTATTTTCCGTCATCAGCATCTGAATCCACGCCGGCTTGTGGACTCCGCCCTGATACATGCTCGATCAGTTGTGTTATCTTCTCCTTATTTTGCAGCACAAGCGCATCAGCGGATCAGTGGTGGCGAACTATGGAGATCACCTGAACAAGACTCACTCAAAGTTAATTTCGATGGGGCTTTTGATCCACAATCTACCAGCGGCACAATCGCCTCCATTTGCAGAGATCAGCGAGGAACCCTGCTCGATGGACTTACCCGGACGATCACTGTTTCTTCGCCGCTGCAGGCCGAGTTTATGGCACTATTGCTCACTCTTCGCCATCTGCAACAAACGGGTAGACAGCAAAAAAAACTCATCCTCAAATCGGATAGTTTGATTTTGGTGGAAGCGATGAATGCACTTACCTTGCTGCCGTGGGAGGTTCGTTCGGTTTTTGTAGAGGCTCAATTCCTGCTGAGAAGTTTTCCCTGCACTAGGGTTGTTCATTGTCGAAGGGGAGCTAACCGTGTAGCGGATTGGGCCGCAAAACTTCATCGAACTGGGGCTCTCTCTGATGCATGGCCCATATCCCCTCCTCCTCTGATACTAGATCTGTTAACTGATGATATTTTAGGCGCAAGATGTAATCCTCAGTTTTAATGAATATAATTATGTTTTCTGTCCAAAAAAAAAAAATAAGGATGGTAATTTTCCAAAAGAGATTGTAGATTTAACCGATTGGAAAGTGAGACAAATAATGTAGGTAACTCAGTAGAATAGTTAGTAAAATAAAAATAAAATAAAAATAGACGTTGGTAACTTAGTTAGAGTTGGTAAGTGAAAACTGGTTGATGACTTAATCAATTAAAATTTGGTAAAATTCACAACTAAATGTTGATAATTTCTCAGAATAATATTAGTAAATTTAAGACGTTGGTAAAGAAGTAAATAAAAATTAGAAAGAAATAAGAATTGTTGGTAATTTAAAGTAAACTAAATCAATTTGCTTTCTTTCCGTGGTTCACTTTAGGTAGGATGTGACATTTTCGCTTCAATTTTATGCCATTAGTTACTTCATGAAATCGACCATGAATCAATCGAAGAAGAATTTGCTACATTTCACACGAGGGATACATTGCATTGAAGGTCATAATGTGACTCTCATATAAGGCACATTATCAAATTTCCACTCATATAAAATGGAAGGGTTAACTCTCAGTGATAAATATACATTTGAGGTAACTACAGGTAGCTCGACTTCAGTTTCTTAGGCTTCGCCCTTTTCGTTTTGGGATAAATACATTGGAAATCCTAAAAATTGTCTTAAAAGTGCAATTGAGTCCTAAAATTTTTAAATAGTACAATTAAGTTCTAAAATTTGTCACAAAGTATAATCGGGTCCTAAAAAAAAGTACAATCAAGTCCTAAAACTTGTCAATTTGGTCCAATCTAAGTGCTTCTATTGATTGCACTTTTTAAAAGTTTAAGACTTAATTGCACTTTCATGACAAGTTTTAAGACTTGATCAAACATTTTGAAAGTTTTAGGATTCAATTAAACATTCGTGAGTACTTTTAGGACTTGATCGCTCTTTTCGAAAGTTTGAGAACTCAATTGTACTTTCGTGATAAGTTTTAGGACTTCCAACATACTTATCCTTTTGTTTTTCGAGATAATGGCTTCGAATACTTGTCAAATTTGCAAAAGTCAGAAAGATCTTCAAACTCAAGTGCATGGTGCGTAAAGAGTTGAACATTGTTAAACTAAATAGAATATTCAAAAATATGATGTCATCAACGTTGACATGAGTACTGAAAAAAATTTGCCAAATGTGATAATTAATTCAGCCTCCTTTCAAGTTATATTTTAGCCCACATTTGCTGTCATCTCAATGTTCATCTTCAATGATACCAATGTGCGGAGAACGTCCTCAGCTTATCAAGCAAATGTGTTGATGTCATGAACACATTTGCTTTGTTATTTTGACCCTTTTTGTTCTCATTTGTTGACAGACAAGGATGCTCGTGTTCCGTCCTCCTAAATGGAGCTGAATGGTTGATTAATTTGGTGGCATTATCGGTCAAGCTTTCAGTGGTCCACGGGACTAGGTACCTTGTTTCCTTTTTAACCAGCAAATGCTCCACATGACTTTGTCTTCGCATGTGCATGAACACCACGCATTTATCGCCAGTTTTTTTCCACAATTAAATTGTATATATTTTGTTGTTTCAGATCAGCATAGTCTATTTGATTTTACGACGTTAAGACTTCTAATTGGGGAATACATACATATTCTCAAAGGATGATAATTATTTGATTTTTGATAGGACAAGAAGACTATATGCTAATCTCGAGAGAATTAAGTGAGTATTTCAAAAGGCTCGCATATCGCTCAAATAAATGTTAGTAATTCCATATAATAGTTTGCAAATTCAAGACGTCCATGAGAAGGTAAATGTGAAACTAAGTCAAATTACAGTTGGAATATGCGAAACTAGACAATAACTTAATCGGAGAAAAGCTGGTAATTAGTGCAATTAAGATTAGTAATTTTTATAAAGAGTTAATAAATGTAAAAATTTGATGAGTAAAGCAAACAAAAGTTGGTAAACGGTAAGAAAAGTCAATGAAGTAAAAATACCAAATAAACGTTGGTATAAATAAAATTAGAGTTGTTTGGCTCCCATGGTTTAATTATCAGTAAATTACTCGCAAAGGACCATGTGCTGTTTACTAATATTCTGCTTTTGTCCATTTCAGACTCAAAGGTAAAGGATAAAATATTTGATTCTCGTTGCGCAAAATTCAGAGAGTCTACCTTCCAAGCTCGCTTCATAGTGGTAAGAAATGCCTAATAATTAATATTTCCTCCCGAATACAGTTTACCGAACACCGTACGTTTACATTCATCTAGCATCTCCTTTGAGATGACTCTTTCCCGAGGCGGGGCATCCACCTTTGTTCACAGATTCCCAAGCCTCTTGCACAATAAGGCTAGGTGACAGTCTTTTCCCCCTGGTTCATCCATTTAAACTCCCCAATAAGCAACTATTATGAACCACCAGGAGAGCCAGAGATCAGAACTAGAACTCGCCACTTTTCACCTTCTCTCCGCTGCAAAAATCCCATCGAAGTTATCCATCCATACGTGTATAGAAGGAAAAAGACCCCATTCAAAGGATACTCAAAGACAGCCCCGAAGAAATCCCTCACAGGAAACTATTCAACAAAGCCAAACCTGTTGAATCTCACTGTGGCACCCCTCGATGGCCCCCAATCAGTTGGGATCAGCATAGGTACTTATCACTCATCCTAATACCTACCAGTAAGGTCACTTTTTAAAATTTAAGTAAAACCATAATTCATAGGGGTTGGTCAATGGAATTCTTTACCATTTTTTTTTAAAGGTCCCAGCGTAGTTCATTAGCGGAAGCTTAAACAAGTCTCACCCTCCCTTACTCCAATAACCATAATGCAATACACACCCACTAAGCTCCAAATGAAAGGACAAAGCCGAGTCACTTTTATTTATATTTTCATGATGGATATTTTGGGTCAATACAACAAAAAGGCCAAGATTTTTACTATACTTGGCTACCACTCAAAAGAGGACTCGATCCTACATCAAACATGTACAACCCTCCATCAACCAGCGTCAGCTATCTCCAAAAAGTGTTAGCTCCCATAAGCTATACGAGCCATCACACCTAATCCGGTGCATCGGGCAGCAGCGGCATTAACATCCCTAACATCACTCCATCACATCGAACATGGATAGACAAAAACTCCTGGATGACCGGGCCATCAGCTCGACCCACATCATACATCACCAGGACTCTGACTCGAACAAACACTAAACCAGTCGCACCGACACAGATATGCTCCATACACTCCACATCAACATTAGTAGGTATGCCATAGTAAGTATCGCGTGCAACTGGCAGCAAAGGCATCTTTCTAATCTGAAATGTTAATCCCCAAAAGGGATGAGTACAACCACTCAGCAGTAAAGATCCACCAAACTACTCAATGCATCAAACGGAACAATCAATAATAAAACACATATCATTCATGCATTCAAACATACCTTACCTTGCAGCCATACATATATCACCATGCCATGTGTGCATATATCACCATGCACTTACCATCAAGCATTCATGCATATATCCATGCCATATGTGCATACATCACTATGCACTTACCATCAAGTATTCATGCATATATTCATGCCATATGTGCATATATCACCATGCACTTACCATCGAGCATTCATCATCAAACAGCCATACATATATCATTATGTAATGTGCATATCCCACCATGCACTCATTATTAAACAGCCATGCCATATGTACACATCCATGCGCATGATTCAATTCTCAATTTTTATATTTCAAATAGATCCCTTCATTTTCTTTCTAGGGACCAATATTTGCATCCCACAATTTATCGCTCGCATCCCACCTGGCATCGCGAGGAACCTCCGGCACACACCTCTGGGCATCCGGCACACACACTCCGGGCATCTCGTACCCCAACTGGCATCACGAGGTATCCCCCTAGCACACACCTCCGAGGCTTCCGGCACCCACAGATTACGGGCATCTCGAAACTCCCGAGGCATCGTCGGCTCACACCTCCGACGGTCTTGTTATCATCTCAATTTACATTTATACATGTATCTCCATTTCAACATGGCATTTGATGCAACAATATCAAGGGTCTTAACTAAATTTTCATGCCATATAACATACCATATGTCATCACATATGCAGCAAAATCAACCACTTAAAGTATTACATCACATGGATAAATTCATGTATTTTTCAAAACACATTAATTTTTCGGATAAATCAGAATGCATTCCTCTAGTTAAAATTCTAGAAAAATTAGTAAATTGTGACACCTCGAAGCGCCCAAGGTCGCCACATCTTACCAAAAAGTACCTTAGTTCCTAGGCATTTTTTTTTAAAATGGTCCTAGCGCATCTTATTTGCGGAAGCATAATCGAGTCTTACTAATTCCCCCTCAACAACCATGATACAATTGCACACCACTAAACATCATAGGAAAAGATAAAGCCAAGACACTTTTATTTACATATTTTCATGATGGATTTTTCTCGGGTCGGTACATCAAAAGAAAGGCCAAGACTTTTAGCTACACTCGGCCATAACCCCAAAAAGAAACACTCGACCCACTATGTCTATCGTGCAAGATCCCCCATCAACTAGTGTTGGCCATTTCCCAAAAAGTTGCAGCTCCTACTTCTCACACACGAGCCCTCACACCCATCCCGGTGCATCAAGCGGTGGCGGCGGCAACATCCCACGCATCACTCCATCTCGAACGAACGTGAACGAATATGAACTCCTGAATGACAGGGCCCTCAGCTAGGCCCACGTCATACATCACTATCACACAAGCCCGAATAAACGTAAGACCAGGGATGGTGGGACAGTAGATCTCCACGCACTCGACCTCTACGTCCGAAGGAAGGCCGCAAAAGACGCCCTGCGTGACAGTAGGGAGCAACATCTTTCTAATCTGAAATGTTGGTCCCCGAAGGGGTGAGTACAACCACTCGGCAGGTAAAGGACCAATAAACCACTCAATGCATCATACAATACAATCATCGAAATCATAGCATAACACATGTCATTCAAGCATCAATGCACAATTTACCTTGATATCATGCACATGTCATCATATCTCATGTACATACATCATCATATAGTCATCACCATCATGTGATACACTTACCATCGTCATGTCACATGTACCATCATGCCATAGGTGCACATACATCCATGCACTCACCATCATCATGCATCCATGCACTCATCATCATCATGCCACATGCACTCATCATCATCATATCACATGTACCATCATACCATAGGTGCACATACATCCATGCACTCACCATCATCATGCATCCATGCACTCATCATCATCATGCCACATGCACTCATCATCATCATGCCATACATATACCATCATGCATAATTCAATTCCAATTTCCCAATTTCATTCTTTCATTTTGGGCCACCACATTTCTCTTTCCCGGGACCAATGTTTGCATCCCACATTTATCACTCGCACCCCACCTGGCATCGTGAGAACCATCCGGCACAATACCTACCGGGCATCCGACACAATACCTGCCAGGCATCTCGTACCCCAACTGGCATCATGAGGCATCCCTCGGCATAATACTTGCAGAGCTTCCGGCTCCCCCACTCTCCGGGCATCTCGAAACTCCCGAGGACCCTCCGGCATCCGGCCATTTAAGGCCACCGGGCAACCGGCCATACCCTTCTAGCCAGGCATCCCGACACTCTCGGGACATCGTCGGCTCACACCTCCGACGGCCTTCTCACTTATCTTAGTTCACATCTTCAATTATAATTCAATCTTAACATGGCATGTGATGTGATGGCAATCAAGATCATTTTCATCCTTTGATTCATATATGCATTTCCAATCATCATCATACATGTAGCAAGACACCATCATTCATAACAATACAATACATGGAGTCCATACAATTTAGAATAGTCCATATATCATGCCTTTTTGAAATTTACTAAATTCCAGCTTATACCATTTTGGAAAACATTTAAATTAAAAATCCATATGATTCTCAAAAATCATAAAATCAGGACATGTGATAGACAAGACAATAAGGTAACAATTCATGAAGAACACATGCCCAAAAGAGTTTCACACAAGAAGATATAATTCACACAAATACAGCATGTAATTTCGTATAAGATCAGATTGTGCAGTTCTTGAAATATTTCGATTAAAATACCCGAATGACCTCTGAAAATTATGAAATTTTACCAGGTTATAGTCAAGACCCTAAAGTAGATTTTTCATGAAACATATAGGCCAGATTCGTTCTAGATAATTTTCTATAGACGTCCGAAGCTCCTGACTCTAGCACCGAAGCGTCCAGTATACCTATCTCCGAAATATCAAGTTTTCACCTATTTATCCTTCTTCGTTTCCTCTGAAATTTTGATATGTTTTGACTCAAGAGGTCCCCTAAAACTTTCATTAAGGGATCTAAGCGAAATTTCCAAAGGATAGTCACCATATGGGTCCAAGAAGTCTCGGGTGTCCAGTACCGTATTTCCAGATTTACCATCTTCAAAAGAAAGTCGATTCACTAGGCTAAACTTGCTAATTTTACCTCAAATTTGAGTATGTTAGTCTTTAGGATGTTCTCTACAAGTTTCATGAAAAAGTCGAAGGGAAATTCTTGGTAAAAAGCAACATGCAACCCACAAAACTACCAAAAGGTCAGCAAAGCAGTTCCAGATCTAGTGTCTTCGTAGGAGGAGATTTTTGCCACTTAAAACTCAACCATTTTGTCCTAAATTTTAGTATGTTATACTTTGATATGTTTTCTACAACTTTCATGAAGGATTCAAAGTCAAAATCCAACTCGAAACATGCATGCAAGCCTCCACAAGTTTCTGGGTCAGGCGGTTTACACGAAATCAGCAAGCTTTCTCAAGAACAAACCACACTAGCTTTGGTTCCTTACCTCTAAACACCCAAGATTCAACACCATTTCAACCACACATGCAAGAAACACATGCAAGAGTAGAAAATTGGATCCTAAATTGCCTCTAAGATCAAGCGGACGACGGCACACTGACGGCGAACGGGCAGCGGCGGGCGGACAGCTCCTTCTCCCTTGGCTCCTCTCCCTCTCGGCGACCCTCTCTCTCGCAACTCTCTCTCTCTTTTTGGTTTGGCCGAAACCCCCAACCGGCCACTCTCTCTCCCCCTTTTGTTTCCCCTAAATCCCATCATTAGCCATGATTATTTGCCTCCCTCAATGGCCAATGCATGGGGTTTTCTTTTGCCACTTGGCAAGGCATGCAAGATGGGCTTGGGATTGGGCTTGGAAGAAGTGGGCTGGCCACTCCTCCCCTCCTTGGTCGACGGTAGCCTCCCCATGGGCTTCAATGGGCTGGCCATTTGGCCCACCAAAAGTCCATGCTATTGGGCCTAAGGCCCAAACCTAATTAAACCCTAAATTTTACCTTTAAACACTTTTAATTCTTTCTTTTATAGGTTTCAAGTTTTCAATTTCACAGGGCCAAAATCTTGTAACATTTTATCTATAGGAATTTAGTCTATGAGGTGCATAGCCAAGAATAGATTTTTCTCATTAATTTATCCTATAATACTAATTTCAAAAATTCATGAACACAAGCACATATCACTTAGTCTTAAGAGGAAACTAATGGCTAAAACATAGACCATAGGTAATTTCATTACCTAATTATGGGCTTTAATACACCTCTGAGCTTGTCTTGAATTTTTTTGGGATGCCACATAAATGGTATTAATAAATTCTGAAAACTTGACACATTAGAGACAAGACCTAAAGGCAGATATTTCATGAATAGCACCATACCAAAAGAATCTCACACAAAACAGTATGGTCCATGCATCACAATTTTCAAACTTCAATATTTCAGCTTGCACAGTTTCGGGAGTAATTTAAATTAAATACCTAAATGAACTCCAAAAATTCTGAAATTTTTACATGTTATAGAAAAGTCCTAGAGGTACATATCTCATGAAGAAATCGGAACCCAAATCGTTCTAGATTAATATATATAGACGATTAATTCCCCCTGTTCTCGGTATCTTCTTTTTCCAGATTATCATTTTTCAAAAGAAACTCATTTCACCGACCTAAATAAGTTCATTCTTCTAAATTTTTAGAATTTTATTCCTCATAATATTACCTAAAACTTTCATTAAGGACACACGATCAAATTTTAACTGTATGATTTTATAAAAATCACGAAATCATATTGGGTCGAGGTAACGTTTTTCCCAGATCCAGTTTCTTCAAAGAACAAGGATTTCACCGACCTATTTTTGTTAATTTCCTCTAAATTGTTTATATGTTCTACCTCAAGAAGTAAACTACAACTTTCATTGAGAGATCAAAGTGAATATTTTATAAGAAAGCAATCTTACGGACCACGAAATCACTGAGGGTCAGCATAACAATTTTCCAGATCTAATTTCTCCAAGGAAAATCATTTCACTAACAATTTCTTGTTATTTTTGCCTCAAATTTTAGTATGTTGTCCCTCAAGATGTTCTCTACAACTTTCATGAAGAAATCAAAACAAGATTCCAATTTAAAAGTCGCATGCAGCACACAATCTCATGGATAGTCGGACTGGTCTTTCCAGGAACAGCATGCATGGCCAACGAATCTCTCTTCAAAGCTCCGACATCTCATCCCATCTACCACAACCAAGACTTACCATCTACTACACAAACACACAGCAATGCAAGGTGTAGGTTTTAGGACTTCACTTGCCTTAAACTTAAGCACAAACAGCGACAAGAACGGCGGCAAAGCGGCGAACGGACGGCGGCGAGCTAGGCGGATAATCCTCCTCCTTCCTCTCACCCGCCCCCTTTTCCCCCTCTCTCTCTCTCTCTCTCTCTCTCTCTCTCTCTCTCTCTCTCTCTCTCTCTCTCGGTCGATTCACCTTCATCCATCCGCCTCTCTCCCTTTAGCTTTCTTTCCCACAATCATTTGCAATCATTTGATTGCATGAAGCCGCCCAAGGAAGCCAGTGAGGGCAGTCACACTTGGCTCCTCCTCCATGCCACTTGGCAGCTCACATGCAAGTCTTATGGGCTTCAAGGTTTGGGCCGGTCTTGGGCCTTCATGGGCTGGTCAACCAAGGGGTTGGTGTGGGCTGGTTGGATGGTCTTTGGGCCTAAAAATCAGCCCACCCTCTCCTATTCCTATTCCATTTAACCCTTATTTTAATAAACACCTAATTTCAACTTATAAGCCCATAAAACTTTATAATTTAAATTAATAAAATTCTACTTATAAAGTGCACCACCAAGAATAAGATTTCTATATCAATTTGCACTTTAATAAAATCCTTGGGTCACTTGAAGACACATCTCCATCCAAACAATCATCCTTTACAATGCTCGGCCTTAAATTAATTGAAATTCATTAACTCAATGGCTAATACAAAATCAAACGGCACTTCCATTACCTAATCATGGTTCATGGTACTCCAGAGGTTGTCACGAGATTTTAGGATGCCACACTCACGTAGCGTGGAAGCGTCAACATCATCAGCGATCCAAGGAAATGGAAAAGCAGAGCAGACCGAAGATTACACACGAGGTTTTGGGTTTTGGGTTTTCGGACAAAAAAGCAAGGCAAAAACTAGGGTTTGGGGGCAGCTACCATAGAAGGTAGGGAAGAGCTCTCAAGTGAGAGGGTTTTTTTGTAGAGAGCCGTTACTTCGAAATCAAATTAGAGTTGGCAAGCCAACATTTTGGGTAAGAAATTGAGAGCAAAGAGGGGACCTTTTGCAATTCACTCCCTCCAAATGGAGATTTCTTATCAGGGTGCACCTTTTCCCACTTGGATCTGCAAGGGAACCCAGAAAATCACAGGTGGAATGATATAATCGAATAGTTTGTAGGGGAAATCTAGATATATAAGATAAGTTCCATGTTCCAAAGTTCAGCCAATTATTTTAGTGCATGTCTATCTTATAATATACAAAATAAAATATTTTTATAGACCCTAAATTTTATTTCTATATGCGCATGAAAATGCTTTTGTAATTTATTTTCACTTTGGTTTTACACCATTCGCTGCTCCATGAAGTCAATCGCCAATCTATTGTGCAACATTTCATTTGAGGAGTACATTGCATTAGTGGTCATAAGGCGACCCTCATTTTAGACATATTAAAAGGTTTCCATATATAATACAAAGAATGATTAATGAAAAGGAAAAAATAAATTCTCTAATCTAGGCATATCGAATCCTATCCTAGATTGATTTAATCAATCACAATCCCCAATTAAATGTATCAATTACAATCTGGACAAATCTCCCGAATCCCGAGCACATCTTCCAACAGAACTCTGAATGGGGTTGAGCCGTTAGATAATTTGGTGGCATTAAAAGTCAAGCTTTAAGGGATCCTATGTGACTGTGAGCACATACGTCGTCTCCTTTCAACATGCAAATGCTCCATGTGACTTCGTCTTCGCATGTGCGCCAACACCGTGTCACTAGTCTGTTTCAGCCATTTACTTTTGTAGGTTTCATCGTTTCACATATGCATTGTCTTATCTGATCTGGCGGTGCTGTCATTGAGCCCAAAAGAAAACTTTTAGCCTTAGCTATTTTGTTCATAGATGACCTATATTTTCTATCTACAGGATAAACATTGAAGAAGTTACTCTTATATAAACATGTCCTATGTTATGAAACTGTAGTAACTCAAGAGAACGTGGGTAGACAATAAGAAAAAAAAATTAGATAAAAGTTAGTTCCAACTAAAATTAGAATTAGTAACTCAAAATTCATTGGTAACTTGATTAAGGAAAAGCCAGTAACTCACTCAATTAAAGGTCGCTAATTTCACAAAATAATTGGTCCTAATGTGACTCTCATAAAAGACACATTATTAAATTTCCACTCATATAAATGGAAGGGTTAACTTTCAACGATAAATATACTTTTGAGGTAACTATGGGTAGCCCGACTTTAGTTCCATAGGCTTCGCCCTTTTTTGCTTTTTGAGATAATGGCTTCGAATACTTGTCTAATTGCAAAAGTCAGAAAGATCTTCAAACTCAAGTGCATGGTGCCCAAGGAGTTTAACATTGTTAAGTTAAATAGAATATCCAAAAATATGATGTCCTCAACGTTGACGACGAGTACTGAAAAACATTTGCCAACTTTGATAATTAATTCAATCTCGTTTCACGTTTTATTTTGGCCCACATTTGCTGTCACCTCAGGGCACATACATTTGCCAACTGTGATAATTAATTCAGCCTCGTTTCACATTTTATTTTCGCCCACATTTGCTGTCACCTCAGGGTTCATCTTCAATGATACCAATGTGGGGGTACGTCCTTAGCTTATCAAGCCGTCTTCGCATACATTTGCCAACTGGGATAATTAATTCAGCTTCGTTTCACGTTTTATTTTGGCCCACATTTGCTATCACCTCAGGGTTCATCTTCAATGATACCAATGTGGGGGTACGTCCTCAGCTTATCAAGCCGTCTTCGCATGTGCATGGAACCCATTTGCTCTGTCCTTTTTGATCGCATTCGTCGACAGACAAGTACTCTCGTGTTTCTTCCTTCTCCTAAATGGAGCTGAATGGTTGGTTAATTTGGCGGCATTATAGGTCAAGCTTTAAGTAGTCCATGGGACTAGGTACCTTGTTTTCTCTTCAACAAGCAAATGCTCCACAGGACTTCGTCTTCGCATGTGCATGAACACCATGCATTTGTCACCAGTTTTTTTCCGCAATTAACTTGTATATATTTCGTTGTTTCAGGTCTGCATAATCTTGTTTGATTTTACGACGTGAAGACTTCTAATTGGGGAATACATACGTTTTTTCAAGAGACGATAATTATCTGATTTTTGATGGGAGAAGAAGACCATGCACTGATCTCGAGAGAATTAGTTGAGTATTTCAGAAGGCTCGCATATCGCTCAAATAAATGTTAGTAATTTCGTATAATAGTTCGCAAATCTGAGACGTCCGTGAGAAGGTAAATCCGAAACTAACCCAAATTGGAGTTGGTACATGGGGAACTAGTCAATAACTTAATTGGAGGAAAGTTTGTAATTAGTGTAATTAAGATTAGTAATTTCTAAAAAGAGTTAGTAAATGTAAAAATTTGATGAGTAAAGCAAACAAAAGCTGGTAAACGATAAGAAAGGTTGATGAAGTAAAAAAACCAAATAAACGTTGGGATAAATCAAATTAGAGTTGGCAATCCAAAATTAGTTGATAATTTAGTCGAAGACAAGTTGGTTAGTCTCTCAAAACTAAAGTTGGTAAATTTAATGCATTGGTAAAGAGGTAAAAAAAGTTGGCAAACAAAAGAAATTTTTTCGAATTAGAGATAAGAGAAGTCGGTAATTTATTGACAATCGAATTGTGACTAATTCAAATGAGATTTTGTAGTGCAAAACCAATTGGTAACTCAACCGGAAAGATTGGTAATCACTCTAATTAATCTTGGTAATTCTGAAAAAGAGCACGAAAATGTCAAAATCAAGGCAAACCTTTTTTTATCTATCGATAAGACATGTTGCGAACGTTCCTATATCGATATGTGAGCCAACATTTTGGGTACGAAATTGATAGCAAAGAGGGGACCTTTTGTAATTCGCTCTCTCCAAATGGAGATTTCTTCTCAGGGGTGCACCTTTTCCCACTTGGATTTGCAAGGGAACCCAGAAAAATCACAGGTGGAACGATATAATCAAATAGTTTGTAGGGGAAATCTAGATATATAAGATAAGTTCCACGTTCCAAAGTTCAGCCAATTACTTTAGTGCATGTCTATCTTGTAATATACAAAATAAAATATTTTTATAGACCCTAAATTTTATTTCTAAATGCAAATGAAAATGCTTTCGGAATTTATTTTCACTTTGGTTTTACACCATTCGCTACTCCATGAAGTCAATCGCCAATCTATCATGCAACATTTCATTTGAGGAGTACATTGCATTAGTGGTCATAAGGCGACTCTCGTTTTAGACACAATAAAAGGTTTCCAATATATAATACAAACAATGATTAGTGAAAATGAAAAAATATATTCTCTAATCTAGGCGTATCAAATCCTATCCTAGATTGAATTAATCAAAATCCCCAATTAAATGCATCAATTACAATCAAGACAAATCTCCCGAATCCCGAGCACATCTTCCAACAGAACTCTGAATGGGGTTGAGCCGTTAGATAATTTGATGGCATTAAAAGTCAAGCTTTAAGGGATCCAATGTGACTGTGAGCACATACGCCGTCTCCTTTCAACATGCAAATGCTCCATGTGACTTCGTCTTCGCATGTGCGCCAACGCCGTGTCACTAGTCTTTTTCAGCCATTTACTTGTGTAGATTTCATCGTTTCACGTATGCATTGTCTTAACTGATCTGGCGGTGCTGTCATTAAGCCCAAAAGAAGACTTTTAGCCTTAGCTATTGTGTTCGTAGATGACTTATATTTTCTATCTACAGGATAAACATTGAAGAAGTTACTTCTATATAAACATGTCGTATGTTATGAAACTGTAGTAACTCAAAAGAACGTGGGTCGACAATAAGAAAAAATAGTAAATTAGATAAAAGTTAGTTCCGACTCAAATTAGAATCAATAACTAAAAATTCATTGGTAACTTGATTAAGGAAAAGCCGGTAACTCGCTCAATTAAAGGTTGCTAATTGCACAAAATAATTGGTCCTAATGAGACTCTCATATAGGACACGTTATTAAATTTCCACTCATATAAAATGGAAGGGTTAACTCTCAGCGATAAATATACTTTTGAGGTAACTATGGGTAGCCCGACTTTAGTTCCATAGGCTTCGCCCTTTTTTGCTTTTCGAGATAATGGCGTCGAATACTGGTCTAATTGCAAAAGTCAGAAAGATCTTCAAACTCAAGTGCATAGTGCGCAAGGAGTTGAACATTGTCAAGCTAAAAAGAATATCCAAAAATATGATGTCCTCAACGTTGATGACGAGTACTGAAAAAGATTAGCCGACTGTGATAATTAATTTAGCCTTGGTTCAAGTTTTATTTTGGCCCACATTTGCTGTCACCTCATGGCACATACATTTGCCAACTGTGATAAATAATTTAGCCTCGTTTCACGTTTTATTTTGGCCCACATTTGCTGTCACCTCATGGCGCATACATTTGCCAACTGTGATAATTAATGCAGCCTGGTTTCACGTTTTATTTTGGCCCACATTTGTTGTCACCTCATGGCGCGTACATTTGCCAACTGTAATAATTAATTCAGCCTCATTTGACGTTTTATTTTGGCCCACATTTGTTGTCACCTTAGGGTTCATCCTCAATTATACTAGTGTGGGGGGGACCTTTTCAACTTATCAAGCCGTCTTCGCATACATTTGCCAACTGTGATAATTAATTCAGCCTCGTTTCACGTTTTATTTTGGCCCACATTTGCCGTCACCTCAGGGCACATACATACATTTGCCAACTGTGATAATTAATTCAGCCTGGTTTCACATTTTATTTTGGCCACATTTGCTGTCAGCTCAGGGTTCATCTTCAATGATACCAATGTGGGGGGTACGTCCTCAGCTTATCAAGCTGTCTTCGCATGTGCGTGGAACCCATTTGCTTTGTCCTTTTTTGTTCGCATTCGTCAACAGACAAGTACTCTCGTGTTTCTTCCTTCTCCTAAATGGAGCTGAATGGTTGATTAATTTGGCGGCATTATAGGTCAAGCTTTAAGTGGTCCATGGGACTAGGTACCTTGTTTCCTCCTCAACAAGCAAATGCTCCTCAGGACTTTATCTTCGCATGTGCATGAACACCATGCATTTGTCACCAGGTTTTTTCCGCAACTAACTTGTATATATTTCGTTGTTTCAGGTCTGCATAATCTTGTTTGATTTTACGACGTGAAGACTTCTAATTGGGAAATACATACGTTTTTTCAAGAGATGGAATTATTTGATTTTTTATGGGAGAAGAAGACTATGCACTGATCTCGAGAGAATTAGTTGAGTATTTCAGAAGGCTCGCATATCCCTCAAATAAATGTTTAGTAATTTTGTATAATAGTTCGCAAATCCGAGACTTCCGTGAGAAGGTAAATGCGAAACTAACCCAAATTAGAGTTGGTACATGGGAACTAGTCAATAACTTAATTGGAGGAAAGTTTGTAATTAGTGTAATTAAGATTAGTAATTTCTAAAAAGAGTTAGTAAATGTAAAAATTTGATGAGGAAAGCAAACAAAAGTTGGTAAACGATAAGAAAGGTTGATGAAGTAGAAAAACCAAATAAACGTTGGGATAAATCAAATTAGAGTTGGCAATCCATAATTAGTTGATAATTTAGTCGAAGACAAGTTGGTTAGTCTCTCAAAATTAAAGTTGGTAAATTTAATGCATTGGTAAGAGAGGTAAAAATGTTGGCAAACAATAGAAAGTCTTTCGAATTAGAGATAAGAGAAGTCAGCAATTTATTGACAATCAAATTGTGACTAATTCAAATAAGAATTGGTAGCGCAAAACCAATTGGTAACTCAATTGGAAAGATTGGTAATCACTCTAATTAATCTCAATCGGAAAGATTGGTAATCACTCTAATTAATCTTGGTAATTTTGAAAAAGAGTTGATAAATATATTCATGAAAATGTCAAAATCAAGGCAAACCTTTTATATCTCTCGTAAGACATGTTGCGAACATTCCTATGTCGATATGCGAGCCAACATTTTGGGTAAGAAATTGATAGCAAAGAGGGGACCTTTTGCAATTCACTCCCTCCAAATGGAGATTTCTTCGGAATTGCTACTTGTGGAGAAGAAAACATATACATAAGTCATCAAAATTACATATTTATTTGGGGTTGGTACTTTCCACATATTCACCTTCTACACGAAAGAGATAATTTTAATAAGACTAGTGTAGCTTATAAACTTTTGTTAAATGTAGTTTGATCTATCTAGTAGAGTATTCAATCATGCAATATGATGTTTGCTGGGGAAAAATGAGAATGAGATGTTTTACCATTGACGTACCGCGCAAAATCTTGTGCTTTGCTGTCCAAATTACAACTTTCGAGAAAAAAGACGATTTCACTTTTTCTTTTCCTTTTTTTTTTCATTTGTACTCATTTCACTGGAACAAAAGAAAATATGCCCAAAACATTCCATTTCGACACCATTTGTCCGTGCAAATTGTGTGGAATTAGTAGTTACGACCAGTTTAATTCGTGAAAATGTTTTCAAATTTCATTTTTTGTGAAAATATGAACAATCATGATTTTGTGCATTTAGATTTTTCTCCTTGAAAATGTCATGTTCAATTAATAAAATTATATATCCTCAATATGGAAAGAACACTATGAAAAAACATGACTGATCATATTGGGGAAAAAGATATCATAAGTGCCATAACTTTTTGTATAACACTCAATTGAATGGTCTAGCTTGTTTTTCAATCAAAGTGTTATAACTTTTTTTTTTTTTTCTTATACATGGATGAGAATTATTTATTGCCAACCAAGAGATTAAATTCTTTTATAGAGTAGTCACCACAACGTTTGTACGGAGCTTTCACAATGAAATAACAAATGCTTTTCAGATTGCCGAAATGCAAAGGGGGAAACAATGACATTGTCTAATAATAAAGTTCAAATTATAAGATAACTATTCCGGTAGTTTCATCTCACAGTGACTTCTAACATACATGGATGATAATTATTTATTGCCAACCGAGAGATTAAATTCTTTTATAGAGTAATCACCACAACGTTTGTACAGAGCTTTCACAATGAAATAACAAATGCTTTTCAGATTGCCGAAATGCAAAGGGGGAAACAATGACATTGTCTAATATATGTGCATCTCCTTCAAGGTGTACCATATACTAGCAACATAACCTGCTCTTCGCACGGACATGCATGTCTATATGCATATTTTTGAATCACTAGCATTCATTAATATGAGATGCCATACGGGAGAAAAAAATGAGATCTGAATAATGGCAATATTTTATATCTTTGTAGATGTTCTATTTTTTTCCTATTTTAGCTTTTTCAATAACTAAGTTGATTAAATTAAGTGCAATTTATTCATGGAATATAAAACAGTGATTGTGAATTGGATGGATTTTATAATTGAGATAGATGCAAATAAATAGCCTATATTTCACTTCCTAAATATAATACTTTTAAATGACTAAATGTATTTTTTTTAGGTTAGATTTATTCAAATGACATAATTTATATTTTCAAATTTTATATAGTATATTTAAATCCAAGACAAAATAGTTTAAGTTCAATATATTTCCTTGGATTTACTAGTGATTTTTTCAGAAATAAAATACATCATTGAAGAATAATTCAAAGATATCTTTATTTATCTATTCAAGTTTAAACTAAAATGTTCGAATTGTAGATTAAAAAGAATTGTATTACTAAAAGTAAAGCCCTCCAAATTGTCCTTATCCATAATTTCAAAATTTTGAAATTGAATTTCTTCAATCCTGATTTTTTTATGCACTGAACAGTTTAAATTACATATTTTTAATTTTAATATAATTTTTTCTTACTTTTAGTAAGACCTTTTTTTTATCACAGTAGTTAATATTTTTTGAAAAGAAAACTGCAATATTTAAGAATATATTTGAAGATATTTGCTCTATATCTATTTTTTCAATTTTAATCTCAAATATTTAATTGTAGATAAAATAGAAAAAAATTGTATTGCAAAATTATAGCTCATGAAAATTTTTTATGATATTAAATCAAATGAATAAGAAGTTTTATCATTCGATAATGCTGCCAAAAAAAAAATGCATTATGAAATGTAGTATACCAAATCTGCTTTACTTTAAGAAAAAGGGGTACAATTTCTAATTTCTAAACGAAACAAAGAACCCATTTAATTATTTTCCTTTAGTAATGAAAAGACAATTCTGCAAGCCTCAGGGACACAATTTGCAATGGAACGATAAAAACTTTAATTCTACTTTGATGATCTCAAGTCAAATACTACCTTGGATTCTTCACATGAGCACAATTCAAGGGTCTTGGTGGCTTGGTCTCAAATCAAATCAGATAGCACGATCTTTGATTCCATTTCATGGACTAGATTTGAGGGCCTTGAAGGCTTGTTGTCTAATCCAAGATAGTCAAGGTCTTGATGACCTAAATATTTGGTGAGGTCTTGATGACTTGTTGTTAAGGTCTTGATGACCAAAATCTTGATTGAGATTGTGATGACATAAATCCACACATAGATTTTTGCATTTTTGAAGTTTTTTAATTTTCAGGAACATTTTGATAACACATCTATAGAATTTAAAGTCTTCATCTGTTCTTCTCAAAATGAATAGAGAGGACTCCTATTCATAGAGAATTTCCACCAATATTTACTTTGATTTAAATGAATATCCAATACATTTTGAATTTGATTCAACAAATGCCAGTTGCCAATATCTTAATTCAAGTTTTATTGTTTTATTCATGAATACATTAAAATATTATTGCAAAATTTCATGATTATTTTGCCTATTTGAAATACATTTAAGAAACTACATTTAAAATAAGAGAATTTTCTAACTGGCTTATAATTTTCACTGTCTATAAGTACATTTAAGGAACTACATTCAAAATGACCAATGATGGTGTAGAGAATAATATAATATAAGTTCTCTAAACTAGATTTTTTTTTTTTTTTTTTTTTTTTGCAATCTACAGATAAGGGATACAATACTGATATGCTTTCTCTTTATCAATCTTTTAGCCTTTATATCCCAAATATAAAAAATATAAAATTTGGGAGATGATAGAATTTGATTGAAAATTTTAACCTTTTTTTTCCAATTTCAAACTCAATAAAAGGTAAGATATATGTATGCTTCCTCTTTATCTATTTAGCAAAAGAGATATAAATGATTCATGACAAGTCTTTAAGCTAAAATCTTATTGGCCAATGTAAGCCACGTGGCAAAACTAACAATTAAAAAGGTAGAGTGTAGTGCCGTGTGAAAAGCATATAAGAAAACATCTCTTGAGCTCTTAACTAGATAATAGATTCTCTAAAATTAACCGAACTTTTATCATGCCCACCCCTATTAAACTCCCATGTTCTAGGCTAATTTCTATATACTCAATGGTTAGATGGCATGTGATTTGCTTAGACCTCGTATTTTGAAGTTTCACAGAGATTACATTGTCAATTTTTCATTAGATTTAAAATTAACTAAGGCCGAATCTCAAAGTAAGAAAAGGAAAATAAAAGGAAAATAAATTACTTGAAAAACATAAAAGGTTCAGTCCATATAAAGGGATTGAATTTCTATTAACAAATTGGTTTGTAAGTTGCTCCATTCAGCTATTAGTAGATATATGAACTGGATTTAATAATGGACAAGTTCAGTGCCACAAGCAAAGCAAGGGTTTTTCTTTTCTCAATACATAATGACTAGTTTTTAGCCTTTGCTTGGTACGTGCTTTTCACATAGATTTTTCATGTCTTAATCAAAGATTAGATAATATTATCTTAAAGAGAGAGGATTTAAAAGTCGATTATCTTGATTACTTCCGTTCATTCAAAGGATATGCATCTTCCATTGTATTACTATGCAAGAATGGGCCTATCCAAATACATAATGCTTAGTAAATCAGTTTGCAGTATAATTTTATTGAGCGCAGCCATTGGTTGAGAAAGTTCTCACAAGATGTGATACTTGTTAACAGGTTCTAGGCAGACATTGATCCCACCAATGAGTGCAATAATCAACACATCACCCTATGATTTCTCTAGTCAACCATTCAGTCTCCCTTCTTGTCATTTCTTTTTTGTGACACTTTCATCACATTCTTGGTACTTATTTCTTTGCTTGACTATAGATTTTTTTTTTTTACCTTGGATTTTCTTTTATCTTATTGTTGTATCCATTTCCTAATTGACGCAAGATTTTTTTTATGCCTTTTCTCTTAAAAATTCATTATTAGTTAATGCATATTATACTTTTTTTCTTCATTCCCTCTACTGCTCCATGGTCGAAAACTCCCGAAAGCTTCTACTATAAATATTCATCTTTCTCTAAATTTACTTGTAAACAATTTGGTAGCTCCAATAGTTTTTTTTTTTTTTTTTTTTTTGGTAAAGAGGTATCTCAAATAGTTGTTTTGGCCTTTCACGTAAAAGTTTAATTCTATTTTTTTCAAATTTACACAAATTGATAACTTCATTTTTTGGATTTTCTTTTTATTAACACATTATAAATTTTGAAGTTCTCTAAAGGTGCTCTCTACAAATTTTTCCGACGTTGCTTTTAATTTTATTCTGCCTCTATATTTCATAAATTAGATTTTTTTATAATAGATTTCAAAAGAACAAATAAAAATAAAAATAAAGAGCAGAAGGTTGTAGACGGGTGTTATAAGAGTATTTATCCTTGAAAGACACTCTTCCCAATTTTGGGTCTTGACTTCATGATGAAGGCATTTTTTATATTGACTAATTTTGGGATTCTATTACTAAGCTTTGTGAAAGGTAGAAGCTGGGTCACACAATGCGAGGGCCACTAGTCAACTTCTCAATGGACTTTCACTATGTGCATCAAAATACTTATAAATAGAAGGACTAAAAGCCATCGGTAAATAATCTTGCAATACTCTCAAGCATTTTCTAATAATATAGACAAACTTTGATAAATGAGATTACTAAATGTACATTCTTATTAACGGATAGGTTCCACTTTTGATGCACTTCCAAACAAAGAAAAAAAATTGAAGAAGAGATTTGATTCATGATTATAAAAAATATAAGTAAATTAATCATTATTGAGCAGAAAACTTGGTAATCTAATGAAAAATGGATGATGTGAAGTGTAATTTTTTAAAAAATGGAAAGATAGATGTAATCATTGTCACGCCCCGATCCTCGGGCACGCACACATCCTTCTCCCTGACCGATTTCATAATGCAATATCCTAGGACAATGTATCGCCGACCCTTTCATTTATTAAGCACATGCGCAAGCAGTTAAAATCCCCAGATAATAAAACAATGGGATAGAAAAGCAGGGCCATATTTTTCATATTGAAATTTATAACCAAACTTTTATAAAAAACACAAACCAGAGCACTCTACAACTTTTTACTCTAAACTTTAATCACATCAAAAAGGAGATCTCAAAAGAAGACAAACTCTCAACCATCTGGGCCATACACAAGGCCCTTCTTGGGATTATTTTCTTCTCCCAAAAATCTTTCTCCTTAAGTTTCATTGCAGAGTACTCCTTCTCAAATTCCTCCTCAGCTCCTCAACGGGGTCCTGAAATGATTTTCCCCAAACTGGGATGAGACTACAACTCAGCAAGTTCTACCCCACTAAGCCCGATTAGTAAACCATTATACCATAGGCTGCCTAAACACGCACAGGGCAGAGGACTTACCTTGACCTCAGATCCCACCTGCAAGTCAATACAATTCACAGTAGGCACTCATTTACTTAACACAAATCGAACCAGTCGATTACATCTCATACAAATCAATCCCCACTATGGGATATTTAAAAGCTAGGCCACGTGCATTCTCCAAGACGACATTCCAGGTCTCCGAGTTCACGTGCCTCGAACCTTGGGCCCACGTGCATTCTCTAAGGCGACCTCTTCGCCAAAGTGATACATCAAGTCACCGAGCCACGTGTCCTTTTTACGATGCCCGGGCCCACGTGCATTCTCTTAGGTGCTATCTCACCAAAGTGATGCATCAATTCACCGAGCCCACGTGCCCTTTTAGATGCCTGGGCCCACGTGCATTCTCTAAGGTGCTATCTCACCAAAGCGATGCATCAATTCACTGAGTCCACGTGCCCTTTTAGATGCCTGGGCCCACATGCATTCTCTAAGGTGCTATCTCACCAAAATGATGCATCAATTCACCGAGCCCACGTGCCCTTTTAGATGCCAAACTCTGTCACCGAGCCACGTGCATTCTCCAGGATGACATACCGAGTCTCCGAGCCACATGCATTCTCTCACGCGACCTTTTCGCCAATGTGACATATTCAACTACCGAATTCACGTGCATTCTCCAGATGATATTCCAATTCACCGAGCCCACATGTCCTCTTTCAAGTGATTACCAATCTACTTTCAATACCGACAACCGATGCACAACGATTTCTCAATCAAATAATTAAATCAACTCAACAAAGTATTATAAATGCTGAGTAACATACTTGGCCATTTACCAATCAACAATTCAATCTCAATCAATTTCAATCAATTTAGGGTAAATCCCTAAAATATCACAATTTATTCAATTCCATACAACGTGGAACTCAAATAAATAAACGGACTGCACCACGACAATCGCACGAGATTTCGGTTGTTGGCCATCAAAATCTTAATTTCTGAAAAATAATTAATATTAAAAATTCAATTTAGCTCAAAATAAAGCCCGATTAAGTAAACAGACTTCACTACGGTCATCAACATAATTTTCCGGTTCCGGACCATCTCAGTTGAATTTTCGGAAATTAAATAATTATTTAATTTAATTCCGAAAATTAATATTTAAATACTAAAAATTCCACTTAGACCGGAAAAGCCTAATTGGAGCCCACTAAAGGTCGGGAAAAATCCCGAGACACTTTCAATAATTAGTAGACCACGTCTACTTGCTAATTGCGCAATCAATTTATTTAAATCGCATCACAATTGACTAATAATTGCTAATTTATTCTAATCTAACAACCTAAACATAATTAATTAAATCTAAACCAACCTTAAGCATAATTAGCCAACTAATCATGGATTAGTGAGATTACTCACCAAATCGCGCGCAAATTGGATCAATTCGACGGGGCGACACGAGGAATGATTCTTCCCAAAGCGACTCACGGATCTGGGGCCCGGAAACGGCCCAAAACAGCCCACGAACCGGCTGGAAACCCACTCGTGGGCTTGCTGGTTCGGCTGCGAAACAAAGGAAAACAGAGATGGTTAGGGGTGGAGAAGGGTCGGGAAGGCAAGCGGCGGTCCGGCGAGGCTGCACGGCAGCTCCGGCGGCTTGCTTGGCCACTCACGATGGCTGGACGAGGCGGAACAGAGGCGAGAAACGCACGGGGGAGGCCTGGGCATGAGGAAACGAGGGCTAGCGGAGCACGCGGTGAGCGGCGGATGAGCGGGAGCGAGCGTGCGGTGCGGCGGCGGGACGAGCGGCAACGGAGCAGCGATGGCGAGCTGCAGCTTCTGGTTCTGGTTCGCTTGCTCAAGCGTGCGGAGGAAGGAAGAAGAAGAAGAAAGAGAGAGAGAGAGAGAGAGAGAGAGAGAGAGAGAGAGAGAGAGAGAGAGAAGATAAGGTTGGACCGGTTAAAGAGGGAAAAGAAAGAGAGAGAGAGGGCAGGCGGTGGGGGAAATATCGCACGAGGGGGAGGGGAAAGAAGGGAGGAAAGAGAGAGGAAAAAGAAAAGAGAAGGGAGAGAGAGAGAAAAAGGAAAAAGAAAATACATAATACCATTATGTCAATTTTCCTTTTCTCTTTTCCTTTTCCTTTCTATTTTCTTTTGGTCTTCAATTTTTTTTCTTCCGATAATTTCTTTCTTGAAATTTCGGACTCGTCAATAAATCGATGAGCGATGAGACAATGTCCTAAAAAAAAGAATTATGACGCGCTTAAAATTCGATTCCCAAAATCGAGTTCAATTTCGTGGTTAAAAATCGATCAGACGTGATTTTAGCCCAATCCAACTAATTATGTAGCTTTTAGGGATTTTACAGCTGATACATCCCTTAACGGCTTTACCCAATAGGTTAGTTAACTCGTGAGTGCTCAGCTCAGAGAAAAAGGGCCATAGGCACGTCGACGAAATGCCCATTTCACTTTATCGAAACGGGGTCGAATTTTAGGATGTCACAACTCTTCCCCTCTTATAAAAATTTCGTCCTTGAAATTTAAACTATTACACTTTATTCAAAACGGCGGGGGTACAACTGTCTCATCGACTCTTTAGTCTTCCAAGTCGCTCCTTCAATGCCGTGGTGTTGCCAGACCACTTTGACCAACGGGATGGTCTTTGTACGCAGAACTTGCTCTTTACGATCAACAATTTGAACCGGGCTTTCCACATATGACACACTGTCATCCACGTCCAATTCCTCGAAATTGAGCACGTGGGTTGGGTCAGGCTCGTACTTCCTTAATATCGACACGTGAAAGACGTCATGCACTTGTGCCAACCTTGGCGGCAACGCAAGACGATACGCTAGGTTTTCGATTCTTTCAAGAATCTCAAATGGACCTACGTACCTCGGACTCAGCTTGCCTTTCTTACCAAAGCGCGAAGTTCCCCTCATTAGTGACACTTTCAGAAAAACGTGATCACCAACTTGGAATTCCAAAGACCTTCAACGCTTATCTGCATAACTTTTATGCTTGCTCTGCGCTGTCTTTAATCTGTCTCTGATCACTGCCATGGCATCTACCGATTGCTGAACCAACTCTGGGCCTGTTATCTTCCTTTCTCCGACTTCATCCCAACACACTGGAGTTCTGCTTGCTCTGCCATACAACGCTTCAAATGGAGCCATCTTGATGCTCTGCTGATAACTGTTGTTGTAGGCGAATTTCACCAGATGAAGCTGATCCTCCCAACTTCCTCTGAAGTCTATTACACACGCTCTCAACATATCTTCAAGAGTCTGAATTGTCCTTTCCGATTGGCCATCCGTCTGAGGATGATATGCCGTCTTTCTGCATCAAGCTTTGTACCTAAAGCACTCTGCAAGCTCTTCCAAAAAGTAGCAGTAAATCTCGGGTTTCTATCGATGTTATCATAACCGGCACTCCATGCATTCGAACTACTTGACGCACATACAGGTCTACGTGTCTATCCAGACTTAGGTCCTTTCAAACTGCAATGAAGTGAGCCGACTTTGTCAGCCTGTCGACTACTACCCAAATCGAATCATTCCCCCTTTGACTCCTTGGTAGTCCAGTCACGAAGTCCATCGTGATATGCTCCCATTTCCACTTTGGGATCGCGAGAGGTTGCAGAAGTCATCCCGGCTTGCAATGCTGGGCTTTTACTTGCTGACAAGTCAAACACTTGGCCACATGCTTGGCGATGTCCGCCTTCATACCTAACCACCGCAGTGTTGACGCAAATTCTGATACATCTTAGTGCTTCCCGGATGAACGTTGTAATTGCTACGATGTGCTTCGATAAAATTTCTTCTCTAAGCTCTACATCGTCGGTACAACCAAACGTCCACAAAGCCTACATACCTTATCATTAGAAACTTGAAAATCAGCCTTTCTTTTATCGGTATCATCTTGAAGAATTCTCTGTACGTCTGGATCTGTTGGTTGGAGTCGCTTGATTCTAACTGGACATCCGGCTCAATTCTGAGGGTGGCCATAAAACTTGAAGGTGGCTTACCTCAAATTTGAATTCCGAATCTCGAGCTCTCTCGATTAAGTTCCACTCCTTAACCAAGATCCGTGCCACTGAAGACTTCCGACTCAATGCATCGGCAACCTTGTTCGCCTTTCCCGGGTGATAAAGAATATCACAGTCGTAGTCTTTCAGCAATTCTATCCATTGCCGTTGTCTCATGTTCAACTCCTTCTAAGAGAACAAATATTTGAGACTCCGATGGTCCGTGAAGATCTGAAACTTTTCCCCACACAAGTAATGCCTCCAAATCTTCAACGCAAATATGATGGCTGTGAGTTCTAAGTCATGCGTCAGATAATTCAATTCATGAGGTCTCAACTGCCGGGAGCGTATGCAACAACTCCGCCCGTTGCATCAGCACGCAACCCAATCCCTTAAATGACGCATCACTATAGATCTCGAATCCTCCAGACCGGATGGAATCGTCGACACGGTGCGGTAGTCAGCTTTTCCTTCAGCTCTTGGAAACTACGCTCGCACTTGTCTGACCATATGAACTTCTCATTTTTCTTCGTGAGCTTTGTCAAAGGCAATGCTATCGATGAGAACCCTTCCACAAACCGTCTGTAATAACCTGCTAACCCCAGAAAACTTCTGATCTCTGTCACTGTCATCGGTCTCGACCACTTGATCACGGCTTCTATCTTGCTCGGGTCGACGGAGATTCCTTCTCCGGAAATCACATAACCTAAGAACGCAACACGAGTTAGCCAAAACTCACATTTGCTAAACTTAGCATACAGCTGATGAGTTCTTAAGGTCTGGAGAACTATTCTCAGATGATTCTCATGCTCTTCATCATTTCTCGAATAGACCAAGATGTCATCAATGAACACGATCACAAACTGATCCAGATATTCCTTGAACATTCTGATTGTCAAATCCATGACAGCAACTGGAGTGTTCACCAGGCCAAACGATCTTTTACAATACTCTCGTAAAGACCATATCGAGTACGAACAGCTGCCTTTCGTACAACCTCCTTCCTGGTTCGTAACTGACGACTTCATAATCTCAAGTCGACCTTTAAAACATCGACACTCTTGATGTCTGGTCACCCAATTCATCTATCTTTTATAATGGACGCTTGTCCTAGATCGTTACCTAATTGAGTTGACGATGGTCGATGCACACTCGCAACAAACAATCTTTCTTTTTCTCACAAACAAAACTGATGTTTCCCCAAAGTGATGCACTGATATGCATGAATTCCTCATTCACCAATCTTCACATTTGCATCTTCAATTCTACCAATTCAGACAACAACAGCTGGTAAGAAGCCTTCGAGAGTAGCTCTATCCTGGTGCTAGCTCGATTGCACTTTCTATTTCTTTTTCTGACGATGGTCTGATAGTTCTTATGACAACACATCTAGAAGTTCCTAGACCACTGAGATGTCCTCCATCTCTAATTCTTCAATTTGTCCTACTCGAGACAATCGTCAAGTAATCCTGAGCAACCTTCATCTACCCAACGATCTACCTCTTATGACGAGATTAGGGAAATCAAGGGCCTTCTTAGACTCTTGATAAATTCGAAATTTTCCTCCATTGACGAATTAAACTGTATCTCATTACAACAACACTTCCTTACAACAAAGGCTCCTCGAGTCAAACCTTTTTATATATGGTATCAAAGTTATACATAGGCAACTAGTCAAG
Source organism: Eucalyptus albens (assembly GCA_014182695.1). Taxonomy (NCBI): domain Eukaryota; kingdom Viridiplantae; phylum Streptophyta; class Magnoliopsida; order Myrtales; family Myrtaceae; genus Eucalyptus; species Eucalyptus albens. The sequence goes on from CM024655.1 coordinate 37,259,075, forward strand.
TATGACTATAGCTAGTGATTCCTCTTTCCTTCACTTTTCTTCAACAATTAAAGTTCTACAACTTAGCACAAAACTCTGCTGCGTTGCTCTGATAAAATCACCTTCGGCACATTCTTTCTTTGATCGGTGCAAGGTCCATTCTACTCCCATTCCTTTCGCCATCCTAATGGCGTTCTGGCCGCAGTAGCGAGGTCTATGATACCTTAGACTTTCATTGACAGTCTTTCACCCAATGGCCATGCTGGCCATCATCACAATAGGTTCTAGTCATACTCAAATACTAGATTTATTCATACTTCCTTCTACAATTCCGACACCTATCTGGTGCGTCTTCTATCTTTTATCAGGTGAAAGTATGCACTCTTTCTGGTTGCCCCATCAGTCTGCTAGGACCACTCCTGACCAGATATCCCTGTCGGTTATACTCCAAACAATTTCGCATCCTAGGAAGGACATAAGATCGATCTTTGTTATCATGTCCGGAAACAACCTGATCTATTTGACTCGATGCTGACTTGACTACCCCACCCTTCCTCGTGAGTGGAATAGAATACTTTTCTCTCGATCTCAGTCTTTTCCCAGACCGATTTCCATTTATGCCTGAACTGGATCTATACCTCGGCTCAAATGCAATGACTCGCTCCTGGATCACATCTCCACTCTGGATCTCAGCAAGTGAGGCGACAATAGCGGTAATGATAGCGACAACAACAGGGGCTTGATCCTGAGCTTGCTGGCTCATCCAGTTCCCAAGGAACACTAGCATCATAACGATCCTATCGAACTTAGGATCATTTGATGCTGCTACACTAGTACCAACTTGCGGTGGTACTCTTACACTTAAGCTGGCCAGAGCCAACACTCTGCCACAACCACCTCGGGTGCCGACCTTTGTCAGTACATCATCCCGAGTCACAAAGGACATTGTCCTCTTACTAGGAGTTCTCAGCTTTTGCTCGCTCACGGTTCAGTCTTTACACTGCAACCCGTCTTCCAAACCCACACTGGATTAAAAGGTGAGCGATCCAAAAACAACAAATAATTTTAGCACTCAGCTAACACAGACATGCACCAGCATGAATTTAAAGGCCTTTCCTACTAACTATCCCATGGTCATCGCTCCTTATCACTCCAATCTTCAACTTCGCTCTCATACCACTTAAACTGGATGTCACGCCCCAATCCGCGGGCACGCACACATCCTTCTCCCTGACCGATTTTATAATGCGATATCCCAGGACAATGCATCGCCAACCCTTTCATTTATTAAGCACATGCGGAAGCAGTTAAAATCCCCAGACAATAAAACAATGGAATAGAAAAGCAGGGCCATATTTTTCATATTAAAATTTATAACCAAACTTTTATACAAAACACAAACCAGAGCACTCTACAACTTTTTACTCTAAACTTTAATCACATCAAAAAGGAGATCTCAAAAGAAGATAAACTCTCAACCATCCGGGCCGTACTCAAGGCCCTTCTTGGGATTATTTTCTTCTCCCAAAAATCTTTCTCCTTAAGTTTCATTGCAGAGTACTCCTTCTCAAATTCCTCCTCAGCTCCTCAACGGGGTCCTGAAATGATTTTCCCCAAACTAGGATGAGACTACGTCTCAGCGAGTTCTACCCCACTAAGCCCGATTAGTAAACCATTATACCATAGGCTGCCTAAACACACACAAGGCAGAGGACTTACCTTGACCTCATATCCCACCTGCAAGTCAGTACAATTCACAATAGGCACTCATTTACTCAACACAAATCAAACCAGTCGATTACATGTTATACAAATCAATCCCCACTGTGGGATATTTAAAAGCTAGGCCACGTGCATTCTCCAAGACAACATTCCGGTCTCCGAGTTCACGTGCCTCGAACCTTGGGCCCACGTGCATTCTCTAAGGCGACCTCTTCGCCAAAGTGATACATCAAGTCACCGAGCCACGTGCCCTTTTACGATGCCGGCCCACGTGCATTCTCTTAGTGCTATCTCACCAAAGTGATGCATCAATTCACCGAGCCCACGTGCCCTTTTAGATGCCTGGGCCCACATGCATTCTCTAAGGTGCTATCTCACCAAAGTGATGTATCAATTCACCGAGCCCACGTGCCCTTTTAGATGCCAGGCCCACATGCATTCTCTAAGGTGCTATCTCACCAAAGTGATGCATCAATTCACCGAGCCCCACGTGCCCTTTTAGATGCCAAACTCTCGTCACCGAGCCACGTGCATTCTCCAGGATGACATACCCGGTCTCCGAGCCACGTGCATTCTCTCGGCGACCTTTTCGCCAATGTGACCATTTCCGGTTCCTGGACCATCTCGATTGAATTTTCGGAAAATAAATAATTATTTAATTTAATTCCGAAAATTAATATTTAAATACTAAAAATTCCACTTAGACCGGAAAAGCCTAATTGGAGCCCACTAAAGGTCGGGAAAAATCCCGAGACACTTTCAATAATTAGTAGACCACGTCTACTTGCTAATTGCGCAATCAATTTATTTAAATCGCATCACAATTGACTAATAATTGCTAATTTATTCTAATCTAACAACCTAAACATAATTAATTAAATCTAAACTAACCTTAAGCATAATTAGCCAACTAATCCTGGATTAGTGAGATTACTCACCAAATCGCGCGCAAATCGGATCAATTCGACGGGGGCGACACGAGGAACAATTCTTCCCAAAGCGACTCACGGATCCGGGGCCCGGAAACGGCCCAAAACAGCCCACGAACCAGCTGGAAACCCACTCGTGGGCTTGCTGGTTCAGCTGCGAAACAAAGGAAAACAGAGATGGTTAAGGGCGAAGAAGGGTCGGGAAGGCAAGCGGCGGTCCGACGAGGCTGCACAGCAGCTCCGGCGGCTTGCTTGGCCACTCACGGTGGCTGGACGAGGCGGAACAGGGGCGGGAGACGCATGAGGGAGGCCTGGGCACGAGGAAACGAGGGCTGGCGGAGCACGCGGCGAGCAGCAGACGAGCGGGCGCGGGCATGCGGTGCGGTAGCGGGACGAGCGGCGGCGGAGCAGCGACGGCGAGCTGCACCTTCTGGTTCTGGTTCGCTTGCTCAAGCGTGCGGAGGAAGGAAGAAGAAGAAGAAAGAGAGAGAGAGAGAGAGAGAGAGAGAAGATAAGGTTGGACCGGTCAAAGAGGGAAAAGAAAGAGAGAGAGAGGGCGGGGGGGGGGAAATATCGCACGAGGGGGAGGGGAAAGAAGGGAGGAAAGAGAGAGGGAAAAGAGAGAGAGAGAAAGAAAAGAGAAGGGAGAGAGAGAGAAAAAGGGAAAAGAAAATACATAATACTATTGTGTCAATTTTCCTTTTCTCTTTTCCTTTTCCTTTCTATTTTCTTTTGGTCTTCAATTTGTTTTCTTCCGATAATTTCTTTCTTGAAATTTCGGACCCGTCAATAAATTGATTAGCAATGAGACAATGTCCTAAAAAAAAGAATTATGACGCGCTTAAAATTCGATTCCCGAAATCGAGTTCAATTTCGTGGTTAAAAATCGATCAGACGTGATTTTAGCCCAATCCAACTAATTAGGTAGCTTTTAGGGATTTTACAGCTGATACATCCTTTAACGGCTTTACCCAATAGGTTAGTTAACTCGTGAGTGATCAGCTCAGAGAAAAAGGGCCATAGGCACGTCAACGAAATGCCCATTTCACTTTATCGAAACGGGGTCGAATTTTAGGATGTCACAATCATTGCTATACTAAAGGGTAAGACTTCTCTTAACTTTAACTACCTAATTCATTATGAAAAATCAATTGTTATTTCAATCTTTGGATGTGATATCTAAGTTCTCTAGTAAACCACTTAGCAACTTAGGAGAATGTGGTTCTTTACCTCTTAATTAATTTTTTAAATCTCATTTGAAGATTAATTTTATTAGATAAGTTATTTTTTATTGACTTATGTATCTAAAAATGATTAAAGAATTTAATCATGTTCTTAGTGAAATTGGTTTTGCCTTTTTTTGAAAGGAAGCAACCTACTGTGAAAGTTAGTATGAGCACCTAGAGGGGGTGAATAGGTGCGAAAACAAATTTTGCAGAGTAAGGTGTATAGTTTTGCTTTTAAACCAACTCTGTTTAATAATAGATTATGAAAAGGAAATTAGACTCTAATAATCAAATAGAGTCATGACCAAAGTAAAAGAGCTTAGGGAAGAGAAAAAGAACACAAGGTTTATAGTGGTTCGGCTTAGTCCAAGCCTACGTCCACTCTTCCACATTGACAGCCCACCGACTGGATTTTACTAAGAATCAAAAGATTTGTTACAGAATAGCTCTTCCTTGATTCCACAATGTAGAGAATGCTACACTTCCTCAAGGTCTCACAGAAGTATAAACTCTCTTTTGAATACAAGTACACGCTCAACAATTGACAAAGAACAAGAGGCTTCAGACTTTGGAATTTCTCTATCGCGCACCCCCTCGAATAACCAGAACATCTTCCTTATATACTCCTTCATGCCTTCATACCCGTTGGCACTTTGCAAATGAGCTCTTCCAATCTACTCGTTGGACAGAATCAATTATGGAGATTTCAAGTTATTTAAGGAACATGACGATAGCCCACCAATCCTGCTCGCCCATACAATCAGAATCTAGGTTTCCATAAGTAAAATCTTCTAAGTATACTTCGCCAATCAACGGATCCAAAATGTTTGAATCAATTTCAAGATAAATCAAGGATTCCGAGATGTTATATCCAGCCAAGAGATCTTCTTTAGTTGATAAAATCAAATCCTTAAAGAAATACTTAATTTTGGATAAGTCTTCTTCGACGGTCTAGAAGCTGTCAATGAGGATAGACTTTAGATCTTGAGTCTGGCGGTCTTCAGACTTTGACGAAAGAGTCTGCAAGTGTTCAGACTAGACTGATGGAAACGTTTTGTCAACTTCAAAACACTCAAGGAAGTTTTCTCCAACAATCTCCCCTTTTTGATGGTGACAAAACTTTCCTGCAGATTTGGATATCTTTGACCTGCAAAACAATACTCAAGCAAACATGTATATCTCACAAAAGATAATTGGCTTCGTAAAGGCAGCATTAAATCTACATCCACAGGAAATAAGTTAGTCCAGTAAATAAACAACTATCTTTGACATGAAATACCAACAGTGCTTAAAATACTGCAAAGCAAACATTTAAACAATCCAAATCCAAATCTAGTCACAACCAAACAACTAAACAAAACAAAAGTAAAGTCAATCAAAAAGTCAAGAGTTAAATCTCAAATCTGTAACATCTCTCCCCCTTTTTGTCAGCATTAAAAAGGTAGAGACGAAAGGATAATGGAACTAAGATTGCTTTGAAACACGAACAAGCTGGAAATCTCCCATTAACTGTACAATCCCTTCCAGCTTTTTCAAATCCTCCTTCAGTTGAGCCACATCTTCACCCATGGCATTTGCTTAAACTTGAAGAGCAAGGGCATAAATTTGATCATGCAAGGAAATTGAAGAGGCTTGACCTGCATTCTGCAAGTTCTTAACTTTGCATCCCAGAGCATAAATCTGGCCTCGCATCTCCATAAGAATTTCAAGCAATCTTCGAAAGTCTGCTGAATTATCAGTCTGAGTGCTAGCTTTTGCATGATCAATAGGTGTATTGGCAGATGATGGTAAGTCAGCATGATCACTCAGATTTGGCAATGAAGCCGCATGACCTTCCTCTGGAAATTGAGATGCATAGATATCTTCTAGATCTGCAGGTGAATGACTAACACCTTCACTAGTAACAACAATTGAAGATGTACCTCTTTTCTTAGCAACTCCCCATGTTTCAATGCCTTCAAGTAGTGAGAAGTACTCTTCATGATCTGTTTCGTCTTGTTCACCTCTTCCTTCTTCTTCTTATGCAACCCTTTCTTCCTCTGCTTCTTTTTCCAGTGATCCTCTCTCTCCACTCCTTTGTTCGAACTCTTCTTTGTCTTGATCCTGCCTCTCCTCTGTCTCTAGAGCAGAACGATGTAAACTTTTAAGAGCAAAAATGGTAATATCTTCATCATCTTCTTCATCCTCCAAAATGAGTGCTCTTCTTTTCCTGGATGGAGCAGTGATGGGCTCCTTCCCTTTCCGTTTTGCAGCCGAAGAGACTAGGTGAGTCTTGATAAGGGTTTTCTTCTTAAATCGCTCCAAGGCTTTGTTAAGTTTCTTCAGACGCATTTTGGAAATCATTTTCAGTCCCACCACCATTTGATCGTAGGTTCGAATACATAGAATCCTAGGAAACAGAATATTCAAATGTCTAAATAACTTAGTGACAAGTACTAAGTAAGGAAGTTGACCCTTGTCTTTCACCATCGTTCTGTACATATGGAACATGATAGTGTGTGGAAGAGAGAACTTTTTGCCAACGTTAATGGCATACATCAGCTTTGCCTCCGAATTGGAAACATTAGTTTTCGAAGTCAATTTGGGTCTGAGGTAGTTGATCACTATCTTGTGAAGCAAAATATTTGAGGTGTTCCTCAAATATGAAATTCGTCCTTCCACCGTTCCATCCCAAACAAGCTCTACCGTCGCATGTCCAATAGACACATTAATTGATTGGAATTTCCCTCATTCTACCCCAATCACATCAGTCGATGTGTCCATGTCAACTACATAGTCCTGATCTCGAATACTGAATGAAAATCTATTTGCATCCAAGAAACTTATATTAAAATAGAAATAAGCAGTGAGTTCAGCATAAGCCTCTGTTGTCTTAGAACAAAACCGTTTTAGTTGAAGAAGAGTGAATTTCTCTCACAGCTTAACATTCAGAGAATCAAGGAAATTAAAATCCACGCTTCTAGGGTTGATCACCCTTCGCTTTAGCAACTTAGAGTAAAGTCGCGTGTGTTCCTCCGAGCGAAACAAATTCAACCTATTGCTTCGAATATTCGCCGCAACACCCATTCTAGGCTTAAAATGAGTGTACATCTTATCATCATCATTCTCATCAAGTTGACTCAGCCCTCCAACACACGGATCGCTTGGGATATTTGCAAATGCTTCTTCTGCTGACCCCGCATGAGCAATTCCCAATCATTCCATTGTGCGTAAAAAGTGGGTTTCATTTCGATACCCTTTCTCTTTCAAGTATTCATCAATATAGTTCAAGGGAATACCACCCTTCTTCAAGGCCGGGTAAAGCTTAAAAATAAAAGCGGGCTTTTGAGTTCTTATAGGTTCTGCATCTTCAATGATTTCTTCCTCTGTTCGATTATCAATATCCTAATGTCTAGATGGAGGAGATGGGCACTGTTGAGAATGTTGTGGGCTCTGCTGCTGTCCAGAAGATTCCTCTTCCTCGGTGAGGTCAAAATGCATAGGACCCTCACACATTTGTTGTGGTCCCTGTTCGCGATCCTTGAAGACTTTCTTTGAAACGACATTCTTCACAATCTTTGAGAAATTCCAAGCTTGTTTCGCAAGAAAGGTGAACACTTTTCGAGGATTAAACAAGAGAAGAAGAGAGAAGTTGAGGATCTGTGCTTTCTTAGGGTTTTGTGAGTAAAACAGAGAAAAGCCAATAGTATATAAAGCAGTCGAAACGAGGCATACGGAACGACATAAAAGGAAAAATAAAAATGCCTTTTCAAAAATAACTGCCTTTTTGAAAAAATAGATAACCGTCATTTCTAAAATAACTTCTTTTTCGAAAAGGGATGATTGCAATAATCATGAAAACTGGGGAATATAACATCAATCAATTACAGATTAATAGATGATCGTACCTTTTCGAGATTTTATCCGAGAGATAAACTTCTAAAACAGAAATAACTTATAGTCGAGATTCTTGATCTTCGAGTTTGAGTAACTTTAGACTTTTTATCCTTAAGTCTGAACTTCTTCAACTTTAAGATATTGAGTCTGGAATGAATAACCTCGAATTGACTTTTCTCCAAAGGCTTTGTAAAAATGTCCGCCAGTTGATTCTTTGAGTCAATAAACCGAATCAAGACTTCTCCATTTTGCACATGATCTCTAATGAAATGATGTCGAATCTCTATATACTTTGCTTTTGAATGAAGAATTGGATTCTTGGTGAGATTAATTGCACTAGTGTTGTCACATTTGATCTCAGTGCACGAATCTTCAATTCCAAAGTCTTTTAACTATTGTTTTATCCACATAATTTGTGAACAACAACTTCCAAGAGCTACATATTCTGCTTCTGCTATAGAAAGAGCTACGGTGCTTTGCTTTCTCGAAAATCAAGATACTGTCCTATTACCAAGCAATTGACAGGTGCTTGAGATGCTCTTTCTATCAACTCTGCATTCTGCTAGGTCTGCGTCTGAATATCCAAGAAGAGTAAAGTCTCATTCTTTAGGATACCAGAGACTTAAATTAGAGGTTGAAGCAATGTATTTGATGATACATTTTGCAGTACTTAAATGAGATTCTTTGGGGTCTGATTAAAATCTGGCACAAATACAAACACTAAATAGAATGTCAGGTCTAGAGGTAGTAAGATAAAGAAGTGAACCAATGATACTCCTGTATAACTTCTGGTCAACTTTCTTTCCTCCTTCATCTTTGTCCAGCTTCAAGGAACTTGACATTGGTATATCAGTCTTTTTGCAATTCTCCAGTCCAAACTTTTTGACAAGTTCTTTAGCATATATTTCTTGGTGAATAAAAGTTCATTTCTTCAGTTGTTTCACTTGAAGCCCGAGAAAGAAGGTTAGTTCACCCATTATGCTCATTTCAAATTCATCCTACATAGACTTAGAGAATTTCTTGCACAGAGTTTCGTTAGGTGATCCAAAAATAATATCATCAACATAAATTTAAACAAGCAAAAATTTTTTGCTTTCTCTTTTGATAAATAGTGTAGTATCTACTTTACCTTTAACAAAACCATTTTGGATTAAAAACCTACTTAATCTGTCGTACCAAGCTTGAGGTGCTTGCTTTAAACCATATAGCGCCTTTTTTAGTTTGAATACAGAGTCTAGTTTCCTTGGGTCTTCAAAACTGGGAGGTTGTTCCACATAAACTTCCTCTTGGATAAATTCATCTAGGAAAGTACTTTTGACGTCCATTTGGAATAACCTAAAATTCTTATAACAAGCAAAAGCAAGTAATAATCTAATTGCTTCTAACCTTGCTACTGGTGCGTAAGTCTCATCATAGTCTATCCCTTCTTCTTGCGTATATCCTTTGGCCACGAGTCTTGCTTTGTTCCTTACGACTTTTCCTTTTTCGTTCATCTTGTTCCTGAAAACCCATTTAGCTCCAATGATAGATTTACCTTTCGGTTTAGGAGTTAATTCCCAAACATCATTGATACTGAATTGCCTGAGTTCTTCTTGCATAGCTTCAATCTAGCTTTCATCAATTAAAGCTTCTTCTATACTCTTGGGTTTTATTTCAGAAATAAGGGCCACAGCACTAGACTCTTCATGCCTTTTGGATCTTGTGCGAATTCCTTCATTAATATCACCAATAATGAGTTCTTTGGGATGACTAGACTTGTGCTTCCAGTTGCTAGTTGATTTGTCAGATTGTTGATCTTTTTCTTCACTTGATTATTCAATGATCATTTGTTGCTAGTCTTCTAAAGTCTGAGCTGCTTCTGGAGATTTAGACTTTGTAGAGTTTGGAGCAAGTTCAGATTCTTTAGGTTGAGTCTGAATCGATTGATTTTGCATAAAGTCTTGAAATTTGACATTCATCGATTCCTCCACAGATTGAGTCTTTTTGTTGTATACTTTGTAAGCTTTGCTGGTAATTGAATATCCAAGGAAGATACCTTCATCTGATTTTTCTTCAAACTTACCAATTTGATCATTTGCATTTTTCAATATAAAACATTTGCATCCAAACACATGAAAATAGGAAACAATTGGCTTCTTTCCTTTGAACAACTCATAAGGAGTTTTCTCCAGAATAGGCCTTAAGAAAGCTCAAAAACGAGAGGAAATGTTACTTTCAATTAAAAGAGTCCTAGCCATTTCCTGCAGTAATCTATTCTTCCTTTCCACTACTCCATTATGCTCTGGAGTATATGGTGAGGAGAATACATGCTGAAAACCAGATTCATCACAGAATTTAGCGAAGTTTTGGTTTTCAAATTCACCTCCATGGTCTATCCGTATACTTGAAATAACATACCCTTTCTCATTTTGGACTTTCTTAGCAAATTTTATAAAATAAGAAAATGTTTCAGACTTACTTGCCAGAAAATATACCCAAGTGAATCATGAATAATCATCCACAATTATTAAGCAATATTTCTTACCTCTAATGCTCTGAGTTCTAGTCGATCCAAAGAGATCCATATGCAAGAGTTGCAGTACACGATTAGTGGACACTTGATTTATTAGTTTGAATGAATTTCTTACCTGTTTTCCCAACACGCATGGTGTGTATAGATCAGACTTTTGGTATGTCAGTTTGGGTAGTCCACGAACAAGTTTCTTTGCTGAGATTTTGGCTATTTGTTTCATGTTGATGTGCTCAAGTTTTTTGTGCCATAGATTTGCTTCCTCTTGAATTGAGATTAGATATTGGGATTTTTCTGGTTTTATATCCAGGAGATAGATATTCCCATGTTTTCGCCCCGTGAAAGTCTGAGAGGAGTCTTTACTGGTTCCTGAACATATTCCTTCTTGAAAGTTGATTTTGAAACCTGTGTCACACAATTGGCTAATACTCAACAAGTTGTAGTTGAGTCCTTTCACTAAGGAGACATTACTAATTGTGAGACTTCCAATCTTTACAGTTCCGTATCCCACAATTCTACCTTTGCTATTTCCTCTAAAAGAGACTTTTCCACCATTAACTTGCATGAGCTTTATGAAACAATTTGAGTCTCCTGTCATATGTCTTGAGCATCCACTATCCAAGTACCATTTAACATTTTTCTTGATAGTGTCATGCATTTAAAAAAGAAACTCAAGCTTTCTTTGGTACTCATACTTTCTTGGGTCCAATGGAGTTAGTGCAATATACGGTCTTTGCCCAAACCTTCTTAACAGGTTTCCAAACCATAAGACATTCTTTTTCAAAATGATTTGAGCTATTGCACTTAGAACATTTAAGTGCACTGCGGCCTACATGTTTTACAAAAACTTTTTAAAAATGATTTCTATAAAAATATTTTGTAGGTCTTTGTTTAATTCTTTCATTTACTTTAGGAAAATCAATTAGAGGAATGGTTTTAGCAGTCATTCCTAAACTTGATTTGTTAAAGTAAGGTTTTTGTGCTGAAAGAATCTTTTCTAATTTCTCAAAACCTATAGAAAACCTTTTTGAAGTACTTGAGATATCATTTTTCAAAATGCATTTTCTTTTGAAAGTGAGTCTACATTTTCTTTCAAAGCAATAACACTTTTATCCAAATTTTCAACTTTTTCTTTCCACACAATCTCTTGTTGCTTCAATACTGAATTTTCTCTTTTTAGTTCGGAAATCCTCTTGAAAGAGGTTTTAAGACTAAGACACAATTCATCAATATAGTTAGAGACTTTAGTAGGAATTCTTAAATTACTTACCACGATTTCACTGTCTAAGTCTGAGTCTGAGTCGGAGTCTGAATCTAATTCAGATTGTGCCATTAGACAGATACTTGCATAATCATCATCACTCTCTTCACACTCGGTATTGCTCCAAGTTTCTGCTTTGAGAGCTTTTCTATATTTCTCAGCTTTCCCTTTCTTTTTCTTCAGTAAGGGACAGTTGGGTCTAATGTGTCCATTTTTCTTGTATTCAAAACAAATCACATCTTTATTGGATTCATCATCCTCAGCTGATTTGTTTTGAAACTTTTGAGAATTTTGTTTCTTCCAATTGAATCTTGTTCAGTTTTCTGAACCTTCTTATCATGAGAGCAAGCTCTTCATCGTCTATATCATTTTCTAAATCTATAACATTAGAGTCATCATTAGATTTTAATGCAATAGATTTTTTACCTTTGGGATCTTCATCTTCATTATTTTGCTCCACTTCGTAAGACTGAAGAGTGTCAACCAATTTGTCAACATATAGTAGCATGATCCTTTGTGTCTCCCTTATTGAGGTCTTTACGTGATTCCAATCATTGGAAAGTCCACGCAGTAACTTGTTAACCTTCATGGGTTCAGAGATTGGTTGACCTTGATATTCAAGACCATTCACGATTTCTATAAAACGACTAAATATGTCAGAGATAGATTCTCCTAGTTTCATCTTGAATGCTTCATAATGATCGAGCAAAATATTGATTCTAGTTTCTTTCACTCGATCGATTCCTTCATGGGTGATGTGTAATCTATCCCGGACTTCTTTAGCTGTTTCACAATAAAATATTATGTTATATTCAGTGGGAGATAATGCACAATATAAAGAATAAATTGCTTTTGCATCAAGAGCTTGTTTTTTGGTTATCTCTTCTTGAGTCATTTCACTGGACTTAACAGCTTCTTTTCCTCTTTCTGAGGCTTGTGCAGCTTTAGGAATGATTCCTTTGTCTACCACGTCCCATTCCAGAGGATCTTTTGATCTTAGGAATGCCTTCATCTTGTTTTTTCATATGCTGTAATCATTTCCATCAAAATATGGTGGTCTGGCATTGCTTTGCCATTCAAATAGACCTGGAGCTAACATACTAGCTATGGATCTTTAACTCTGAAGTAAAAACACTTCAACTTAAATGAGTACATATGCTTTGATACCAATTGTGAAAGCTAGTACGAGCACCTAGAGGGGGTGAATAGGTGTGAAAACAAATTTTACAGAGTAAGGTATATAATTTTGCTTTTAAACCAACTCTGTTTAACAATAGATTATGAAAAGGAAATTAGACTCTAATAATCAAATAGAGTTATGATCAAAGTAAAAGAGCTTAGGAAAGAGAAAAAGAACACAAGGTTTATAATGGTTCGGCTTAGTCCAAGCCTACGTCCACTCTTCCGCACTGACAGCCCACCGGCTGGATTTCACTAAGAATCAAAAGATTTGTTACAAAATAGCTCTTCCTTGATTCCACAGTGTAGAGACTCTGCTACACTTCCTCAAGGTCTCACAAAAGTATAAACTCTCTTTTGAATACAAGTTCACGTTCAACAATTGGCAAAGAACAAGAGGCTTCAAACTTTGAAATTTCTCTATCACGCACCCCTTCGAATAACCAAAACATCTTCCTTATATACTCCTTCATGCCTTCATACCCGTTGGCACTTTTCAAAGGAGCTCTTCCAATCTACCTATTGGACAGAATCAATTAGGGAGATTTCAAGTTATTTAAGGAACATGACGATAGCCCACCAATTATGCTCGCCCATACAATCAAGATCTAGGTTTTCATAAGTAGAATCTTCCAAGTATACTTCGCAAATCAATAGATCCAAAATGTTTGAATCAATCTCAAGATAAATGAAGGATTCCAAGATGCTATATCCAACCAAGAGATCTTCTTTAGTCGATAAAATCAAATCCTTAAAGAAATACTTAATTTTGGATAAGGCTTTTTCGATGGTCTAAAAGCTATCAATGATGATAGACTTTAGATCTTGAGTCTGGCGGTCTTTAGACTTTGACGAAAGAGTCTGCAAGTCTTCAGATTGGACTGATGGAAACGTTTTGTCAGCTTCAAAACACTCAATGAAGTTTTCTCCAACACATACTACAGGGACAAAGGAAGCAAACCACTCAACAACTAATAGTCAGAGTAATTCAATTGCATCTGATGAGGAAACTGATCTTCAGCCTTCTCTCAACACTTTAGCCCTCATGAGAAAAGCAATCACACACCATCCAGGATTGGTGTAGTGTGTTATACAAAGGAGTGCTCCTAGAAAACAACACAAGCAAAGTCCCATTTCTCTTTTAGCTCCATCTGTTTATCTATCTATCAGCACTAATTGGGACATGTGTGGTCATGTCAATCTATTGATCACATGAGGTGTGGTCATGTCAGCCTATTGATCACATGAGGTCTTGAAGGACCTTTTACACGATAAATTGAATCAATCCAAGAACTAATTAAGCATATTGCACACCACATTTCAAAAGGAAATAGTGGTTAGCAATAATTTGCATGACGACATGGAGGGCATAGATTTTGTTTGATGACAATGTTTTGTTTCTTTAACTAGGAAAGGCACATCTCACACATTTTTGCAAAAATAACATAACTCTTACAATCAGCGATGGTGATTATGTGGGAAGAAATTTTCACCTCACAGTGGATTTGACAGAAGTTTTGGGTCGATGAGAAGCTCAAGAAGAACTGCTTCTTGGTCTTTCCAAAGCCATGTGACATTGATCGGAGCAAGAAAGGAAGTTGCTTGAGTATCGATCGGAGCCAGAAAGAAAGTTGCTTGAGTTGGATCACCAAGAAAGAAAACTGGTACCTCTTTCACAAATTTGTTCAATTACAAGGAAATTAGAACACTACTCAATGTAACATCCGTATGTTATATATCTTGTTGGTGTGCATCAGATTGCGATTTTGTAAATACTAAAATTTGTTACGAAATCGCACGTCGATTCCAGAAAAATAATGCTCGCAAACAATTTACCAAGCAGAATATAATAATAAAATAACATAATCAGATGAACACACCAAAAATTTGTTATCGAAGTTCACCCAAACCTGGGCTACGTCTCCGCGTAGAGGCACTCTGCAAATCCATTAGACTTCGAAAAAGTTGGAATACAATGATGATCTTCTCTTAAAATCAGAGCACAAAGAGATCGAGAACCCTCATCAAGAAAAAAAACTCACTTTTTTCTTCTCTCTTTTTCTTGCCTCTCTATTTCCTTTTTTAGCGTCTTGACGGCTAGAGTCTTGACATCGCTAATATAAAGGTATCACTTTTAACTTAAAAGGAAATCTGATAGAAAAGATAAAGAAAGCCCCTAAAAACAAATATTTGGCTTCATCTATAACAATCTCCCACTTGAAGACAAATATACCCAAGCACCAAGCAACTTTGTATCCATCTTCTTCAAAAAATAGTAGTTGAAAAAATTGTGCCTCTGTGATACTCCTCATCAATCAACATAGAGTAATACCAATGTTAGTAGTACATAAAATATGCTTCTATCTGTCTACTACCTTGGTCATCATGTCAGTTGGATTCTTCGAGCCATCAATCTTCTGTAGCTTTAACTCATTATATTTCAATGCTAACCTGATAAAGTGATAACACTTCTTGATATGTCTAGTCCTTGAGTGATAAGCTGCATTCTTTGCTAAGTGTACTGCACTTTGACTATCACTCCAAAGTATACTGACTGGCTGTTTTCGATGTAGCTCCTCCATGTAATCTTGTAACCATATAATTTCCTTGGAGCCTTCTGTAATCGCTACATATTCTGCCTCTGTCATCGATAAAGCCAATACTTTTTGTAGTTGAGACACCCAACTCACTACTGTACCTGTAACTGTAAAGACATATCCAGTGGTACTCTTACCACTATCTCGATCACCCGAATGATCTGCATCTACATAACCCTGCAACTCTAGAGATGTACCATCATAACAAAGTGAGTAATTGGAAGTACCTGCTAGATATCTCAATATCCATTTTACTGCATTCCAATGCTCTCTACCTGGATTCTGCATATATCAACTCACAATTCCCACTGCTTGTGCAATGTCTAGTCTCGTGCTCACCATGGCATACATCAAACTCTCCACTGCTGATGCATATGGAACTACCGCCATCTCATCTTTCAAAACCTGAATGCTTGGACACATATCCTTAGAAAGTTTGAAGTGACTCGCTAGAGGAGTTGCAACCGGTTTTGCCTTGTCCATGTTAAATCTCTTTAACACCTTGTTCACATAGTCTTCCTACGACAACCATAATTTCTTATTTTTCCTATCCCTGATGATTTTCACGCCTAAAATATTCTTAGCCTTTCCCAAGTCTTTCATAGCAAACTGTGATGATAACATCTTCTTCACTTCTACGATTCTCTTCATATTGGAACTAGCCACTAGCATGTCATCCACATATAAAGAGAGATACACAAGGTCACCATCATCATGTTTGCGAAAATAAACACAATGATCAGATTCACAGTGTGCAAATCCTTTTTCATTCATGAAACCATCAAATTTTAGGTACCATTGCCGCGGAGCTTGTTTCAAGCCATACAAGCTTTTCTTCAAGCGACATACCATGTGCTCCTTACCTTTGACTTCAAAACCTTTAGGTTGTGCTCAGTATAGTTCTTCATCTAAGTCATCGTGTAAAAACGTTGTTTTTACGTCTAACTGCTCAAGATGAAGATCCTCCATTGCAACTATATTCAGCAGAACTCTAATTGATGTCATTTTCACTACAGGTGCAAATATCTTGGAGTAGTCGATTCCTTCTTTTTGAGAAAAGCCCTTGACTACAAGTCTCGCCTTGTATCTAATACTACCATTTGCTTCATTCTTAATCTTGTACACCTATTTGTTTAATAAAACTTTTTTACCTGTGGGCAACTTAGTCAACTCCCAAGTTTTGTTCTGAAGTAACGAGCTCATCTCGTCTTTCATAGTACACTCCCACTGCAAGTGAGACGTGTCTGCCTTTGCCTCATCATAAGTCTCCGGTTCTCCTGAATTTGTATATAAGACATGGCTCAGAACAGTATTAGCTGATGGATCAAAAATTACTTTTGGTTTTCTCACACGTGTAGACCTCCTCAAAACAGGTACTTCAGGGTTGTTAGTCTACTCCAAATCATTGCATTCCTCTTGAACTACCTCTTCACTGATAATAGGCTCATCTTGAACCTCTCTTTCAAGTGCACTTTGATCTACTTGAAACATCTTCACGGGCATTGTGTCTAATTCAACATATTCTGGTTCTACTACCTTCTCATGCTTTGTTTGACGATCCTTGTACATCTTTTCTTCATGGAATACCACATTGCGATTGCGGATGACTTTGTTATTCTCATAAACCCAAAGCCTATAGCCATACTCATCGCCACCATATCTGATAAAGACGCACTTCTGGGACTTAGCATCAAGCTTTCTCCTATCCTCCCTATCAATCAAAGCATATGCAATACAACCAAACACCTTTAGATGTGAATAATTAATCTTTTTACCTGACCACCGTTCTTGTGGTAATTCTCCATCCAACGCACTAGATGGACTTCTGTTGATAAGATAAATAGCTGCATCAACTGTAGCAGCCCATAAGTGTAGCGGGAGACCCGCGTGTAGCCTCATGCATCTCGCACGTTCTAAAATAGTCATGTTCATTCTTTCAGCTACACCGTTCTCTTGAGGAGTTCTAAGAACAGTCTTTAACCCTTGTATGCCTTCTCGACTTAGATATTCTGCAAATTCCTTACTTGTGTATTCACCACCATTATCAGATTTCAGAGCTTTAATCTGATAACCTGTCTCTTTTTCTACCATGATCTTCCACATTCTGAACATCCCGAATGCTTCTGATTTTTCTCTAAGAGCATAGACCCAAGTCTTCCTTGTTGCATCATCAATGAAGGTGACACAATATCTTTTACCACCATAAGAGAGTTCATGAGCAGGTCCCTATACATCAGTATGAACCAACTCTAGCTTCTGGCCTTTATTTTGTTGCCCATTCAATTGAAAACTAACAACCTTCTGTTTTCCATAAATACAACTCTCACAAAAATCTAACTCAACTTTTTGCAAACTTGGGAGTAATTTTCTCAAGTATAACTGCTTTATACCTTTTTCACCAAGATGTCACAAACAATAATGCCAAAGAGTAGATAAATTACCTGTAGCTATTGTAGTTGCAAACATATCACTAATATTGTCTCATTGGAGAAGGTAAAGTGTACATGTACACTTTCCCTTTTCTACTACTCTTACTCCTGAGGTTATCTTCCACTCTCCGCAGCCAAAGGTTATTACCAAACCTTCTTGGTCAAGTTTACTGGATTGAAATCATATTTTTCTTTAATTCCAGAATATGCCTAGTTTCACGCAAAACTAGACGTCCTCCACCTGAGATGTTCACAGTCACGGTTCCTTTCCCAACAATGGCACACATGTGGCCGTTTCCCACAACCACTTGTCCGAAATCTCCATTGACATAATCATTAAATATATCTCTTTACGAGGTGCATTGAAAAGAAGCACCAGAATCAATAAACCATTTATCTGTTGTTAAGTCAAACCCTGTAGACAAACACAAGTTATCTAGCAAAGATTCATCGCTAACCACATTAGCTCCTTGATTCTCATCTTGCTGCTTCTCTTTGTAGGCTTCACACTGAAACCTCCGGTGTCCGTTTTGTGACAAAAGCAACACTCATCTTTGCAACCTGTCTCTTACCCCTTGATTGTGATCTTCCACGCCCGCTGAAATTTCCTCTACTTTTACTTCTTCCACGGTTCTCCACTACGAGTGCCATTGAAGATGTAGATGCAAAAAAAATATTTCCACCTGAGACTTTCCTTCGCATCTCTTCATCTATGATACTACTCACAGCATCATCAAGAGTTAAATCATCCTTCACGGTGCTCGAAATTATCTGCACTGTGGTATTGCAGCTTTCTGGAAGATAACATAAAAATAATAAAGCTTGAAGCTTCATATCTAAATTTATGCCTGCAAATTCCAATTGACCCGTGACCTGCGTGAAACTATTAATATGCCTTGCCATAGAACCTCTATCAGATAACTTCATATTAACTAGTTTCTTCAGCAAAATACCTGATTTGATGTGGACGGCTTCTCATAAATATTCATTAGAATATCCATGGCTTCTTTCGCAGTTTTTGCTTTCACGATGTGGTACCCTGTCTTTTTCGTCAACCCTAGATGAATCACACCTAATGCTTTTCGACCAAGAATTTTCCATCCGGCTTCTACTGTAGGATCCACTTCCGCCATCTCGGGTTTCCAACCCTTAAGTGGTGCATAGAGACCTTTTTGATAAAGATAATCCTCTATTTGTAGTTTCCACCATCCAAAATCCTCTCCATTGAACTTATCGATTCTGATTTTATCTTCCACCATCCTATTTGCTTTCAATCGAATGTCACCGAAAAACCCTCAATGTTCTCGATTAGCCAACCCAGGCTCTGATACCAATTGTTACGAAATCGCACGTCGATTCCAGAAAAATAATGCTCGCAAACAATTCACCAAACATAATATAATAATAAAATAACAGAATCAGATGAACACGCCAAAAAATTTGTTATCAAAGTTCACCCAAACCTGGGCTATGTCTCCGCGCAGAGGCACTCGACTTCGAAAAAGTTAGAATACAACGATGATCTTCTCTCAAGATCAGACCACAAAGAGATTGAGAACTCTCATCAAGAAAAAAAACTCACTTTTTTCTTTTCTCTTTTTCTTACCTCTCTATTTCTTTTTTTAGCGTCTTGACGGCTAGAGTCTTGCCATCGCTAATATAAAGGTATTACTTTTAACCTAAAAGGAAATCCGATAGAAAAGACAAAAAAAAAAAAAGCCCCTAAAAACAAATATTTGGCTTCATCTATAACAAAATTCTCCAGGTTCAGTTTCCCCAGCACTGTCGACAAACATGTCATTGAATTGAAGAACCTATTGACATACATGTCATCGAATTGAAGAAGTTATCCTGGCTCTTAATTGAGGGAAGATTCAAGACAAGAGCGCTCTCTCCCGATACTACGTATGAGGTCGCATTCGTGGTCAAACTCATCGGAACTGACCACGAATGGCAATATCCAGTGGAGCTCGAGCTAGTCTTGCCGGATGAGACCAAACAAACCCGCACGGAGGATCTGAAACAGAAGCCGAAGAAGGAATGGATAAATCTCCCTGCCAGCGAGTTCATGATGGATTCAAGTACCGTGGGGACGATTTACTTCGCCCTCCACGAGACGTTCGATCCTCAAAAGTCAAGCCTCATCCTCAGGGGCATTCTTATTCATCCCAAGGAAGCAAAAAATTTGATGCCGTGGAGGAAGGTTCTTCTAGGTAGATCACATTATCCTTAATCACAAAAGAGATTTTTATATTCGTTTAATGTGACATGAACGCAATGAGAAAAATTATGTCCTTCTATTTTTGAAGGAATTCCAGTCATGGGACTATAGAGGAGAGGATCTCTATTTATGTTGAAAATAATCTAAGCGTGGGATTTATCTTGATTTTATGTATACGTATTTACCGTCTTGCAGTTTTTAATTTGAACTCTTGGATTGGCTAGAAACTGCAATTGGCCACCCTTTGAAGGGGAATTAGCGATTTTTAACTCTCAAATTTTTTCCGCCGGCCTCTTGTGTTGAGTCTATGGATTCACTATGACGGTGAAAGATGGTGAGAATTACTTGTTTTCGGCGCCTGTGACCAAGGACTATGCATTCACGTCCATGTTGAACTAGAGGGTGGGGATTGTAACAACCGGGTCTGATAGGGGCGAGGAGTGGTCGCCAAGGCCAAAAGGCTCGGACAAGGAGCGACTCCTAACAAGCTTCTAAGGTAGTCAAGGGGGCAAGAGTGAACGGAATGGCACACCAAATAGGGGGAGAGCGATTCTGAATTACATATGAAACAATTGGAATTAACTCAAAGGGGCGCTTTTTGTAACGACAATACTTAACTTTAGAATTCCAATGTTAAGCGTACTCTTTTAAAAGCACTATGAGGATGGGTGACCTTCTCAAGAGGGTGCCCACCTATATTTCAAAGGACAAAATCATGAGATTAGGTATGAGATGGATCGAAGTGGATAATGCCTTAAATGAGTTAATCCATGGATGTCATCACAATATAGTATCAGAGCGGAACCTTTTCTAGTAACTGTGTGGTACGGGGACAAACCACATAGAAGCTAGGGGGCCCTCCTCCAGTAGGTGTGTGGTTCGGGGATGAACCATGCAACAGCTAGTTGACCTGTAACTACTCAATTCGTGAAGGAAAAGAGTAGTCGACGGGCCAAAGGGCTTGGACAATAAGCAACTCCCAGTAGGCTCATAGGATGGCATAGGGAAAGGAATATGTGTGTGTGTGTGTGTGTTTGTGAGGGAAAAGAGTAGTCGACAGGCCAAAGGGCTTGGACAATAAGCAACGCCCAGTAGGCTCATAGGATGGCGTAGGGAAAGGAATGTGTGTGTGTGTGTGTGTGTGTGATGGAGGTGTTTTTTAATATAACCACAAAACTTAGGCGTGCTCAGGTGAGAGCACTATTATGATGAGTGACCTCTTGAAAAGGTGCCCACTTATACGCTAAAGGATAAGATTGTGAGATTTAGTATGAACTAGGCCAAAGCGGACAATATTTTAGTATGTTAATCTATGGATGTCATGAGGACCAAGTGTGGCGGTTGATGACGGTGATGTAAGTGTCAAGCAAAACTGTGGTCTCGTCGGGATCGCAGCAATAGTCACGGTCAGCACAATCGGCGAGGATCGGGAGTGGGGGCTCGCTGCGGGGTAACAAAGGCGGGACTCGAGGAGGTGGAGGAGGCCAGAGCTGGAAGGAGAGTTCCTGGAACAGAAGCTGGCGGATGGCGGTCGTGGCGTTAATTAATAGGAGGAGGTGATGCTCCAGTTGGTTTTATGCAGTGAAATTGTCTTCCTTTTCGTCATCGTGGCTTTTTACCATGCCATTACTATTGCCGTTGAGAATCGCCAAAACAAGAGCCTCTATTACGCACGAAGGCAAGAAAAGGGGTGGAACCCGCAAGAAAAAGAAAAGGAAGAAACCAAATTAAAGGAGGGACAGGCGCATTTGCTCAAGAGGTATTTTTGGATGTTAAAAAAGGGAGGTCCACGAAGATAAAATGGTCAAACATTGTGAAAATGAATAGATTAGTAATAGAGGGAGCGGAATTCTTCTTGAAACATTATTGAATGTCGAGGAAAGTGTGTGACTAACCTAAGTACACTTATCTCTTATCATAAAAAAAAAAAAAAAAGACCACACTGATTGAGACGAAAGATAAAATGGGACATCAATGAACTTGTATTGATTTATATTTTTGTTTATTGGTCACCCGCCAATTATCTCAATTAAGAATTCACTTTCACAGTACACATCGGAGACATCAAATAAAGAAGACGATTTGCCTCCGGCTTTGGGCAGAAGCTAAAGATTGAATTGGTAGATTTGTCCGGACAGGTCGTGCATCTGGATGTCATTTGTCAATACTTCTCATGCGAATTTAAGCTTAAATAATTACACCACATCCGAAATATGCTACCTTAACAGTTTTCAACATTAACCCACCTCTCTAGTCTCTCCTCTAAGTCCTCTCCTACCTTTGCAGGAAGTGCTGGCGATTATTAAGAAAAGCTAAACACATCTCGTGGATTAACTCAGTTAATTTTTGCAAATATGAGGGCGTTATATTTGTTCCAACATTTGCCCGACTTTATCATCTATGTCAAGTCCGTGAACCATCGCCCCGATCATCACTGTAAACTATTTATTTTTTGTGCAAATTTAGATATGAAACATTTTTAGTTATATATGCAATCATATCACGTAACTTTATCATTCTTCTATATATTTCTCGATTGTTTCTTTCTTATCGAATGTCTCTTAAGAGACCCAATTTCTCTCTTAACCGATTAAAGTTTATTGTCACAAAAGGTGCTTTCCTAGAGGAAGTTATCTCTCCTCGAGCAATAGGCTCACCAAGGGCATCAAATGCTTATTGTTATGCGCGAACTATTATCAACAATTGACAATTTTGAGTCCGTCCAAGTGATTTTTGGGCTTAATATATCCATTAGATGAAATTTATTGGCAGCATTAATTGTCGAACAGATCTATGCTTTTTAATTTCTCGAATTCTATTCCCGGACATCAACGGGACCATGAAAATAACAACTCTCATCTCAAAGGTGGCATTTGAAACACTTATAATCCATAAATCATGGATCTATCTAATTTGCAATTCTCAATCACCACCATTCTCAAATGGTAAAATATTTGATAATTGAGTCACGCATTCATTTAATAACTTAAACTTTTTGAATAATTGGCAAGAGGCTCACAAAAATTCGTTGACGGTATTGATGTACAATAGTAATTTATTGAACCATTCTGCTTTTTTATTCTTTAATTTTATTCCCATAAATCAACGAGAGACGCAAAATAACTATTTTCATCGCAAACATAGCATTTGAAACACCAGCAATCAATAAAGCACAAGTTTGTCTAATCTGCAGGTCCTCCTCAATCCCCAATATTCACCAGGGATTCACTATTATCTCTGTTGTTGCTTGGGGGTGCGGTAACAAGAAGTGGTCGGTCAGCCCGTAATGAGCCATCAGAAGCCAGAGATGGGTTATGAGCTCGCCGCCCCCCGCATGTGCCGAGCATGATCCCTAGCTTTGCACATGGGAGCCGTGTGGATCAGCATTTCCACCCACACCTCCCTTATCACTTCCCATCTCCACCAACGTGAGACCTTCTCCAGCTTTAACGCCGCCTCGCACCCCTTGCTAAGCACGCAGTTGACCTTGTCCTCCTCCGACACGCTCTGATTGGATAAGTCCTCCATTGTTTTAACCAACTCGTCACGAGCCTTGGTGATCAGAGCCTTTAGAGGCTCTCTCCTATTGCGGCCACGAGCTTTTGGCCAGGGGAAACTGTCGCTGGGCTTTTTATAAATGTCTCGGAACCTGATACTTCCTATTCTGGCTGGCAACATCAAAGGACACATATATTTGAGATATAGCATGTACCGAGACGAGTGCACACTCATCAGGCACTTCTTCTTAAGAGGGCTCTGGTTATTCCTTTCTAGCTCCTCAGTGCTGTCCCGCCATCCATAATTGAGGTAATAGCAGAGCTCTGTCGCTATGTGCCAAACTAGGATGCTTATGTCGAAGTCCAGCTTCTCCATGCTCCATTTTAACTCATTCAACATGTGTGCCCCCAACGCACGGTATATCCTGTCTTTATTTTCGAAGTAAGGGTCCTGCACGGCAATCGCTTCCTTCTCTTTGATCTTCGACACAATTAGGTCTTTGATATCCTTGGTCATGTCCACGTGGCCTTGGTAGAGAAACTTTACCACCATCTCATCGATGTGCAATAGCTTTAGGATTCTCCACCAGCGGGAGTAACTGTTTTTTAAGGACATCAGGTTGTATCGGCGCATGGAATTGGACCACCTGCGCCTTTTCACCAACGGTTTGATTCGGTTGATGAAACAAAAGAAGGCCGATTGCTTTTTCTTAGTGAGCCAACAGGCGACCTGGTCGGAGAAAAGAACGTGAGCCAGTGCATATAACTCGATGAAAATGGCCGCTCCTAACAACAGGAAAGTTAGCTTTGAGTACGATTGCTTATCGGTAAAAGAGAAGAGCACCAGGACAACACAGATTGATAATAAGATGGTGAGTCTACAAATAAATCCTCAATTGGTGTAGACCGCATTTGCCTTCGAGTAGAACATGTCGTAGATAAGGCCTAGTTCGATTTCAATGACTTTGAAATCCCCTGCACAGTGCTTGCTACCCAATATTGATAGGCTATTGTTGCGTTCCTCTATACTGAGCGAGCGCTCCGCGAAAAGTTGCTAACTAGTGTCGACCAAGCGGCTGGCCGATAGCAGTGTGCCCACAACGCACTTGTATTCATCCTCCAAGTCCTTCTCAGAACTCTCTTTTTTAGAGGAAAATTCACTAATTGCAACATCGATCATAATAGCATCTTCATTATCTATGTCAACTACATGATGAGGCACAACGTTGTATCCTTCCCTCTTCTTCAAGTCACATTCCACCTTAATCTTGTCGGAATCCTTCCGGTGGGGTCGGGATTCGGTGAGGGAGTCCTTGAAGTATCCGTCGCTGGCAGCACGGAAGTCCTAAACCCTCTCACCATACTTATAGAAACCCGAGAGCAGTATCAAAATGGCTAGGGATGAAAGGGTAGGATGACTCCATGCCATTACCAAGACATAAACTGTCAAGCCTACCTGGTTCACCAACGTCAGCGAGTGCCCGAGCCAGAGCTCATTGTCCTCAATAGCGTAGGCACTGATTGTGTCGGGGCCTCCCAAGTGCAGCAGCAGAAATGGCGCCCAAAAGGTGCTTAGC
This sequence comes from Eucalyptus albens, assembly GCA_014182695.1. Lineage (NCBI taxonomy): Eukaryota > Viridiplantae > Streptophyta > Magnoliopsida > Myrtales > Myrtaceae > Eucalyptus > Eucalyptus albens. Next base: position 37,284,077 of record CM024655.1, read on the forward strand.
TCCGTGTGTGGGTTGCTCAATGATTTTTCGGCCTTGATTTCCCTGATCATGCTGAAGATCATGCCAAGCCCGAAAATCGCAACTGAATCGGCCATTAGGTAGGCCAACCAGGTGAACCCCTAGATCCAAGCATGACGGAGGTATTTGCACCAATTGCCAAGACAAATGAGGATGATTTGGAGGGCAAGGCTGGAGAACACGATGCCTCTTAGCTCCCACTCCTTCCACTCGTCGCTCAAAGAAGAGAGCAACTCCGACAGACTCCGCGCCCTCATAAGGACCAAGCCAGTAATGACTACGAGACATGTTGCCGTAAGAAATAAGCAGGTGCCGAATGATTCAGAGATGAGAACTACGGGGCTAATAGAGAGAGAGAGAGAGAGAGTATTGACTCAAGCACGAAAAAGGGCATACTTTCGCGGCCTGTAGTAGTAACTAGAGGGAGATGTATCGGTTAACAAGCAAAATGGGATTCACAATGCGAAGAAGGCATAATATAGATAGTGAATGAATAAATACTGGGCTAATCTTAACTATCTTCTTCAGGTTTATTCAAAAGGATCACCACATTAAAGGTCATCAATTATCGTTGAATTGCGACATACCAATCGTTAGCATGGTGAGCGGTTGAATACGCTGCCCTCGATGGACGACGGATGGACTCTGTCTTCACCACAAAATCTGCCTAGTGGCCAATCAAAAACCCCCCAAAAAGAGAGAGAGAGAGAGAGAGAGAGAGAGTGAGTGCGGTATGTGGAGGAGACAGCAAACCAATTTCTTCACGATGATGGGTATGTCATTTGAAAGTGGGCAAGCTATAAACCTTTATAGTGCTGAAACCAAGTGTCTAAATAAAGGTTAGTAATGTAAAAATAAATACTAATTTAGTCTTAAAAAAATCGGTAACACAAATAAAGTTGGCAACTTCCTATAACAGTAGACAACTTCAACAAAAATTGGTAAGTTATTATAATAGTTAGTAACACATAATAGATCATATAAATGTTGGTAAATGGCTACAATAAGAGATTAGTTGGTAAACCTATTACACTTGTGCTATTTCAGTTTTAAACTTTTTAATTTGGGCAATTCAATCATAAACATTTTGACGATTTGTCAATTCATTTCATCTGACCAATTTTGGCTAGAAATCACTGAGGTGAATGCTAATAATCATCCTACATGGCACAATCAATACTAAAGTGGATAATTTTTATAATTTTTTTTTTTAAAGTTGGCCATAAATCGTTGACTTGAATATTAACCATCCTATGTGACACAGTCGAAGCTAACATAGATAATGTTTATAATTTTAAAAAAAAATGGCCAGAATGGGCTAACATGAATATCAACCATCCTACATGGCACAATCGACCCCAAACAACTTCGAAAATACTAAATTGAACCCATAAAAAGTCGAATGTCATCCACGTCAGCAATTCAAGATCCTCTTTTCCAGCCTTGGCCCACCTCTTTGAACAAACATGTATCATCAATCAAAGACACACCCCATAAACGAATCGAGCGTACAAACTTATTATTCAAATCGAGATTAAATACCAACGTTGAAGTTTGAGGAAGAATCATGATCCTATTCTACCGATGAGCGTGTTGTTGCTATTAGGGGGAAGAAAAACAGAACGTACTATTCTTTTATGTTTTCTTCTTAGAGGGAGAGAGAGAGAGAGAGAGAGTGAAACATCTTAGGAAAAAGGGGTCTTCACGTATGTACGTTGAAGGGGTGCATTCCCTTTTTCTTTTCTCTTTTACGTCTTCTCCAACAAACGTAACTCTTCAACGTATAACGTTCCCCCAAAAGACACAACCCTCGTATCTAAATAATGCAACCTTTCACATCGCAGCCGTTCCTCCACGGGCCATTATCTTGCGGGCTGGGCTTTTAGGCCCAATATAGGCGGATGGGCCCACTTAGGCCCATCAACATACAAATAAAACCACCATCTCACACTCGCACATGGTGGGCTAAACAAGATCCTCTTTACCTCATTGCAACATTCATACTGGTAAATAATCCATACGACCATCATATCGTTGCAATACCTCTGTTAGGAATATATAGCAGCTCATAATGGGTATCACACTTTGAGTAGATTTAGTATGCAGTACCCTAGATCGATTGATCACATTTATATCTCTCTCTTGATCTCTTTTTAAACAATGATATATTGTATTCACAATTATGATTATCCCAAAAACAATCATAATTGATCGACCAGTGAATACAAAACCAAAATGTGATTCTCCAAATTCGATCTTCATTTTTCCTTCAAACTCCCAATCTCAGTTCAGCTTGCTTTTCTAGAAATGTCCCATTAAATTGAATTAATTCATGATCATTGACAACATCCTAAGATAGCAAACACTAAATAAAAATTTTGAGAATAAGTAAGAGTCATGAGGGCACTAAATTGAGGAACTCTTTTCTTCAAGAGTCTCACACGATATAAAAGTTGAAATCAAATTGTTTTGCCACTCTTATTGGTCGTCTTATGCATACGTAGTATGAAATACATATTATGATATTTAACTCATTTCCCATAAAATGTATGTCTACATCTTTAATACCGTACAGATGATAGTTAAGACATACCAGTACTAACTTGAGTTCACATATCTATTTATACACAAAATTCATCAGAATTCACATATGGCATCATAGACAAATAAAGTAAAATATGTGAGTTATTTTACTTTCGAATATATTAAATATTATGTCATTATCTTAACAATCAATTAAAGTGACATATGTATTTTAAGCTTAAGCTCTTGATTATCACCTAGATAATAAGCTGAAAAAATGTCTCATCTTTATTTATCACACAATAAATAGAGGCAATCTTTTATCTATCTGACATATTTTCTCAACTTAATAGAATGCACTGAGCATTAAGATGCATAAACATCAAACAAAGATTCATAGGCATTAATGATGAAAAACACAAATTCATTAAATGTGAACACTTCAGGGAAATTACAATATTCAGTACATCAGCCTCTACGCAGTCTTAGAGATTTTACATGACCACAAAACACATCTTTAGGTATTGGCTTTGTCATAGGATTTGCTACCATTCTATGCGTAGATATGTACTGTAAGTTTACATCTTTTTGTGCAATTATATCCTTGACAAAATTATACTTTGTATCTATATGTTTGGTCTTGTCATGATATTTTGAATCTTTGGTGTACGCTATAGCTGATTGGCTATCACAGTTAACCAATAATGGATTTGTAGCATACTCAATAACACCTAAATGATTCAAAAATCTCTTAAGCCAAACTCTTTCTTGTACTACTGCTAATAATGCCACGAACTCAACTTCCATTGTGGACAAGGCTATACACGTTTGCTTCTTACTACTCCAAGATATGGCGCCATTATTCAATAAGAAAGCAAAACCAGAGGTAGATTTTCTTTCATCTAAATCTCCTCCCCAATCAGCATATGAATAGCCTTCAAGTCGCAGATCCTTTCCTTGGTAATTCAGCTTGTAATCAGCAGTTCCCTTCAGATACCTCAGTATTCTTTTAACGGCCTTCCAAGGTGTTTGACCTAGATTGGATTGGTATCTACTCACCATTCCAACCGCAAAACATATGTTAGGTCTTGTACACATCATAACGTACAGCAAGCTCCCAACAGCATTAGCATAAGGAATATATTTCATTTGTTCCTTCTCTTATAAAGTTCTTGGACACAATCTATGGCTCAATCCTTCACCTTTTGCAATAGGAGTATCTATGGGTTTACAATATTGCATATGAAATTGTTCAAGAACCTTATTTATGTATGTTTCTTGCAAAAGAGATAATGATCTCTTTGAATGATCTCTTGAAATCTTAACTCCACGAATGTATGCAGCCTCACCCATATCTCTCATCTCAAAGTTAGAAGATAATCAACTCTTCACAGTATTAACAAACTCCATATTGCTTCCAGCAATTAATATATCATCAACATATAATAATATGATCTCAAATTGATCTTTGGATCTTTTGATATATACACAATGATCCTCATCTATCATTGTAAAATCATATGCCATTATGGCATTATGAAAATATATATACCATTGTCTTGACAACTACTTAAGGCCATATATCGATCTCAAAAATCGACATACCTTTCCTTCTTGGCCTTCCATAATGAAACCAACAAGTTGTTCCATATATATCTCTTCCTCTAATTCTTCATTGAGAAAAGCAGTATTTACAACCATTTGATATAACTCAATATCCATACTTACCACTATTACTAGAATAATGTGAATCGAGGCGAATCTTACAACAGAAGAAAATGTTTCATCATAATCAATTCCGTCTTGTTGATTATACCCCTTCGCTACAAGGCTAGCTTTATGTCTTTCTATCGAGCCATCAGTTTTACGTTTTATTTTGAGAATCCACTTGTTTCCAATAGCTTTACGTCCTTTTGGAAGATCAACCAGTTCCCAAACTTGGTTTGACTTCATTGACTCCATCTTCTCTTCCATTGCATGCATCCATTTTTCCTTATTGGGGCAATTTAGAGCCTCATTAATATTTCTTGACTCATCCTCATCTTGTGAAGCAACCATAAAAGTTTCCATTTCAATGTCAAAACGTCGACGGTGAATACTTTTGCGACTTGTTCACCGTATGGGGAATTGTACACTTTGCACATCATTCCCAATCATGCTCCCACTCGGATTAGATAATGGCGATATCATCTCATCATATGGTTGTAATTGAGAATGAGTTGAATTAAATTCATCACTTCTCATGTTACTCCCACTTGGACGAACTCCACTAAGTTCATTATCTTGATCCAAAGTTTCAAATATGTAGTAATCCTCACCTATTTCGTCATTCTTAGGAATTTTATTATCTAAGAATGTGACGTACCGTAATTCGAATTTAGTTATACTTCCACGTTCCTGCTCACCTATGAACACATACTCTTTCGAGTGTTCAGAGTATCTTATGAAAATACTCTTCTATCCTCTATGACCTAACTTCCCAAACTTGTGAAATAGCTCGTGAGTATAAGCAGCACAACCCCATGGTTTAAGAAAACTTAAATACGGTTTTCTACCTATTCATAACTCATATGGAGTGGAAGTAACTAATTTGGAAGACACTCTGTTAAGTATATAGGCAGTAATTAATAATATAGATAAGTTAGCATGCGCCATCATGGACCTAACCATTTCCATTAGGGTTCTGTTCATTCTCTCCGCAACACCATTTTGTTGAGGAGTATATGGAATAGACAACTATCTTTCTATTCCTTTTTCATCACATAACTTTCTAAACTCATTAGAAAAATATTATTGACCTCGATCGGATCTCAATACTTTTATTTTATTGTCTAATTGATTTTCTACTAAGTTCATAAACTTTTTGAAACAACTCAATACTTCAGATTTATGAGAAATCAAATAGACATATCCAAATCAAGTATAATCATCTATAAATGTGATGAAATAAACAGCCCCATGCCTTCCTCTCATATTCATCAAACCATAGACGTTAGAATGGATTAAATGCAATAGAAATTCAGCTATTATGCCTTTTTCAAATGGTTTCCTTATCGTTTTCCATACTAGGCAATGCTCACATACGGGTAAATCGACTTTTTCAATATTGCTCAACAAGCTCTCTTTAGTTAGTCTATTCATACGTTATTGGTCAATATAACCAAGTCTAGCATGTCACACATTCACATCATTATCATATAAATTAGAATACGTGAAAAGGGAATAACAAACATTGGCATTACCATAGTCAATATTTAATACAATGAAACCATCTAGAAAATAACCACAACCATAGTAATTTGTATCCAAATACAAATCCACACCACTATTATGGAAGTTCATATTAAAACCAAGCTTAACCAACACTAAAACATGTAAATTCGACGAATCTCCGGAGCATACAATACATCATCTAGGAACAAAGTGTGTCCACCATGCATATTCAGTTGGCATGTGCCAATCCCTTTTACTTCTACTCAGGAGTTATTTCCCACATAAATCCACTTAGTTCCATTTGGTACTCATTGGAATTCCATGAAGGATTCTCTATCATTTGCTTCATGGTTTGTCGCTCCTGAATCTACAGTCCACAAAGGATTAGACTCAGTTAAAAATACATAACTTGACACATAAGCAAAGTTCTCAAAAGTACAATGAGTGTGTACCTTCTTTGGCTCGCGACAATCGCGAGCATAGTGACCCTTCTGGTCACAGTTGTAACACTTCACCCTCGTTAACTTCTTCATTCGATGATGCTTTCCCATTTCATGTTGGTCAACTTTTGGTTTCTTCCCTGAAGAACTTGCTCCCTTGCCTTTCCTTTTATTGAACCAGTTAGGACGTTTGCGCTTGGAGCTCGAAGCTCCATGTGAGCTGGAACCAGCATGATAAATTTCAGTTTCCGACTTAGCCGCCAAGAGGCGGTCCTCTTCCATCTCAAGATGACACATTGCATCCTCAAAGGTTTTGATATTCCCATTATGAGTTAGGTGCACCTTCATATGCTCCCAATTTTGAGGCAGGGAACAAATCACTGCTTGCACTTGTTACTCATCAATCAAGACATGGCCAGTATCTTTCAGCTCATTAATCATGTTTGACATCTTTCTAAGGTGTTGCTTCATGGTCTGACCATGAGATTTCTTATAAGAGTCAAACCTAATAGTGAGTTGTCTCAGTCTGGTCACCGAAGTTTGACCAAATCTTGCTGTCAACACTTCCTACATTTCCTTGGCATTCTCAAAACACCTAAACTCTCACATGATGTCATTTTCCATGCTACTTAGCAACATAATGCGAGCAAGATAGTTCTTTATTTTCCATGCAGCAAATACATTCTTATCTCTCTTATGTTGTGTAGTGTTTCCATCTTCAGATTCTTCCATGGTCAGGTTAAGAGCTTCTAGTGCCTCTTGCTCTTCTAGCACATATTGGATTTTCATGTGCCATATTTCATAACCATCGCCATTGAGCTTCTCACCTTTGTTTTGCTTAGCGACTATGCTCTTTGTGGCTGAAGTCATCAATCTGAACATATCAGACATATATGCACGAATTATTAATACCTATCATTTATGCATCCATTTTGCACAAAACCATCATATTAATGAATAATTTCAAGTAAGGTTTCAGAATCAAAAGGTCACTATGTCTCCAATCATCATCCAAAATCCTAACTTTGAATTATTATTAATATAATATTCTATGCAAAATAAATTCTTTGAAATTACAAAAAGTTTCTATGAACTTCCCACAACAGCTAACAATTAACAAAAGCAAATAATATTTGATATCAAACAATGATATAATAACAATGCTTTCACATAATACAACTAACATATTAGTTGCTACACCAACAGCAACTAAGTAGAAAACATTTACATAATATGTTCATAAAGCATACTAAATAAAGACCAGTTAAAAATATCTAACACCAAGTCAATATATGAACTGGGAAATATCATTTTTTGTTTAATTTCTTGATCTTTTCCTTTGTAACAATCCAGTAATAATCATCTATAAAAGTCATCACAATTCTCCTATACGAAGCAGCTCTGTTGACTTTCTATAAGCGATTCAACACTCTTTGTCATTCTTGTGTAAGAGTGTTCATGAAAAATCGCACAATCTCAAACTGTGGCATGGGACGACCATTCCATATGACTTTTTGTATTTTCCCATTGACTTCAAGAACGTGATCAATTAAGTCGCCACTCTCCCATCGATGATCAGTCAGCTTAGCTATCAACTTAGAAAGCATTTCCTTTTGTTCATCAGTAATTGAGCGAATAGGTGTGCATAACTTAAGGGGAGGCATTGTTCCTGCAAAAAATGCAAAACAAATAAGGGATTACGTTTAATCCACATAGACTTAATTGGAAAAAGAAACACATTCTTTTTTTTTTTTTTTCAACGATCAAAGTCAACAAAGTCAAACCAACGGTCAACGGTCGTAGTCAACGGTCAAAGTCAACAATCAGCCGGGTCGGAGTCAACGGGCGGTTGGGTCGGACCGGACGGGCCCGGTCGGACCGGACCGGCTGGGTCGATCGGTCGGACCGGATAGGCCAAGTCGAACCGAACGAGCCAAGTCGGACCAGATGGCCCGGTCGGACCGGTCGAGCCGGTCGGACAAACCGACCTGCACATGCCATGCGTGTGCTTGGCTGACTTCACGATGACGCCAGCTGACGCATGCGTGGCACGCGCCTGGGGTCGAAACGGCACATGCAACGCACACGCCTGCGGGGGACCGAATCGGCGCTTGTGTTGCCCACGCTGATGACCCCTGTTCGTTCCGACCACACGTGGCGGCGCGTCCGGCAGCCTCCGGCAGCGATCTGCGACTTGTTTTTCTTGTATCGATAAGAGTTTCGACCATATGCTATCAAAAATGAATTTCAACTTGCAAAAAATCACAAAACAGGGCGAGTAGTACACGGGTGTCGGGTTTTTCCGTCCCCGATCGACCAGCAGCGTCTTTTCTCGAATTTCGACCACAAAAAATAATTCAATAACATAAAAAGAGGATCGGAAAACATGAACTATGGCTCTGATACCAATGTTGGGAATTACTGATTCCCTAAAACGGATTCGACACTAAATCAAACCCCTAAATAAATGCAGAATACGAGCCCAAGAACAAACATGTATCACCAATCAAAGACACACCACAGAATCGAGCGTAACTTATTATCCACAGATTAAACACCAACATTAAAGTTTGAGGAAGAATCCTGATCCCGTTCTACCGAGAAGCATGCTGTTGGTATTAGGGGGAAGAAAAACAGAACATACTGTTCTTTTCTGTTTTCCTTTTAGAGGGAGAGAGAGAGAGAGAGAGTGAAAATGTATTAGGAAAAAGGGATCTTCACGTACGTACGTTGAAGGGGTGCATTCCCTTTTTCTTTTCTCTCTTTTACGTCTTCTCTAATAGACTTAACTCTTCAACGTGTAACGTTCCCCCAAAAGACACTACTCCTCATATCTAAATAATGCAACCTTTCACATCGCAGCCGTTCCTCCATGGGCCCTTATCTTGCGGGCCGGGCTTTTAGGCCCAACATGGGCGGACGGGCCCACTTAGGCCCATCAACATACAAATAAAATCATCAGGTGCTCCGCAAAGGAAAGAGAGAGAGAGAGAGAGAGAGAGAGTGGAGCAGAGGTCATAAGAGGGAGGCGAAGGGGCGTCGGCGTTAGCGTCGGGGCAAAGGCAGAGGTGGAGGTGTCAGCGTCAAGTTTAGGGGTGTAGGATGGAGGCGGACGCAGAGGCATCAGTGGCGTCGACATTGACGTCGGAGTCGAGGGCAATGGAGGTAACCTACAGAGGTGAAGGTGGAGGTGGAGGGGCGTTGGCGTCGCGCTTCGCTGGAAGAGAGGCACGACTTCATGGAGGGGGGAGAGGGAGAGAGAGAGCAAAGCAGAGCAAAGGTCACAAGAGGGAGGCGGAGGAGCGTTAGTGGCGTCAGTGTCAAGGTCGAGGGAGACAGAGGCAACCGGCAGAGGCAAAGGTGGAGGGGCTGAACCTTTTTTTTTTGTTTTTTCTCTAAACCCTCCGCAATTTTGTTCTCACTGCAATGGAGCGGAGGACGAGGAGAGACAGGAGAGACAGGAGGTAGACAGTCTACAGAGAAGAGTAGAGGAGAGAGAGCGTCAAAGCGTGTCCAGAGAGGTGGGCCAAAGTCTATGGAAGAGAGAATAGAAGAGGGGGAGAGCAAAAATTGCTAAAAGTGGGACTCAAATTACACGTGGACGACACGTGTCGACTTTTGTATGGTTTTCCATTTCGCCTAACGTGGAGTGTTTCGCCTATCTAATATTTTCTCAACAACTATTGGCAAAAGGAAAGGGAAAGAAAATAAAAGGAAAAAAGAAAAGAAAATATTCATAAAGATTTTAGAAAATTTCTAAAAAGTATTCATGTCAAAGATTATTTATGTCACATAAGGTGGCTAGTATCTACGTTAATGATTTCCGACCAAAATTAACTCAATGGATTATATTGATAATCATCAAAAGGTTTAGGACTAAATTGTCGAAATTGAAAGGTTTAGAACTGAATTGGTATAAGTATAACATTTAAGATTTTCTTAGTAATTCTCCCAATTCGATTAAGAGTCAATAAATTCTATAAATGTTAGCAAGTTATAAGAAAAGCTGGTTATGCGAAATCAATCAAATAATATATCTTGGTAAGCGATTCAAATCAAAATTAATAATCAAAAACTAATCGATGGCTTTATGCAGAAAAGTTGGTAACTCACTAAAATTAAGTGAGTAACTTTGACTGTTGGTGTGTTACGTTGATAAAAGTCCGTTCGTAATTTGTTGGAACTATTGGTAATTTGTCGACAAGCAAAAATATCTTGGATATTTAACATACCGATTGGCAACCCACTAATAAATTCCTCAACTAATTATTTTCTAGACACTTTGTCAACCCAACAGCACTTACGGTGAACCGATATTTCTAAAGATTTATTGATATCGAGAATGTTTATGTCTTTCAAATAGGATAATAGAATCATCCCCGCTATGACTCAATAAGTTAACTCATTTCCTAATTAATTGAATGGACAATTTGTTGCAATTGCATTAAAAAAAAAAGTTACAAATAGAAAATAAATTATGAGTGCAAAAAAATTTCAACACATTCCCTCTCTCTTCTTTTTTTAAAAATTCAGTAGGAGACAGTGTATGTAGCTGAATTTGCACCACTAGTTGGTTGAGATTAATAAGTAAAAGACTTTCGCGTGATCAGCGCCAAGCCAATTCAATGGCCAAGATGTATCCTCATCATTTTTTATCTTCTTGTTGGTGTTTTCTTTTCCTTTTTCCCGATTTCCCTTCTCTTCTTCTCCTGTCAAGCTGCGCAGTTGTTGCACCAATGGCTACGACCTGCCATTGCCGAGAAAAACCTGAGAAAATGTTCAATGCAACTGGCTAAAAGGAAGAAAAAGAAAGAAAAAAAGGAAAAAAATAAAAAAATTAAAAAAATTAAAAGAAACAAAAAAAAAAGAAAGAAAAAAAATTTACTAAACACATTTTTAATAAAAATATTAAAAATTAATTTTTTCTATTTAACAAAAATTTTTAAACAAAAATATTACAAATTTAAAAAACGCCATGCCAATTCAATGGCCAAGATGTACCCTCATCATTTTTTATTTTTGTTGGTGTTTTATTTTCCTTTTTCCCGATTTCCCTTCTCTTCTTCTCCTGTCAAGCTGCGCATTTACTAAACGCCATTTTTCCGATAAAAAATCGTTCAATGCAACTAAAAGGAAGAAAAAAGAAAGAAAAAAAAGGAAAAAATAAAAATATTAAAAAATAAAAAGAAAGTTTTTTAAAAAATTAAAAAGTTTTCTAATTCAAATTTACTAAACACATTTTTTCTATAACTATTTTTAAACAAAATAATTTTTTCTATTTCTATTCTCTATAACTATTTTTAAACAAAAATATTACCAAACGCATCTAAAAAACTTTCACGTGATCAGCGCCATGCCAATTCAATGGCCAAGATGTACCCTCATCATTTTTTATCTTCTTGTTAGTGTTTTCTTTTCCTTTTTCCCGATTTCCCTTCTCTTCTTCTCCTGTCAAGCTGCGCAGCCGTTGCACCAATGGCTACGACCTGCCATTGCCGAGAAAAACCTGGAGAAAATGTTCAATGCTGACGTGGGCGCATTTTTTTAAAATCCAAAAATAGATCGCCACGAATCGTATAAAAAACATAAAAACCTTTTTTTTTTCTCATCATCCTCCTCCATCACAGGCTCACAGAACACAATCCGTCCGGCCACCATCTCTGCCTGTTCCAGCGTCGGTTGGCCCCATCCAGATCTGGAACCGCGGAGCCATGGCGGTGACAGACCTGGTCAAGCCTCCAGATCTCGGCGACTACCTCCTCCAATAAGCTTGCACAAGCAAACCCGTCGTCGAGCTTCAGAAAAGCTGAGCGGCAAGCCTTCTCCAGATCTCGACCGAGCCATGGCCGAGCAACTCCTCTAAATCTCGGCCGAGCCATCATGGCTGAGTCTCAGAAAAATGCAACTCAGCCCTGGCCACAACAGATCTGGCTCCAAGGTCTGTCGCGGCCATGGCTTCGAGGTCTGCCGCGGCCACCGCCATGGCTTCAAGGTGTGTCGCGGCCATGGCTCCGCGGTTCCAGATCTGGTGGTGGCCGTGCCTCCAGATCTGTCATGGCCGTGTTTCACGGAAGGGAACTCGCCGGAGGGAACTCAAAAAGAGGACGACGGAAGGGGATACCAGGGAGAGGGGCTCCATGACTGCTCAAGTTCCCTACGGCTTGTGCGGTGGAGACGGCCGCACCGCACCGGATTCTCAAGGGGTTGGGCAGAGGGTGGTTGGATGGAGGAGTAGGCGGTGGCTGGATGGAGGGGGCAGGTGGACCGGAACTGCAGAGGAGAGGAGCGTGGGTGCAGAAAGTTAAAAATAAATGAATTTTTTTAATTTCACCTCAGCAGCTGACACGTTTCGATCTGTTACTGGGTATGAATTAAAGTGCGCACCACGTCAGCACAATAACAAACCGAGTATCTTTTCACTGACCTCCGCCGGACACGCACCAGCCACTGCCATCGTGCGTCTCTCTCCCTCTCAGTCTTTTTATTGGCACCTCTTTCAGTTTTGAGAGAGTGAGAGCGCCACAGCTAAAAATCGAAAAACGGAAAAAATAAAATGAGAGAAAACGACCACATCAATCCCATTTGTGCAAGTCATAAGCTTATTATACGAATATTAATTCAGTCATAATCCTTCTTCTTTGACCAATTTAGTCATAAATATTTTACTATTATAATCATTTCAACCAATTTTTTTTTTCTAAAATCTTGAACATTGACGTTCAATCGGACCAATTGTCCTATATGACCCCTAATATGGACAATTTTTTAAAAAAAAATTAATTTTCTTTTATTTTTCTTTTTTCCCTAATTTCCTCTACCGGCCACAGGTAAGGATTGTCATCGCTAGATCTAGCGAGACTGATGACCTCCTCTAGCCATTGCCAAGGCCTTAGTGATTGATGGAGGGAAATAGCAAAAGAAAAAGAAAAGAGAGAAAAAAAAAAAAAAAAATTCAAAAAAATCAAAAATCAACTGCGTCAAAGCCGACAACGCCACGTAAAATAACCGGTGTTCACATCAACGATTTCTAGTCAATCATTCGCAAATTGTCAAAATATTTATGACTAAATTAATCAAATTAAAAAGTTTAGAAGTAAATGGTTTAGCACCTATTTTTTTAGTAATCTTTCGTGATTTGTATTACCTAGCTTTTGCCACCGTTAAATCACCGCATATCACAAAATCCAAATTTGGTCCCACACATGAGGAAAAAAATTGAGCCCCCACCACCCTCGTTCTTCACATGAATTTACTCTACATTTAATATTTTTATGTCTTTCAAAATATCGCGTGACATTAATTTTAAGGTTATGAGAAAGCTTACAATGTTTTTTTTTTTTTTTTTTTAACAAAAGCTTACAATGTTTGATATTTCGTAATTGGTTAGGTGAACAATCCTGTGATATTTCGAGCATTCATAAAAATATCCCCATTGAAGTGTCATTATTACGTTTATTATCCCTATTGTGTTGTTCCAATAATATACTCTGACATAGACGCAGCAACTTTATTGGTCATAATTAAGGATGAACATGCATGGAGATAAATGTAAATAATTAGTGATTTCATATTAATTCAACCATAAAAACACATTAATTCCTGCAATAAAGGTCACGATGATTGTAATTACATAGCCTGCTAGCACTACATTAATTCTTTAATGTAACATTACCATGAAAGGATTTATTTATTTTATCTTTTTTTTTTGTCGGTCATTCTATTCCTATTCTAACGCTCACTCTTAGACTTTTGCCCTGCCTTTTTGTAGGGCGTGGGAATCGAAACCCACTCCTAAAACTATATCGTCCCCATTCCAACTCTTGAGAAGGTGAAATTCGAACCCCCCACCTCCCCCTTCCATGTTGAAAAGGTGGCCACTAGGGCAAACCCCAGTGGTTGGATTTCTTTATTAATTAAATGAATTTTCATTTGACTCTATCGTCTACATTCATACCAACGCAAACCCAAACAAGATGGGGAATTAGAATTTTCTTTCCTTCCTCCTTTTCTTCATGCGACTCCTAACTTGAATCATTCCAACAAAATTTATTTCCCAAAATATTCATCATGCTTCCATAAAGACATATCTCCTCCTCTTCTTCTTCTTCTTCATTCTCATAGACAAGAAAAAATATTCAGAAAAGAGAAATAATGAAATTTCTGTATATTTCAATAGATGTTAAAGAAGAGTATGCAAGAATGAAGATATACAAAATCAAAAGAAGAAATACATGTAATTATAATTGTCTTTAACATATGAAAATATTCTATAGAAAATTTTAAGAATTTATAATATAATATCACTAACCATTATACTCGTCTTATTCATAATAATCAATATCATCATCATCATCTTCCTCGAGACATAGTGATCAAAATTATCATCATCATCATCTTCCTCGAGACAGGATTCCAAGTCATTCACTATAGTCATCTTCGTCTTTTTCCTCATTCGCCGTCCTCTGCATCTGATTGCTCCTCTCACTTTCAATCCTGTTCATGATCAAGAACAAAAACTTATATTCATAAAGAGCCACGACTCTAGCACTATAAAAGCTTAGCTATGTTCTATGAGGTGAAACACAATGCACGCATGCTCACACACACATACCGTGCCTATTTGTTATTGGCACGTGTATCAAACTCGGTGACTAATACCTTCACTATAATTGGCACGGTCGGTTGCATATTTTGAAACTATGCTTGACTACAGTTTGCATTTTAACCAATGTGATTACTTCCAAGTTCTCGATATGCTGCAGTCCGTAGATCCTCTCCAGGTTCTCGCAGTCCTTGATTTCCAAGTCTGCAAGGCACCGCATTGCATTTGCCTGTATAGTCCACCGGGTCAGGCGCAGCTTCCACAGTTTCAATACACGAAGGCTCGGAAATGTTTCTTTTGAAACGGTCAATTCATAGCCATCGTATGAGCCCGCAAATAATCGAAGAGTGGTCAAATGTTTCAGCTTCCCCAGGACTCCCATCGGATCTTCATCTAGTCTTGACATGGACAAGGTTAGCACTTTTAGGTTTGGAGGAATGTGCGACTCCAACAAGCTTTGCCCGCCCAAACGTCCGAGGAGGTACAAGTTGGAAAGAGACTCGAGCCTGCTCATGTCACTCATTTCATTGTCTTCCCTACTCGAGTCAGATGAATCCTTCCATTGCAGTCGGAGATATTTAAGCATCTCTAGATTCAATATATGCTTGATTGCTTCTGACACCTGCGAGCCCCTCCACGTTAGAGCCAGCTTCCTTAGGCTTGTCAACTTGCCCAGCTCTTCCAACATGTCACTCCCAGCTCCTACGTATAAGCCCCAAATGGTTTGGATGTTGCAGTTCAATGATTTCTTGGAATCCAAGTTCACCTCGGTCATGTAAAGGTGTTGCAGATTCTTTGCCCCCCAGATTGAATCTGGCAGATCGGATATGTTAGTGTACTTCAGATCCAAAGTTTCCAGGAGCGACAATTGCCCCATCGACTTCGGAAGCCTTTCAAGAAGAGTCCATCTCAGTCCCAAGTACTTTAGGTTCGGCATTATCTTGCCAAGCTCCTCCGGAAGCGAAGGCTTGTAGACACCCTCAAGATCAAGTACCTTCAGCAACCTCACGTTCCTCTTTGGCACAACCTGTTTAAGTAAGGCCGCTATATCTCCGGCCCATGTCCGTAGCTTCATGGTGTTGAATGACACATAGGAACAAAGTTGGACGCTGAATGGCATGGCGTGGGCGTACATTCTTTGCTTTAGCTCAGCGGGAATGATCTCCATGTGTGCTTCTTGTGCATTTGTTTCTGAGTGCTCTCGTCCTGCTTCCGGCACATTTATTTGCGCCTTCGCTTCTCCTCCTCCAGAAATGTCCCTATGTATGGCTACGCGTGGGGCATCGAAATTTCCTTCATCATGAATAGAATGGTCATAGATCTCGAGGAATCTTTCATCCTTAGCTATCTGATAAAGGACATCGTACAATGATCCAGGCAAGCGGCACGATCGGGCACTCCCGTCCCATTTCTGTCGAGCTACTTGGACCATGTGTCTAGAGACCAGATTCTCGAAACATTTCTCTGCACTGTTCTCCAACATTGAAGATACGAGATCTTCAGCTGACCAGAGTCTGAAGAGCCTCCTTGTGGGAATCTCAGATTCCTTAGGGAACAGAGTCAAGTACAGAGCACATTTCTTTAACCCTTCTGGAAGGTCAATAACACTCAAACGCACAACATCTTCGAGTGTATGGGGAAGCTCACTGGTAGGCAGATTCGCTAGCTCGGTGCATCTATCTGACGGTGTGGCAGATAAAAGTCCTCCGAGTAGAAGGATCTTTGGGGGAGAACCACCCGATATGCTGAGAATCGTCCCTTTTAGATGGAGGAGTCCCTCGGGCGGATTGACCGCATTGAAATCCCTGCTGCATTCTTCCAATAACATCTCGCTCTCTTTCTGGTCAAGGGGGCTCAACTCGAGATGCTTGGAATACCAGGGATCGATGGAAGAGGGTATGTTGGGGTTACGAGTCGTGACGATTACATTGCTCCCGTTCCTTGAGTCCGCAAGCGCCATCATGAGCTCGTCCATGACATGGAGTTCGCACAAGTCATCCAGGACTATTAGATAACAGCAATCCATCAGGACTCGTAGGAGCTCATCGGACAGCTTTTCCTTGTCCATACGATCCACGTCTCGCAGTTTCTGGACCTTTAGCTGCTTGAGCAAGTCGACCATGAGACGAACTAGATTAGGCTCCGGCCCAACCCGAACCCAAGCACAGCAGTCGAAATGATTCTTAACGTCTGGTCGGTTGAAGACGCTCCTCACTAGAGCTGTTTTGCCGATGGCTTCCTCGCTAACTACCGAAATCACTCTCAGGTTGGCATCTTCGCCTTTTTCATCGATCAACTGCGACACGAGATTTTTGGCAAAATCTTCGCGACCCACGATATGGTACTCATCCTTCATCTTCCTTGCGCGGGGCAGTGTGCTTGGTAGCAAAGACTTTGTCTTGGGTCCGCTCCTTGTCTTCTCGGAGCCGACAACGAGAAAACGACGAGATGGGCAAGACAAGGAGCTGATCAAAGAAGTCTGCGCAACACAAGCAGGCTCAAGAAAACGAGATCGCGTGCCAGGGAATGGAGGCTCGCGATGCTGGCCGTTCGGTTTCGAGGCGCTCAAGCCTCAAGAAGAGTGATTTGTGTATGACATTGGAAATGGCCAATTCAGGGGGGAGATAAGGAAAAGGAAAAATTGGAGTGTCTGAGCTTGAATGATTTGGGGAAGAGGGGTGTTTTGATGGGGAATTGGCACCAAGCAAGCTTTTTTATAGGAGATGTCGATCCCCACCACCAGCTTCTAATTAAAGAATTACAGCATCCCCAACTCTCACGGACACGACGACGTACACAAGCCGACCCACCTGCCCACGTCTACTTTTCAACATCATCAATGCAAATACCGAAAAGCCCATCTTTACTGTTTTGTTGGGAAATGTGTTGTAATGAGCAAAATCAAGAATTTCAATTTGTCAATGGGATGTCCATAAAAAAAATATAAAAAAAATAAAAACCACATACATTTAAATGCATATCTGCTTTGTATTTTCAATGTCCAAATTTCTGAAATAATCTAAATTACCTAAAAACATTTCTATTTCTATGTATCTACCGACACGTACGGCCTTTCATATTTCTCTCTTATCCTAAATCAATTTTCATTCTTCTTTTCCAAATGGAGAATTACCAAAAAAGTCCTAAACCTATTGTAATTGTGCTAATTCAGTCCAAAACTTTTTTTTAGTCAATTTAGTTATAAACCTTTTACAATTATACTAATTCAATCCATATGACTAAAATTGGCAGATTGGACCGACGTGGACACCGATTGTTCGGCGAATGCTAACGTGGCATTTTTAAAAAAAAATAAAAAAAATTTTCAAATTTTTTTAAAAATTGAATTTTTTATTTCTTTTATTTCTTTTTTTTTTCCTATCATCTTCTTCGCATCCTAGCCGGCCGGCACCGGCCGGAGGTGGCGAGGTTCGCCCTGCCGGCCGGAGGTGAGGGCCGGTGAGCTCAACCTTGCCGACCACCGGCGAGGGCAAGACCCCGACCCGCCTCGTCGGCCATTGGCGAGGCCGAGGCAGAGATCTCAAATCTGGCCGGAGGGGAGGAGTTCTGGGCAAGGGAGTTCCAGATCTGTGAAGAGGGGCCGAGAGAGGAAGAGAAACTAGAGAAGGGGGCCGATCCGAGCAGGGAAGGAGGTGCCGTCGACACCGCCCGAACCCATTGACACCATCGCACCTGCACTAGATCTCCGCCGCATGTCGTCGCCGCCGCCCAGCATCTCGCTTCAGCATAGCCCCGACGCTGTCCCGAGACAAGTCCTTGCTGTCTGTCGCTGTTGCAGCAGCTGACGCCATCTCACTGACCAGCAACGCCGCCGTGTTGTATCCTCGCTAAGGATAGGTGACAAGCTACCGCCCGATGCGTTGTCGCCATTGTCTTCCCCCGAAACCCTATCGGCCGCCACGTCTCGGTCACGATTGGCCGAGCGTACTCCACGCTTACTACAACCGCACCGCGTGCCCTGTCGCCGTTCGCTACGTCACCACCGCTCGGTCACTTCAAACAAGAGAGAGAGAGAGAGGGATAGTCACCCGAAGATTCTCCGGTTGAGGAGGTCACCTCACCGCTTGCTCGGAATCGTTCTCTCTCTCCGCCTCAATCTGTGCCTTGCGATTGTGCCTTCGGAGTGCAAGAGAGCTCGCGGCTTCCGATCGCCGCCGCATTGTGGACGGCGGGCGAGGTCGCCTCGCCGGCCACTGGCGAGGTCGACCCTCGCCTTGGCCGGGCAAGGCCTCGCCGGACCGCCAAGGGCCGAGCTCGCCAGATTTGGCGGGGCCTCGCCCTCGCCGGTGGCCGACAAGGCTGACCTTGCCGGCCGGCCAGAGGCAAAGAAGATGATGGGGAAAAAAAAAGAAAAAAAAATTCGAAAAATATTAAAAATTTCGAAAAAAAATTAAAAAATTCGATTTTTTTTTAAACTACCACATTAGTGTTCGCCGGACGACCGGCATCCACGTCAACGTTGGCTAGCCAATTTTGGCCGGATGGACTGAATTGGCATAATTGTAAAAAGTTTAGGACTAAATTGGCCAAAAAAAAAAAAAAAAAGTTTAGGACTGAATTGGCACAATTGCTATAGATTTAGGACTTTTTTCGGTAATTCTTCCCTTTTCCAAATAAGAAGAAAAACCTAAATTATGTCTTATCTTTGCACACCAAAAAAAAAAAAAGGATTAATCATAAGCATGACTAATGGATTAATCACAACATCATATTTTTGGGTTTTTGTTTTTTCATTATTAACATCAAAGTGTGCTGTCTTTTACACTAACTATTCAATTTCTCACATCGTCTCAAATTTTCCGAATTTCTTTTAATAAATAAAATATTATCCTCATCCATTAGTATCACAACACGAAAAAAAAAAATATATTAACAAAAGAAACTCTAAGCCTTCTTTGCTAAACGGAGCAATTATAATTTTCCGAGAAAGTGACTTAAACTTAATAAGTACATAAGACTTACATAATCTTCACTGAGTTTCTAGATACTCAAGTCTCCATGTTTGTGTCCCTAGATTATTAAAAAAAAGGAAAAGGGACATAAATTCAAGGAGAAGATACAAATTCCAGGGGAAGATGCCTTTTGCTCCCTCGAACTTTATCTTTGAAGTTCATTTCATGTCCCTTCAACTCATACTTCTTCCATGGCTAAAGGGAAACTAAAAAAGAAAAAAAAATCCAAATTTTTCATAATTTACATAAGGTTATCTCGAATCCCTATTGATTTCTTTGCCTGAATCTCATTGAGTCGAGCTTAGACAATTGCTTGTTCCTCCAACCTATTGTTTTGAAAACCAATCCTCAATCCTTGTTTTGAGCACATTCAAGGAGGGAAAAGTATCAAAAAAATCATAAACCTATTACATTAGTACTGATTCAGTCATAAACTTTTTAATTAGACCAATTTAATTCTAAATATTTTCATATTAGTACCAGTTGAGTCTATTTAGCTAATATAGACTAGAAATTGCTAATATATATGTCATCCGTTCTATGTGGCACGGTCAACAAACATGGACAACCCTATAAATTTTTTAATATATTTTCAAAGAATTTTTCAAATAATTTTTTTCTTTTTTTTTTTTTCTCCACCAACCTCCATGATGACCAATGACGGTCACCGGCTGCCAATGAGGGCGAGGGCCAAGCAAGGCTACCCCTTGCCAAATCTAAGTGAAGGGACCCTTGCCCAACCCTCACCTAGGTGAGGCCTCTCACCATCCCTAGAGGCTAGCAAGGGGCGACATCAAGGGATGGCAAGGGGTAGCCTCGCTCGGCCCTCACCAATGTATAGTAAGGGCCGATCCTCACTTGTGGCTGACAAGCGCATCCTCACCCTCGCCTTCGCCCTTGCAAGCAGACGACGACCTCTATTGGCCATCATGGAAGTCAGCAAAGGAGGGAAAAAGAGAGGAAAAAAAAATGAATGAAAAGAAGGAAAAGAAAAAGAAAAATATTAGTAAAAATTTCGAAAAAATCATTAAAAATTTTACAAGATAATCAATGTTGACGCCGGTCGTACCACATAGGATGATTAGCATCTACCACATATGATGATTAGCATCTATGTAAGCAATTTTGACCTAAATTGGCCGAATGAACTTAAATCAATACCAATGTGAATTGACCTAAGACTAAATTAGTCCAATTTAAAGGTTTAGACTAAATTGATATCAATGAAATAAATTTTAGACTTTTTTTTTACTTTTCCATATTCAAAGAGTATCAATATTACTACAACAAGGCAACCCAATTCCTCTTCGTTCAAGGAGTGAAAGCACATGCACCATGCGATATTGGGTGTAAATCTTACCACTCCACCAAAAATGATATCACCTGGTCTTATATTTTCGCGGTTTTTCCAAGTGTGTTTGACTTTAATAGCATACACCTACACCATTTGATGTGATTCGCCTCAATTTAAAACAGCAAAAGTCTCAGTCTCGCTGATTTTGAAAAACTGATTCACCTTTATCTAGTAGAAATAGAATGCATTGAAACAATAAGCACAATGCCACCTATAACAAGCAAAAGAACCTCAGGGGAAAATAGTCCAAAGAGACATGGATTCATTTTTGAGCAGCCAACCATACAGATACATACATAGAATAACTTATAGATGAAGGGAACAAATCGAAAAGGGTAACATGCATAGAGACGGCAAACATTGACGACTTCCGGGAGGTCATAAATTATCAATAATATATGTAGCTCAGGAAAAGTCCCTCTCCCTCCCTCCCTCCCTCCCCCCCATTTACTCAGTAAGCCTAAAACCAGGCATGTTGCTAATAATACATGAGCTACTGGGCGGCTGCAACATTTTGAAACTTCTCCCTCCCTCCCTCAGGCATGTTACTAATAATACATGAGCTGCTGGGCGGCTGCAACATTTTGAAACTCCTCCCTCCCTCCCTCCCCCTCTCTCTCTCTCTCTCTCTCTCCCATTTACTCAGTAAGCCAAAAACCAGCCATGTTACTAATAATACATGAGCTGCTGGGCGGCTGCAACATTTTGAAACTCCTCTCTCTCTCTCTCTCTCTCTCTCTCTCTCTCTCTCTCTCTCCATTTACTCAGTAAGCCAAAAACCAGGCATGTTACTAATGATAGATGAGCTGCTGGGCGGCTGCAACATTTTGAAACCCACCATCATATATTGCCTGGCTTCCACCAGCAACTCCCATACCCATTGCTGCCTGCTTGAGAGGATGCTGTCCTTGCATGAGAGGATGCATGCCGCCCATCTTGCTCATTGGTAATTGTCGCTCGTAGGCTAATAGTTCATCAGTAGTAAGGCCAGGTAATGGTGCCACTGCAACAGGGGGAGGAAGGGGTTTGGAGCTTGTTCCTGGGGGAGTAGGCTTGCTACCCCAGGAGCACTGCAAGCACAAACAAATCAGAAGTCAGCTTTGGTTCAATTAAAAACAACAGGAGGACGAAGTCTTGTATTGACTACCATTTTCACATGCTAGAGCCCCCTATCTATTTTTACCACTGCCAAGATGTGGGAAGCAATTATATCTTAAACCCTATGCCACGAAAAGCCCATTTCAATTATTGAAGAATAGAACACTTCACTTGTATTGCCAAAGAACCATGTCTTGTTGCCATAACGCACGCCACCTTTGCTTATCCTTTCCGAGGATAAGAGGTACAGCCGAACATGTGGTGGCACAACGTGCTGATGAAGTCATAGCTACAGCATTTACAGATTGAGTTCAAATCAAACTGTCCTAAGTCCAAAAGCACTAAGCTCATCCAGAAGGGTTTAGTGCAGTCACTAAATGCACAAAACTCAAAGATGGATTTAAATCTTGGTGAAAACAAAAATGAGGCCTTTGACCAAAGGTTAACTATGGGAAGTGGTCAGATTTACGATCAGGAAAAGGATAAAACTGCGGTATGTTCAACTTATATCAGTATCAGCATCTTTGACCAAAAAAAAAAAACTGATATCAGCATCACTCCAGTATTAATAATCTCCCACTACATTTTCTATGGAACAGATTACTTTTCAAACCATCAGCACTCTGTAAAATGAAAAGAACAGAAATGAAGAGCATTAGTAAAGAGTCCAAGAACACACCTTAATTTGTCTTCCACATAGAAGTGACCGAGTATTTCCCATTTGAATGGCCAATGCTGCTTCTGCATGAGTACTATACCTCACGAAACCAAATCCTTTATCTCTTTGGACCCGGACCTCCTCGATCACTCCAGCACCAAGAACATGAAATTGGCGATGGAGTTCAAGCTGAGTGACCTGCAAATTAAAATGACTGAGAATTTCCCCCAAAGAATTGGAGACAATCTCAAAAATGAGCCTTGACAGTCTCACAGGCATCCACACATATTTATAATGATTCAATTATAGCATAAATTTTGCTAAGTTATAAACGAACTTTCCAAGGTTGTATAGAGAACTAAACTTGAGCGACGGACATAAGGGAAATCTACATATGGTATCATACCCTATGGGGTAAGATGCACCCTATCATTTCAAAAGAAATAACACTTTTACACGTCATAGTTCACAAACCTACCTTCTAGTCCATAAGCTCCACATCTCTGTTAAATGCTCATCACCAAAAAATCTGAATACTTACAAGTGTCATTTTAATCACGTGAAAGGCCAAATTTAAATTTGCAATTGTCAGAGCCATTTTCCATATAAAAAGGTTGAACTTTGGTAGAATAAGCTCATCAGCTCTTCCTCTCTACTCATTCACGTACTCTTCACACACCCACTTGCTGAAATTCTCTCCTCTAAATAAGGCTCCAAGTATGAATTTATGTAGTACCAACATCAAATAGTATATGATAAGTCTAACAAAATAAATTAGTCTCAAAAAATTATTTCAGTATAAACCCACTCAATGTGGCTGCATTAATTATATTTAACTTAATCTAATACTATATATGTATCTTGGTGCAAAAGCAAGGGGACTATCAGTGTTGACATGCAGTTCTCTCCGAGTGACGTATGTCCCACTAACTAAACAAATCAAGAAAACATGTTTCACGGAATGAAGTATTCATTTTTTATTTAAACCATTCTTCAAAAACTAAAAACACTAATTAAGAAAATATGAAATTATCTAAGTAAAAGAAGCATCCTTCGTGCAAATTTAAAAAGAATCTTATTTTTAATAAACTACCAAAAAATATTTATGACTCTAAAAGATCTGAAAAGCTTGTATTTATATAGTTTTAGGAATTCGAAGTGGTCAGGATTAAAGAGAGGTCAAATCTTAAATACTGAAAACTGAAAATTTGGGGGGAAAAAGATCAATCCAAGTAATCTCTGATATCACTAGGTTTACTACTTAATTTTTCAACAACAATTATCATGTAAGCAAATTGAGTTCAAGATTTGCAGAACGAGATAAATAGGGTGGATGAAATTACAAATTAAAAAATTATTTCTCATACTTCTCCAAGAACTCTTTGATTCATGTGCAATCACCAATCCAATTATATGTAATTTCATTTAAAATTAATTAAAGCATTTTTTCACCTCCAATTCTAATTTGTCTTGTAATCATTGTCAAATTTTGTAAACTAAAATTATCTAAACTTTTTGTGAGATTTTGTCTCCTCATAATGCTGGCGCTCAAAGAGTGTAATACAATACATCCACATTTAGTTATTGTAAAAGTTAGCATCAAATTAACTAATGAAGACGAAAGGAATACAATTCAATCTGATATGAAGAAAACATGAAAAGAATTAGAACCCAGACTGCACTTTGATTTCTTCTTCATTTTATAGCAAATAATTTAGATCAGAACTAAAGTTCGGTCTAAATCCTTATCCTTTTCGTGAAATTCAATTTCTGGACCTTTTCAAACACTTGCTAGAAGTTTAAGCTATTTGAAAACAATAAAAGAGACCCATGCATAGCACGGGCTTCTTGACTAGTTATAACTAACGAAGAGCATGATGATAGTTGCAAAAATACACAGATGGTTGATGCTCAATAAACAGTTTCTTTTGATATAATTTTATTACTGGTCACAAAAGTAATAAAGCAAATATGGCTAATGTAGTAATGTCAATATGAAGATGTAAAGTGTAATTACAAAAACACACCACGCAAAGTTTACTGTCCCTCCAGTTCATGATGAAAATACCAGTTTTCCTACAGATAATCTGGAAAAATGCACTTTGATTTGCCCCTAAATTACTCAAAAATCTACCATATGGACAGCAGCACCAAAAGATAGTACAAAAAAGAGAGAGATTGGTCTTGCCTCTGAAGCTAAACTTCCTACATAAACAGTTGTATACTGAGGATTATTTTCCGGAGCATCACTGTTTGTAGCCTCCTTGCCATCCTCTGCAATGAAAAATATAGAGTAGATGTTCAGTGATTCAATCATGAGAAAGAAAAAGCCTATAACAGTTGATAATGCAATGCCTCAGGCAGTAAAACTTAAAATGCTTGCTCCTTCGAGCATAGCATATCAACCACGATGAATCCAAGAAAATTCTGTTTAAAAAAATGGCTAACCTGATGAGCCATTGGTTAGCTCCATCACACTTTTGGCATCAGAGCTTTGCTTATCTTCAATGCCACCAGCACCCTTTGTTGCCCAATTGCAATGTATCTGTCTACTGCCAAGCCATTTCCCTGAAATATAAAGCAAAGATAATTTGAGTTTACATGGAGACAGTAATAGGAACTAGCCATCATGTTATTACCAGGGAGGACCGTTCAACTTTCTGGCATGTCACTGAACCGCCGAACCGCTGAACTGCTGAACTACCACTATACTATCCAAAATAATTCAATTGTTGCCAACTTCTTACTAAGTCCAAATTTCTCGCAGAAAGTGATCCGTAATTGACCCACAGGGCCTATTAAATATGATGCATCATCCAAATCAACAGTAATCAATGTGCTCCCAAAATAGCAAACAAAAGACACCACCTCTTTGTCATTTTATTTTTGTTTTGCCATTGCGACAACAATGAGTGGACAACTGCATTGATATTGGTAAAAACTATGAATGGAACAAAAATGTATAGAAGTTTGGTGACAACCCCAAATTTCCTTTTCTTTTGGCAAAAGAGAACCGCATATATTTAAAAATGAAAAATAACTCAAGATTGAGGATCTCCCTTAATATCTTACTCCGAAGACATCAAGCCAATCTAGGGATCTGAGGGAAACAGCATGATTATGATCCAAGAAAAAGTTTCTCATGAATGAACTTGTTACTATAGACAAAAGATAAGAACAATGTCTGCAAGTTTCAATAGTCTGTTTAAGAAAATCTGAACTTCAGTATTAATGGTTCATCTGTTTCACTATTCCAATATCCAAGATAAAGGAGGCAATCTCCTTAACATGAGAACCATAAAACATGTGAGAGTGAGAAAAATCATTTGTTCAGAAGGCAGAACAGTCACCAGTCAAATCATTTATTGCACTCTGGGCATCCTGAACACAAACAGAACCACCACAAATTAACAGACAATCTTAATACTGGAGATTCAGAACAGCAGAATATATGTGTATAATGGATGTGGGACATATAAATGTAGGAAATGACAATAGCTTCAGGAGATTGCTATAAAGCACCTGTTGGTTCCTGAAAGAAACAAAGCCAAACCCTCTTGAACGTCCAGTCTCCTGATCCCACATGATCCGTGCATCTCTGTGTATTAGCACAAAGGTCCAATTTAATACCACATTTATTTGAACTTGACTGGCGAGAATGCATAATGCTATCATAATGTCTTTTTACTATGTCTTCTTTAATAGAAAGTTCACACTTTCAGATAAAAACCAAGATAAGGAATTTTTATCATTCCAAGAGTTTGAAAAAGATCTAGAGCTGTGGAGGGGGTCATCTGGTTCGCGTTCACTGTTCATCTCCTCTCCCAAGACAGGCGATCGTGCACTGTTCACGCCGACTGGTCTCCTGCTCGGCCTGAACGTCTCGGCCCTCCTCTTGCTCCGTTTTTTGGGGGGTTTTCTTCCCCTCACCTTCCTCCATCCTCCCTGAGAGTGGATCCGCTCGTGCTCACCCCAAAGACGAGATTTCCGCTGCCCTATTCGGCTCTTCGTCTTGCTGGAGCGGCTCAGGTTGGGTTCGACGGCCACCTGCGGGAGCTGCTCGTGCTTGGCTCTGGTTCGTGACCCACGGAAGCTGCTCGTGCGTGGGCCTTGCTCGACTCTGGTCTGAGGCGTCGGGGTACTCGGGCCTTGCTTGCCTCTCGCTCAGCCTTGGTTCGACGGTCACCGGAGGAGCTGCTCGCACTTGGCTCTGGTCGCGACCCACAAGCTGTTGTCAGAGACGGTCGCCTACGGACGTCTCATGCTGAAGTCCGCTCGGCTCTGGTTCGAGACCACAGAACCCTCCTCTTCTATGGAGCGCCTTTTGGCTGGTATATAGAGGGTTGATTGGTTGAAGATTCTACGGGGCTCAATGGCCTCTTCTTCGGCGGAACCTCAGCTAGGTGGTGATAAGGGGAAGGGGCCGAGTTCCCCTCCTCGCAAGGCTGTAGACCGACAAGCTGGTAAGTCGGGCCAGCAATCCCGACCCATAGGAGGATCGTGCTTGATAGGGGATGGCTCGAGCCGTGGGCCGAACTCTCGGCCTATTCGGGAAGGTTGATCTCGGGGACGAAGTCGAGTTCGGGATCCAACTAAGAGGGCACTGAGCAAGCCAAGCTCCTCAAAGCCTCCTTAAGCCCAATCGTGGGCCAATGTGGCGCGATTGGCCGCAAAGGGCTACGAGTTATCCTATAGTCCTCCTGCTGCTGTTGAGGGAGAGAAAGCGGTGGTAAATCTGCCGGGAGAAGTGCTACAAGCTGCGGATCCCAAATGGAAGGAATTCTTGGTAGGTTATTTTATTGGGAGGAAACTTCCTTTTCAGCTGATTGAACAAACTTTGAAAAATATGTGGGGGACAAAGCTAGTAGATATGCTGGCTGATGATCAAGGCTTCTACTATTTCCATATCCCGGACCCGGTGTTCCGGAGGAAGATCCTAGAGGAGAGATCGATCACTGTTGCTCGGATGCCCCTCATTTTGCAACAATGGAAACCTCTTATGGAGTTAAAGAAAGCTAAACAAACCTCAGTTCCGGTGTGGATAAGACTCAGGAACCTCCCCCTTGACTTGTGGTCTGCACCGGCGATTAGTGCTATAGCCAGCTCCGTTGGCAATCCCCTTCATGTGGATCAACGTACCGAGAATACGAGGATGATTTCCTTTGCTAGAGTATGCGTGGAGATCCAGGTAAATCGGCCGAGAATTTCGACGGTTGAAGTGAATGTTGATGGAGTCATTAGACCCATTGCTGTGGATTATGAATGGAGACCCCTTGAATGCTCCAAGTGTGGAGTTTTTGGACATAAATGCGATGCTGCCCCTCCCCCTGTTTGGCCTCTTCCTGCTCCTATGGCAGATGATCGGCCCCTTAACTAGCCTTCCGATGACTCTGAAGCCCCGGAGCAGGGCTGGAAGTAGGTGACGAGAAAGAAGAAAAAGGCTCAACAACCTTTGGAAGGGACGCCACCCAGGTCAGTCAGCCCGAGCGAAGGAGAGAGGTCTTTGAAGCTCAAAACTGCAGCCGTAGAGAAGAGGCTACCTGGTACATACTCACGCAAGCCCCCTAGGGGGTCGTTGATCATCTTGGAACAGGTTCATACTGCTCCAACTACTTCAGTTGAAGATATCACCACTTCGGTGTCGGAAGACACTACGGTGCCCCGACCGAAGATTGTAGGGAGTCCAGACATCTCTTTTTCGGAGGATGATCTCCTCTCCCCTGTTCCTTCACCGAAGGCATCTGTAGAGGACAAGAGGCCTGTTGAGACGCCGGAGCCTCCTCAAGACAAGCTGCTTGACATTGCCCCGGATCCTCCTCCTTCAATGATCCAAGCAGCCCCGCCTTTACTAGGCGTAGCACCTCTAGAAGGAGGTAATGCTCTGACGCTCTTCTTTTGTATATATATATAGGTTGCTGGAATATTAGGGGGCTTGGTGCCCCTATTAAACAAGCAGAAGTGAGGAGCTTTATCTTGACGAACCGGTTGGCTTTGATTGGGGTAGTTGAGACTAAAATTCCTCATAACCTCTTTAATGACATCTCTGGGAATTTGATATCGAATTGGTGTTGGCGGGCTAATTCTGAGTACTCTAATCGGGGTAGGATCTGGGTTGGTTGGGATCCTACCGTGGTTTCCTTTGAAGTTTTATCGGTCTCGGATAAGATGATTCTTGGGAAGCTTTGCTGGATGGAGACCGGAGTGGCCTGCTATGTCTCTTTTATCTATGCCGATTCTTTTTCTAATCGTCGTCCTCTTTGGGAGGATTTGGTGGCGAGAAGCTATTTTTTTGCAGGATATGCCTTGGCTTGTTTTGGGAGACTTTAATGCTATAAAGGATCCCTCTGATAGACTGGGTGGCTCGGACCTTTGGTTGCCGTACTTCGATGAATTTCGACAGTGTCTGGATCAGGCTGAGCTAGATGACCTTTGTTATGTGGGGTTTAGATATACTTGGTCGGCCTCTTCAGGGCCCTCTCGAAAGATGAGAAAGATTGATAGAGTACTGGTAAACTCTTGTTGGAGCCAGGTTTTTTCCATTTCGGAAGCATCCTTCCTTGCGCCTGGGATTTCTGACCACTCACCTATGGTGGTTAAAGTGGAGAACCCGATCCTCCGTAAAAGGCCGTTCAAGTTCTTCGACTTTTGGATGCAAAGACCCGGATTTTGACTCAATTGTGAAGCAAGTTTGGGAGAGTCCGGGATATGGAGTGCCTATGTTTAGGCCGGTGCGCAAACTAAAAATCTTGAAGGGTCGGCTCAAGCAGTTGAATAGAGATTCCTTTGCCAACATCTCCGAAAGGACTTCTGATGTGAGGGAAGCTTTAAAGCAAACTCAAGTTGACCTCCTTAATGACCCCACTAGCATGGTCCTTGCGGACCTGGAGAAGGTGCAGTGGCGTACTTTAGTGGAGCTTAGGTCTCATGAAGAGTCGTTCTTTAAGCAGAAAGCTCGTATAAGATGGCTCAAGGAAGGTGACCGGAACACAAAGTTCTTTCACCAATATGTCAGTAAGAGACAACTAAGAAACAGAATCCTCTCTGTGGTAGATTACTCAGGTAACCAAATTACTGAGCCTCTACTGGTACAACAGCATTTTGTGGAGCATTTTCGTGATCTCCTTCTACCAAGGATGGAGCTGAACACCCCTCAAGTATCGGAAATTCGGGAGGTTATCCGCTCTCAGCTGAATGATGACCAGATTACCTCGCTTGCTCGTCCTGTGACAGATCTTGAGATTCGAGATACTCTCTTTTCTCTTGCCAAGGGTAAGGCACTAGGACCGGATGGCTTCACGGTTGAGTTCTTCAAGGAGAATTGGGATACGATGGGTCAGCTAGTCACGGAAGCCGTGCAGGACCTTTTCACATCGGGGAGGCTTCTCAGAGAAATCAATAACACCATTTTGGTCATGGTTCCGAAGGTTCCCAATGCGACTACCGTTGATGACTACAGGCCTATTGCTTGTTGCAACACGGTCTACAAGATTATTACTAAAGTGTTGGCGAATAGGGTTGCAGCAGTACTAAAAGACCTGGTCAATCCGGCTCAGAGTGCCTTCGTAAAGGGACGACGAATCAGAGATAATATTCTCTTGGCGCAGGAACTTTTCTCAAAGTTCCATGTCGAACCCTATTCTCCCAAGTGTGCTATCAAAGTCGACTTCAAAAAGGCATATAATACCGTGGATTGGCAGTTTCTCGAGAGTGTACTGCTTGCTTTTCGATTTCCTGATCATTTGGTTCACTTCATCATGACCTGTGTGAGGACTCCTCGGTTTTCCATCGCGCTGAATGGGGAATTACATGGTTTCTTCCCTAGTGGGCGAGGCTTACGTCAGGGAGACCCCATCTCTCCCTACTTATTCACGTTGATTATGGAGGTGCTCTCTGGGATTCTTGGGAGATGCTCGCTACAGCCGAATTTCAGATTCTACTGGAGATGTAAGTCTACGTGCCTCTCGCACTTGTTTTTCGCGGATGACGTATTCCTATTTTGCGAGGGCCACCTGCCATCCGTGAAGCTTCTCAGGGATGGTCTTCATATGTTTTCTTCTTGGAGCGGACTCTTCCCAAACCCAAGAAAAAGCGAGGTGTTCATCTCGGGAGGCTTGCCAACTTTAAAAAATCAAATCCTCCTGGAGCTTGGCTTTGTTGAAGGTAACCTTCCAGTCCGTTATCTTGGGGTTCCAATCATTACATCGAGGCCCCGGAAGGTAGATTACGTTGAGCTTGTGAGACGCATCACCTCCAGAGTGCAATCCTGGACTCATCGGTTTCTTTCTTTTGCTGGCCATCTACAGCTGATCAGGTTAGTCCTCCATGCCATCCAGGCTTTTTGGGCGAGTGTCTTTATTCTTCCCGCAAATCTTGGACCAAATAGAGCGGATTCTCGACAATTCCTTTGGAAGGGACCTGAGTTGGGCAGGGGAGGTGCCAAAGTCTCCTGGGAAGATGTATGCCTTCCTAACATGAAGGGAGGTCTTGGCATCCGGAGATTGCGTGAGTGCAATAAGGCGGCCATGCTCAAGCATATCTGGAATTTATTTCCAGATAAGGAATCGTTATGGTGTAAGTGGATCCACTCGACCTTCTTAAAAACCAAGAACTTTTGGGTAGTTAAAAAGCCAACCTGCTGCTCTTGGGCGTGGAAGAAAATCTTACAACTCGGGACCATTGTCGGCTTCACTTCCACTTTGGAGGTTAGGCGATGGCTTATCAACTTCACTGGTTCGATAATTGGCATCCCGGGGTCCTTTGAATTTATATTTCACAGATCCCCTCATCTATAGCTCCGATCTCTCTAGGGAGGCTTTGGTTGCCGATCTCTTCTCAGAGGATGGACGAGCTATTAGATCAGAGATTGAGTCTTGGGGTTCGCCACTTCCTTCCTTGTCTGGAACCCAAGATCGATTCTGTTGGAGAGAGGACTCGACGGGCTTGTTCTCGGTGGCCTCGGCTTGGGAGACCTTGAGGAGGAAGAAGGCCAGAGTCAATTGGCATTACTTCATTTGGAGTAATGCCATCCTGCCTCGATACCAACTGAACCTGTGGCTCATCACCAAGAGAAGATTACCTACTCGCCTCTTCTCATGTCTTATGGTAGGATTGATGATGCTTACTGCCCTTTTTGCAACGAGGTGCCTGATTCAATCAATCATCTCTTTTTTGGTTGTCGCATTACCTCGAGTATTGCCTTTTTTTGGGCTACTAGATGCAATCTCCCCTGGATCAATAGGACTTGGGAAGAGACTCTCAGTTGGGCCATTACCTTGCTCGGCGGCAAAGAGTTTTATAAGTGTGTTGCCCGGTTCTCCTTTGGGGCACTGTGTCACATCATTTGGAGAAACAGGAACAATATTCTTTTCAGAGGGGAGCCGTTATCTATTTCAGCCATGAAGAAGCACCTCCTCAAGGTTGTGAAGGATAAGGCCCTTACCTTTAAGAATGTAGAGGACTCTCACAGGAATAGGCGGATGCAACGCTCGTGGGATGTGGACCCCATTATCTTTGCCTCCTATGATCATAGGCTGACTTAGGTTTTTCGATGGTTGTTTAGGTGTCTTTTAGCCAGGCTTGTTTGCCGTTGGCTTTCTGTTGGTCGTTTTGTTGCTTGTCCGCGGCTTCCTTTCACTCTCAATGAGCGTGTTCATTTTGAGTGTAAGCTTTTGGAGCCGTGTTGTTTGTACAGTTTGACCCATATCAATATATATTACTTACCTTTACCCAAAAAAAAAAAAAACCAAGATAAGGAGATGTGAAACTTAGAAACAGCTGGGATAAACAGAAAAGCATGCAAACAACATGGGATCAGTCACCTCAGCACTGAGGTCACCAACAAAAATGTTGTAATGGCCTACACTACCAAAAAGTAGTTATGTGAAGCATCGATGAAAATATGTATTGTAACTATAGTAGATCAAGAACCAGGGCAAACTTGAAGTGTACTCTCTCTGACCACTGGCATATGCCCAATTAACTTTGCTGGGTTGCCCAAATCTGCAAGCCATGTATGGGACAAGCTCAACAAAAACAGAGTGATTCAATGGCATGAATGCTCGAGGTGAAATTGCAACATCGGGAACTAAAAATCCAGTATAGTTTCTACTCACAGATGCCTTCCATTCAGAGAAAGAATTGCAAGAGCAGCAGATCCTTGATCAAAGTAGTGAATAAACCCATAGGACGGCTGTGTAAAGTAGGGAAAACAGATTGTTAGCAATAGATGACATCCAAGCAAGTGAAGCAACAGATCCTATCATTTCTTTTCCAGGTGCTTCAGCAATTTAAAACCCAAATACAGAAATTATATCTTTTAAATTGAAACTTATACCTTCTCCTTTCTAATAAGTTTACAGCCCTCGACAGGACCTGTACTAGCAAAAACCTCTTGAAGAAGTGGTTCTGTCACCTGAGTATGAATGTTGCCCACATAGCTGCATTATACAACGAATATAAAAAACAATAAGTTTGTGACTCAAGAATTCCGAAACAAAAAACGAACTCCTAGTGTCCTGAGTTGTATTCAATCAAAGATGAGAGAAAACCCATAAGAAATTTTCGGTGCATCTCCGAGTAAAAGTGGTAACATCAGAACATTTCCAACTCAGTGAGCATATATGAGCAATTATCCACCACAAAAATCTGAGCCTTACATAGCTACTCAATTTGAGGTAACCAAAGAAATATGATAACCAATAAACAGGCGATTGAAACAGAGAAATGGAAATAAAAGTAATGAAGAAAGTATAGACAAAGACTCACACACTGTGACAAGTACTCCGATCAAAACCAGGAGGCAAATTTCCACTTGTGATCGGTTCTATCTGCGGAACAATAAGGGCAAAAGAAAATTCAAAAGAAAGAACCAACAAAGTAGGTAACATTGCTTTGTTTGAGAGTATATAAACCAAGGACAGAGAGATATCATGTTAACATTTAATTAAGCAGGAAAAGATGAACCAAGATACGTGCAAAAAATGATCTACAATGGGCAAGCCGAGATCAAAAAGAAGATTAACAGAGAAAGTCCAACAATACAGCCATTCCAAAGAATCATGATATATGTTACGTATAAAAAGGTAATGTGGTCTATTAGAGGTATAGAAGGGTAAAGTGGTCTTTAGGGCTTTAGAGCTTTTTTTTGTTGCTGATTACTTAATGTATATATAGATTTTTATTGAATAATACAATACAATTTTTCCCTTTACAATATACAGACTAAATTACACCATTAAAGCAATAATAGTGAGCTGTAGTAACCAGCTTCTAACATCAAGTCCCAACAAAGACCTTCTGTGATGTAGTCAGGATATTCTTTAACTTTAATGTGTATCTCAAGCATTAATCAAAATTTTCAAGAAAGAATGACTTAGCGCCTGGCAGGAGTTTCGCAAAAAGGATAATCCAAAAGTTTCCAGGAACAGAGAAAGACCAAATATTCAGACTAAATGCACTAGACATGGAATAAAACAAAAACCTCAATCAATTATCATTCTTAAGAATATATTCTATGGAAGTATTCCTTATTTTCACCTCTCCTCACATAATGATGACCTCAAATACTTAAAATTTAAATATTTGCAACATTTGCTCCTTCAACCTATGCCTTGCCACACAATAGCAATTTATCGTGCCTGCACATTACAACATCTATATGTGAACTTGTCAAATCTTATCAATACTGCATTACAGGTAATTTCTGAACAAATATAATTCCGGCCCATCATTACCATATTTGCCGTGATCCAATCTTATTCCTGCCACCAGCCCCAATCCCTGAAACCCATTGTCCTCTTCCGCTAGCTTTTTACCTTGTTCATGCTCATTATCAACCGGATGCCTCAAATCCCAAGATGCCACATGCCTCACCACATAATTCACCATCCCAATCTTTGCATCATTCACCCATGACCCATGATTTTTTTCATCTCAACAACAGGAAAATTCTCAATAAGTCCTTTTTACTTTTGCTTGACTAATCATCAAAAGTTTCTCGTACACCCTATCTAAAGCAACCCTACAAAAACAACAGCCATGTATTTAAAAGAAGTACAGGAAGACAGATGAATATAGAAGGAAATACGTCCCTATCCTGCTTAAGGGAATATTCACAGAGATTTAATGGAATTCAAAAATTTCGCCAAGCATAATGTCTTGGAGAAAAGAGAATATTTTCTTATTTTCCTTGTTAGTAAAATATTCTTTTAAGTTCCATTTAAACCACTTGAACAGAGGCTTCTCCATTCTCTCCTTTAGAATGTAAGGTAAAAGAGCTGAAGCTTAAATATACAACAGCAAGTCCATCAACTCAAGATATTCACCCAACCCTCATGAAGTGGATTAATGGGAGATTAAATAAGCTTGCACAGCCAAAGAAAGGTGAAATGACATCACGGCCTTCTTACAGTGGCTGTAGAAGTTCCAGTCTCAGAAAACTATCAAAAGAAGAGTCTATGGTCAAGTAGCAGTAGTTGACCTTAACCAGATAGAAGCTTGTAAGTTGTAATATAAGTGGTCATTTGCTCTCATTATTCCTAGTATCTCAAGGGAGTTAGAACAATTTACAGGCCACCCCATAAACTGAAGCTGGAAAAATAAATAAATTTTCACGTTGAGCAATTGAATGTCTTTCAAAAGGGTCGAAGATCAGGTTTGGACCCTGCAGCATACCTTTAAGTCTTAATTGCTTAAGGTTGTGTTCTTCCATCATGTCTAGCATGATCTAGTATTGTTCTTAGACTTTATCCGAATATAAGCATTCCAAGAGAAAGAACCCAAAACAGAATTATTTCCCGATAAAAGAAAAGGCCAACAACAACGGCTACTCTTTTACCAAAAAAAAAAAAAAAAACAACGGCTACTCTCACTAGAATCACCACCTAATGGGCGATCGGCAAACTCTACAAACTGCACATATCACTCGTTTTCTGATATATGGAACTGAAGAATGAAAGACAAGAAGCTGCACCTCATTTCTGGCCTTCTTTCTGATAAGCAACATCCTTAAAAAGATGTCTAACGAAGAAATCGCAACTACACAACACAAACACTCAAGGGTATCCAAGGACAAGCACTGCAAGACCCTAGCTGCAAAAAGATTAAACAAACAAACCACTTCCTGCGACCTCAATCCCTCGTTTGACAACACAGCCCGACCCCGCAAGACGACAAAAATCAGATTGCGATCAAACTGTTCACGCTCCATCATCTTCCTCGGATCAAACAACCCCGAACGTCCGGAAGCATCGCGATTGAGACGCATCCACCCAAACGATCGAAATTTCCACGCCTCGCGAAGCTCCGAAGCAAAAGACATCAAACACGCGAGGAACCTGAGGAGGAGCCAAGAGGCCGGGGTGGTAGAGCGACTACTGCTGCCTGCAGAAGGGCTTGCTGCAACAACGCCTCTTGCTGCTGCTGCTGCTGCTTCTTCTTAGAGAACTGTTTGATCCACCACCCCTATGCTTCGAAAACCAATCTTCA
Organism: Eucalyptus albens; assembly: GCA_014182695.1. Lineage (NCBI taxonomy): Eukaryota > Viridiplantae > Streptophyta > Magnoliopsida > Myrtales > Myrtaceae > Eucalyptus > Eucalyptus albens. The sequence continues at coordinate 37,320,441 of CM024655.1, forward strand.
GTCCTTGTTCCCGGCACATCCTGGGAGTGTAAAGTACCCAAAAAAAAAAAAAAAAAAAAAACCTATCAATTTTATCTTAAATATTTTAATTAAATCAATTTCATTCAAAATATTTTTCGTATTTATACCGATCTATCTATCAGAAATTATTAATGTAGACACCATCCGTCCAACATGGCACGATTGATGTTAAGTTGAACAGTTTTTAAAAAAAAATTTAATAATTTTTTCTTTTTTTCTTTTTTTTTTTTTTTCTTTTCCTTCACCAACCTCCATGATGACAAACAGAAATTGCCGAAGTATGAGGATGCCCTCGCCAAATCCAACGAGGGGACCCTCGCCATCCCTAGAGGCCGACAAGGAGTGGCATCAAGGGATGGCAAGGTGACCTCATCGAAGGACGGCAAGGGCTGGTCCTCACTTATGGCTAGTGAGGATGTTTAGGGTCTTGCAAAAAATTAATAAAAATTCCAACAATCATTAAAAATTTTATAAAATTGTTGTCGTTAGCACCAGTTGTACCATGTAGGACAGCCGATGTGCACATAAAATTTTTGGTTTAAATGGGCTGAATGAACTCAATTAATATCAATGTGAAAAGACTTGAAATTGAATTGATCAAATTAAAAATTTTAGTACTAAATTGATATCAATGTAATAGATTTAAGACTTTTTTTTTTTTATACTTTTCCTCATTCGAGTATCAATATTACAACAACCACCGCCCGCGGTGGCTGCGATGGTTTCGCGCTTTCTCCCCCATCGAGGGGGAGGGGTTCAAACCCCACGTCTCCATTGCGCGACTCACCCGCGGTTAGGTCTGTGGTGATGGCCCAGTTCGCCCGGGTTTGCCCCACCAGCTGCCGGCTGTTTGGGGGTTCTAGGGTCACAAAAAAAAAAAATTACAACAATGAGGCAGCCCCATTCCTCTTCATCTAGGGAGTGAAAGCACATGAACCATGTGACATTGGATGTAAATTTTACTACTCCACCAAAAATAAAAGTTGCAAGGGCTTACACTATCAATGCGCCTATAATGCCATCACTAGTGAGTCTTGTAGTTTTTCAAAGTGTGATTGACTTTGGTAGCATACACCTACAACATTTGATGTGATTCGCCTTAATTTAAAACAACACAATCTTGTTGGTTTTCAAAATATGATTCTCCTTAATCTAGTAGAAATGGAATGAATCCAAATAATAAGTGTAATGCCACCTATAACAAGCAAAAGAACCTCAGGGGAAAATGGTCTAAGCAGACATGGATTCATTTTTGAGCAGCCAACCATATAGATACAGAAATAGAATACCTTACAGATGAAGGGACCATATCGAAAATGGTAACATGCACAGAGACGACAAATTTAAGCGACTTCCTCGAGATCATAAACTCTCAATAATATATGTAGCTCAAGAAAAGTTCCTCTCTCTCTCTCTCCCTCCCTCCCTCTCTTTCTCTCTCTGCCCCTCTTGTTTACTCAGTAAGCCAAAAACCAGGCATGTTACTGATAATACATGAGCTGCCGGACGGTTGCAACATTTTGAAACCCACCATCATATATTGCTTGGCTTCCGCTAGCAAGTCCCAATCCCATTGCTACCTGCTTAAGAGGATGCTGTACTTTCATGAGAAGATGCATGCCGCTCATCTTGATTATTGCTAATTGTCGCTTGTGGGCTAATGTTTTAGCAGTAGAAAGGCCTAGTAATGATGCCACTACACCAGGTAGAGGAAGGGGACCGAGCTTGTTCCTAGGGAGTAGGGTTGCTATCCCGGGAGCACTATAAGCACAAACAAATCCGAAGTCAGCTTTGGTTCAATTAAAAACACCAGGGGGACGAAGTCTTTTATTAACTACCGTTTTCACATGCTAGAGTCCCTGATCTACTTTTTCCACTGCCAAGTTGCAGACAACAATTATGTCTTAAACTCTACCACGAAAAGCCCATTTAAATTATTGAAGAAATAGAACACTTCACTTGTTTTGTTAGAGAACCATGTCTTGTTACCATAATACATGCCACCTTTACTTATCCTTTTAGAGGATAAGAGGTAGGGCCAAACATGTGGTGGCACGACTTGCCGATGAAGTCATAGCTATGGCACCTACAAATTGAGTTTAAATCCAACTATCCTAATTCAAAGAGCACTAAGCTCAACCAAAAGGATGTAGTGCAGTCACTAAATGCACAAAACTCAGAGACAACTTGGAATTAAATCTCGGTGTAAAAAAAAATGAGGTCTTTGACCAAAGATTAACTCGGGGAGGTGGTTAGATCTACAATCAGGAAAAGGATAAAAGTGCAGTAAGAGCAACTTATATCAATATAACTGCAGAATTAATTATCACCCACTACATTTTCTGCAGAAAAGATTACTTTTCAAACTAGTAGCATTCTGTGAAACAAGAAAAAAAATAGAAATTAAGAGCATAAGTAACAAGCCCAAGAACACACCTTACTTTGTTTTCCACATAGAAGTGACTGATCATTTCCCATTTGAATGGCCAATGCTACTTCTGCATGAGTACTATAGCTCATGAAACCAAATCCTTTATCTCTTTATGTTGAAAAAACTCCTATCAGGTTTTGAAGTTAACAAAACTTTCCTACTCTTATTATGAAAAATACTAGATTTTTGTGCTATATCGTGGAATGTCATCAAAGTCTATTTTACTCCAGAAGTCTTTCCCACTTTGACGAGATCTAGACTGAACCCAAGTTAAGAATGAAGATATATCAGAGTCAGGATTATTGATTTTTCGATAGGGATTTAGTATGCACAAGATTTATCCTTAATATCTAGCTTTCTAGCGAAGAATCTCACTTACATTTTCTAAATATATTGATGAAATCAATCACGAATTGATGAAATCAATCTCGAAGACAAGTTCATTTTTGGGAAGCATTTACTTATGAAAACCTAGATTCTGATTGTATGGGTGATCAAAATCATTGGATTTTCACCTCAATCTTCAAGCAGTTACAAGATTTTCTTAATGGATCTTGTCTAATGGATTGATTGGAAGAAATTCATCTAGAAAATGCCAACAATTAGAAAGGCATAGAGGAGTACTTAAGAAGGTCATTCAGTCCATTTGGGATAGCGCGTGAAATTTAAAATTCCAAAGTTTGAGGCCTTTCCAATCACTTGTTCTTCATCGACAGTGTTTACAAATTATATTCAAGAGAAAAAAACACAAGAGGAGTGACTTAGTGAGAGAAAAAGAAATTCTTCACTGAGTGTTTGTACTCAAATCATTGTACTTCTCTGTTGATACCTTTGTGAAATTCAGCCAGAATGCTGTCGGCGTGGGAGAATAGACGTAGGCTTGATCTAAGTCGAACCACTATAAATCTCGTGTCATATTTTCTCTTCCCTTAACTCTTTTGATTTGTTTGTTGCAATCTTTTTCTAAGTTCTGCTAATTTCTAAACCATCTTATTTGAGTCTAAACTTATATCAGAAGTCTAATGTCAATTTTAGTTAGACTTTGCTTGCGAAAATAACTTTTACTTCTTTTATTGGCTTAATTTGTTTTTACACCTATTCACCCCCTCTAGGTGATAATACTATCGTTTTCAATTAGTATCAGAGCTTCAGTGCTTATTTTATTGGAGTGTTTTTACCTCTAAGCTAAAAATCTTATATAGCTAGTATCTTGGCTCCAAGACTGGTTCAAAGATAGAGCAATACCGGACCACCTTACTTTGACGGAAAAAGTACAATGCATGGAAGAATAAAATGAAGGCGTTCCTAAGATCCAGAACCCTTTGAAATGGGATGTTGTGGAAAGAGAAATCAATCCAAAGCCAACATCAGATTCATACAAGGGAAAATAAATGATAGATAAAGATGCTGAGGATTCCATTCAAGCAGAACCAAGAGACAGACTCTTGATACTAAAGCTATTTATTCATTATACTATGCTTTGTCTCATACTGAATATACAAAATTTGTTCATGTGAAACAGTTAAAGAAGTCTGTGATAGGCTTCATGTCACTTATGAAGGAACTAATCATGTAAATGAGACAAAAATAAACATTTTACTTAGACAATATGAGTCAATCGGAATGAAGCTTGGAGAGTCTATTAGTGATATGTTCAATCGCTTTACGGAAATTGTAAATGGATTGGCATATTAAGATCAACCAATTTATGCTCCAATGAAGGTCAACAAATTACTACGAGGACTTTCAAAAGACTGAAACCATGTGAAGATTTCAATTAGTGAGACACAAATGATCATGCCTCTTTCTGTTGATGAGTTGATAGACACTCTTCAATCGTATGAAGTGGAACAAATCAATGATGAAAATGATCTAAAAGGTAAGAAGTCAATTGCACTTAAGTCTAATGCTAATTCTGATGACACAAATACAAACGATGACATGGATGACAAGGAGTTGGCCCTTATAATAAAGAAATTCAAAAAACTAAATAGGATAGGAAGAAGATTGAATTGGAATAAGCAAAGCAAGAAAAATTCCCAGAAGAGATCGATGGAAGATGTTGAAACAAACAAGGATGTAATATGCTTCGAGTGCAAGAAGAAGGGACACATCAAGTCGAACTGTCCCTTGCTGAAAAAGAATAAAGGGAAGTATGAAAAATACAAGAAAGCTCTTAAAGAAGAAAACTAGAGTGACACAGAATGTGAGGAAAGCGAAGGGGAATTTGTAAATATCTGTCTAATTGCTCATTCAGAATCAGACTTAGTATTAGACTCAGACACAAACTCATAATCTGACAAGGAAATCGAGGTAAATCACTCAGAAATTCCTATTAAGGTTTATAAGTATATTGATGAACTTTGCCTCAACCTCAAATCTTCTCTTAAAATGATTTTCGAACTAAAGAAGGAAAATTCAAAGCTTAGGCAACAAGATAACTCTTGGAGAAAAAAGTTTGAGAGTCTGAAAAATGATTTTGATGGTTTGAAAGAAAATGTTGATTCTCTTTTAAAAGAAAATGAATGTTTGAAAAATGAGATTTCAGATATCTCTACAAAGTTTTTCAAATGGTAAGAAACGTTATAAAAAATTCTTTCAGCTCATAAACCCTATTTTAACAAATCTGGTTTGGATATGAACAATGAAACTACTCATTCGATTGATTTTCCTATAGTGAAGGAAAGACTTAGACAAAGACCGCCAAAGTCTTTTTACAAAAATCATTTTCAATTTTTTTTTGTAAAACTTGTTCACCGGAATGCTCTTAAATATTCTAAATGTAACAGCTCAGAATATTTTGAGAATGAATGTCCTAAAGTTTGGAGACCTATTAAGAAGGATTGGACAAATGCTGTTTTCAAAACTAACTCTCCTGGATCCAAGAAAATTTGGGTACCAAAGAAAGTTTGAAATGTCCTTATGACTGCAGGTTATTATTAAAAGAAAAGCAAATGGTACTTGGACAGTGGCAGTTCTAAGCATATGACTGGAGATTCAAGCTATTTTGTAAAATTGGAAAAACAAAAAAGGAGAAAATGTCTCTTTTGGCAGGAACAACAAAGGAAAAATTATTGAATATGAAACAGTGAGGATTTGAAGTTTAATCATCAACAATGTTTCCCTGGTGAAAGGTTTGAATTATAATATTCTTAGCATAAGCCAAATATGTGATACAGGATTTAGAATCAATTTCCAAGAAGATACATGTTCTAGAGTTAGTCGAGATTTATTTCAATCCTTTACTGGGCGAAGACATGGCAATATTTATCTTCTGGACATAAGTCCACAGAGCTCTCAGTGCCTCATTTCAATTCAAGATGAAGTATATCTCTGGCATCGCAAGCTTGGACATGTGAATATGAAACAAATTGCTAAACTTTCTTTTAAGAAGCTAGTTCGAGGTCTTCCCAAAATGGCTTACTAAAAGTCTGAATTGTTGACTCCATGTATTTTGGGAAAACAGGTCAGAAGTTCTTTTGAACCAGTAAATCAAGTTTTTACCAATTGTGTCTTGCAGCTCCTTTATATGGATCTTTTTGGACCAACAAGAATACAGAGTATTGGTAGAAAGAAATATTGTTTGGTAGTCGTGGATAATTGTTCATGATTCACTTGGCTTTTTTTCTTGGCAAATAAGTCTCAAACATTCTCTTATTTTTCAAAGTTTGCTAAGAAAGTTCAGAACGGGAGGGTTATGTTCTTTCAAGCATAAGGACTAATTATGGTGGAGAATATGAAAATCAAGACTTTGCAAATTTTTATGATGAGAATGGTCTTCAACATGTTTTCTACTCTCCATATACCCTAGAACAAAATGGAGTTGTTGAAAGAAAAAATAGATTGTTATAGGAGATGGCTAGAACTCTTTTGATAGAAAGTAAAATCTCTTCTCATTTTTGGGCATAAGCAGTTTCTACTACCTGTTATATAATTAACAAAGTATTTTTATGGCCCATCCTAGAGACGACTCCCTATGAAGTATATAAAGGGAAGAAGCCAAATATATCTTATTTTCATGTCTTTAGCTGCAAGTGTTTTATTTTGAAGAATGTAAATGACCGGTCTAGAAAATTTGTAAAAGGATCAAATGAGGGAATATTTCTTAGTTACTCTACATCAAGCAAAGCTTACGAGGTCTTCAACAAAAATACTCAAACTGTCAAAGAATCTATGAATGTCAAATTTCAGGAAAGTATTCAGAACCAACAAAGTCAGACTCAACTTGAAGAGTCTGAACTAGTTTCAGACTTAATAAAGTTTGATTCCCCCGAAGGACTTCAGTCTTTTGGTGATCAAAGTCAAGCAGAACAAAAGTTAGAAGAGTCGAAGAAAACAAACGATCGGTAGATCTTAATAGGAAAGATAAACCAAACAACAGTTGAAAGCACAAATCAAGTCATCCCAAAGAACTCATCATTGGCAATTTAGAAGAAGGAATCGGCCCAAAGAAAAAGAAGATTCTAGTGCATTAGCACTTATTTCAAAAATAGAACTGAAAGGAGTAGAAGAAGTATTATCTAACGAAAGCTGGATAGAAGCAATGCAGGAAGAATTTAGACAATTCAATATCAATAATGTCTAGGAGCTAGTTCCAAAATTGAAAGGTAAATCAATGATTGGAATGAAGTGGGTATTTAGAAACGAGATGGATGAAAATGGCAAAGTAACTAGGAACAAAGCAAAGCTTGTGGCAAAATGATACATACAAGAGGAAGGAATAGACTATGATGAGACTTATGCACCTGAAGCCAAGTTAGAAGCCATTAGATTACTACTTGCATATGCATGCTTTCATAATTTCAGGTTATTCCATATGGATGTCAAGAGTGCATTCCTAAATGGATTTATACAAGAAGAAGTTCACGTGGAACAACCACTAGGATTTGAAGATCCCAAAAAACCAGACTCTGTCTATAGACTGAAGAAGGCATTGTACGGTCTAAAATAGGCATCTCGAGCTTAATATGAGAAGCTGAGTAAGTTCTTGATAAGTAATGGTTTTAAGAAAGGAAAGGTTGATACAACATTGTTTATCAAAAATGAAGATAAAGATTTTCTACTTATTCAAATATATCTAGATAATATAATCTTTGGATCTTTTAATGAGAATCTGTGCAAGAAATTCTCAAAGTCTATGTAGGATGAATTTGAAATAAGCATGATGGGAGAATTAGGGCCTGTTTGGCAACGTGCCAAACAGTGCCTGATTCTGATTTTTTGTTCTCAGAATCAGTTTGGGACAAGAATCACGTTTGGTAAAAGTTTTGTTCCCGGGACAGATTGGGAAGAGAATTGAGAATAAAAAAAAAATATGATTCTTCGTCCGAGAATCAAAAAAAGAATCAAAACAATGAAACTCTCATTCTTCCCTTTTGTCATCCCGCGATTGCCATCCGCCACCGCCCGCCACCGTCGCCACCGTCCGCCGCCGCCCGCTCCGCCGCCATCCGCCGCTGGTCGTCGGAGGCAAGCCCAGCCACCGGCGAGGCTCACCCAGCCTCGTCGGTGGCCAGGCCGGCCTCACCCAGCCCCGGCAAGGCTGGCCTGGCCATCGGCGGGGTTGGGCGAAGCCTCGTCGGCCACCGGGCGAGGCTCGGCCTCGCTAGATCGAGCAAGGTCGATCCTCGTCGGTGGCTAAGGCTCGCCTAGCCCCACCGGTGGCTTGCTGCCATCGGCAAGGCTTGCCTAGGGTGAGGCCGGCTCGCCAAGGCCCGGGAGGCGGGCTCGGCCGATGAGGGCCGACCTCGCCGAGAGGGTCGGTGATGCTTTGGTGAGTGTCGCCGGCCCTCGTCGGCGATCGCCGCCGGTCCGATGACCAGCCACTTGAAGAAGAAGAATAGGAAAAAAAAAGGGAAAAAAAGAAAAGAAAAAAAAAAAAAAAGGAAAAAAGAAAAGAAAAAAAGTAAAAAAAGTAAAAAAAATTATTTAAAAATCAAAAGAAATTAATTTGGAACAGAATCAATTAGCACGATATCAAACGCAATTCTATTCCAGAATAAAAATTTTTGGACAGTTACCAAACACATTTTTTTACTCAGAATCAGTTCTCAGGAACAGAATAAAAAATAATTATTTCTAGTCAGAATCAGCTCCCAGGAACAAAATTGTTACCAAACGCGCCCTTAACTTTCTTTCTGGGTTTGCAAGTCAGGCAATCAAAGAAAGGAACGTTTAATTATCAAGAGAAATATGCTAGAGATGTTATCAAGAAGTTTGGAATGGAAAACTGGAAGAAGACTGAGACTCCTATGTCAAGTTCTTCAAAGCTTGACAAGGATGAAGGTAGAAAGAAAGTTGACCAAAAGTTATACAAAAGCATGATTGGTTCTCTTCTTTATCTCACTACTTTTTGACCTGATATTCTATTTAGTGTGTGCATGTGCTAGATTCCAAGCTGACCCTAAAGAATCTCATCTTAGTGCTATCAAACATATTATTAAATATATTACGACTTATCCGATGTTAGGTTTGTGATATACAAAAGGAAAAGACTTTATTTTACTAGGTTATTTTGATGCTGATTTAGCTGGTTGTAAAGTTGACAAGAAAAAGTACTTTAGGAATATGTCAACTATTGGGACAAATGTTAGTATCTTGGTTATCAAGAAAGCAGAATACTATGGCTCTTTCAACAGCAGAAGCAAAGTATGTTGCTATTGGAAGTTGTTGTTCATAGATTCTCTAGATCAAGCAACAATTAAGGGATTTTGGAATAGAAGAATCCTACACCAAAATCATATGTGACAATACAAGTGTGATCAATCTTACCAGAAATCTCATTCTTCATTGAAGGGCAAAACATATTGAAATTCGCCATCACTTCATAAGAGATCATGTGCAAAATGGCGAAATCAATATTCAATTCATTGATTCAAAGAATCAACTAATAGATATCTTCACCAAGCCTTTGGAAAAAGGCTTATTCGAGTCCATCCGTGAAAAGCTAAATATCACCCTTACATATGACTAAAGTCTATGGATGAACATATTCAACATATGAACATGTGGAAAATACATCCTTCTGAAAGTCTTTTAGACTCAGGTAGTTTTGTTTTAAATTTTGGCGTGTAAGTTTCCTTCCTTATTGAACATACGTTTATTCTCAATTTATCACTTGCCTTTTATATATTTGGAAAAATTGTAATATTTCTACTAATTTTTCAGAATTTATTTAGGAAATTATTTATAGTTATATATTTTTGAATTTTTTTAAAAAGGCAATTTCTTTTTATGACGGTTCAATTGCTGTACTTCATTTTCTTTAAATCTTTCAAAATTTTCTTCCTAATAACAGACCGTCTTCAAACCCCAACTCTCGAATTCTCATCTCTCTTGATCTTCTCTCAAATCCTCTGCAAATTTCTCACCCATTCTCACACAAACATATTGTCGAAGTCTTCTAAGTCTGCTTCATGTCATACCAAAGGAAATCCTCTCGTATTGCTAGTTGCGGGCCTTAGATTGTTCTTGAAGGTTTGATGCATTTTGATTTGACCAGGGATGATTTGCCTCGAAGCTCTCCTCGCCGCTCTGTAGATAAGGAAGTCACTCAGGAAGCAATTCTCATTTCCATAAGAAGGCCTGAGGTACTTCTTAAACATTTTAACTTTTTGAAGTTGGGAGGAAGTCCTATGGATTTCATAAGTAATTTTATGAAAGAAAATGGTTACGGAAATGAAACCCTATATTTAAGAGCCATGGAGAAGTTAGGACTATTAGGGAAATCCCTTATGATATTTTGAAGATGATAAAATAAATCAAAATGCTACTAACGTGTTTAATGGTTGAGTAATAGACTATGCAGATGATAGAACATGTAAAGGATATTGTCAAAGTCTATACTTGAAAGAACCAAAAGACAAACTCTATGCTAAAGCTGAACTTATTCAGACTATGTCCAGACCTTAAGGCTAAATATGTTCAGAAGCAGATTATGTTCAGACTTACATCTTAATTGTAAAGTCTATTGCACTCAGACTCTACTTCAGACGGAAGACATTCAGACTTTACTTTAGACGGAACACTCTCAGACTTTACATCCCGAATGAGACATAAGTCCAAAATGTGAAGGTCCAAAACAGACTCAACTTGAAGAGTCTGAACCTGTTCCAGACTTTACAAAGTCTACTTTCCCTAAAGAGGTTCAGACTTCTGGAGAACAGACACAAGTTCAAAACATAGTAAATTCAGAATAAAACATGTTCAGAACGAAACAACTTGACAGAACATAACACAAGCCCCAAACATTTAATGGCTAGTAATCTAGTTTGGATTCTACATCAAGATAAAATTGATTGACTTAATCTAATTGATTGACAATTGGATCATGAAAACAATAACTTTCTATACGAAGAAGCTCTACTTATGGAAACCAAGATTCTATTTGTATGGACGATCGGAATCAATTTGGGATTCTACTTTTATCACTCAACGGCTACCAAATCTTCTAGATATAGATCTATCCGATGGGTAGATTAGAAGATGATCCTCAAAATACTATCCAACGGTTAGTTTGGAAGTAGATGAGTATTTAAGGAGATCAAGCACCGATGAGCAAGTAAGAGACGGAGTGTAAAATTTATAATTCCAATGTTTAAGCGACCTTCGATCATACACTTGTCTTTGGTGAGCTTAAACGTTTGTAATCGTGAGAGAAATACCAAAAGAGTGACTTAGTGAGATAGTGTGATCTACCACGAGCAGCAAAGCAGACCGCGTGGACAGTGCCAGAATTGCCCCCAAAGAGAGCACCAGTGAATAGTAACTCGGGGAGAAGCTAAGGGCGTGCATGTTTTTGTTTCTTTTTTCTGTTTTAGAACAAATTTTTTGTTTTTTTGTTCCCGGGAACAAAAAAAAGAACAGAAACGCGTTTGTTTGTGTTTCCGTTCAAAAACTATTTTTTTGTTCCCTAAACAAAATTGGAACAAAAAAAAGAAATAAAAAAAACTTACTTCTCCGTTCCAGAAACACTTCTTGAAGGGCTAAAAGAACAAAAATGAAAAGAACAAAAACGAAACACTTATCTTTCGTTCGTGCCCTTCCTCTTTCATTCGCGCTCTCCCTTTTTCGGTGTCTCTCACAAGTTCACCACCGGCTGACTCTCCGGCACCTCCCACTTGGCTGACTCTTTGGCGCCTCCCACTCGGCTAACTCTTCGGCGACTCCTCACTCGGTTGACTCTTCGGCGCCTCCCCACTCGGCTAACTCTCCGGCGCCGACAGCTGCTGCTCCTATCGGCTGAAGCTTCTGAATCGAGGTTAGTTTCTGCCGCTCCTCCTTCTCCATTCGATGAGGGCTTCGGCAGAGTAGCTCTAGCGAGCATTGCTCGCCCAGATTTGCGGCAGATCTGGGCGATGGCTGCTCGTTAGAGTTGCTCTACCGAGCTCGAGTTGCTATGGTTGCTTGGTAGAGCAGCGACACTCACTCAAGCGGCAGAGCAGCGTCTTTGCCAGCTCGAGCGAGCAGAACGAGCTCCAAGCGAGCATTGGTCTCCCAGATCTGCAGATCTGGGCAACGGCTGCTTGCTGGAGCTGCTCTGCTTGCTCGACAGAGCAACTTGAGCTTGACAGAGTGGCAAAGCAACAACGTTCACTCGAGCTACTCTGCCGAGCTTGAGCGGCGTCGGCTCTACTCGCTCGAGCTCTCGCTCGAGTGGCAAACGCAAGGCACTCGACACGAGCAAAGCAGCGAGCGTCCAGCGCGTCCCTGCTCGCTCGCTCGGCGGAGCGGTGGAGCAACGCTCGAGCGAGCGTCGCCGCCGGTCCGCTCACTCGGCGAAAAGCATGCGACGCTCAGCGAGCAAAGCAGGGGACGCTCTCGAGGGTCCCTACTCTACTCACTCGGCAGAGCAGCGGAGTGACGCGGCGGCGAGCATGGGTGAAAGATATGGGAAGTGGGGGGGCAACAGGAGTCTCTTGGTTTCTGGTTGAATGGATTTTGCGGTTTGTCTTGTAAAGCATGGACAAAGAACTGGTTGTGATCTCATTGGATATTATTTTATTGCTGAAAGTTTCTATCTTTGTCGCCTCTTTTTTATTTTCTGTAAAGTAGTGGCGAAATCGTCCAACACTCAAGTAGAGCAGGGATGCTCTCGAACGTCCCTGCTCTGCTCGCTTGGCAGAGCAGCGTAGCGATGCTTGAGCGAGCGTCGCTGCTCTGCTCGCTCAGCAGAGCATTGACACTTGCTGGAGCTGCTCTGCTCGCTTGAGCGAGCGTCGCTCCTTTGATCGCTCAAGTGAGCATCGCAAGTAGAGCAGCAACACTCTGCTCGCTCGAGCGACCCGGCGGTTTCTTTTGTAATATGCTGAGTAACTATGAGCTCATCCAAAATCACCATGAGAACTATATTTTTTACAGAGAAGAACTCTAGTTGAGAAACTTATAGAGGAAAGACTAAAAGACAGGAGCCACTCTCAAGAACTTCCTTTTGTGTTTAAAGGTAAGAACCAAGGGTAATGCTGCCTTGTGTTGGCTGAATTTCATGGTTGCATATTATATCTAGCATTACAATGAAATGCTCATGCTAATCATTTGGATTTCACAGCTTAAAAATAGGTTGGAGAGAGTAGTTGTTTAGGTTCATTTGGAGCAAGATTGAACTTTTCACATTTCCTTTTAAGGTAGTGTTTGAAATATGACCTATATTTTAACATGGTAGCTCAAAAATAGGTTGGAGAGAGTAATTGTTTAGGTTTCTCACAATGCTCTTTATTTTATTTTGAGCATTCTGTTTGATTGATCATTGCTAGTCATAGTACTATATAGTTCTTGTAGCTCAAAATGTAACTTATGATCTATTTTATACAAGTTAGTTCAAGAATTGTCAATTTTGTCATTATAGTCTTCTCCGCTTGCATCTCTTGAGACTGATTTTGTGTATGGCATATATAGTATTATGTTATTGATTTAACTCATAACTCATATGCTGCTTAACCAGTCAAAGATTAAATGGCATTTGAGAGACAAACATTTAGTGCAAAGTGGACCGAGTCTATAACCAACCTATTTATCGGTTTGTTGGTGGATGAGGTTAAAAAGAGAAATTGGACCTCTTCTACTTTCAACAAAGCAGGGTGGAGGAATATACAGACTGAATTTGTTAGACAAACAGGATGCCAATATAGCATGGTCTAGCTGAGGAACAAGGTAAACAAACTGAGAAAATAGTATAGCAGTTTGGATTTGGTTGGGATAATGTGAATAAAAGAGTTGTTGTCGACGATCCAAGTATTTGGGAATCTCACATCAAGGTATCTTTTTTTAAATTTTTGGTCATTTTGATGTCATTATATATGTAAATTTTAAAATGTATGATTATATTGCTGAAATGTCGTTCTTGTGAAAATTGTAGGAGAATGTAGAGTGGGTAAAATTCAAGAAGGATGGATTTCCCTAGTATCTCAAGCTATGTATTGTATTTGGTGGTACATATGCTACTGGGGAATATGACATTGGAAATGCTCAAGATTTGATGGTGTTGAAGGAAGATGACAATGGTGATGGCAATGTAGGCGGTGACAACAGTGGTTTTAATGCATATGGTGACAACAATGGTGGCAATGCCTATGGTGATGCTGGTGGTGGCCATACAGATGACTTTGATGATCACCACACTGATGAGAGAGTCTTTACATCAGACAATGCTGCCACTTCAACTCGTGGAAAGAACAAATTGGATAGGACTCCAAATACTAAGAGGAGAAGGCAGAGTACCAAAAACAGTATTGATGACACTTGCAAAGCCATACAAGACTTTTTGAAAGTTAGGTCTGTTAGAGAAATCTTTCCAGAATATTTTGAAGCTGACAAATCGTTTCTATCAGTCTAGTCTAGATCTTTTGCAGACCGTCTGTCTAAAGTCTGAAGACTTGTTGATAACCAGACTCAGCACTCCAGACTCAAGATTCAAGAGTCAAGACTCAAGACTCAAGACTATTCTCATTGACAGTCTTTCTAATCCAGTGACGAAGGAAATCCAGAGCCGAAGTTTATGGTTAAGGATTTAATCCTATCCTCTGGAGAAGATCTCTTGGTTGGATAAATATAACGGATTCTTTTATTCGTATCTAGATCGATTGAAGATCCGGTGGTCGACAAAATATTCTTGGAATATTCTATTCTTGGAAACCAAGATCCTGATTGTATGGGTGAACAGGATTGATGGGCTATTGTCAGGTTCCTTTTATAGCTCGAATAATCTTCTTGATTGATTCCGTCCAATGGGTAGATTGGAGGAATTCCTTTGGTAAGTGACAACGGTATGATGGCATAAAGGAGTATAAAAAGGAAGACGTTCTAGTTGTGTTTGTAACGTGATCGATAGAAAAATTCCAGAGTCTGAAGCACCTTGATTATTAGTCGATACAGTTTGAGCGAAATTGTATACACAGAGAGTGTCTATACTTAGTGATACCTTGAGCGAGTGTGGTAGATCATCTACACCTAGAAATCAAGGAAGATCAACGCTGTAACATCTCTTTGTTCATAGTGGAATCCAGCCAATTGGCTGTCAGTGCGAAAGAGTGGACGTAGGCTTGAATCAAGCCGAACCACTATAAACCGCGTGTTCAATTTTCTCTTTCCTTTACTCAGTCTTACGTTGATTATTACTTGTCGCAAATCCTTCAACTGTCTAAGTATTGTGCAATTATCAAGAAAAATCTTTTATATACCTATTCACCCCCCTCTAGGTACTCATACTAGCTATTTCAATCGGTATCAAAGCTCATGTTCTTACTTTATTTGAAGTGTTTTACTTCAGAGTAAAAGATCCATGGCTAGTATGCTAGCACCAGGGCTGGTGGAAGGGCAAAGCAATACCAGACCACCCTACTTTGATGGAAAGGATTACAACATCTGGAAGAACAAGATGAAAGCTTTCCTACGATCAAAGGATCCTCCGGAATGGGACGTTGTGGAAAGAGGAATCACTCCTACCGCTGCATCGCCTCTCGAAAGGGGGAAAGAAATTGTTGAGACCAGCGGAATGACTCAGGAAGAGATAAACAAGAGACAAGCACTCGATGCAAAAGCAATTTACTCTTTATATTGTGCTTTGTCACTAACTGAATATAACAAAATATCTTCTTGTGTTACAGCAAAAGAAGTATGGGACAGATTACATATCACCTATGAAGGAATAGATTGAGTGAAGGAGACCAAATTAACATTCTCCTCGGTCAATATGAAGCCTTCAAAATGAAACCAGGAGAATCTATAACTGACATGTTTAGTCGTTTTACAGATATTGTCAATGGTCTTGAGAACCAAGGACAAAAAATTTCTGATCCCATGAAGGTGAACAAGCTACTGCGTGGACTCTCCAAGGATTGGAATCATATAAAGACTTCAATAAGAGAGACGCAAAGAATTATGCCACTATCTCGTTGACGAAGAGCTGATTGGAACTCTTCAGTCTTATGAAGTGGAACGAATTAATGAAGACGAAGATCCAAGAGGTAAGAAATCCATTGCATTAAAATCAAATAATGATTCTGATAATACAGATTCTGAAGATGATATGGACGATGAGGAGCTTGCTCTCATGATAAGAAGATTCATAAAACTAAATAGAAAAGGAAGAAGGTTCAACTCAAAGAAACAAAGTTTCCAAAGACAGCAGACCAAGTCTCGTGATGATGAGGAACCAAACAAAGATGTAGTTTGCTTCGAATGTAAGAAAAATGGACACATCGACCCAACTGTCCTCTTCGAAGAAGAAAAAGGAAAAGCTGAAAAGTTTCAAAAGCTCTCAAAGCCGAAACCCGGAGTGATACAAAATGTGAAGAAAGTGATAATGAATATGCCAACATATGTCCGATGGCACATTCGGACTCGAGACTTAGATTCGGATCGACTCAAACAAAGAATTTGAGGTAAGTGATTTTAAAATTCCTATCAAAGTCTCTAAGTATATTGATGAACTGTGTTTTAGTCTTAAGACTTCTCTCAAAAGAATTTCCGAACTTAAAAGGAAAACTCAGCTCTAAAACAAAAGGAAAACATTATAGAAGAAAGAGTTAAAAATTTAGACTTGAATGTTTCTACTCTTAAAGAAAAAGAAGATAATCTTTTGAAAGAAAATGCTTTTTAAAAAACTGACTTATCAAATATTTCAAAGAAATTTTCGATAGGATCCGAAAAACTTGAAAAAGTTCTTTCAGTTCAAAGACCTTACTTCAATAAGTCTTGTCTAGGCATGATAGCAGAAACAATTCCCTTGATTGATTTTCCTAAAGTAAAAGAAAGAATTAAGAAAAGACCGTCAAGAGAGGCTTACAAAAATCATTTCAAGAAAGTTTTTGTAAAGTCTGTAGGTTGAAATGCTCTAAGGTGTTCAAAGTGTAATAATCGGGATCACTTTGAAAAAGAGTGTCCTATGGTTTGGAAGCCTGTTAAGAAAGTATGGCCTAATAATGTTTATCCTACTAACACCAAAGGACCCAAGAAAATTTGGGTACCAAAGAAAGCTTGAGACTCTCTTTTAAATGTAGGTCTCCATCAAGAAAAAGGTAAAGTGGTATCTTGACATCGGATGTTCAAGACACATGACAGGAGACTCAAATTGCTTCATAAAGCTTATTCAAGTAAATGGTGGAAATGTTTCATTTGGAGGAAACGGCAAAGGAAGCATTGTGGGATTTGGAACTGTGAAAATTGGAAATCTCACAATAAGCAATGTTTCTCTAGTGGAAGGACTCAACTATAACCTTCTCAAAGATTAGCCAATTGTGTGATACTGGCTTCAAGATCTCCTTTCAAGAAGGAATATGCTCGGAATCGCAAAGACTCTACTCGATCATTCATGGGTCGAAGACATGGAAATATCTACCTCTTAGACATGAAACTAAATGAATCACAATGTCTAATCTCAATTCAAGATGAAGCAAGCTTATGGCATAGAAAGCTTGGTCATGTCAACATGAAGCAATTAGCCAAAATCTCATCAAAACAGCTTGTTCGAGATCTACCCAAATTACCATACCAAAAGTCCGATCCATGCACACCATGTATTATGGGAAAGCAGGTAAGAAATTCATTTACGCCAATGAATCATGTCTCTACTAATCATGTACTACGTTGCTGCATATGGATCTCTTCGGACCAACCGAACCCGTAGTATTGGAGGTAAAAATATTGCCTAGTAATTGTGGACGATTACTCTCATTTTACTTGGGTATATTTCCTTGCAAGTAAGTCAGAAACCTTCTCATATTTTGAAAAATTTGCTAAAAAGGTTCAAAATGAAAAAGGATGTGTTATCTCCAGTATAAGAACAGATTATGGAGGTGAATTTGAAAATCAAGATTTTACAAAATTATGTGATGAATCTGGATTTAATCATGTGTTCTCCTCTCCATACACTCCTCAGCAAAATGGAGTTGTGGAAAGAAAGAATAGATCTCTTCAAGAAATGGCTAGAACTCTTTTAATTGAAAGTAAAATTTCTTCACGATTTTGGGTTGAAGTTGTTTCAACAGCATGCTATATCATCAATAGAGTCTTCCTAAGACCTATTCTAAAGAAAACCCCTTATGAATTATTCAAAGGTAAGAAGCCCATTGTTTCATACTTTCATGTGTTTGGTTGCAAATGCTTTATATTGAAAAATACAAAAGATCGAGTTGGTAAGTTTGAAGAAAGATCAGATGAAGGCATCTTCCTTGGATATTCTACATCAAGCAAAGCCTACAGAGTCTATAACAAGAAGAGCCGGTCTGTGGAGGAGTCAATGAATGTCAAATTTAAAGACTCTATGCAAGATGAATCAAGTTAGACTTAGTATGAAGAATCTGAACTTGCTCTAGACCTTACAAAGCTCACAACTCAAGAAGTAACTCAGACTCTGGAAGACCAGCATCAAGATGTTCATGAAGATTCAAATAAAGAAAAAGATCATCATCCAGACAAACCAACCAGTAACTGGAAGCACAAGTCCAGTCATCCTAAAGATCTCATTATCGGCGAAATTAATGAAGGAACTCGCACCAGATCTAAAAGACGTGAAGAGTCTAGTGCTGTGGCTCTCATTTCTGAAATTGAACCAAAAAGTATAGAAGAAGCTTTATCTGATGAAAGCTGGATCGAAGCTATGCAAGAAGAGCTCAGACAGTTCAACATTAATGATGTCTGGGAATTGACATCTAAACCGAAAGGTAAAACTGTTATTGGAGCCAAATGGTGTTCAGAAATAAGATGAATGAAAAAGGAAAAGTCGTACGAAACAAAACAAGACTCGTGGCCAAAGGATACACGTAAGAAGAAGGAGTAGACTATGATGAGACTTACGCTCCTGTAGCAAGGTTAGAAGCTATCCGACTATTACTTGCGTTTGCTTGTTATAAAAATTTCAGGTTATTCCAAATGGACGTCAAAAGTGCTTTCCTAAATGGATTTATCTAAGAGGAAGTATATGTGGAACAACCACCTGGGTTTGAAGACCCAAAGAAGCTAGACTTAGTCTTCAGACTGAAAAAGGCCTTGTATGGTTTAAAGCAAGCACCTCGAGCTTGGTACGACAGACTAAGTAAGTTCTTATTACAAAATGGTTTTGTCAAAGGTAAAGTAGATACTACTTTATTTATCAAAAAGGAAAACAAAAGCTTTTTACTCGTTCAAATATATGTGGATGACATTATTTTTGGATCCTCTAATGAAAGTCTATGCAAGAAATCTTCTAAGTCTATGCAGGATGAGTTTGAAATGAGTATGATGGGAGAATTAACATTCTTTCTTGGTCTTCAAGTAAAGCAATTGAAGGAAGAAACTTTCATTTACCAAGAAAAATATGCTAATGATCTTGTCAAAAGATTTGGATTGGAAAATTGCAAGAAGACTGATATACCAATGTCAAGTTCTTTGAAGATAGACAAAGATGAAGAAGGGAAGAAAGTTGATCAAAAGCATGCAGAGCATCATTGGTTTACTTCTTTATCTTACTTGCTTCTAGACGACATTTTGTTGAGTGTTTGCATCTATGCTAGGTTTCAATCGGATCCTAGAGAATCCCATCTCGGTGCTGCAAAACATATCATTAAATACGTTGCTTCATCTTCAAGCATTGGTCTTTGGTATCCTAAGAAGGAGACTTTAATCTTCCGGGATATTCGACACGCGATCTGGTCGGCTGCGAGTCGATAGAAAGAGTACTTCAGAACTTGCCGCTTGCTTGGAAGTAGGACAGGTGTCTTGGTTTTCAAGGAAACAAAGCACTGTGGCTCTCTCAACAAAAGAAGCAGAGTATGTAGCTCTTGGAAGCTGTTGTTCGCAAATTCTATGGATAAAACAACAGCTACAAGACTTTGGGATCGAAGACTCATGCACAGGAAATCAAATGTGACAACACCAGCGCAATCAATCTCACCAAAAATCCAATTCTTCATTCAAGAGCAAAGCATATAGAGATTCGACATCACTTCATTAGAGATCATATTCAAAATGGAGAAATCTTGATTCAATTTGTTGATTCAAAAGTCAACTAGCGGATATATTCACAAAGCCTTTGGAGAAAAATCAATTTGATTTTATCCGTTCCGCACTCAACATTTTGAAGCTCGAAGAAGTTAAAGTCTAGAGACTCTCCAACCCTCGAGACTCAGAAAATTGATGATCATCGACTCTAATTCATCGATTCTAATCTCTCGGACTCTAAATCCTCGGACTCGAGACATTGATGGATAAGACCGTAAGTTGCTATTTTATCTAAACTCGAAAAGGTATGATCTTTTGTTCAGTTATTTTGTAGTCTCCGTGAAAAACGAAATCTTGTCTTTTCAAAAGGATTAATTTTGGCAGTTATTGATTTTAAAAAGAAGTGTTCGTACACTTTCCTTGTGCCGATTGAACTTCCCTTTTTCAAAACTGAGTTATATATATACAGTTTTCATTTTCCAATCTTCAAAACCCTAAAAAGCATTCTCCTCCCAATCCGATTTCTACTTCGTGTTCATCTTTGAGAAAGTTGTCATCTTTTCTTGGGAAATCAAGCAAAGGAATCTTTCAGCGACAAGGAAGGATGTCTTCTTCGAGGAAGTCTTCAAGAATTGCGAACAGGGGACCACAGAGAATGAAGGAGGGACCTACCCATTTCGATCTCACCGAAGAGGAAGAATTATCGAGTCAGCAACAGAGTCCGATTCACTCTCCACCACGTCACTCAACGGCATCTACCCCACAAGGTGCGGGTCAACAACCGGAAGAAGAGATAATCGAGGATGCAGACCTTGTAAGAGTCAAAAACCCTCTTTATTTACAAACTCTACCGTGCGTTGAAAAGTACTGGACTCCATTGAAATACGTGGATGATTTTCTCAAAGATAAGCATTATGGGAATGAGTATATCTTTCTGAGAAAAATGGAGGATTTGGGAATTCCTCCCAAGGGTAAAGCAGAGGAAGCACTTGAGAATATTCCCAATGACCCTCGTATGTCGGGACCTAATTCGACTGAAGGAAACGACGATGATAAAATGTTCAGTGATTTTCAACCTAGAATGGGTATTGCTGCAAAGGTGAAGGGAAAGAGAATGGAGTTATTTAAATCAAAGGAACAGGAGAATTTGTTCTTCAGACTGCTGAAACGAGGGGTGATAAACCCTAGGAGTGTTGATTTCGATTTTTTGGATGCCGTTAATGTGAACTTAAGGGAGAAGTTCAAACTGCTTCAACTTGAGCAATTCTGCACCGATACCACAGACGGTTATGCGCAATTAACATCATATTTCTATTCGAATCTCAGCTTTCTAGATGCGAATAGAATATCATTCAGTGTTAGAGACTAGGATTATGTGGTAGACGTGGACATGTTGGCGGACATAATTGGAGTTGAACGAGGACGTTATCAACCAGTCAAAGTCTCAGTTGCTCGTGCCTCAATGGAACTTGTCAAAGATAGAGATATTGAGGGAAGAATCATTTATTCAAGGATGCGTGCCATCAATGTTGTGCTGCACAAAATTGTGATCAATTGTATTAGGCCCAAGTCTACATCAAAGACTGATGTGTCTAATTCTGAAGCAAAATTGATGTATGCAATCAACTCAGGGAAGAAGTTCTCTCTCCCTCACACTATTCTCTTTCACATGTACAGAGCAATGTCGAAGGACAAGGGACAATTGTCTTACCTGTGTCTAGTGACCAAGATCTTCGACACATGAATATTGAACCGCCACATACACTTTGTGTTCGACCGTACGATAAGATGGTGGTAGGTTTGAAGATGTTGACAAAGATGCGTCGAAAGAACTTTCCAAGGTAATGGAGAAATTCGAGTGAAGACTCCAGCTCCGTCGCTTCAAAGAGAAAAGGGAAAGAGGCCATTGGTGCCCCATCCAAAAGAAGAAAACTCTCATCTTGGAGGATGAAGATGAGGAGGAAGATCTCACAATCACCGCCTTGATAAGGACCGGACGTTACGTACCTCAACCGACGGAACTTCGAAGAAACAGAGAGAAGAAGAGGAGCAAGCTAAGAACAGAGAAGAACAAGAGCAGAGAGAAAAGGAGAAAGAAGCTGAAGAAGAAGGAGAAGAAGAGAAAGAAAAGTCTGCAGCTGAATGCGAGAGAAGGGGAATCAAGATACGAAGAGCATGATCATCACTCTTCCCCTTTTGATGTCCTAGAGACAGGGGAGTTGGCAAGCAAGAAAGGTCAACACCTCATGCTGCCATTAGTGAAAGTTTAAGACAATCTCCAGCAGACCCAGAAGAGTTTCAGGCTTCTCAATTGCCTGAAGAAGGACACGATACGTCGACACCAAATCTGTAAGATTATACAGAAGCGCCATCGTCTGCATTCACTCCATCCGAGAAAGCAAATGCAAGTACACGAGATGGACAATTCTGCAGATTTTCGTCGTATTCTTGATGTTCTTTTGGAAATGCGGGGCCAAATCTATGCTCGGACTCGTGAAATTCAAGTCATGAAGAATGCTTTGGATAAGCATCTTCAGTTACCCTG
Source organism: Eucalyptus albens (assembly GCA_014182695.1). Lineage (NCBI taxonomy): Eukaryota > Viridiplantae > Streptophyta > Magnoliopsida > Myrtales > Myrtaceae > Eucalyptus > Eucalyptus albens. The sequence continues at coordinate 37,342,850 of CM024655.1, forward strand.
GAGGACAAAATGAAAGACCTAGCTCTACAACTTCAAGCCAATGCCAAAGGAGAGGAGGTAGCTCATCTAAGGGAAGACTTGAAGAGGCTAGAAGGCATAGTCCAGTCCATGGGAGATTTCCAGATTGTGCGCATTCCCAAGCAAACCTGACTCCTTTCTCACCTTTTTTAATGATGACAAAAAGGGAGAGAAGCAATTTGAACCAACCATCTTTAAACTTTGACTTTAAATTTGTTTTTGTGGTTATGTTTGTTTTTGAGTATGACTTGACTTGAGTGAACTTAAATTTGACTGAATTGGCTGTGGATTTTGATGCTTGACTATTTGCATTTATATCAAGTGTTGTCATATGGTATTACTCATGAAAGACTAACCAATGTTCTGTGGATGCAGAGTCTGGTTGTTTTATTAATCTTTATGAGATAGCCATATTACTTGAGAAATGTTTTTGCGGTCAAAGTTGTTCAAATCTACGGGAAAGTTTTGTCACCATAAAAAAGGGGGAGATTGTTGGAGAAATCTTTCTAGAATATTTTGAAGCCGACAAATCATTTCTATCGCCTAGTCGGATCTTTGGACACCGTCTGTTTAAAGTCTGAAGACTTGTTGATAACCAGACTCAGCACTCCAGACTCAAGATTCAAGACTCAAGACTCAAGACTCAAGACTATTCTCATTGACAGTCTTTCTAATCCAGTGACGAAGGAAATCCAGAGCCGAAGTTTATGGTTAAGGATTTAATCCTATCCTCTGGAGAAGATCTCTTGGTTGAATAAATATAACGGATTCTTTTATTCGTATCTAGATCGATTGAAGATCCGATGGTCGACGAAATATTCTTGGAATGTTCTATTCTTGGAAACCAAGATCCTGATTGTATGGGCGAACATGATTGATGGGCTATCGTGAGGTTCCTTTTATAGCTCGAATAATCTTCTTGATTGATTCCGTCCAACGGGTAGATTGGAGGAATTCCTTTGGTAAGTGCCAACGGTATGATGGCATAAAGGAGTGTAAAAAGGAAGACGTTCTAGTTGTGTTTGTAACGTGATCGATAGAAAAATTCCAGAGTTTGAAGCACCTTGATTATTAGTCGATACAGTTTGAGCGAAATTGTATACACAGAGAGTGTCTATACTTGGTGATACCTTGAGCGAGTGTGGTAGATCATCTACACCTAGAAATCAAGGAAGATCAACGCTGTAACATCTCTTTGTTCATAGTGGAATCCAGCCAATTGGCTGTCGGTGCGAAAAAGAGTGGACGTAGGCTTGAATCAAGCCAAACCACTATAAACCGCGTGTTCAATTCTCTCTTTCCTTTACTCAGTCTTACGTTGATTATTACTTGTCGCAAATCCTTCAACTGTCTAAGTATTGTGCAATTATCAAGAAAAATCTTTTATATACCTATTCACCCCCTCTAGGTACTCGTACTAGCTATTTCAAGGTCAAGTCAATCTGGTAGTGGCTCTGCGGCCTTTGGGGTTATGCCATCACCTGTGAACCCTTTCTCCGTAGCTGCTGTGATGGATATTCTAATTAGTATGCTTGAGATAGACCAAGATGTTTACAATAAAGCAGTGGAACGAGCATGCGATAGTGCCTCATGGAGGGTGGCTTTCATTAAATCCCCACCTGAAAGGAGAAATGGACTTCTTTATCATCTTTAGTAGATGTTTGGAAATATATTATGGATTGAATGGGGGTTTCATTAGATTGTATAACTTATGTTTTCTGTTAATATTTAGTTTTTAAAGATATTAGTGTTGAGACTCTTGGTACTTATATGTAACGACATCTTCTATTAAGACTATGACTTATGTTATTGATTGTTATTGGATATATTTTCAAAATCTATATCGATGGTTTTATATTTTTGTGATGGTATAGGTACTATGGAAGTGGGATCAGATAGTATATGTAGTGAATAGGTAGAATAAGTTGAACAATTCTTGGATGATGATGAGCTTCGCATATTGCTAGCGTGGTTGTGCACGGTTGCGATTGACGCGTCCGCGCATACAAGAGAACCCATTAGGGACAACAAATTGCAAGGATTCGAATGGATAATGGAAATTGTTTATGGACATTCAGATAGGATATATGAAGCCTTCAGGATGGAGAGACATGTTTTTCTGAATTTATGTGATTTGATGAGAGTAAGAGGTTGGTTAAAAGATAGTCGATATATTCGAATAGATGAACAAATTGGGATATTCTTATCTTTGGTTTATCATGGTAGCTCAAATAGAGATTTATGTGAGAGATTTCAACATTTTGGAGAAATGATCAGCAAGTATTTCAACAAAGTGTTGAAAGCAATTATCAAACTTTCAAAAGAGATAATCAAACCACCGTCCTTTGATGTCATCCCACAAGAAATTCTTATGGATCCTAGTCATAAGCGCTACTTCAAGGTATGATTTCTATATCGACTTTATACTGTCAAATACATGTAGTTCATAATCTTATATAATCTTAGATTGTTAATAAATTGATAGGACTGCGTAGGTGCTATGGATGGCACCCATATTAATGCTATTATCCCGTGTCTCAACAGGTTCGATTTAGAGGCAGGAGAAGGACTACCACCCAGAACATGTTGTGTGTTTGCTCATTTAATATGGAATTTTCTTTTGTGTATGCTGGATGGGAATGATCTGCCAATGATTGTCGAGTGCTTTCGGCAGCACTCGAAACTCCTCAATTGCAATTTCCCCAACCACCACCTGGTATTTACTTTGTTTATATAGACATTTGTGATTATATTATGGTTGAATATCACAACAAATTTATATATATCATGCTGTAGGGAAATACTACGTGGTAGATTCCGGTTATGCAGCACTTCCGGGATTTTTAACTCAATTTAGAAAGGAACGGTATCATCTCAGCGAATATAGAGGGAGTGGGAGACAGCCAAGAACAGTAAAAGAGTTATTCAATTATAAGCACTCTTCACTAAGAAATGTAATTGAGAGGTCATTTGGGGCATTAAAGAATCGCTTCACCATTTTGAGACATATGCCTCCATTTACAATTCGAAAGCAAGCACTTGTTGTAATTGCATGTTGTGCTTTTCATAATTACATTCGTGATCAAGATAGGATGGACAGAAATTTTTCCATATATGGAGATTCGGAGTATCCATTTGGACCTACAGAAGTGGAGGTTGCAGATGATACATCGGATGAGCAGGCATTTGGGATAAACATGCTTATGATAAGTATTGCAAATAAAATGGCAAGGGATCACAATATGCATGAGATTTGTTGACTTTTGTAATATTGTTTTCAAGTACTCACTGTGATGAAGTTGAACAATGAACTATATTGCTTTATTATTGTGATGTCATGTATGGAAGGGTTCATGTTAAGATGTATAAGATACTCTTCTTTTTGCTAGTTCTTATTGTACGAACTTTACTTATAAAATTTTCTTTTAAGTATGCACATATGACCATGTTGAAAATATTTTTCTTCACTCACCATTATCAAAATTTAATTGATGAGCATTTCATGAGAATGAGAATTCAATATCATGTTTAAACTTTATTAAAAAAAAGCATTTTTTGAAAAATTTAAAACAGAAATTTTATACAGTTTACCAAACGTGTTTCTGTTCTTTTTCTATTCTAGGAACAGAAATTGAGTGCAGTTACCAAACGTGTTTCTGTTCTTTTTTTATTTCAAGAACAGTTTTTTTTTTTACACTTACCAAACACGTTCTTTTGTTCAAAAACTGGTCCCCGGAACAGAAACACATTTTTTTTATTTCTGTTCCTTGGAACACTTTTTGAACAGAAACGTTACCAAATGCGCCCTAAAACACTATTTGTCTTGGTTGTTTGTAATTGAATCCCCTAAACGTTGGCTAGGCCGTTGTGTTACATTGCTTGTATTTAGGTTGATTTCACTTGTATTAGGAGCAGGATCAAGCTATCCTAGAGAGGTTAGAACCATGGGTTAATTTTGTATGGTTTGATCATGAGTTTGCTTGGATTTGAGGTTTGATGTTGACAAGGAAAGTTTAGTTATCACTAAGGTTGCTTGATTTGATATTGTTATTGGAAATGACATGTTGATGTTCATACTCGAATTTGGGTTTGAGGAAGCATTGTTCTAATATGAAATCTTGTTATGTTATAACTTAGGATGAGTTATTTTGAGATCTTGTGATATAATTGGATGTACTTGTTCTATATGATGTTGTTTAATATTAATGGCAATGTTTTGCATGTGTTCATTGGAAGTAGTCCTTATATTTATATATGTTCATAGTCCACAGTCGATGCGTGAGAACACCCGAGCCTCCAAGACGAGATTTGTGATGGTTCATGGACATTCATGGAAGCATGTTAGGCCGAGTCTCTCTCTTGGATCAGCGATATCATGGCATATCATTCCCGAGCCAAGTTTGATATTAGGTCGGTGATCATATCACGACGGGTCGGTCCTTTCTTGGTCTTGGTGCGATATTAAGACATATCATTCCTGAGCCAAGTTTGGCACTAGGACGGTGATCATGTCACTACGGACTTGTCCTTTCTTAGTTTTGGTGCGATATCAAGGCTTATTGTTTCCAATCCATATTGGACTTAGGTCAGTGCTCAACGTAATGGGTCAAACCACGGACTCTCGTTTCGTGCTTGGCATATTTATTAATGTAGTTTTGATAGATCATGAGATACACTCCACCTGGCACACCATTGAGGCATTCATACTTGGCTACTGAGAAAGAAAACAATAGACTTGAGTGATGGTATGCTCGTGTGATCCCTAAAGATCCTAATGCGTTTACGCAGGATGATGCCTGATTAAGTTTGGATGCCCCCAAGTCAAGAGAATGCTGTTCATGGGATGTGTTACATCGAAACGATGCTCAAAATGATGCTTGATAGGAGTTCGGATGTCGTGCTCGATAGGGCGAGACGATTGTCTTGGATGTTTTCGGAAGAGCCGGAGGGTTTCAGCTATGTGATTAATAATTGGACTCGAGATAGCATGGTAGCATGGGATGCCATGTGACTCTCAAGGCGCTAAATGTGTGCGAAGCATTTGAATGTTATGTGCATACCTTGAAAATTGTTTTATGGCTTGTGCATGTTTGACATGGCCTTATATGAGATGCATGTGACACTTGCATAATTTAATTGTCATTTTAGTGACTTGAAAAGCACATGCATGTTATAATTGTTATTTGAGATGAGACAGGAACGTGAATTTTTGGAAGTCATTGTTTGAGACTTGAAGGGCATGGTGATATTTCAGAAAATGATATATGATTCATGGGAGTATTATTGGCAATTTATTGCATGTTATGTAGTATGTGTGAATTTTTATGCTATTATGGAGGACTCAAGGAACCCGTATATGCAGTTGAAGTCATTAATTGGCATGCTTAGAAATTTCATGAGTATGAGATAAGTCATAGATTTTTGATAGGATGGATGTTCAGGTAGAGGAAGATTTTCCTTCATGTTTATAGTTAAGACAAAGCAAGGGTTTTACTATTGATCTACCATCGACAAGTGGACGTCGAGTTCATAGGTTCCAAAACAAAGCATCTGCCTATCTGGGGTTTAGGCGATTTACTTATTGAGTTGTCAAACTCATTCCTCGTTGTTTAACATTTTTCAGGCCTGTAGTATGGAGAATCGTCATGTTCGGTTCGGGGTTACATCTGAGACGAGAGTTTGGCTTGGCATTAGTGAAGTTTAGGTTAACCTTGAGCTATTGTTGGTTTTGTTGGTTGGTTGGAAGTTGCCAATGTAAAGGTTTGTAATCACTAAACTTTGTAGGGTTAATAGTAAATTTGTAAATAAAGTATTTGGTTTGATGTTTTGATGTATACCTTTTACTATCCCTATTGATTGTTAATGGTTGGGAGATGTTTGTTCTGCTCTGCTTGTGTATATCAAAAGATAAAATGAATGGGTCGGCGACTCGTCTTGGGACGTCACAATTCCATGACCAAGAGATCAAGGGATGCCGCGTGCTCAAGGGTTAGGGTGTGACAACAAATGTTGGTGGAACTACCTTAGCCTATTAGCCGTATCTTTATGTGAGTGTTACCCGTTCTCTATCATTTTGTCCCTCCTTTCGTTTGCATTTGTTGATGTGGCATCCTAAAAACTTCATGACAACCCCTAGATATGCTATGAACCATGGATAGGTGATGGAAGTGCCATCAGACTATGATATGGTCATTGGTCTAATAAAATAGATTAAGGCCGAGCATTTCAATGGACAATTATTTGATGGGAAAATTCTATTCTTGGCCATGTGTTTTATAAGTTGGATTTTATTGAATTATGTTACATAATATTATGGCCATATGAATTGGTAATTAGGTGAATACTTAGGTGAAGATTAAATGGGAAAAATTAGAGAAGGAGTGGGTTGATTTTCTTAAGCCCAAAACCAGCCCACAAGACCCCCACCGTTTGGCCACTAAGGCTTGGCCCACGAAGCCCAAAGGGCTGCTGTCGACTGAAGGAGGGAGAAGCCGGCCCAAGGAAGGCCCATCAACTTGCATGGAAAAATTAACAAGTGGGAAGGGAGATCAGCCACATGTCCATCCTTTGTAGCCAAGTGTAAAATGCCATGCAAGGTTAATGATTGCAAATCATTGAAGGAGAAAGAAAAGAGGAGGGGCGGAGTGAGCGAGGGGGGGTGTTGTCGCGCGCGCGAGAGAGAGAGAGAGAGAGAGAGAGAGAGAGAGAGAGAGAGAGAGAGAGAGAGAGAGAGAGAGAGAGAGAGAGAGAGAGTTGTCGCGTGAGAGAGAGGGAAACCGAACGAGCGTGCGAGAGAAGAAGAGAAGAAGGAGGCCGGTTGCCGCTGTGCGTCCGCCTAGTCCCGCCGTCGAGCCCGCCTTGCCCCGCCGTGTGCTTGCTGTGATTCTCTTTGGATTTGAGGCAAGTAGATTCTGCTAGCCTACACTTTGCTTGTTGTGGTTGTGATGTTGAATGCTGGAAATACTTGAGTTATGATGTTGAATGCTGGAAACTCAAATGAATGGTGGTAGTTTTCCAAGTGAGTTGTTGCCTATAGGAACAGTCCGACCTTGGGTGATTTCGTGAGCTGCATGCAATGTTCTAGTTGGAATCTCAATTTATCTGGGGGGGATTCCTTGTGAATAGGATATTTAAGCCTTATATGGATCAGTTTGTAATTGTCTTCATCGATGATATCTTGATATATTCTAAATGACTTGAAAAGTATGAACGACACCTAAGGATATCGTTGCAAACGTTAAGAGACCATAAGTTATACACCAAATTCAGTAAGTGTAAATTTTGGCTAGACCATATAATATTTTTAGGGCACGTGATGTCGGGAAATGGAATTGTAGTGGACCCTGCAAAGGTTGAGATGGTAGTGAATTGGCCGAGACTAACAACGCCGACTGAGATACGGAGTTTCTTAGGTTTGGCGGGTTATTATAGGAGGCTTATAGAAGGATTTTCACAATTGGCAGGCCCTTTAACAAAATTGACTCGAAAGAATATGAGGTTTGAATGAAGTGGAGAATGTGAAAGAAGTTTTCAGGAACTTAAAAAAAAGTTGACTACAACTCCAATCCTAACTATACCATCTGGACCTGATAGATTCATAGTGTATAGTGATGCTTCTCATAAAAGACTGGGATGTGTTTTGATGCAGCATGGCAAGGTCATAGCCTATGCATCGAGGCAGTTGAAACCTCATGAGTTAAATTACCCAACCCATGATCTGGAATTGGCAGTTATAGTGTTTGCTTTGAAAATGTGGAGACATTATCTATATGGAGAGAAGTTTGAAATCTATACAGATCATAAGAGCTTGAAGTATTTGTTTTCGGAAAAAAAGTTGAACATGAGACAGAGAAGGTGGATGGAGTTATTAAAAGATTATGACTGTGAAATACGATACCATCCAGGAAAGGCAAATAAAGTGGCAGATGCCCTTAGTCGAAAGTCGGTTATGGACATGGCTAGTCTAAGAATAACAGAGTGGAATCTGTTAAAGTCAATTGTGGATTCAGACTTCAAGTTGGAAATGGACCACCTTACTGGTATGCTTACTGCATTAAGGATTGAGCATGAAATCATTCAAAAAGTTAAGATTTTACAAAAATCTGACCCGGAGATTTTGAAAATATGAAACGCTGTGTCTTTAGGGAAAAGACCAGAGTTTCAAGTTTCTGAAGATGGAATAGTAAGATGCCAAGGACGGCTCTATGTTCCTGATAGTGAAGAAGTGAGAAGGGAAATCCTATCGGAAGCGCATAAGAGTAATTATAGTATTCATCCGGGAGTACAAAAATGTATAGAAATTTACACCCACAATTTTGGTGGAATGGCATGAAGAAGGATATAGCTAAATGTGTTTCTCAATGTTTAACATGCCAGCAAGTGAAAGTGGAACACTGCAAACCCGCAGGACCATTGAGACCATTGGACGTACCAGAGTGGAAATGGGAGCATGTGACGATGGACTTTGTGCAAGGACTGCCAAGGACATCAAATGGTCATGACTCTATTTGGGTGATAGTAGATCGTTTGACCAAAACCCAAAGGGCTTGGCCACAAGACCTGGCCCACGAAGCCCAAAGGGTTAATTTTCTTAAGCTCAAAACTAGCCCACAAGACCCCCACCGTTCAGCCATTAAGGCTTGGCCCACAAAGCCCAAAGGGCTGCTGTCGACCGAAGGAGGGAGAGGCCAGCCCAAGGTTAGCCCATTAACTTGCATGGAAAAATTAACAAGTGGCAAGGGAGATCAACCACATGTCCATCCTTTGTAGCCAAGTGTAAAATGCCATACAAGGTTAATGATTGCAAATCATTGAAGGGGAAAGAAAATAGGAGGGGCGGAGTGAGCGAGCGGGGGTGTTTTCGCGTGAGAGAGAGAGAGAGAGAGTTGTCGTGTGAGAGAGAGGGAAACCAAGCGAGCGTTCGAGAGAATGAGAGAGGAAGGAGGTCGGTTGCCGCCATGCTTCTGCCTAGTCCCGCCATCAAGTCCCGCCTTGCCCCGCCGTGTGCTTGTTGTGATTCTCTTTGGATTTGAGGCAAGTAGAGTCCGTTAGCCTATACTTTGCTTGCTGTGGTTGTGATGTTGAATGCTAGAAATTCGAATGAATGGTGGTAGTTTTCCAAGTGAGTTGTTGCATGTAGGAACGGTCCGATCTTTGGTGATTTTGTAAGCTGCATGCAATTTTCTAGTTGGAATCTCACTTCTACTTCTTGATGAAAGTTTTAGAGGACTTCTTGGAGAGTAACATATCAAAATTTGAGAGGAAATGAACAAGTATAGGTCGGTAAAACTATTTTTCTTTGAATAAAGTAGATCTGGAAACAGTTATGTTGACCTAGTGCGATTCTGTGAATTTTTATAAAATTATCCGGTTGAAATTTGATCTTGTGTCCTTGATGAAATTTGTAGGCAATATATTGAGGAGTAACATACTAAAATTTTAGAATAAAAGGACAAGTATTGATTGGGGAAAATGACTTTCTTTGAAGAGGATGAATCTAGACAGTGAACCGAGAGTTAAGGAGAGTTATAAAAATTATAAATTTTAATCCAGAATGAACTAGACTTTTATTTCTTCATAGGACTTTTACCTCTAGATCTTATCTATAACATATTAAAATCTCAGAATTTTCGGAGTTCATTTAAGAACTTAATCGAAATTATTTCAAAAACTGTGCAAAAGTGGTGCTGGAATTTCTTTTGCTGTGATGTGTAGACCTATTGATTGATATGAAACTTTCTTGACATGCTTTTTCCATGAAATCTCTTTCTCTAGGTATTTTTTACATCATGTTAAATTTTCAGAATTTATTGAGATTGTTTACTAATTTTCCAAGAATTTTTACTAAAGAGGTGCATTCTGTTTCACCCGAAAATTGGTTCTATTTTCAAAAACCAATGAATTGCTTTATGAAATGTGATATCGTGGGTGTTACGTGTACTGTATATATGGTGATATTTGGCATATCATATGACATCAAAAAGCTGATTTAGACCTTTGACATTGTTGCATCAAATGCCATGTTGAAAATGAGACATATATGTGATTATATATTGTGATAATAATGATACCGTCAGAGGTGTGAGCCGACGATGCCCTAGGAGTGTCGAGATGCCCGAAGTGTGTGTGCCGGAGGGTCCTCGGGAGTTTCGAGATGCCCGGTGGTATACGGTATGCAATTCCAGGGGAATGCCTTGTGGTATGTCAGTACGTAATTCCAGAAGCCCTGGAGGTGTGTGCCAAGGGGGATTCCTTATGATGCTAGTTGGGGTGCGAGATGCTCGGAGGTGTGTGCTGAAGGTTCCTCTCGACGCTAGGTTGGGTGCGAGCGATAAATTGAGGGATGCAAACATTGGTCCGTGGAAGAAAAATGATGAGATCCTTTTGAAAGATAAAAATTGAAATTGAATCATGCGCATGGGTGTGTGCATGTGACATGATGCATGATCTGCTTATAAAAATAAATTGATGCTATTTGACATTGAGAATGCGATGATGAAGGCTTGAATGGATCTCATGGGGATGTATAAATGATTGTATGGATGATATGAATCATGCGTATGTATGTGCATATGGCATGGAATGAATCTCATGGAAATACAAGCATGATTGCATGGTGGTATATGCATGATGGCACGGTGAGATATGCACGACTGCATGATGATATATGCATGACCGCATAGTGATGTATGCTCGATAACATGGATGATATGTGCTTTACTCGTGATATCTTGATTGTCTAGCTTGTTGCATTGTGTAGTTTGATGGATTTTACTCCTAAGTGGTTGTACTCACCCCTTTTAGGGACTAACATTTCAGATTGAGAGATGTCTCTATCACCCATCACGCGTGGTACATTTTATGGATTACCGTCTGATGTTGAGGTTGAGTGCTTAGAGCACCCCTGCGTTGGTGTTCATGGTATGGTGTTTATCTGCGTCCATGTTTTTGTCATGTATGATGTGGGCCTACTTGATGGTCCTATAGTACAGGAGTTTCTATCCATCCATGTTCGTTGAGATGGGAGGATGATGGGGATGCTGTCCGCTGCCACCGGTTGATGCATCGGGATGGGTGTGATAGGAGCGTGTGACTAGTGGAGGTTGACACTTTTTGGGATGGCCGACACTAGCTGATGGATAGATGTGCATGTCTGATGTAGAGTCGGGTTCTTTTGAGTATAGCCGAGCTTAGTTAAAGTCTTGGCCTTTTGTTGTACCGACTTGTAAAATCCATATTAGTTATGTAAATAAAAGTGATTCGGCCCTAAAGTATATATATTAAAGGTTGTAGTTGGTGTGTATTGCATTGTATCATTTAGTTTATGTATGGGTTATGGAGATGTCGAGTATGCTTCCGTTATATGAACTGCGCTGGGACCAATCTAAAAGATGTAAACCCCCAGATTGTATGGACCCACTACAATTGAAATGGTATTAGAGTGGCATGTTATTAGGACAAGTGAAAGGTAAGTAATCTGTGGCAACCCTAGCAGATCGGGGGCCGTGTCAAGGGGTGCCACAGTTGACAGGCAAGGACTCACATGTTTCCTTCAAAATAGTTTCTTTTTTTTGGTCGAATTTGTCACAATTTTAGGTGGAAAAGAAAATGAAGAGAAGAAATTGGGAAAAGAAATTGTGTATTGTGCACTTCTCATTCATTCGTATTTTGTTTGTACAAGAAGACCAATATATAATACAAAGAATTATTAATGAAAAGGAAAAAAAAAGTATTCTCTAATCTAGATGTATCAAATCTTATCCTAGATTGATTTAATCAATCACAATCCCCGATTAACTATATCCATTACAATCTGGATAAATCTCCCATTTCTCGAGCTTATCTTCCAACACCCCCCCTTAAGCCGATAACTTGTATATGTCCAAGATGCCCAGCTTGCTTAACAAATATGCATGTTGCCTTTGACAAAGAGGTTTAGTAAACATATCTGTGGCTTACTCCGTGGTTTTGATTCCTCCTGTCTCAATGACCCATTCTTGGATATTTTCTCTAGTAAAATGGCAATCAACTACTATTTGTTTCATTCTTTCATGTACTATGGGATTTGCCACAAGTTTGAGTGCCGAATTGTTGTCACAAAATAGCAAGGTTGGTCCTTTAACTTGTACCCTAAGATCTAGAAGAGGCCCTACAACCACACTATTTCACAAACAGTTTTGGCCATAGATTGATACTCAGCGTTAGCTGATGACAAGGACATAGTAGATTTTTTCTTTGTCTTCCATGGAAGTAACAATTCCACAAATTTGACCTTACAAAAAAAAAAAAAACAATTCCACAAATTTGATGTAGAAACTAGTGATAGACCTCTTACTCATAGGGCCAGTCGCATAATCCGCATCACAATAAGCTATTATTTCCATGTTGCACTTTCGAGAAAGAAGTATCCCTAGACCCGAATATTTCTTCAAGTACTTCACAACCTTTATAGCGGCATTCATATGAGGCTATTTTGGATTGTGCATGATTTGACCAAGAGTCTATACTACATAACAAATATCTAACCTGGTCATGGTGAAGTAGATCAATTTTCCAATGAGTCTCTGATAGCTTGATAGATCTTTGAGTAGTGGATCATTATTTGGAGATAATAGACTAGCATCATAATCAACTATAGTCAATTTCGCATTCTATTCAATGGGGATAATAATTGGTTTGCATCATGATAAACCTGCTTTTGATATAATCTCTAGCACAAATTTCTATTGGCTAAGAGAGATTCCTTGATCTGAACGGGTTATCTCAATTTCAAGAAAATATTTGGGTGACCCCAAATCTTTGATGTGAAAAGTAGAATGCAAATACTATTTAAGACTCTTCACATCAGATTCATCACTTCCCATTATAAGTATGTCATCAACATAAATCATTAAATAAATAGATGACATACCTTTTATCTTTGTGAACAAAACATAATCATATCTAGATTGTTTGAATCCGACAGCTGTTAGTGCATTGTAAATTTTGTGTACCTCTATTGGAAAGCTTGTTTCAGGCCATGGAGGGATTTGCAAAGACAACATACTCTAGACTCCCCTCGTCTCTGTAATCCTTGTAGAAGATCCATATAAATCTCTTCATCCAAATCATCATGAAGGAAGGCATTGTGGGCATCCATTTGGTGTAGAGACTAGTCATGAAAAGCAGCAATCAATAAAAATGAATGAACTGCAACGTCTTTTGCCATAGGAGAGAAAGTCACATGGTAATCAAATCCTTCTCATTGTGTGAAACCTTTAGCCACCAACCTACGCATGTATCATTCAATAGAACCATATGCTCTATATTTAATCTTGTATGCCCACTTCCAGCCAATTGGTTTGCGATGAGGAGGTAGTGGTGTAATAACCCATGTATGATTCTCCATCAAGGCATGTAGCTCTGCCTTCATAGTCTTTTGCCAACGTGGATCATTTACCGCCTCATTACAACTAGAAGGTTCTCGTTCCCCTGATATACGGCTAATGGAACACCTATGTTATGACAATAGCTGATTAAAGGAAACATGAGGAGATAGGATAATGAGTATATGGTAAATTATAGGTGGGACATACATAGTCCTTTGTCTAGGTCGGTGGGCAAGTGATACGACTAGATTGCCATGGCAAGTCATGTTGCTACATCAAGGATGGTTCTTCAGTAGTAGTTGGTTTTGAAGTAGCTGTCATTTGAAAGGATTGAGACTCTTCCTCGGTTGACATGGGAGGATGTTCAACTAAAAAATCCATTGTTGTAGAAGTTTCATCAGAAGTTGGAAGGGATACTGCAGCTGGTCTCGGATGTTCTAGAGGAGTAACAATAATATATGATACAAAGGACAAGTCTTCAGACATAAAATGATGATTAGTTGTTCTCTTATCAAAACCTTCGAATGAGAAAGCCTCTTCTTGGAAGGGAAATGTGTCCTCATGAAAAATGACATCCCTGCTTACAAAGAATTCTCTTGTGGATGGTTCAAAAACCCGATACCCTTTTCAAGGCTCGAATATCCCATAAATATGCATCAATGGATGTAAGGACCCATTTTATCTTGAGACCCCACCGTGGTTACATAACATAAGCAACCAAAAACTCTAAAATGGTGAAGTTTTGGTTTCTTCCCATAGAGTAGCTCAAATGGAATTTGACTGTCTAGAACACGAGATGGCATGCGATTGATAAGGTAAGTTGCCATGACCACACAATCTCCCAATTTTTTTTTTTTTTCAGGAATAGATGTTTGGAATTTGAGTGCACATGCTACTTCTAAGAGATGACGGTGTTTATGCTCAACGACTCAATTTTGCTATGGGGTGTAAGTACATGAGCTCTCATGTAAAATTCCATTTGAGAAGAAGAAAGATGCACATTCACCATTGAAGAAATGTCTTCCATTATTAGTACGAATGTGTTGAATAGATTTCCCAAATTGATTTATTGAGAGAGAAAAGAAAGTTTTCAGATGGAAAAGGACTTGACTCTTTGATTGCATGAGATATACCCATGTGGCACATGAGAAATTATCTACAACTGTATGGAAAAATCGAGATCCATCACGATGTGGAGTGAGAAAGGGTCCCCAAACATCAACATGGATTAAGGAAAAAATACCATTTGTCTGCACGAGAGTGGCAATTTTTGAAATGTGCACGTGCTTGTTTTGCTAAGGGGCAAATAGGGCACTGAGGATAAGGGAAAGAAACAGTATGACCCAATCTTTGATGATTAAGGAAATTCTTATCATTGGTAGCAGTGTTAAGAGATTCTAAAACATAGCCCTTAAGAGATTCTACCCAAGCCTATCAATTTGCTAGTCGAAAGGCCTTGAAAGAAACAATTTTCAGAATTGAATATGACTCTACATGAATTTTCCTCACAAGCTTGAGAAATAGAAATAAAATTGAAATGGAAAACAGGAACATAAAGCACGAGTGTAATAAGGGAACTAAGATTCACTGTGCCAGTCATCGCGACATGTGTAACATTTCCATTTGGAAGTTGTATTGAGACAGGAAAGGCTATTTTTTTTTTTTTTTAATATTGGAAAAGAAACTTTTATCACAAACAATGTGGCCATTAGCACTTGAATCAATTATCCATGTGTCCTTAGAAGTTGAATTCATCAAGCAATAAAAAATACATGTGAGACTTCCAGCTTTATTAGAAGTATCCAATTTCCTCAAAAGTTTCATCAACTCTTGATATTGATCATGGCTAATTGACTTGTCAACGTTTTGACCAATAACATGAAAAGTTTTCGAAATTTACTTTTTCCCTTTTTATCTAGGTTTGCCATGCAATTTCCAACAATTATCAATTGTATGTGTTGACACCTAAATTTTAGCGACCCGTTTAGTCATTTATTACATTAAAAAATTATGGGTCAAGTTTATCCCTGAAAAAAATATTAATTGCATAGCATATAGATGTAAGTGCATTTATTTTTAATTTACATGTTTTGCATTTATTTATTGGACCGGTGACGGGTGGATTTGAATTAGTCGTTTTGAGCTTTAAATTGACAGGCCGGACTAAGCCCATGAAGCGAGTAAATTGGCCCAAGCCCGTTTTTAAGTGATCGGAAATTATCTCGTGAGAAAATAGGAATTTGAAATTTTCCGGGATATCGATTTGGAAAAATTGAAACCCTAATCGGTGGCCTATCAATAGGTTTGTTCGCATAGGGTTTTGGGGGAGGCCACACATTGAACATACGGCCACAATTGAGAGCATAGAGAGAGAAGAAATCGTGAGGGGACTGGCCATGATCCACAATGGAGAAAACAGCACATTAAGAGAAAAATCATGTGAGAGAGAAGGAATCGTGAGGGGTTTCTTTTGTTGAATTTTCATGGGTTCTTTTTGGTGTTTAAAAGTCAACGAAGGGGGAGTCCTCTCTTGGGGATCTCTTGGCAGAGGGGGAACAATTGAGTACATGACGGAAGAAATTGAGAAAACACGCATGAGAAATCAAGAGGAAAGGGGGCGGATCGTGAGAGCAATGGGACTCCATCGACGTCGGTGATCTCCACGTGTGCCTGCAGCTCTTTTGGGTGCTGGTATCGTGTCCGTGAGGGGCGCCCGACATCAATTAATTTGCTGTTTTTGTTGCTAAGTGCTTCGTGATCATCCCACCGCAACCCAACTTCCGCCAATAGTCCAGGTGTGCTTCAAAGAAGACTGAACAGCATCGTCTCCAGCGTCCATCCATTGGTGCAGAAGCGTCCGCCGGTTTCTCGGCCTTGAATCGCGCCTATCACGGTCCAGCCCAACATTGGTGAAACTCGACGATCTTGCTGCGTCGACGTTGCTGCTCGCTGTTCAACTCGATGCCACAGATTTCTTGGTGTCCCGAACGATAGTCCATCAAACTCGTCACGACTTTGTCAAGCCACACCGAGATACCGCCACAACCGTTGCCCTAGATTCGTGCCGTGCCGTGCCGCACTCACCGTTGATCCATTCTACTGATTGGTTTTTTGGAAAAATTCAAATTTAGGTATAGATCTATTTTATTTTATTAGGTAGATTTAGTAGATTTAATTTATTAGGTAGATTTGTTTTATCTTGTTTTAGTTTTGATATTTTATCTCTTTGTTTGAAATATTTTCCAACGCATGATTGAAATTCTCTGATGTAGCATCCAAATTGCAACCGCACGAATTTTTATTCTATCTATAAGGCTTTAGATGGAATAATTATTCACGCGAGAATAAAATTGATATCTTGATCTTTAAGGCTTAAGATCAATTTATTGATTTTATTAGCAAGATGGTCAAGTTTGAATTTCAAATTGAGTGATGGATAATATTTTTGATGATCGTGGATGGTTTGATGTTTATCTCATAATTGTTCTATTTATCCCGAAAATACAAAAAAAAAAAAATTGCATTTGCATTCCATGTAGATTAGGATTGATTGCATGATAGGTTAGTTAGAATTTGTTTTAAAAAAGCATATTTAGAAGGCATTTAGAATAGATAACATTTCACTTTAGTTAGATTTTTATTTTTAGTGATTTTAATTACGAATTTTTCACTAAAAAAAAATCATGCATGTCATGTAGGATTAGATTTATGAAATGCCCGTCATCTAGTGATTGTTGCTAGGTTCATTTAGTTAGAAATTGTTCGTCATTAGAATTAGGTCATTTGGTTAATTTAGATTGCACAGTTAATTGTTGCATTTCTTTAATTTCGAATCTCATGGAAAATACAAAAAATCATTTTTTTTAGAATAAATTCATCTCATGCTTCATGATAGGCCACATACTTATTTATTTCATATAGTTTAGGTCATGTTGCCATGTCATATCATTTCATATTAGATTAGTGACATGCATTGCATAAATCATTATTTTCATTAAATAAGTGAAAGCAAAAATTGAGTGATTGCATGTTAGTTAGAAATCATATCTAGGACTGCTGATGTGAATTCTGATCTAACATTGCATATGCTTTCGTTACTTTGAGGTAAGTCCTGCAGTTTATTTATTGCTTTACTTGAGTGTTAAATTGATGGTTTGCGCACTCCCATGATAACCTCACATGTTAGGGAGAGATTTAAAATCAATTCAAGCTGCTTGCAAAACATTTTTCAAAATAAAAGAGAAAGGTACCGAAAGGGCGTTAGAGAAATCTAGCGTAATCAAGTCCCTAGAATCACAATCTCTGGTTCATAGGAGTAAAGTAAACCTCCCGTTACTTTACTTATGTGTCTAATCGACCTACCGAAAATAGATTAGTGGCGACTCCTGATTGAAAATCATTTGCATGTTAAAAACTTGAACCTAAGTCGCGAGTTGGTATAGGCTTGGAAGAGTCCGAGCTAAGTTTAGGCTTAGTAATCCATTAGCCAAACCCTAGGTGGTGCACTCAAAAACTTGGTCGCGACAGCTTGGCGACTCCACTGGGGATTTGAGTTGAAACTCTTAGTGGACTTAGGCCAATTTTCTTTTTTGAAAAATGCTTTTGTTTAGCAGCGAGGATCCCAAGTATGTCCCTAACATTTAAGGTGTTAAATGTTCTTGCATATGGGGAGATATAAGGGGAGTAGTCTTTGCTAACCCTTGTCTTACAAGTTGGAGTTGAGGATGAATGTTTTAAATTCAAGTTATTGAAGTGTTGCTTGATTTAAACTGTTGTGCATGCCTTACATTTGCACTACATTTTTACACACACAACCTACCGTCGGACCTGGGCCGCTAGGATACTTAGGATGGTATTGAGTTGGATACGACTTTGACCGCGAGGCCGCGTAGTAGAGGTTTCCCAACTCAATCCCGAAAGTTTCTTTCTTGGTGTCAAGAATGTTTACCTCTGCCCGTGAGACTACGTTGCATTGGGGTATCATTCTTGACTTAGCTAGAGTTAAGAGGACTTGACTTAGTACGCGAGGTTGCGACTAGTCATCCCACCCTTTAAGCTCCACTTTGCTAAGCCTGTCTAGAGTAAAAATCAAGCCTCACATCTCATGTGCATGTCTATGTGATTGCCATTAATTTTTCTTGGTGAAATAAGTCTTCTATCTCTATACCATGCCATTTATTTTGTCATACTTTTGGTCGGTCCATGACAATTTAGGTCAATCATTAATTTAATTCCTTTGTCAATCAGAAATGAAATGAGGAAATTGCCATGCAATGAATCATTTGGAAAATCAAAAAATTTTGAAATTCGTTTTCAATTCATGTCTTTATCGTTCTTGTTAAGAGGCTTCAAATTTCTTGTTTTTCCTAGTTCATGTTTGGGAAATTTTGTCCCTACTAGGGCATCCCATGTTCTTATTTTTCTAATCCATTTTTAGGGAATCCTCTTCATGTGTGGACATTTCATGCCTAAAAAATAGATTGTTGTCATGGATCGGCTCTCTCATTACACCTCATACTTACATATTTTCATTCATTTACATTAGGTGATAACGGATCCCTCACGTTCACCTATCATTACGTGATCAAAAGCTAGAATGGCTGATCAAACTGAAATGCGTGATCGTATGTCTGCTCTAGAAGACCAACTCAAATAGTTGCTCACTTCTATGCAACTTATGACAACTCAAATCCAATCCCTCCGAGTGAATCCGACTCCTGCACCCGTTCTTCCTGAGATAGTTATTCCGAATCAAGCAAGTAAGGCTCAAATGGGTGATGATGACATGCCTGAGCTGGAAGATGACCCACTGTTGATCACCGCTGAAAAGGCTAAGCTTGATAACGTTCTTAAGACGGAGCAAGATGAATGCTTCGTAAAGTTGGAAGAGAAGGTGAAGCAATTGCAAGGATCACAGAGCTCTCTCCTGTTTGACTTGTCAGTGTATGAGAAAGTCAAGATGCCAAAGAAGTTTAAGATGCCAGAGTTTGAGAAATACGATGGTACTTCCTGCCCAAAGACTCATTTGCAGATGTACTACGTACGCATGGCCCAATATGTCAAGAACGAGCCTCTTATGATCCAATCATTTCATGCAAGCTTGATTGGACCAGCGCTGAATTGGTACATAATGAAGAATATAAACCTTCTCGACACTTGGCATGAAGTGGCTGATGCGTTCCTCAAGCAATATAAGTTCAACATGGACATTGCACCTTCCCGAGAGGATCTTGAGCGGATGGAGAAGAAGAAAAGCAAGTCATTTAAAGAGTATGCTATGAGGTAGCGAAACCTGGTGGCTCAAATCACTCCCGAGCCTACAAATAAGGAGTTGATGAAGTTGTTCGTCAAGACTCTCTTGTCTGAGTTTTGTACCCGAATGGCTAGTACATACGTGGAGAACTTCAATCAACTTATCCCGATGGGTGAGCAAATCAAGATTGGGCTGAGAGATAGATGATTGATGAACCGACCTATCAAGGCAAAAGGTTCACCATGAAGAAAGATAAAGAACCAAGCACGGAAGTTAATGTTACATATGCACAATCTAGCAAGCTTCCAGTTGTTCATATCCCTAAGAATCAACAAGGGGAAGGCCGACCGTCTGCCCCCCGACAATTTGTTAAGAGGCCGTTCACTCCTCTTCCTGGCCCTTTGTCCCAGGTCTTGAAGGTCCTACAAAAGAAGGGGTTGCTGTCCTATGAGCCAAATCGACCAAATGCTGAAAAATTTTCCAACTACGATTCCTCCAAGAAATGCGAGTACCATATGGGGGAAGTAGGACATTCGACTGATGAATGCATGACTTTGAAGCATAAGGTCCAAAACTTATTAGACACCAAGGCGTTTGCCTTGAGTACCGCTCAACCGAATGTCAAAAAGAATCCTTTACCTGAGCATGAGGATAGGCGTGAATGCCATTGATGAAGGACCTTTGGAAGAAATGGGCCCTAGCCCGCAAGAGTAACTTATTACTTTTGCACATTCCTCTGTGCAGGAATTTTTATCACTTTCGAGGAATTTTATCGCTTTTTAGGAATTATTATCGCTATCTAGCGATTGATTTTGATTTCTTCTTTTTCACTTTCTTTTTAGGACTTGAATTCACATTTTCCATTCAATAAATGTAATTGATTGATGAATACCAATGAGATTACAAGTTTTTTTTTTTTTAGGGCATGATGAGGTACACCAAACTAGCCCGGTGATGTTATTCAGCCGATAAACAAAAAGAAAAATCCAAGGAGAATTCTGAGGCCTGGGCTTCATCATGCTTTCCCGTGTCAAAATGTTAAAAAAAAAAAGCCTTTCCAATTGCTTTTCAAAAAAAAATCAAAAAAATCTTTCAAAAAAAAATGATTTACCATGTTTGTCTTTTTGATCCATCTACTTTCCATTTCAAGAACGGTCATATAGCATGCAAAGGTGTGGAAATGGTCCAATCCAATGCAACAAGTGCTAACAATGATGGTCCCGAAGACTCGATCGAAGATGCCATTGAGGTGTAGCGTAGCTGGGAACAACATGAAAGAGCCAAGGCTCTTACATCCAAGCATACCGTCACTATTAATTTAGATGACACTGAAGAAGCCAAGGAGGTAAATGATCTTGTTCTAAGGGAGCTGTTGCCAATTTTTCCAGATCCTAGGGGCAAGTTTGCTCCAAATTACAGCATCTCATCTGGGGGTGAAGAAGGTACTTCCTGGAGGTGCTTTTTATCCTAACGAAATGGATGGTTGTGAGTTTTCTATTCCAGTTAATTCTGATGCTGTCAAGAAGTATTACTCATGATTGAATTTGCCATGTCTTGTTTTGAACTGCAAGTATTTCTATGATGAATAAAATGCCTCAATGAATTGTTCAAATTTGTCGCAAATCTTGCATTTTTTTTCCTTGATGAATTATGTGAGATAAATTGAATGTGTCAAATGAGATACTTTGGAATGACAAAAGGCAAGCTTGATTCCATACACTGTTTCATACACTAATCCCTAGTGAGTTGTGTGGAAAAATTCCATGCCCATGAGGAAAAAGGGTGATCTCGCAAATGGTACGTCAACCGAAGTGATGAGAGGCAGTTTCTTCTTCTACCCGAATACTACAGGTATATCCATTGTTTAGCCATTTGAGCCCACACACATAAAGAGCTTTTTAAATTATCCCTGTCAAGGATCATTTCACATTGGGACAAATTTGAAATGAATGGTAGGAGTTTTCTTACTCACACTTGCATCGATCTTCAAGTATTGCTTTCGCAATGTAACTTATACGATAATTTGAAGTGCCTTAGGATGACAAAGAGCAATTCTTTCTTTATTCTATACACTTTATCCATTGCATAGCCCCCTTGAGCCTATGAATTCGTTTTATATTAAACCCAGTTGGTGATCATCCCCCAGACTGGGGTAAGACAAGAAAAACAAACCACTCAAGTAGCATGGTTTACAATGCTGACAAAAGATGAAGGCTGTGCAAATCCAAAGAAAAAAAGTGCAAAAAATGGGGCATGAAAAAGCAGTGTGCCTAGTAAAAGCAAGGCCAATGCCCAAAGAAAAAAATCAAACACTTGATGAAGTGAGTCGTATCCCCAACAAGGCGGTACTAAAAAACTCAAATGCTAAAATGTTACAATCAATGGAGTTATGATGTGAAGAAAATCTTCAACATTGGAGCAAAAAAATTGGCGAAATGTCAAGATGATCACCAACTTTGACCCCCTAAACACCTTTTGAGCCTAATCATTTTTTTGTTTCTCAACCCATGAACTTAGCCTACGTTACATCCCTTGCAAAGACTCTTCAGATTATGGCACTTGAATTAATGTAAAAGTTCATATGTTTGAAAGCATCGCTTGAAGAAGTGCGAGTAAGATAATTTCTGCCTCATTTCGTATGTTTCTTGACTTATAAACCCTAAAATGATTGCAAAATATCACTCATTTTTTTTTCAATAGCCTCGACTCAAAGAGTCTCCTTTGCTAAGCCATTGACCAAGCTTGCATTAAATTCCTTGTTAAAGACCTCTTAGATTGGTAAGGTCGTACCACTTGCGAGATTGCTCGAACCCTTGTTTGGCATGACGATGGAAAGATAGAGTGATCATCAAGATCCTACATCAAAGGTCAGGATGAAAGAGCCATTTTCAATGAGGATGAGTGAAAAGTCCTTTCAGACTAAAAATCTCTCATTTGACATATTCATGACATTCATGTGTTCAGATTGGAATGAAAAAGCCAGATTGATGGAAATCATAACACATGAACATCTCTTGAATTGATGCATGGTCGTGATTGCAAATGCATGTTGCCTCTTCTATAACCATGTTTTATAGGAGACGTATCCCAATGGATCAAAGATGTTACCAGGTAAGTATATCTCTATCCATACCCTAAATACTTGTCATTGCACAGGTATTCCTTCTCAAGTGCACCGATACTTAGCTCGATCGAGTTGTTCCCCAAAGATTTTTCTTCAGTTTTAGTTTGATTCAGGCGATCGAAGAAAGGTTCGAGTCTTGGTTGGATAATCAATGTTGCAATGCCAGGCGATCGTAGAAAGGTACGGGTCCTGGATATGTAACACCAACTACCTTGGATCACTCTACCTCCTTGAAAGTAAGATATTCCAGGTAAGTTTCTTTACCAATTTCCAAATTAGACATCTCAGTCTAGATATGGATATCTCCATTCTTTTCAGTGAACATTTCACTCTGGATGTGAATGTTCTTCAATCTTCCTCGTTATACCTTAGTTTGAATCTAGGTATTTCGAGTTTCAAAATCATGACATCTCAGTCTGGACCCGGATGTCTTGATTATTTTCGTTGAACATTTCACTCTGGATGTGAATGTTCTTCAATCTTCCTCGTTATACCTTAGTTTGAATCTAGGTATTTCAAGTCTTCAAAATCATGACATCTCAGTCTGGACCCCGATGTCTTGATTATTTTCATTGAACATTTCACTCTGGATGTGAATGTTCTTCGATCTTTCTCGTTATACCTTAGTCTGGATCTAGGTATTTCAAGTTTCCAAAATCATGACATCTCAGTCTGGACCCGGATGTCTTGATTATTTTCGTTAGAACATTTCACTCTGGATGTGAATGTTCTTCGATTTTTCTCGTTATACCTTAGTTTGGATCTAGGTATTTCGAGCTTCAAAAATCATGACATCTCAGTCTGGGCCCGGATGTCTTGATTATTTTCATTCAAACATTTCACTCGGGATGTGAATGTTTTTCAATCCTTCTCGTTATACCCAGTATGGATCTAGGTATTTCGATTTCCAAAACTTCGACATCTCAATCTGGATCTGGATGTCTTATTATTTTCGTCTAAACATTTCACTCTGGATGTGAATGTTTTTTCGATCTTTCCCGTTATACCTTAGTCTAGATCTAGGTATTTTGAATTCAAAACTCTTGACATCTCAGTCTGGATCTGGATGTCTTAATTCTTTTCGTTGAACATTTCACTCTAGATGTGAATGTTTTTCGATCCTTCTCGTTATACCTTAGTTTGGATCTAGGTATTTCGAGTTCAAAAATCTTGACATCTCAGTCTGGATCTGGATGTCTCAATTCTTTGAACATTTCACTTTGGATGTGAATGTTCTTCTCAATCTCAATGTCTCAATCTATTACCTGTTACACTCTTCAAGGAAATTGAGTGAGAGTTAGGTACTTACAGAGTAAATGGGGATTTATCATGTACCTCAAGATGCTTTACCGCACTGACTGGTGAGTGACTGTAGGTACGTCATTTCCTTTTGCATCATGCATTTGCACTAGTATTTCCACGCATCATATAAATTGCATTTTAAAAAAATGGGATTTATTTTCCGACAAAAAAATCAAAAAAATAAAAAAAAAAAAAAAAAAAATCATTCAGTGCATGTGCATGGTTAAAATTTTGGTTTCAATTTGTCTTTGAAGGTAACCTCTACGAGCTCACCTTCAAAGAGGGATAGCTGTTGACACCTAAATTTTAGCGACCTGTTTAATCATTTATTGCATTAAAAAATTATGGGTTAAGTTTATCCCTGAAAAAAATATTAATTGCATAGCATATAGATGTAGGTGCAGTTATTTTTAATTTACATGTTTTGCATTTATTTATTGGACCGGTGACGGTTGGATTTGAATTAGTCATTTTGAGCTTTAAATTGACAGGCCGGACTAAGCCCATGAAGCGAGTAAATTAGCCCAAGCCCATTTTCAAGTGATCGGAAATTATTACGTGAGAAAATAGGAATTTGAAATTTTCCGGGATATCGATTTGGAAAAATTGAAATCCTAATCGGTAGCCTATAAATAGGTTTGTTCGCATAGGGTTTTGGGGGAGGCCACACATTGAACATACGGCCACAATTGAGAGCATAGAGAGAGAAGAAATCGTGAGGGGACCGGCCATGATCCACAATTGAGAAAACGGCACATTAAGAGAAAAATCATGCGAGAGAGAAGAAATCGTGAGGGGTTTTCTTCTGTTGAATTTTCGTGGGTTCTTTTTGGTTTTTAAAAGTCAACGAAGGGGGAGTCCTCTCTTGGGGATCTCTTGGCAGAGGGGTAACAATTGAGTACATGACGGAAGAAATTGAGAAAACACGCATGAGAAATCAAGACGAAAGGGGGCGGATCGTGAGAGCAATGGGACTCCATCGATGTCGATGATCTCCACGTGTGCCTGCAGCTCTTTTGGGTGCTGGTATCGTGTCCGTGAGGGGCGCCCGACATCAATTAATTTGCTGTTTTTGTTGCTAAGTGCTTCGTGATCATCCCACCGCAACCCAACTTCCGCCAATAGTCCAAGTGTGCTTCAAAGAAGACTGAACAACATCGTCTCCAGCGTCCATCCATTGGTGCAGAAGCGTCCGCCGGTTTCTCGGCCTTGAATCGCGCCTATCACGGTCCAGTCCAACATTGGTGAAACTCGGCGATCTTGCTGCGTCGACGTTGTTGCTCCCTGTTCAACTCGACGCCACAAATTTCTTGGTGTCCCGAACGATAGTCCATCAAACTCGTTGCGACTTTGTCGAGCCACACCGAGATACCGCCACAACCGTTGCCCTAGATTCGTGCCGTGCTGTGCCGCACTCACCGTTGATCCATTCTACCGATTGGTTTTTTGGAAAAATTCAAATTTAGGTATAGATCTATTTTATTTTATTAGGTAGATTTAGTAGATTTAATTTATTAGGTAGATTTGTTTTATCTTGTTTTAGTTTTGATATTCTATCTCTTTGTTTGAAATATTTTCCAATGCATGATTGAAATTCTCTGATGTAGCATCCAAATCGCAACCGTGCGAATTTTATTCAATCTATAAGGCTTTAGATGGAATAATTATTCACAAGGGTGTAAAATTGATATCTTGATCTTTAAGGCTTAAGATCAATTTATTGATTTTATTAGCGAGATAGTCAAGTTTGAATTTCAAATTGAGTGATGGATAATATTTTTTATGATCATGGATGGTTTGATGTTTATCTCATAATTGTTCTATTTATCCTGAAAATACAAAAAAAAAAATTGCATTTGCATTCCATGTAGATTAGGATTGACTGCATGATATGTTAGTTAGATTTTTTTTTTTAAAAAGCATATTTAGAAGGCATTTAGAATAGATAACATTTCACTTTAGTTAGATTTTTATTTTTAGTGATTTTAATTACGAATTTTTCACTAAAAAAAAATCATGCGTGTCATGTAGGATTAGATTTTTGAAATGCCTGTCATCTAGTGATTGTTGCTAGGTTCATTTAGTTAGAAATTGCTCGTCATTAGAATTAGGTCATTTGGTTAATTTAGATTGCATAGTTAATTGTTGCATTTCTTTAATTTCGAATCTCATGGAAAATACAAAAAATCATTTTTTTTAGAATAAATTCATCTCATGCTTCATGATAGGCCGCATGCTTATTTATGTCATGTGGTTTAGGTCATGTTGCCATGTCATATCATTTCATATTAGATTAGTGACATGCATTGCATAAATCATGATTTTCATTATATAAGTGAAAGAAAAAATTGAGTGATTGCATGTTAGTTAAAAATCATATCTAGGACTGCTGATGTGAATTCTAATCTAACATTGCAGATGCTTTTGTTGCTTTGAGGTAAGTCCTGCAATTTATTTATTGCTTTATCTTAGTGTTAAATTGATGGTTTGCGCACTCGCATGATAACCTCACATGTTAGGGAGATAGATTTAAAATCAATTCAAGCTGCTTGCAAAACATTTTTCAAAATAAAAGAGAAAGGTACCGAAAGGGCATTAGAGAAATCTAGCGTAATCAAGTCCCCGAACTCACAATCTCTGGTTCATAGGAGTAAAGTAAAGCTCCCTTTACTTTACTTAGGTGTCTAATCGACCTACCGAAAATAGATTAGTGGTGACTCCTGATTGAAAATCATTTGCATGTTAAAAACTTGAACCTAAGTCGTGAGTTGGTATGGGCTTGAAGAGTCCGAGCTAAGTTTAGACTTAGTAATCCATTAGCCAAACCCTAGGTGGTGCACTAAAAAATTTTGTAATGACAGTATGATGCGAACATTTGCAATAGTCACAATATAATTTATCTTCCCCTTTAGAATTATGACCATTTTTCCTTGATGACGTGACAGAGGAAGAGCCGTTTGATGGCTTAAAACATGAGCTAATATTGACTCATAGGAGTCATCCGATCCATGGGAGATGAAGGCGTGCGGGCTGTCCGATCTAGAGGAAAACAAGTGTGCTCATGGGCCATCCGATCATCCCATTAAATCTAAATCACCCATCCCTTTTTTGAAGATTCTCTATTCTTCCTCCACAAGAAACCCCAGTCGTGTGCCTTTCTTCTCCCCTCATCCTCTGGCCACTATTCCTCTCGATGGAGCATGGGTATAGGTTGTTAAAACAACCCCATCTCTGGCCTTGCCGTAGTCTAGCATGACTAAACGTTGGCTTTCCTCCTGAACAACAAGTTGGTAGATCTAGCCAAGGGTTGGCATGGGCTCTATGGTCAAGATCTACGATCAAAATGAGAGGTAAGACTCGTTCAAGATGAGGAGAAACCTTGTCACTTTGTCTCTCTCCTTTATGGTTCGGTATTGTTATAAGATTGGCTCAGACCAGTCAAGCTTTTCCTCGGTCGCTTCCAACCCGTTCCATGGGGCTAAAAGTTGGTTGTAAATGGCAACGTTAGTCATGTTCCCCTATTACAACTTTGAGATCTGTTGGGTAATGAAAAAAAATCACCTAATCTAATTTCCCATACATTTCTTTGATATTTTCCCACATTTTTTGTGAGTCCTTTGTGGGGAAGTCCGGCCGCAACTTCGGGGATGATGCAATTCCCAATCCATGTTCGGACAAGTTGGTTACATTTCCTCCAAATCTATGCCAGACGCTTGTTGGATGGAATCGAAATCATTCCATCGAGAAATCATTCTTTGTCCTTGGTAATTGGCGCACGCCATAACTCTCATGACCAAGTTGAGTCGTTGTCGAGATCGGACAACTATTGGGTGATGAGTTTCAATTCCAGTCCGTCAATACTTAGTGTGTAAAGTGGGTTGCTAGGCTTCACTGGCCCGCTGGTGGTGACGATTTGGTATGGAAGAAACCGAGTTGGGGAACCAAGTAGGGATTTGTGCCTAGACCTATTGTACCTAACTCGGATGTATGACCTGCATGAAAAAAAGTTCGACCGGTGGCTGGGTTTTTTAACATTCTCAATGTTGACCCTTATTTTGGTCCCAAGTAGCATGCTAAAGATTAGTACACCAATGGCAAGAATAAGCCATAAATTGACCCGAGGGTCAGTTATGGACCATGAATTATGGCGCGGTGGACTGGCCATAGGACCGGCCATAGGACTAGTTGATAGGTCCAAGGACTAGACCTCGAGAGCCCCTTTTACACGGTAAAAGGGGATTCTAAATTGGTTCAACCGATTAAGCTCGATTACATCCGACTTGGTCCGATCATGGCTTAGGTACGAACCTCGGACCAAATAAGGTATTCGATCACGGTTAGACTTGAATAATTCCCACCCAATGAGATGGCCTTCAAATTACATATTTTTCCATGTATGCATTTATTACTTTTGGAAGCTAGTAATTAATGAAGGGGATGACTCATGAGCTTAGGTATTATGGTCATCATTACAAGCCATTAATGAAAGAGATGACTTATAAGCTTAAGTGTTATAATAATCATGACAAACCATTAATAAAGGAGGTGAGTCACATGTCCACGTGTCCCTATTAGATTAGGGTCCTCAATTTCTTTACTTTGAGATTTGAAAGACAAATTCTTCCCAACTTTAAATGCTTGATGAATCATTGATCTAGAAGAATTAATGAGGGATGATCTTGAAAGACCACTAGGGATGCTACCTCCCCTCTATAGACTTGCCACATTTGGTTTCTTAAATTCTAACTTGATTTCCAGTTTTAAAACTGTTGGACCCTCTATAGATTGTTTACAACGATAGCAAATGATGCCACTGTAGCAACCACAAACGATGCTACAAAATGGAGAACTGTAGTATGACAATTTCAAGCGTTTGCCAACTCAGGGAAGGGTTTATGTGGTTACTTAGGGGGAAGCAAAAAACTCCAAGACCGTTGTTATAGAATGAAGTACTATTCATTGTAGAATGCAAAGAGTGTAGGACTGTTATAAGTAAATAAGAGGAAACGATAGATTTAGTCATGTTGGCCATGTATAACATTGACATCATTATAAGAATAGACTATCTTTGAGGAAGGCCTTATTATATCAAAGTGCATAGTGAATGCGTGATCAAGATAGAAATACTACCGAAAATTAAAGCACTATAACAGATAAATAGTCAAACAGAGAGAACCATCCAAACGTCAAAAGTTATGTTATGAGCTTGCGATATCGACTTAAGGGGAAGTGGGGATGAACACCCACATCTCGTCGAATTCACCTATGATAGTAGTTTCCAATAGAGCATTGGCATGGCTCCATTTGAGGCATTGTATGATCGAGCTTGCAGAAGTCAAGTATGTTGGAACGAGATCAGGGAAAGGAAGATCACTGGTCCAGAGCAGAAAGTAGGCGGAAAAGTTTTGCTTATATGTGAAGGAAACCTTTAGAGTTTCGAGTAGGCGACCATGTCTTTCTTAAGGTGTCGCCCATGAGAAGACTATTGCACTTTGGAAAGGAAAGGAAGTTAAGCCCCAAGTACGTATTTAAATTTAGGGATGAAATTTTTTAGGGGGAAGAGTTGTAACAGTTTTTATTTCGACCCTTATTTTGGTCCCTACTAGTAGGCTAAGGATTTGTACATCGATGGTGGGAATATGCCTTGAATTGACCCGAGAGTCAGTTATGGGCCACAAATTATGGCACGGGACCTTGAAATGGCCATAGGACTGGCCCTAGGATCAGTTGACAAGCCTAAGGACTGGACTTTGGACCCATCCGAGAGCCCCTTTTACATGGTAGAAAGGAATTTCGAATTTGGTTCGATCGATTAAGCTTGGTTGCATTTGTTCATCCGATCATGGCTCAGGCACAAACCTCGGACCAAATAAGGTAGTCGATCGTGATTAAACTCGAATAATTCCCACCCAATGAGATGGCCTTCAAATTAGATATTTTCCCATGTGTGCATTTATTACTTTTGGAAGCTAGTAATTCTTGAAGGGGATAACTCATGAGCTTAGGTGTTATGGTCATCATTACAAGCCATTAATAAAAGAGATGACTCATAAGCTTAGGTGTTATAGTCATCATGAAAAACCATTAATAAAGGAAGTGAGTCACATGTCTATGTGTCTCTATTAGATTAGGGTCATTATTTCCTCTACTTTGAGACTTGCAAGACAAATTCTTCCCAACCTTAAATGCTTGATGAATCATTGGTCTAGAAGAATTAATGAGGGATGATATTGGAAGATCAATAGGGGTGCCATCTCTCCTCCATAGACTTGCCACATTTGGTTTCTTTTGTTCTGACTTGATTTTCAGTTTCAAAACTACTGGACCCTCATTGTTATCCAATTTTATAGAACTTTTTTGTGGTTATAATTTGAAAAAACTTGTCACGCCCCGATCCTCGGGCACGCACACATCCTTCTACTTGGTCGATTTTATAATGCGATATCCTAGAACTATGTATCGCTGACCCTTTTATTTTTATTTGTACATGCGGAAGCAGTTATAAATCCCCAGACAATAAAACAATGGGATAGAAAAACAGGCCATATTTTTCATATTGAAATTCACAACCACACTTATATACATTAGCACAACTCATAATATATTACACAATACCATGTACAACTTTCTAGGCTGACACTTATCTACACATATACAGTGATCACAAAAGGGATGGGATTTCAATCCTCATCTGAGTCATACTCAGGATTGTCCTGATCCTCCTCCGATTCCTCTTCAGTCATACTCTTCATCTTCTTCTTCAGGTTCATCCTTAGGCCGTCTTCGGTACTTGTCCCTACATCCTCCTCCGATTCCTCACCACCCTCGATTGACTTTGTCAATGCTAGTACGATATGACTGCACCTCAGAGTCGGGGTGAATAGGTCTGAAAACAAACTTTTTTAGAGAAGTATAGTATAAAATTTTACTTTTAACCTCAAGAGTATGTCTAACAATGCTAGAACTTTAAAATAGAAACAAGACTAACAATTAAATAAAGTTACGAGTAAAGTAAACGAGTTTAGGGAAGAGAATAAGAACACGAGATTTATAGTGGTTCGGCTTAATCCAAGCCTACGTCCACTCTCCTGCACTGACAGCCCAGCGGCTGGATTTCATTATGAATCAAAAGAGTCGTTACGGTATCACGTCCTTGATTCCACAGTGTAGAGACTCTGCTACACTTCCTCAAGGTCTCACAAATGTATAAACTCTCTTTTGAGTATAAGTTTACGCTCAACGATTGAATTGACAAAGAATAAGGAGCTTCAGACTTTGGAATTTATCTATCGCGCATACACTCGAATAACTAGAACATCTTCCTTATATACTTCTCCATGTCTTCATAACTGTTGGCACTTTCCAAAGGAGCTCTTTCAATCTACCCGTTGGACAGAATCAATTATGGAGATCTCGAGTTATTTAAGGAATATGACGATAGCCCCCAATCCTGCTCACCTATACAATCAGGATCTAAGTTTCCATAAGTAGAACCTTCCAAGTATGCTTCGCCAATCAACGAATCTAAATTACTCGAATCAAAACAAATAATAGATTCCGAGATGTTATATACAGCCAAGAGATCTTCTTTAGTCGATAGAATTAAATCCTTAAAGAAATAATCAATTATGGATAAGTCTTCTTCGACACTTTAGAAACTGTCAATGAGGGTAGACTTTGAATCTTGAGTCTGGTGGTTCGACGGTCTTCATACTTTGACGAAAGAGTTTGCAAGTCTTCAAAACTGATGGAAATATTTTGTCAGTTTCAAAACAAATACAAAAGTTTTCTCCAACAATCTCCCCATTTTTTATGGTGAAAAAACTTTCCTGCAGATTTGGATATTTTTGACCTACAAGACAATACTCAAGTAAACATGGATATCTCACAAAAGATAATTGGCTTAGTAAAGATAGCATTCAATCTGCATCCACATGAAATAAGTTAGTCCTGTAAATAAACAACTATCTTTGCCACGATATACCAATAGTGCTTAAGATATTGCAGCAAACATTTAAATCATCAAACAATCTAAATCCAAATCTAGTCGCAACTAAACATCCAAACAAAAGTAAAGTCAAACAAAAGTCAAGTCTCAAATCTGCACCATCTCCCCATTTTTGTCAACACTAAAAAGGTAGAGACGAAAAGAGAATAAAATTAGGATTGCTTTGGAATGCGAAAAAGTTGGAAATCTCCCATCGACTAGACAATCCCTTCCAGCTTTTTCAAATCCTCTTTCAGTTGAGCCACTTCTACACCCTTGGCATTTGCTTGAACTTGAAGAGCAAGGGCATGAATTTGATCATGTAAGGAAACTAAAGAAGCTTAACCTGCATTCTGCAAGTTCTGAACTTCACATCCTAGGACATAAATCTGGCCTCGCATCTCTATAAGAAAATCTGTTGGAGAAATCTTCTTGAAGTGTTTTGAAGCGACAAAACGTTTCCATCGGTCTAGTCGAAGGCTTGCGAGACTCTGCTATTTAAAGTCCGAAGACCTCCGAACAGCCAGACTCAAGACTCAAAGTCTATCCTCATTGACAGTCTCTAATCCGTTGAAGAAAGGTTATCCAGAACTGGATGTTTCATTAAGGATATGACCTTATCATACGGAGAAGATCTCTTGACTGGAAAAGACACAACGGAATCCTTTGATTGATCGAGATTGACTCGAAGATTAAGGAACCGATGATTGCCTAAATATTCTTGGAAGGTTCTACTTATGGAAACCGAGATCCTGATTGTATGGGCGAGCAGGATTGATGGGCTATCGACACGTTCCTTTAATAGCTCGAATAATCTTCCTAATTGATTCCGTCCAACGGGTAGATTGGAGGAATTCCTTTGGTAAGTGCCAACGGGTATGATGGCATAAAGGAGTATATAAGGAAGACGTTCTAAGTTGTTCGAGGTGTGCGCAATAGAAGAATTCCAAAGTCTGAAGCTCCTTGTTGTTTAGACAATTCATTTAAGCGAAACCTTGTATACAAAAAAGGGTCTATATTTGTGAGAAACCTTGAGGAGGTGTGATAGAACATCTACACTGTGGAATCAAGGAAAAGCTGTGCTGTAACTACTCTTTTGTTCATAGTGAAATCCAGTCGGTGGGCTGTTAGTGCGGAAGAGTGGACGTAGGCTTGGAATAAGCCGAACCACTATAAACCTTACGTTCAATTTTTTCTTCCTTACTCTCTTTACTTTGATCGTACTTCATTTTGTTAATCAATAGTGAACTTTATTTCTATCGGTTGCCTAGAATTGCTTCCGTATCTCGATAAATTGTTTGTGCACCTATTCAACCCCCCTCTAGGTGCTTATACTAGCTATCTCAATTGGTATCAGAGCTCGTGTACTCACTTTGTTTGAAGTGTTTTACTTCAAAGTTAAAAATCTATGGCTAGTATGTTGGCTCCAGGGCTGGTAGAAGGGCAAAACAACACTAGACCGCCTTACTTTGATGGAAAGGACTACAACATATGGAAAAACAAGATGAAGGCGTTCCTAAGATCAAAAGATCCTCTAGAATGGGACGTTGTAGAAAAAGGAATCATTCCTAAAGCTGCACCTATCTCAGAAAGAGGAAAAGACACTGTTGAGTCTAGCGAAATGACTCGGGAAGAGATAATCAAGAGACAAGCTCTTGATGCAAAAGCAATTTATTCTTTATATTATATTTTATCACCTACTGAATATAATAGAATATCTTCGTGTGATACAGCCAAAGAAGTCTGTGATAGATTACACATTACTTACGAAGGAACCGATCGAGTGAAAGAGACTAGAATCAACATTCTTCTCGGTCAATACGAAGCCTTCAAAATGAAACCAGGAGAATCTATAACTGACATGTTTAGTCGTTTTACAAAAATCGTGAATGGTCTTGAAAATCAAGGTCAACCAATTTCTAATCCCATGAAAGTAAACAAGCTACTGCGTGGACTCTCCAAGGATTGGAATCATATAAAGACCTTAATCAGAGAGACCCAAAGAATCATGCCACCGTACGTCGATGAGTTGGTTGAGACCCTTCGCCTCTTATGAAGTGGAACGAATCAATGAAGACGAAGATCCTAAAGGTAAGAAATCTATTGCATTAAAATCTAATGATGATTCGATGTAACAGATTCTGAAGACGACATGGATGATGAAGAACTTGCTCTCATGATAAGAAGATTCAGAAAGCTGAATAAAAAAGGAAGAAGATTCAATGCAAAGAAACAAAGTTTTCAAAAGCAACAGACCAAGTCTACTCAAGATGATGAATCAAACAAAGATGTAGTCTCCGAATGTATGAAAAAGGGACACATCGGACCCAACCGTCCTCTTCGAGGAAGAAGAAAGGAAAAACTGAAAAGTATCGAAAGGCTCTCAAAGCTGAAACCAGGTGATACGGAGTACGAAGATAGTGATGATGATTATGCCAACATATGTCTAATGACACAATCGATTCGAATCAAACTCCGAGACTGATTCAGATTCGAAAGTGAATTCGAGGTAAGTAACTTCAAAATCCCTATTAAAGTTTCAAAATACATTGATGAATTATGTTTCGGTCTTAAGACTTCTCTTAAAAGAATTTTCGAACTCAAAAAAGAAAATTCTGTTTTAAAACAACAAGAGAATGTTTTGGAAGAAAAAGTGAAATGCTTAGACCAGAATGTTTCTTCTCTTAGAGAAAGTAAAGATAATCTTTCAAAAGAAAATGCATTCTCTAGGATCTGAAAAACTGGAGAAAATACTTTCTGTTCAAAGACCTTATTTCAATAAATCTGGTTTAGGAATGACCGCTGAAACCATTCCTTTAATCGATTTTCCTAAAGTGAAAGAAAGAATTAAACAAAGACCCACAAGAAATGCTTACAAAAATCATTTTGAAAGGACCTTTGTAAAACCAAAAGAGGCCGCAATGCTCTTAGATGTTCAAAATACAATAGTGCAGATCATTTTGAGAAAGAATGTCCTATGGTTTGGAGACTTGTCAATAAAGTCTGGGCCAAAACCGTATATCAGACTAACTCAAAAGGACCCAAGAAAATATGGGTACCAAAGAAAGCTTGAGTCTCTTTTTAAATGCAGGTATCTGGATAGTGGATGCTCAAGACACATGACAGGAGATTCAAATTACTTTCATAAAGCTTGTTCAAGTGAATGGTGGAAAAGTCTCATTTGGAGGAAACATCAAAGGAAAAATAGTGGGATTTGGAACTGTAAAGATTGGGAATATCACAATAAGCAATGTTTCTTTAGTTGAAGGGCTCAATTACAATCTGCTCAGTGTCAGTCAACTTTGTGATACCGGTTTTAAAATCAACTTTCAAGAGGGTATTTGTTCAGGAACCAGTAAAGACTCCACTCGCCATTCATGGGTCGAAGACATGGAAATATCTACCTCTTGGACGTGAAACCAGATGAATCGCAATGTCTAATCTCAATCCAAGACGAAGCGAACTTATGGCACAAAAAGCTTGGGCATATCAACATGAAGCAGATAGCCAAAATCTCAGCAAAGAAGCTTGTTCGTGGTCTACCTAATTTATCATACCAAAAGTCTGATCTATGTACACCATGTATATTCGGAAAACAGGTAAGAAATTCCTTTAAGCCAATAAATCAAGTTTCCACTAACCGTGTACTGCAGCTCTTGCATATGGATCTCTTCGGACCAACTAGAACGCAGAGCATTGGAGGTAAGAAATATTGCCTAGTAATTGTGGATGACTACTCACGATTTACTTAGGTATATTTCTTGGCAAGTAAGTCCGAAACTTTCTCTTACTTTAAAAAATTTGATAAGAAGGTTCAAAATGAAAAGGGGTATGTCATTTCACGTATAAAAACAGATCATGGAGGTAAATTTGAAAATCAAGATTTTGCAAAATTTTATGATGAATCTGGTTTTCAGCATTTGTTCTCCTCTCCATATACTCCAAAGCAAAACAGAGTTGTGGAAAGGAAGAATAGATCTCTTCAAGAAATGGCTAGAACTCTTTTAATTGAAAGCAATATCTCTTTACGATTTTGGGTTGAAGCAGCTTCAACATCATGTTATATTATCAATAGAGTTTTTCTAAGGCCTATTCTAGAAAAAACCCCCTATGAACTATTCAAAGAAAATAAGCCCATTGTTTCATATTTTCATGTATTTGGATGCAAATGTTTCATATTGAAAAATGCAAATGATCGAGTTGGTAAGTTTGAAGAAAAGTCAGATGAAGGCATCTTCCTTGGATATTCAACCACAAGCAAGGCGCATAGAGTCTACAACAAGAAGACTCAAACAGTGGAAGAATCAATGAATGTCAAATTCCAAGACTTTATTCAAAATGAATCTATTCAGACTCATCTTAAAGAGACTGAATCTGCTACAGACTCTACAAAGTCTAAATCTCAAGAAGCAGCTCAGACTTTGAAGGACCAGCAACAAGTGATTGTTGAAGATTCAAGTGAAGGAAGTGACAATCAATCTGACAAATTAACAAGCAACTGGAAACATAAGTCCAGTCATCCCAAAGTTCTTATTATTGGTGACATCAATGAAGGAATTCACACAAGATCCAAAAGGCGAGAAGAGTCTAGTGCTGTGGCTCTTATTTCTGAAATAGAACCCAAGAGCATAGAAGAAGCTTTATCCGATGAGAGCTGGATTGAAGCTATGCAAGAAGAACTCGGACAATTCAAAATTAATGATGTCTGGGAGCTGACTTCTAAACCAAAAGGTAAATCAATTGTTGGAGCTAAATGGGTTTTCAGGAACAAGATGGATGAGAAAGGAAAAGTCATAAGAAACAAGGCTAGACTCGTGGCCAAGGGATACACACAAGAAGAAGGGATCGATATGACGAGACTTATGCACCAGTAGCAAGGTTAGAAGCAATTCGTTTATTACTTGCATTTGCTTGTCATAAGAATTTCAGGTTATTCCAAATGGATGTCAAAAGTGCCTTCCTAAATGGATTCATCCATGAGGAAGTTTATGTGAAACAACCACCCAGGTTTGAAGACTCAAGGAAACCAGACTCAGTATTCAGACTCAAAAATGCCTTATATGACTTAAAGCAAGTACCTCGAGCTTGGTACGACAGATTAAGTAAGTTTTTAATTCAAAATGGATTTGTTAAAGGTAAAGTAGACACTACTCTTTTTATTAAAAGAGAAAGCAAAAGTTTTATGCTTGTTCAAATATATGTCGATGATATTATCTTTGGATCCTCTAATGAAAGTCTGTGCAAGAAATTTTCTAAGACTATGCAGGATGAATTTGAAATGAGCATGATGGGTGAGTTAACCTTCTTTCTTAGACTTCAAATAAAACAATTGGAGGAAGGAACTTTCATTCATCAAGAAAAGTATGCAAATGATCTTGTCAAAAAGTTTGGAATGGACAATTGCAAAAAGGCTGACATACCAATGTCAAGTTCCTTGAAGATAGACAAAGATGAAGAAGGAAAGAAAGTTGACCAAAAGCTATACAGGAGTATCATCGGATCACTTCTTTATTTTACTGCTTCTAGACTTGACATTTTGTTTAGTGTTTGCATTTGTGCCAGATTTCAATCAGACCCAAAAGAATCTCATTTGAATGCTGCGAAGCGTATTATCAAATATATTTCATCAACTTCAAGTTTTGGTCTCTAGTATCCAAAAATGGGAGACTTTACTCTTCTTGGATATTCAAACGCAGACCTTGCTGGATGCAGAGTAGATAGAAAGAGCACGTCAAGTACTTGTCAACTACTTGGAGGCAGGACAGTGTCTTGGTTTTCAAGAAAGCAAAGTACAGTAGCTCTCTCTACAGCAGAAGCAGAGTATATAGCTCTTGGAAGTTGTTGTTCGCAAATTCTGTGGATAAAACAACAGCTAAGAGGCTTTGGAATTGAAGACTCATGCACAGAGATTAATTGCGACAACACCAGCGCTATAAACCTCACCAAAAATCCAATTCTCCACTCAAGAGCAAAGCATATAGAGAGTCGACATCACTTTATTAGAGACCATGTTCAAAATGGAGATGTTTCAATTCAATTTGTTGACTCAAAGAACCAACTGGCGGATATATTCACAAAGCCTTTGGAGAAAAATCAATTTGAAACTATCCGATCCAGACTCAACATTTTAAGGTATGAGGAAATCAAAGTCTAAAGACTCTCAGACTCAGACATACAAGACTTTAACTGTGAGTTAGTCTCTCTCTCTCTCTCTCGAATCTTATCTTGAAGAGGTACGACCGTCAGACTGTGTTTAAATTGCTATATTTAATCGGTGTAATTATTGTATCGTTTCCTTTTCAAAAAGGAAGTTATTTTTGAAATGACTATTTTCGCGGAAAAAAGGACGGTTATTCTGAAAAAGCATCTTTTTATTTTCCTTTGTGACGGTTCGTTTATCTCCCTTTTTAACCGATCGTGCACTGTTGATTTCCCTTCACTTTACTCTCAAAAACCCTAGAAAGCATCGATCTTCCATTCCCGTTTTTTTTTTCTCCCTTGCTTAATCTTCGAAAAAGTTGTCATCTTTCTTGGGAAAGTCAAGCAAGGAATCTTCCAAAAACTGAGAAAGATGTCATCTTCAAGAAAGTCTTCGAGAATCGCAAGCAGGGGACCACGGCGAATGAGTGAGGGGCCTACGCACTTCGATCTCACTGAAGAAGAAGTGTCTCCAGAACAACGACAGAGCCCACAACATTCTCAGCAGCGTCATTCTCCTCCATCTAGTCCTCAAGGCGTTGATCATCAACAAGAGGAAGAAATCATTGAGGATGCAGACCCTGTAAGAGTTCAAAAGCCCGCCTTTATTTATAAGCTGTATCGTGCTTTAAAAGGAACTCGTACTCCTTTGAACTATGTCGATGATTTTCTTAAAGACAAAAGATATGGCAATGAGTATATCTTTTTGCGAAAAATGGAAAGTTTGGGAATTGCTCGTAAAGGGGTGGCAGAGGAAACCCTTGTGAATATCCCAAGTGATCCTCATGATTGGGGAGTTAATCCTGTTGATGGAAATGATGATGACAAAATGTACACCAATTTCAACCGAGAATGGGTGTTGCGGTTGAAAATCAAGGAAAAAGAGGAGACTTGTTCAGATCTAAGGAACAGAAAGATCTGTACTCAAAATTGCTGAAGCGTGGGGCGATAAACCCTAGAAGTGTGGATTTTGATTTTCTGGATGCTGTGAATGTGAACTTGAGGGAAAAGTTCGATTATCTTCAACTTGAAAAGTTCTGCTCCGACACTATAGAGGCCTATGCTGAACTAACCGCATATTTCTATTCAAATCTTAACTTTTTGGATGCGAATAGATTCTCTTTCAGCGTCAAAGATCAAGACTATGTTGTGGATATGGATATGCTGGCAGACGTGTTAGGAGTTAAGAGAGGAAGATATCAACCGATCAAAGTTTCTATTGCTCGTGCTACATTGGAACTTGTTAAGGACAGGAGAACAGAGAAAAGATTTCCTACTTAAGGATGAGTGCGTTCAACATCTTGCTTCACAAGATTGTGATCAATTGCCTCCGACCGAAATCAACTTCCAAGATCGATGTTTCAAGTTCGGAGGCAAAGGCGATGTATGCCATCCTCACTTTGGGAAAATTTTTCTCTTCCTCACCTTTGTTATGTTCCACATGTATAGAGCCATGATGAAGGTCAGAGGTCAACTTCCTTACCCAAGTCTTGTGACGAAGTTATTTAGACATCTGAATATTCAGCCTCTGCAAATCTTTTGTGTTCGATCGTGCGATCATATGGTGGTAGGACTGAAAATGGTGACCAAGATGCATCCAAGGAATTGAACAAGGCGTTGGAGAAATTTAAGGAGAAGACTCCGTCAAAGCTCATCAACCCTCTTCTTCATCAAAAAGGAAAGGAAAGGAGCCATTGGTTGCTTCAAAACCGAAAAGAAGAGCTCTTATTGTTGGAGATGAAGATGATGATGAAAATCTCACTGTTTTTGCAATGGCTTTGAAGAATTTGAGTCGTTCTGTTCAAGAGAAAGAATCAGAACAAGGGACGAAAGAAGCAGAGACGAAAGAAACAGAGGAGAAGGAAGCAGAGGAGAAGGAAGAAGAAGAAATACAAGCTGAGAAGGAAAGAGTTGAGAAAGAAGGAGAAGAAGGAGAACCTGAGGAACACTCTTCTCCACCTGTAGGCATGGAAACAGGGGAGATCAAGAGAAAGGAGGGAAGTCCTCATATCCTGATGCAAGTGAAGGAGTCAGTCTCTCACTTGCAGACCCAGAGGACATTTATGCCTCTCAATTTCCAGAAGAAGGTCATGAAGTTTCATCGCCAAACCTGCGAGATTATGCTGATCTACCATCGTTTGCATTTACTCCATCAGATCGAGCCGAAGCAAGTATTCAGACTGATAATGCAGCAGATTTTCGCAGAATCATGGATATTCTCTTGGAGATGCGAGGTCAAATTTATGCCTTGGGATGCGAGGTTCAAAACTTGCAAAATGCAGGTCAAGTTTCTTCATGTTCATTAAATGATAAAATCCAAGCCCTCTCTGTTCGGATTCAGGCCAATGCCAAAGGTGAGGAGATTGCACAATCGAAGGAAGACTTGAAAAAGCTGGAAGGCATCGTTCGAGTCTATGGGAGATTTCCAGCTTGTCCGCGTTCCCAAGCAATCTTGACTTTATTCCATTCTCATCTCAACCTTTTTAATGCTGACAAAAGGAGGAGAGATGCAAGATTTGAACAATTTGACTTTTAATCGTATGGTTTGTTGGACTGTTTGTTGGATTTTGTTGGATTGTTTTGATATGTTTGACTTTATTTTTGTGTCTAGATGAGAACTGAACTAGACTTGGACTTGACTGCTTTTATTAATTACTATTGATATCTTATGGATGGCTTTATCGCATATTAGACTAACCTATTTTTTGTGGTTGCAGATTGTAGTGTTATTCATTTAGCCATTTATCTCTATAAGATATGCATATGTGTTTGAGACATGTTTTGCAGGTCAAAGTTGTCCAAATCTGTAGGAAAGTTTTGTCACCATCAAAAAGGGAGAGATTGTTGGAGAAATCTTCTTGAAGTGTTTTGAAGCTAACAAAATGTTTCCATCAGTCTAGTCTGAAGGCTTGCAGACTCTGCTATTTAAAGTCTGAAGACCTCCGAACAGCCAGACTCAAGACTCAAAGTCTATCTTCATTGACAGTCTCTAATCCGTTGAAGAAAGGTTATCCAGAACTGGATGTTTCATTAAGGATATGACCTTATCAACCGGAGAAGATCTCTTGGCTAGAAAAGACACAACGGAATCCTTTGATTGATCGAGATTGACTCGAAGATTAAGGAACCGATGATTGCCTAAATATTCTTGGAAGGTCTACTTATGGAAACCGAGATCCTGATTGTATGGGCGAACAGGATTGATGGGCTATCGACACATTCCTTTAATAGCTCGAATAATCTTCCTAATTGATTCCGTCCAACGGGCAGATTGGAGGAATTCCTTTGGTAAGTGCCAACGGGTATGATGGCATAAAGGAGTATATAAGGAAGACGTTCTAAGTTGTTCGAGGTGTGCACAATAGAAGAATTCCAAAGTCTGAAGCTCCTTGTTGTTTAGACAATTCCTTTGAGTGAAACCTTATATACAAAAGAGAGTCTATATTTGTGAGAAACCTTGAGGAGGTGTGATAGAACATCTACACTTTGTGGAATCAAGGAAAAGTCATCTTGTAACTACTCTTTTGTTCATAGTGAAATCTAGCTGGTGGGCTGTCGGTGCGGAAGAGTGGACGTAGGCTTGGAATAAGCCGAACCACTATAAACCTTGCGTTCAATTT
Source organism: Eucalyptus albens (assembly GCA_014182695.1). Classification (NCBI taxonomy): domain Eukaryota; kingdom Viridiplantae; phylum Streptophyta; class Magnoliopsida; order Myrtales; family Myrtaceae; genus Eucalyptus; species Eucalyptus albens. The sequence goes on from CM024655.1 coordinate 37,384,719, forward strand.
TTTCTTCCTTACTCTCTTTACTTTGATCGTACTTCATTTTGTTAATCAATAGTGAACTTCCTTTCTATCGGTTGCCTAGAATTGCTTCCGTATCTCGATAAATTGTTTGTGCACCTATTCACCCCCCTCTAGGTGCTTATACTAACTATCTCAAAATCAAGCAGTCTTCGAAAGTCTGCTGAATTATCAGTCTGAGTGCTTGCTTCTGCATGATCAGTAGGAGTATGGGCAAATGATGGCAAGTCAGTATGAGCACCCAGATTTGGCTATGAAACCTCATGACCTTCCTCAGGAAATTGAGAGGCATAGATGTCTTCTAGATCTGCAGGTGAACGGCTAACATCTTCACTTGTAAAAGCAATTGAAGAGGTACCTCTTTTCTCAGCAGCTCCCCCTGTTTCATTGCTTTCAGGCGGTGAGAAGTACTCTTCATTCTCTGTTTTTTCTTGGTCACCTCTTCCCTCTTCTTCTTCTGCAGTCCTTTCTTCCTCTGCTTCTTTTCTCATCGATTCTCTCTCTCCACTCCTTTGCTCTTCTTCTTCTTTGTCTTGATCCTCTCTCTCCTCTGTATCTAGAACAAAACATTGTAGGTTTCTCAATGCAAGAGCGGAAATGGTGATTTTGTCCTCATCTTCTTCATCCTCCAAGATGAGTGCTCTTCTTTTCTTGGATGGAGCAGTCAATGGCTCTTTCCCTTTCCGTTTTGCAGCCGAAGAACCTTAGTGAGTCTTGACAGGGGTTTTCTCCTTAAATAGCTCCAACACTTTGTTCAGCTCCTTCAAACGCATTTTAGAAACCATTTTCAGTCCCACCACCATTTGATCACATGTACAGACACATAGAATCTTGGGAGGCTCAATATTCAAATGTCTGAATAGCTTTGTAATAAATGTTGAGTAAGGAAGTTGGCCCATGTCTTTCACCATCATTCTGTAGAAGTGAAACATGATTGTGTGAGGCAGAGAGGACTTTTTGCCAGCGTTGATAGCATACATCAGCTTTGCTTCTAAGTTGGAGACATCGGTCTTTGAAGTCGATTTGGGTCTAAGGCAATTGATCACGATCTTGTGAAGCAAAATATTTGAGGCATTCATCCTGAAGTACGAAATTCTTCCTTCTGCCATTCCATCTTGACCAAGTTCTACCGTCGCATGACCAATAGACACACTAATTGATTAGAATGCCCCTCGCTCTACTCAAATCACATCCGCCAATGCATCCATATCAACGATATGGTCCTAGTCTCGAACACTAAAAGAAAATCTATTCGCATCCAAGAAACTTAGATTAGAATAAAAGTACGCAGTAAGTTCTGGATGAGCCACTGTTGATTCAGAGCAAAATTGTTCAAGTTGAAAAAGAGTGAATTTCTCTTGCAGCTTCACATTCAGAGAATCAAGGAAATCAAAGTCCATAGTTCTTGGGTTGATCACCTCGCTTTAGCAACTTAGAGTAAAGTCACTTGTGTTCCTCCGAGCGAAATAAATCTGTCCTTTTGCTCCGAATATTCGCCGCAACATCCATTCTAGGCTTAAAATGAGTGTACATTTTGTCATCATCATTCCCATCAGGCTTACTAAGACCTCCAACACGTGGATCGTTTGGAATATTCACAAATGCTCGATCTGCCGACCCCGCAGGAGCAACTCCCAATCGTTCCATTGTTTGCAAAAAGTGGGTTTCATTTCGATACCCTTTCTCTTCCAAAAATTCATCAATATAGTTCAAGGGAGTGCCTCCCTTCTTCAAGGCAGAGTAAAGTTTAAAGATAAAAGTGGGCTTTTGAGTTCTTATGGGTTCTGCACCTTCGATGATTTCTTCCTCTGCTCTATGATCAATACTCTGAGGTCTAGCTTGAGGAGATTGACGTGGTTGAGAATGTTGTGGGCTCCCCTCACGCATGTGTTGTGGTCCCCTGTTCGCGATCCTTGAAGACTTTCTTTGGTAAGCCATTCTCACAGTCTTTGAGAGATTCTAAACTCGATTCACGAGAAAGGTGAGAGCTTTGAAGATTAAACTAGAGAGTAAAAGTAAGAAAGTGATGGTCTGTGCTTTTAGGGTTTGTGAGGAAGACGATCAATATATAAGGCAGTCGAAAAGAGGTATATAGAACGACGTAAAAGGAAAATTAGAAAATGCCTTTTCAAAAAATAACTGCCTTTTCAAAAAAAAAATAGATAACCGTCATTTCAAAAGATAACTTCTTTTTTGAAAAGGAATGATTGCAATAATCACGAAAACTGGGGAAGATACCATCAATCAATTACAGATTAATAGATGATTGTACCTTTTCGAGATTTTATCCGTGAGATAAATTTCTAAAACAGAAATAACTTACGGTCGTAAATCTTGATCTTCTAAGTATGAGTATCTTTAGACTTTTATCCCTCAGTCTGAACTTCTTCAAACTTTAAGATATAGAGTCTGGAATGAATAAGCTTGAATTGACTTTTCTCTAGAGGCTTTGTAAAAATGTCCGCTAGTTGATTCTTTGAGTCAATGAATTGAATCAAGACTTCTCCATTTTGAACATGGTCTCTAATAAAATGATGTCGAATCTCTATATGATTTGCTCTTGAATGAAAAATTAGATTCTTGGTAAGATTAATCGCGTTGGTGTTGTCACATTTGATCTCAGTGCATGAGTCTTCGATTCCAAAGTCTTTTAGATGTTGCTTTATCCATAAAATTTGTGAACAACTTTCAAGAGCCACATACTCTGCTTCTACTGTTGAAAGAGCTACAGTACTTTGCTTTCTTAAAAACCAAGATACTATCATGTTCCCAAGTAATTGACAAGTGCCCGAGGTGCTCTTTCTATCAACTCTGCATCTTGCTAGGTCTGCCTCTGAATATCTAAGGAGAGTAAAGTCTCCTTCTTTAGGATACCGAGACCTAAATTAGAGGTTAATGCAACGTATTTGATAATGCGTTTTGCAGCACTTAAATGAGATTCTTTGGGATCTAATTGAAATCTGACACAAATACAAACACTAAACAAAATGTCAGGTTTAGAAGCAGTAAAATAAAGAAGTGAACCAATGATACTCCTATATAGCTTCTGGTCAACTTTCTTTCCTCCCTCATCTTTGTCTAGCTTCGATGAACTTGACATTGGTATATCGGTCTTTTTGCAATTCTCCAAGCCGAACTTTTTAACAAGTTCTTTAGCATATTTTTCTTGGTGAATGAAAATTCATTCCTTCAATTGTTTTACTTGAAGTCCGAGAAAGAAGGATAGTTCACCCATCATGCTCATTTCAAACTCATCCTGCATAGTCTTAGAAAATTTCTTGCACAGATTTTCATTAGGTGATCCAAAAATAATGTCATCAACATATATTTAAACAAGTAAAAAGTTTTTACTTTCTCTTTTGATAAACAAGGTAGTGTCTACTTTTCCTTTAACAAAACTATTTTGAATTAAAAACTTACTTAACCTGTCGTACCAAGCTCGAGGTGCTTGCTTTAAACCGTATAGTGCCTTTTTCGTCGACAGACAAGTACTCTCGTGTTTTTTCCTTCTCCTAAATGGAGATGAATGGTTGATTAATTTGGCGGCATTATAGGTCAAGCTTTAAGTGGTCCATGGGACTAGGTACCTTGTTTCCTCTTCAACAAGCAAATGCTCCACAGGACTTTCTCTTCGCATGTGCATGAACACCATGCATTTGTCACCAGGTTTTTTCCGCAATTAACTTGTATATATTTCGTTGTTTCAGGTCTGTATAATCTTGTTTGATTTTACGACGTGAAGACTTCTAATTGGGGAATACATACATTTTTTCAAGAGATGATAATTACCTGATTTTTTATGGGAGAAGAAGACTATGCACTATCTCGAGAGAATTAGTTGAGTATTTCAGAAGGCTCGCATATCCCTCAAATAAATGTTAGTAATTTCGTATAATAGTTCGCAAATCCGAGACTTCCGTGAGAAGGTAAATCCGAAACTAACCCAAATTAGAGTTGGTACATGGGGAAGTAGTCAATAACTTAATTGGAGGAAAGTTTGTAATTAGTGTAATTAAGATTAGTAATTTCTAAAAAGAGTTAGTAAATGTAAAAATTTGATGAGTAAAGCAAACAAAAGTTGGTAAACGATAAGAAAGGTTGATGAAGTAAAAATACCAAATAAACGTTGGGATAAATCAAATTAGAGTTGGCAATCCATAATTAGTTGATAATTTAGTCGAAGACAAGTTGGTTAGTCTCTCAAAATTAAAGTTGGTAAATTTAATGCATTGGTAAGAGAGGTAAAAAGGTTGGCAAACAATAGAAAGTTTTTCGAATTAGAGATAAGAGAAGTCGGCAATTCATTGACAATCGAATTGTGACTAATTCAAATAAGAATTGGTAGCGCAAAACCAATTGGTAACTCAATCGGAAAGATTGGTAATCACTCTAATTAATCTCAATCGGAAAGATTGGTAATCACTCTAATTAATCTTGGTAATTTTGAAAAAGAGTTGGTAAATATATTCATGAAAATGTCAAAATCAAGGCAAACCTTTTTTATCTATTGTAAGACATGTTGCGAACGTTCCTATGTCGATATGCAAGCCAACATTTTGGGTAAGAAATTGATAGCAAAGAGGGGACCTTTTGCAATTCGCTCCCTCCAAATGGAGATTTCTTCGGAATTGCTACTTGTGGAGAAGAAAACATATACATAAGTCATCAAAATTACATATTTATTTGAGGTTGGTACTTTCCGCAAATTCACCTTCTACACGAAAGAGATAATTTTAATAAGACTAATGTAGCTCATAAAGTTTTGTTAAATGTAGTTTGATCTATCTAGTAGAGTATTCAATCATGCAATATGATGTTTGCATGGGTAAAATGAGAATGAGATGTTTTACCATTGACGTACCACGCAAAATCTTGTGCTTTGCTATCCAAATTACAACTTTCCAGAAAAAAGATGATTTCACTTTTTCTTTTCCTTTTTTTTTTTCATTTATACTCATTTCACTGGAACAAAAGAAAATATGCCCAAAACATTCCATTTCGACACCATTTGTCCGTGTAAATCGTGTGGAATTAGCAATTACGACCAGTTTAATTCGTGAAAATGTTTTCAAATTTCATTTTTGCGAAAATATGAACAATCACAATTTTGTGCATTTAGATTTTTCTCCTTGAAAATGTCATGTTCGATTAGTAAAATTATATATCCTCAATATGGAAAGAACACTATGAAAAAACATTTCTCATTGAAAATGTCATGTTCGGTTAGTAAAATTATATATCCTCAATATGGAAAGAACACTATGAAAAAACATGACTGATTATATATCCTAAATTATATATCTTCTTCTTCTTCTTCTTCTTCTTCTTCTTCTTCTTCTTCTTCTTCTTCTGAAATGTCATGTTCGGTTAGTAAAATTATATATCCTCAATATGGAAAGAACACTATGAAAAAACATGACTGATTATATATCCTAAATTATATATTCTTCTTCTTCTTAGTGCCATAACTTTCGTATAACACTCAATTGAATGTTCTAGCTTGTTTTTCAATCAAAGTGTTATAACCTTTTTTTTTTTCACTTCTTCTTCTTCTTCTTCTTCTTCTTCTTCTTCTTCTTCTTCTTCTTCATGTTCGATTAGTAAAATTATATATCCTCAATATGGAAAGAACACTATGAAAAAACATGACTAATCATATTGGGGAAAAAGATATCATAAGTGCCATAACTTTCGTATAACACTCAATTGAATGTTCTAGCTTGTTTTTCAATCAAAGTGTTATAACTTTTTTTTTTTATCACTTCACTCAATTGAATGTTCTAGCTTGTTTTTCAATCAAAGTGTTATATCTTCTTCTTCTTCTTCTTCTTCTTCTTCTTCTTCTTCTTCTTCTTCTCCTTGAAAATTTCATGTTCGATTAGTAAAATTATATATCCTCAATATGGAAAGAACACTATGAAAAAACATGACTGATCATATTGGGGAAAAAGATATCATAAGTGCCATAACTTTTGTATAACACTCAATTGAATGGTCTAGCTTGTTTTTCAATCAAAGTGTTATAACTTTTTTTTTAATATACATGGATGAGAATTATTTATTGCCAACCAAGAGATTAAATTCTTTTATAGAGTAGTCACCACAACGTTTGTACGGAGCTTTCACAATGAAATAACAAATGCTTTTCAGATTGCCGAAATGCAAAGGGGGAAACAATGACATTGTCTAATATATGTGCATCTCCTTCAAGGTGTACCGTATACTAGCAACATAACCTGCTCTTCGCACGGACATGCATGTCTATATGCACATTTTTGAATCACTAGCATTCATTAATATGAGATGCCATACAGGAGAAAAAATGAGATCTGAATAATGGCAATATTTTATATCTTTGTAGATGTTCTATTTTTTTTTTCCTATTTTAGCTTTTTCAATAACTAAGTTGATTAAATTAAGTGTAATTTATTCATGGAATATAAAACAGTGATTGTGAATTGGATGGATTTTATAATTAAGTGAGATAGATGCAAATAAATAGCCTATAACAGTAGGCATATAAATGAGATGGATTTTATAGTGCTGAAACCAAGTGTCTAAATAAAGGTTAGTAATGTAAAAATAAATACTAATTTAGTCTTAAAAAAATCGGTAACACAAATAAAGTTGGCAACTTCCTATAACAGTAGACAACTTCAACAAAAATTGGTAAGTTATTATAATAGTTGGTAATGCAGAATAGATCATATAAATGTTGGTAAATGGCTGCAATAAGAGATTAGTTGGTAAACCTATTACACTTGTTTCAATTCAATTTTAAACTTTTTAATTTGGGCAATTCAATCATAAACATTTTGACGATTTGTCAATTCATTTCATCTGGCCAATTTTGGCTAGAAATCACTGAGGTGAATGCTAATAATCTCCTACATGGCACAATCGATACTAAAGTGGATAATTTTTATAATTTTTTTTTAAAAGTTGGCCATAAATCGTTGACTTGAATATTAACCATCCTATGTGACACAATTGAAGCTAACATGGATAATTTTTATAATTTAAGAAAAAATGGCCAGAATGGGCTAATGTGAATGTCAACCATCCTACATGGCACAATCGACCCGACGTAGATTATTTTATAATCTTAAAAAAAAATCGAATATTTTCTTTTTCTATTTTTTTCCATTCTTTTTCCTTTTATTTTCTTTCCTTTTTCTTATTGCCAATGGCCGTTTGCCAACCCCCAACCATAGGCGATGGCTACCAAGGGCAAAGCCCTACAAGGCTACCTTGACTTAAGCGAAGGGTTGGCCATGCGGGGGTGAGTGTCAATGAGGGCCCCCGTCACCAAATCTAGAGAGGCCACCTTAGCTTGGGCGAGCGTCTACCTCACCAATGCTTGCCCACGCCAACCATCGCCTATGGCAGGTGGTTGGCAAACAACTATGAGAAAATATTAGGTAGGTGAAACACTCCACATAGGCGAAATGGAAAACCATACAAAAGTCGACACGTGTCATCCACATCAGCAATTCAAAATTTTGCTCTCCCCCTTCCTCTATCCTCTCTTCCATAGACCCTGGCCCACCTCTCTGCACACGCTCTAACGCTCTCTCTCTCCTCTACTCTTCTCTGCAATAAGCAAGGGGTCGTTGGCATCAGGGTTGGCCAGCAAGGGTGCTATTGGGAATTACTGATTCCCTAAAACGGATTCGACACTAAATCAAACCTCTAAACAAATGCGGAAGACGAGCCCAAGAAGAAACATGTATCACCGATCAAAGACACACCACGGAATCGAGCGTACCTTATTATCCACAGATTAAACACCAACGTTGAAGTTTGAGGAAGAATCCCGATCCCGTTCTACCGAGGAGCGTGCTGTTGCTATTAGAGGGAAGAAAAACAGAACGTACTGTTCTTTTCTATTTTCTTCTTAGAGGGAGAGAGAGAGAGAGTGTGAAAATGTCTTCGAAAAAAGGGATCTTCACGTACATACGTTGAAGGGGTGCATTCCCTTTTTCTTTTCTCTCTTTTAAATCTTCTCCAATAGACGTAACTCTTCAACGTGTAACGTTCCCCCAAAGACACAACCCCTCGTATCTAAATAACGCAACCTTTCACATCACAGCCATTCCTCCATGGGCCCTTATCTTGCGGGCCGGGCTTTTAGGCCCAACATGGGCAGACGGGCCCACTTAGGCCCATCAACATATAAATAAAACCATCATCTCTCACTCACACATGGTGGGCTGAACAGGATCCTCTTTACCTCTCTGCAACATCAATACCGGTGAATAATCCGTGCGACCAGTATACTTTGAAAACTCGTTACCATACATCTGTTAGGAATATATAGCAGCTCATAATGGGCATCACACTTTGAGTAGATTTAGTATGTAGTACCCTAGATCGATCGATCACATTTATATCTTTCTCTTGATCTCTTTTTAAACAGTGATATATTGTATTCACAATTATGATTATCTCAAAAACAATCATAATTGGTCGATCAGTGAATACAAAACTAAAATGTAATTTTCCAAATTCAATCTTCCTCTTTCATTCAAACTCCCAATTTTAGTTCAGCTTACTTTTCTAGAAATATCCCATTAGATCGAATCAGTTCATGATCATTGGCAACATCTTAAGATAGCAAACACTAAATAGAAATCTTAAGAATAAGTAAGAGTCATGAGGGCACTAAATTGAGGAATCTTTTTCCTCAAGAGTCTCACACGGCATAAAAGTTGAGATCAAACTTTTGCCACTCTTATTGGTCGTCTCATGCATACGTAGTATGAAATACGTATTATGGTATTTAACTCCTTTCCCATGGAGCGTATGTCTACACCTTTAATACCATACAGATGATAGTTCAAACATACATAATGTCTAACTTGAGTTCACATATCTACTCATTCATAGAATTCATCAGAACTCACATCTGGCATCATAGACAGATAAAGTAAAATATGTGGATTATTTTACTTTCGGACATAGTAAATATTATGTCATCATCTTAACACTCAGTTAAGGTGACTTATGTTATCACTTAGATAATAAGCTTAAAAACCGTCTCATCTCTATTTATCACACAGTAAATAGAGGCAATTACCCGTGTGAGTGGGCTAATCTTTTATCTGTCCGACATACTTTCTCAACTTAATATAATGCATTGAGCATTAAGATGCATAAATGTCAAACAAATATTCATAGGCATTAATGATGAAAAACACAAATTCATTAAATGTGAACACTTCAAGGAAATTACAATATTCAGTACATCAGCCTCTATGCACTCCTAGAGATTTCACATGGCCACAAAACACATCTCTAGATATTGGCTTTGTCATAGGATCTGCTACCATTCTATGGTAGATATATATTGTAAGTTCATATCATTTCGTGCAACTATATCCTTGACAAAATTATACTTGGTATCCATATGTTTGGTCTTGCCATGATATTTTGGATCTTTGGTGTACGCTATAGCTGCTTGGCTATCACAGTTAACTAATAATGGATTTGCAGCATACCCAATAACACCTAAATGATCCAAAAATCTCTTAAACCAAACTCCTTCTTGTACTGATGGTGATAATACCACGAACTCAGCTTCTATTGTGGACAAGACTATACACGTTTGCTTCTTACTGCTCCAAGATATGGTGACATTATTCAGTAAGAAAGCAAAACCAAAGGTAGATTTCCTTTCATCTAAATCTCCTCCCCAATCAGCATCCGAATAGCGTTCAAGCCGCAGATCCTTTCCTTGGTAATTCAGCTTGTAATCAGCAGTTCCTTTTAGATACCTCAGTATTCTTTTAACGGCCTTCCAATGTGCTTGACCTGAATTGGATTGGTATCTACTCACCATTCCAACTGCAAAACATATGCCAAGTCTTGTACACATCATAGCGTACATCAAGCTCCTAACAGTACTAGCATAAGGAACATGTTTCATTTGTTCCTTCTCTTGTAGAGTCCTTGGACACAGTCTATGGCTCAATCATTCACCTTTTGCAATAGGAGTATCTATGGGTTTACAATATTGCATACGAAATTGTTCAAGAACCTTATTTATGTATGTTTCTTGCAAAAGATATAATAATCTCTTCAATCGTTTGCTTGAAATCTTAACTCCAAGGATGTATGCAACCTCACCCATATCTTTCATCTCAAAGTTGGAAGATAACCAACTCTTCATAGTATTAACAAACTCCATATTACTTCTAGCAATTAGTATATCATCAACATATAATGATATGATCACAAATTGATCTTTGGATCTTTTAATATATACACAATAATCCCCATCTATCATTATAAAATCGTATGCCATTATGGCATTATGAAAACGTATATACAATTGTCTCAATGACTGCTTAAGGCCATATATCGATCTCAAAAGTCGACATACCTTTCCTTCTTGGCCTTCCATAATGAAACTAGCAGGTTGTTCCATATATATTTCTTCCTCTAATTCTCCATTGATGAAAGCAATCTTTACATCCATTTGATGTAACTCAAGATCCATACTAGCCACTATTGCTAGAATAATGCGAATCGAGGTAAATCTCATTATAGGAGAAAATGTTTCTTCATAATCAATTCATTCTTGTTGATTATACCCATTCACCACAAGAGAAGCCTTATGCATTTATATTGAGCCATCAGCTTTACGCTTTATTTTTAGAACCCACTTGTTCCCAATAGCTTTGCGTCCTTTTGGAAGGTCAACCAGCTTCCAAACTTAGTTTGACTTCATTGACTCCATCTCCTCTTCCATTGCATGCATCCATTTTTCCTTACTAGGGCAATTTAGAGCCTCATTAATATTTCTTGGCTCATCATCATTTTGTGGAGCAATCATAAAATTTTCCCCTTCAATGTCAAAACGTCAACGGGGAATACTTTTGTGACTTGTTCGTCGTATGGGGCATTGTACACTTTGCACATCATTCCCCATCATGCTCCCACTCGGATTAGATAATGACGATATCATCTCATCATGTGGTTATAATTGAGAGTGAGTTAAATTAAATTCATCACTTCTTATGTTACTCCCACTCAGACGAACTCCATTAAGTTCATTATCTTGTGTTGGAGAAAACTTTATCAAGTGTTTTGAAGTTGACAAAACGTTTCCATTAGTCTAGTCTAAAGACTTGCAGACTCTTCCATCAAAGTCTGAAGACCTCCAGACTGCCAAACTCAAGACTCAAAGTCTATCCTCATTGACAATTTCTAAACCGTCGAAGAAGGCTTATCCGAAACAAAGTATTTCGTTGAGGATTTGATTCTATCGTCTAAAGAAGATCTCTTGGCTGGATATAGCATGTCGGAATCCATTATTCAAATCAAGATTGATTCAAGGATTTTGAATCCGTTGATTGACGAAGTATACTTGGAAGGTTCTACTTATGGAAACCTAGATCCTGATTGTATGGACGAGCAGGATTGACGAGCTATCGTCATGTTCCTTAAATAGCTCGAAAATCTTCCTAATTGATTCTGTCCAATGGGTAGATTGGAATAATTCCTTTGGTAAGTGTCAACGAGTGTAATGGCATAAAGGAGTATATAAGGAAGACGTTCCAGTTGTTCGAGTGTGTACGCGATAGAAGAATTCCAAAGTCTGAAGGTTCTTGTTCTTAGTCAATTAAACTGTTGAGCAAAATTTTGTACGCAAAAGAGAGTTTATATCTTTGAGAAATCTTGAAGAAGTGTAGCAGAGTCTCTACACTGTGGAATCAAGGAAGAGCTTTACTGTAACAACTCTTTTGTTCATAGTGAAATCCAGCCGGTGGGCTGTCAATGCGGAAAAGTGGACGTAGGCTTGGATTAAGCCAAACTACTATAAACTATGTGTTCATATTCTCTTCCCTACGCTCTTTTACTTTGATCATAACTCGTTTTGTTGACAAGAGACAAATTTCCTTTTCATAATATATTGTTGATTAGTGCTGCACACTTATCTCGGAAATTTGTTTTTACACCTATTCACCCCCCTCTAGGTGCTCATACTAGTTTTCACATCTTAATCCAAGTTTCAAATATGAAGTAATCCTCACCTATTTCGCTATTCTTAGGAAATTTATTCTCTAAGAATGTGACGTCCCATGATTCGAATTCAGTTATACTTCCACTTTCCTACTCACCTATGAATACATACCATTTCGAGTGCTCAAAGTATCTTATAAAAATACTCTTCTTTCCTCTGGGACCCAATTTCCCAAACTTGTGAGAGGACTCATGAGTATAGGCAGCACAACTCCATGACTTAAGAAAACTTAAGTCCGATTTTCTACTTGTCCATAACTCATATGGAGTGGAAGTAACTAATTTGGAAGGCACTCGGTTAAGTATATAGGCAGCAGTTAACAATGCTTCACTCCAAAAAGTGATAGGTAAGTTAGCATGTGCCATCATGGACCTAACCATTTTCAATAGAGTTCTGTTCTTTCTCTCCGTAACACCATTTTGTTGAGGAGTATATGGAATAGACAACTGTCTTTCTATTCCTTTTTCATCATATAACTTTCTGAACTCATCAGAAAAATATTCTCGACCTCGATCGAATCTCAATACTTTTATTTTCTTGTCTAATTGATTTTCAACTAAGTTCATAAACTTTTTGAAACAACTCAATACTTTAGATTTATGAGAAATCAAATAGATATATCCGAATCAAGTATAATCATCTATAAATATGATGAAATAAACAGCCCCATGCCTTCCTCTCACATTCATCGGACCACAAACGTAAGTATGAATTAAATGCAAAGAAAATTCAGCTCTTTTACCTTTTCTAAATGGTTTCTTTGTCATTTTCCCTACTAGGCAATGCTCACATATGGGCAAATCGACTTTTTCAATATTGCCCAACAAGCCCTCTTTGGCTAGTCTATTCATACATTATTGGCCAATATGACCAAATCTAACATGCCACACATTCACATCATTATCATATAAATTAGAAGATATGAAAAGGAAATAACAAACATTAATATTACCATAATCAATATTTAATACAATGAAACCATCTAGAAAATAACCACAACCATAGTAATTTGTATCCAAATACAAATCAACACCACTATTATGGAAGTTCATATTAAAACCAAGCTTAACCAATACTAAAACAAGCGCTAAATTCCAGCGAATCTCCATAGTATACAATACATCATGTAGGAATAAAGTGCGTCCACCATGCATATTTAATTGGCAGGTGCCAATCCCTTTTACTTTTGTTTTGGAGTTGTTTCCTACATAGATCCACTTAGTTCAAGTTGGTACTCGTCGGAATTTCACGAAGGATTCTCTATCCTTCGCTACATAGTCTGTCGCTCTTGAATTTACAGTTCACAAAGGATTAGACTCAGTTAAGAATACAGAACTTGACACATAAGTAAAGTTTTCAAAAGTACAAGGGGTGTGTACCTTCTTTGGCTCGTGACAATCGCAGGCATAGTGACCCTTCTGGTCACAGTAGTAACACTTCACCCTTGTTAGCTTCTTCATTAGAGGACACTTTCCTCTTTCATGTTAGTCAACCTTTGGTTTCTTCCCTGAAGAAGTTGCTCCCTTGCCTTTCCTTTTATCAAACCAGTTAGGACATTTGCGCTTGGAGCTCGAAGCTCCATGTGAGCTGGAACCAGTGTGATAAATTTCAGTTTCCGGCTTAGCCACCAAGAGGCGGTCATCTTCCAGCTCAAAATGACATATTGCATCCTCAAAGATTTTGATATTTTCATTATGAGTCAGGTGCACCTTCATATACTCCCAACTTTGAGGCAAGGAACGAATCACTGCTTGCACTTGCTGCTCATCAGTCAGGACATGGCCAACATCTTTCAGCTCAATTATCATGTATGACATCTTTCTAAGGTGTTGCTTCATGGTTTGACCATGAGGCTTCTTATAAGAGTCAAACCTAATAGTGAGCTACCTCAGTCTAGTCACGGAAGTATGACCAAATCTTGCTGCCAATACTTTCCACATTTCTTTAGCATTCTCAAAACGCTTGAACTCTCGCATGACATCATTTTCCAGCAACATAATGCGAGCAAGAGAGTTCTTTCTTTTCCATGCAGCAAATGCATCATTATCTCTCTTGTGTTGTGTAGTGTTTCCATCTTCAGGTACTTCCATGGTCAAGTTAAGAGCTTCTAACGCCTCTTGCTCTTCCAGCACATATTGGATTTTCATGTGCCATATTTCATAGTTATCGCCATTGAAATTCTCACATTTGTTTAGCTCAACGACTATGCTCTTTGTGGCTAAAGCCATCGATATGAACATATCAAACATATATGCACGAATTATTAATGCCTATCATTTATGCATCCATTTTACACAAAACCATCATATTAATGAATAATTTCAAGTAAGATTTCAGAATCAAAAGGTCACTATATTTCCAATAATCATCCAAAATCTTAACTTAGAATTATTATTAATATAATATTCTATGCAAAATAAATTCTTTGAAATTACAAAAAAATTTCTATGAACTTCCCACAACAGCTAACAATTAACAAAAGCAAATAATATTTGATATCAAATAATGATATAATAACAATGCTTTCACATAATACAACTAACATATCAGTTGCTACACCAACAACAACTAGGTAGAAAATATTTACATAATATGTCCATAAAGCATACTAAATAAAGACTAGTCAAAAACATCTAACACTAAGTCAACATATGAAATGGAAAAGATTCTTTTTTGTTCAATTTCTTGATCTTTTCCCTTGTAACAATCTAGTAATAATCATCTATAAAAGCCATCACAATTCTCCTATACGAAGCAGCTCTGTTGACTTCCCATAAGCTTTTCAACACTCCTTGCCATTCTTTTGGAAGAGTGTTCATGAAAATCTCACCATCTCAAATTGTGGCATGGGACGATCATTCCATATGACCTTTTATATTTTCCCGTTGACTTCAAGAATGTGATCAATTAAGTCATCACTCTCCCATCGATGATCAGTCAGCTCAGCTATCAACTTAGAAAGCATTTTCTTTTATTCATCGGTAATTGCGCAAATAGGTGTGCACAACTTAAGGGGAGGCATTGTTCCTGCAACAAATGCAGAACAAATAAGGGATTACATTTAATCCACATAGACTTAATTGGAAAAAGAAACACATTCCTTTTTCTTTTTTCTTTTTTCTTTTTTTTGTCAATGGTCAAAGTTAACGATCAACGATTGAAGTCAACGATCAAAGTCAACGATCAACGATCGTGGTCAATGGTCAGCCAGGTCGGAGTCAACAAGCGGTCGGGTCAGGCTGGATGGGCCGGGTCGGACCAAACGGCCTAGTCGAACCAGTCGAGCCGGTCGGACTGGGTCGGACAAACCGACCGACTCGGGCCACGTGCGTGCCTGGGGCCGAAACAGCGCGTGCGACGCATGCGCCTGCGAGGGACCGAATCGGCGCGTGCAACACCATTTGTTCCGGCCACAAGTGGCGGCACATCCGGCGGCCTCCGGCAGCAATCCGCGACTCATTTTTCTCATATCGACGAGAGTTTTGACCCTGCGCTATCAAAAATGAATTTTGACTTGCAAAAAATCACAAACACAGGGCGAACAGTACGCGGGTGTTGGGTTTTTCCGTCCCCAATCAACCGGCGGCGGCTTTTCTCGAATATCGACCACAAAAGGGGATCAAGAAACATGAATTAGGGCTCTGATACCAATGTTGGGAATTACTGATTCCCTAAAACGGATTCGACACTAAATCGAACCCCTAAACGAATGCGGAAGACAAGCTCAAGAACAAACATGTATTATCGATCAAAGACACACCACGAAATCAAGCGTACCTTATTATCCACAGATTAAACACCAACGTTGAAGTTTGAGAAAGAATCCTGATCCCGTTCTACCGAGGAGCATGCTATTGCTATTAGGGGGAAGAAAAACAAAACGTACTATTCTTTTCTGTTTTCTTCTTAGAGGGAGAGAGAGAGAGAGAGAGAGTGAAAATGTCTTAGGAAAAAGGGATCTTTACGTACGTACGTTGAAGGGGTGCATTCCCTTTTTCTTTTCTCTCTTTTACGTCTTCTCCAATAAACGTAACTCTTCAACATGTAACGTTCCCCCAAAAGACACAACCCCTCGTATCTAAATAACGCAACCTTTCACATTGCAGCGGTTCCTCCATAGACCCTTATCTTGCGGGCCAGGCTTTTAGGCCCAACATGGGCGGGCGGGCCCACTTAGGCCTATCAACATACAAATAAAACCATCAGGTGCTTTGTAGAGGAAAGAGAGAGAGAGAGAGAGAGTGGAGCAGAGATCACAAGAGGCAGGCAAACGGGCGTCGGCGTCAGCATCAGCGTCGGGGGCAAGGCAGAGGCGGAGGGATCAGCGTCAAGTTTGGGGGTGTAGGATGGAGGTAGACGCAGAGGCGTCAGCGGCGTCGGCATTGACGTCAGAGTCAAGGGCAATGGAGGTAACCTACAGAGGCAAAGGTGGAGGTGGAGGGGCATCGGCGACGCGCTTCGCTAGAAGAGAGGCATGACTTCATGGAGGGGGGAGAGGAAGAGAGAGAGCAAAGGTCACAAGAGGGAGGTGGAGGAGCATCAGTGGCGTCGGCATCAAGGTTAAGGGAGACAGAGGCAACCAGCAGAGGCAAAGGTGGAGAGGCTGAACCTTTATTTTTTTTTTCTCTAAACCCTCTACAATTTTGGTCTCACTGCAACGAAGCGGGGGATGAGGAGAGATTGGAGAGAGAGGAGGTAGACGGTCTACAGAAGAGAGTAGAGGAGAGAGAGCATCAAAGCGTGTCCAGAGAGGTGGGCCAAAATCTATGGAAGAGAGAATAGAAGAGGGGGAGAGCAAAAATTGCTGAAAGTGGGACTCAAATTACACGTGGACGACACATGTCGACTTTTGTATGGTTTTCCATTTCACCTAACGTGGAGTGTTTTGGCTATCTAATATTTTCTCAACAACTATTGGTAAAAGGAAAGGGAAAGAAAATAAAAGAAAAAAAGAAAAGAAAATATTCATAAAGATTTTAGAAAATTTCTAAAAAGTATTCACGTCAACGTCATTTATGCCACATAAGACGGCTAGTATCTTTATTAATGATTTCCGACCAAGATTGACTCAATGGACTATATTGACAATCATCAAAAGGTTTAGGACTAATTTGTCGAAATTGAAAGGTTGAGAACTGAATTTATATAAGTATACTATTTAAGACTTTCTTGGTAATTCTCCCAATTCGATTAAGGGTCAATAAATCCTATAAATGTTAGCAAGTTATAAGAAAAGCTGGTTATTCGAAATCAATCAAATAATATATCTTGGTAAGCAATTCAAATCAAAATTAATAATCAAAAACTAATCGATGGCTTTATGCAGAAAAGTTGGTAACTCACTAAAATTAAGTGAGTAACTTTGACCGTTGGTGTGTTACATGGATAAAAGTTCATTTGTAATTTATTGGAACTATTTGTAATTTGTGGACAAGCAAAAATATCTTGGATATTTAACATACTGATTGGCGACCCACTAATAAATTCCTCAACTAATAATTTTTTGGACACTTTGTCAACCCAATGGCACTTATGGTGAACCGATATTTCTAAAGATTTATTGATATCGAGAATGTTTATGTCTTTCAAACGAAATAATAGAATCGTCCCCACTATGATTCAATAAGTTAACTCACTTCCCCATTAATTGAATGGACAATTTGTTGCAATCGCGTTAAAAAAAAAAATAGTTACAAATAGAAAATAAATTATGAGTGCAAAAAAATTTCGAACACTTTCCCTCTCTCTTCTTTTTTTAAAAATTCAGTTAGAGTATAAGTAGGAGACAGTGTGTGTAGCTGAATTTGCACCACCGGTTGGTTGAGATTAGTAAGTAAAAGACTTTCGCATGATCAACGCCATGCCAATTCAATGGCCAAGATGTGCCCTCATCATTTTTTATCTTCTTGTTGGTTTTTCTTTTCCTTTTTCCCGATTTCCCTTCTCTTCTTCTCCTGTCAAGCTGCGCAGCTGTTGCACCAATGGCTACGACCTGCCATTGCCAGGAAAAACCCGGAGAAAATGTTCAATGCGCCACGTCAATTGCTGACGTGGGCACATTTTTTTAAAATCCAAAAGTAGTTCGCCACGAATCAGCTAAGGTGGTATAAAAAAAGATAAAAACCTTTTTTTTCTCATCATCTTCCTCCATCACGAGAAAATATTCAGTGCTTCGTGTGCGCCACATCATCCGCTGACGTGGCGCGCACATAACACTCAGGTACCGACACCTGTCCCGAGCGGGACCTCCTGAAAAATGGGAAAAGGGCTGGTATTCGGCTGGCTCGGCTCGGCTCCACCTGCAGAAAAGAAAGGACGGTCAGCGTATTCCTCCC
This sequence comes from Eucalyptus albens, assembly GCA_014182695.1. Taxonomy (NCBI): domain Eukaryota; kingdom Viridiplantae; phylum Streptophyta; class Magnoliopsida; order Myrtales; family Myrtaceae; genus Eucalyptus; species Eucalyptus albens. The sequence goes on from CM024655.1 coordinate 37,403,097, forward strand.
GCTCAAAATTTCTCTCTCTCTCCTCACTTGAATAGGCCGGTTCTCTCTCTCCTCGTAAAAGAACCAAGAACGCTCAAAGCCTTCCTCTGTTTCCTTCTCCGTGCATCCCACCTCCTCCGGCTCCGGCTCCGTCTACGCCTCCGCCTCCGCCTCCGCCTCCGCCCCGCCTCTGTCTCCGCCTCCGCCTCCGCCTCCGCCTCCGCCTACCCAAAAGCCTCGCTGGTCATCTCGGTCTCGTTCCCGAGCGGCACCAAGCTCCCCGCCGCTGACCGGGCGCTGTCCCTGACGCTAGCCCGCTCGGTCGCGAGGGAGATCTCAGCGGACTTAGGCGGGGTCGACGGCGCGGCGAAGAAGAGAGGCCTCCTGCATTTTCTCTCTCTTCTTTTCAACGGAGCTCGCGCTATTTCATCCCGCTTCTGTCTCTCTATTCCTCAAGCACTCCTCTCCTCTCTGTCCCGAGCCCTCTCACTCACCCCAAGCGCCCCCCCTCTCTGTCTCGAGCCCTCTCACTCACCCTAAGCACTTCCCTCCTCACCTCGTTCTTGGTCGATGATGGCGGAGCTCTGCTTGATGGCTTCGCATGGTTATCCGCCGAGCCTCGTTCTTGGTCGGGAGCAAGGGCGCGAGCAGAGTCGTCGGGTGAGTCTCGACTTCTCTCGGTTCCTCTCGATTCCGTCCGTCGCGGATTCGAATTGGAACGAACTGGGTTTTGTGCCTAGGGATTGCCGAAGTGCTTTGGATAGCTTCCGGTGGTTGATTCTTGTGCGGTGTTGTCGATTTTTTTCTGTTGTCGTGGCAGCTCCGTGCTTGCTGCTTGGCGTTCAGTCTTTGATTGGGTTGTGTGGTGTTTTAGCTCTGTTGCTCGTCGTTAGCTGCGGCTTTTGTGAGTTTCGATGCTGCACTGTGCACGTCGTTGACTGGGCCTCGATGTGTTGCGTAGAACTCTGGTTCTCTAGGAGATTCATATATGTAAGATCTCTTGATCACGAGTTTTTTGTTTTTTCACCACTCTTTGTCTAAAAGATTGAAATTTTACAACTCCATCTTAACCTCCATGGCTTGATGCTCCAAGCTTGGTGATTTCGGGTTTAAAAAGTGCTGCGAAGTTGCAATTAAATTTTGCTTTTCATTGGTGCTTGCACGTTGCAAAGCTGTCTTTGTTGATTCTGACCTCCTCAATTGTTTAGGGTGGTTTAGATCTATGTGCAGTGATGTTTGCTAGGGATTTTCTTTTGTTCTATGTTAGATTATAGAAATGGCTAATGTTGGTCGTGTGTCGGTTCCTTGTTATTTTGCATCCTGCATTCGGAAATCTAATTATGGAAAGTGCAGGATCTTCAGCCAATTTTGCCTACTTGCTAGGACAAGACAAGACATTATAAGATTGGGATCCATGACCCTCGGTTCTAATCAATTCAAGGAGGCAGTGGAACCCCTATATGTACTATTAGCAGCAAAGTGGTGTGTGCAGATTGATTCCGTGGAGAAAGATCCCATGATTCTAGATTTACAAGGTATGCACGTAATACTCAGTTGAAGATCTCTCTCTCTCTTATTTTTTATTTTTAAATCAATTCACGTTATATGTCAGCTTGTCCAAAAGGAGAGACCTTGAAATAAAGTGCTCGCGTTCCTTCTGGGTATAATTTATTTCTCATGTAAATTTGTTAATTACAAGCTTCAAGTCATTGATTTCATTTGATGAAAATCTCACCCTTCATGCCACAGAGATAATGAAATTTTTTGGGGCCATTATTATTTATCACCCTTACAGTTTTAAATCATCTTACCACAAAACTACTTAAGAATATGAATTTGTATCCTTTTGCAAGTGCTTGATGGTATAAGCAATTATATTAGGCCACACGAATTTGTAGAATCATACGCTTAATGGAAACTGAAACTAGCAATTTATTCATGGCACTTGCATTTGTATGGTCAGAAAATTCATGGAAACTGAATTTCAACAACAAATGGGGGATTACTGTTGAGGTTGGTAGAACTGGCTAAAGTGCTGAACCATCTATATAGGTTTAGGAGATCACTGAAACCAAGATCTGCTTCTAAAGAAAACAATATAGCTTTTGTAGGGCATGTGTTGCAGTGCTCTTTGCAGTTAAATAGGTTACTTGTCGTGAGAGGGGATGGTCAAGTAATGGTTTATTTATTATGATTGCAGATGTCCACTCAACTACTGGGCCCCTAGGCACCGGAATTGCCGAACAATCCACCATGCAGAGAGAAGTCTTTGAGTTTAGCATGCCTGGATTGAGTTGTGCTGAAAAGGCTGGACTAGATATGTCTCTATTATCTGATTTAACGGGTCTTCACTCAGTGGAAACTGACATGCATCGCCTGCCCATCATTCCTTCTCTCGTCTACCCTAACTTTCAATTTTCCACTCGAGCGCTCTCTCAGATTTCATGGGAGATTTGGTCCGAAATTCAAAAATAACCATTAACTTCGATGGTAGAGTCTTGATCGCAGCTAGTGGGGCTGAGATGAAGGATCTCCTCTCAATTGTAGTGGAGTTTTACCTATCGAGGAACTTAACTCAAGGGAGAAAGCTTTCGATGCCAGTTCCTTATGACAACAACCACCTCATATGCTTAGTGGGTCATCGCCTTAAACCGTTGTTAAATTGAGCGTATCTGTTTGTAGATGAACATGCAATTGAGAAATGCCAAATTGTTGCCCCGTTATATTTGTGTATGCGCTAGGCCGTCTTTAGCACTTTATGGAACCGTATATCTACCTCAATAAACTTATTCGCTTCTTAACGAGATCTAACGAGTGAGAACCTTAGTTATAAGTATAACATGTGGGAAGTAAACACAAAAACACCCCATGTGCATCAACCTAGTTGCTTGACATTAGAAAAGCATGACCCTTGGAAGGAAATTAAGCTTAAAGGCTACAATAAGCAGGTGGGTTGAGCTGACATCTGGCATTTCGCCATACTGCTGTGGGATGTTTGTGCTCAGAAATTTGCATGCTTTTGATGAACTTCAAATAGTGTTATTACATGGCTTCTGCCTTATGTATGTGAGAGCCTCTAACCCAAGCGTTATAGAATCTTCGTTCAACAGTATATTAAGTCAATTGTTTCGTTTTATATGTTCCTGTTTATATTCTTCTTCATATTTATATTACCGCTGCAAGTGTACTTTTGGAAATAGACTGCTCATATCCTTATGTCACACTAATTTTCTGCATTATGGTTCTTGATCATTTCCAGGAAACTGCAAAAGAGGAGGTAGACAAAATTATGGTTACCGATGCACCGCTTCTCTTTCCTCCCGGACAGGTACTTCTTGCATTTTCCTTTTCTTACGTTCTACTTTTACTTGGTTCATGAGCAAATTTTTAGGCCCGGCAACTTGCTTTCAATTTTTGGATAATTTCCCATTAGGTTTATATACTCTATATGAGGAGTATAGATTTGTTCGAATAAAAAGGAGTTGAACTCATGTCGATGCTTCAACGTGTTAAATGGGTATCCGGGCAACGAGAGAAATATGGTGCAGGAGCAATTTTGTAACCTTTAGAAATGTTGGCTGCAATACCGGTAATAGTGGATGTGTTTGGAAATTATAACTCTTGAGCGCTTCCAAGATCTTGGTCTCTACCTCACTGAATAAATCCTTTAGAATTTCTCCTTAGTTCGATGGTGTAGCTAAACTCCCATGTTATATTCTTAAAGGCTTTTTTATGTTTTCTGGTGCAGCTGGCATTGGCGGCTTTGTGTCATGCTAATGAGGTGCATAGAGTTCTGGACTATGAAAGGTTAAAAGCAACTCAATTTTTTTTTTTATGAAACCAACAATAAGAATTACTTGCCATAGACATCTCTACATTGGGGCAGCCGGTTGTTCGATTCTCTTGGTACCTTAGTTGTAATGATGATTGGGTCAATTGAAATTTATGCTTCTTTTCAGATACCTAGAGAACATGCTCATACGCCAAAATTCCATTCACAAAGAGCACGAGCTCATTCAGCATCTGAACGCGATAGATTCCTCGGTAAATCCTCAAGTTTTCTCGCATTTATCTCAAAATATAAAAGCATAACTGGTCTTGCGATCTCAATTCTACTTGAAAATGCAAGTCATGTGAACCAAGTTTTAGGTATTGATAAAAAGTTTCTAATTTGTTCTTCATGCTGCTGCCCGAATACGGGTTAGGACATATAAATTCCCTTCGAGAAAGATATGAAACACATCAACGGGAAGCGAGGTCTTGTTGGGGCCTTAGTTCACATGATGAGTAATTCCTTCAAACCCCTATCCTCTGATTTCTTTTATTCTTGATAACAATTGGCATGTGAAACCTATGAGATTGATGCTTTGCAGTAGTAAGAAACGAGACAAGAAATCGAAGCACAAATCCAAGCGGAGTGCAGGTTAGATGCAAGAGGGGTCATCTCTTGCTTGACAGTATGTCATATGTGTCCCTTGTGTACTGCTCTCATTATTTATTTACAAACCGTTCTGATTGCTTGGTTTGTCCTGTTTTAGACTTCTCCTCAGAAATGCTTCAAGTTCTTAAGAAACTAATCATTGATATATGGCAGGTGTATGCACAACTAAGGCATCATCATTAGTGCCACACTCATCCAAATATGCATCTACTGCGACCATGGTTGCTGAACTTACTCTTCAAAGCTTGTTTTGTATCACGAAAATATTCCACAGTATGGAAGTGACAGAAAACAGTGGGCATCTAGCAGCTTGAAAGAGCTCTTGAAATGCAATTGATTTAGGAGCATCGGCCGACCGGGGAAGTTGAGAATTTACATAAACTACTTTGTGTATTTTGTGTTCATCTGGTGGTGTAAATCAGCAGGTTGAGACAGTCATGTATGCGATAATTACTGTTGTGAAAGTTGGTATGATGGTAACCTACAATATTGGAACAGGCCTTGTGGTTGCTCGTAGGGAAGATAGCTCATGGCCTCCACCTTCTGCAATTTCTTCATGTGGAATAGGGTGGGGAGCACAAGTAGGCTTGTTTTATCGTATACCTGGATTTTGATTTCATCAACCTTAAGGGCCAAGCGTCGGAACCAACAAGTGTTTTTGGCTTTCATGCAGTCTGCAGATTAACCACGTGAATCAACGTGCTCAAAATGATTGTTTAGATAATAAACACCAATTTGATTTTTACTCCATCCGGAATGCTTGACGTATTGTCTGCTTCATTTCCATGGTCTCTGTGAGAATTTTCCTTTGTAAAAGTCTGGTCTGTCATCCTTCTATTTCATGGAATGTGCCATTTGTTTCTCCTTTCTGGAACTCTATCTAAGAACAGTATTTCTCAGGATGAGATTTGGACTTTTTGTTTGATTACCATGTTGCCATTGAGTTTTCAAGTTCCTTTCTGCATCTCTGTTCCCTTTCTCTGAATTTGTGTTTTTCTTTTTTGTGGAAGTGGGAGAAGTCCCTAAGCCAGAGATTGCCCTTGTGTTACTTATAATCGTTCCCTTTCTGTTAACATGTCTATCGCATTAATAGCTTCTGCTTGTGTGGCTTAAGCTCGAACAAAGAAGTCTTGCATAAAACATAAAAATCAACTAAAGAAATCTTTAGTCGATTCCCCTTCCTCCCGAAACGATAACAACAATAATAGTAAAAATCAAATACATAAATGAAAAGATTATCCCTGCAAGAAATGTTTGATTTTGTGTTATATTTTTATGTAGAGATATCCTTATTCCAGTCAATAGTAACCAGTCAAGGGTGATTGCAGGCTGGAGGAGAATTGATAGACTTCGTTATAGTGTTGAGATCAACTGAGGCTGTGAAGACATTTGATGGTACTGCTCATTTTTCAGTTGGGGCTGGTTTTAGTGCAGCAGTTTGTGCCATTGGAAGGGCTGCTGAAGCTGATGTACGAGTGGGGGATGGTGGCTGTGCTGCTTGTTATACGTACAGCTGCAGTAAAGGTACTCATCTATATAGCTATTTTTCGTTTTAAACTGTGGAGTTGTCCTCTGGACTGATTTTTGGGGTATGTATACATTGCTATGCAAAAAAACATGGATAGTATCCTATGATATTAACCGTTTTAATGTGACAGTAATTTCTCTATTTTTATTAAGTCCTAAGTGGATGCAATAACAGTCTCGGGACGTAGAAAAATTGCTCATTTTGCGAAGGATCTTGTTCTCTCACTATCTTTCTTCCTCATTTGTCTCTGTTGCTGAGGTGAGCTATGTAGTCTAGCTTGTATGGCATGGGTATCTGTCCTTAGGCAGTCATGTAAAAGACTATTCTCCGATTACTTAAAATTCTCTTGCACAAATGCTATTTATATATTCAATAAAATGATGATACTCTTTACCATTTCAAGCTATGTGAAGCTGTTTTCATTAGATCATTGATTGAAAAAGTTTCTACAAAGAGCATTTCTTGAGAAGCTTGCTTGTTGCCCTTTTCTTAGTGCCAAAGAAAGGGAAAAAGGGAGAGACATTAGTTGAGAAAGCTTCTGCAGGGATATTTTTGAATAAGCAATCATTTGAGAGAACACTGAGCTTGATTCGTCATAGATCCTACTTAAATTGAGACGCTCATGGTAAAAAGTTGGAGAGGTCTAGAATTTGTATTTCTTATTTTCCTATCATTTCATTGCCAGCAGTCTGTGGGGCTCGTTTCGCTTTCTGAATGTCTTTAATTGTTCTCAACTTTTTCATAAAATAATTGGCAGGTGCTTTTGTTGGTTGCTCCCTTCAAGGCAGTGTCATGACAACGCGGACAAGAGAAAATTGCCGATTTTATGGCAGCCAGTCTATAAATGCATTGGACATACTACTTGGTTCATTGCCGAGGCCGCCAGCTGCTGCCATCCCTTATAACGCACTCGCAGACATGTATCAGAAGCTGGAGTGGTCATCACCATATTAGTGCTGTACAGCTTGGTCAATTGTCCCCGATACTGCCTATGGAAGTTCTTAGCTGCAATTCTTGCCACTGTAAAGTTGTCTATTCTTATCAAGTGTACAGCATGTTCAAACTCATTGCTTCCCTCTCTTCGCCGGGGGGTTTCAGGAGAGGAATATGTAAATAGTTATAATTGCTGGGATCAATCTTTGGAATGTACATATAGCTATCCATTTCATATTTGGTGTTTACTCAGGGTATTGGGGAAGACAAGCAAAAACCACCCTTCTTTTCAGATTACTTTGAAGATTGCTTGGGCATGTCCTAGATGGAGGAAATTTTATGTGATTGTTCATGATGAACCCAGAAAAACAGGTTGCGTGGTCACGATCTGATATATAGCTCTTCTATGGATCTTGTTCGGTATTGCACTGTGCATTAGACTCGAGTCAATGCAGTGTAGCGGAAATCCACCTCCCTCCCTGTTTTGAAGTAGTGCATACAGATCATAAACAAGAGAAAATTGCCGATTTTGAGTAGATCTGAGCTTTTTATGTAAATCCCCCCAAAACCACACCCATGATTAGCCTGTATGATTATAGCAGTTGCTTTGCCTAAGTGGGTTCATAATTTGGTTCAGCGCTTTCTTGTGTGTCCTTTAAGCGGAAAAACGCAAGAAAGGGAAATCGGAAACCTCTTAAGTGTGATATGTTGCCGCATTTCAGCCCTCTCTACTAGCGGTTGCCACCTACCACTGTCCACGGCGGCAATGGTGGCACGCCTCTAAGTTCAGCAATGGTTTGGTCTCCCGTTGGGTAGGAAGGACTGCCGAGGGGACATAAAATCATTTGAGTTTTTCCTCTTTCTTTGTCCTAGACCAGAACTGTTTTTCCTTTTCTCTATTCAAATCGAATACAAAGTGACCGATTCCCTTCAATTTTTCTTTCTTTTTCTTTAGTGAATATCTAAAGAAAATCAAATAGGTCTTCTCTTTTGTTTTCTCTTCTTACGTTGTTATCATCGAGAGTCCATTTTTTACCCTTATCTCTATCTAAACAAAATAGAGTCCGCAATCTTAGATTGAGATCTCTCTGTTCTAAAATAGGATCAAGCTGTGTTTGACCAGAGAGCAGCATGGAGTTAGATGGAACAAAATGAGGGATTGAAAATTACAATCCTTGAACTTCTTTATATCAAATCACTTATCCGACGACTCATTTCATATATAATCGTACGTACTACGGATGCTTTCTAATATAAATTACTGAAAAATTACAATATAAAATACTAGGATTAGAAAAGATATCAAACAAACAAAAAGAAAACCTAGACCTAATGACTGCCCCCGAAACTCTAGGACAACAGTGATGTCCTCCTCGATGGCGGGCGACACCAACACCACAACGACCCCCATGGTGGTGGTCGTCTCCGTCGCAATGGTCACTTAAGACTGTTGCAATCGATTCTCCATCTCACGCGCACCCGTGAGATATACAAAGGCGACCACCGCACACCATTCAGCTGAGAGATAGAGACAGAGCGAGCGAGAGAGATGGCCACCCAATAAATAAAACAAGGTCACTGTTAGATATCATTGTAGCAACAAAATAGCACAATAGCAAATGGCGAACAAAAATTTAACTCAACTGATGAGAGAATAATATAACCAACCAACTCTAATATAAGCTCACATCTACCTAATGCGAACATTTAAACTCCAATTTGAAATGAATATTCACAATACCTCTTCAGCTTTCAAGGCGACTCCAATTGAATCGTTGACATAAGATAAGGACACTTCCATATTGTATAGGGACAAATCAGAATAAACGAATGACTCCCCATTAGAGTATATCACTTCAACTGGTTCAACTTCATACTTCTTCCCACAGTATGCCGAGAAGATTGTCACCTAAAGGAAAACACTTGCCCACATTAGTCCTCTATACAGAAGGATGGGTGTAGAGAAAAGGACAAACAATTGAGTATGCTCACCATTGTATTTAGAACTATCTTAGCCTTTGTTAAGTCCGTCGCAGTACATTCAATGAGAACATTTTTGTCTTTAAAGTTTTTGCCGGATGTGCACCATTGATAATTGGCAGCAGAGACAGCACAGTTCTGCATGGAGTAAAAAATTAGCCTTTTCAGTGATAAGAAGCTTAGTCAACTGTATCATTTCAGTCAATGTAGATGCTCGCTAATCAATCAGACTATACATCACAAATATCTGTCAAATTGTTTGATTAAAAGTGGATGAAGCATCACTTTCCCTACACTGTTTGGCTATGACAGCTAAATAGTCACTACAATTTGTTCACATTGAGCATATTCAATGGGAACAAAAATTGTGAAGCCAATGGCAACAGTGTAATCTATCCGCAACTGGAGTAACCAAATATCATTGGACCTAAATGAGCTAGATTAGAACCCCATGTGCAAAAAAAAATTCGAAACCAATCTTTTAAAAAGCTGACCCCTGTTCGAACAGGATAAACAGCTTAATGGTCAACCATAATTGGTTGTTGCCTAATTAATACATTACCAATAAACATCAGTCCACAGCTAATCAAGAATTTATGAAGCAATCAACTATATCATTTCTAATTATTCAAGACGTCAGAAAAGAAAATATCATCCAATGTTGTCAAGCAAGGCCCTAGCCTAAAATAAGGGACATGTTACATTAAAAGTTTGGGATGAATCCCTTAACAAGAAATTTTTTTAACCTTTTCTTTAAATGAACCCAAAGATTGTATTAGCAAGGTAGATCTTAAGTCATGAAATGATATTCCGGAAAAAATTAATTTTTGTACTACATTATAGCATCTTTCTTATTGACATTAGGCACTTGCTTTCCCATATCAAATTTTGTGACACCGCATGCAAAAGTTCTTTTTCCCGATATGGTACCTAGCAACCGGTGGAGAGGGAGATGAAATAAGAATGGACTGCTAAGTTCAGTGTAAAGGTGTACATAGGAAAGACAATGTTCAAAGAAAAGCAAAGATGTATAGAAGACTACACATTTTCACCTTTTTCCCTAGCTCTCTTAAAAGTAAAATGTTATAGGCATAAGACTAGGCTCTGGAAGTCTCTGACTGTGCTAATGTAGAGTCGACAGCTGCTTTTCTAAAAACTTCGCCCTTTTACTAAAATAATATACCTTCTTTCTCAGTTTTGTTTAGAGAAAGGAACAAAAAGGGTCAAAGAACATGACCTAATTTCATCTTTTTCCTTGAGGGAATGCCTCAGAGAATGAACAGCCTTACTTGAGGTGCTTTTGAAGTCGCCACATTGGGTGCCTGCCCAGGCAACTCCAGTGCTTTTGAGAACACTAGTGACACCTAAACAGAACTTGATCTCACTTCAACTCATAAACGAGACCTAGCACTTAGTGGCTTAATGTGGCAGAAGATGCTTGAAGGCCTAGATTATTTTCTCTTTGCAAATTGAACCTAATGCATCAATTAACCCCCAAATAACTCAAGGTTGCAATATTAATGACTTAAGTGGCAATGGTTGAATCAAAACTAAGTCAACATGTCATTACATTTAAGTGGTTATTTATTATTTTCCCTTAACATCAATATACACACTTCATATTTATACATGGAACTCACATTACAAAGAAGAGTGTATGAAGAAACCAAAATACCTCTTTGAATCATAGATAACAGGGAACACAGGTGAGTTCTCTATTATGTGCAAGAACTTCTTCAATTTCAAATCTGACTGCAACAAAGTAGCGAAAACAGGTAAAACAACATGGCAAAAATGAGGAACTATTACATAATTCTTCATTTACAGGAAGATATCAACTAGCACACTGAATAAGCAAGTTCCAAGCATAAGATATATGTAACAAAACAAATATGACAGTTATAAAAAGACCATTAAAAGGAGCAGTTATTGAGGACCCACCTTCTAAAATTCCATTAGTTCATCAGCTCAAGTTCTTCACCTAATATCGAACAGAAACTAAGGCGCGATCAGCCAACACATCAATCACAGTTGGTAGAGAAAAAAAAAAACAAATATATAAATGAAAGCAATCTCATGAACTCAAAAGTGGCATTGACATGTTAAGCATACTTAATTTGGAATAATTCACTTTGCAAAATAGTAATTAGAAATAACACGCTAATGCATTGGAAACTACAAAATTTCCTTTTTAGTTACTTAGTAAGTCTCCTTAGAGCACTGTTAACAAAAGGGCACTTGTTAAGCATACTTATTTAATATGATTCACTTTCCAAAGAAAAAATTACAAACACCACAAGAACAATCTGTGTATCCAATTGAAAACCATAGAAATTTCTTAATCAACTACTTAAGAATTGCCCCTAGAGAACAGCTTAACAAAATCCTTACAAATACATAGATCTTCACTACAGATCGACTCATGGCACATGCATGAACAAAAAAATACAATCTTTATCATGAAACTACCTGCTTCAAGGGAATGAAACTTATACTTTGAAGGCGGCAAAGCCCGAGACCAAAGGAAAAGGAACATGAGTCGGTGATACGCTGCACTTCTCATAACATTTTATCATACTTTGCTCTAAGAAACATTTAGCCGTAGCAGATATATAACTTGACATATTAAGAAGAAACATTTAGCTGTAACAAATATATGACTCATACATATTAACCTAAACCAAATGTGCAATTCCTTGTCATGTCTGTTTTTGTCTATGCTTTATCTAGTAGATGAGCACTCCTGATAGGGAAACATAATACTATGAATTTTTGGGATCAAAATAGAGTATCTCGGATATATATAGTAATACCATCCTCTGGGGACAAGCTCGAGGGATGACAAAACTTGAACTGGTCAAAGCTTGTCTAGCTAGCTGCAACTCCTCTTAAACATGTAATAGATGCTTTGAGGCAAAGTGTGGGGTAGAAAGAAGCTTCAAGAGGGAATCCTTCAGGCATTTAAATATATAGAGAGAAAAAAAGGAAAGAATAGGTGAGCACAAGCTTCCAACCCGGATAACACTCTATCATGACAAGATCCATTATGCCAGCAATCTGAAAATCTTCCATTTAAGTTCTAGCTGGGCCTTAGCTTCAAGCGAGGATAGTAGGACATGTGCAGAATTCTTCATTTTAGATTCTAGTTTAGGCGATTAGTTCAAACACACACCTCATAGCTGAAGGGGCCTTCTAGCGTATCCAAGTCATGAGTCCCAATTGCAACCAGTGTTCTTCGCCTAAAATATCGAGAGAATCCGAGCATGTCAATCCAAGCAGAACATTTTGAGGATCTAGCATAAGCACAAGCAGCTGATGTACTAAGTGGAAGGATTGAGGGGCTGGGCATCTATTACATGCAAATAAAATATCAAAATTGAATATAGATCTCGAGAATGAAAACTAGTTCAAGCAACATATCTATCATCACCACTTCACCAAATTATTCAAAACAACTCAGCGGAGTCCTCTCTTCACATCCGGGCATTTCTCACAATTTATAGCCCTCCTAAGGGTAATAATATATATGGCCCCTACCGAGCACATAGAGAATAAGCAACAAAGAAGCCATGACTTATTTAAAAAAAAAAAATAAATAATGCTTCCCTCACATCTTTAATTTATAAAGTAACATTATTGTATCACACTAAAATGCACGCTTGCAAAGACAATTGGCCGCATGCTGGAAATTTTTTAAAACCATTGCTCTAGACAAGCCATATAGGACGTTGCATCTCAATGTAAGATCATGGTCGCTCTTCTTTACATTTAAGGTTCAAATGAACACAGTAAAAGCTTCCCAAAAATATGTTGTCCTCCCGCCACTCCCTCTCAAACCTAAAATCTTGAAATAGAGAAGGAAAACAGGTATTATGCTGCATGTTAAAGATCCAAAAATTAATACCAGCAAATGTTTTGATGGAGCTTGTCTTGAAGATCAATGAAGCTGTTATAACGGCTTCATCAAATGTTATCCCTCTTAAGACAGCAGAAACAACGTATGGAGTCACAGAACACAATCCGTCCGGCCACCATCTCTGCCTGTTCCGGCGTCGCTTGGCCCTATCCAGATCTGGAACCGCGGAGCCATGGCGGTGACAGACCTGGTCAAGCCTCCAGATCTCGGCGACTACCTCCTCCAATAAGCTTGCACAAGCAAACCCGTCGTCGAGCTTCGAAAAGCCGAGCGGCAAGCCTTCTCCAGGATCTCGACCGAGCCATGGCCGAGCAACTCCTCTAAATCTCGGCCGAGCCATCATGGCTGAGTCTCGAGAAAAATGCAACTCGCCCAGCCACAACAGATCGACTCCAAGGTCCGTCGCGGCCATGGCTTCGAGGTCTGCCGCGGCCGCCGCCATGGCTTCAAGGTGTGTTGCGGCCATGGCTCCGCGGTTCCAGATCTGGTGGTGGCCGTGCCTCCCGATCTATCATGGCCGTGTTTCACGGAAGGGAACTCGCCGGAGGGAACTCAAAAAGAGGACGACGGAAGGGGATACCGGGAGAGGGGCTCCATGATCGCTTAAGTTCCCTACGGCTTGTGCGGTGGAGACGGCCGCACCGCACCGGATTCTCGGGGGTTGGGCGGGGGTGGTTGGATGGAGGAGTAGGCGGTGGCTGGATGGAGGGGGCAGGTGGACTGGAACTGCAAAGAAGAGGAGCGTGGGTGCAGAAAGTTAAAAATATATGTACTTTTTTATTTCACCTCGGCGGTGACACGTTTCGATCATTCATCGGGTATGAATTAAAGTGCGCACCACATCAGCACAATAACAAACCGAGTATCTTTTCACTACCTCCATCGGACACGCACTAGCCACTACCATTGGAGAAAATATTAGGTACGTGAGACGTTCCAACCTGGCAAACAAGAAGGCGCTCGGAGGAGGACACGTGTCCTCATGTCAGGCGCCATTTTGAAAAAAATTTGGACGGGAGACTGAGGGTTTTTCTTTCTTCACTCCTCTTACACCTCTGCAGATCGTCTCTCTCCCCGTTCTCCTCTCTCTTCTCTGTCTCTCTCCCCTCCGCCTCCGCTGGTTGCTTCCATTGCCCCCACCATGACGTCGACGCCGACGCCAACGCCGCCGACGTTCCTTTGCCTCCCTCTTGCGACGTCCGCTCTGCTCTCTCTCTCCCCCTCGCGAAGTCGTGCCTCTCTTCCAGCGAAAAACGCGACGCCGACGGCCCTCCACTGCGCCTCCATCGGTTGCCTCCGTCGCCCTCGACTCCGATGCCGACGCAACCTCCGCCTCCTCCCCGAACCCGACTCGACGCCGACGCCCCTCCGCCTCCCTCTCGCGACCTCTAGTCCTCTCTCTCTTTCGTCCTCGAAGTCGCGCCTCTCTTCCAAAGAAACCCCGACGCCAACACCCCTCTGCCGGTTGCCTCCATCAGCGTCGGAGTCCATCGCCCCCGACTCCTCCGCCTCCGCCTCCGCCTACGCGCCCGACGCCAACGCGTCGAACCACGACGGCGAAAATGGAGGAGAGAGAAACGACGAGCTCGACGGTGCCGGCGACAGCGACGAAGCGTAGACAGAGACGAAGAAGCAAAAGCGCGCGCGGGGTTACGGACATAGCTCGTCGCGTCGGTCGCGTTCCGGCTCGCCCTCGTCTACCTCCCCAGAACCTCCGCCTGTCCACCCGCCCTGAGGTCGCCACCCCTCTCACCAGCATCGCCACCGTAACGCCACCTCTCTTCGCTCCGTCGATCGATTCCCGATCCCCGATCCCCCGCCCCCTCCTCCCTTGAAATCTTGGAGGTTCATTTTCTGATACGATTTCTGGTTTTTCTTGTTTGTGCCGCTTGCAGTTGGCAAAGGCTACTAGTTGAGGCAGGAGGCGATGTCTCCCTACACAGGTTCGGCTCCGTTCGATCTCTGTAGGAAGGAAGCTGCTTGTTTGCTTACTGGTGTGTAGCTGTTTCATGCTTTGATCCCTCCCATCTTCAATTTTCTTTCCCCCTCCCTTGAAATCTCGTTTTTCAGCATTTTCACTTTGGAAAAATCTGGGTGAGGAAGTAGATTTTTTGGGAGATGATTGATTAGTTTGGCATGTTTTCCGGGTTTTGAAATTTTTTTGACTGAGGTGAGCCTATTTGGGAGAAGATTATCATGCGTAATGGGGTCTGGTGGCGCGATTACTTTGAACGGAGGAAGCACTTGAGTTATGGTTTTTTGACTGCTTCAGCCTTTTTTCCTCCGAGAAATTAGGATGATCTGTTCTATTCTGAATCTGGGTCGCCATTCACGGCAAGCCTGAATGGTGAAACGAACTCCTCTACCTATTTATGTGATAGGACTGAGGATCATATCTGATTATAGCTTTCTAAAAAAGGAAACTTTATACTTGCATGCTATCTAGTTTCTCTAAGGGATTAAAGCAACCTGCCATGTATGTGAATCGTTGAAGCAGTGAATGGACCCTGGAGATTATTCGATCGAATGATCATTATTGTTTTTCTTAATTATAGAGAGAGGTACTCATATTGCTTTTTCTTGGAATCAGAATTGTTACTGCTTAAGGGCATCTTAACTTCTTTCAAATCTAGGTTGTGGTGCTGTTGGTTTCATCGTTGATTGTGAACATTCTTATCGTCGCACTGTGCAGCTTATTCAATATGGCTATTTCTTCATTTGTCTAATTCAAGAAAGAGCTCCTCTATATTCTAGATGATGTTTTAACATATACACCGTGTGGTCTAAGAAAATAAGAAGTTGTTCTGCTTATAATTGTTATCTTGGCAAGTTTCATTGTGCACCTTATTTAGTCCATAGTCCCATATTTATGTTTCATGTGGAGACTGAAGTGAGGTGCAGATTTTGTGCATTCAACAATCTGTTTCTTGTTCCGACAGGAAAAGGGTCAGCCATTGCCAAAGTTTGGTGAATGGGATGTGAATGACCCAGCTTCAGCGGAGGGGTTTACTGTCATCTTTAACAAGGCAAGGGATGAAAAAAAGACGGGTGGCAAGCCCGAATCTCCGGCAAAGGCCAACCCTCAAGTCAAACACTCTGTTGATCCGAGCAAACCTCCAACGGTAAGTTGTTTCTTAGGAGCCTGGGAACAAACTGTTTTATTTATGTAGGATGCATTAATTATTGCAGTCATTTGTTCTACAATAATCTATTAAGGTTCCAGTTATGTAGTAGTTAACCTGTCTAATAATTAAATTTAAACTTTCTTATATGCTATTGTCATGGGCCGAGAGTTTCCTTGGCCTCGGAAACGACCCGCAGGCTCCTAGCGAGCGGAATTTGCCAGGCCAGCCCTTTCCTTAGTTGTTCCACGAACGATACGATGAATGATTCCTCGTATGAGATCCTACCACGCCCAGCTCCGCTCGGGCGTCTAGTCCATCAAATGAGATAGCAGTTCTCTTTAGGCACAACAACTGGTTTCGGCCTGCCATGGCCTCGTCAGGAGAGCGGCATCAGCTCCCGACCAGTTTGTGCACGGGAGGCCTACCCCGTCTTCAAAGCTCCTAAGTGATGTAATCCTTCTATCCTAGAACTCCTAGCACCAACCGTCCTGACGCCACTCCCACGGACCAGTTGTGTTTTACCCCTTCTACCTCACACTCTTCACCAGATAACCCCAAGCACCACTCACAAGTGTCACGAGTACGGGAGGATTCACGGACCGTGACATTCTCCCCCACTCATTTCACAACGCCCTCGTTGCGATCTCTGCTCGTCGCTTCCTTGCGTAAATTAACCATTGATGTGCCACTTTTGGGAATTCACATCGAACGGTCACGCTCGCCCAACAAAATAGGTTTTGCTCCATTGGTGGCCTCTTTTGATCTCAGCCGCTCGGCCCTTTAGTCACCTGCGCTTTTTGGCAAGTGTGGCATTTTTCGCCAACCGCATCTTTTGTCAACACCATTCCAGCCTAATTAGCATCTTGACCCCAGCAGACCAATGGAGGTTCTTTTCTTGTTGAAAACGTGATGGTAGACCTCTTCTTCGAATTCACCGATCGATCCAGGAACGTTATCCCCATTCAGCAAAGGTTCGGTTCTTCTCAAACTTCCTATCGGCTCGGCGAGGAACTAACTCGTCCTAGTACCATTGCCATCCAAGGAACAGAGAGCGCGGCTGCGTTCGAGCATTTGCCCCGGCCATTCACTTTCCGCTGCGCGAGGACCGGACCGGGCACTCATCAGTTCGACCCACTAGAGCGAGAAGCTCGATTCTCCGACTTGCTCACTCGCTTCTTTGGAGGGATTCCTGCTCGATACCACTTGTCACAGGGCCGAGAGTTTCCTTGGCCTCGGAAACGACCCGCGGGCACCTAGCGAGCAGAATTCGCCAGGCCAGCCATTTCCTTAGCTATTCCACGAACGATACGGTGAATGATTCCTCGTATGAGATCCTACCACGCCTAGCTCCGCTCGGGCGTCTAGTCCATCGAATGAGATAGCAGTTCTCTTTAGGCACAACAACTGATTTCGGCCTGCCATGGCCTCGTCAAAAGAGCGGCATCAGCTCCCGACCAGTTTGTGCACGGGAGGCCTACCCCGTCTTCAGAGCTCCCAAGTAATGTAATCCTTCTATCCTAGAACTCCTAGCACCAACCATCCTGACGCCACTCCCACGAACCAGTTGTGTTCTACCCCTTCTGCATCACACTCTTCACCAGATAACCCAAGCACCACTCACAAGTGTCACGAGTACGGGAGGATTCACGGACCGTGACACTATGCTAGTCTTGATGAAAATGTAGAAATGGAAAATAGAAATCTCAAACTTGCAGATAGGGTAAAAGAAATTGATTTGACAGTGTCATAAAAACTAAGCAGGTTGGGCACTACTTGCTCGTTAGTATTTGAATCATTCAAAATGACCATCCGAAATATGCTATTATCCTTTATAGTGCGAGCAGGAATTGAATTTGAGTTGGATGCAATTGTCTGTGAACAAGTCTGCTGCTGTAGATTTTATTTATTTTTTTTTTTTTCATTCTCCCAACCTTTGCTGCTTCACTCTCTTACCTTGAATTCTTTGTTGCATGCAGAAGAAATGGTTTTGCTGCATTCAGAGCCCAGCAGAATCTTGACTAGGTTCTCTGGCGAGGAGCTTCCAAAAGAGACGCGTTGTTAGGCTAAAGCAGCCCCAGAATGTTCACTTGAAGAAGATACAAACAGTTTAGAGCCATTGTTATTCTTGCAGGAATAGCTCCTCGTGGTGTAAATGTGGGGTTTGTGGAGATGAGTAAAATAACGACGCGTCATGCTTACTATAATCTATCAGCAGTATGCTTCTCTCTGTCTACGCCTACTTTCAATCTGGTTTAATTTATTGTTATCCATCGTTGTTGAAGACATTATAGATACGAGCTTGTGACCCTTTCCTCTGTCATCAATCACGCTAATGGATGCTTCTGGTTGGGGGAACAGCGTGAGTCATAGCCATATGCGTTTGTCATTTCTCTTTTATAGGAATTAAGGTGTCAACTCCCTTAGACATGGGAAAGGTCATCTCCACGAATCTTCTGCGTAGGGATTGTTCAAATGGCAATTTCAAATATTGGTAATCCTGATCTCATAAGGAGAAAGGCACAATCTTGCCCTTCTTCTTTGTTTTAGGAAAGGTTAGTCTTATATTGACAATGGAAGTAACAAAAAATGTCTATGATGTCGTGCGATCCTCAAAGAACATGAGTTTGCAAAATTTCGTGCATGTGAAACGACGATTGCGGTCATGAACCAGCTTTATCTATGGCCTCTTTTTCCATACATCATTGATGTAGTCGATTAACTCCACACACTCATACATCATTGATGTAGTACATAAAATTCCATAAATTGGTAGGATCAATCGACGTTCCGCTTTTTCCTCTCTTCCTTTTTCCCGCGACTGATGTGAATGACATGGCTCTAATATCCCCGCTACTAATGGTGCGGAAGCTACTTCTGTTACACAATCACCGCCAAAGACCTCAAGAATGAGACCAAGGTTCCAATCTCAGTAAATGCAATTCCAAAACTGTGGAGCTATGGCTGTCCTACTTACCAAACAACAAAATAAAACAAAGCTCTCTTCCTCACATCTTTTCCTTCTCTTTGCTTCAATTTGATTTGAGCTTCACTCTAGTTAGGAAGAAGTTGTAATTGCCATTAACTTAACGATGGAACCTAGTAGAATGCCCAATTTTTCTTCATGGCTTGACGCATTCTGTTTTTTCACCTCAAGGTCATCTATCATATGACCTTTTCACAAAGTAAACAGTTTCCTTGTCTATACATGTCTATACATGTCTCTATGGATATTTAAAGAAAGAACCGAAGACTGGCATTGGTAACAAAAATCTCTAATTACCTTAGCGTCATCTGACAGTATCAATGTTAAACTCGAGAGAAACCAAGCTTCCTCTCAAAAAGGCGGCAGAGCAGGTAAACTTGGAGAACACTCGCCCCAATAAGTGCTGCTGACTCGAAGAAAGCCTTATGGACTGCCCTTCTGCTCATTGCGTCGTTCACTGCGATCACAAATCATCATAGAATGAGTATTCATTGAACCCAATATCTATGTACCGTCTGTTAGTGAACACAATATTTAATTAGCAAGGTCATCCCCATTCCATTTCGTGAGGTGATCAGTCACACTTCAAAACATCTAGCAGATAACACAAGTAAACAAAACCCATGACCATTTGAAACCCAGTACACCAAGCACGCATCTTCTTTTTTGTTGCCTGCTTTGTTTTCTAAGTCCGCCTTTTCAGCTGCTGCCAAGTTAGGAAGGTTTTACTATTTTCAGGATCATAAACAATATAACCGATTAGTTATGTCAATCAGATGGATAAAAGGAGCTTGTCAAAGGCTCTAGAAATAGCTTTTAACTTGTCTTGTGAGACATCTACTTCTGAAGGTCTTTTAAGAGCAGGGGTTGTGAGAACCTTTGAGATTTAGGAGATAACAGGAGTCAAAGCAAGCTATAGTGGTCCGCTCAGCATTAAATAGGAAAGTTATTTCCATCAGAGATGAAACAGGGTTGGAATCCACTGCAATAATTAGCAAGAGGACTTGACATAAAATATCTTACCAATTGCTTGACGTTCAGTCTCAGCCTCCAGCCAATGCTGCTCAAACTGAATGTTGTAGAGAGCCTCCTCCCGCTTCCCTATCTTTTCCAACAAGGGGTTGAAATGCTCTGCAGATACATTCACAGCAGATAAAAAAGAGACGCAGTATATTCTGTAAAGTTCGTCAGTTCAAGAGACAAGAAAACAGAACAAAGGCAGAGTCCTACCGTCCTTTGCATGCTGATCATAGAATGTAAAATGGCCAACGTGTACATCAAAGTCGATGGTTTCATGATAAGGAGACTTGTTAGTAAAGCAGAACCGATGAACACCCTTATGCTGAGCCACAAACTCAAATTTCTCACTGATCTTGTCGTGAAAATCTTGAATCTGTTCACCAGAAGGTCCTTTCATCTGACAATTTCAAAAGTTGCAAAGCACATACAGTTATCTAGGTCATTATCATAGGATTAAAGGTCAATAAGAGAACTATTGACAGAATCGAGGAATGTAATAATCAATATATGATATCAATCTTAATCATGTCCCAACAAACATGAAAAAGGAAAACCAAATATACATATGCGAGATCTAGTCGAGCCATCTAGGCTGCCAAAGGTTAACAAAATTCAATGAAGAATTTCCTTTAGGAAGATAATCAGCATCCTTTACAAAAAGAAATACATGTGAGTACAGTAATTCCTTTAGGTTAACGAGATTTCGTGATACATGGAATCTGTGGAAGGGATCAAAGCATGGAACAGCGACACACCAGTAAGCAAACAAGCAGCTTCCTTCCTACAGAGATTGAACGGAGCCGAACCTGCGTAGGGAGACATCGCCTCTGCTTCAACCAGTAGCCTTCTCCAATTGCAGGCGGCACAAACAAGAAAAACCAGAAATCGTATCAGAAAATGAACCTCCAAGATTTCAAGGGAGGAGGGGGCGGGGATCGGGGATCGGGAATCGATTGACGGAGCGAAGAGAGGCGGCGTTACGGCGGCGAATGTTGGTGAGAGGGGTGGCGACCTCGGGCGGGTGGATAGGCGGAGGTTCTGGGGGAGGTAGATGAGGGCGAGCCGGAACGCGACCGACGCGACGAGCCTTGTCCAGAACCCCGAGCCCCCACGCTTCTGCTTCTTCTTCTCCATCTACTGCTTCGTCGCCGTCACCGGCGCCGTCGAGCTCATCGTTTCTCTCTCCTCCATTTTCACCGTTGTGGTTCGACGCGTTGGCGTCGAGCGCGGAGGCAGAGGCAGAGGAGTCGGGGGCGATGGACTCCGATGCCGACGGAGGCAACCGGCAGAGGACGTCGGCGTTAGAGTCGGGTTCGGGGGAGGAGGCGGAGGCTGCGTCGGCGTCGGAGTCGAGGGCGACGGAGGCAACGGCGGAGGCGGGGATGGAGGGCCTTCGGAGTCGCGTTTCGCTGAAAGAGAGGCACAACTTCGCGGGGGAGAGAGAGCGAGCGGACGTTGCGAGAGGGAGGCGGAGGAGCATCGACGGCGTCGGCGTTAGGGTGGGGGGCGATGGAAGCAACCAGCGGAGGCGGAGGGGAGAGAGACAGAGAGGAACGGGGAGAGAGACGATCTGCGAGAGGTGAGAGAGGCGCGAAGAAAGAAAAACCTCAGTCTCCCGTCCGAAAATTTTCAAAATGGCGCCGACACGAGGACACGTGTCCTCTTTCGAGCCAGGCTGAAACGTCTCACGTACCTAATATTTTCTCATTTTCTCCATCCATCGTGCGTCTCTCTCCCTCTCAGTCTTTTTATTTGCACCTCTTTCAGTTTTGAGAGAGAGAGAGCGCCACAGCTAAAAATCGAAAAACGGAAAAAATAAAATGAGAGAAAACGACCACATCAATCCCATTTGTGCAAGTCATAAGCTTATTATACGAATATTAATTCAGTCATAATCCTTCTTCTTTGACCAATTTAGTCATAAATATTTTGTTATTATAATCATTCCAACCAATTTTTTTTTCTAAAATCTTTAACATTGATGTTCAATCGAACCGATTGTCCTATATGACATTACAGCCCTAATATGGACAATTTTTTTTTAAAAAAAAGTTCTTTTTCTTTTATTTTTCTTTTTTCCCTAATTTCCTCTACCGACCACGGGTAAGGATTGCCATCGCTAGATCTAGCGAGACCCGATGACCTCCTCTAGCCATTGCCAAGGCCTTAGTGACCGATGGAGGGAAATAGCAAAAGAAAAGAAAAGGGAGAAAAAAAAAAGGAAAAATTCAAAAAAATCAAAAATCAATCGCGTCAAAGCCAACAACGCCACGTAAAACAACCAGTGTCCACATCAACGATTTCTAGTCAATCATTCGCAAATTGTCAAAATGTTTATAACTAAATTAATCAAATTAAAAATTTTAGAAGTAAATGGTTTAGCACCTATTTTTTCAGTAATCTTTCGTGGTTTGTATTACCTAGCTTTTGCCAAATCACCGCATATCACAAAATCTAAATTTGGTCCCACACATGAGGAAAAAAATTGAGCCCCACCACCCTCGTTCTTCACATGAATTTACTCTACATTTAATATTTTTATGTCTTTCAAAACATCGCGTGACATTAATTTTAAGGTTATGAGAAAGCTTACAATGTTTTTTTTTTTTTTTAACAAAAGCGTACAATGTTTGATATTTCGTAATTGGTTAGGTGAACAATTCTGTGATATTTCGAGCATTCATAAAAATATCCCCATTAAAGTGCCATTATTACATTTATTATCCATAGTGTTGTTCCAATAATATAATCTAAAATTGGCGCGGCAACTTTACTGGTCATAATTAAGAATGAACATACATGGAGATAAATGCAAATAATTAGTGGTTTCATATTAATTCCACCATAAAAACACATTAATTCGTGCGATAAAGGTCACGATGATTGTAATTACATAGCCTCGAACACTACATTAATTCTTTAAGGTAACATTACCATAAAAGGATTTCTTTATTGATTAAATGAGTTTTCATTTGACTCTACTGTCTACATTCCTACCAACGCAAACCCAAACAAGATGGGGAATTAGAATTTTCTTTCCTCCTCCTCCTCTTCTTCTTCATTCTCATAGACAAGAAAAAATATCCAGAAAGGAGAAATTATGAAATTTCTATATATTTCAATATATGTTAAAGAGGAGTACATGAGAATGAAGATATACACAATCAAAAGAAGATATACATGTAATTATAGTTGTCTTTAACATAGGAAAATATTCTTTAGAAAATCTTAAGAATTTATAATATAATATCACTAATGATCATACTCGTCTTATTCATAATAATCAATATCTTCATCATCATCATCTTCCTCGAGACGGGATTCGAAGTCATTTGCTATAGTCATCTTCGTCTTTTTCCTCATTCGCCGTCTTCTGCATCTGATTGTTCCTCTCACTTTTAACCCCGTTCATGATCAAGAACACAAACTTATATTCATAAAGAACCATGACACTAACACTATAAAAGCTTAGCTATGTTCTATGAGGTGAAACCCAATGCACGCATGCTCACACACACATACTATGGCCATCTGTTATCGTGCTGTCTTTCAACCCGAGTGCGTAATTCCTTCACAAAAATTGGCACGTTCTCCGGCATAACTTTGACTCTTTCATTGAGTTCATCCGACACTCTAGCCAATGTGATTACTTCCAAGGTCTTGATCTACTGCAGTCCGTCGATCCTCTCCAGTTTCTTGCAGTCCTTGATTTCCAAGTCTGCAAGGCACTGCATTGCATTTGCCTGTATAGTCCACTCGGTTAGGCCCCTTAGCTTCCACAGTTTCGGGACTGGTAGATCAGGCTCAGGCTGTTGGGTAATAGGATCTTGCTTACCCAAATCCTTCAAAAAGGATTCCAATGGATTTGATAACATCATCTGGTCTGGCCTTTCTCTTATAACAAGTGAGAGAGAACTTGATTCTGTAGGTGGTGTCTTCTCTTTCCCTTTTTCTTTTTTCAAAGCTTTGAGACGGCTTCGTATATCTGATTCTCTTCCTTCTCAGACCAAATAATCGATTCTCCCCTTACCATCCCACCAACTTCGCAAATATTCATGGCTGACACTCTTTCAAACTATGAAATGGAATCAAACTATTCTGATCCAGAAATTGGACAGACAAGTAATCCCACTAGAACCAATTCAGACAGGCATGTGTCCATGACATCAAAACAATTCTTCTCCATTGACGATATTCCTTATTCGAAATGGCCACATAGACTTGAAGAGTTTCATACTTGGTTATGTACACAGTCCATCACCAACCATGATATGAATGATGTCCTTTACAATTTTGTTACAAGGTTCATAGGGAGCCTTAAATTTTGGTGGCAATCACTCACAGAACAAGACCAGCTTACGTTTCTGTTGTCACCAAATTACAGCCATGCCCTTATTTACCTATACCATGTTTTTGTGGGAACTCCTGGAGATCTCAAAGAGCTGAAAAGAAGAGAATTCTTCGAAAGAAGATGCTGCTCCCTTCAGAAAAAGCATCTTGATAAGCATTATCGACTAATGCTTCAGCTCTTCTACCGATTGGCGCAGATCCAAATTTAAAGCACGTCTTCATCACTTCTATTCCTAAAGAGCTATCACGGATGGTTGAAAGATCTTTCTTTGGAAAGCAAAGAAGGATACAAGACGTTCCCATGGGAGAACTTCAAGAAGAAGTCCATTTATGCCTTGAAGAATTATGCTTAAAGCGTTGAATGGTCCAAACATACATCACAGATGACAAGCGTCTTGAATCAGCCTGTTCCCATCAGAAGTTAAAAATCAAATGTTGTTCGGAATCCCACTCAGAATTCTCTTCTGGAAGGATCTTGTGGAATATTGGCAAAAACAGACACTTGGGGTGCTGGGGATGTATACCCGGTTTGAACAGGGGAGGTGCCAATGGATCAAAAGGTCTGAATCTTCCTTCTTCAAGAAGTTGAATTTGCTTCTTGAGTTTGTCTATTTCTGGCTTTGGACTTTCAAGATAATGGTACCCAATATGTTGTCCTGATTCCAGGGCTTGAAGCCTTTTCTGGAATTCAGAAAGTATCTTCTTGGTACCCTCATCGTATCTTCGGAGATCTTGTTGCACATTTCCAATCTTGGAATCAATAGCCTTGAAGGCATTGTTCTGTGCCAACGAGTCTCGGTTGCCGATTTAGAACAGCTTCAGCAGCAGGGGTTTTCTTCTTTCTTCCATGTTCGTCCACATCAGTGGGAGTAGGTATTTTGGGAACATGGCGGTACCTACCATGTGGATCAATAAACTCTTCTGTAGCAGGGAACGAGAGTTTAGAACTTTCCTTGACAAGAGGAGGAAAGTCAGTGTCTTGGAACATGGCAATAGAAGAAGTGGGTGGTATTTCTGCTGGAACTTCGAGGGGGTAAGAGTGTTTCTTAGCCCACTTGAGGATTGGCTTGTAGAATGGAGAGAGAGCTTGTTTTTTCTGGGGAGGAGAAGGTGGAGGTGATTTTGGTGGATCTGGTGAGGTTCGGGGTATAGTACGGAACTCTGGTAGTGGAGGTGGTGCATAAGACACCATGAACTGGTATTTATCACACTCACCCAGAGTATCTACTGAGGAATCTCCATCTAAGTACCTCTGGTATATCTTATCCTTGGACTTTTTCCGTCGTGGAGGAGATCTTGCATGAGGATCTACCTCGTTAAGAGAATTTATGCAGTAGGAACATTGGCAAAAAGGATCCCAAAAACAATGACCATGATTGTCTTTGTAGTAATGAACAGGATGTCCATCACCGTCAAAGTGTCGAACATGCTTTTTTGGATCTGGTTCGGCAATGGATTTTGGAACACATGGTTCGATCATGAGGATGGTCTGGAAGATAGAAGGACCTTCTTCCTTTTCTTTGCCAAATTTGATGGAAACAGTTCCATCTTTTTTCTGTACAAA
The DNA here is from genome assembly GCA_014182695.1 of Eucalyptus albens. Classification (NCBI taxonomy): domain Eukaryota; kingdom Viridiplantae; phylum Streptophyta; class Magnoliopsida; order Myrtales; family Myrtaceae; genus Eucalyptus; species Eucalyptus albens. The sequence continues at coordinate 37,428,916 of CM024655.1, forward strand.
TTCTGAGTCTGTGGACTGGAACGGCTTGTTATGCTGATGTAGCTTTTCATAGTTGGTGATCCAAGTTTCTGGAAGGAGCTTGGCCAACGTATCCTTTGGGATTTGTCTGGGGACATGGATGCAAGATGCCTGATCATTCTGCATGGAGATGAACAACCCGTCTTCATTTCCATTGTTGAAGTTGAGGTCGAGAGCATGGTTACACTCGATAAACCATCTGGTAATGCAAGGTTGCGGCTACGATTCAGCCGTTTGGGGGGCTCCAGTGAGCTGTACTTGAACTTTCAGAAAAGAGAGAAGTTGGGGGTCTGAAAGAGCAATGTTGAAGTTTGGATAAAGTGTCACAAAGACTGTTCCAGCATTCAGAGTGGTTTGAACAGTACCGATGCAAGCATGCTGGTATTGTAAAATCCTGGTGTCTAACAACGCGATTCTTGCCACTACTGGCAAACCTTTACGACCATGGAAGGTGAGAGCAAGACGAACAGCTCCGTAGTGGACATGGGAATATCCCTGTTGAACCCATTGTCTGGGAAATTCTGGAGGGATCTGAAGGGTAACAAAGTACTCCTTTTCAGTAGCTAGGATGGGATGCTGGTCAAACTTGGAGGACTGAACGTACTCCTTTACTTGCTTCGGGGTCTGGTGAATGAGTTGACGAATGGAGCAGATAGGTTAGAATGATGAGGTGGGTTTAGCAAAAGCTGAATAGGGGTTCATAAGAGGAAGCTGAGTTTCTGAGATCTTGGTTTCATCGCTAAGAGAGACTTCATAGAGATAATCTATCTTAGAAGCATTTGAAACACGAAATTCAGAGAGAGCTGAGGATGAAGAAGAAGGAGCAAGAGAAATGGGTGCTTCGAGAATTTCTGGATCTGTCATGGTGTGAGGATCTTCTCATCACTGGATTCACCTATCAAGCGCATGGAATGGATAATATCAAAAACGAAACATGGACCTAGACTTAGGATCAGGGAAGGAGAGTAAATTTCCTGCAGGTATGCATCCCACATTGGGCGAACAACCCGTTCAAGCCCTTCAGGGACAGCCTTTTAGCAGAAAACCACTCAGCCCTTTAATCCAGAGCCTAGAGACACTCAGAGGATGCCAGGATGGAAACGTTTCTAATCTACCCAAGCTGCATTTCTCGAAGGATCCTACCAGGCTGGAGAAGAAGAGAGATTTAGAAAGCCATAGAGGTTTTTCACAAAGCACACTCTTTTCTTCAGAGGACTCTGCCCAAAACGATACAACAACAATGCCTTATATAGGCAAATAAAGGTAAACAAGGACACACAGGGACCAACTCACGGGTCCAGAAACAAACAGAGGCACCGAAAGCATTCGGGAGGGAATTATTCGCACACTATGAATGAGAATAGCGTACGTGAACAGTACATTCCTAGCCTAGTGCTACAGTAAAAGTGAACAGTACTTTGCTACAGTGAAATTGTACGGACTCAACGATCTCGTCCGTCACGAGCATTGTAGCTACATACTGAGTCGTCATCTGAACTGTCTTCTAGGAGATGTGCTTCATACTTCTGCTGGAGGGCTTCAAGGTCTTGAGGCGAAAGAATCTGATTCAGCCTTTGAGATGAGGATGCTTCATGAGCCCAATGGGATGCTTCTTCTTCTGCCCAGTTAGTATTTTCACTTGTAGTATTGGCAGGAATATTTGTTATGCTTGGCTGAGGCCAATTGGATGGTTGTGCATAGAAGGATGTATCCATGTTTTGGAATGAGGATGAAGATCCCTGTTCGTAGGGATTCTGGGACAAAGGACCTCCAAAGCGTGCATAGGGGTCTTGAGTGGACTGGACAATGTCATCTTCGTTTGTCATTTCATGCTCTTGGGACGATGCAGCTTGTCTGTATTGCCTGAGTGCGTCCTTAGCTCCAGGTGCTAGGTCATAATGATCCCACGTAGTGGGTACATTATTCCAGATATCTGCAGGAATGGTCTTGTTTTCTTGGCATAGAATTCTCTGGAGTTCTCGGTATTCATGTTCACAAGATCTAACAGATCTTGGATAAGATTTGTGAATCCTGGCTTCTCGGTTGTTCGAGTGAGGTTTATAAGCTGTGGTTCCTATTTCAAGTGGTGCATCGAGAATACCGCCATTATTTCTAAAAAAATTCCATGGACGTCTGAAAAACAGGATGGTGTAAACTTCAGAATTCGGTGTCATGGTTCTCAGTTCTCTTTCCAAGTCCTATTTCCAACATGTAGGATGGTAGAACCAGTTTAGAAAATCTAAAAGATTTCTATCACATTCCTTTTCAATGTTTCTCCCGAGCATGAATATCCTGGTGAGATTAGCAATGAACCTTCTAGTAGGAATTTCAATGGCTATCAGATACTTATTGGTTAAGTACCATAACAGCGTTTCGAGTTGATCAGGGAAGTCATCTTCTTTCCAGATAAGAGGATGAATAAAAGGATAACTCAAATTTAACCCGAAAGGATAAAGAATCGAACCTCCATTGAATCTGAAAAGGTCCGTGTGGCATTGCCACATGAGGTTTTCATGTTTTCGATAAGGCTGTCATTCTCGGATTTGCTTGAATAATCTCTGGGATATACCGGCTTGGCGAGTCTTTAATTTTCTCAATTTTGTATTTGACGCCATGATGGAGCATATGAAAGGCAGGCCTCTTGATGTACATGTTGATCTCAGTGGTGCCTTGGGTCTTGACAAAAAGTCAGCAAGGACATTCTTTTTCCCAGAATATGTTTGGTTTCGAAAGAGTATTTTGAAAACCATTCAGCCCATCGAAGCGATTGAGGGTTTGGAATCTGTTTATGTTTAAACTTGGTCATCTGAGGGAAAGATGCCATGTCTAGTTCGACCAGAAAGTGATGGCCGATAAGATGAAATTCAAACCTTTTAATTCCATTTTTGACTGGTAGGATTTCTTTAAAAGTGGAATGATAATGCATTTCAGCCTGGGAAAACTTTCCACTCTTGTAGGCACAAACGTGTTTCTTACCATCAATTTCTTCGAATAGGACGGCTGCCCAGTATTCGTCACTGGCGTCCGTTTGGAGAATTCTTTTGCTGTTGATGGTATTTGTAATGGAGGGAGATTCTGCATAATCTCTTTAAGCTCAAGAACAGCTTTAGTCTGGATTTTCCCCAAGGTGGGGAGTTCTTTTTTAGCATGGCTTGCAAAGGAATCAGCAGCTTTGCAATGTATGGGACAAAAACCCTGAGATAATTAATTATCCCAAGAAATTGCTGAACCTGTTTTGTTGTGAAGTTATCTTCAGGAAACTTCAATAGTTCTTGAGCAATATGTGGCCCTGGATAGTATGTACCTTTGTTGAGGTGCATACCAAGAAATTCAATTTCTGTTTGGGCTATATTCATTTTCCTTTGAGAAAGCATAATGCCATGCTTTTTCACGATTTCTGCAAATTTCTCAAGGAGTTGGCAGTGGCTCTGCTTCATCGGGGCGTAGAGCAAAGTATCATCGATGTACACTTTGCTTTGCAGTTGACAATATGGGTTGGAAAATGCGACACATGGCCTTTTGGAAAAGGGATGGGGCAACCTTTAAGCCAAAAGGAAGAACTTTCCACTGGAAGTGCTGGTTTGGGATACAGAATCCTGTTTTGGTTCTGTCTTCAGGATGAATACCCAATTGCCAAAATCCAGCTTTAAGATCGAATTTGGAATAGATATGGGCCTTAGTTAAGCCGCTAAAGAGAGAATCTCTGGATGGTAAATGGAACTTATCATCTTGGAGGAAAAGATTAAGAGGTTGATAGTTAATTACCAGTCTCATTTTCCCTCTGTTCTGCTCGGCGCGCTTATTGACATAAAAGGCTTCACAAGCCCATTGAGAATCAGAAACTTCAATAAGGCCTTGCTGTAATAATTCTGAGCATTCCCTTTGAGCTAAAGCCAAATGTTCTGGCTTCATTCCCGCATGACTCGCCTTTGTTGGGTTGATGTCTTCATTTTTTTTTAAAGGGAGGCGAACAAAGAATTCTGGATTTTCCCATAAAGGATGAGAACATTTTTGAGAGAATTCTGAGTGGGATTCCGAACAAGATTCTAATAGTCTCGGAAATGTTCCTTCTGAGACGGTCAATGAATGTGCCCATCCTTCATCCTTGGTCGATTTTAAAATGCGATACCCCAGGACTACGTATTGCTTGACCCTTTCATTTAATATGCACATGCGGAAGCATAAAATAAAATCCCCAAACAATAAAGCAATGGGATAGAAAAGCAGGGCCATAATTTTCATACTAAAATTCACAACCACACTTTTTTACAAGCACCTCATAGTATATAAAGCAATACTATTCACAAAGGTCTGATTTAACACTTATCCACATATAATCAAGGTCTGACAAAACATGATGGGATCTCAATCCTCATCTGGTTCGTACTTAGGATCCTCCTCATGTTCATCTTCTTCTCAAAAATCTTCCTTCTCATCCGGTTCCACATCAAGGTTCTCCTCTTCAGATTCCTTCTCCTCAAGCTCCTCATCAGGGTCCCGAAATGGTTATTCAATAACCATTGAGATCATGTTTCAGTAAATTCTACCCCCTAAGACTCAATTAGTAAACCAATACGCTAACTAGGCTGCCTATGCACGCTCGGGTCAGAGGACTTACCTTGGCCTCAGATTCCACCTGCATATTAGCACAATTCAATAGGCACCCAAGAAATTACATCACTGATCGAAGCATCGATCAAATCGACCTAATCGATTACATGTCAATCGGACCATCTCATGGTCATTTCCAATCAATTAGTCAATTGACAACATCAGATCAATGCAATGATCGATCGACCTAGTCGATTACCTTGGTTGGCTCATCTCATACTATCTATAAGTCCGTTCATATCAGGACTGCTCACTCTAAATTGATAAATAGATAGTATAGCTCGCACTAAGCTGATAGAGTTAAGGTATACTGCTCTCGCTAAGTTGACATATCGCCCGTAGGCTAATATAATATACCGGTATACTGCTCTCGCTAAACTGACATATCGCCCGCAGGCTAATATAGTATACCCCAAATGCTCACTCTAAATTGATAAAGTGTACTGCTCGCGCTAAGCTGACATATCGCCCGTAGGTTGATATAGTACACAAGTATACTGCTCTTGCTAAGCTGACATACCAGAGCCCGTAGGATGATATAGTATACTATCCAACCATTCAATCCATTCCATCTTTTATCATTCTCAATAAAATAGCCGTGTGTGGGGATACGATCGGCCTTAGCCAAAATATGATATTTTCCTTTCCATAACTCCCACATTTTCTGTAATCCACTCAAATATTTTTGGCATTATCAACCGATGCTCGGTTATTTTTCAATTAATAATCAATGATTATCCAATTAAAGAATAATTCCTTCTTTCACAAATAATTCAATTCAGCATGAAATAGAGCTCAATTAAATAAACGGACTGCGCCACGACAATCAGCATAAAATTCCTGTCGTCGGCTATCGTTGCCTAATTTCCGGAAAATAAATAATTAAATAAATTAATTTCGAAAATTAATAATTAAATACTAAAAATCCAATTTAGGCCCGTAATGCTTGATTGGACACCAGAACAGATCGGGAAAAATTCCGATATGCATTCAATAATTATTAGAAGCTCTTTACTTGCTAATGACTAAGTCTAACCACCTAACATGCATCATTGAGTCACTAATTTAATTGTTCTAAACTAATCTAACCGCCTAAGTGCATTTAATTAAATCTAACCAACCATTAAGCATCATTAGCAAACTAAGAAAGCATTAGTGAGTAAAACTCACTTGGTAAAAGCGGAGAACGAATCACCGCGACAGTGACGCGACGGTGGCCGAAATCGGGCTTTCGAGGACACCGGCGGGCTTGGACCAGGCTTGCTGCAAACACTGGGCTTGGGCCTCAAAATCGCGGGCTTGGACTGCTGAATTCTTTGACCAATGTTGGGCTGAACTTCAAGACTGAAAATGGGCTATAACTTAAATGGACCAAGCTGAAGCGGGCCTCAAAAACTGGGCTGCTGAACTGAAGTTTACTTGGGCTGAATTGCTGGATCCGTGGGCTTCAAATTCTGCTGGAGATGGGCCCAACTGCTGGGCTAAAAATGTTGGAATCCACGGGCTGCTCGCACGAACTGAAGAAGACGCGGTGAAGAACGGAGCTGCTTCGTTCGGCGCTGCACGCAGGAAGAGGGGACGCCTGGCAGAGGCGTGGGCTTGCTGGTGGCTCGTGGCTTCTTCGGTTGACTGTGAGCTGAAGAAGACCACGCGTGGCAAGATCGAAGGAGAGAGCAGCTTCGGTTATTGGTGGAACACGCGGACGCTGCTGCTGCTGGATGAAGACACGAAGGCTGGTGGAATTGCAGAGGTCAACCGCAAGACCTCGATGGAGCTGGAGTTGACCGCGTGGGCTTGATTCGGTAGAATTGTTGGCGTGCGCACGTGCTGGCGTCCAAGGAAGCAGACGGAGAAGCCGGTCTGCAGGCGGTCAATTCCTGGCTTCGCTGGTTGACCCGAGGAACCGAAGTTTGCTGGAGATTGACAGAAGGAAGCAGAATGATGCGTGGAGCTGCAGTAGATGATGACACGAGGACGCTGGTTTGATTCGGTGAAGACAAACCGAAGTGGCCGAAGTGGAGCTGCAGCGTCGACGTGGAGATGGACGAAGGAAGCAGCTCGCTGGCGTTGAAGATGCTGAAGACAGAGGTGGTTGACTTGAAGAAATTTTGTGGAGGGAGACACGAGTTGGTGGATGGTGCAGAGTTCGGTCACCGCAAGGGGAATGAGTTTCGACGAAACAAAATGAAGAGAAGGCAGAGGCTGAGTGGGAAAATGAAATGGAGAAGCCGAAGATTTCGGTTGAGAGAGAAAAGCTCGCACGAAGGGGGAGAGAGAATGGATAGGGACGAGAGAGAGACGTGTTCCAACCTAAAATTCCATAAAAATCCAAATTGGTGCCAAAATTCTAGCACCCCTTCTTAGTTCCGAATTTAATAAATATTGACTTCAATTTCTTCATTCAAATCTCCAAATCGATGTCCGATTTTGCTGAAGAAAAATCCCAAACAATTTTCTATAAATCCCCGAAACTCAAGGGCTCGGCTCGGAAGTCCAAATTTCCTTTAATTTGGCCCGTCCAATTTTCTATTAATTTTCCGCAACGTCCGAAACGGTTTTCCGCAAAAATCTCGGAATTTCTAAAAAATCTTTTAAGACTGAGTTGACGTTCCTAAAATAGCTCGTGACACCACAGAATCTTCAATTTCTGAAATTAGACTTGAATTGGCGTTAATTTCCACTCGGCTCATTTTTAGCGTGACCTAAACTACCTGATAGTTTTCAGAAATTTTTATTACAAATGACCCGTGGTCGATTTTCTTCGAACTACAATGAACCCACTCGACACATTGGCAACTCTCGATTGTCGTAAAAACCTTGAGAATTCAAATACGGACATAGGGTACCAAAACGATAGAGAATTCAGTCTAGTGTCGGCCGATAAGAATTTTCCAATTTAGTGGTGTCATTCACGATTAGCCACACATCTCTATCGAACTGACCTATCTCTGATCTCTAATCAATTTACGTTTGTGCTGTAATGATATCAGCAGATGAACACGGTCGAGCAGCCGATTCCTAGTCAAATTCTCAAGTATATTTGCCTTAAAATCCTTAATGGTTTCCCCGAATAGTCTAGTTATCTCGAGAGTGATCAGTTCTGAGAACAGCTCTATAGACGCGTCAATGAAATGCCTGATTTATTTAATAGGAAACATGACTGAAAATCTAGAATGTCACGGTATGAGCCCGCAAATAATCGGAGAGTGGTCAAAAGTTTCAGCTTCCCCAGGACTCCCATCGGATCGTCATCTAGTCCTGACATGGACAAGGTTAGCACTTTTAGGATTGGAGGAATGTGCGACTCCGACAAGTTTTGCCCGCCCAAACGTCCAAGCAGGTACAAGTTGGAAAGAGACTTGAGCCCGCTCATGTCACTCATTTCAAATTTTTCCCTAGTTCGGTTGGTTGGATCCTCTAATCGCAATCGGAGATATTCAAGCATCTTTAGATTCAAAATATGCTTGGTTGCTTCCCACATCTGCGAGCCCCTCCACGTCAGAGCCAGCTTCCTTAGGCCTGTCAACTTGCCTAACTCTTCCAACATGTCACTCCCATCTACGCATAAGCCCCAAATGGTTTGGATGTTGCAATTCAATGAATTCTTAATTAAGTTCACCTCGGTTATGTATAGGTGTCGCAGATTCCCTGCCCACCAGAATGGATCCGACAGAGCGGATATGTTAGTGTACTTCAGATCCAAAGTTTCCAGGTGTGACAATTTCCACATCGACTTCGGAAGCCTTTCAAGAAGAGTCCATCTCAGTCCCAAGTACTTTAGGTTCGGCATTATCTTGCCAAGCTCCTCCGGAAGGGAAGTCTTGTAGACACCCTGAAGATCAAGTACCTTCAGCAACCTCACGTCCCTCTTTGGCACAACCTGTTTAAGTAAGGCCGCTATATCTCTGGCCCATGTCCGTAGCTTCATGGTGTTAAATGACACATAGGAACAAAGTTGGACGCCGAACAGCATGGCGGGGGCGAACATTCTTTGCTTTAGCTCAGCGGGAATGATCTCCATGTGTGCTTCTTGTGCATTTGTTTCTGAGTGCTCTCGTCCTTGATGGTTTTATTAGTGATGGGCTTAAGGCCCGTCCGCCCATGTTGGGCCTAAAAGCCCGGCCCGCAGGATTAGGGCTCGTGGATGGAGGGACGTATAAAAGGAAGGAGAGAGAGAGAACGCACCTATTGGAATCAGAACGTACGTACGTCCTCTCCCTCTCTCACTCTCTCCCAAAAGGAAAAACAGTAAAGTACAAGGCAACTTTTTCCTTCCCTTCAAGGCGAATTGGCGTCATCGGATCGAACAGGACCGAATTCTCTTCCTCTTATCGGCGTTGATGTTTAATCTATGGCTAACAAGGTACGCTCGAATCCGTGGTGTGCTTTAGGATCGGTGATACGTGTTTTTCCAGGGCTTGTCTTCCGCATTCGATTTAAGGGTTCGATTTAGTATCGAATCCGCTTTTCGAGGATCCGTTATTCCCAAAATTAGTATCGGAGCCCTAGTTCATGTTTTCCCGACCCTTTTCATGTTTTTTGATTGATTTTTCGCGAAATTATTCGGCCGACACGGATTGGGGCGAGAAATCCCGACACCCGAGCACTGTTCGTCCAATTTTTCGAGTTTCTGTAACTCGAAATCGATATCTAAAGGCATAGGGTGAAAGGGCTCGTCGACACGAGTCCATCGACGGGTCGTGCGCCGCGGCGACGCGCACGCGCCCACACGCGTGGCCGAAGCCGCTGCGCGTGGGCGCGACGCGCCCGGCCGGCATCAGCCAGGCGCGTGCGCCACACGCGTCGGTGGCGAACCGGCACGTGCACGCCCGGCAACCGGTGAACCGGCGCATGCGACGTCACCATGACGTCACGGTAACCGCCGGGATGATGTCATCGATGACGTCATCTCCAACAACCGTTGGCCGGCCGATCACCGGCCAGAGACCCGACCAGACCCGACCCGACCCGCGCGTCAGCCCGCGCACGTGCGCGGCACGTGCCGGGCGACGTCTGCGTGATGTCGGCCGCGCACGCGCTCGGCACATGCCGGATGACGTCTGCGTGACGTCAGCCCGGGCATGCGCGCGGCACGTGCGATCGATTCGTTCGAAACCGGCCCGACCGGCCCGACCGGCTCGACCGGTCCGCCCGATCCGACGACCCACGCCCGCTGACCCATTGACCGTTGACCGTTGACCGGCGTTGACCCGTTGACCGTTGACTTTGATCGTTGACCCAAAAAAAAAAAAAGAATTTGTTTCTTTTTCATTTATGCCTATGTGGGTTATATGTAATCCATTATTTATTCTGCATTGTTGCATGAATTTTTGGAAATTATGTATTTTCTCTTATGTAAATTATGGATTATGAGTAATCCATTTTTAGTTCTGCATTTGTTGCAGGAACTATGATGCGTTATGCACGGATACCGCAATCCAGAAACGAGACAAGGAAATGCAAGACTTAAAAGGCTGATGTCGAGATTTAGCTAATTATCGTTGGCATGACAGTGATTTAGTATCACATGTGGTCAGGGTCAATCAGATGATACAGGAAATCATCTGGAATGGTTATCTTATGCCGGATTTTGAGAAGGTGCCGGCTTTGATGAACACTCTTCCACCTGAATGGCAAGTAGTGTTAGATCGGCTATGGAAAGTCAACGTGGTCCCGGGTTATAGAAGACTAGTGGAAGCTTTTGTAAGAGAGTACTATAGAATTGAATTAACCAAAACTTCAACCCTTAGATTGAGCGCCACATGGCGTAGAGTAAATGCGCCTTGGTGGCGACATGAAAGCTCTCCAAAAGTTTTTTCATGGTTGGCAAATGTGCCTTCAGTTTTCTCAGATATTTTGACTGATAGATTAGAAGGGGCATTCCCTATTTATTTCTTGGATTAATTATATAATGTTTACTACCTGATTGTTGTTGATGTAGCAACCGATATGTTAGTTGTATTATGTGAAAGCATTATTATTTTATTGGATGTCAATTATTACTTGCTTTCATTATTGCTGGTTCTTGTGGGTAGTTAGTCAGTGGGTAGTTATAGAAGTTTTTGTAACTTCATAGAATTTATTTTGCATATGACAATTATATTAATAATAATTTTGAGTTAGGATTTTTGGAGGATGATTGGAAACATAGTGACCTTTTGATTCTGAAACTTTACTTAAAATTGTTCATTAATATTATGGGTCTGTGCAAAGTGGATGCATAAGTGATAGGTATTAATTATTCGTGCAAATATGTCTGATGTGTTCAGATCGATGGTTTCAGCAACTAATAACGTAATTGTTGATATGAACGGCAACAATTGTGAAATATTGAATATGAAGATTCAATATGTGCTAGAAAAGCAAGAAGCACTAGAAACTCTTGACCATGTTATGGAAGATCTTGAGAATGCATTGCGCCACCTTGAGCTAGTAGAGGACCGCCTAACAGCATTTGAGCCGAAATTGGACATTTACAATGCTGGTTCTAGCTCAGAAAGGGCTTTGAGCTCTAAGCGCAAACATATTGATTCGTTCAATATGTGGGAATGCAAAGGATCAAGTCCTTATCGCAAGAAATCAAGAGTTAACCAACACAAGAGAGGAAAACGTCATCAAGTGAAGAAAATGTCAAGGGTGAGGTGTTACAATTGTGACAAGAAAGGTCACTTTGCTTGCAATTGTTGTGAGCCGAAAAAGGTAAACACCCCTTGTACATTTGAGAACTTTGCTTATGTGTCAAGTTCTGTATTATTGGTTGAATCCAATCATGTGGACTGTAGATTCAGGAGCGACAGACTATATAGAGAAGGATAGAGGATTCTTCGTGGAATTTCGACGATACCAACTGAAACTAAGTGGATCTATGTGGGAAATAACTCCAGAGCTGAAGTTAAAGGGATTAGCACCTGCCAATTGAACACGTGTGGTGGATGCACCTTGATGTTCTATATGCTCCGGAGATTCGTCGAAATTTAAGTGTCTGTTTTGGTGTTGGTTAAGCTTGGTTTTAAAAAGAACTTCCGTAATAGAGGTGTAGATTTGTATTTAGATACAAACTACTATGGTTGTGATCATTTTCTGGATGGTTTTATTGTACTAAATGTTGACTGTGGTGATGTCAATATTTTGTTATTCCCTTGTTTCAAGTCTTCTACTTCATATGATAATGATGTGAATATGTGGCATGCTAGACTTGGTCATATTGGCCAACAACGTATGAATAGACTAGCCAAAGAGGGTTTGTTGGACAGCATTGAAAAAGTCGATTTGCCCATATGTGAGCATTGCCTAGAAGGGAAAATGACAAGGAAATCATTTGGAAAGGGTAAAAGAGCTGAATTTCCTCTGCATTTAATCCATTCTGACGTCTGTGGTTCAATGAATGTGAGAGGAAGGCATGGGGCTATTTATTTCATCACTTTTATAGATGATTATACACGATTCAGATGTGTCTATTTGATTTCTCATAAATCAGAAGCATAAGTTGTTTCAAAAGTTTTATGAACCTGGCAGAAAATCAATTAGACAAGAAAATAAAAGCATTGAGATCCGATCGAGGTCAAGAATATTTATCTGATGAGTTCAGAAAATTATGTAATGAAAAAGGAATAGAAAGACAGTTGTCTATTCCATATACTCCTCAACAAAATGGTGTTGCAGAGAGAATGAAACAGAACCCTACTGGAATGGTTAGGTCCATGATGGCATTCTAACTTACCTATTACTTTTTGGAGTGATGCGTTGTTAACTGCTGCCTATGTACTTAACCGGATGCCTTCCAAATCAGTTACTTCCACTCCATATGAGTTATGGACAGGTAGAAAATCGGACTTAAGTTTTTCTTAAGTCATGGGGTTGTGCTGTCTATACTCATGAGTCCTCTCACAAGTTTGGGAAATTGGGTCCCAAAGGAAAGATGAGTATTTTAATGAGATACTCCGAACACTCGAAAGGGTATGTGTTCATAGGTGAGTAGGAAAGTGGGAGTATAACTAAATTTGAATCACGAAATGTCACATCCTTAGTGGATGAATTTCCTAAGAATGGCGAAATAGGAGAAGATTACTCCCTATTTGTAATCTTGGATTAAGATAATGATATTAGTGGAGTTCGTCCAAGTGGGAGTAATATGAGAAGTGATGAATTGAATTCAACTCATTCTCAATTGCAACCACATGATGAAACGACATCATCATTATCTAATCCTAGTGGGAGCATAACTAGGAACGATGTGCTAAGTGTACAATCTCCCATATGGCGAACAAGTTGCCAAAGTATTCCCCGTCGACGTTTTGACATTGAAGGGGAAACTTTTATGATTGCTCCATAAGATGAGGATGAGCCAAGAAATATTAATGAGGCTCTGAATTGCCCTAGTAAGGAAAAATGGATTCATGCAATGAAAGAGGAAATTGAGTCAATAAAATCAAACCAAGTCTGGGAACTGGTTGATCTTCTAAAAGGACGCAGAGCTATTGAGAACAAGTTGGTTCTCAAAATAAAGCGAAATGCTGATGGCTTGATAGAAAGGCATAAGGCTCACCTTGTGGCGAAGGGGTATAATCAACAGGAAGAAATTGATTATGGAGAAACATTTTCTCCTATAATAAGATTTACCTCGATTTGCATTATTCTGGCAATAGTGACTAGTATGGATCTTGAGTTACATCAGATGGATGTAAAGACTGCTTTCCTCAATGGAGAATTAGAGGAAGAAATATATAAGGAACAACCTGCTGGTTTCATAATGAAAGGCCAAGAAGAAAATGTATGTCGACTTTTGAGGTCGATATATGGCCTTAAGCAGTCATCGAGACAATGGTATATACGTTTTTATAATGCCATAGTAGCATATGATTTTACAATGATTGACGAGGATCATTGTGTATATATCAAAAGATCCAATGATCAATTTGTGATCATATCATTATATGTTAATGATACACTAATTGTCGAAAGTAATATGGAGTTTGTTAATACTGTGAAGAATTGGTGATGTTGCATACATTCTTGGAGTTAAGATTTCAAGATTGTAAACTCATAGACACTCCTATTGCAAAAGCTGAAGGATTGAGCCATAGACTGTGTCCAAGGACTCCACAAGAGAATAAACAAATGAAACATGTTCCTTATGCTAGTGCTGTTGGAAGCTTGATGTACACTATGATGTGTACAAAACTTGGCATATGTTTTGCAATTGGAATTGTGAGTATATACCAATCCAATCCAGGTCCAGCACAATGGAAAGCCGTTAAGAGAATACTGAGGTATCTAAAGAGGATTGCTGATTATACGCTGAGTTATTAAGAAAAGGATCTGCGACTCTAAGGCTATTCGGATACTGATTGGGGAGGAGATTTAGATGAAAGAAAATCTACCTCTAGGTTTGTTTTCTTACCGAATAATTGCACCATATGTTGGAGCAGTAAGAAACAAACGTGTATAGCTTTGTCCATGATGGAAGTTGAGTTCGTGGCAATATCAGCAGCAGTAGAAGAAAGTGTTTGGCTTAAAAGATTTTTGGATCATTTAGGTGTTATTGGAAGTGCTGCAGATTCATTGTTAGTTAACTGTGATAGCCAAGCAGCAAAAGCATACACCAAAGATCCAAAATATCATGACAAGAGCAAACATATAGATACCAAGTATAACTTTGTCAAAGATATGGTTGCATGAAAGGACGTGAACTTAGAGTACATACTACGCATAGAATGGTAGCAGATCCTATGACAAAGCCAATACCTAGAGATGTGTTTTGTGGCCATATGAAATCTCTAGGATTGCGTAGAGATTGACGTACTGAATATTGTATTTTCCCTAAATGTTCACATTTGATGAATTTGTGTTTTCATCATTAATGCCTATGAATCTTTGTTTGATCTTTATACATCTTAATGCTCAATGCATTACTTTAAGTTGAGAAAAGTATGTCAGACAGATATAAGATTAGCCCACTCACACGGGTAATCGCCTCTATTTACTGTGTGATAAATAGAGATGAGACTATTTTTAAGCTTATTATCTAGGTGATAATCGAGAGCTCAAGCTTAAAATACGTATGTCGCCTTAATTGAGTGTTAAGATGAGGACATAATACTTACTATGTTCGAAAGTAAAATACCCTACATATTTTACTTTATCTGTCTAAGATGCTAGATGTAAGTTCTGATGAATTTTGTGAATGAGTAGATACGTGAACTCAAGTTAAACATTGGGTATGTCTGAACTATCATTTATACGGTATTGAAAAGTGTAGACATACGCTCCATGGGAAATGAGTTAATACCGTAATACGTATTTCATACTACGTATGCATGAGACGACCAATAAGAGTGGCAAAAAGTTTGATCTCAACTTTTATGCTGTGTGAGACTCTTGAGGAAAAAAGTTCCTCAATTTTAGTGCCCTCAGGACTCTTACTTATTCTCAAGATTTCTATTTAGTGTTTGCTATCTTAGGATGTTGCCAATGGTCATGAGATGATTCGATCTAATTGGACATTTCTAGAAAAGCAAGTCGAACTGAAATTGAGAGTTTGAAGGAAAGAGGAAGATCGATTTTGGAGAATCACATTATAGTTTTATATTCACCAGTTAACCAATTATGACTGTATTTAGGGTAATCATAATTGTGAATACAATATATATATATATATATATATATATATATATTGTTTAAAAGAGATCAAGAGAGATATAAATGTGATCGATCGATCTAGGGAACTGCATACTAAATCTACTCAAAGTGTGATGCCCATTAAGAGCTGTTATATATTCCTAACAAATGTATAGCAACGAGCTCTCAAAGTATGCTAGTCGCACGGATTATTCACCGGTATAAATGTTGAAGAGAGGTAAAAAGAATCATGTTCGGCCCACCATGTGCTAGTGGGAGATGATGGTTTTATTAGTGATGGGCTTAAGGCCCGTCCGCCCATGTTGGGCCTAAAAGCCCGGCCCGCAGGATTAGGGCCCGTGGATGGAGGGACGTATAAAAGGGAGGAGAGAGAGAGAACGCACCTATTGGAATCAGAACGTACGTCCTCTCCCTCTCTCACTCTCTCCCAAAAGGAAAAACAGTAAAGTACAAGGCGACTTTTTCCTTCCCTTCAAGGCGAATTGGCGTCATCGGATCGAATAGGACCGAATTCTCTTCCTCTTATCGGCGTTGGTGTTTAATCTGTGGCTAACAAGGTACGCTCGAATCCGTTGTGTGCTTTAGGATCGGTGATACGTGTTTTTCCCGAGCTTGTCTTCCGCATTCGATTTAGGGGTTCGATTTAGTGTCGAATCCACTTTTCAGGGATCCGTTATTCCCAACAGTCCTGCTTCCGACACATTTATTTGCGCCTTCGCTTCTCCTCCTCCAAAAATGTCCCTATGTATGGCCACGCGCGGGGCATCGAACTTTCCTTCATCATGAATAGAATGGTCATAGATCTCGAGGAATCTTTCATCCTTAGCTATCTGATAAAGGACATCGTACAATGATCCAGGCAAGCGGCACGATCGGGCACTCCCATCCCATTTCTGTCGAGCTACTTGGACCATGTGTCTAGAGACTCGAATCTCGAAACATTTCTCTGCACTGTTCTCCAACGTTGAAGATACGAGATCTTCAGCTGACCAGAGTCTGAAGAGCCTCCTTGTGGGAATCTCAGATTCCTTAGGGAACAGAGTCAAGTACAGAGCACATTTCTTTAACCCTTCTGGAAGGTCAATAACACTCAAACGCACAACATCTTCGAGTGTATGGGGAAGCTCACTGGTAGGCAGATTCGCTAGCTCGGTGCATCTATCTGACGGTGTGGCAGATAAAAGTCCTCCGAATAGAAGGATCTTTGGGGGAGAACCACCCGATATGCTGAGAATCGTCCCTTTGAGATGGAGGAGTCCCTCGGGTGGATTGACCGCATTGAAATCCCTGCTGCATTCTTCCAATAACTTCTCGCTCTCTTTCTGGTCAAGGGGGCTCAACTCGAGATGCTTGGAATACCAGGGATCGATGGAAGAGGGTATGTTGGGGTTACGAGTCGTGACGATTACATTGCCCCCATTCCTTGAGTCCGCAAGCGCCATCATGAGCTCGTCCATGACATGGAGTTCGCACAAGTCATCCAGGACTATTAGATAACAGCAATCCATCAGGACT
Organism: Eucalyptus albens; assembly: GCA_014182695.1. Classification (NCBI taxonomy): domain Eukaryota; kingdom Viridiplantae; phylum Streptophyta; class Magnoliopsida; order Myrtales; family Myrtaceae; genus Eucalyptus; species Eucalyptus albens. Next base: position 37,445,698 of record CM024655.1, read on the forward strand.
CGTAGGAGCTCGTCGGACAGCTTTTCCTTGTCCATACGATCCACGTCTCGCAGTTCCTGGACCTTTAGCTGCTTGAGCAAGTCGACCATGAGACGAACTAGATTAGGCTCCGGCCCAACCCGAACCCAAGCACAGCATTTAAAATGATTCTTAACGTCTGGTCGGTTGAAGACGCTCCTCACTAGAGCTGTTTTGCCGATGGCTCTCTCGCTAACTACGGAAATCACTCTCAGGTTGGCATGTTCGCCTTTTTCATCGATCAACTGCGACACGAGATTTTTGGCAAAATCTTCGCGACCCACGATATGGTGCTCATCCTTCATCTTCCTTGCGCGGGGCAGTGTGCTTGGTAGCAAAGACTTTGTCTTGGGTCCGCTCCTTGTCTTCTCGGAGCCGACAACGAGAAAACGACGAGATGGGCAAGACAAGGAGCTGATCAAAGAAGTCTGCGCAACACAAGCGGGCTCAAGAAAACGAGATCGCATGCCAGGGAATGGAGGCTCGCGATGCTGGCCGTTCGGTTTCGAGGCGCTCAAGCCTCAAGAAGAGTGATTTGTGTATGACATTGGAAATGGCCAATTCAGGGGGGAGATAAGGAAAAGGAAAAATTGGAGTGTCTGAGCTTGAATGATTTGGGGAAGAGGGGTGTTTTGATGGGGAATTGGCACCAAGCAAGCTTTTTTATAGGAGATGTCGATCCCCACCACCAGCTTCTAATTAAAGAATTACAGCATCCCCAACTCTCACGGACACGACGACGTACACAAGCCGACCCACCTGCCCACGTCTACTTTTCAACATCATCATGCAAATACCGAAAAGCCCATCTTTACTGTTTTGTTGGGAAATGTGTTGTAATGAGCAAAATCGAGAATTTCAATTTGTCAATGGGATGTCCATAAAAATAAAATAAAATAAAATAAAAAACCACATACATTTAAATGCATATCTGCTTTGTTTTTTCAATGTCCAAATTTCTGAAATAATCTAAATTACCTAAAAAAATTTCTATTTCCCTTTCATATTTCTCTCTCATCCTGAATCAATTTTCATTCTTCTTTTCCAAATAAGAAGAAAAATCGAAATTATGTCTTATCTTTGCACACCAAAAAAAAAAAAAAAGGATTAACCCTAAGCATGACTAATGGATTAATCACAACATCATATTTTTCGTTTTTTGTTTTTTCATTATTAACATCAAAGTGTGCAGTCTTTTACACTAACTATTCAATTTCTCACATCGTCTCAATTTTTCCGAATTTCTTTTAATAAATAAAATATTATCCTCATCCATTAGTATCACAACACGAAACAAAATATATTAACAAAAGAAACTCTAAGCCTTCTTTGCTAAACGGAGCAATTATAATTTTCCGAGAAAGTGACTTAAATTTATTCTATACATAAGACTTGCAGAATCTTCCTTGAGTTTTTAGGTTACTCAAGTCTCCACATTTATGTTCCTAGATTACCAAAAAAGGAAGGGTGACATAAATTCAAGGGGAAGATGCCTTTTGCTCCCTCGAACTTTATCTTCAAAGTTCATTTCATGTCCCTTCAACTCATACTTCTTCCATGGCCAAATGGAAACCGGGAAAAAAAATATAATTTTTTCATAATTTACATAAAGTTATCTCAAATTCCTATTGATTTCTTTGCTTGAATCCCATTGAGTCGAGCTTAGATAATTGTTTGTTCCATCACCCTAATGCTTTGAAAACCAACCCTCAATCCTTGTCCCAAGCACATTCAATGAGAGAAAAGTATCATAAAATTCTAAACATATTATATTGGTACTAATTCAGTCATAAATCCTTCAATTGAATCAACTTAATCCTAAATATTTTCACATTTTTATATTAATACCAGTTGAATTCATCTAGCCAATATAAGCCACAAATTGCTAATATGGATGTCATTCATCTTACATGGTATAGCCAGATCTGACATGAATAATTTTATAAATTTTTTAATAAAATTTTTAGTTGTTTTATTAGATGTTTTTCTTCTCTCTCTTTTTTTTTTTTTTTCCTTTTTCTTTTTCTTTTCCCCTACCAACCTCCATGATGACAAATGGAGGTCATCGGCTGCTAACAAGGGCGAGGGCTGGGTGAGGCTGCCCCTCACCAAATCCGAGCAAGGGGACCCTTGCCCAATCCTCACCTAGGTGAGGCCCCTCACCATCCCTAGAGGCTGACCAAGGGCAACGTTAGGGGATGGCGACAAGTAGCTTTGCCCAGCCCCCACCAAATGACAGCAAGGGCTAGTCCTCACGTGACCAACGGGGATGTCATAGCCCTTGCCTTCGCCCTTGCTAGCGAATGGCAACCTCTATTAGCCATCATGGAAGTTGATGAAGGTAAAAAAAAAAAAAGAGAGAGGGAAAAAAAAAAAAAGGAAAGGAAAACATTAAAAAAATTAACAAAAATCAAAAAAATTGTATAAAAATGTCCACGTTAGCACTAGCCGTATAATGTAAGACGGCCAGCGTTCATATAAGCAATTTTTAGCCTAAATTGGCTTAATGGACTCAATCATTACCAATATGAAAAGACGACTAACCTTGTCCAATTTAAAGATTTATGACTAAATTAATATCGAGTGCCGGATACCTAGAGTGCCAAAACTTGGCACGAAGACGGCAACAAAAGGCCCAAAGTTAGAAGAGTGACACTTAAGTGCCAAAATCAAAGCAAAATGAATTACTTAAATGCCAACGGCAAAAAAATCCTGCCAAAATGCTAATGTAGCGATATTCCGGCATCGTTTTGCATGCTAACGTGGCTAGACAAATGCAAAAACGATGTCGTTTTGCTCTAACGCGTAAAAAAATTAATATAAAAATTAATTAAATTAAAGTTAAAACTAAATTTATTTAAAATATTTAAAAAAATACCAAAAAAAACTGAGGAAGGAATAAGGTGGTTGAGGGCTGGGCCCTCACCACCAGGAAGGGCCGACCAACAGCAAGGGCCGCGACCCTCCCTCGCCCCAGATTTGGGCGAGGGCTCGCTGCTCTTGCCACCGATTGGCCGAGGTTGTTAGGCCCTAGGTCGACCCCACCATCATCCCAGGCCCTTCCTAGCGATGGTGGAGAGGCGACCGTGGTGAGGGCTCAATTCTCAGCCGCCTTCTTTTCTTAAACAATAAAATAAATTTATTTATTAATTTTATAATTTAATTTAATTAAGCCAAAACGACATCGTTTTGCAATTCTTTACTAAGTCAACTCTCCGGCGAGCCACATAAACAAGAAAAATAATGAAAAATTACCACATAAGATTTCCGACGAGATTCGTTGTAAGTGACACTTAAGTATCACTTTCCTAACTTTTAGCATCCATTCATGCCAAATTTTGACACTTGAAAGGTACTTCTTCCAATTAATATCAATGCAATAAATTTTAGATTTTTTTATACTTTTCCTCATTCAGGAGTATCAATATTACTACAACAAGGCAAAACCCCATTCCTCTTCATTCAAGGAGTGAAAGCATGTGAACCATGCGATATTGGGTGCAAATCTTACCACTCCACCAAAAATGAAATCATCGGGGCTTATAATGTCGATGCACCTATAATGCAATCACTAGCGAGTCTCATAGTTCTCGAAGTGTGATTGACTTTAGTAGCATACACCTACAACATTTGATGCAATTTGTCTCAATTTAAAAATGTGATTTGCCTTTATCTAGGACAAATGGAATGCATTGAAATAACAAGCACAATGCCACCTATAACAAGCAAAAGAGCCTTCGAGGAAAATGGACCAAAGAGACATGGATTCATTTTTGAGCAGCCAACCATACAGATACATAAATAAAATAACATACAGATGAAGGGAATAGATCGAAAAGGGTAACATGCATAGAGACGGCAAACATCGGCAACTTCCTAGAGGTCATAACCTCTCGATAATATATATAGCTCAAGAGAAAGTTCCTCTCTCTCTCCCTCTCTCTCTTTTACTCAGTAAGCCAAAAACAGGCATGCTACTGATAATACATGAGCTGCTGAGCGGCTGCAACATTTTGAAACCCACCATCATTTATTGCCTGGCTTCCGCCGGCAACTCCCATACCCATCGCTGCTTGCTTGAGAGGATGCACGCCGCCCATCTTGCTCTTGCTAATTGTCGCTCATAAGCCAATAGTTCAGCAGTAGAAAGGCCTGGCAATGGTGCCACTGCAGCAGGTAGAGGAAGGGGATTGGAGCTTGTTCCTGGGGGAGTAGGCTTGCTACCCCAGGAGCACTGCAAGCACAAACAATAAGTCAGCTTTGGTTCAAGTAGAAAACACGCAGGGGACGACGTCCTCTATTAACTACCATTTCCACATGCCAGAGACCCTGATCTATTTTTACCACTGCCAAGACAGAAAGCAATTACATCTTAAACTCTATGCCACGAAAAAAACTCATTTAAATTATTGAAGAAATAGAACACTTCACTTGTATTACCAGAGAACCATGTCTTGTAACCTTAATACATGCCACCTTTGCTTATATTCTTAGAGGATAAGATAAAGAGGCACAGCTGAACATGTGGTGGCACAACATGCTGATGAAGTCATAGCTACGACATTTACAGATTGAGTTTAAACCCAACTGTCCTAAGTCAAAGAGCACTAAACTCATCCAAAAGGGTGTAGTGCAGTCACTAAGTGCACAAAACTCAAAGACAACTCGGATTTAAATCTTGGTGTAAACAAAAATGAGGTCTTTGACCAAAGGTTAACTATTGGAAGTGGTCGGATTTACAATCAGGGAAAGGAAAAAAGTGCAGTAAGTTCAACTTAAATCAGCATAACTGCAGAATTAATAATCTCCCACTACATTTTCTATGGAACAGACTACTTTTCAAACTATCAGCACTCTGTGAAATAAAAAGAATAGAAATAAAGAGCATTAGTAAAGAGCCCAAGAACACACCTTAATTTGTCTTCCACAAAGAAGTGACTTGAGTATTTCCCATTTGAATGGCCAATGCTGCTTCTGCATGAGTACTATACCTCACAAAACCAAATCCTTTCTCTTTGGACACAGACCTCCTCAATCACTCCAGCACCAAGAGCATGAAAATGGTGATGGAGTTCAAGCTAAGTGACCTGCAAATTAAAATGACTCAGAATTTCCCCCAAAGAATTGGCAACAAATAACTTGAAATTGAGCCTATACAGTGTCGCAGGCACGCACACATTTATAACGATTCAATTATAGCATAAATTTTGCTAAGTTATAAACAACCTTTTCAAGGTGGTATGGAGAACTAAACTTGAGCGACAGACATAAGGGAAGTCTACCTACGGTATCATGCTCCATGGGGTAAGATGCACAATATCATTTCAAAAGAAATAACAGTTTTACAAGGCATAGTTCACAAAAGTAACTCCTACTCCATAACCTGCACAATCTCTGTTAAATGTCCATCACCAAAAAATTTGAATACTTACAATTGTCATTTTAATCACTTGAAAAGCCAAATTTAAACTTGCAATTGTCAGAGCCATTTTCCATATTAGTGGGTTTAACTTTGGTGGAATAAGTCATAAACTCTCCCTCTCTACTCATTCACCTTCTCTTTACACGCCCACTTCCTGAAATTCTCTCCTCTAAAAATGGCTCCAAGTATGAACTAATGTAGCATTAACATCAAATAGCTAAAGATAAAAAGCATAACAGAATAAATTAGTCTCAAAAAATTATTTCAGTATGAACCCACTCAATGTGATTGCATTAGTTATAGTTAACTTAATCTAATACTATATATGTATCTTGGTGCAAAAGCAAGGGGACTATCAGTGTTGACATGTGGTTCTCTCTGAGTGACATATGTCCCACAAACTAAACAAATCAAGAAAACATGTTTCACTAAATGAAGTATTCATTTTTTATTCAAACCATTCTTTCTTTTATTTTTCTTTCAAAAACAAAAAAACACTAATTAAGAAAATATGAAATTATCAAAGTAAAAGAAGCATCCTTAGCACATAAATTTCAAAAGAATGTCAATTTTGAGAAACTACCAAAAATAAAAATAAAAATTAATGACTCTAAAAGATCTGAAAAGTCTCTATTTATATAGTTTTAGGAATTCAAAGTGGTCAAGATTAAACAAAAGTCAAAGCTCAAATACTGAAAACTGAAAATTTGAAAGTAAAAAAAAGATTGATCCAAATAATCTCTGATATCATTTGGTTTACCACTTAATCTTTCCATAACAATTATCATGTAAGCAAATTGAGTTTAAGATTTGCAGAAGAGATAAATAGGGTAGATGGAATTACAATTTAAAAAATTATTTCTTTTCTTATACTTCTCCAAGAACTATTTGTTTTATGCGCAATTATATGCAATTTCATTGAAATTAATTATTTTCACCTCTAATTTTACTTCTAATCATTGTTAAATTTCGTAAACTGAAATTATCTAAAAATTTTGTGAGATTTTGTCTCCTCATAATGTTGGCACTCAAAGAGTATAATACAATAAATCCATATTTAGTTATCATAAAAGTCAGCATCAAATTAACTAATGAAGAGGAAAGGAATACAATTCAGTCTGATATGAAGAAAACATGAAAAGAATTAGAACCCAGACTGTATTTTGACTCCTCCTTCATTTTATAGCAGATAATTTAGATCAGTACAGAAGTTCAGTCTAAATCCTTATCCTCTTCATGACAATTCAATTTTAAGACATTTTCAAACACTTTCTTGAATTTTAAGTTATTTGATAACAATAAAAGAGACCCATGCATAGCATGGGCTTCTTGACTAGATATAACTAAAGAAGAGCCTGATGGTAGTTGCAAGAATACACAGATGGCTGATGTGTATTTAAACTTTCTTAATAAAAATTTTAACAGTTTCTTTTATATAATAAAATTATTTGTCACAAAAAGAATAAAGCACAGATGGATAATGCAGTAATGTCAATAGAAGATGTAAAGTGTAATTACAAAATCAGGCAATGCAAAGTCTACTGTACCCCCAGTTCATGATGAAAATACTAGTTTTCCCTACAGAAAATCTGGAAAAATCCACTTTGATTTGCCCCCAAATTACTCAAAAATCTACCATATGGACAGCAGCATGAAAAGATAGTACAAAAAAGAGAGATCAGTCTTGCCTCTGAAGCTAAATTTCCTACATAAAAAGTTGTATACTGAGGATTATTTTCCGGAGCGTCACTGTTTGTAGCCTCCTTGCCATCCTCTGCAATGAAAAAAATAGAGTAGATGATACATAATTCAATCATGAGAAAGAAAATGCCTATAACAGTTGATAACACAATGCCTCGGGCAGTACAACTTCAAATGCTTGTTCCTTCGAGCATAGCAAATCAACCAAGATGAATCCAAGAAAATTCTGTTTAAAAAAATCGCAAACCTGAAGAGCAATTGGTTAGCTCCACCACACTTTTGGCATCAGAGCTCAGCTTCTTAGCTTATCTTCAATGCCACCAGCACCCATTGTTGCCCAATTGCAACGTATCTGTCTACTGCCAAGCCATTTCCCTGAAATATAAAGCAAAAATAACTTGAGTTTACATGAAGACAGTAATAGGAACTAGCCATCATGTTATTACCAGGGAAGAATGTTCAACTTTCTGGCATGTGACGGAACCGCTGAACTACCACTACACTATCCAAAATAATTCAATTGTCGCCAGCATCTTACTATGTCCAAATTTCTAACAGAAAGTCATCTTTAATCGACCCACAGGGCCTATTAAATATGACGCATCATCCAAATCTACAGTAATCAATGTGCTCACAAAATAATAAACAAAAAGGCACCAACAATTTGTCAATTTTTTTTTTTTTTTTTTTTTTTTGCCATTGTGACAACGAGTGGACAACTGGATTGATTTTTGTAAAAAAATATGAATGGAACAAAAATGTAAAAAATTTTGGTGCAACCCCAAATTTTCTTTTCTTTTGGCAAAAGACAACTGCATATATCTAAAAATGAAAAATGGCTCAAAATTGAACCTCCCTTAATATCTTACCCGCAAGACATCAAGCCAATCTAGGTATCTGAGGGAAACAGCATGATTATGATCCAAGAAAAAGCTTCCCATATATGAATTAGCTACTATAGACAAAAGATAAGAAGGATGTCTGGAAGTTTCAATAGTCTGTTTAAGAAAATCTAAACTTCAGTACTAATAGTTCATCTGTTTCACTATTCCAATATCCAAGATAAAGAGGGCAATCTCCTTAACATGGATGACCATAACACATGTAAGAGTAAGAGAAATAGTTTTGTTCGGAAGGAAGAACAGTTACCGGTCAAATCATTGATTGCCCTATGGGCATCCTGAACACAAACAGAACCACCACAAATTAACAGACAATCTTAATACTGGAAATTCAGAACAACAGAATATGCATGTGTGTAATGGATGTAGAACATATAGATGTAGGAAATGACAATAGGTTCAGGAGAATGCAATAAAGCACCTGTTGGTTCCTGAAAAAAACAAAGCCGAACCCTCTTGAACGTCTAGTCTTCTGATCCCACATAACCCGTGCATTTCTGTGTTTTAGCACAAAGGTCCAAATTAATACCACATGTATTTGAACTTGACCGACGAGAATGCATAATGCTCATAATGTCTTTTTACTATGTCTTCTTTAATAGAAAGTTTGCACTTTCAGGGGGGGAAAAATATAAGGAGATGTGAAACTTACGAACAGCTGGGATAAACAGAAAAGCATGCAAACAACATGGCATCTGTCACCTCAGCACTGAGGTCACCAACAAAAATGTTGCAATGGCCTACACAACCAAAAAGTAGTTATATGAAGCATCGAAGAAGATATGTATTATAGCACCATGAGCACATAATAATATAGTATCGTTGAACAAGATCCAGAGCAAACCTGAAGTGTCCTCTCTCTGACCACTGGCATATGCCCAGTTAACTTTGATGGGTTGCCCAAATCTGCAAGCCGTGGAATGGGACAAGCTCAGCAAAAAGGGCATCAATGCTCAAGCTGAAATTGCAACATCAGTAACTAAAAATCCAGTATAGTTTCTACTCGCAGATGCCTTATATTCAGAGAAAGAATAGCAAGAGCAGCGGATCTTTGATCAAAGTAGTGAATAAACCCATAAAACAACTGTGTAAAGCAGGGAAAACAGAATTGTTAGCAATAGACAACATCCAAGCAAATGAAGCAACAGATTCTATCATTTCAGTTAAATTTTTCAAGGTGCTTCAGCAATTCATCAAAACCAAAAAGAGAAATTATATCTTTCAAATCGAAACCTATACCTTCTCCTTTCTAATGAGTTTGCAGCCCTGGACGGGAACAGTACTAGCAAAAACCTCTTGAAGAAGTGGTTCTATCACCTAAGTATGAATGTTGCCCACATAGCTGCATTATACAACGAATACCAAAAACAATGAGTTTCTAACTCGAGAACTTGAAAACGAATAACGAACTCTTAGCATCCTGACTTATATTCAAACAAAGATGAGAGAAAACCCATAAGAAATATTTCAGTGCATCTTCGAGTAAAAGTGTTAATGTCAGAACATTTCCAACTCAATGGGCATATATGAGCAATTATCCACCACACAAATCTGAGCCTTACATAGCTACTCAATTTGAGGCAACCAAAGATATATGATAACCAATAAACAGGCGATTGAAACAGAGAAATGGAAATAAAAGTATGGAAGACAGTCTAGACAAAGACTCACACACTGCTGCAAGTACTCGGATCAAAACCAGGTGGCAGATTTCCATTTGCGATCGGTTCTATCTGCACAACAATAAGGGAAAAAGAAAATTCAAAAGAAAGAACCAACAAAGTGGGGAACATTGCTTTGTTTTAGAGTATTATAAGCCAAAGACAGAGATATAATGGTAATATCTAATTAAGCAGGCAAAGATGAACCAAGACACATACAAAAAATGATCTATAATGGGCAAGACAAGATCAAAAAGAAGATTAACAAAGAGAGTCCAACAAAACAGCCATTCTAAAGAATCATGACATATGTTAAGAGGCATAAAAGGGTAAAGAGGTCTGTTGGAGGTATAAAAGGGTAAAGTGGTATTTAGGGCTTTACGGCTTATTTTGTTGCTGATTACTTAATGTATATATAGACTTTTATTGAATAATACAATACAATTTTTCCCTTTACAATATACAAACTAAATTACACCATTAAAGCAATAAAAGGGAGCTGTAATAACCAGCTTACAACATTAAGTCCCAACAAAAACCTTCTGTGATGTAGTCAGGATATTAATGCGTAGCTCATGCATTGATCAAAATTTTCAAGAAAGAATGACTTAGCACCTAGTGGGAGCTTCACAAAAAGAATAATCTGAAAGTTTCCAGGGACAGAGAAAGACCAAATATTCAGACTAAATGCACTAGACATGGAATAAAACAAAATCCTCCACCAATTATCATTCTTGAGGATATATTCCATGGAAGTATTCCCTATTTTCAACTCTCCTCACATAATGATGACCTCAAATATTTAAAATTTATCATGCCTGCACATTTTAGCATCTATATGTGAACTTGTCAAATCTTATCAATACCGCATTACAAGTAATTTCTGAACATACATAATTCCGGCCCATCATCATGAGTTTTGCCGTGATCCAATCTTATTCCCTGCCACCAGCCCCAATCCCCCAAACCCATTGTCCTCTTCCGCTAGCTTTTTACCTTGTTCATTCTCATTAATGACCAGATGCCACAAATCCCAAGATGCCACACGTCTCACCACATAATTCACCATCCCAATCTTTGCATCATTCACCCATGACCCATGATTTTTCCATCTCAACAACAGGAAAATTCTCAGTAAGTCGTTTTACTTTTGCTTGACTAATCATCAAAAGTTTTTCATACACCCTATCTAAAGCAATCCTACACAAACAACAGCCATGTACTTAAAAGGAGTATAGGAAGACAGATGAATATAGAAGGAATTAAGGCCCTATCCTGCTTAAGGGAATATTCACAGAGATTTAATGGAGTTCAAAAAATTTTGCCAAGCATAATGTCTTGGAGAAAAGAGAATATTTTCTTAATTTCCTTCTTAGTGAACTATTTCTTTTTAGTTCCATTTAAACCGCTTGTAGAGAACTTCTCTGTTCTCTCCTTTAGAATGTAAGGCAGAAGAGCAGAAGCTTAAGCACACAACCGCAAGTCCATCAACTCAAGATAGTTGCCCCAACCCTCAGAAAGTGGATTGATGGGGGATTAAAGAAGCTTGCACAACCAAAGAAGGGTGAAATGACATGGCGGCCTTCTTACAGTGGCCGTAGAAGTTCCTGGTCTCAGAAAAGACTATCAAAGGAAGAGTCTATGGTCAAGTAGCAGTTGACCTTAACCAGATAGAAGAAGTTGTAATATAAGTGGTCATTTGCTCTCAGTTCTTCCTAGTATCTCAAGGGAGTTAGAGCAATTTACAGACCACCCCATAAGCTGAAGCTGAGAAACAAATAAATTTTCACGTTGAGCAATTGAATGTCGCTCAAAAGGGTTAAAGATCACGTTTGGACCCTGCAGCAAACCTTTAAGTTTTGATAGCTTAAGGTTGGGTTCCTCTATCACGTCCAGCATAATCTAGTATTGTCCTTAGACTTATCCAACCATCGCTCAACTGAAAACAATCCCAAACGGAATTATTTCCTGATAAAAGAAAAAGCCAACAACAACAGCTACTCGCACTAGAATCACTACCTAATTGGTGGCGATTGTGAACTCAACAAACAGCAACAGATCATTCGTTTTCTGATAGAAGGAACTGAAAATGAAAGACGAGAAGCTGCACCTCATCTCTGCCTTCTTTCTGATAACTAACCTACTTAAAAAGATGTCTTCGCAGTATCTAACAAGCAACTACACAACACAAGCACTCAAGGGTATCCAAGGACAAGCACTGCTGCAAAAAAAATTAAACAAACAAACCATTTCCTGCGACCTCAATCCCTCGTCCAACAACACAGCCCGACCCCACAAGGCGACAAATATCTGATTGCCATCAAATTGTTCACGCTCCATCATCTTCCTCGGATCAACCCCCCACTAAAACGCCCGGAATCATCACGATCGAGACGCATCCACTCAAACGATCGAAATTTCGGCGCCTCGCCAAGCTCCGAAAGTACGTGACGAGACGGGGAACGCGAGGAACCTGAGAAGAGCCAGAGGCTGGGGTGGTAGAGCGACTGCTGCTGGAGAAGGGCTTGCTGCATCAACGCCTGCTGCCGCTGCTGCCTCTTTCTAGAGAACTGTTTGTTCCGTCACCCCCAATGCTTTGAAAACCAATCCTCAATCCTTGTTCCGGCAACTTCAGGGAGGTAAAAGTAAAAAAAAAAAAAAAAAAAATTATATATATATATATATATCAATTCAATCTTAAATTTAAATCTTTTCACATTTATATCAATTGAACCAATCAAAGCAATGTATGCCGAAAATTATTAATGTAGGACACCATTTATCTTACATGACATAACCTTCTTTGATGTAGATAATTTTTTTAAAATTTTAAAATTTTTAATTTTTTTTCTTTTCCTTCTTTTTTTTTTTTTTTCTTTTCCTTCCATCAACCTCCATGATGGCCAACAAAGGTTGCCAGCCACCGACAAGGACGAGACCGGGCGAGGGTCCCTCACTGTGAGGTTGCCTCTCGCCAGATCCAACAAGGGGACTCTCGCCATCCCTAGAGGCCAACAAGGGGGTAGCATCAAAGGGATAGCAAGGGTCAACCTCATGAGGACCACACCAAAGGACGACAAGGGCTGTCCTCAATTGTGGCCGGCGAGGGTTTCTAGGCCCTTGCCCTCGCTAGCAGTCGGCGACCTCTATGGACCATCATGGAGGCTGGCAGAGGGAAAAGAAAAAAGAGAAAGGGAAAAAAAAAAAAAAAAGAAAACAGAAAAAAAAAAATTAATAAAAATTCGAAAAAAAAAAATCATTAAAAATTTTATAAAATTATCTCCATCAGCATTGATCGTGCCACGTAAGATGGGCGACGTGCTTGTAAGTAATTTTTGGCTTAAATTGATTAGATGGATTTAATTAGTACTAATATGAAAAACTTAAAACTAAATTTGTCAAATTAAAAAGTTTAATATTAAATTGATATCAATATAATAGGTTTATAACTTTTTTTATACTTTTCCTTATTTAGGAAGTATCGGTGTTACTACAATGAGGCAACCTCATCTAGGGAGTGAAAGCACGTGAACCATGCAACATGGGTTGTGAATTTTACTACTCCACCAAAAATGAAATTGCAAGGGCTTATACTATCAATGCGCCTATAATGCTGTCACTAGTGAGTCTCGCAGTTTTTTGAAGTTTGATTGACTTTAGTAGCATATACCTATAATATTTGCCATGATTCGCCTTAATTTAAAACAGCACAAGTCTCGTTCGTTTTGAAAATGTGATTCGCCTTAATCTAGTAGAAATAGAATGAATCCAAATAATAAACGCAATGCCACCTATAACAAGCAAAAGAACCTTGGGGGAAAATGGTCCAAAGATACATGGATTCATTTTTGAGTAGCCAACTATACAGATACATAAATAGAATAACATATAGATGAAGGGAACAAATCAAAAAGAGTAACATGCACAAAGACGGCAAACAACGGCAACTTCCTAGAGGTCATAAACTCTCAATAATATTGTAGCTCAAGAAAAGTTCCTCTCTCTCTTTCCCGTTTACTCAATAAGCCAAAAACCAGGCATGTTACTAATAATACATAAGCTGCTGGGCGGTTGCAACATTTTGAAACCCACCATCATATATTACCTAGCTTCCGCTAGCAACTCCCATACCCATCGCTACCTGCTTGAGAGGATGCTATCCTTGCATGAGAGGATGCATGCCACCCATCTTGCTCGTTGCTAATTGTTGCTCGTAGGCTAATAGTTCAGCAGTAGAAAGGCCTGGTAATGGTGCCGCTGCAGCAGGTGGAGGAAGGGGATTGGAGTTTGCTCCTGGGGGAGTAGGATTGCTACCCTACGAGCACTGCAAGCACAAACAAATCAGAGGTTAGCTTAGGTTCAATTAAAAACACCGAGGGACAAAGTCTTGTATCAACTACCGTTTCACATGCTAGAGCCCCGATCTATTTTTACCACTGCCAAGATGCGGACAGCAATTATATCTTAAACTCTATGCCATGGAAAGCCCATTTAAATTATTGAAGAAATAGAACACTTCACTTATATTGCTTGAGAACCATGTCTTGTTACCACAACACATGCTACCTTTGCTTATCCTTTTAGAAGATAAGAGGTATAGCCAAGCATGTGGTGGCACAACATGCCGATGAAGTTATAGCTACAGCATTTACAGATTGAGTTCAAATCCAACTGTCCTAATTCAAAGAGCACTAAGCTCATCCCAAAGGGCGTGGTGCAATCACTAAATGCACAAAACTCAAAAGACAACTTGGATTTAAATCTCGGTGTAAACAAAAATGAGGTCTTTGACCAAAGGTTAATAATGGGAGGTGGTCAGATTTACAATCAGGAAAAGGAAAAAAGTGCGATAAGTGCAACTTACATCAATATAACTGCAGAATTAATTATCTCCCACTACATTTTCTGCGGAAAAGATTACTTTGCAAACCATTAGCACTCTGTCTAACAAGAAAAAAATAGAAATGAAGAGCATAAGTAACAAGCCCAAGAACACACCTCACTTTGTTTTCCACATAGAAGTGACTGAGTATTTCCTACACGAGCATTATAGCTCATGAAACCAAATCCTTTATCTCTTTGGACCCAGACCTCCTTGATCACTCTAGGCGACAGTCGCCGGGGTCAGGCGACCCCAGGGCGGTCAGATCTAGCCATCCGGACCGCCGGATTCGGCGGCCTCAAGCAACCAGATTTGGCCATCTGGCCGCCGGATTCGGCAGTCCAGTGGCCGGACTTCAAAAAAAGAAAATAGATTTTTTTTGTTTTTTTAATTTAATAAAATTCATTTACAAATGCATTTTATCAAACGGTATTTTGGCCAAAGTTGTATTTCAATGTAAATTTTACCAAACGATATTTGCATTTCAAAAGCCCTTCACCCAAAGGTATTTGCATTTTGGCAAATGCATTCCCCAAAAGCAACCAAATGGGCCCATAGTTTCATCAGAAGGCAGAATTGTTACCATTATTGCACTTTGGGCATCCGAAGCACAAACATAACCTCTACAAATAAACGAACAACGTACTACTGGAGATTCAGAATAATAGAATACATGTGTATAATGGGTGTAGAACATTTAGATGTAGGAAGTGACAATAGGTTCAAGAAAATGCAATGAAGCACTTGTTGGTTCCCGAAAGAAACAAAGCCTCTTGAACGTCCAGTTTTCGATACCACATAACGGACGGAAGAACAGCCCAAGTGCCATAACTTGGCACGGAGGGACATTTAAGTGCCATAACTTCAAAATGGTAAACTTAAGTGCCAGTTTCGAACTTAAATGGAACACTTAGGTGCCGCTTCGGCGAAAATCCGGCCAAATAGCTGACGTGGCAATTTTCTAGCAAGTTTAGTCCAAAACGGCGTTGTTTTGCACGCTGATGTGGCAAGAAAATGCAAAAACGACGTTGTTTCATGTCCGATGTGTAAATAATAATATAAAAATTAATTAAATTAAATTTAAACAATTTTATTTAAAATATTCTAAAAAATTAAAAACTATAAAGGGGGAGAGGCCAAAGGGGTGGTTGAGGGCTGAGCCCTCGCCGCCACCGCCTCCCGCCGTTGCCGGAAGGGCCAGCCCGGGTCGCCGGCCGCAGCGCGAATCGGCGGCGAGGGCTCACGGCCCTCGCCCCAAATCCGCGACCCCGACCGACCCTCCCCCGTCACCGGCCCTTCCCGGTGACGGCGGGGAGGCGGCGAGGGCCCGCAGCCCTCGTTGGATTTGGGCGAGGCTCACAGCCCTCGCCGCCCGATCAGCCTAGGGCCGGCAACCCCGCCGACCCTCCCCTTCCATTGCCGGCCCTTCTCGGCGACGGCGGGGAGGCGGCGAGGGCTCGCGGCCCTCGCCGCCGATCGCCGAGGGCCGGTGACCCCGACTCACCCTCCCCCTCCATCACCGTCCCTTCTTGGCGACGGCGGGGGGGCGAGGCGGCGTGAGGGCTCGCCCTCGGCCCGCCCCCTTCGGCCTCCCCCATTTTTTTTTTTAATTTTTTGTTTTTAAATTTTTAGAATATTTTAAATAAAAATTTTAAAATTTAATTTAATTAATTTTTATATTATTATTTACACATCAAACATGAAATGACGTTGCTTTTGCATTTTCTCGTCACGTCGGCGTGCAAAACGACGCCGTTTTGGACCAAACTCACCGGAAAATTGCCACGTCGCCATTTAGCCGGATTTTCGCCGGAGTGGCACCTAAGTGTTCCATGTTCGAAACTGGCACTTAAGTGTACCATTTTGAAGTTATGGCACTTAAGTGTCCTCCCGTGCCAAGTTGTGGAGTGTCCCAAACTCCACATAACGCGTGCATCTCTGTTTTAGCGCAAAGGTCCAATTTAATGCCACAATTATTTGAACTTGACTGAAGATAATGTATAATGCTATCATAATGTCTTTTTACCATGTATTTTTTAATAAGAAAGTTTGCTCTTTCGGAAAAACAAAACCAAGATAAGGAGACGTGAAACTTACGAGCAGCCGGGATAAACAGGAAAGCACGCAAACAACATGGCATCCGTCACCTCAGCACTGAGGGCACCATCAAACATGTTCTATTGGCCTACACATCCCAAAACTAGCTATATGAAGCATCGAAGAAAACACGTACCATAGCACCAAGAGAACGTAATAATATAAAAATGCGGAACAAGAACCAGAGCAAACCTGGAACATCCTCTCTCTGACCACTGGCATATGCCCAATTAACTTTGATGGGTTGCCCAAATCTGCAAGCCGTGGAATGGGACAAGCTCAGCGAAAAGAGAGTGATCCAATGCATGAATGCTCAAGTTGAAATTGCAACGTCAGTAACTAAAAAAATCCAGTGTAGTTTCTACTAACAGGCGCCTTCCATTCAGAAAAAGAATCGCAAGAGCAGCAGATCTTTGATCAAAGTAGTGAACAAACCCATAGGATGACATTATACAGCAGGGGAGACAGAATTGGCAGCAGTAGACGACATCCAAGCAAGTGACCCGACAGATTCCATCATTTTTGTTTATATTTTCCAGGTGCTTCGGGAATTCTTCATAATAAACCAAATACACTTGACCACATTCTAAAGTCAATTTCCTGACCAGCCCATTTGGTAGAGCAAGTAGTTACATCACATGGCATATAACGGTGACTTAAGGTGTAATAAACCGATCGAAAGTGAAAGATTTCGGAAATTCAAGCATCGATTGAGTAGGACGAGGTACATAGTGCACATCGGTTGGGTGACTGATACATGAAGTACCTTTCCCATAAGGTGGCTTCAAGAAGTGGAAAAGATGGTTTAGAACACATGCGTATGTTTCGGCTTGTATTTGACCCGGTTTTTATGACTTCGAAGATTCTACACATCACCTCTGTCATGTAACAATGGCCATTTCGTCCTCCTTGTACAATCAATGCACAGAAGTCAGCTACCAAGATGAGCTATGGAGATTTCATTTTATTTCAGTTTGACAAAACTGGACTTAATCAAAATGTTGCTTTCAACTGTCTCAGTCCCCAAGTTACGATGCAGAATTGTCTACGTGAAATTTGGATGCAGTCTAAACTGTTAATTATCAGTTAGCCATACTTAAGTCCGCAACAAAAGTTTCTCATGTTTGTGTTGAATTAATCTCAAGGGTAGACAAATGCTCAAATCCTCGAAATGATAGAATGCATGTTCTCTGGCAATCCAAAGCAAGTTTAGCTTTGTAAGGACTCAGAGATGATACTTTGTAATAAAGTGTAATACCGATCACATTCCTGTCAATGACGGATACACCGCAGCCCAAATCTACAGGAAAGGGAGGCGAGGAATCATACAGTGGGCACTTTTCTCTCTTCAGATCACGATAGCAATAATCATCATACTGTATTTGTGGTGTCTGCTAGGGAACGAAGTATGCACCCCAAGCCGGCCCTCTCCGTGAGTCTTTTGTGAATCCGCAGGCACTGGTCACAGGTGGGGCAATCTCCTGTAGACAAGCCTCTGTACAAGTATCTGGCAAGCAACGAGAGGATCAAATTAATGAGGTAGGTTCTGGTTTTGCAGATATGATGTACGTGGGAAAAGAAGAAGGCATTAACGAACGAAACGTAGCACACACGAACTACAACAGCGATAGCATTTGCACACTGAATTCTCTTACTACTCACTAGAGAAGGAATGCATGTTTAACTCCATCAAAGGCCTTAACAATAACGGTAATCCAAGCAAGATGGTAATGATCAGATGAGGAATAAATAATACGTGGGGAAACTCTGCTCTCCTCAAATTGGACTTATTGGCCAGCCAAACAACAAAACCAACTGGTCAATAAATATATCTACCTTTAATCTCAGTTAACCATGGTAAAATTAGAAGACAATGCTCAATTTGCTGGTCATAAGACCATAGTTGCATGATGAGCCTGAAGGTCAAAGTAAAATACATGTTAAGCGTACATACATAAGGCAAACAACGGATGCCATCAAATCCCATCTACTTAATAACCAGCCCTAAATGACGATGTTCACAGCCGTAAGAACATTCAAGTACTTTGACGATGACCTCAAGACAAATTTTGTTGGATACCATCTTGTCAGTTTAGACTAACTCAAGTACCAATAGCAATAAAGAAACATCCCCAGAGCATTTGCATATAATTCTCCAAGGAGAGTTAGATAATGCTCTAAGCCAGTCTTAAGCATTGACAAGCCAATAAGTCATATTTGCAATATCCATAGAATAAGATAGGTTTCGAGTGCTGATGAAAAGAAGGAACATGTTCTCCAATCAGAAAGAAAAGTATCGTGCTATCAAACGCAATTTATCTGGTCAAATGACACCATTATGGACAGGAAGGAATTTTAAATACATTCTTTGGGAGACTGGGAGACTAGGGAAAACAGCATGCAATTGTCTTGTATGATCATTATATGCCAAAATTCAGTGAGTGAGAAGAACACACGAGACAAATGAACATGGTACTACTTTTTTTCTGGCTGAGTTGTGAAGACTATGGCGAGCCAATAGAGTATGGCACCTTGGTGAAAATGGAATCTAAACCAGAATCCTGCAGAAACAAAATTATTCTACTCCTGCTTGAAACTGGCCTTGAGATCAAGCTAACCCCAAAAGTTGTCAATTTAATTCCTCTCCTTCCAATCACTCATAACAGAAATACCATTAGATCAACCTACTCGAAGTCTCGGGGATTTGATCTAGAAAGGAGATCTTTTAGGACTAGATTGCATGACTAGATTTTGGCACTCAATACAACCAACAAAGAAGCAACCAATAAGGACTTTGTCGATAAAATTTATGAAATGCCCTGCTTTATCCTCTCCAGTCTATCATTCTTATACTTCATTTAGAAGGCAATGATGGGATGAAAATGGAAAGTGGTATTAAATTTCTGTCCTCCCTGCGCCAAAGTTTCAAACTTTACCCCAATTTTCCTTCCCCTCCCCTCCTTCCCAAACAAAGCATCGGTACCGATCCTTGGGAAGAGGCAACTAGAATGCCTAAAACAAATCACATTGTAGCAATAAAGAAAGTCCAGCTTAGTCTGAGCATAGCCTCTAAAAGGGCTTTTCTTTGGGAATAGGAATCCCTATACACTCTAACTTGACTGCCTTGCATAGTTTAACAAGGTTTGTTCCTTCAAAAATGGGGTGCCAACAAATAAGTAGAGCAATCACAAGTAGCATAATTCAGTGAATTCACAATACAACAACACAAACATTTTAACAAGGCCTTAAATAGATAGACTATGATCAGCCAAAGCATACAATTAATAGTAGTTCTTTGGCGCAACCTATTCTTCATAAGCAAAATTGAGAAACGATAACCTAAACCAAAGTGGTAGGCTATTCCTTAGCAAAGTTATGGTCAAATTTCATAAATGGTAATTCTTCCAAGATCACTTCATTAGTTTGAGTTATTCTCACCCAATTATTTGTAGGTCTGAACACCAGAAATAAGAAAATGAATATCAAACTAAGTCGTTGGGGTAAAAAAAACGTGAAGTCTTCAGAGATCCTAACGTGCCAACCCTGATGACACAGATAAACCAATGAACTGACGAGACAGTTTGCTGTTTCTAGTCAATACATCACCCATGAATTCTTGATCTTTATTAAATATCTATACCAAAAGCTGCAGCCACAACAAACAGCTCAATAATTAAGCCCTTCACAACCGATAATCATTAGGCATAATCGTCTTTACCCAATGAACCCATGATCCTTAATCTGTATAAAGGGACTACAGGAGTACTCAAATGTCCCATTGAAAGAACAAGACAGTTGAGTGAAAAGATTAAGCCCTTCACAAACCCCCCACACACAGTGGCATTTCGGCATTGATATCACTTGTGCCTTCAAGTGCTACAAACTTGATGGAAACAAGAAAACCATCCCTCGAGCCTTAAATTGCTACCATCACTCCAAACATTTCAATTCCACGGTAAAGATTACTAAGCAAACACGAAGCAATAAATCCGAACAAGCATCGACAACAAACGGGTACAGAAAACAGGGAAAAGACAGCGCAACACTCACTTCATGAGCATGTTGTAGTACTCGGGATCTAGGGAAGAGAACAGGGCGTCCAGATCCTTCATCGCCATTATCGCTCTGTGCACCACTATCCAGTTCGCCGACTGCAAAGACTGCGACTTCACCACCCGGAAAGATCTACCTATACAAGCAACAAACACCCACCAAAAAAAAAAAAAAAAAAAAAAACAGGGCGAACCTTGCATCGCTCGTCCCGCGTGTTCGGAGGCGATCCTTCGAGGGCAGTCTTGAGAGCCTCCACCAGCTTCGACCTGCACGCGACGAAACGAAACGTGAGGAAATGTGGAGGTGGGTCAGCTCAAAATCAATCCGGCGAAATCGCGGACGGAAAGGCGGCAAGAGAGGGATCGAGGAGGGGAAGTTTACTGCTTGAGCAAGCTCTCGATCTTGCGGGACTTATGCTCGATCCTGGAGATGACAGCCTCCGCATTGTCCGCCTCCACGAAGTCGTCCATCGCCGCCATCATTCCGGCGAAGCGCCAAAAAAGTAACTGAATAACCGACACTTCATATAATGCGTCAGCAAGTAACTTCTCTGTCCCTCCAAATTTTTTCCATATCCATAAATTTCAAAATCAGGGAACCACAAGACACATTTTACTGACTTCCACAGAACTTGGCTCTCCGCAGATTTCCCTATGATGGTCTGGTATGGGTGATGGAGTCCCCACATAATCTTGGCATCAGTCAATGACGGGTCGAATATGGAGGATTCAAGGAGAGATGTGGTGGCGGCCATTCTTAAAGGATCATAATTGCACAAGCCACAGCCTCCGCTTCGATAACGCCAGATAAATCTAGTTCAATTCTAGCAGATAACCAGCGAAGTTCACAATCAACCTAGCCTTCAAAATGCATCGGCAATTATACTGCGGTAGTTACCTTTCGACAGCGAGAGGTCCGAGAACGAGCAACAAAGAAAGGAGAACCATAGGCAAACAAGCGCTTCCTTCCTACGAGAGATCGAACGGAGCCGAACTGCGTAGGGAGACATCACCAACTGCTTCAACTAGTAGCCTTCGCCAACTGCAGGCGGCACAAACAAGAAAAATCAGAAATCGTATCGAAAATGGACCTCCAAGATTTCAAGGGAGGAGGGGGCGGGGATCGGGGATCGGGAATCGATCGACGGAGCGAAGAGAGGCGGTGTTACGGCGGCGAATGCTGGTGAGAGGGGTGGCGACCTCGGGCGGGTGGACAGGCGGAGGTTCCCGGGGAGGTAGACGAGGGTGAGCCGGAACGCAACCGACGCGACGACCCATGTCCAGAACCCCAAGCGCGCACGCTTCGCTTCTTCGTCTTCGTCTTCTGCTTCGTCGTTTCTCTCCTCCATTTTCGCCGTCGTGGTTCGACGCGTTGGCGTCGGCGCGTAGGCGGAGGCGGAGGAGACGGGGGCGACGGACTCCGATGCCGACGGAGGCAACCGGCGGAGGCGTAGGGCCATCGGCATCGTGTTTCGCTGGAAGAGAGGCACGACTTCGCGGAGGGGGAAGAGAGAGAGTAGAGCGGACGTCGCGAGAGGGAGGAGGAGGAGCGTCGGCGACATCGGCCTCTGGGTGGGGGCGAGGGAAGCAACCAGCGGATGCGGAGGGGAGAGAGAGAACGCAGGTCTCGATCGTTCTTTGTTTGTTCTCCTGCGAGGAGAGAGAAGTGAGAGAGAAAAATTGCAGAAAATTTAACTAAGGAGAGAGAAATCTTTTGGGCGGAGTCGTGATCTGTCTTTTCTTCTGCAGCAAGGCGAGCCGACCCAAGCCGAGCCTGCCCCTATTTTATCGTGACGAAGGAGAGAGAGGTGAGAGACAGAACCGCTGAAACAGAGAGGTGGACGACGTGGACTGACACACGGACAGGTGTCGCGCAATGAATCGTTCAGAGCATCGATTGCGTGGCACAGTTAAGGTACCCAATATTTTCTCGACTACACTGGACTACACAAGATAGAAAAAGTTGGCGGAAACAAACCGGCAAAAAGCAAGCCTAGAAGACTCTCAAACGCTGAAGAATTTTCTGGTACGTGGGCAGCAGAACACGTGGACAGCAAAAAGACCAAAGAAAAGTCAACAAAAGCTGCTGTGATTAGAAAATTGAAGAAAAATGAAGAAGTCCCCAGAAGATCCGTAGAAGTCGCACAAGCAGCAAGTTTGTAATATTATATTACTTTTTGTACTCAATGTCGGTGAAGGAAAGGCGGTGCTCACGCCTATTAATAGGGGTGTGGAGTCTGTTTTAGGTAGCCGAAAAAACCAGAAAACACTCCCTTCTCTTGTAATATCAATTTCCATAATAAAAGTTCCTTTTTTACTTATACTCCCTTGCCATTGTAGTCCACTTTATTCACATACACACTTGCACAAACACTTACGCTTCCGCAGAAACACCAACAGTGGTATCAAAGCCACGTCTTTGGTTGGTATTGGGTGTTTGTCCTACCTACCCATTCCTAAAACTACCGTTTCCAAATACCCACTAACTAAACCATGGCCAACTCTACCTCATCATCATTTCTCATTCCCATTTTTTATGGGAACAACTATGACTTTTGGAGTATAAAAATGACTACATTCTTGATAGCCCAAGACTTATGGGACATCGTGGAAAAAGGTTGCAAGGCTCCGCCAGAAGGTGCAAGTGTTTCGAAGGATCAACTACAAAAGGATGCAAGGGCACTATATTTTATCCAGCAAGCACTCTCGGAAACCGTATTTTCAAGAATTATTGGAGCGAGGACTGCAAAAGAGGCTTGGGATATACTACGAGAAGAATTTCAAGGATCGGAAAAGGTACGCACTATTCGCCTTCAAACTCTAAGAAGAGATTGAGAATTCTAAAATGAAAAATTATGAGACCGTACAAGAATATTGTGGAAAATTAAAGGAACTCGTTAATCAAATAAGAGCCTATGGAGATGGGATAACTGATCAAAGGGTTGTTGAGAAAATATTGGTGTCACTTACCAAAAAGTTCAACTCCATAGTTACAACTATAAAAGGAACTAAAGACTTGACGACCCTATCAGTGAGTGAATTAATTGGCTCTCTAGAAGCACATGAGAAAAGACTAATGGCACAAGATGAAGATTCAGTTGAAAGTTCATTTCAGTCTAAAGTAAATATACGGTCTCATCAAACTAAAAATGGTGGAAGGAGCTCATGGAAAAACAAAAGAGGAGGAGAAATTATAAAAAAAGGAAAATTATCCACCTTGTGGTATTTGCAAGAAAACAAATCATTTGGAGAAGGATTGTTGGTTTAAAAATAAAAAACAATGCCGCTTTTGTAAAAGATATGGCCACGTAGAAAAGATTGTCGCTCGAAAACAAATAATCGAGCAAACTATGTAGAAAAAAAAAAAGCGAAGAAAATACATTCTACACAGGCCAAGCGGCAAATGACAATAAAAGTGAAACATGGTACATCGATAGTGGGTGTAGCAATCACATGACAAGGGACGAATCTATATTCATTGATATTGATAAGTCGGTGAAATCCCAAGTAAAGTTGGGCAATGGTGCATTAATAGATGTCAAAGGAAAAGGCACCATCGCCGTGGAAACGAATAAAGACCCAAAATATATACATAATATATATCTAGTCCCTCGTCTTGCACAAAATCTCTTAAGTGTGGGCCAAATGATACAAAGTGGGTATTCTCTATATTTTAATAGAGATACCTGCATTATCTATGATGAATATAAAAATATCATTGCCTCTGTTAAGATGAAAAATAACAATTTTCCTATTCAATGGAAATATGTCAAAGATATAGCCATGAAAGCTCAACTTGATGATTCATGGCTATGGCATTGAAGATTTGGCCACTTCAATTTTGCTGGACTAAAAATTCTCCATCAGAAAAATATGATGAGAGCTTTTCCAGCCATCACAGAAATTTCAGATATTTGTGAAGGCTGTCTTCTTGGAAAACAACAGAGATAGTCCTTCCCATCTGGAGGTGCATGGAAAGCTAAGAAGCCATTAGAACTTGTCCACACGGATGTGTGCGGTCCGATGAGGACACCTACACCCAGTCAAAATAAATATTTCATCCTATTCATTGATGATTATACAAGAATGACGTGGGTATACTTTCTTCGAGAAAGATCTGAGGTTTTCTCTATCTTCAGAAAATTCAAGAACCACGTCGAGAATCAAAGTGGCCAACGAATCAAAGTCCTAAGGAGTGACAGAGGCATAGAATACAATTCAAAGGAGTTTAATAAATTTTGTAAAGATGAAGGAGTCCATCATCAACTAACTGTTGGCTACACCCCAAAACAAAATGGAGTAGCTGAAAGAAAAAATAGAACCGTCATTGAGATGGCAAGGTCCATGCTAAAGGAGAAAGGCCTTCCCAACACTTTAGGCGAAGCAGTTTATACTGCAAGATACCTGTTAAACAGGTGTCCAACTAAAGCTGTTCAAAATAAAACACCAGTCGAAGCATGGAGTGGACGAAAGCCTTCAGCAAAGCATCTCAAAGTGTTTGGATGCATTTGCTACGTCCACATCCCTGCTCAGAAAAGGAGTAAGCTAGATGAAAAGATAGAAAAAGGAATATTCCTTGGCTACAGTGACCAATCAAAAGGCTATCGGATTTACAACCTAAGAACTAAGAAGCTTATGATTAGTCGAGACGTTGAGTTCGACGAGAATGCTACCTGGAATTGGGAGGACGAGAAGATTGAGAAGAAGTACATCACCTTGCCAGACATACCACCTGCTCAAGAGGAGTCAACGTCACAAGAAGAAGGAGAAGTATCGGATTCCACCACTCACAATGTAACTCCACCAAGCTCTCCAAGGGTGACGCAAGAAGAATCTACTCCAGAGTCTCCAGTACTAAGGGTAAAAGCCCTTAGAAGAATTTACGACACATGCAACTTTGCTATTTTGGAACCAGAAAACTATGAACAAGCATCCAAAGAAGAAGTTTGGATAAAAGCCATGGAGGAAGAGATCAAGATGATCGAAAAAAATGAAACTTGCGAGCTTGTCGATTGACCCGAAGACAAAGAGATCATTGGCGTCAAGTGGGTCTACAAGACAAAGCTCAATGTGGATGGATCAATCCAGAAGCATAAAGCAAGGCTTGTGGCGAAAGGATACTTGCAACAACCAGGTATCGACTATACTGAAACTTTTGCTCCCGTCGCTTGCCTTGATACTATTCGAGCACTCATAGCTCTAGCAGCACAAAAAGAATGGAAGATCCATCAACTAGATGTAAAATCAGCATTCCTAAATGGATATCTTCAAGAAGAAATTTTTGTAGCTCAACCAGAAGGCTTTATTGTCAAAGGCAATGAAGAAAAAGTCTTAAAGCTTAAGAAGGCCCTATACGGGTTAAAACAAGCACCATGTGCGTGGTATAGTAGAATCGATGAATACTTCATCAAGCAAGGATTCAGGAGGAGCATTAGTGAGCCGACACTCTACATCAAGACCCAAGGTAAGTCCGACACTCTCATTGTCTCTCTGTATGTAGATGATCTCATATATACAGGAAACAATGAGACAATGATTTGAGAATTTAAAGAAGAAATGATGAAGACATTTGAAATGATGGACTTGGGCTTGATGAACTATTTCCTCGGTATTGAAGTTAATCAAGATAAAGGAATTTTCATCTCACAAAAGAAATATGCAAAAAAGCTCCTTGAATAATTCAAGATGAATAATTGCAAAATAGTGGCAACACCACTTGTGATGAATGAGAAACTATTGAAAGAAGATGGAGTAGAAAAAGCAGACGCTTCACTCTACATAAGCCTAATTGGGAGTCTACTATATCTCACTGCTACACAGCCAGATATTATGTACGCGACAAGTTTACTATCACGGTTTATGCAGAGTCCAAGCCAAATTCATTTTGGAGCAGCCAAGAGAATTCTAAGATACTTACGATGAACCATTGATTATGGTATTTAGTACCGACCAAGTGCAACAACTAAATTGATCGATTATACTAATAGTGATTGGGCAGGATCATCTGATGACAAGAGGAGAACCACTGGTTATGCATTCATATTAGGTTCTGGAATATTTTCATGGATATCTAAAAAACAAGACTCAGTGGCACAATCCACTGCAGAAGCAGAATATGTTGCGGCTGCTACAACTACTAGTCATGCAATATGGCTTCGAAGAATTTTAGAAGACATTGGAGAACCACAAATGGAATCAACGCCAATATTTTGCGACAACAAGTCCGCGATTGCAATATCAAAAAATCCCGTCTTTCATGGAAGAACGAAACATATTGATATAAAATATCACTTCATTCGTGAAGTGCAAAGCAAAGGAGAGATCGAGCTAAAGTAGTGTAAGACTGAAGATCAAATTGCGGACATATTCACTAAAGCACTACCAACAGCAAAATTCGAGACATTAAGAAGCATGCTTGGAGTATCACAAAAAAGGATCAAGGAGGAGTGTTAAAAAAGTGATCCATTTTTAGAAAATTCTAGACTACACTAGACTACACAAGATAGAAAAAGTTGGCGGAAACAAACCGGCAAAAAGCAAGCCTAGAAGACTCTCAAACGCTGAAGCATTTTCTGGTACGTGGGCAGCAGAACACACGGACAGCAAAAGGCCAAAGAAAAGTCAACAAAAGCTGCTGAGATTAGAAAAATGAAGAAAAATGAAGAAGTCCCCAGAAGATCCGTAGAAGTCGCACAAGCAGCAAGTTTGTAATATTATATTACTTTTTGTACTCAATGTCGGTGAAGGAAAGGCGGTGCTCACGCCTATTAATAGGGGTGTGGAGTCTATTTTAGGTAGCCGAAAAACCAGAAAACACTCCCTTCTCTTGTAATATCAATTTCCATAATAAAAGTTCCTTTTTTACCTATACTCCCTTGCCATTGTAGTCCACTTTTATTCACATACACACTTGCACAAACACTCACGCTTCCGCAAAAACACCAACATCGAGATATATTTTCCCTCTGTGAGACGTGCCAGATTGACAAATCAGGCCTCATCCTCAAGGGCCTCCGCATTGACCCCAAGGGTTAAGCGTTTAAGTGCGGTGCAAAGTGCCAGGATCTGGCGGCTAAGTTGTTGGGCGAACAAAGTTTAATATATGTACGCCTCATTTTATCTAATTTTATCGCATGGGTTTGATTATCGTTCATCGTATTCCCCAGTTCTTCAACATCATGCGATGTTCTTTGATTCGGTTAGCAAACAAGAAGGCTTTACTCAAGTAATCTCATATTCTCCTCTTGCTAATATCCGAAAAAACTTGATAGTTATCATTGGCCCCCATGGGGATTGTTCATGTTCCCTGATCGTCTTTTTATCTTACTGGAGTTTAGAAATCATAAAAAAAATGGAACCCCGATGGCTTAAACAGCCTCACACGTTGACTAAGAACGGATGTTGCATTATTTATTGATGATGTGTACCGAGTCAATATGGACATTTGACCATATTGACCCCGCGGTTGACCAACCTGCATCCGCCCTTTGATCCCTCTGCTCTATATTTGCCCATAGCAAGCAAAGCATTCAAGCAAAGAGTTTCGCTGCTCCTGCTCGGAATGGCATACATCACGGAATCAGTTAAGGAGATTTTTTTGGTCTTTTCACCCGGCGATCATGAGGCCATTCTTTAGCATGTGCATTAGCCATTTGCTTCCACCCGAAGAATGTAGAGAAGAACTTTGAAGTGCTCTTCTAGGGTACATTCGTTTTGCGGAAAATTAATAATTTAGAAAATATTTCCTAAAAAATAATTGCTTATATTGTTTAGAAAAATAAATAACTGAAAAAAAATTTCATCACCCATAAAAATAGTTTAGTATAGATTGTAATCAATGATGAAAATATTTTTTGTTGATTAATTTTTCTAAACAATCATTTTTCATAAAATATTTTTCAAATTACTCATTTTCCGTGAAATGAATGCACTGTTATTATTGGTTTACAAGAGGCAAATCTTTCTCATTTAGAGTTATCAAGATGGGACAGCTGATTCAAATATATTGGAAGGAGATATCATATCTCTCTTGTTATTTGTCCTTTTCTTTTATGGAAGGCAAAGGTAAAAAATGACATGAAGAATCATGTGTAAAAGAGCAAAATGAAGACAGATTTTATCTCTTTTATCCTTTTGCTTTTCTTGGATAGACTGTGAAGCGTACAAGTGACATATACAAAGTAGACAACGCGGTTTCTAGATTGAGGAAAGCGAGATGTTAGTTTTAGCATTGTCGTAATTAGAATTATTGAGGAAATTAAAATGAAGGTCTGAGATATCAACAAGGGACTTATTGCAATTTGATCTTGTGGGAATAATAATTAGGGTTAATACCCAGAAAAACCCCAAACCGGGTACACTTGTGACAAATTTACCCCAAACTATTTTTTTTACCATAAAAAACCCCAAACTGGTAAACCTATGACAAATTTACCCCGATTGACTATAAAAAAACCATAAAGTGGTACATTTATGACATATTTACCACAAACTAATTTATTTGACTGCAAAAAACCCTAAACTGGTAAATTTGTGACAAATATACCCTTTGCTAAATTGGATTAGTACCACAAAAAAATCACAAAAATTGTAAACTGTGACAAACGGAGCGTAAAATCCTAAATTGGTATACCGGTTAATTGTCACGTGTCATTTAACTTAATAATTTGAGAATAAATTTAACGAAAACTAACATAGGGTAAATTTGTCACAAGTGTACCAGTTTGGGGTAAATTTGTCAAAAGTATATCAGTTTAGGGTTTTTGGTGGTCAAAAAAATAGTTTGGGGTAAATTTGTCACAAGTGTACCAGTTTGGGATTTTTCAGGGTATTAACCCTAATAATTATTATAGTAGGCTATGAATTCTCTCAATCACTGAAGTAAATCGACTTAATCTGCAACCAAGGGCGGCCGCTCTAAGGAAAAGTGTATAATGTATTTTGACAAATTCATGATTTATATTCTCCATCACCCGACATTTGCAAATTACTCATCTCTCACTCTAATCCACCCTTCAATGGTTGGTATTGTTGTCCTTAGATTAATGAGGAAATAGCACGAAAGTGTAAAGATGTTAACATGGCGCACAACTCGGACTTGATACTGATGAGGAAATCAAAAGTAGGCATACGATATTGAATCGATTAAACCTACTATCAATGGTAATTGCTTAAGGGAAAAACTGGCTATAATGTGTCAAAGTATCAACATCTATGGAGTATCCTCAGCCCAACCTTTACACACGGCCCATTATGGGCTCCAACCGTTAAGTGTAGGACTGTCAGAATTTAAAGGCCCAAAAGGCATAAAAACGAATTTGGACCAATATAAATGATGAAATCCAAATGGAATCCGCATGGGTTCTGCCATCGTAATGGTCTATCTTCGATTAGTATATACGCTACACTGAGATAGCAGTTCCTCTCTCTGCAAAGATACAGTCAATGTTAAAACTAAATCTCTCTTGCTGAAGCCTCAGCATGGCAATTTGACCATGAAACTTCATGGAAGAAGGGATTCATGTATGTAAGCATATTATAGCAGCGCATTTCGTAGGCGTCACAGTCGGTTAACATGGATTTTCTTTCCGTGTTTATGTTTCTTAAGCTCATTATGGTCGAGGGAATTGAAGTTGACTTGTGAGAGAACTTTACAAAAAGTAAAGAGCTTCAATGTTGAGAGATTGAGAGGAATAGAGAGAGGGAAAAAGAGTGATGGTGTTTGTAACAACGGCTTGTTTTTTCAGTTGTTCACCCATGATTAGTATTCTCAGCCTTCGAAGGAAGATGAAAGTGATTGGTCTAGAACCCGACGAAGATTCATTTATCAATTCGATGAAACTTACTGCATGTCCATAACTGTGTTCCTTAAACAAAAGCACATTCACACGTCCTTCAAGGAAAAAAGTACTAATTTTCTCAAAATAATCAATCCATAGTCATTTCAAGTATTGCTTGGTGATACAAGTCAACATTGATGAGTATGCCGGTTTATATAATCCCAAAATCCCATTTCGGATGGGAGAGAACTCATTGAGCGATCACTCTCAAATGATCACCATCTCGTGTGGTTATTTAGACTACTCTTTTTGGGACATCTAGCCAAGGTGGGCCAAGCCAATTATGTTCATATTAGTGGAAAGACCAATATTAGGCCTATTAGTAGTGGTTTACAAAGTTAGTATACTAAGTGAGATGGGATTTTCATAAGTGGCGAACCATTTGAACAAACTGGACATATTTAATATCTACAAAGAGTTTGTCATATCACTCAATATATCAACTTTGTCAATCAATCTTAGTATGCATAGCATCTTCTTTGATTGAAATATAGATAGATTTGACTTTCTTATGGTCGCCTTCTTCCTTTTCGCATATTATGTTTGTCCTAGTCTTCTTGATCATCATTTGTATTCTCAAATTTGAGGCTGTGAGACCATTGATAATCTGTCCGTCTGAATATAATAAACATGGCCAACAAAAGTGCCCATAACAATAATCAAGCTCGCTAGACTTATATTTAGCCCATTTCTAGCTTAATCTGACCTAGCCTGTTTTTAGTCAGACCTAGGCTAATTTGGTCCAGCTTCATTATCTAATCAGTCGATTTATTAAACTCACAAGCCCGTATTGAATTCTTAGAGTAAACTAAGATATAATAACAGCTAATATGAGCAAATCAAGCTCTTGCGCATTTTCACTAATTGATGAACAAAGGACACACACACATTAACGGGCTCTGTCCGCACACACGACGACACCTTATAGAACACTTTCTTATGTGCATTGATGTTGTTAGTTGCTTCCAAAATGAAAGTGTTTCAATGAAAGAAAGAGTGTTGTTATATGTAAAATATATACTAATTTTTGTGATAATATTATAATTTTTTTTGCTAAATTTGTTTATTACTATCATTCTTGAAATAAGATTAAAGCGGTCTCATGAGAATCACGATATGCATCCATTGCCAGACAACAATATACACGAAAACTATTTTACCAGAGAAATTAACTAGGAGAATTGTGTCCGAGACAGCAAATGCATCTATTGAGCCCACGGTTTATTGAAAATGCCCACTTATACGGAACATCACGCTATGCATTTGGAAATCGCATTTTAACATTTGTTATGTGGCAACCAAGGGTGGTCGCTCTAGGGAAAAGAAGTGTATTTTGACAAATTTCGAAGTTTGCAATCTCCATCCCCCGAGCTTTACAAACTTACTCATCAGGCACTCTGATCTTGTCTTGAATGGTTAGTATTGTTGTCTTTAGATTAATGAGGAATTGAAAGAAGGAATGGGGATATTAACATGGGACATGACTTGGAGTTGATCTTCGTGAGAATACTTGTCAACTGTCATAATAAGTTATGAGTCCTCTCGAATGACAGATTGAATCAATTAAACCTAGTGGCTATAGGGAAAAGAGGGACTATAATGTGGCAAAGTTTCAACATCTATGGAGTATCCACAGCTCAATTATTACGCATTGCTTATTACGGGCTCCGATTCCTTTAGCTGTAGGACTTGGTCAGAATTTTACGGATCAAAAGGAGTAAAACGAATTTGGACCATTAGTGGCAACCCGCGTGGCGGCTCCCACCATTTTAATTGTCCATACTCAATTTAAGCACATCAAGCTTATATAATAATTTCGCTCTCCTCAAAATAGAATCAATGCTAAAGCTAGATCTCTCTTGCTGAAACTTAGCATAGCAATTTGACCATGAATCTTCGTGAAAGATGAGATTAGTGTGGGTAAGCAAGTTATAGTGGTGCATTTTGTGGGCATCGGAGGTGCGGGCCTGGGAGTCTTGTAATCTTGGCGAAAGGAATGACACTTAAGTGTCATAATTTTCGAAAGATACACTTAAGTCTTAAAATCGGAGCAAAATGGATCACTTTAGTGCCAATTAAGCCAATATCCGGTCAAATTTCATACGTGGCATTTTTCTGGCGAAGCGAGTGCAAAACGACGCCGTTTTGCATGCTGACATGGCCAAATAATGCAAAAAACAGCGTCGTTTTAGGCTGATGTGGTAAAAAAATAATATAAAAATTAATTAAATTAAATTTAGTTAAAATATGAAAAATAATAATTTTAAAATTAAATTTAGTTAAAATATGAAAAAAAATTTAAAATTACATTTAGTTAAACTATGAAAAAAATTTAAAATTACATTTAGTTAAACTATTAAAAATGATAATTTTAAAATTAAATTTAGTTAAAATATTAAAAAATGATAATTTTAAAATTAAATTTAGTTAAACTATTAAAAAATGATACTTTTAAAATTAAATTTAGTTAAAATATTAAAAAATAATTTTAAAATTAAAAAAATTAAAAAAAAGGGGCTGAGCCCTCAACCACCACCCCCTTTTTTAATTTTTTAATTTTTTAATTCTTAAAATTTTGAAATTATTGTTATTTAATATTTTAACTAAATTTAATTTGAAAATTATTTTTTTTTTCATATTTTAACTAAATTTAATTTTGAAATTATTATTTTTTCATATTTTAACTAAATTTAATTTTGAAATTATTATTTTTTCATATTTTAACTAAATTTAATTTTGAAATTATTATTTTTCATATTTTAACTAAATTTAATTTTGAAATTATTATTTTTTCATATTTTAACTAAATTTAATTTTGAAATTATTATTTTTTCATATTTTAACTAAATTTAATTTTAAAATTATTATTTTTTCATATTTTAACTAAATTTAATTTTAAATTTAATTTAATTAATTTTTATACTATTTTTTTACCACGTCAACCACAAACGATGTCATTTTTGCATTATTTGACCACATCAGCCGTACAAAACGACGCTGTTTTACACTCACTTTGCTTTGGAAAAATGCCACGTCGGCGTTTTGGCCGGATTTTGGGAGTGGAGTGACACTTAAGTGATCCATTTTTCTTTGAATGTGGCACTTAAGTGTACCTTTCGAAAGTTATAAAGACTTAAGTGTCCTTTGTGCTAAGTTATGGCACTTGTAATGTTTTTATCCCGTGGGCATTGCAGCCAGTTAACATGGGTCTTCTTTTCCTATTGTGTTTCCTAAGCTCACAGTCATCAAGAGAATTGAAGAAAACTTGCGAGAGAACTTTACAAAAATTAAAGAGCTTCCATGTTGAGGGATTAAGAGAAATAGAGAGAGGGAGGAAAAAAACAGGCAATGGTAGTCATAAGAGCGACTTGTTTTCAATTGTTCATCCATAACCTTTGAAGAAAGGAAGATGGAAATAACTAGTGCAGAATCCAGGATGGTAAAGGAGGAAAACATCGCCTCTCAACTCTCTAGCCATTATGAAAACAGAAATTGGGAATCGCCTTATCAATGTCGATGAGATGTGCGATATGATCTATGCATGATTTACACACAATTTCATCAACATTGCTTTCCAACCATTTTCCTATGATTAAGATACTTAGTAACCATTTGCTACTAATTTTTTTTTAAGTTGGTTTTCAACGTTTATTTGTTTCTTCAATTTAATAATTACTCTTATCTTTGACAATAAAAAAAAAAAAAACTTCTCTTATATATTACCAAATTTCGTTTAGCTTTCTTACCATCACACTAAATTTACTAACTATTATAAAAATTAATACTCACTTTTATTTGGTGACATATCACTTTTATTCCCGATTAAGTAAGTCATATTGACACCTGAATTTTTTGCTAATATATCGAACAAGCATATAAAAATGATATGAGTGAATAAAAATAACAACCATATAAAAGGTTTCGATCCCATTCAGCGGCTTAAAAGACAAAAGTCCTGCCCATTCCATTCACCGAAGGTGTCTTTCTCGGCGGTCGATTTGCCAGAGCTATTGCCTCTTCCTTTTCAGCTCCATCACCATCAATTCGATCGTCCACCGCCTCCGATCAGTCATGGCCGCCGTCAAATCTCCCTCGCCGGCCACCACAGCCTCCGCCATAACGGAGCGGAGCATCGACGCTCATCACCGCCGACCGGACTTCTCTCGTGCTCTTTCTCTCTCGTCTTACGCATTTGGAGACTCCTTTTAAGCTCACAGTTGCACGCTCTGCAGGAGAATTGACAACACGCTTTCTGAAGCTTGGTGCGCGCGTGAGAGCCCGAGGAACCGAGTCAAGCAAGAACGCGCGCACGGACCGAGAAATCCATCGCCTAGCTTTGTCTTTCAGTGTCTTTCATTTATTAGCAAGATACGGTCGATTCATTGAGACTCAATCAGTCGATTGTTCTATATTGCCTTTTGCCGAAAGCTTCAAATTGTTATCTCAATTGTTGTCTATTATTTGGTCTCAGATTCGTCGATTCCTCTCTAGTAACTTTAAGCTGGGTTTTTCATGTTATATTCCTCGCCAATTGATGGGAGTTCCTGTTTGTATAACACCTCGCCGTTCATGCTCACCACCCGCTCGACGTTTTGCCTCGGAGATTACAATGATGAATTCATTGATCAATAATAGTATCTTGCTGCGATGCTAGTTGGCATCCGTCAAATGGGCACATGTTTGCTGCTATTGCCTTTCGGTATGTTCAGGCTTAGCTTGGTGTTGACATGCTCCCTTCATCGATTGCAAGCATCCTTACGTCGAACTTTTGCTCTCGATTCCATAGATGGTCTGTAGTCCTAGTGAAACAATCCGTATAATTAGCAATGAAGTTTCTCTATCTTCGAGTTGTGTCGGCTGGATTAGTCAGCTTCTGCTCCATATCTTGGAGTTCTCTGATGGACTTCTGCTCATTGAAGAAGTTGATTGCCCGGGCATAGGTGTCTCAGAATTGTAGGTGCGCGATTCCACTAGCCATATCAGGATATCTGACTAGGAGATAGCGTACATCGAGATGAACGCCTGCTAATTCTAGATCTCGGCCTGATGTTGTTTTGAATGTGGGCATCTTCCAGACTTGTATGTTCTTCGGGGTGGCAGCATGGTTCAATAGCTATGTGCCAAATTATAACACTCTAGTTGAAATCCAGATCAAGAATCCATTTGGAAGTACCCAACGTTTTAGCCCAATTGAGTATGCAACCGCCTCTAAAGTTGCGTATAGCTTGGAGCCATGGTCAGTCGTTTTATATCGTCTGTCATTTCCTTGTGGCTCCCATACAGATGTTTCTCCACCTTGTGTTTGATGTGTAGGAGTTCCCAGAGTTGGACCATCTCCGCCTTCTTGACAGTGTTTGTATCCAATTGATGAAATTCAAGGTGTGAGACCTTTCATTCTTCGTCAGACAACAAGCAGTCCCATTAGAGAAAAAGAGAACCAGCAATGCGTATAATTCTAAAAAGGTGGCTGCGCCCAACGACCATAAAGTTACGCAGAGATCCACTTTCGACTTTAGGTAAGGCTGCATGTCAATCAATGGTCTCCAGGCATAGTCAAATGAAAGCGGGATGCAAGTGCAAGAAGATGTCGCCTGCCAAGTCTATCGTATGATTTTCTCGCCTTGGATGGCCGTGGACATGGGGTTTTTTGCAACCTATGTTGGCTCTGTCTTCGGAATACTAAATGAAGAATCGAAGTTCATTGCC
The DNA here is from genome assembly GCA_014182695.1 of Eucalyptus albens. NCBI lineage: Eukaryota > Viridiplantae > Streptophyta > Magnoliopsida > Myrtales > Myrtaceae > Eucalyptus > Eucalyptus albens. Next base: position 37,481,978 of record CM024655.1, read on the forward strand.
CCACAGATTACGACATACGGGGACTAAGAGGAAAGATGACTAAGACGAATGCATCTGCAAGGCCTCATCAGATTTAAGTATGGTGTCACCGATCTGTTGTTATACATAATTTAGCACTCGGAAGCTGGGGAAAAGTTCAAGAGAGATAGAAGTGTTGCTTAATTCACTATTGCTTGAGAGCGACTCTGGTTTTTGCTGAGGCTCGAGGCATCTACAAGCTGATGATCACCGAAAGTCTGGGCAATGGGTTGTCGAACCTTAGGTACTGGGGGTTAAGATGGGCCGTTCTCGATTCTATTCCAGAATCGGCCAGTCATTTATCTCTCCTGGAGACATCAGATGAAAAGTACACCGGCATAACCAAACTGCAGAGTTCCATTTGGAAGGCGAAGAACCTTCGGCAACTGTACGTGAATGAGGTATGCTTCGACAGGAACATTGGCTAGCATCAGGTGCCATCGGAGAAGTTCTTGAGCAAATTTCTGACCATGTGGAGACTGAACATAAGAGGTAAGAGCTGAATGTTGGTTATTTTCGGCAGCCTTAAAGGACTCTGGAAATTGGCTCTGGCATGTCACAAGCCATTGGTAAAAGAAGCCAACCAAATGCATATCGACTGTCAAAATGCTTCAGCCCTTAAGATGAAGGTCAACAGACCTAACTTGTAATATAGAGAGACTTCATGTGTGGCTTGTTAGGTTCTAATAAGCAATCAAGGAGGGCGGTGAATTGGTCTTTTTAACAAAACACAAACTAATTTTGTAGATTCAATCTTAATAAAAATATTGCTTTTACTTGTAAAGTGAACTAGTAATATATGATGTGGAAATTAACGAGTTTTAAAAAGAGATTGCAAACAAGATTCATAAAAGTTCGGCTTGCCTGGGCATACTCCACTGTTCCAGCTCTAGCAGCCCAAAATAGTTCAAAAATTGTTCAAGTAGGTTATATCTTCTTTTTTGATGTGACAACTCTAATTTGTCACGCTAATGATCAGTGTGTCCATTTGCGGGTCATAATCGAACTTAGTGAGAGCTTGATGCCGATAAATTTAATTTCTCCTATAATTTGAAAACCTTCTTTTGGAATCCCGTGTCTATTTCTTTTTTTCTTTTTTTTTTCTTTTTTTATCATAGAACATTTGCAAAAGTTCATCATCCTCACACAGAAAATGCCTAGATTAATGTAAATAGCTAATGGACTTCCAATAATGTGCTTATTTTTTAAATAACTTATTGAAATAGAAGATGAAGTTAATTAGGATAATAACGTCGGACTAACCATTGGACTTTTGTTCTTAGACCTATTAATTCGTTACCATGCGCATTGAACGGCAAAATTAACAAAAGAGAGCACGACAACGTGTTTGCAACTTAGCAACTTTCATTTAACAATGGATCTAGAAAACAAACATAGATCAAAACAGTCATTACAGATATACCCCAAAAAAATTTGACAATCTACTTCAAAATAGCATACTGTTTTCTGTTTTAGCATTTTGGCCTTTATAACTCTCTTGTTTGACTTAACATGGTATCGAGCCTATCCGAAATCTAGAGATGTCAAAATGGATCATGGGCCAATTTTTGCCTTGCATTTTCAAGTCCGGGTTATATATGGGTTGTTAAATATTTAAGGACCGGGTGTAAGTGGGTAAACGATATTACATCCTAATGAGATTGGATCTTTAATGGGTTTTCCACAAGACCCATTTTCGATCCATTTAATGATTTAGACAATGGCCTAGAGTGTTTGAGGGCGAGTGATTAAGCGAGGCCCACATGAGCTAACGTGCTTGTTTCGTAATCGTCCCTCTGCATAATGTTCGTGAGCTTGGGCGAATCTTTTAATGCGGCGTCTTCTCCACAAAATATTGGCAGCTTATTTTTCTTATTTTGCAGAGAGAATTGCGATGGCCAATTTTTGCACCCCTCTTTTTTTTTTTTTCTTATTTCTTTTGCTAAAATTGAATAATACAAAAAGTGAATATAGTCTGATCTCTACCATATAATAGTCGAAATAGAGATTTTCTTTTTCACTTTAAAGATGAATGCACGACAACTTATAGTATAGTTTTATCAAGTGAATACAATTTTAAATGTTGATATCAATTATAGGCAAAAAGTTATGGCTGTACTGATGGGAGTAATATTGTGCCGATGATGGTGAAGATTGATAGGAGAATCTGTAGTTTTTTTTTTTTTTACATTTTCTACTTAATTTATTGACATTTTTTAATTGTGCTAATTTACTTTTTAAATTTGATATGAAATTTTTACCCAAGTAACATGTACACATGAAGGGCTTAAAGTGGATAAATAGGTGGATACTAGATTTCATACGATAGATTACAAATGGATATATTTTAGAAATATGGGGTGGGTCGATAACGGGTCACGTTGAGTATGAATCACTAAATTTGTATAGCCTATAAATGGGTCATATTGGATTAAATGGTCAATTTGGGTAGGACATTTTTGACCCAAGCTGGCCATTTAATGACCTTACCGAAACTTAAGATTATTCTAACCAATTATGTGCACATCGTATGATAGCTGGATCAGAGCTCATTGTCCTCATCAAGACGCCCAAAGAACCAAAACTAGAGTGGTTTACCTTCTTTGAGGCCATCCCGGTGCAGCTTCTTTTCCTAAAGGTGGCAAACCTTGCGCGTGGACAGGAAGCCATCCTTGTTAATAAAATTCAGAATTCCAAAAGCAAATGTAGTTCTACATCTCAATGCATGGTGTCTCAGTTGAGTTGAGTAAGCTGCGCATTCTAAGTTTGGAGGGCTCTACATATCGGTAACTCAGTCGATTGCATCGTGGGATAACTATACTTATAATTAGAAATTTGATGTACAAACCTATTACTCAAATGATTCTCTATAGCTCCTACACTAGTCCACAGTCTCCGGACCCAGTTAGAAACAAATCTATTGTGTGTATTAGCTGATTTAGAAACGTGAACGCTCACGCCTACTCGCGACTCGCTGAAGAACCTGAAAAACAATTATAAGAAAGGAGTGAGCTACTACGGCTTAGTGAGTAACACATTTCTTTTAAGCGGATTGAGAAATCGCTATGCACATTTTAAAACACAAACATAACTCACTTTATCATAATACCAAATCATAATTCAAATATCGAAAGTACCAATAGTCGAGTTCATTAGTCAATCTCATAAAACATGCATCAATGGTCTATTCCATTGATTAATCTCATCAAATCATATTGATGGTCCACTCCATCGACCAAACTCAAATCACGCGTCAATGATCCACTCCATTGACCAATTCATGCTCAAATGTCTAACCATGGTCACGCGTAACGCCCGTGACAAAACGACCAAGATTCCTCCATTGGCAAGGTCTCCACCTATTATTAGCCGGTGGCTCGGCCCACAAGGATATCCTAGAATAATATGCACATACCCACACACCATTCAGGGTCCACAGAGACATTGAGCATCAACCACGAATCACAATATCCAGTAATCCAACATCAAAAAGAGAATCATATCACAACTTGAAATTTGATATATAAATATCAAAGCATTCTCCAAAACATTTCAAGATTCTTTCACAAATAATTTCACAAATCTTTTTTCAAACAACCATTCAAATCGAAGTCGGAACATAACTCCCTTCGAACAACAAAAATGGCAGTAATAGCTCGATCCTATTTTATGCAACAAAATATACTTTTTATCAACTCATGGAATATGTAATCCATCACGTTTCTCAAAATATGAGTTTAAAATACAAAGAAGAAATAGTGTCACTCACCTGGGAAAAGCCAAAAATCAACTACGACGCTCATACGAACCAACGCATTCGGATTCCTACCAATTAACGGAAAAATAATATCAAAAGGCTGAGTAAAAAGGATATTCTTATAACGACTCACCTATACTAGGCCTATTAGTCGATAAAACGACACCTACGCGCCCCAAAAGCTCACAATTTAGCAGAAACCCATCATTTTCAGCTAGGCGCGGCCATGCGCCAACTTCGTCACGCCATAACTTTCTCCACAAAATTCCATTTCAAGCCGTCTTATAGTCTTTAGAAATCTCTCTTAATATACAACAACAACCCCAACTCAACCGCCCCAAAACAGTACCGAAAAAAACAAAAAAGATACTCGAAGCCACTGATCGCTACAGTACCAGATTGCGCCCCCAACTTCAAAATTCTGTTCCGAACAAACCGTAAGCCCAAATCATAATCCGTAAAATGCTATAGCTTCACAACATCCCAAAGTACCATTTCTAACAAATATACAGCTTAACGATTCAAAAATCGGGCTTTGCCACACAAATATCCAAGAAATCCGAATTTCGAGCCCTAATTGCGGTGATTGCTTCAAGTAGGTGATTAAATGCTTCAATTTCTTACTGGCCTTGCAAAATATACTTGAGTCGGCTTGATGAGGCGTCCGCATCACGAGCATGCCAATTTTTTTCCCTTTCTCTTCTTCTCTCTTCTCCCCTGTTTCGCATTTTCCCTTGCTTCTGCCGATATTCTTCTCTCTCTCCCTCTTTCTCTCTTTTTAAACTCAGCCGAAGCTTCTTCCACTTTCCTTCAGCCTCCCTTTTTGACTTTTCAACCCTTTCTTTTTCTTTTCTTTTATTTTATTTTCTTGTTTTAAAGCCCATATATTACACTCTCCCCTCCTTAAAAAATTTTGTCCTCGAAATTTACAAGCACCTCAATCATGAAACAAGCGAGGGTATTTGCGCCTTGCCTCTTCCTCAAGTTCTCAAGTGGCCTCTCTCTCCGTGTGATTTTTCCATTGGATCTTCACATAAGGAATAGTGCATCGTCGCAACACTTGATCCTTCTTATCGATAATACGAATGGGCTGCTCTTCGTACGTTAAGTTTTCTCTCAACTTTAATGGTGTAAAATCCAATACGTGATCAAGATTTGACACATATTTCCGTAATAAGGATACATGAAACACATTATGGACTCCGGATAATGCTGGAGGTAAAGCTAGCTTATAAGCAACTTCACCAATCTTTTCTAATATCAAAAATGGTCCCACGTACCTTGGGCTTAATTTACCACGCGTGCCAAATCTCATGACGCCCTTCATAGGATAAACCTTTAAGAATACATGGTCTCCAACATTAAATTCTACTTTGCGCCTCTTAAGGTCCGCATAACTTTTCTGACGGCTTTGTGCTGTTTTCAAACGCTCTCAAATGAGTTTGATTTTCTCTTTTGATTGTTGTATGAATTCAGGGCCGGTTAATCTTTTCTCACCAACATCATCCTAGCAAATAGGAGTCCTACATTTACGCCCATACAAAGCTTCAAAAGGAGCCATTTTAATACTAGAATGATAGCTGTTATTATAAGAAAACTCTTCCAAGTGTAAATGTTCATCCCACGAATCACCAAAGTCAATAATGCAAGATCGTAGCATATCCTCTAATGTTTGAATAGTTCTTTCTGACTGACCATCCATTTGTGGATGAAAAGCTGTGCTAAAGTTGAGTTGAGTACCTAACGCCCCTTGTAAACTCTTTCAAAAGTTGGACACAAACTTGGGATCTCTATCGGAAACAATACTCACTGGAACTCCATGAAGTCTCACTATCTCATTGACGTATCGCTTCGCCATGTCTTCAAGTGAAAGACCGAATCAATAAGACAAAAAGTGTGCAGATTTAGTCAATCGATCAACATTCACCCATTTGGCATTCTTACCACTAGGCGTCCTCGGTAAGCCAACGATGAAATCCATGGTAATATGCTCCCACTTCCATTTAAGTACTTCAAGTGGGTGTAGCTGACCACCTGGTTTCTAATGCTCAATTTTCACTTGCTGGCAAACTAGACATTGGTTGACAAACTTCACAATATATTTCTTCATATTGATCCACCAAAAATTTCCTCTCAAATCCCTGTACATCTTGGTGCTCCCTGGATGAATCGAGAATCTAGTGCTATGAGCTTATTGTAATATCTCCTTTTTCAATTCTGAATCATTGGGAACACATAATCGACCACGAAACCTCAACGACCCATCTACATGGATACTAAAGTCATCTTGTTTCCCAACTTCTACACCTTCTTTGATCTTCTCCAATTGAGGATCTTCATTTTGTCTAGCCTTGATTCTATCAATCAATGTCGGTTGTACTCGAAGATTAGCTAATTGAACACCAAGCCGATGGACCAAAACCTCTAGGTCTAGCTTTCTCATATCCTCAAGAATAGGCTTTTGAGAAGTGAGCAATGCTGCCACATTTCCAGAGGATTTGCAACTCAAGGCATCAGCTACCACGTTAGCTTTACCTGGATGGTAATTGATGGATAAGTCATAATCCTTCAAAAGTTCTAGCCATCTCCTTTGCCTCATGTTAAGTTTTTTTTGAGTAAAAATATATTTCAAACTTTTGTGATCGGTAAAGACTTCACATTTTTACCATACAAGTAGTGCCACCATATTTTTAAAGCAAACACAACCGCCGCCAACTCTAGATCATGAGTAGGATAGTTCTTCTCATGAGTCTTCAACTGTCTAGAGGCATATGCCACAACTTTACCATCTTGCATAAGAACACAACCTAAACCTTCCTTAGATGCATCACAATAAATTGTAAAGCCACCAGTTCCTGAAGGCAAAGTTAATATAGGAGCTGACACCAATCGCATCTTCAACTCTTGGAAACTACGCTCACATTAATCCGACCACACAAATTTAACTCCCTTCGAGTTAGGCAAGTAAGTGGATCTGCAATTTTAGAAAACCCTTCTATAAATCTCATGTAATAGCCTGCTAACCCAAGAAAACTTCTTACCTCCGTGACATTGGTAGGGCGATTCCATTGAACAACTGCTTCAACTTTCTATGGATCAACTGAGATACCATCCTTTGATATTACATGACCCAAGAATTCTATATGATTAAGCCAGAAGGCACATTTACTAAATTTAGCATACAACTTCTTTTCACGCAAAGTTTGTAAAACAACTCTCAAGTGTTGTTCATGTTCTCCCAAACTCCTCAAATACACCAAAAAATCATCGATGAATACCACAATAAATCTGTCGAGAAATTGCCTGAATACCCTGTTCATCAAATCCATGAAAGCCGCAGGTGCATTCGTTAACCCAAAAGGCATGACAAGGAATTCATAATGCCCATACCTTGTTCTGAAAGCGGTCTTTGGCACATCATCAACTTTTATCTTCAACTGATGATACCTAGAACGAAGGTCGATCTTAGAAAATACCTTAGCCCCTTGAAGTTGATCAAATAAATCATCAATCCGAGGTAAAGGATATTTATTTTTGATCGTCACCTTGTTAAATTCTCGATAATCTATGCAAAGTCGCATACTACCATCTTTCTTCTTGACAAATAGAACAGGAGCTCCCCAAGGCGATACACTAGGCCTAATAAAACCCTTTATCCAAAAGCTCTTGCAGTTGTGTCTTCAATTCACTCAATTCAGAAGGTGCCATCCGATATGGGGTCTTAGAGATGGGTGTTGTACCAGGCATTAAATCGATGCAAAACTCTATCTCTCTATCAGGAGGTAAGCCAGGTAAATCTTTAGGAAATACATCAGAAAATTCTTTGACAACATGAACATTTTCTAGCTTTACCGGCTCCTTACTTGTATCTTTTACAGAAGCTAAATAACCGCAACAACCCTTTCTCAAAAGCTTTCTTGCTCGCATAGCTGGAATTAACCTTGGAAAAGTGCCTTCATAACTTCCCGAAAAAGAGAATTCTGGTTGATTTGGAGGTCGAAAAATAACTTTATTTGAATAACAATCGACAGTGGCATGATATTTTGATAACCAATCCATCCCTAGAATAACATCAAAATCTCGTATATCTAACTCCACCAAATCCACAAGCAATGGTGCATCATCAATTCGCAACAAACAATTCTTGAAAACATGATAAGCAATCAAGAAATCACCAGTGGGAGTATCGATACACAATTCATATTTTAGAAGCTCAGGCAACACATCAAGTTTCTTTGCAAAGTCAATGGAAGTAAAGGAATGCGTGGCACTGGGATCAAACAATGCATAAGCAGGTTGTGAGGCAATAGAAATATTACCTACAACAACTGTATTAGAAGCCGCCGCATCCTCTCCTGTCATCGTAAAAACTTTCCCAGTCATCCTTTGCCTTTGCTGGCCTTCTTGCGGCCTATCAACTGGAGGTGTGGTTTTCCTCATAGAACAAGTATAGGCTCAATGTCCAGGTTGTCCATATACAAAACATACTCTACTATCTCCAGGGGCACTCTTCTGTGTTGGACAATCACGTGCCATATGTCCCATTTTTCCACAAGTAAAACATGCTCCTCTCTTGCGGTAACAAGGATCACTATGTCGTCTCCCACAAGTAGTACAAGGGCTTGGATTATTTTGAATTCTGGTCTTTCCTAATTGATTAAAAGCTTTCCTCTTTCCGCTGCCATCGGCCCCGCTATCCTGATAAACCGTGGATCTCAACTTCTTATGTTGAGGTACACCTTGCTCGTCACGCTCCAAAATCTTTTGTTCCACTCTGATGGCTCGTTCCAACACATCTTTATAAGATGTCAATGCTAGAGGTGTGAGTGTCGAACCAATTTCATATCGGAGCCCCCTCCGAAAGTGATCAGCTTTATCTTGTTCATTAGACACATATTGCTCAGCAAATCTACTCATCCGATTAAAGCGGGCTGCATACTCCAAAACCGTGGAGTCGCCTTGAGATATGTATATAAAATCACTCTTCATTTTTGCCTGAAATGACACTGGGAAGAATTGGGCATTGAAAGCTTGCTTAAAGTCCTCCCAAGCTATAGCATCACCCCTATCTCCGAGAGCTGGCCTCATTCCCTCCCACCAATGCTCTACCTCGCCTTCTAAGTATCGAGAAGCAAAACTAACCTTCTTATCTTCGGGAACACCTTCAGCTTTAAAGATCCCTTCAATCTTTCTAGTCCACTGCTCAGCTGCAAGAGGATCAGCTTTCCTATCATAAGTGGGTGGTTTTGCCTCTCTGAATTGCGCAAAGGTGTATGAGCCAGTTGCTCTATCTCCACTTAATTCCTTTGCCTAACGATTCCAATGAATCATGGCTTGCTCAAAGTCACTCGGGGGAAACGGCCGTTGGTTAACTTCCCGACTTCATGCGAGTTAGGACTTTCATCACGCCGATCCTCCCGTCTCCTCCTTAAAGACGCACCTCGAGAAACTTGAGGCGTGTCTCTAGCATCAGGGGTGACAACTTGCTTGCCTTTACTATTTCTACGAAGCGAAGCAAGTGTCTCCGAGTCACGCATGATCACCTGAATCCAAGAACGGAGCTACAACTTAATATCTAAAAGGTTAACGCGTTAAAAAAAAAAAATCTATTACACAATCTCACATCGTCCCATATCTACCCAAACAAATCAAAACCTAGGCTTTGATACCAACAAATGTCACACCCCGATTCTCAAGAAAAAGGGACATGACACGGCCGTCCTTTTACCAAAAGACGCAGCCTCAACGTAACCAAAATTCAACCCGATATCAACATATATACATCCACATATATATATATTTGACAAAAAGGGGCACTTGGTTACAATATCTATATCAAAGTATATCTATAATCCACAAAAATTAAAACATAAACCTTCTACAAAGACTAACTTATAAACCTATTAACTATGCACAAGTCATACCAAAAAGTTTCCACCTCAAAAGTCCTCCCCAAGCGAACGCTCACGCCTACTCGCGACTCGCTGAAGAACCTGAAAAACAATTATAAGAAATGAGTGAGCTACTACGGCTCAATGAGTAACACATTTCTTCTAAGCAGATCGAGAAATCACTATGCACATTTTAAAACATAAACACAACTCACTTTATCATAATACCAAATCATAATTCAAATATTGAAAGTACCAATGGTCGAGTCCATTAGTCAATCTCGTAAAACATGCATCAATGGTCTATTCTATTGATTAATCTCATCAAATCATAACGATGGTCCACTCCATCGACCAAACTCAAATCACATGTCAATGGTCTATTCTATTGACCAATTCATGCTCAAATGTTTAACTATGGTCACGCGTAACGCCCGTGACAAAACAACCAAGATTCCCCCCTTGGCAAGATCTCCACCTATTATTAGCCGGTGGTTCGACCCACAATGATATCCTAGAATAGTATGCGGACACACACCCCTCAGGGTCCACAGAGACATTGAGCACCAACCACCAATCACAATATCCAGTAATCCAACATCAGAAAGAGAATCATATCACAACTTGAAATTTGATATATATAAATATCAAAGCATTCTCCAAAACATTTCAAGATTCTTTCACAAATAATTTCACAAATCTTTTTTCAAACAACCATTCAAATTGAAGTCAGAACATAACTCCCTTCGAACAATAAAAATGGCAGTAATAGCTCAATCCTATTTTATGCAACAAAATATACTTTTTATCAACTCATGGAATATGTAATCCATCACGTTTCTCACAATATGAGTTTAAAATACAAAGAAGAAATAGTGTCACTCACCTGGGAAAAGCCAAAAATCAACTACGACGCTCATACGAACCAACGCATTCGGATTCCTACCAATTAACGGAAAAATAATATCAAAAGGCTGAGTAAAAAAGGATATTCTTATAACGACTCACCTATATTAGGCCTATTAGTCAATAAAACGACACCTACGTGCCCCAAAAGCTCACAATTTAGCATAAACCCATCATTTTTAGCTAGGCGCGGCCATGCGCCAACTTCGTCACACCATAACTTTCTCCACAAAATTCCATTTCAAGCTGTCTTATAATCTTTAGAAAGCTCTCTTATTGTACAACAACAACCCCAACTCAGCCGCCCCAAAACAGTACCGAAAACAACAAAAAAGATACTCGAAGCCACTGATCGCTACAGTACCAGATTGCGCCCCCAACTTCAAAATTCTGTTCCGAACAAACCACAAGCTCAAATCACAATCCGTAAAATGCTATAGCTTCACAACATCCCAAAGTACCATTTCTAACAAATATACAGCTTAACGATTCAAAAATCGGGCTTTGCCACACAAATATCCAAGAAATCCGAATTTCGAGCCCTAATTGCGGTGATTGCTTCAAGTAGGTGATTAAAGGCTTCAATTTCTTACCGGCCTTGCAAAATACACTTGAGTCGCCTTGATGAGGCGTCCGGATCATGAGCGCGCCAAATTTTTTTTTTCTCTTTTTTTCCCTTTCTCTTCTTCTCTCTTCTCCCTGTTTTGCGTTTTCCCCTGCTTCTGCCGATATTCTTCTCTCTCTCCCTCTTTCTCTCTTTTTAAACTTAGACGAAGCTTCTTCCACTTTCCTTCAGCCTCCCTTTTTGACTTTTCAACCCTTTCTTTTTCTTTTCTTTTATTTTCTTTTCTTGTTTTAAAGCCCATATATTACACCGGGACCCAGAACCAAGCATGATAATGGAAGTGATGCTTGGTTTTTAGCTTGCTGAAGACACTCCTCGCCAGTGCGGTCTTGCCACAGGCTTGTTCGCCAACCAACGACATCACCTGAAGGCTGGAGTTGTGAACGTCGATCAACCAGGGCAGAAGCTTCTTTACATATTCATCACGGCCCACGATATTGGACTCGACCCGCTACCTCGTATTTTCTCGATTCCTCTTGCTCGATGATGAAGATGATGCCCTCTCATTTTCCGGCATGCCATCATTAGCAGGAGGCTGGGATGATGTGAACTGGCTGCATAACAATCCGACTTTCGTGTTGAAATCCTTCGCCATCTTTTTCCTGGCCTGCGCTCCGCTCATTACTGAGAAGAGCCGAACTAGAGCGAACACCTTGGCGATACGACCCCCTTGCGATTCTGACATCTGGTCTCAGAGCAACTCAACAAGGAATGCTTATGCAATCTTCGCAACGTTATGAGGACAAACCTGAAGCTACTCCTTGCCTTCCTGAGCTTCTTGGTTGTGGCCATCCTCGAGCACGGCGTGTTTCCTGGTGTTTAGGATACTTTGGAGATTGCTTATGGAGTAAGAGATTTGATCAGTCAAGTTTTGATCGGTGATGATATCTTTGGACTTGGAGAGAAGATCATGAAGCCTGACTATCGCTAGTGAAACCGCCACTTCAGAGGCAGCCATGGTTCTAAATAGAGAAGATGCTAAAAATGAGGAAAATAGATTAATAAACTCAGAAAAGGAATAAGCGTCTCAATTTTTTCTCCCTATTTGGGAGTGTCTCAAGCTTTGGTTTTGAGGTACAAGCAATCAAAAGATACATGGGCTAGGACTTTTGATTGAGAAGTGAAAAGGACAATAGTTTCAGTTTACTTTCGTAACACCAAATTGCCTAGCACTTTCATATTTAATATCTTTTTATTTGCTTGATTTCTTTAAAAATTCCTGAAAATTATGAACAAAAGATATGTGGATCTACATGTCGATACAAAAGCTTTTTCAAAGTCTTTGGTGTTTTGCACTAGACAACGATTAAAATGTGAGTGCCAATTTTATTTTATTTTTTTACAAAAACTCATAAACGAAAAAATATAACCAATTTCAAACATACCAATTTTGAGTTGCCATATATCACAATCGAATTAAAGATATTAAAGCTCAATTAAATTAAAGTATTTTTATTATATCCATGACCAGCTTACACATTCCCCATTGAGTAGGTGACACGTTGATGAATTCGGATGTAACTATTTCTCAATACACATGTCGTCTATCCAAATATGAATGTATTGTAAAATTTTTAGACTGACGGTGGACTTGACCGTAATTCTAAAAAAGACACCAATTATTGAAGGCCCCCATCCATGCACGATCTATCAGCGCTCGCCAATCCGTCTTTCCTCATCGAATGGATGGGGGACATGTAAGAGGACGATTCTCGCGGGAAAAACGTGAGTCTTTGAGTGTTGTGCTGTCCTCATTCTATTGGCTAAGCGGGGACATCTACTTGGTCGGCTAATTTCAAATGTTTCAAGACGCAGGGTTTAGTTGATATATATCAAAATTATTCAAATTAAGCTTTCATATATTTCTAGAAAAATAAATAATTATTAAAAATGATTACCCATGTAGCTTAAATTAATTAGTTAATGAAAATTATTTTTATTATCGAGAATAATTTATATTTAAATTATCTTAACAAACGGTGAAAACATCTTTCATTCATTCATTCATATTTGTAAACGATACACATGATTTTTTTTAGGGAAATTTTTTAAACCATTTATTTTTTTGCGAAACAAATAGAGCCTACTAACCAAACTCAATGTATCCTTAAATTAAGGGAAAATTACCAAAATAGTCCTAAACATATTGTAATTTTTTTAATTCAGCTATAGACTTTTTTTTTTTCTAATTCAATTCTAAATCTTTTGCAATAATCCCGCTAGGCGCCATAAGATTATATGACCAAAGGCCTTAAATCGTAAAAAATTTAGGATTGAATTGGTATAAAAAAATGTTTAGGAATGAAATAGAAAAATTACAATAAATTTAAAATCAATTTGATAATTTTATCCTCAAATTAACCGTGTCCCTTACGAATGGGAAGTGACGTCTGTGGTTCAGGGAACCTCTCTCACAAAGTGCATAATGCTTGGATGCACAACGGTAAAAAAGAGGAGTTTGGACCCTTTTGACTTAGTGCTCTCTGCTTGTTAACCCTCAACACCTTTGTTTTTTCCGGTTCTGAGTCCGAGATCCGTGAATAGGCGTATTAGAAAATGACTTAGAATCATGCCCAATTTGCGATGATTTATCCTGTTATCGTCGTTGATGTATCGATTTTGGATGAGAAAATCACATTACTTCCATGTCTATGCTTGGTACTCATGATGCACACGATTTGCTTGACAAAATGCTTCATAGATATGACTTAGAAATAATTTCGGCTTTGGTTCAATCTGAAGGAACGTCTTGATGTGATTTGTGCAAGATAGATTGATTGGTTAGATATTAAAACTTATTTTGATGCACAAAGTAGCCAAGAGCTTTATTGAGCTTGTGGTTTTTTTGTTTCATGTACTGTATCTTCAACGATGGCCTCCTCTTGGTGATCATGGGCGAGGAAAACAGGCGAGAGTCACTGATAAGCATATTATCGAATCTCCCGTAATGTACCTAAATGCCTGGAATTCCCTCGGTAGTTCTTAGGATTCTGTTTACGTTCTGCAATATCAAGACTCTGTCGCCCGAAGGCCGACAAATGGAGATGGTGTTTTGGTGGTGGTCGCCCGGGGATTGTATGGTTGTCCGGTGATATCGTTAGCGGTGAAAGCATCAACATTCAGGGTTTGAGGTGCTGATGTGGTGTTCTAGTTGCTAGAGGAAAAAGCTATGTAGCACTGACACGGACGTACGCAATACGACACGACACGCCGATACGTCATTTCTTAAAAATAGAGAATTCGACACGTTCCGACGTATTTATAGATTAAATATATTTTTATAAATAAATAATAATAAAAATAACCTAGAATTAATTTACACGAAAAATATTAAATAATATCATTCATTATTTTAATTTATTACAATAATACATAAAATTTAGAGAAAAAAAACATTGTTTAAAGAAAAATGCTAAAATGATATTTTTAAATTTATTTATTTATCATATCTAGCATTTTTTATTACTTCTTTCATAGTAAAAGACTTTAAAAAAAAAAAAAACTAAAACAATTTAAAAAAAAAACTGAAAAAAAATTGACCCCGTGCTTGTATATTATAACATTTTTTATTACTTCTTTTTTTTGGTAAGAATTTCTTATTACTTCTTTTTTGTATATTTATATTTTGACCCCTCAAGTATTAGAAATTTTTAAAATTGACCTTGTGCATGTCGAAATCGCGTGCCGGAATTCCGGACTCACGTGTTGGAGCGTGTCGAAGAGAGTTGACCACGTGTCGGAGGGTGTCGGAGTGTCGGATATGACACAAAGCCTCCCGAAAAGTGTCGGTGCTACATAGGGAAGAAGACCATAGAAAAAATAATAAAAGGATAAAACAATTAAAAAAAGAAGAAGAAAATAAAATGGGTACAATTGCAATAGATAGCATGGGCTCAGTGTTAGTATTTGCGTGTGGACCGAACCCAATAGTTCAGCCGATGTTTTTGGAGCCCAAATTTGACCCCATGTACAGACCGGGCCCAATGGCCCAGCCCGTGTCCCCTTCTAACAGATTAAAAAAATTAAGAAAATATGAAAATTCGAAAATGAAATATTTTAAAAATGGCTTGCAAAAAGCCTTGACTAGGTCGTTATTAGAATTAGTTTGGTTTCATGAGAAACGTGCAGGGGAGAGAGGAGAGAGAGAGAAGATTGCCCCTCAATTCAATTTCTTCCCTAGCATTTAGGCCTTATTTTTCATATTTATGGCGACCTCACACTTTTTATTTGTTGCGTTGGCACATCTTGTACACATAATATTTTCTCTCTAAGTTGGGACCAAGCTAGACCTGCCCCGGTAGGTTGAGGTCACCGAGTCATCCAAGGCTGATGGGAGCGGGCCCACAACCGAATCCCTGCTTGGCCCGAACTTCCCTTTCATGTGGTCAACATAGACTCTCTCCAACCAAATGAACGTCTTAAAAACGGCGCCCCAGCTCCCGGCGTTTGCCGGCCGGCCCTCCCTACAAACCGTCATGTTGGCATCTCCTTCCCTGTACATCCTATGGATATATTGGCGAGCTCGGCATCTTGCCGAAGATCAACCGGGAGTTCTGGTTGTTGCTGCCGTTCTTGGGTAGGTTTTGCCAGAGCAAGAACTGAATGGACATAGAGAAGGCGGTGGAGGGCGCAAACATAATGCAGGGAACGCTAAGCTTTGAGGCCAAGTGCTGGGTCCACCCTAGAAAGAAGCAGACGAAATGGCGACGCGCGTTGAGGGGTGGGACCTCAACCACTCGAGGACCACCGGGTAGTAGCAGGGAGTCGGACACATGGAGATGATCTTGATAACGAGGCTGTTTTTGGAGAGGCAGGGGGTGCTGGGGCCCGGGAGGACCACGGGTGGAAGAGGTTGGGATGGTCGGAGAGGAGGTAGAGGAGGAGCAGATGGTCAACCAAATCTCACATGATATTTAAAAAAGGGAGGATATGAGTTCAAATCTTTCCAAGTTCTTATTTACGCTTTAGGCTTAGGTCAAAGTCTAGCCTACATGTACCAAGGAATGTTAAGATATTTAAATATTAACTCACATTTTTATTTGTAAGAAAAGTACAAAAGAAATCCTAAATATATTGCATTGCTATTAATTCAGTCATTAAACTTTTAATTTGATCAATTTAATTTTAAACACTTTCACATTGGTATCAATTTAGTCTATCTAGCTAATTTAGGCTAGAAATTGCTAACGTTAACATCGGTGTCCTACATGATGCGATTGGTACTAACATGGACATTTTTAATAATTTTTTTTGAATCTTTTAAATAATTTATTGAATTACTTTCTTTTTTTATCATTTTCCTTTACATTTCCTTTTCTTTTTCAGTGGCTATCGTCAACCATCGGCCATAGTCATTGCTAGCGAATTAGACCGACCCTTGCCTAGGTCAAGGCAACCTCACCGCACCTTGCCTGAGCAAGGATTGGCATCGCCGAGCCTCGCTTGGGCAATGGTGAGGTCCGATGAGCCTCGCATGGGTGACGGTGAGGCCAAGGCGAGGCTAGGCGATGGTCGGCCTCACCAGATTTATCGAGGGAGCCCTAATTGTGAATTTTCTCCTTCCTCTATCTTTCATATATTAGATTGTTCAAATATATTTCTGAAGGGAAAAAAAAAAAAAACGAAAAGGAAGAAGGTGGAGGACAAGGGTATTTATTCTTGAAAGAAAATCTTCCAAATTTTTGGTTTGGACTTCAGGATGAAGTTAGGCTTTTATTTTTAGGTCATGTTCTATTACTTTTTAAGCCCTGTGAAAGGTAGATGTCTCTTCAAAGAAAAAGAAAAGAAAAAAAGAATTGAAGATGTGTTGCAATGGGAGGGCCACTTGTCAACTTCTCAATGGACTTCTACTATGTGTGTCACTTATATTGTCATTAGGGTTGTATACAGAAATAGTAAAAATCATTTGAAAATTAATCTTGCCCTACTCTCAAGCATTTTCTAATAATATGGCCATACTGGATTAAATGAGACCAGCAATCAAACGTACATTAATGGGTTGAGCTTTCACTTTTGATGCAGTTCCAAACAAAGAAAATAAATTGAAGAACAAACCCGATTGATGATTATCAAAAGTACAAGTGAATAAATAATTATTAAGTACAATAATTAAAAAATAATTAAACATTAGATGATATAAAGTGTGACTTTTTTAAATATATATGGAATGATAGATGTAATTATTGCTGTACTAGAGGGCAAGACTCTTAACTTTAAACTACCTAATTCATGGGATATGTCAGTTTTTTTTTTTTTTTTTTGAATTTTTGACTAGGTATCTAGTTCTCTAGCAAACCATTTAGTGACTTAAGAGAATATGGTTCTTTACACGGTAATTAATTTTTGATATTTCATATGAAGATTAATTTTTTTAGATAAATAATTTTTTTATTGACTTACACATCTAGAAAACAAATAAAAAAATTAATTGTAGGATACTCATGTTTATAGTTCTATTGCTTTTTTCCCTTTTTGAAAGGAAGCAACCTACTACAGCGACAAAAGAAAAATAATTACGCACTCTCATTTTCCACTATATGAATTTTTTTTCGACCAAATGGTCTTACTTTTATTATTGTTATTATTTGCAACTGTAAAAGTAAGCGAGTGACACATAAATAAATAAAAAAAAAAAAAAAGGATTGGTCTAAGAATTAAAGGGGAAAAAAAATCAATTGGGTAAGTGTCAACTAAGAAGATGGCCACATGTCAACCCCTTAAATGCTTAATTTCAATTCACCAAACCACTTGTATTATAGATTCCTTTTGATCTATCAAACCACAGCAGCTTGAGGAAAATACGATGCCAAAAATTCGCTCTAAAAGATTGAAAATTTGTTTGTTTTTGATAGATTAGTTTTTTTTTTTTTTTTTTTTTTTTTTTTTAGCAAGTTTTTGATAGATTAGTTAGTTAAAGGGACAATGTACTAATGACAAAGAAAAATATATATAAAAAAAGAATAAATTGGAAATAAAGTCAGCCTACCAAGAACCATCTATCCAGTTCTTTAATTCGGCCCATTCCGTTGACGAAGCCTACTAGGGGCTAGGTAGCACGGACACCGCGACACGACACGCACGACACGATACGATACGACACGTGACACGTTATTTTTAAAAAAATAGAGAATTCCGACACGTTCCGACACGTTATATATTAAATAAATATTTTTATTTTTAATTAATTTAATTCAAATTCAGTATTTTTATTTTTTGAAATTATATTTTAATCTCTTTTATTTATTTTTCCATTAAAAAAAATCCACTAAGGTTCACCCCACCCCCTTTTAGTTCTTTCCCTCGTCCATTTTCCCCCTTCCCCAAAATTTATTTTTCTTTCCCTCCCTACTATCGTCCGTTCCCTCCCCCAAATTTATTTTTCTTTCCCTCCCCTTCACTGACAGACAGGCTGTCCCTGTCTAGGTAGCACGAACACCGACACGACACGACACGCGACACGACACGACACGACACGACACGCGACACGTTATTTTTTAAAAAATAGAGAATTCCGACACGTTCCGACACGTTATTTTTTAATTAATTTAATTCAAATTCAATATTTTTATTTTTTGAAATTATATTTTAATCTCTTTTATTTATTTTTCCATTAAAAAAATATCCACTAAGGTTCACCCCACCCCTTTTATTTCTTTCCCTCGTCCATTTTCCCCCTTCCCCAAAATTTATTTTTCTTTCCCTCCCTACTATCGTCCGTTCCCTCCCCCAAATTTATTTTTCTTTCCCTCCCCTTCACTGACAGGCTGTCCCTGTCTCTTCCCCTCCCCCAATACGCAACATCAAAAACCCCTCCGTCTCTTCCCCTTCCCCCAATACGCGATGGCCCCTCAAAACCCTAGCTCTGCACGACCCTTCCTCTTCTCGTTCCTCACCGCTTGCCGCTCGCCGCTCGCCGCACGACTCCCTTCCTCGCCGCTCGCCGCTCGCCGCCTCTCACCGCTTGCCGCACGACCGCCTTCCTCTCCTCTTCCTCTCGCCTTTGGCCCTTTCTCCCTCACAGCTGCAACCTCGTCGGCACCGTCGCAGCATCACAGTGGCAGCCGTCTCTCGCCGTTGCGTCCTCGTCTCTACTCCCTCGCCGTCGCTTCCACCCTCCATCATCTTCCGGACACGCGTGTCAGAACGTGTCGAGCACGCATTGACCGCGCGTCGGATTTTCGACACGCGTTGACCGCGTATCCCGACCGTGTCCGAGCGTGTCGACGTGTTTGACATGGTCCGACACGTGTCGGACACGATACGGAAGCACGGACAACGTTAGGGAGAGCCAGTCTCGGGTTCCCCGTCTGCCCCGCCATTGTGCTAAAGGGCATCGCATCCTTGTCTGAAACGACCCTTTGTACCAAACGTTCAGCGAAAGATTCATTTTCCAAAACGAATCTCTGACTTCTACCCACCTCGTCTTCACCACTTTTGCAATTTCGATGCTATCGCTGAAGTAGTTCTGTTTTGTTCTGTTCTTTTTTTTTTTTGGTTGAAGAAGTAGCTTTGTTTAAACGATATTGATTAGGATAATTATTTCGTTTATTGTTAGTATACATTTTTTTTTTTTTACACATTCATCATTGGATAGGTGACATGTAGATAAATTTGATTATACAACTATGGATATCTAGAAAGTTATAGACTTGATAAAAATCTGTACAATAACAATTTGGAGATTGATATTAGACAAACTCTATATGTCGATGATAAGCAGAAATCAAAAGTAAAAAGCATATTAAAAAAAAAAAAAAAAAACTTGACCATTCCTTATTAATTAATTACCAGATTAATTAACTAAATATAAAAAAAATACGACTCCTCCTGACTAATGGAGTTTAGTAGGTACTTGGTAATAAGGTAAGTTTGCAATTTACCATACACTAATTTTCTTTGGTATGTCATCAACACTTTGTAACTCGAAGTATTAGCAAGTACCTCGAGACACTCATTAACAAGATCTGTTTACTGATAATCCGTATTAGTTAGACAAAAAACCTTTAAAAAAAGTCAACTTGGATGCCACATTAATGAGGTATTTAGTGTGAAATTAAGAATTACTAGAACAAGAAAAGCATATAATTATACTAAAATTGATAGATAGGAATAATGGCTAGGTCAGTATCTAACACTCCATAATAATACAAGAATATCCCATATAACAATGCGGATTCTGACCCATAATTAATTTAATCATTCTGACAAATTTTGGTTGAATATTGCTGACATAGATTCCGCCTGTCCTATATGACATGATTGGTACTTATGTGGACATTTTAAAAAATATTTTAATGATCATTTAATCTTTTTTCATTTCTTTTTCTTTTCCTTCTCTTTCCATCAGTGATCGTCGAGGGTTGGCCTCGCCTGAGAGAGGGTTGTCCTTGTCGCCATAGGCGAGGATCAGCCTTGCTAGTGCTTGCCCTCACCTTGGTGTGGCCGACCCTCACCAGCCCTGGTCGTGCCAACTATTGGCATAAAAGGAGGAAAAAAAGTAATGAAAAAAAGAAAAAAATTGAAAATTATTAAAATTTTATATAAAAAAAAAAAATCTCCTACATTAGCATTGGTTATGTCATGTAGGACAGTCGACGTCTACGTTAGTAATATTTAGTCAAAATTGATCGTAATAACTAAATTAGTTGTAGGTCAAGTTTAAGACTAAATTAACACAATTAAAAGATTTAGGACTAAATCGACACAAATACAATAGGTTTATAATTTTTCTAACACTTTTCTCATTATTTGAATGCTCAATGGGCTTTTCTTCCTATTTACCTCTCAATCTTCTCTTCCTCCTTTATCATTATTCTTAATTTGGCCAACTATATATAACTATGTGTACTTATTGATATATTTATTCACCAGAGACAAAAATAAGATCTCTAGTCTCTCAATATTTTTCCAAACCACTATAAAGCTTACCGCCTCTAGAAACCCATCATACTCTCTCCTTATTTTCATGGGAAAATTGTTCAAAAAATTGTAAACCTATTGTACTATTGTTAACTCAATCCTAAATTTTTCAATTTTGCTAGTTAAGTCTTAAATCTTTTTACCTTTTGCCAATTAAATCCATCGAGCAAATTTTGGCCAGAATTCGCTGACATGGATAGTTGGCACTGACGTGGCACTTTTTTAAATAATATTTTAATGATATTTTTAATTTTTACGTTTTTTCTTTATTCTTTTTTACTTTTCTATGCGCAAGAACCATGCCCATAATTGATGAGG
This sequence comes from Eucalyptus albens, assembly GCA_014182695.1. NCBI lineage: Eukaryota > Viridiplantae > Streptophyta > Magnoliopsida > Myrtales > Myrtaceae > Eucalyptus > Eucalyptus albens. The sequence continues at coordinate 37,503,411 of CM024655.1, forward strand.
GCTGCAATGCCCTCGCTAGATTTGGCTAGGCGAGGGCTTAGTGGCCCTCGCTGGCCTCGAGCGAGGTCGCGCCCCTTGCTTGGACAAGCAAGGGCTTGCGTGCCCTCACTTTGGCTAGGAAGGGTCAGCTAGCCCTCACTTGTGATTGGCGAGGCTCACCAGCCCTCGATTTTGGATGGAGGGTCGGCCGGCCACCCTCGCCGACTCTATCTCCAAAGCTATATATATATATAAAAAAAAAAAAAAAAAGTAAGAAAAGAAAAATCATAAAAATTCAAAAAATCATTAAAATATTATTAAAAAGTGTCACGTCAATGCTGTCTCTTATGTCAGCGAATTTCGGCCAAAATTAGCTATATGGACTCAATTGGATAAATGTGAAAAGGTTTAAGACTTGATTAATAAAATTGAAAGGTTTAAAACTAAATTAACAAAAGTGCAACATTTTTATGACATTTTAGATAATTTTTCCTATTTCTCATCAACTCAAAAGAAAAAAAATTATAATGAAAAGCAGAAAAGATGAGAAAAGCTCAAGTAGATTGCAATTTCATGAAATTATAACTTGGTTGGGTTTTGATCAATTAAGTGAAAATGATAAAAGCGAGAACTACTGCTACATTATTATGACGACTACATTGAAGTAAATAGTACAATTAAAATTTAATAACATTAGAGAGATTAAAATAGGTTTGATTTTCTAATATTTAAGCAAGTCAAATAGGTCATAGTATATAGTTCTTAGTATATAATGAACTTACTAACTTTGACAGCGATATTTGAAGATGAAACTGCAATTTTATTCATTAAAATATCTTGCGCTCTTAATTTAATTGGCTCACCGTGCCCTTATGAAGGCAAAAATCAAAATTTAGATACCAAGACCGAAGAACGGTTCATTCTTTGCTAGGGATATTCATACAATTTTCCCTAGATGGTGGAAATAAATCGAAGAATTACGAATTTACCTCTACCTTGAAGGCACATGTAGAAACCGATAGGGAGACTTCAATGCCATAATTTGTTTGGGTTTGAAATTGTCTAATCATATTATTCTGGGTTTCAATAATAAAGTAAGGATTCAATGATTTGGGACTATAATGGCATATTGCTTTTGTATTTCGAGTTTACTATTCATATTTTTTCAATGGTTAATTCTTGATTCATTCATAATCTCGAAATATCTATGCAAATAAATAAGACGCATGGGTAAAGACACTCTGGACACAATCCAAAATCCATATCTCAAGTTCAGTTGGAAAATCACAAGGACGTTTAATTTGTTCAAATGGAACAAAATTATCCCGAGAAGGTGAAAAGAAATAATCCTAACCATCTATCTATGTAGCACAAGAGAGGGAAACATCAACAACATTATGCGAAAAAGAATAATTCTAAGAATTATCAATTATAAGAGAGAAGATAAAAATTAATATTATGTATACTTGCATTAATACCCTCAAACAAATTTCTGTCTCTTGCTATGGTTTCCCCTTCTAGATTTTCCCTAAAGAAATCCCATGAAATGCCTTCCTTTATCACTTTTATATTCCCCGTTATCCGATGTCGTTCATTCTTCACTAAGGGTCCGTTCGTTTCAGCGGAAAATGGGCCATCTCCGGAAAACATTTTCCCAGAAGTCATTTTCCAAGAAAATGGTTATATTTTCCGGTGTTCGACTGAAACTTAAATTTTGAGTGGAAAACATTTTCCACCGTTCGTTAACTAATTTAATTATTTATGAAAAATTATCAAAAAATTGAATTTTAATATTTTTAATTGACCAAATACTCCACCCTTCTCCTTCCTCCTTCCTCCTCCTTCTTCCTCCTCCTTCCTCCTTCCTCCGCCGCCGCACGCCTGACGATGGCTGACTGCCTGGCAGCCGACCAAGATTCGGTCGCGATTCGGCGAGCTTGAGGCTCGGGCCGATCTCACCCTAGCTCGTCGGAGGTTCATTGGGCTCGCGAGCTGCGAACTCATGGGATTTGGCGGCGGAGCTCGGGCTCGCTTGGATCGGGAGCCCGAGCTCCGCCGCCGCATCCGGCGAGCTCGCGGCTCGCCAGACCTTTGGCGAGCTCGGGCAAGGCCCGAGCCCCGCCCAGCTCGCCGGATCGGCAAGGCCGGAGCTCCTCCCCAAGTCGGCGAGGCCCGAGCTCGCCGGGCTCGAGCGAGCTCGGCTTCCATAGATCGGGCTAGGCGGAGCCTCGCCGGCCTAGGGCGGAGCTCGAGCTGGCTCGTGGCCGCGGCCGGTCGCCGGTCGCCGGCCGCCGTCAAGGCCGGCCACCGGCCAAGCTAAGGAAGAAAGATGAAAAGGAAAGAAAGAAAAAAAAAAAGCATAAAAATAAAACAAAAATGTGTTAATAAAAAGATATAAAGTGGAAGAAGTTATGGAAAATGTTTTCCACTTTTCAAAAGTGGAAAACATTTTCCTTATCTTTGAAGGTAGTTTTTTCCATTGATGGAAAATATTTTCCTTGAGTAGTTGGTTTTCCGTGAAACGAACACCAAAAAATCCGAAAAACATTTTCCTGAAAGTTATTTTCCGTGAAACGAACGGAAAGATAAAATACGAAAAACCCTTGTTAGACTCGTAGTGTAAGGCAAGCTGTGCTTTATGATGAAATATACCTACCCGTCAGGTTTCCACTGCCAAAATATGCAATGTTGAGTCCCCCGGCATAAATTGCGAAGCAGTCCCGTTCTTCTTTGCCATCAACCTAATACCTCTGCCACAATCGGCATTTTGAAATATGAGCAGAGAAACATTGATCAATGCGTGCGTGCACTCAACATTATTAGGGTTTTGAAATATGAGTAGGAGGAGGAAAAACTTTATAAGCAAAGTTGCTATTGACCCATTCGAATTGACATTTCAAGTGATATTATACATGTGCCCACGTTTAATATTATTACCGAAACATAATACCGTTTCCTAGAGCAATGTTATAAGTGAGTGAGAACTTTATTTGTGAATAGACCTATCACGTCCAATGGGTAAAATATAAGAAATTGGTGAAAAGTAATGAGAAAGAGAAGCGGATGCCATCGAGTTTGAATTAATCAACACCCACATCTTTTTGGCACGTAAATTACTCTCTTACATAGCAAATGAAGAAAAAGGGAACATACATGTATATACACATACGGACATTCAGATATAAAGAAGAATTTGCGCGTTTTTCTGATAGTGCTCTCTGCACTTTTCGTGAAAATGGACATACACCTACAATACTCAACTCTATCGACATACAAGTATATCTTTTATGTGCCATTACCTGAGAGAGAGAGAGAGGAGGAGGAGGAGGAGGATTTGCCTTCTTCTTATCTTTGTAAATAACGCTGTCGTAAAGAAGAACGCCGTCGTTGAGAAGCTTGTTGATCCTACCTGGGTTGGTTTGGCACTATTAGGATCGACGTCTACGCCAGCTTCCATCAAGAAGCCGATTTGCCTGTACTTGCTCATCGCCCAAGGCGCTGCTGCCATTTTGTTCTTCAGTAATGTTTGATGCCGATCAATCCATATGGAGAAAGGCTTATATATATACTGAATAGCATTCACTCATCAGATTTAGTTCGGTCTTTTCTTCGTTCATGACAGGAATGATTAACCCACCTTTCTTTCTTCCTTTCATTTTCTTTTCTTGTCTATGCAAACACGCCTCCTCCTTAAAAGAGTCTAAATAAGTATTTATTACTTGTTTCATATCTATCTAAATCCGAATCATCCAAAGAGTTCACAGATTAAGGCCTTATTTGGTAACCGACCAAATAGTGACTATTTTTGTTCTTTTCTTCCCGAGTACAAATTTATCCTTGGGAATTGATTTAAAACAGAATTAAGAAGTATAAAAAAAAGTTAGTTATTTGTTTTTGTGAACAACTCAAGAATCAAGCTCAAATCAATTTCTTTTTGCTTTTCTTTCTTTTCTCTTCCTTTTCTTCTTCCTCTAGTCGGTTGATGGACATGTCGATGGCTAGCAACCATCCAGATGAGGTCTAGCGACCTCGCCATGGCTAGGCGAGGCCGACCTCATGGCTGCTAGGCAAGTCTCCCTGAGGCCAGGGAGATCGCTGGCTCTCATTTGGCCAGCAATTGGCTATATAAAGAAGAAAAGGAGGAAAAAAAAAAATAAAAATAAAAATTTCATAAAATTATTATTATTTTTTAAAAAATACTATGTAATAAAAAAAAAATTGATGTTCGTATCAAATGCAATTATGATCTTTTTCTATTCTAGGAATAGAAATTTTGTACAATTACTAAACGCCTTTTAATGCTTAAAAACTCGTAGAGGGAATGGAATCAGCAAAATCTATTTCTAAGCAGAAATTGTTTCTAAGCAGAAATTGTTTCGGAGAATAAAATGATTATCAATTGCACCCTACGTATGTTGGGGTTGCACAAGGTTCGAAATACCAATCCGATTTACCTATGCTTATGACAATACACTCATCTTGTCCAATTTGATCGTCTGCTTTGTTGGAGGAATATTGTACCAAGAGCCACACACATGTTGTACGAGATCTTTTTATTCTTTATCTAAATTTAACGCATGTCTCCTTTCAAAAGTATAGAATAAAGCTTTAGATTCCAAAGCTGACGGTGGAGGAAGAGGGTCACATTAGATAAGTATTAGATTTCTCGTTGGAGCCATTCACTACAAGGTATTTTAAATCTCGCGTGATCGTCAATTTCTTGTGAGAAGAATGATTATGCAGAGAAAAATTCAAATTCCATTGTTAGACGGTCAAAACGAGACAATATGAGTGTTAAATCGACGAGGTCTCCGCATACGAAATGATTGGTTGACAAATGGAGCAAAGAGAAAATGGCTCAAGACTCTGAATCCATGTTAAGGGATAGTCGATGCAAAAGCTAAAATTACTGCCTGTGGAGAAGAAAAACATGTATATAATACTTATTGAAATTATATATTTAGGCTTATTTATTGTGCGGTAAATGAAGTATTTAGAAAATATTTTCTTAAAAATGATAGCTTGTATCGCTTATAAATTAAATAAATTAAAAATTAAAAATATCATCCACGGAAATGTTTAAATATATATTATTGTTGATAATGAAAATATTTTTCATTGATTAATTATTTCAAGCGATGTAATCATTTTTGGGAAAATATTCTTTAAATTATTCATTTTTGACAAACAAATGGAGTTTTCATCGGTCATCGGTACTCTCATGAAATTTTCACCATAAGCAAAAGTAACTCTTTCACTGTGAAAGAGTTACTTTTGCTAAAATTGGTGTAGCTTATGAAGTCTTGTTAAATGTAATTTGATCCATTCATCAGAGAACTCAATCATGAGATGTGAAGTTTGGGTGGCGAAAATGAAAAATGATTTTTTCGTGGTCGATGTACAACTCAAAATATTGTGCTTCGCTGTCCAAATTACAACTCGAGGAAAAAAGAAAGATCCCAATTCTTTTAGGAAGGAAAAAAACATGCACGAAATGTTCCGATTTGATGCCATCTGACGATGCAAATGGTGTCGAATTGGCAATCAAGCTCGGCTTTTATTTTATTGAAAGAGGATTGTATTCATCGCTCAAAATAATACACAAAAAGTACATAAACTTCATGACAAATCAAATCGAAGCAAAGTAAAACCTAGAACATTGCACAAAAGAAGAAGCCAAATCCACAAAACAATAAAGATGAACAAAGTTTCAACGGGGTCAAATACACGCCTGATCCACAGGAATGAATCTATCAAGCCAAATAATTTGCGGCCAATAATAGATCTCGTATTTTCATCAATGATGAGCATACAGGAAATTCCTTTTCTAGTAATTACATCATTACGAGTTGGCGGTGCACGTCTAGGTGTAGCTTCCTTTACATTATCGCGTATGGAGACAACCAATATAAGTTGAACGAACACATATTTAACATTTGAGATAGTAAATTTTCGTGCTTCAGTGAGACATTAAAGCTTCTATGATGATTATTGAAACCGGATGCAAATGACTTGTACATGGATAGAGCATCAAGGCATCGAGTCCTTGAAAGCATATGTTTCAAACTCCAAGATCTAGATCGGAAGAGAAGAAAAAAATTAAGAAAAGAACGAAAAAAAAAAAAAAAAAAAACACAAACAAAATCAAAGGAGACGGAGGAGAGGGTAAGACTAGCTCAAACCCCCGTGGTTGAATGTTGAAGAAGACAAAAGAGAGAGAAGAGAGGGAAAGGCCTTGGGGGGGGTGGGGTGGACAACGACAATTCAATTTCTTTAACATGACGAAAAATGCCAAATTGGTGCACGTGTGATAAATTTACCTTAAACTAATTTTTTGATTATCAAGGACCCCAAACCAGTGCATCTATGATAAATTCACCCTATGTTGATTTATGTTATATTTTATTATCAAATTGCTGAGTTAGATGGCACGTAGCAATTGATGAGTATACTAGTTTAAGGTTTTACTCTTCATTTGTCACGTGTACCGATTTATGTTTTTTTTAATGGTATTAAATCAATTTAACGGAAAGTGACTAAAGGCAAAGTTATCACAAATGTATCGGTTTGGGGGTTTTTGGTAGTTACAAAATTAGTTTGGAACAACGGCAATTCAATTTTTAAAGGTTTAACATCATGAAAAATGCCAAACTGGTGCATATGTGATAAATTTACCTCAAACTAATTTTTCGATTATCAAGGACTCAAAACCGGTACATCCATGATAAATTCACCCTATGTTGATTTCTGTTATATTTTACTATCAAATTGCTAAGTTAGATGGCATGTTGTTGACACCTAAATTTTGGCGATCCATTTAGACATTTATCGTATTAAAAAATTACGAGTTAATTTATCCCTGAAAAATATTAATTGCATAGCATATAATTTTAATTGCACTTATTCATTCGTTTATCACTTTTGCATTTGATCATCGGCAGTGAGCTTCAATTTTACGAATTGACAATTCGGTATTTTCATAAATGATTCATATTATTCTTATGATATTCGGTAAATATATCATATATTCACGTGATTTATACATTAAGTGATATATTTTACTGAACATTGGAAGTTTAAGGATGGAATATCAAGAGGGGATATCGCACGTGGGCATATCTTGAGTGATATATTCAAGACAAGAAATATTTCATGGTAGATTTCATATGTGAGCTGGAAAGGAAAAGAAACAGGAAATAAAGAAAAATTGGCTTACAAATGCATGATACGCAAGCGTGAGGAAGGAAAAGGAATTTCAATGTATATCATGGATGCTCTTAGACAGGATTTTGTGCGTCCATCGGAGCAAAAAAAGAAAGGAAAGAAATAAATTATAGGCCGGGAGATTTCGGTCACGTCCTGGACCTATAAAAGATGGGCGCACTATAGACAAAAGGGGGGCTTTCTTTGGTGAAAAAAGAACAAAAAAGTCAAAGGGAAAAGTAGAAAAAGCAGAGAGGAAAGGACGTACCGCAAAGAGGAGGTCTGCGAGGGAAGTGACCGGCCAGCAGAGGGAAAAGAAGAAAAAAAAAAAAAGGAAAAGAGAAAAGCAAAAGGGGAGGGGAGCTGTTCATCTTCTTCTTCGCGGGGCCTCATCTGCCGCGTCTCTTCAGCGCCGGACGTCCCCCGCTTCGGATACTGCCCGCTCAGCCCGTCCGTTCGCGAGCACCGCGTCTCCGTCCCTGCACTCGCCGTTCTCCTGCCGCGCCCGCACCGACCCAACGTTACTCCCGCTCCGCCCGCGTCTCGGCTGATCTCCCTCCCCGATCCGCCCGTGAAGCCGCTCCGCCTGCAGATCCGTGCCCCCGCAGCGGCCTCGTTCCGGTCCGACGCCGCCGTGCTACCCCAGTCGCCGATCGCCACGCCGCCCGAGCACCGCGAAGCCCGCAACTCGACGCCGTCCCGAAGCCCCGGTGCCGAGCCGCCGACGTGCCGCCCCTGCCTCCCTCGCCCTCGCCGGAACCCTTGCCGACGAGCTCTCCCTCGCCGGACCTCCGAACCGGCCAAGCTTTTTCTTTTTATTTAAAAAAGAAAAAGAAAAATTAAATTAGGTATTTTTACTTTATTAGGCAAGTTTAGGTTTTTTTTTTTTGTTTTTTCTTGTTTATTATTATCTCTTTATATGTTGTTTTCTTTAGTTGAAATACCTATCTATGCATAATTGAAATCTCAATGTATCACCCGATTCGCAACCGCGCTGAGTCTTTTATTTCATCTATAAGGTTTTAGATGAAATAATTAATTAAGTGGGAATAAAATTGATGTTTTAATCTTTAAGGCTTAAGATTAAATTATCGATTTTACTAGCGAAATATTATCCCTTGATCTCGAGCGATATGTGATGTCCTTTTTGAGGTAATTTTGAATGGATTTGATCGTTTTTATTTATCTTGAAATATGTTTGAGATAGAATATCACATGTTTTAGGGTTATTTGCATATTTAGGCAAAGCATTCTATTTATCATGAATTTTCGAAATAAAAATCGGGTTAGATTAGATGCATGTTAGGATATTACTTGTTTTAGGGTTTGCATATTTAGAATAGGAATTTTAATTTCGAATTTCATAAAAGTCAAAAAAATTCAAATAAATCAATTTAGGTTGCTAGATTTTAATTTAGGTTGCATGCTTAATTACTTAGCAATTATTAATTTCGAAAATAAAAAAAAAGGGACAAAAAGGAAAAACACAAAAAAAATCATTATGCATATGTCATGTAAAATTAGGACATCATTGGCACGTCATTGCATATTAGATTGTTTTGCATGTTTAAATTTTATTTAAATAGATCTTTTTAGATAGATTGCATTTTAGGTTAGAGACTACTTGATTAAGATAAGATTCTAGTTTAAATTAGGATTTGGCTCAACCTAATTCCTAATATAAATTATATAGGATCTTAATCTAATTAGGTGATTTTCACATTTTACTAAATTTCGAATTTCATGAAAAATACAAAAAATGTCATAGGTTAAATTAGTTTTATTATTTAGGATAAAATGCACTCTTTTAGGAAAAGGAAAAAATGTCATGTGCACATCATTAGGGTTAGATTCATTGAAATGCATGTCATTTAGTATTTTTGCTAGGCCAATTTAATTAGAAATTACATGTCATTAGGAATGACCTATCGCATTCCATATCCAAGGTTGTTGATGTGGATTTTAATTTAACATTGCAGATGCTTTCGTTGCTTGGAGGTAAGTTTTTGCAATTTATTTATTGTTTATCTGAGTGTTAAATTGGTGGTTTGTGCACGCGCATGATAACTCACATGTTAGGGAAATAGATTTAAAATAAACCCAAGTTGCTTGCAAAAAACATTTTTTCAAAATAAAATAAATGGTATCGAAATGGTGTTAGAGAAATTTAGCGTAACCAAGTCCCCGTACCCAAATCTCTGATTCGTAGGAATAAAGTAAATCTCTCGTTACTTTATTTGGGTTTCTAATCGACCCACCAAAAAATAGATTAGTGACGACTCTTAATTAAAAAAAAATTGCATGTTAAAAAACTTGAACCTAAAGTCGCGAATTGGTATAGGCTTGGGAGAGCCCAAGTTAACTCTTGGCTTAACAATCCATTAGCCAAACCCTAGGTGGTTTAAACCCCAAAAAAATTGGTTGCGACACATGTAGCAATTGATGAATATACCAATTTAGGGTTTTACCCTCTATTTGTCACATGTGTACCGATTTATGATTTTTTTTAATGGTATTAAATCAATTTAACCAAAACTAACTAAAGACAAAGTTATCACAAATGTATCAGTTTGGGGTTTTTGGTAGTCACAAAATTAGTTTGGGATAAATTTATCATAAATATGCCAGTTTGAGGTTTTTTGGTGATAAATAGATTAGTTTGGGGTAAATTTGTCACATGTGTATTAGTTTGAGATTTTTTGTAGTATTAACCCATTTGTAATTTTTTTTCAGTTTTATTTTCATCAAAAATAGAAAAATAAAAAACTTATGCTTTTAAATTTTATTGTTTTTTTTTAAAGACGTGTTTGATCAGTAGAAACAATTGCTCTCAATATATGAGAAAATATTATGAAAATGTTGATATTAGAAGCAACATTTAATATATCAAAAACATGTTCTCAGTGCAGCCTTTATTAGATAATTGGATTGGTCTTCTTAACAACCCTAAGGAACTGATTCCATTAGTTTAACAGAAAACTGAAAATATAAGTTGCTTGTTTCTAATAAGGTTCAAATTATTAATCGCCAAAAGAAGGAAGGAATTATTCCAAAAGTGTTATCTCACGTTAACTTATCATATACATGTAAAAGAAAGGAAGAGAATAATATTTGGCCGCCTAGATATCATTTCTGATTTATTCTTTATTTTTTAAAGATGAAATTTTCGCACATGGAAATTAAAAAATGGCTCGGTGTCCCTAGGGCGAGCTTGCCTAGGTGCGCAAATTTGGGCCTGGCAATGCCATTATTCATAAATCTTTGGAAATCAAATTATACATAAAATAACAAAAAAATAGAGGGAAGCTTCAAGTATGCACTTGCTATTTTCTATATAAGGTCGACCAAATTTTCGAAGTTTTGGCAGGTAGGGATAAAGATGACATCAATGCCATAATTATTGTAAGGATTTATTTTCGTGACAAAGTTTTTTTAAACGATCTTTTTGGGGGATAAAAAAACATAGTTTAAGAGCCGCAATTTTTAAGCAATATTTAAGTGACTTCGGTGATGTAAAAAGCTAACGTGGCTCATTGAGGTCACTTAAGTGGATATTTTAAAAATGATTTGACACCAAAATGGTTGTTCATAAAATTTCAGCACTATAAAAATTGTGGCATTGATGACTTCCTATCTGCCATAGGAAAAATAAAAAAATAAACTGATTTTGAGATTATGAAATTTTTGGACTTTGAGGTTTTGAAAGGTTTTTAGTCGCATGTTTTTAGCCTTGATTTGCAATGTTAGGGGTTAATTAAGCCAAGCTAGAGGTTGGTGCATCGGGTGTAAGTACCTCGCGGGACAGGTTGTGGACCATGGAAATGTTCGGCGATCATCATACACCTCGTGCCCAGGAGAAAATTGTTCCGCGAGTGTCGCCCACCGCATGCCAATATTGAGACTTGGATACAAGTTGCGATCATGGTGGTTATAAAGCACATTAGCAACCAGTGATGTGGTGCAAGATGCACCCTCGTGCGATGTTCTATGGTAGTGACGTCTTCACTCGAGGATTTAATATGAAGATTGATAATAATATGCTGTCTGGGGATCGAAGCAATAACCTCAATGCATTGGAATTGCTTCAACTTGGAGTTAGCATTTGTCACCCTCTTTTCAGCCTTTTTTTTGTGTGTCTTTACTTGTTATTGTAGCAACCCAAACAGGTGATTTCGATATTCCACATGAAAAACGTTGGGCTGGTGGGGCGTGCTAGACAAAGTAAAATCACAATGATTAGGAGAAAAGTGATGCTTACTGAATTTGAAACCTTGATTTAGTTGTTACTTCCCTCTTGGGCAAATGCAGAGAATTGCTCGACAGTTATACATTTAAAAGTGATGTCGTGAGTACCATGTTGAAAAGTGAACTGCTATGGTGTTCCTTTAATGTTATGCAGGGTAAATAGGTGCTTCTGTATTTGATTCCTACATCAGTTATTGGTTATAAATGGTGGCCGTTCTGAAGGTGTTGCTGAGGTAAATTCAAGGCTAATGCTGTTTTGCACTGCTTGTCCTCTCCATTTATAATCCAAAGTTTGACAGCTCTTCGAAACGGAGCTCGATCGTCATGCCTTCGGTGCCGACATCGAGTTCAACCATGGCATTTTCGCTGGTCCCCCAAAACTCTCGTGAACTGTGGAAGGAGTGGGAGCTGCGGGTGCTCGTGCTCCTCAGCTTGTTCCTCCAATTGACCCTCGCGACTCAGGGCAGTCGGAGGAAATCCATCTACAAGTACTGGATCCAAGTCGTGGTCTGGACGACGTACCTATCAGCCGACTCCATAGCGACCCTTACGCTCGGTGTCCTCTCAAATCGTCTGGCCAACATCAAGGAAACGAGGGGAATGATCGATCCGCAGAGCCAGATCACAGCATTCTGGGCACCGTTCCTTCTCCTTCACTTGGGGGGGCCCGACACGATCACCGCGTATGCCCTGGAGGACAATGAGCTATGGCTGAGGCAGTTGGCAAGACTTTGTGTCCAGGTAGGACTGGCTTGTTACATTTACTTCATGGCATTGTCCGGGACAACACTGTCGATATTAGCGGCTGGTATGATCCTGGTGGGGTTCGTCAAATATGCAGAGAGGACATTGTGTTTGTACTTGGCAAGCGAAGGTCGACTTCGAGATTCGATGCTTCCACTTCCTGATTTTGGTCCCATATACCCCAGGATAATGGAACAGTACACTCTGAAGAAAGAGGAGGGTTACCGAGTCGGCATTGACGAGGTCATGGAAGTTCTGGCTCCGGAGGATCTCTCGGTGATCAGCCGTCAAGCCAGCAACAAAGAGAAAGACACGACTCTGGTTTTGCTCAAAGCCTATGAGTTGTTCAAGATCTTCAAGCTTCTCTTCGTGGGCCTTATTCTCAACTCTGGCGACCTGGAGGCCAGTAAGCGCATGTTCAAGAACCCCTGATGCCATGGACTCGTGACGGCTATTGGGATTGTGGAGATCGAGCTTGGGTTCATGTACGATCTGCTCTACACCAAGGCACTGTTGATGAACCGTGCTTGGGGCATCATTCGTTGCGTTATTAATCTGCCGGTGCCGCTTGCCGTGTTGGTATTCTTCTCCTTACAGGATAGGAAGGATTACCCCAGAGTTGACATCTGTATCACCTTCTTGCTGATAAGTGTGGCTATACTTTTAGAGATTTACTCGGTTCTTCTCGCAATTTCTTCTGATTGGGTTGACCACTGGCAGCTTCAGAGACCCGAGGGATCCACAGTTTCATCTGCTGTGGCTTTTCTCCAGATCTGTCGGAACAAAAGATGGTCGAATTCTGTGGCCCAGTTCAGCCTCTTGGGATTATCTATCAGGAAAAGAAATAGGATCTTCAGCAAGTGTCCAAAGCTCGCAAAATTAGATGAGAAGCTGGAGAAGAACTTCTGCATCGGTTACAAAGTGTTCAAGACCAACATGAAAGAATGGATCTTAGGTCACATGAGGGATACAGTGAAATATATGGAAGAGGATAGATACAAGAGCGGGTTGACGAGTCTTAAGCTGGAAACCAGCGAAGTGCTGAAGCGGTCAAATCACGATCACCTGAACTGGAGTGTGAAAAATATGGAGTTCAACCAAAGCATCCTCGTCTGGCACATAGCCACAGAGCTCTGCCACTACAATGACCATGGCAGGAGGCAGGGCCAAAGGTCGGAAGACATCACCAACTTCAAGATGAGTAAGTTGGTCTCTCGGTACATGCTGTATCTTTTAGTACTCCATCCTTCCATGTTGCCAACAGGGATAGGGATGCTTCGATATGAAGATACTATGGTCGACGCTCAGAAGTTCTTTGAGGACAAGCTAGCGGTTTTGTCAAAGAAAGAAACCATCAACATCTCATTGGTTGTCAAGAAGTGGGCGCAAAAATTATTCAAGAAAGAGGGACACGTCCACACCGGCGTCAAAAGCTGTGATAAGGCGCACAAGTCAACAGAGTCACGCGATCTATGCGAAGTCTGCCATCTTCTGTTCCAAGTGGAGACTCAGCTGCCCCCCACGAAAATACGCGGTGGCCAAAGCAGGTCAGTGCTGTTTGATGCGTGCCGTCTCGCATCCCAGTTGAATAGAATCGAGTCGAATGACTTCGACAGTAAATGGGGCTTGATCAGCAGGGTCTGGGCGAAGTTTCTGATATATGCAGCTTACCAAAGCAAAGGCTACGAGCACTCCGACAGCCTGAGCAGAGGAGGAGAGCTTATCAGCCATGTTTGGCTTCTAATGGCGCATCTTGGTGTGGTGGATCCGGTACAAACTTCCGAAGCACAATGCATTACTAAACTGACCATGAACTAGAACTTTCAGGTGGGATGTGTCTTTTGCTTGACCTCCCGTAACTGAGTAAGATGAATAAGTTTAGCTCATCATCTTGAGATGTTGAGGGTGTTATTTCAAATTTTGTTGTACTCGAGGAGTTGGGAAATGATGAAACATTTTATCAGTTATTATTCATTAGTTGTTATTCGTTTTTTGGCTAAGAGATTATCAGCCCCACTTGGGACGGAGAATTCGAGTCCTCCAAAGTGGTTCGTAACTTTCCGCATATCGGCAATTGGCCACTCCTCACAAGTAACTTTTTTATGTTGATTTGCTTAGCAATTCCTCAAAGGTCAGTAATTTTCATCCCGGTTGGTACACTTCAAACTTTGGGAAAGCTGAGTATGTATTTGATATGCGAGAACGAGACAGGTAATTTTTTACCCATCATAAATTGGGAGCCTGCTTGTCTACGTCGTAAATAACATTTTATTTAGAAAAATCCAATTTGGGGCCGGTTTTTGCCCATTTATCACTCTTCTAGTTATGACTTTCTCCAATTAATGGAAAAACTCGCTGTATATGGTTCTATGTGACGATATTTAATTACTTAGGAAAGTTTTAAGTGTTTCGTAATCTTTACAAGTAAAAAAACGAGCACTGCAAAATTGGAAAATAAAAAAGCAACTCTTATTCCTTAAAGTGGTTAGTAAATCTCACATTCAAATTTTAAAAGGCTTGATTTTCTTCATATTTTTTTTTTTTTTTAACTCCACAAAATTACGCAGCAACTTCTCCATCTACAGAAGTTATGGTTATCCTTCGAAACTGACATTTCCTTGCTAATTCTTATTTTACTAAATTTTAATGCATCGGTCGTTTATAATCCAAAAGGAACCGAAGACTCACTTGCTAGTTGTTCTCAAATAGCTTTTTTACATGTTTTGAATGTTGCCATAATAATTTCTTCAAGCGGAATATTATCCTTAACAGTATGGTTATCTGACTTCGGCCAAATCTGTATTCTAGTTTCAATTTTTTTTATTATAAATTTCATATTTATTCCACACTGTATTTTTGAAAACTAAAGCTCCATTCTTTTTGCAGAGAATGTGACGTTTTTGGACAATATTTTTCAGGAAAAGAATAATATTTTCCCGTGTTTGGTTGAAACCCGAAAATCAACTAGAAAATATTTTCCGTTATTTAGTATCTGGTTTGATTTTTTGAGGAAAAATACCAAAAATTTCAAATTATTTTATTGGGGTTAATAATACTAAAAACCTCAAATTTGTATACTTGTGACAAATTTACCTCAGACTAACTTTTTAACCACCAAAAATTCCAAACCAGTACATCTTTGATAAATTTATCTCAAGCCAATACACTTGTGATGAATATATCTTTTGTTAGTTTATGTTTAATTTTACTATCAAATTGTTGAGCTGGATAATATGTGACAATTGATTGATATACCGATTTAAGATTTTATTCTCCGTTTATCACAATTATACTGATTTTGTGATTTTTTGTGGTATTAATTCAATTTAGTGTAGGATATATTTATCACAAATGTACCACTTTGGGATTTTTAGTGGTAAAAAAAATTAGTTTGGGATAAATTTATCACAAGTATACAAGTTTAGGGTTTTTTGTGGTCATTTTGGGTAAATTTATCATAAGTATCATGGTTTGGTGGGTTTTTTGTGGTAAAAAAAATTAATTTAGGGTAAATTTATCGCAAGCATACTGATTTAGGGTTTTTCTTGATATTTAAATTAATTTTCTTTTCTTTTTCTTTTCTTTGTTTTTCTTTTTCTTCTTCCACTAGCAATCGGCCGGCGAGGTCGAGCCTAGCCAGATTCAGCGATCTGGGTTATGCTCAAGCCTCGCCTGAGGTCACCAAAGCCTCGTTGACCTTTAGCGACCTCAAGTAGGGCTTGATCCCCTCCTAGCTTGTTGTCCTATAGTGAGGCTTGAGCTCATTTGGTGGCTAGTCATGGACCCACATCGAGGTTGATGACTGGCCAAAGAAGAAGGAAAAAAAAAAGAAAGAAAAGAATTTAAAATAAAAAGTAAGATTAATTACAAACTAGAATTTTAAAAAAAATGAAAAGAAGGAAATGTGTTTGGTGAAAGAAAGAGGATAGAAATTGTTTTTCACTTTTTGGAAAGTGGAAAATATTAAGTGAAAAACATTTTCTCCACTTATGAAAGTATTTTTTTCATTGATGGAAAGTGTTTTCTTTGACTAATTTATTTTCTGTGAACCAAATGTTGAAAAATCAAGAAAACAATTTCCTAGAAGTTGTTTTTCAATAAAATGAATGGAGCCTAAATGATAGTTTTGATATCCATACAAAATCACAACCTTTTTTTCTACCCTTTGATAACTTATAAATTGTTCCCAAAAACACATTTAATTTATTGAATCCTATGAGTTTAGTCTTTCCTATCCATTTTTCACACTAGAATTACCGAGATTCTGAGCTACTGCAATATCACAACTAATTCTTTTAGTCTTTGATCCTTTGATGAGACATTACTTTTTTGGTTTGACAACGACATAAAAGTTCCATGGAAATGAACTTCACTTTCAATTTACTTAGACTTCAATACTTTGACTTAACCGACCAAAAAGAAAAAAAATACTTGACTTAACAACAACAAAAGCTCAGCAAATAAGAAATCACTTATTTTAACCATTAACATGAACTTGTATGTTGTACTATTTAGGTTTATTGACTAGGTCAAATGAATTGGCTAATAATAACAATAAAAGACCATTTTATTTAAACCAAAGAGACATACCGAGAGACAAAAGGGGGAGAAGAAAAAGAGAGAGTGATCGCAAATAGAGAGGAAAATAAGAAGAAAAGAGAAAATAAAATAAAAAGATAAGGATTATATGCCATGAAGACCTCATCAAGCTAGATTAACTTTGTTCTACAATCTTTGGTAAGGATTTAAACCTTTTGTTCATCTAATTGGGATAGTTTTTGAAATTAGCACATGAATTAAAAGTCATGTGAAATTTGAACCAAGAGGTCTAATTTAGGAGTTGTTAAGATATGAGGTTAACATGGAAAAGGTAGTTTAAGGCATTGTGGAGTTGTGTGGTTAAATGAAAATTGATTTAGAGTAATGATTTAGTCGGAACGAAATCTAAAGTTTCTTGCTCTAGCTTTGTGTGTTGTGCCTAACTTTGAATAATTGCTTTGAGCTAGCATTTTGTTAGCATGTAAGAGTCATTTTGTTAGCGATTAAGCTTAGTTTAGTCAATTTGTAGTTAAAGTAGCGGTTCACTTGATTTCGATGTTATTTCTCGCTTATTTGATAAGATTGCAAGTTTGTCGGTTTGAATGAGTTTTGTTGTTTGGTTTTAAGCTTTTCGAAGTGAATGATGTTATCTATATTTATTGCATAAAATTTAGATCGAAATTTACTACTCTTGGTTATTTATAAATGTTTTAAAAACATGTTATGAAAGGTAGTTTAAAAGTTTATACATATGTATTGCATTGCAAATTGATTTATGAAATGACTTATGGAAATATTTAAGCAATATCTTACAGATCTTTCTTTTGGTAAATGAGTTGTGTTGCAATAGTGAAATATGTTCCGATTCATAAGATTGATTATGGATTTGATTTTTAATACTGTAGGATGATTGCTTGATTCTCAATATCTTTGTGAATCCGGTTCGAAGTTCTTGGGTATGCATATGGTTTTAAGATATTCTTCTAGGTCTAACCACTGAAAGATAATAAGTATAGACCTCGTATAATATAATAGCATAAACCTAGCCCCTTAAAAAGACCCAAGCGCAGCTCACTAACCCACTCACAAATTTCCTTCAACGCGAGGATTGAGGAAACCAAACCATCGGCGGCTAAAAACAAGGAAAAGAGGGAAAGCAAAGAGGAGAAAGAAATTTTCGAATTTTAATATTTTTTTTCGATTATTGATAAAAATATGAACTCATTGATTTGACTAACCTTCGTAGTTTGGTTTTCAATTTTCTTAGGTGAGAAGTACCATCTCTTTTATGAATTTACAAACGCATATCTTGTAAGCGGTGGATATTTAATCTAATATGAGTTATGAAAGAACATATATATATTTTTTTTTTTTGCATAAATTGGATCAAATTTTTATTACTTTTGATTTGGTTAAAAAGGCTTTGGAAAGCCTTATTTGAAGTAGTTTAGAATAATCGTTTCTAAACTTGATTAAATTGTTTGTGAAAGTAATTGTCAAAAGCTATTTGTATTGATTTATGAAATGCTTTATGAAATGCATTCTAT
Source organism: Eucalyptus albens (assembly GCA_014182695.1). Lineage (NCBI taxonomy): Eukaryota > Viridiplantae > Streptophyta > Magnoliopsida > Myrtales > Myrtaceae > Eucalyptus > Eucalyptus albens. Next base: position 37,521,668 of record CM024655.1, read on the forward strand.
TTGGTTAATGAAATTGATTATATGATGTAGTTGTGAAATCGATTTATGAGCTGATTATTAATTTTCTTGTGAGTTATTGGAGATTATGTTGATTGAGTATGCTCCTATTACTATGATTAGGACTCGTTGAGGGGGGTAAGTAGGCATACTATTTTCAAGACATCCTTTTAGGCCAAACTATCCACCAATATAGGTGGAGACATAGCTAAGGAGAGTGAACTTGATTGTCTTTGTTACGAGTGTTCAACGTGGCCATAGTTAGATATTGAGCATTAGATTAGCTGATGAAATGAACGATCAACATTTGACTTGGTTGAGATTGATCAAACCATTGATTGTTGATTTGTTATTGTGAATAGATATGGTTGATCGATCTTATATGTGAAAGTTTTGTTGGAAAGATATCATTGGCTCTTAATATTTTACGTATAATGTATACTAGATTGTAATTGATGGATTATGTTACCATTTTATGAAGGTGCATACTAAATGTTCAATCTACTTAAAAGAAATATACTACTTACTAAGTTGTGGTTGTTCATTCATTCATTTTACTTGCTTTTCAAGTTCTTTAGTGAGTTGAAAGTATGACAAGAGCATTATCGTTATGAAGAGGCCTTTTTAATAGCAGGGATTTTTGGGTATGAATTATATATGGCTATTATGAACTTGTGACTTAGTTGTTGGAGATGTATGCATTTTTTTTAATGGATTATAGTAACTTCGATATTGTAATTAGATGACATTCATCAAATATATATGAATGTGTATATTTTGATATCAAGTTGAGTTATTGTTATGTTTAAGGTTACGTCTTTTCGTGAAAGGATGGCCATGTTACCGTCCTTATTCTTGTAGAGTTGCGGGTGGGGCACCTTACCAATGAGGGAATCTTGGTCGCCTTGTCATGAGGTATTGTGTCATGAACTTAGTTGGATATTGAGCAATATATTAGTTAATAGAATGTACCGCTAATGTATAATTTGATAGATATTGATCAATGAGTATTTCTAATTTGTTTAAGCTTTGTTGAAATCAAATAACTCATATTTGATTTGATATGGGAAAATTACAAAAAAAGTCCTAAACTTATTGCAATTGTGCCAATTCCGTCCTAAACTTATTTTTTTGACCAATTAAGTCCTAAATCTTTTACAATTATTCCTGATCAGTCCATCTGGCCAAAATTGGCCTGCCGGGCGTTGACGTGGCAATCGGTCGATTTTAAAAAAGATTCTTTTTTTTTTTTTTTTCCTTTTTCCTCTTCTTTTTTTTCCCTCCTTCCTCTTCCTCCCTCCTCCCCTCCTCCTTCCTTTGGCTCTGGCGGGGCGAGCCCTCACCGGATCTTCTGGCGAGGAGGCCTCACTAGACACGACAGCGAGCCCCCCTCACTGGATCTGGCAAGGGCTCGCCTTGCCCTGCGATTGCGAGGCGAGCTTGCTCCCAGCGACGGCGGGGCCTCTCGTGGCCGCCGCTCGATCCTTCAGCCGCATTTCCCGAATTCGAAATCACCCAGTTCCCGTTTGGGATCTCGTCCGTAGGCTTTGAATGAATTGAATCGGAGGCGTGTGGCCCCTCGTTCGATCTGCTGAGGTCCTCTCTAGTCGGGTAGTACCCAATGCCGCCGTTTTTGTCGACGTCAAGGGCAGTGAGGTCGTCCCTGTCGCGTAGGAACGACATCAAGTGCTTGGTCATGTCTAGGCTGGAGCAATTATCGACAGCCTGTGTTCGATCGCATCATATGCCAGCTCGCCGTCGCTAGGCGCGAGCTCACCAGATTCGGCAAGGGGGGTTTGCTATCGTGTCTGGCGAGGGCTTGCCTCATGGTCGTGGGGCGAGGTGAGCCCTCGCCAGATCTGGTAAGGGGGACTCGCCATCGCGTTTGGCGAGGCCTCATCGCCAGATTCGGCCGGAGCCAAAGGAAGGAGGAGGGGAAGAGGGAGGAAGAGGGAGGAGGGAAAAAAAAAAAGGAAAAATGAAAAAAAATTAATAATTTTTTTTTAAAAATAAAATATTATTAAAAAAAGTTCGTCAACGCCGGCCGGCCAATTTTGGCCAGATGGACTGATCGGGAATAATTATAAAAGGTTTAGAACTCAATTGGTCAAAAAAATAAGTTTAGGATTGAATTGGCACAATTACAATAGGTTTATGTCTTTTTCGGTAATTTTTCCAATTTGATATGTATATTATATTGCCGAGGCCTTTTGATAGATGCAATTTTGCATATGAGCTTTAATTACTTGTTTATTTTAAAGCTGTGTTTAACTGAAATGAGTTTGCTAGTTTAGTTGTTAGTTGCTAATGTACATACATATATATATATATATATATATATATATATATATATATATATATTTTTTTTTTTTTATGGATTATAAAAACTCTGATGTGGTGACCAATCTGCTATATATATATTCATATGTTGCTAGTTGTGTTTGAAGTTATATCTTTCAAGTGAAAGGACGACCACGCCATTTACCCATTTTTGATGGATTCAGGATGTGACATATATGATATTTGCTAATAATGAGTAATAACTTATTTCATGACTATTTCATGCCTCTCCAAATAATGAAGATAATTCAATAAAGCATATGTCAGAAACGAAGGGTAACTGAAAAATGCCTTGTGAACATATTTTCATGTTTTGCCATGCCCCAATGTATATTATTTACGTACTTAACTAAAATTGAATATACTACCGAGTTGAAATTCATATATAATATGTCCAAGATCTCTAATATAATTATTAATCTCAAAAAATAAATTAAAAGGAAATTAGTGAATACGTATCCAAAGGTTTAATACATCTAACATACATAAGACTAACAAATCTTCTGTTTAAATAAACACATAAGTAAAGAAATCTTCAAATCATTCCAGCCTCCTCAAGATATAACTTAGCATTGGTGAATCTCAGTTCGCTATTTATTGTCAGTAATTACCACTAAATCTGAAAAACATTATATTATAAAGGAATGAGCATGCTTGCTTTTGTTGCATAGCAAGTAATCCTCTACCTCTATTAGTGATTAGACATATAGGTATTCACTAAAAGTCCAAGAGTATTTTAACACTTTATGTTCTCAAGTGAACATGAAATATGAGTATACTCGCCCACAATTTAGTCAACTCATGACAAGCATAATACACCGACACGTCAATGCAACCAGGCAGGCATAATTTCCAGCAACAGATCATAAATATCTCGATAATGGACACAAACTCGTAGGCTAACCCTAAAGGGAAATAGTGTTATCATCACAACATAATCATGAGCAATTGTTCCTCAAAATAAGATCAAATGACAAGATAAATCAATACGACAGCAATTACGGATTCGACGGGCTAACTTTGAGGCCTCATAACTCATTTGTCCGAACTCCGTTTTGGATGAATTGTGTATGTGACATCTTGATTTTCGAGTCTGATTTCGATGAGATGAAAATAGCAATTCATCGATGCGTTTATGGCCTTATTCTCTGAGAGGGCCCCTCACGAGATAACTAGCCTATCAGGTAAAATCATTAAGGGATTTTAACATAATAGACTTAAGAATTCGACTAGGAATCGATTGCTCAACCGTGTTGATTTGCAATGGTCATTATGTCACTGTTAGAAATCGACCAGAGACCGAAGATAGGTCGATTCGACTAAAATATGTGATCAGAGTGTGGGTGATTCCACCTGATTTCAAAATACTCGTTGATCGACACTAAACCGATTTTTCTATCGTTTTGGTACCCGGTGCCCGTAATTGAAATCTCGAGATTTTCACGACAATCGAGAGTCGCCAATGTGTCGGAGATGTACATTGTGACTCGAGATAAATCGATCATGGGTCAATTGCACAAAAAATATTCCTAAAAGTTACTCGGTATACTAGGTCACGCTAAAAGCACGCCAAAGTGAAATTAATCGTGAATTTGAACCCAATTTTAGAAATTGAAAGTTCTATGGTGTCACAAGCTATTTTAGGAACGTCGACTCATTCTCCGAATAATTTTCATAGATCCTGAGATTTTTGCGGAAAATCATTTCAAACGTTATGGAAAGTTGATCGGGCCGATTTGAAGGAAGATTTTGACTTCTATACCGAGCTATTTGACGAGGGCACTTGTAGAAATTCTACAGGCTTTTTCTTCATCCAAATTGGACGTTCAATTGGAGAAATTTGGGAAGGATTGAGCTCGAAGTTGAGGAAATTCGGAGCTTTGCAAGGGACTTCAATTTTTGGCTTCAATTTGGAGTATTTTGATGGAAAATGGGCTAGAAAGTATTAAGGGACATGGGATAAGGTTGAAGGAAAAGGGGAGGAGCATTAAATTGAAAGGATAAATTCTTGACTTTGGCCCCAATCGGTGACTTCCCCTACACGTTTATCAGTCGCCTCTCCCTTCTTCGCTGTTTCCCTCTCTCTCGATCACGGCCCGCCCTTCTCTTTTTACTCGAGCGACTCATCCCCACATTTCCTATCTAGTTTTGCTTTCATTTCTCCCTCTGCCTCACGCCTCCACCGAAGCCTTCATTTCCCTACTCCACTCACACTCGCCCACTTCCACCCACCATTTCCACACTGCTTGCCACACGTCTCCTTGGTCAACCAAAGAAACCCTTTCCCAACTTGTTGATCGCGAAACCTTCAGCATCTTGAGCCCACACGTCTTCATTCGAGCAGCCCATTTCCCTCACCGAAGAAATCCCCACTGAGCGAAGTCTTCATCCAGCTGCTTCCTCGCCCGCTTCTTTGCCGCCTCACACACCTGCAGCAGTCCATGATTCCGCCGGTTTTTGTTCCCAGCAGCAAACCGAGGCAGCCGCGTTGCCTCATCTCACCGAATCACCATCTCTCTTCCCTTCGCACGCTCGGTCATTTCCCCCATCGAAGACTGCAGCTGCTCCACCATCCTTCGCATGTCTTCATCGAGCAAACCGCAACCCATCTTCACATTTCAGCTCAGCCCATCTGCACGTGGGCCCATTTTCAGCAGCAATCCCACGCCCATTTGAAGCCCAGCCTAGCAGAATCTGGCCCATCTTCAGTTGCAGCAACTAGCCCAGCTCAGTCCAGTCCAGCTTTGAAGCCCATGAAGATAGGCCCACTTGAAGTCCAGCCCAAATCCAGAACACATCTCAGTTTGGGCTGAGATTTGTTGGGCCCATTTTAGGCCTGGCCCGAGTGTTCGCCGACGCCATTGAAAATTCGGATTTCGGCCGCCGTCGCGCCATCGTCGCGGTGAACCGGTTTCCGCAATTAACTAGTGAGTTTATTTACTAAACTCTTCTTAGTAGGCTAATGACGTCTAAGGGGTGTTTAGATTTATTTAATTAGGAATTAGGTGGTTAGTTAGATTAATTTAGTGATTTAATTATGCAATTATGCATGTTAGGTGGTTAGATTAGATTAAGTGAGGCCTAGATAAACTGTGTTATTTATCTAGAAGGGTTCGGGAATTTTCTGGGTCCATATTGGTATTTAATTTAGTGATTTTGGCCTAGGTTGGCATTTTAGTATTTAAATTGATTTATTTAATTAATTTAAAAAATTATTTAATTATTAATTATTTTTCAGAAATTAGTCTGGATAGCCGGTGAATCGGAATTGCGTATTGATTACAATGGTGTGTTCAATTTCCGCAATTGGATGTTAATTTGTGCAAATTGAGTGTTGATTGGAAATTTGAGTATTCAATTCCAAAAATTATGAATTTCAATATTTATTCAGAAAATCTCAGGTGTCAGATTTTAACACTGGAAATGGTTTTATATATTATATAAAACAGTGGGATTTTAAATTGAAGGTTCTGAATTTTTGGGTTCAATCTGACCGTGGACCCACACATGACTAATTTATCGTGTATTTTTAATACGAAAAAAATATGCCAGGATCACCATTTTAATGGGGGCATTTGAGTGCAATGTACAGTGTCTTGGGCTGAAATTGATTGGTCGTGTGTTGGTTAAGAGAAACCGTCCTAGGCTGTTAAGCCGGACATTACCCATTTATTGGGACTCGGGTTGCAGTAGATTCTGGACCTACGCCCCTTCGGGGAAACCGTCTAATTGAGAGACGTCGCCATGCTCAAAGGAGGTGAAATGACGCCTGGTAATGCTAGAAGACCGCCAATTTTGGAGTTGGCCATACCCTTAAGGGGTGTAATTAATAGTTGGAACGCATGATTGTTGAGTTTGATGCATTCGATTATAAGACCAAAATTGTGTGGCATGGAACAGGTTCCTTGTGATTAATTGAATTGATGAGGTGTTTCGGTTGTTATGTGCATTGATTATATGCATTGTGATATGAACTGTGTTGACCTGTTCTAATTGTGTGGTTGTGTGAGTAGAGCGCCCTGAAGCATATTTCCTTCTAATCGGGGTTTAGTGGGTGGACTTGTTGAGACATTGTCTCACTGGTTATTGAATAACAATTTTCAGGTTATTAGAAGGTGGTCGTGGAAGACCAAGGTCTCGAAGTCTGAGGAGGAGAAGTATGGAGGATTAGTGGATATGTCCTATTAGTATGTCGTAGGACAGCCGCTTGTGAGAGTTGACCTTTTTGTCGGCTTTTGACTAAACTCGTTTTGTGCTTGAATCTCGTTATTTATAAAAGTGTGATTTTATGAATTGATATCCTGCTTTTCTATCCCGAGATGATTATTGTTAGGGGATTTATTTTCGCTTATGCATGTGCTTAAAAATCAATGGGTCGGCGACTCGTCTTGGAAAGTCGCAAAATTTTATCGACCAGAGAGGGATGGGCACGCGCTTGGGGTTCGGGCGTGACAATGTACGCACAAAAACAATAGACAACTTATTTTTAGAATTATGATAATTTTGAAGCAAGAAAATTACCATAAGACAAACTAATTAGGCTCCAAAGTAGCCTAGTCGTGGTTCAAGCTGTAGCCCGTGCTTTGGACTCTTTCGACCTCATTCCTCCCTAACTATGTTGTCAAATCGCATGAAATTAGTGGCTTTTTAACCATAACTAAACAATGGATCGAAACATACATGCGGTTCTGTTAGAGTCTCTCCAGAAAGGGATAATGACATAAATAAGTCTCTCCAGAAAGGGATAATGACATAAATAATTTTGAATTTTAGTTTAATGTGCAATGTTGTCTATGACCTTTAACACAATGTTTTATATCATTCTCGAATTTTTAATTTGTTCATTATGATCAATAAACTTTTATGTATATTCAATCTAGTCCTTGAATTATATAAAAATATTCAATATTGTCTCTGAACTTGAATTAATAGAAAGATAATATTAAATATTTTCACATAGTCTATGGACTAACTTGAACATCTATTAAAAATTTAGGGATCATATTGAACAAATTAAAAATCTATGGATCATATTAAATAAATTAAAAGTTTATAAACCGCATTTTATGTCAAGTCAAAGTTCATGTATTATTTGTCTCATTATCCCCTTTAGAAAAATCGCAGTACTTGACCAAAGAGTCTGCTTCTCTAAGAACCGACATAATAGCCATAATAACTAAACATCTGGTGATGTTGGAATCTTACCGAGCAAATTGCACGGTATTCCTTCACAACTATTGATCTGAACACCATTTTTATTTTTTATTTTTTATGATACCAAATGTGAAGTGAATAATTAAAGACACAAAGGACTTTTACATAATAAAATAATAAAATGGACAAGTATAAATCAAACTACGTTTGAGTTACCTTCCGATTTACTTCCCATGAATGGTTAGTAATCTAACATAGATAGATAGATAGACCAAAATATCACAGATAAGAGAACGGGGTCTGGTAATAGAAATACATTCGTACACATGAGTGATCGAGTTTTCATTATTTATTGCTAGCTAAGGAGAGCTAACACAAACACGCATGCACGGCCATACACACATATCAATATAGTCTCTTCCAAGAAGGCAATTCCTCCGCAATTGCTCTTATTTGTGTATATAACTGCGTGTGATCACGCGGCCTTGATCTGAACGCTCTTGATGATAAGCCCGTCCCTCCATCTTCCGAACAATTGCTCCATGGCAAATTCCATCTTGCCCACACTCTGCGCTGTCATGGTGAACTTCCCGACCTCCAGCTCCTCCCATGAATCGTGGGAACTGGGCAAATTCGCCTGCCCCTCTTGGTAGGTCCCGTCAGGGAGACTCAGTTTCAGGTTCACCGCCTGCCCCCGCATGCTGCTCGAGGATGTCGCCATCTTCAGCTGGAACGCGACTTTGTACCGAACGTTCGGCGAAAGATTCATCGTCCAAAATGACCCCCTGACTTCTAGCCACCTTGTCTTCACCACTTTTGCCATTTCGATGCCATCGCTGAAGTAGTTTTATTTGAGCGTTATTGATTGGGACAATTATTACGTCTATCGTCAGTATTAAAAATAATTACACATTTGCTGCTGGATGAGTAACATGTAGATAAATTTGGTTACATAACTATGAATGAATGTTTAGAAAGTGTTTTACATTGACAGGACACTTGATAAAAATCTTTACAATAACTATTCAGAGATCGATATATTAGACAAACTCTGTATGTCGACGGTAAGTGGAAATCAAAAGTACAGAGCATATAAAGAATTAAATATATAAACTTGACCGTTCCTTGTTAACTAATTAACGATTTTTTTTTTTTTTTAAAATACCACTCTTCCAGGTTATTGGAGTTTAGTAGGTACTTGGTAAGAAGGTAAGTTTGTAATTTTCCATGCACTATTTTTCTTTTGTATGTGTAATCAACACTTTGGAAATCAAGTTTTTCATATTAAGTATGTTTGGCAAGTGTCTCAGGACCCTTGTTAACAAAACCTGTTTATTAATGATCCATATTATCTAGACAAAAAATCTCAAGAAAAAAACATTTAACTTGGGTGCCACATTAATGAGGTGTATTTACCATGAAATTGTGAATTACTGGAACAAAAGAGCAAGTAATTCTATTTAAAATGATAAATAGGAATAATGGCTAGGTCAGTATCCATCACTCCACAATGACATATCTCAACCTCCTCTTCCTCCTTTATCATTAATTTTAATTTGGCCAACTTTACATAACTATAGATACTTATTTTTATAATTATTCGCCAAAGACAAAATAGCATCGCTACTCTCTCCGTACTTTTCCAAAACCACATAAAGCCCACCGCCTCTGAAAACCTATCATACTCTCTCCTTATTTTTTGTCAACTCAAAAAGAGGAAAAATAATTTTTTAATGAAAAGTAGAAAATATGAGAAAAGCTCAAGTAGTTTACAATTTGATAAAATTTCAACTTGGTTACGTTTGATCAATTAAGTAAAAGGGATAAAAGCGAGAACTAAACTACAGAATTATGACGAATAGATTGGAGTAAATAGTACAATTAAAAAAAAAAATAAGAAAAGATTAGAGAGATTAAAATAGGTTCAATTTGCTAACTTTGATAGCAAGTCAAATAGGTCATAGTATACAGTTCTTAGAATATAATGAATTTACTAACTTTGATAGCAATATTTGAAGATGAAACTAAAATTTTATTCATTAAAAAAATCTTGCGCTATGGCTCATCGCACCCTTATGAAGGCAAAAATGAAAATTTAGATACCAAGACCGAGGAACGGTCCTTCTTTACTAAGGATAATCTTATAGTTTTACCTAGGTGGGAATTAATCGAAGAGTTACGAAATTATCTCTACCTTGAAAGTACATATAGAAACCAATAGGGAGACTTCAATACCACAATTTATTTGGGTTTAAAATTGTCTAATCGTTCTATTTTTGGTTTGAATAAAGTAATGATTCAATTATTTGAGACTATAACGGAAGTATCACTCTAGTTATTCAAAATATTTTGATGGTAAATTCTTGATTTATTCATAATATTGATAATTTTTATGCAAATACAGAAGCCTAGAACTGTATGAAGCAAAGTACAAATACTGGTATAAAAGTCAAAGTCCGTATCTCAAATTCAGTTGGTGAAATCATGTCGAGGAGGTGAAAAAAATAACCCTAGCCATCTATCTATGTAGCACAAGAGGGTGAAACATCACTAACATTATACTGAAAGAATAATTCCAAGAATTATCAATTATAAGAGAGAAGATAAAGGTCAATATTAGGTATACTTTGCATTAATACCCTCAAACAAATTTCCGTCTCTTGCTACGGTTTCGCAATTTAGATTTCCGCAAAGAAATCCCCTTTATCTGATGTCATTCATTCTTCACTAAAATATGAAGAACCCTAATTTAACTCGTTGTGTAAGGTAAGGTGCACCATATGATAAAAGATACGTATATATATATTTTGTTTTAAGTATCCAAAAGTACCTGTCAGTGCTCCACTGCCAATATACAGGTCTATCGCTGTTGGTGATGTTGAGTCCCCTAGCATAGATTGCGAAGCAGTCGTGTCCATCCGTATTAACCCAATACCTCTGCCACGAACAGCGTTTTGAAGTATGAGCAAAGAAACATCAATCGGCGCGTGTGTAGGTCAAAATAAGAGGAGGAACTTTATTAGCAAAGTTGCTATCCGCCCAATCGAAATGACATTTTCGAGTGATCCTGCAAATTTATATATACACACGCATATATACGGGTTTGCACTTAACACTATCATTGAAACACAATTGTGTTTTCTATAGCATTGTTTGAAGTGAGTGAGAAAACACTAGTCGTGTAAAGAACTATCTAGTCCAACGGGTAAAATATAAGAAATTGTTTAAACATAAAGATAGAGAAGCTGAAACCAACAAGTTTGATTTAATCAACAACCATGTCTCAGGAACATTGTCTAAAAAGTTTTAAACTTATTTCACTTTTGTTAATTCAGTTCTAAAATTTTTAATAATGTCAATTGAGTCATAAACCTTATAATATTTTGCTAATTAATTCAATATGGCTGATTTTAATAAGAAATTACTAACGTGGATGTCGGTGTGCCACATATAACGATTGATGTTAATGTGGGTAATTTTTAATAATATTTTAATATTTTGAATTATTTCATTCTATTTTCTTTATTTTTCTTTTTCCTTCTTCACTTTTTTTCTTTTTATTTACTGAGAAGGGTTGGCAAGGGTTGTTGATCGAGACTTGGCAACCATGGCCGACCACTAGGTAAGGGCCTACGAAAACCTCGCTGACCATAAGTGAGGGCCGTGATGCCCTTCTCGGCCACTGGGTGGGGCTCGTGGCCCTCGCTCACAACTAGGTGAGGGTTGGAGCTCTCTTATAGTGGTGGTCCCTGCCGGCCAATGGGCAAGGGATGCAAGCCCCTACCAACCACAATGAGGGCTCGCAGCCCTCACTTAGTGGCCAATCGGGGTCCTTAGGCCTCAGTTGGTGGCCCTTAACAATAAAAGAAAAGAAGTAAAGAAGGAGAAAGAAAGAAAATAATAAAATAATAAAAAGTTCAAATAATAATTAAAAATTATCAACGTTAATGAGTGCCCATAATACCATATATGACAACTTGCATTTATGTTAGTGATTTCTGACCAACATTGCCCGAATTGACTCAATTTAGCAAAATGTAAAAATATTTAGAATTCAATTAGTACGATTAAAATGTTTATGATTGAATTAGTAAAGATACAATAGGTTTAGGAGTTTATACAATTTTTCCTACATCTCTTTGGTACCTCTTTGGCACGTGAATTACTCTCTTCCGTGAAGAAAAAGGAACGTGTACATATATATACACGTGCACACATTCAAATACAGAGAAGAATTTGCGTGTTTTTCTAATAGTGCTCTATGAACTTTTCGTAGAAATGGACATACACCTTCAATACTTAACTCTATAAAGATCCATTATCAGTAAGAGAGAGAGAGAGAGACAGAGAGATGGGGGGCCTTGCCTTCTTCTTGTCTTTGTAATCAACACCTCCCCTGAGAAGATTCTCAATCCTAGTCGAGTTTGTTAGGTACTCATTGGGATCGACGTCTTGGCCAGCTTCCATCAAGAAGCCGATTTGCCTGTACTTGCTCATCGCCCATGGCTGTGCCATTTTGTTCTTCAGTAATGTTTGATGCCAATCAATCCATTTGGAGAAAGGCTTATATATATACTGAAAAGCATGCACTCATCAGGGTTAGTTCGGTCTTTTCCCTGTTCAAGACAGGAATAATCTTTCTTTCTTTCTTCCTTTCCTTTCCTTTTCTCTTTCTCTCTCTCTCTCTCTCTCTCTTTTCTACTCATTTTTTCTTTTTTCTGAATTAAGGTTCCATGAAATTGATGATCTCTTGTGTATAAATACTTCATGTCTATACAAACCCCCCTGCCCCCTCCACGGGGTCTCTCTTTCCAAATGAGGATTCCTTAATAGCTTCATATTTGTCTAAATCCGAATCATATGAAAATCTCATAAATTAAGTGTGTCGGGTCACACAGGTTCAAAATACCAATCCAATAGACCTACATCTATGACAAGTACATTTATCTTGTCCAATTTGATCTTGTCTCCTTTGCTAGAGGAATATTGTGCCAAGAGCCACACACATGTTGTGCGTGATCCTTTTTTCTTTCGATTCAAAGCATATCTCCTTTGAAGTAAAGAATAAAGTTTCAGATTCTAAGCTAATGGTGGAAGAAGAGGGTTGCTCGAGGTAAGTACTAGATTCTCTATTGGGTCCATTCATTACAAGTCATTCTAACTTTCTTGTGATTGTCAATTTCTTGTGAGAAGAATAATTATGCAGAGAAGAATCCAAACTCCATGGTTAGACGGTGAAATGAGACAATGTCCATGTGAGATCAACGAGATCCACATACAAAAAAGATCGATTGATAATTGGAGTAAAAAGAATATGGCTTGAGGATCTGGACCCATGCTAAGGGATAATCATTGCAAAAGCCGAAATTGCTATGTGTGCAGAAGAAAAACATATAAATAAGCCTCATTGAAATTACATATTTATTTGGTCATTGGCGCTCTCAGCAAATTCATGCTGTATATGAAAGAGTTACTTTTGCTAAGATTGGTGTAGCTTATGAAGTCATGTTAAATGCAATTTGATCCTTCTAGTAAAAGACTCAATCATGCGATATGATGTTTGCATGGTGAAAATAAAAATGAGATTTGCCATGGTCGATGTACGATGCGATGTACGATGCGATATGTTATGCTTCGCCATCCAAATTACAGCTTGAGGAGATAGAAAGATTCCAATTCTTTCAGAAAAGAAAGCATGCACGTAACATTTCGATCTGATGCCATTTGTCTATGCAAATGGCCTGGAGCTAGCAATCAAGGCTAGTTCAATTCGTGAAAGTGATTTCAAATTTTTATTTTCATGGAAAATATGAAAAAAAAAAGAATCTTGTGCTTTCAAACTTCTGATTTTTGAAAATGTCGTGTCCCATTCGTAAAAATAAATGTTAAAATATTATGAAAATGTTATCTTTAGAAGAAACTTTTGACGTACGAAAAAACCGTGTTTTCAGTGCAGCCTTTATTCGATAATTGAATTGGTCTACTTCCCAAACTTCCAAACACACCTGAGAAACTGATTCCATTTAGGGTAACAAAAAGATGAACGAGCACACGTTTTCAGAAAATATTTTTCTTTTAGGATTGAGAAAAAGGGGAAAAAAGGGAATTATATGTTGCTTGTCTATAATAAGGTTCAGATTACCAACAGCCGAAAGAAGGAAGGAATTATTCCGAAAGCGTTCTCTCGCAATGACTTGCTACATACATGCAATGGAAAGGATGAGGATTATATTTTGCCAACCGAAAGATCAGATTCCTTGATAGACGAGTCACAACAACGCATAGAGCTTTCACAATGGAATAACTGATGCTTTTTAGGTTGCCGAGGTTGTCTATTCTTGGTGCATCTTCTTCTTCAAATTATACTATTTACTAGTTACTTAGCCCGCGCTTTATACAGGCACGCATTGTTTATATGCTTATTTTAGTATTCCATTAATATGAGATGTCGTGTAAGAGAATAAGATACATTTGTCTAATGGTGATATTTTATATTTCTATGGAAAAATATCATACTTTTGGAAGGCAGAAGATTGATATGGAGAAAATTGTCCAAAAAGTGTGAACTTATTGTATCTTTGACAATTCAATTTTAAATCTTTCACTTTTATTAATTGAGTTTTAAACTTTTTCGTATTTTATCAACTGAGCCCATTTGATCAATTTTGGCTGGAATTTGCTAAAGTAGATGATAGCTATTTGACATGGCATAGCTGACACTGACGGAAATAATTTTTAATAAAAATTTAGTACATTTCATATTTTTTTCCTTTTTTCCTTTTTCTTTCTTTTGCCAGTGGCTCGTCACCACACATGGCCAGGCCATCTACCCTGCTTGGCCACCAACAAAAGCAAAAAGAAAAAAAAAAAATTAGAAAAAAATTATTAAAAATTGCTTATGATAGTACCGACCATCTTGCGTAAGATGACTGGCGTTCACATTAACAATTTTCGGCCAAAATTGGCCAAGTGGACCCAATTGGTAAAATGTGACAATTGACAAAATTGAAAGATTTATAACTGAATTGATAGAAGTGCAATAAGTTTTTGAATAATTTTTTGGATTAATATGTGGTATTCCATTGATATAGCCCAGTTCGAGGGGCTTAATGGCCTCATCTCCAATAAGATAGCATGATCTTTGACTCCTTTTCACGAATCAGATAGGACCTTGAAGGTTTAGTTTCTAATTGAATATGGCTGCGGTCTTGATGACCCGAACATTTGGTGATTCGATGACTTGTCGCTGGGGTCTTGATGACAAAAACTTTCATTGGGGTGGTGATGACCTAAATCTGGCAGGTTTGTGCGTTTTTGAAGTTCTTTAATCAGTAGAACTTATTCATAACAAATTTACAAAATTTATAGTCTCCATCTGTTCTTCTAAAATTGAATTGAGAGCCCTCCTATTTATAGAGAATTTTAAGTAATATCCAATCCATCTTCAATTCGATATGTATAGAAGTCAATCAACAAATATATTACCTCAAGTTCAATTTTTCTGCTCCTGAAAACATACCCTAATTTGATTTGACAATCACAGTTGCAAAAAGAATTGCTGAACAATAAAATATTAATGTAGAATTTGGTAATTGGCTCATAATTCCGCTGTTCATAAGTAGATTTGAGAAACTACGTTCAAAATAAGCCACGCCATTGAAGAATATATAATATTAAACACTTTCGATAATATAAATATCCAGGTATAAAATTAAAAACTGCTGCAATAATGATATCCTTTCTCATTATCCAATTTCATATTTAACATATATAAAATATAAAAATTGGGAGAAAATAGAGAATGATTAATTTTTTTCTCTGATTTATCTTTTTGTCAAGCTCCAACCCAATAAGAGATAGAACCTTCATATAATTTCTAGAAATGTAAATCCTATAAGAGATATATAGTTTATTGAGTATTTCTAATCAAACTATTAATCTTCCTTCTTTGCCATTTTCTTGTTGGTACCTCTTTCTTCTCATTCTCGGTACTTATTTTTCTGCTTGACTATAGATTTTTTTAATCTTAATTTTTCTATTAGTCTTTTGATCCCATTTCCAATTATTCTTATGAAATGCTGTAAGAGTGTTTTTTCCCCCTTTTTCTCTTGAAAATTCAGTCCTAGGTGATGCACATTTTGTTTTCGTTCTTCATTCCCTTTATTGATCTGTGAGGTTAACACCCCTGAAAAGTTTCCAGTTTGCTAACCATCCACTCCTTCACTAAAACTATCGATCTTTCTCTGTGTCGCTCAAAGGAGTTGTTTTGGCCTTTCATGTAAAAGTTTTATTTTATTTAAATTTAAAACAAATGATGAGTTATTTGACTATCTGAATAACTTCTTCTTCTTCTTCTTCTTCTTTTTTTTTTTTTTTTTGGGCCCCTACCTTTCATATATTAGTTTTCCAAGATAGATTTCAAAAGATTAAAAAAAAAAAAAAAAAAAAGAAGGTGGAGGACAGTTGTTACTGGAGCATTCATTTTTGAAAGAAACTCTTCCCAGTTTTGAGCCGCACACAAGTTGTCCGGTGAGCCTTTTTCTTGAAACAAAAAATATTCAAAGTGTCTCTCCTTCGCGAAGTAAAGCGTAAAGTTTAATATTCCAAAGCTAATGGAGAAAGAAGAGGGTCTCTCTAGATAAAGTGCTAGACTTTCTATTGGGCCTTTACTATAAGTTATTCTAAATCATCCATCATCGTCAATTCCTTGTGAAAAGAATAATTACACGTAGAAGAATCCAAACTTTATCGTTGGACGGTGAAAACGAGATAATGTGCGAAATGATCGATTGATAATTGGAGCAAGAGAAAAATGGCCAGAGATTTTCAACCCATGTTAAGGGATATTCGATGCAAAAGCTGAAATTGCTATGTATGGAGAAGAAAAAATGCGCACACAAAACTCGTTGAACAATATTCAATTGGGTCATCCGCGCTGTTGGCAATTCGCACTCTATATGAAAGAGCTACTTTTGCTTGGGCTAATGTAGTTTATGAAGTCTCATTTGTTGAGGCCTAAATTTTGCTGACAAAAAAAGAACACAGAAAATGATGAGAAAAAAAAAATGAATGATAAAGCTCCAATTAAGCCCAATGCTTTCTAATCCATTTAGCTAGAAAGGCTGAACTGGAGGCTGATGACGGGATATGTTTTGCGTCATTGGAGATTTTCCTTCGTTCGCAAGCGATCCCGGTCACCGTCGAACACCAGTACGACGCCGTCCTCCTCCATTATGTTGCTGCCTCGAGTCTCCCCTATTCTGCTCTGTTCTTCGGCCGAGAAACTCGAAGAGCCCCTCATTCCCAGCTGAAATCTCGTCGCCGGCTCGAATCTTCACAGGCGAAGCATCCTGAAATTTTCTCTGGTCGCTTCGACTGGAAATTGCTACCAGGGAGCTGCTCCTCCTCGTTATGCTCCTCCGCCACTGTGTTGGCGTACTTCGTTCGGCCCTGTTCTGTGGCTGAGAAGCATGAGGTGGTTAGTCCCTGATCATATTTCCACCTGCCGATTTCACTCGACATAGATTAACGAAGTCGCCGTTGTTGCTTATATCACTAATCACAGCTCTGTCTCCGCTTGTTAACCAGGTGAGGTAACCTCAGCCCCTTTGTTCTTTCCAGTTCTGAGTCCGAGATCCATGAATAGGCGCATTAGAAAATCTCTTAGAATCATGGCCAACTTCTGAAGATTTAACCTGTTAATTGTTGTCGATGTATCGATTTTGGATGTGAAAATCACATTACATCCGTGTCTATGCTTGGTACTCTCATAACGCACACGGTTTGCTCGACAAAATGCTTCAGAGATATTAAACATTCTGATGTGATTTGTGCGAGAAAGATTGATTGGTTAGATATTAAAACTGACTCGATGCACAGTGAGGTTGCGGAGAGCTTTACTGAGCCTTGTGTCCTTCCTTTTTTTGTTTCACGTACTGTATCTTCGACAATGGCCTTCTGACGGTGATCATCGGCGAGGAAAATGAGCGAGGTTTGCTGATATGCGCAGTATCGAATCTCCGGTAATGTACTCAGTTGCCTGGAATTCCCTTGGTAGTTCTTTGCATTCTGTGTACGTTCTGCAATATGGACTCTGTCGTCGGAAGGCCGACGGATGGAGACGGTGGTTCGACTTTCAATCGAGAAGGGCTTGATTAACAAGCCCATTTTCAGCTTATTTTTGTATGGCCCGAATCCGACTATTTGCCCCATGTACAGACCGGGCCCAAGGGCCCAGCCTGTGTCCCATTCTATCAGAATAAAAAATAAACAAAATTTAAAATAAATAAAATATTTCGAAAATGAAAAATTTTAATAATGATTAGAAAATGTCGTTAGATTTTAGCGTTAGAATTAGTTTAGTTTCATTTAGTTAGCATACATATGGTGTGGGGAATCTGGGGATTCTATTTTTGATAAGTTTAGGATTAGGCAGTTTAATCCTTTAGAAGACAAATTTGATTTAATTGATCGTGATTCTTTAATAATAAAGCCATGTTACACTCCTTATCTGACTAGTATCGGTTTACTTTACTGTACTTGTCTTTTTACTCTCTTTTTTTTTTTTTTTTTTTTTTTTTATTTTTTATTTTTATTTTTTTATGACTATCTTTAATGAATTGATTCGATTCCTTTATATTACTTTTATGAGTCGTGATTTGTTTGTTTTAGTTAAATAGTTAGGTTCGATTTTAGGACCATAATAATATTGAATTTTAAAAAAAAAAAAATTGCATGGACGCTTACTGGATGAGAACCTTAGGATTCATAATTTAATAATAATAAAAAAGACTATATAGACACATTAGTTGACATAAATCAAGTGGAGGTATCAAAAGGGGACTATTTAGATTATTAGTATAATCAAGTTCTTAGTCATAAATCTTTGGTTGCGTAGGAAGTGAAGTGCTCTTCCATATCTCATTTGGTTGGTTTTTAGTCAATCTCAATAGGTTAATAGCGACTCCCTCATATAGATTTTCAACAGGTTAATTGAATCAAACAAATTTTTCAACGTCGCGAGAGGTATGTGTTTGACAAAATTCACGCCAATTGAAGACTGTTAGTGCTCAACTTGACATTACTTCTAATCCTATCATCTCCTAGGCCATTGGGAGGGTCACGGTATTGTTTAATGTAATTTGATCTGTCTAGTAGAGAACTCAATCATGCGGTATGATGTTTGCATGGTGAAAATGAAAATGAGATTTTCCATTGTCAATGTACAACCCAAGATAATATGCTTCTCATCCAAATTACAGCTTTGCCATCCAAATTACAGCTTGACGAAAAAGAAAGATTCCGATTCTTTCGGAAAAGAAAGCACGTAACGAAAGTTCCGATTTGATGCCATTTGACCGTGCAAATGTTGGGAAGGTAGCAATCAAGGCCGGTTAAATTTGTGAAAATGTTTTCCAATTTTTATTTTCATTGAAAAAAGAGAAAAAAAATTCTCGCGCCTTTGGATTATTTTGTTTTCTTGTAAATGTCGTGCTTGATTCGTAGAAATAAATGTTCTCAATATATGTGAAAATATAGTGAAACTGTTGATTTTAGAAGCAACTTTTAATATTCCAAAAGCGTTGTTTTCACTTTTCGGGGCGGTCTTTATTCGATCCTGAATTGGTCTTCTTTACCAAACAGCCAAACAAACCTAAGGAACTGATTCCATTAGTGGAACAAAAAAAGTCAACTAATATGCGTTTTAAGAAATGATTTTTCTTTTTTTTTGGACTCAGAAAATGGAAAAGAAATTGGAAATATAAGTTGCTTGTTTCTAATAGGGTTCAGATTATCAATAGCCAAAAGAATAAAGGAATTATTCCGAAAGAGTTATCTCACGATGACTTTCTACATACGTGTAAAGGAAAGGATGAGAATTATATTCTGCCAAGCGAAAGGCCAGATTCTTTTATAGTGGAGTTACATCATAGTTCGTATAGAGCTCTCACAATGGAATACCAAACGCTTTTTAGGTTGCCGGAAAAGGCAAAGCGAGAACAAAAGACATTGTCTACTCTATGTGCATCTTCTCCCTTGAGGTATACTACATACTAGTTACTTAGCCGTGCAGATATGCATAATTTCGAATTGTTAGTATTCCATAAAAATGAGACATTATAGAACAGAAATTAGATGAGATTCATGTAATGGCAATATTTATATTTTTATAGAAAAATGTCATACTTTTTGAAGGCGCAAGATTAAAATGTGGTATTTCATTAATATGAGCACGATTTAAGGGTCTTAATGATTTCATCTTTAATGGAAGATGGTCGAGGTCTTGATAACCTGAATATCTAGTGATGTAGGTCTTGATGACAAAGATTTTGATTGAGGTCATGATGACCTAAATCGGACAGGTTTTTACGTTTTCGAAGTTCTTTATATCTCACGAACATCTTAATAGTAAATTTACAAAATTTAAGGTTTCCATCTATTCTTCCCAAAATGAATCGAGAGGCTTCTATTTATAGAAGTTTGATCTTTATTTAATTCAAATAAATATCCAATCTATCTTGAATTTGATTGGATAAATGTCAATCAACTAGTATTTTAACTCAAGTTTAACTTTTCTACTCATGAATACATATCCTAATTTGATTGGACAATTATACTTACATTTTTTTTTTTTTTTGGTTGAAGATTAATATATTATGCAGAATTATGTAATTGGGTCATATTTTCACTGTTTAGAAATTCATTTAAGGAACAACGCTCAAGAAAAGCCATGTTAGTGAAGAGTCTATGTAATATAAAATGCTTTCTATATGATATGTATATTTTTTTTTCCAAGTTTAAAATTAATAACATATACTTTCTCTTTATCCAGCATTTATATTCAATATATGAAATGTCGTAAGAGTTTTCTTTTTTCCCTCTTTTCTCTTGAAAATATAGTCTTTACTAAAGCATATTTTGCTTTTAATATTCATCCTGTATCTTACTCTATGAAATGAAAACACCTGAAAGAGGATGCGTTTGTCTCTTAATTAAATGCAAATGGAGTTTGACAAATTTTTGGGACAACTATGGGGAAATGCAGTTGTATTTCTGAAGACCTCTAAAGGCCTTTAGCCCAAGAGAGGTTCAGAGAAGCTTTGGAATGCTGCATTTCTAGAATGCATTGATGGTACGTTTGGAAAAAGCCTTTAAGGAAATGCAAAGGCCTTTAGTCTAAAGGGTTTGGATGAAATGCAAAAATTATTTAGTAAATTATAATTGAAAAGTGCATTGAGAAGCAACTTTGGAGAAATGCTGTTTGGTAAACACATATTTGTAATGTCCTTTAGCGTGGCAATTTAAGCTTTTTAATTTTTTAAATTGAAAATAAAAACAATGACTTTTTATATTTTCGCATTAAGGTGTAATGTAAAAGAGATATATTAACAAATTCATAAGTTAAAAAATACATCAAAGTGGACTTTTTCTCATTTAAAAAAAAAGTAATTAGAAAGGAGAGGTGGGTGGGTTCAGAGTGGGAAACAACAATAAATGACCAGAACATAGCTCAAGTAAAACAATCATAAACATCCAATTTTCTGTTTGAACCTGTCATTTGTCGAAAAACTTCGACTTAACGTCATTAAATATGAGAGGTTCCATTCACAAAATCTCAGATGATGAAGTACTGCTGTTGCTTTTTGAAAAAAATTTGCACATTCACTTAGGCTTTACTGAGCTAATGCAGGACAACAAGTCCCACAGTATTTTATGACTTTAGTTTAAAAAGCTAGAAGTAATTGAGTGACATCCTGATCAGAAACTTGGCATTATAACTATCCATTATAAACTAAGCTAATGAATATATCAAGTCTACAAACAGCAGACACGGGATAAACCATTAGAAACCTTATGATCTTATTCAAGGAATAATTTTGTTATGTCAATAAAGTGCCGCACAATAAATGATTTTACTGATCACTTATCGAATAAAAATTAAAATGTCAAGAAAAAATATATCTTTGTTATTCCACAGGGGCACACAAGTATTACCAGGAGTTCACAAAGACCGCGTTTGGCTCTTCTCTCTGACCCCTCTCTGCTGGTTCCCTCTAAAATATCTGCAAAATCAAACAAACCCTTTAATAATTTCACTTTCTTTTTCCTTTTCTTTTGTGAGAGTCACGCAGGGAATGATAGACCTTGGCTGTACTTGTGCCCTTGCTAACTCATGCCTACTAATTACCAAACAGCAAGCACAAAGATTCATATGGGGGGGGGGGAGAGAGAGAGAGAGAGAGAGAGAGAGAGAGAGAGATGGTCCCTTCACTTCAATCTAATACAAAGATGATCACCAGTGCTGGTTGATGATAATCACGAGAGAAAAAACTACACGATCACCAAGTAATCCAACGTTGGTGGTGCTAATGTTCACAAATCTGACTTCAATCCACGCAATAAAATAAGGACAGGGGCTCCAATTTGTCAATAAGCCTAGTAATCATCGGCCAAACGTGGTTGGTTTTCCTGGAGTATCCGTAGGCAATGACGCTGCGAGCATAGAGGAAGCGGGGCGGAACCGTTGAAATCAACGATTAAAATTAAAAGAAACCAGCAAATGCTGAACAAAAAGAGACGCTACAAAGAGAGGCGATCGGAGAGGTGAGCTTCGGTGGGTGACCGGAGAGGCGAGCTTCGGCAGGCGATCGGAGAGACGAGCTTTGGCGACCGAAGAGGTGAGCTTTGAAGTGGTAAGAGTGAGATCCCGAGAAGAGTCGAGAAGAGCAGAGGGGAAGGGAAGGGAAGCGGCTCTGTCGTGTTTGCTTGGAAAAGAAGAATAGAGGATTAGGGTTCTATTTGAAAAATGGTCAAATTTAGAATTTTAATAAAATTTTGAGGTCAATAAAGGAATAATGATTTTTTTAAGGGTTCGTTCGTTTCGTGGAAAATTGATCATTTTCGGAAAATATTTTCCCACAAGTTATTTTCTAGGAAAATGACAATATTTTCTAGTGTTCGGTTAAAATCTGAAAATGTTTCGGAAAATATTTTCCGATGTTCGGTAAGGAAAATATTCTCCGCTCATCAGATTGGCGAGTGCGAGCGTCAAGCTCGAGGCTCGCTAGATTGATGAGCACGAGTTTGAGATCAATGAGCTTGAGGTTCACCCGGTCTAATGATTAGCCAAAAAAGAAGAATACGGGAAACAAAGAAAAGAAAAAGAAAAAAAAAAAAAAAAAAAAAAAAAAAAAAAAAAAAAGAGAAGAAAAAGAAATTAAAAATAATTCGAATTAAAAAGAAAAAAGAAAATTAAAAAATAATTCGAATAAAAAAAGAAAAGAAGAAGAAGAAAGGGAGGAGGAAGTGAGGATTTATAGAGATGTGAGATAAGAGAGGTCAAGTGAGGAAAATATTTTCCACTTTTCAAAAGTGGAAAACATTTTCCCCACTTTAGAAGACTTTTTTCTTTTGATGGAAAACATTTTCCCCAAGGAATTCATTTTTCGGGAAACGAACGCTGGAAAATCCGGAAAATGTTTTCCCAGAAATTATTTTCCGCGAAACGAATGGAGCCTAAGTGTCTGTGGGCTAGGTAGCACCGACACACGACATGCGACACGCGACACGACACGACACGACACGCGACACGTCATTTCTCAAAAAGTAGAGAATTTTGACACGTTCCGACACGTTAAATATTAAATAAATATTTTTATATATACATGATTAATTATTTTATTTAAATTAATTTATTCAAATTCATAAATAAATAAACAATAAAAAAGAGCCTATAATAAATCTATACTAATAACATTCATAAAATTATTCATAAAAATTGAAAAGACATTTTTTTTACTTTAATAAAAGTTATCGATGAAATAAATAACTAATGAAAGATTAGAGTCAAAATAAATTTATATTTTTCTATGATGATCAAAATTTATCATTATTTAATATCTAATGCTTTTATTTTTTGAAATAACCTTTTAATCTGTCTATTTATTTATTTTTTAGCCTTAATAAAGTTATTTAATGTTTAATATTTCTTTTTAGGGTTTAAATGGGTCCCACCCATTTATTTCAGCACACGTTTTCTTCCTCCACCCCCACCCACCCCTGCGCCTATCACTTCCCCTGCACCTGCGCCTATCACTTCCCCTGCACAAGGCTTGCAGGCTTTCTTTCCCCATAAGCCGTCGACGCCTCATCTATCTCCTTTCTCTTCTCCCTAAAAACAGCCAAAGGGCAAAAACCTAACAATCACCTTATTTTCCCTCTCCTTTGCTTAGTCTCTACCTCTCTCGCCGCTGCCTCGCCTCCGTTCTTCCCTTTGCCGTCGAAGCCTCGCGTCCAGCCCTCCATCGCGGTGTTGCGGTTTTTCATCTCGGCCTTGCAGTTGGCGGTGCAGCTGACCAAGACGATCAAGAAGGCTTCTCGGCGCAGTCGGCGGTCGCAGCCTTCTCCGGCGTTGCAGTCGGTGGTCGCAGCCCTCCCTCGCCGTCGCTCGCAGCGTCGCATCGACTCCCTCACCCCTTGCCTCCACCCTCCATCACCTTCTTCCTTCGCACCTGCAGATCCGCCATCCGGACACGCTCCGACGCGCATGTCGGAAAGAGTTTACCACGTGTCGGAAACTCCGACACGCGTTGACCGCGTGTCCGAGCGTGTCCGAGCGTGTCGGACAAGTGTCAGGGTGTCCAACATGACACGGAGGCCTTTTGAACGTGTCCGTGCTACCTAGTCTGTGGATTTGCCGAGAATGCTGGAAAGCCAAGATAGCCCCTAGTTGCCTTGGGCTTTTAGCATTCAAAAGGCTAGTATTTGTATAATGGGCCTTCAAAAAAATTTGCCAAATACCACAAACTTGCCCCAAGGGGCTTTGAACGCCCAAAGATCTTTGGAAATGTCAGTCCTTAAATGCAGCCCGAAAATACCTTGCCTTCATTAGGAAAGTATCTTGCCTTCGGGATGATTTTCAATCAATCAAGATATCTCACATAATTAAATAATTCGCGAAGATAATCTTTAAGATTGATAGTCACTAAAAATCTTCTAAGTTAGGAATTCATACCTTATCACAAGTTGTCAAGGAGTGAGGTAAAATATCTCAAAACAATAAGGGTAAGTGCTCGGCTTATATCAATAGCTCCTAATTATATCTTTTCCAGTATTTTGGTGATATTAGACTTCTTCTTATATCAAGCTTTTGCAAGCTTCTTGTTATATTAAGCTTCCTAGTTATATCGAACTGATTCTATTAATATCATAGTGATTTAGATCTTATAAGCTATTCACCTTAGTATTTCAAAGTTTTTACGAGCTTCCTATTCTTTTGGACTTGTTCAAATATGTTCTTCCATTTATTTAAAATCTTTTCACTCATCATATCAAAGGTCATTTTTAAGTGGATATTACCTAAAACACAAACAACTTGGTACATATATCAAGGTCTCAATAAATCATGGACTGTTTTATCAATTTCAAAATATATAGGAAGTTTCTTAATGAAAAGCACTAATATCATGCCGGTGAATAGAATACTCACGGCAGGGAGAGGAAAGACCCATGGAATGAGGATCGCCGTTGCCTTAGTGCAGAGCCAACACGAGTCCTAGTTCAATCTTAATTACTCAGAATACCACGTGAACATGTTTATCCTTGAGTATCGACAGGCTAGTGTCGCGGTCCTGGAAGCTAAGCACGAGATCTGCAAAAGAGTGGTTGAAAATGTTGATCTAGTCTTTGGCCACAGCCAACTCGGCCTGGTTGCGTTCTCTTATATCTTTAGGTGAGAGCGCATCATCCGGAGACAAAAGATCTCCGTCCGCCTTCGAATTGTGTTCCGCGTCCACTTCGAGTACCTAAATCACCTCGTACAGCATGAGCTCATAGTCGTCGGCCTCCTTCAACTTATATTGCTCTAGGATCTTCGAGTAATGGAGAGGAGCGTCGGGGATTGGGTCCCTGAAAGGCTCGCTACTCGTGGCCTGGAGGGCGTAAACTCCCCGCCGTACTTTATGAGGCTGGAGAAAATGATGAGGGGAAAGCACCGAGAGTTCAGAGCCTGTCAACACCTGGAAGAAGATGAACAACATGCCCATCGTTTTTGGACGACGAGTCTGAGAAAATGCCTCAACCAGAGCTCGTTGTCCTTGAGTGCGTAGGCCGTGATGGTGTTTGGAACCCTAGGTGCAACAAACGCACTCATCAGGGTGTTCGGGTCCAACACCTCAGCAGCAGGTTTGTTTATAAAAACAAACTGAGTGCATTTTTCTTGTCCCACATAGAAAAAGTGAGAGGAAATGTACCAATTAATAAGTGTGAGATTTCCTTCGTGTACTTAAAAGAATGATTGGGTGGGGGTTAGACCCCACCAAACCTGCGTGCGGGTGCGCACTTAGCACAGCTTGCGTGTCCGCGGTTTAATTAGCACTAATCCCTTTGTTATTTATTTATTTTTGTTATGTTATTAATTTTAATTAATTCAAAGGTTATTTTGTTATGTTATTAATTTTAATTAATTCAAAGGTTGCTTTTGTTTTGAGAATTTTTGGAAAATATTAAAAATAAAAAAAAAAATTCGAAATTTTACTTAAAAAAAAATTATGCCAACTTTTCTTTGTGTCTTTTCAAGATAACCTTTGGAAAGATGCTCGTTCAGTTTGCAACTTTTCCCGAAAGGTTGCAATTGGTCATTCTTTCAACTTCTTATGAATAGATGCCTTTGTTCAACTAGGCAATTTTCGAAAGGACATGTTTGTTCATTTTTTTGGCAATTTTTCACGAAGAGTTGAATGTGTTTTAAGACTGTTATATATATATATATATACTTGTTAATTTTCGGAAGAACCAAAGCGATCATTTTTGAGCATTCTTTCTAAAAAAATTGCAGTTACTTTTTCGATTGTTTCCATGAGAGACCCTAGAGAAATACTAGAATTGTTATAGTATTCTCATTTTGAGACTTTGTTGTATCTTAGAGAATATTTGTTGGTGACCATTAGCAATGTTGTAGGGGCAAATAAATTATTAAAAAAAGTAATATCACGCCTCAAATTCTGACTTAAGTATTCTAAAGATCTGTTTTCATTGTTCTACCCAATTGAAGCCATATTTTACCAACATGAGGTCCCACCGCATTTGCTTGAGCTAGGCTGCATTCTTGCCGAGTGCATAGGTCGTGACCCTGTCCACAGCTAAAGTAGCACGACTAGACCGATGCCTTCAGCCACATATCTGGCCAGTACATCCGGCGACGCGCGAGGCAATGAGGAGAACTTGAATGGGGAGGCTACAGAGGACCAGGGTTCGCAGTTCCCATTCCTCCCGCAGTTCCCATTCCTCCCATTACAATATTATCCTCCGTTTATCAGTTTTTACCAGTAAAAAAGAAAAAACTGAAAATAGTATGCTTTATTAGACAGATACAATTTTATCCGAGGCCAAAAATTGATGACAAATCTGAAATTCATCACGTACCAACTTGCATCAAAATGAAATGGTGACTAAAGTCACTTTCTGAGGTTGCAGTACCGTCTCCACTCCTCCAGAGAATTTCGTTTGAGGTCGTGAGAGAGTTCGGAAGGAAGAGAGGCGGAAGAAGCATTCAAAACGCAGATTGACATTCAGGGTGCGCAACGTATTATTTTTTGAGACGATGTAGCAGCTTCTATCATGTCTAAGAAAGAAAGAATACCACAATTTGCATATGATGTATTTTTTTTTTTTGTTTTCGGTCGAAGCATATAGTGTATCTACAAGCTTACAAACTTACAACTGATATGGATTAGACTAATTGAACCGGAATTATTTATCTTATATCGATAAACTACATAAAACCGCCTTTGTACATTTCGTTGAATTAGGCAACATAGCCAAAATCCAGTTTATGACATGAAGACTCATTTGGAGCTGACGAGCCTGTTGAAATTTTCTTGAACTCGAAGACACAACTCGAGACACGTTTGCTAAGCGATTGTGGCATTGTAAAATGGAAAAATTGTCCAAAAAGTCCTAAACCTATTGCAATTTTGCCAATTGAGTCCTAAACATTTCAATCTTGCCGATTGAGTCCTAAACCTTTTGTCGGTTGCCAATTGAGTCCATTTGGCCAATTTTGGCCAGAAAATGCTGATGTGGACGCCGGCGGTGCCACGTAGGACTACTGGTACTGACGTGGACAATTTTTAATAATATCTTAATATTTTTAAAATATTTTTATTTTTTGATTTTTAAATATTTTCTTTCTTTTCCTTTTTTTTTTTTTTTTTTTTTTTTTGGTTTTTTTTTTCCTTGGCCTTTTTGGTGGTCGGCCATAGCCCGTCGGCTAGCCTCGCTTGCCACAGGCGAGGCCTGGCCGGAGATGGCGACGCCGGGCGAGGGGCTAGGGGCGAGGCCGAGGCTCACCCGGGTGAGGGCTCCCCTCACTAGATCCGGCGAGGCCGGCCCTCGCCGAGGCCGGGCGGCCTTGCCCGACGTCACCGTTGCTTGGACAGTTCTTGCCCGACGTCGCCGTCGCCTGGTCGGGCCTCGCCCGTGGCGGCGAGGCCAGCCTTGGCCCTAGCGAGGGCCAACCTCACTAGATCCGGCAAGTGGAGCCCTCGTCGAGGCTCGCCCTTGCCCGGGCGAGCGACAGCCTCGCCTAGACCAAATTTGGCAAGGCCGGCCCTCGCCCGGCTGGCCGGGCATCGGCTTGTGGCCGGTGGCTGCCGTCGCCCACCCGGCCAAGGGCGAGGCCGAGGCTCGCTTGGGTGAGGGCGACCCTTGGCAATGGCTCCCCTCACCGGATCCGGCGAGGCCGGGCGGCCTCGCCCGGCGTTGTCGTCGCCCGACCGGGCCTCACCCGTGGTGGGCGAGGTCAGCCAGCGGGCTGTGGCCGGCCGTCGCCTGTGGCCAGTGGCCGGCCACCAGAAAAGGCCAAGGAAAAAAAAAAAAAAAGGAAAAAAAACAGAAAATAAAAAAATAAAAAATATTGTTAAAAATATTAAAATATTATTAAAAATTATCCACGTCAGTCTCGACCATCCTACGTGGCACCGCCGACATCCACGTCAGCATTTTCCGGCCAAAATTGGCCGGATGGACTCAATTTGCAAACTAATAAAAGGTTTAGGGCTCAATCAATAAGATTGAAAGGTTTATGACTCAATGACAAAACTGCAATAGGTTTAGGACTTTTGGACAATTTTTCCATTATAAAATTAATGCAGAAATTGACGGCATCTTGAAATTAAATCAATACTAAATCATCGAAGAAATAAATAATGAATAATAAAGGACATCAAAGATTTATATGATTTAGTCAGAATATCAGTACCTCTATCTACTTGGAAAGCTAGTAGCAAATATTTTACTATAATCAGAGGATCATAATTATAATCACCTACACACTCGAGTGTTTTCTATACCTAGATCACACTAAAATTCAAAGCATTTATAAATAAACACTCACTAGATGTAAAACTCATAGCATAAATCACCAGGCGATTGAGCCATGGCAAGAGCTGCTAGCGGATGAAACCAAGAACGTGCGGTTCGTTCGTTTTCTTTTCCCTTCGGCCGGCTGCTCTTCACTGTGCGGCTTGTCGTCGCTCCTGCGCACACCACACGAAGTAATAGTCCTTTTATTTCCTTTTGGTGCAGGCTAGTAGAAGTCAAAGATAAACTCCATTGTTGACCAACTAATCACAAGGCAAAGAAGGAGACGTCCACTGTACGGCCCTAAATTGAATTTTCCGTGGGCAAAAGGAAATCTTGGATATTATAAACAAACCTTCACGCGCATATGTTAGGTCTTCAAGAAAAGAATTCTAATTTAAATGGAAGGAAATTTATCACGTAGACTCAAACTCAAGATATAATTTAATAATTCTTCACCTTGCCTCGTTGCCTCGTTTGTAACCAAGTCATACTGCTCGGGTCCACAATAGGTATGGATCCCACATATGAGCGCAACAATCAACCCATACACCATATAATTTCTCTGGTTAGCTATTCAATTTTTCTTCCTGCCGTGTCGTTCCCTTCTGGTGACTCCATCTCATTCCCGGTGCTTATTTCTCTGCTTGACAATAGATTTTTTGTTCCTTAAAATTTGACTATCCTTTTTCTCGTATCAATTTCCTATAATCCTCATGAAATGTTGTGAGAGTTTTTTTCTTCCCTTCTCTTGAAATTTTAGCCTTAGGTAACCATCCAGTTTCTTCCAAATTTTTGGGACTTGAGTTCATGATGAGCTGAGGCTTCTTCCCCCACCCCCCAAAGCCGGATTTCGGAGGTCTATCACTTTAAAGGTTTGTACATTACTCTCAAGCATTTCTGATAATATGGCCATACTTTGATTAAATGAAACTAGCAATCACACGTCAATTTATGTTAACGGGTCTAGCTTCCACTTTAGATGCAGTTCCAAACAAATAAAACAAGTTGAAGAAAAGACTCGATTGATGATTATTAATCATTATTGAGTTGAAATAATTAATTATTTAATTAAACATTGGTTTACGCAAAGTGTAACTTTTAGAAATATGGAATGATGGATGTGATGAGTGCTCATAACTTTAAACTACCCGATTCACGGGGAAATATCAAAGGCTATGTCAATCTTTAAATGGTAGTAAACCAAGTGACTTCGAAAAATAAAGTTGTAATGCACTGATTTACTTTTATTATAGATTCCTTTTGATCTATTACATCACAGCGACGTGAGGAAAATATGATTCCCACAGAGTTCTCCCTAAAATATGAATATGTTTTTGTAATTTCATAGACTAATTAGTGAAAAGGACAATGTTTCAGAGGAATTGGCACGGAGAAGAAGTGATTGGCTTCTCCATTTGCAGCCAAATCATTCAGCTTTGTATAATTGTGACAGTGAGAAGCGCATTGGTCGTTGACCTTCTGAATGCCGAAAATTCGATTTATTCATGTTGTGATCAGAAGACACCTGTCCTGTAATGCCTCTTCTTTGATTGTTGCGATTGTATTAAGTTTTGCAAATATTCGGCTGAAGAGTATCACATCTAAAGGAGTTTTCAACAGTGGATGCATCCAGCTATTGTGTTTTGCTGATGTTGTACTTAATTAGTACGTCCATGATAAGGTGTGATGATAACGCACCATTTCGTCTTAATACGCTATGATGGAAAAACATATTTTGAAAGGGCATGAGGGACTCATATAAAATTTCTCTGAAGATAACTGTTGAGATAGTTGGCAAAACATACGCTCAGAAATTCTTCTTCATTTCTTGTCCCATTTCCATCAAAAGAAGAAGAAGACGTTCCATTTCTCCTTTACAAGAACAATTAGTATTTATGCTGTGAAAATCGCATATTTTCCTTGTGACTACATTCAGACCAACGTGAAGTATTTTTGTTCGTCATTCATCTGTAATTCAACGATCATTCCGGGAAATTGTTGACTGTGCATTGGAAACAAGTAAATCGTCTTCCACTGACTTTCTTCCAACATTAGTATCGGAGCCCGGTTGTGATTTCTGCCCTGTTTTCATCGAATTTTCTCGTTTACCACTTGATATCGAGATCAAAAGATTGAATTCTATATTGTCTAGATGTTTATTGCTTGGAAATGCAATCTGAATTGTTGAAAACGAACCGGCGAAGAATGGGTTCTGGGCTGCGTACACCGTACGGTTTTGGCCATTTTTGGAATATTTTTTCGGCCAAAACAAATTTTTAAATATATAGGGTGAAAGTACTCGTCATGATGAGTTTGACAATGGGTCGAGTGCCTCCGGAGGACGCCGGATGTGCCTACACGTGCGGCCATAAGCCGATGCGCGTGGGCGCCACGGGCTTGACACGCTGGGCACGCCAGCGTGTGAGTGTCATGCATGCGTCAGTGAACCGACGCATGCTGATGTCATCAGTGACATCATCGAACGGTTGGTAACTGCTAGATGACTTCATCGATGACATCACCGTCAGCGGTAGTTGGTTGGTTGGTCGCCGGTTGGTGACCCGACCTGAGGCTTGACTTGTGTCCGACCTGGACCCGACCCAATCGTTGATCAGTCAAACTGGTCGGACCGGTCAACCTGTCCTGGCAATTAAACCGGTCCGGCGTTCAAATTGGTCGGACTGGCCAGGATCCTTTGAGGATCACTGGTGCGTGAGCCACACGCGCTGCGCACTTAGGCAGTGCGTGTGGGCGCATGAGATGTCGAATTGGAGCATGGTTGGCGGTGTTTGGTTTGTATGGATGTTCTCTATTCCATGGTATAATTATTTTATATTTTTAAGTTTTATAAATGTATAAAATTGTGTATGGAACCCTAAGTATGCGTATTTTTAGGGTATAAATGCATAGTCTATTCATTTTTAACTTGTATTTTCTTATGTTTTAGGAAATACAGTAGCTAGCCTATATGAAAATGATGTCATATATGTTGTGTAGAGCTTGGTTCAATGATAGCATGTATATAGTTTAATATACTTGCAATTTTCTATTTTAAAGAAAATTCGAACAATGGTAGGAAATTCTTATTTTTCCATTACATATTGAATTGCGGTTTTGATTGTAGTTGCCACATGATTGTTTTTTGTACGTTGGTTCACATCATGCTATGCTTTTGTGTTAATGAAAAAAATGTATAAGTTACATGGGGTCATGTAATAATTATTTTTCTAGTAGGAGTTCATAGGTTGGTAGAATTCGAAAGAGTTCTCACCTATAACTTAGAATTTGCGCAAATTAAACTAATTAATAATAATAGAATAATCGTACATAGGAGCTGATTGAGAACATAGTGAACTTTGGTTTCTATGTCTTTTATTGAATTATCATTAATTTAATTTGTTTTTACTGCAAATTAAATATGCGCGTTACTCTGAAAAGTGTGCTAGTATTGATTCTGCGTTTATTATGTCAATGTGTTATAGCAATTGATTATGGTTTCAGCATCCAAGACCATTGTGGTTGATCTCAATAAGGGTGAGAAGCTGAACGGTAACAATTATGATATTTGGCATCGAAAAGTTCAGTACATCCTTGAGAAGCAAGATGTTTTGGAAACCTTCAACTACACTATGGATGAATCTAAACATGGAACTTAAGATCAACACATGAAAGATCTAGAAGCTTTTCAAGCTTGGAAGAAGAAAAATAGCATTGCTTGTATCACGTTGCTGAGTTGTATGCAATATGATCTCATGTGTGAGTTTAAAAGTTATGATAAAGCTCAAGTAATGTGGGTTGCTTTGAAAGATAAGTTTGTGGGTATTTCTGCCACAAGTTGAGGAGACTTACCATCAAGTTTGACACATATCGAAAATGCCCAAATGTAACGATAAAGCAGCATCTTCAGGAGATGTCAAACATGATTCGTGAGCTGAAGTTGGCATGTCACTCCCTTACTGATGAATAGCAAGTTCAGGCTATTAAAGGTTTCTTCCTTGGGAGTATATGAAGATCAACATGACGCATAATGAGAATATTGTCACTTTTGATGATATAGCACGTTATTTGGAATTAGAGTATGAGCGTTTAGAGGCCGCGAGATCCTCTACCCATGCTTATGTTGCGGAATCAAGTTCGCGGAAATTTCGGGCTTCAAACGCAAAAGAAATCATCAATTCAACAACAAAGGGAAGAAGACTGGTCAGGCACCTAAAATGGCTAAGACCTTCCGACGCAAGAAGCGTGGTGGGAAGAAAGGTAAGGCCAAGATAAAGTATTACAATCGTGGCAAAATGGGTCACTTTGCTTGTGAATGCACTGAGTCGAAAGAAGTATTATATTACTCCATTACTTTATGTAATGCTTTTGTTTCTAGCACTGTGATACTTACTGAATCTCATCCAATGTGAAGTGTAGACTTAGGAGCAACAGACCACATAACCGAAAAGCATTTGTGGAGTATCGTTGGAGACAGCTTGGAAGAAGATGTATATATGTTGGGAATAATTCAAGAATTGAAGTGAAGGGTATCGGCACATGTAAATTAATTTTACATAATAGTCGAAATCTATTCCTACATGATGTCCTCTATGTTCTAGATATTCAATGAAACTTGGTTTCCATAGTTGTTCTTCTTAGCCTAGATTATGTATTAAATTTCCATAGTGATTGTGTTGACATTTTGTTTGGTACAGTTTATTATGGTTTAGGTCATGTATCGAATGGTTTTATGGTGTTAGACATTGATTATGATTAGTACAATGTTAATGTTAATTGTTGTTTTTTCTTTAATTGCACCTTCTAGTAATGATGAGATTGATACAAGTACTTGACATGCTAAATTAGGTCACATCGGGTTACAAAGAATGCAAAAATTAGCTAGAGAAGACATTTTAGGATCACCAATTAATGTTAATCTACCCGTATGTGAACATTATCTAGTGGGAAAAGCAATTAGAAAAATATTTGGTAAATGAACTAAAGCCCAATTTCCATTGCAACTCGTATATTCTGATATTTGTGATCCTTTGAATGTGAGGGCGAGGCATGGAGTCTCATATTTCATCACTTTCATAGATGACTTTGTGCGTTTCGGTTATGTCTTTCTGATCTCCTATAAGTCAAAAGCATTGGACTGCTTTAGACAATATATAACGATGGTAGAGAATCTATTGAATAAACAATAAAGGCATTAAGAACTGATTGCGGACGTGAGTATCTATCTAAACAATTTAAGGCTCTTTGTGATGAAAAAGGGAATTGTACGACAATTGACTATTTCGGGTACTCCACAACAAAATGGGGTAGCTGAGAGAAATAATAGAACCATATTAGAAATGATTAGGTCTATGATGGCGCAAGTAAATTTACCTATCTTCTATTGGTGAGATGTGTTATCGACTGCTGCCTATGTCCTTAATCGAGTGCCCTCAAAATCAATCACTTCCACCCCTTATGAATTATGAACTAATAAGAAACCAAACTTAAGTATTCTATGTCCATGGGAATGTGCAGCTTATGTTCATGATTCTTTCCATAAATATGGAAAATTAGGCTATAGAGGAAAGAAATGTATCTTGATAAGATATTCTGAACACTCCAAATGGTACGTGTTCATAGGTGAACAAGTTGATGGAAGTATGACTGAAATGGAGTCACGAGATGTCATGTTTTTGGAAAACGATTTTCCTAGTAGATGAGAGATTAATAAGGACTTTTAATTATATGAAATAGAAGATCCTAATAACACACTCACTAATGTTGTAGAGGCAAATGAAGATTTACCTAAACATATAAGGCCTAGTGGGAGTGTTGCATCGCTTGGCGAATTGAATTCAAGAGAAATTCAATTACGTAAAAGTAATCGTAAAAATATTCCTCGTTGTCGTTTTAAAATTGAAGGGGAAGCATTTATGATTACTTAGAAAGACGATGTTGAGCCTAAAATTGTTCAAGAGGCTCTCTCATCCTCTTATA
Source organism: Eucalyptus albens (assembly GCA_014182695.1). NCBI lineage: Eukaryota > Viridiplantae > Streptophyta > Magnoliopsida > Myrtales > Myrtaceae > Eucalyptus > Eucalyptus albens. The sequence goes on from CM024655.1 coordinate 37,556,498, forward strand.
AGAAAAAATGGAGAAAAATTTTGGAAGGTGAAATGGAATCAATGAAAACAAATCATGTCTAGGACTTGGTTGATCTACCACCCAATTGCAAGGCTATTGGAAACAAATGGGTTTTCAAAATTAAGCGAAAGGCGTATAGATCCATTGAAAAGTATAAGGCTCGTCTTGTGGTGAAAGGTTATACACAACAAGAAGGTATAGACTATGAGGAAACATTTTCACGAGTTGTAAGATTTGGCTCAATATGCCTTATTCTAGCCACCATTGCACATTTGGACCTTGAATTACATCAAATGGATGTAAAAACGACATTTCTCAATGGAGAACTAGATGAGGAAATTTATATGAAATAGCCAATATGTTTTATAGCTAAAGGTCAATAGTATAAAGTTTACAAGCTTCATCGCTTAATATATGGCCTTAAGCAATTATCTAGAAAGTGGTATCTTTGTTTTCATCGAACCATAACAACTTTTGATTTCACGATAATCAAATAAGATCACTGTGTATATGTCAAGCGGTTTGAAGATAAATTTGTGAATTTATCACTTTATGTGGACGATATTCTATTGGTTGGAATGACAAGGTTTTTGTTATCACCATAAAAGAATGGTTGTCTTTCAATTTTGAAATGAAGGACATGGGAGGAGTTGCTTATATATTAGGAGTTAAGATCGAAAGAAATCGATCAAGGAAATTCCTTGTTTTATCACAACAGTTTTATATAATGAAAGATTCTTGAATGTTTCAATATGCAACACTGTAATCCCATCGATACCCTTGTCATGTAAGGTGAAAGCCTAAATATTAAGATTTGTCCTAAGACTCCAAAAGAAAATAAATTAATGGAAGCTGTTCCTTACGCTAGTGCGGTCGGAAGTTTGATGTATGCTATGATGTGTACTCGACTCAACATATGTTATGCCGTGGGATTGGTGGGCCAATATTAATCAAATCCTGGTCAAACACACTGGAAAACAATGAAGATGATCCTGAGATACTTAAAGGTACTATGGACTATCAGCTTTGTTACCAAGGGAATGGTTTACGCATATTAGGCTATTCAGATATTGATTGGGGTGGAGACCCAGATGAGTATAAATCGATTTTTTGATATGCGTTCTTGCTCAATGGAGGTAAGATTTTTTGGAATAGCAAGAAACAGACATGCACAGCCTTGTTTACGATGGAGGCAGAATTTATTGCATGTTCAGTCACAGTGCAAGAAGCAATATGGCTAAAATGTTTCTTGGAAAATTAGCCACTGTCACTGAGGTTCTAAGATTGGTGATAATTTATTGCGATAGTCAAGCAGCAATTGCCTATGTGAAAGATCCAAAGTATCATGGAATGACGTAGAATATTGACATAAAAAATAACTTCATAAGAGATATAATAGAGTAGAAAGAAGTGATCCTACAAGACATTTCAACCAATAGAATGGTTGCTGAACCATTTATGAAGGTTGTTCCAAAAGATGTATTCTTGACCCATAGGATGTCTTTAGGATTATATAAAATGTGATGTGTTATTATAGATGATCAGTGGTTTATGTATATGTGGATATATGTATTGTACTAATTTGTTTATTGGTGAATTGATATTTTATCAATAAGTACAAATCCATTATGAGATTAGCACAAACACACATATTATTGGAAAGTACGTTAGCATGCAATAATTGGCTCACTCATACGAGCAATCACCTCAAGTGCTATAGTTAGCACATTGTGATAAGGCGTTATGTACAAATAAATGTTGAAGAGCAAGTTTAGTACATAAAATATGTTGCCTTGATTGGAGTCAAGATGAGGTTTGTAATGTATATATAATAAGACTGAATATGATAGTCCCACAATCATGTATGCCTGAAAGATGCCGGATGTGAATACTTAATTGAGCACTATATAAAGCTAGCTGATGCAGCACTTGAGCTAAACATGAGTACGTGAGAAGCACGTGACTATATTTAGGCTAAGATTTGTATAGTGGATTGTCGCGACCAAATTTTCGGATGCACCACCTAAAATTAGGCTAATGGATTGTTAAGCCAAAACTTAGCTCGGGCTCTCCCAAGCCCATACCAATTCATGACTTAGATTCAAATATCTAGCATGCAAAAGGGAATCACCACTAATCAGTTTATGGTAGGTCGATTAGACACCTAAGTAAAATAATGAAAGAATTATTTTACTTCTACAAATAAGAGATTATAAGTTCGGGGACTTGATTATGCTAGCTTTCACTAATGCCAATTTGGTACCTTTTTCTTTTATTTTAAAAAATGTTTGGCAAGCAGCTTGAATTGATTTTAATTTATCTCTCTAACATATTAGGCGATCATGCGGGTGCGCAAACCACAAATTTAACACCCAAGAAAATAATGAATAAATTACAAAACTTACCTCACAACAATGAAATCATCTGCGTTGTTAGATCAAAATTCACATCGACAATCCTAGATATGATTTCTAATTAACACGCAATTTCTCAATTTTTTGTTTTCACTTATTTAAAGAGAATCTAATCTATATGCAATGCTTATAATCTAACATGAAATGATGTGACATGGCAATATGACCTAAGCTATATGACATAAATAAAATATAAGCATGCGGTCTATCCTGAAGAAAATTATCTCTAACTATAACTAAGTAGAAAATAAAATTAAACATGCAATCCTACCCTTGTATGCAATGACATACAAAGAATGCCCTAACTCTAAGTTTTTTTTTTTTTTCATTTTCATGAAATTCGAAATTAAAGAGATGCAACAATTAAATATGCAATCTAAATTAACCAAATGATTCTAACTAAATGAATCTAGCAACAATCACTAGATGACGGGCATTTCATGAATCTAATCCTACATGACACGTGCATGATTTTTTTATTTTTATTTTATGAAAAATTCGTAATTAAAATCACTAAAAATAAAAATCTAACTAAAGCGAAATGTTATCTATTCTAAATGCACGCATTTCCTTTTTTACTAAGAAAAATCTAACTAACCTATCAAGCAATCAATTCTAATCTTCATAGAATGCAATTAAAAGATAAACATCAAACCATCCATAATCATAAAAAATGCTATCCACCATTCGAATTAAAATTCAAACTTGATTATTTCGCTAATAAAATCGATAAATTGATTTTAAGCCTTAAAGATCAAGATATCAATTTTACTCCCACGTGAATAATTATTCCATCTAAAGCCTTATAGATAGAATAAAAATTCGTGTGGTTGCGACTTGGATGCTACATCATGGAATTTCAATTAGGCATGGAGGAATATTTCAAACAATGACACAAGATATCAAAAACTGAATAAGATAAAATAAATCTACCTAAAAATAAAGTAGATCTCTACCTAAATTGGAATTTTTTCAAAAATCCGATTGGCTCAAGTGAACCACGGTAGAGGCTTGGCACGGCTAGGGATGGTGGCTGCTCTTGGTCATGCGGTAATGCATGGATGGTGGCCTCAATGGTGGAGAGATGACATTTTTTGTTTCCACAAATTCGTAGGCGTCGCTGGAGAGGTCGGGCTCGCCGGGAACCTGCAGGAAATCACTTAGAATTACTGGAGATTGCCCGGCATCGCTGGCTGGTACCGTCTGAACGGCAGATCCTCAAGGTTGCTCGGCTGGCTTCTTGAAGCGTCGGGGCTGAGGAACATGCAGTCGAGCCTGCACGCTGCCCAGGCTGTCTTGAATAACTTAGGGACAGCTGGCAGAAGCAAGATTGCAGTGGAGGGACAGCGAAGTGCCTGGCGTGGCAGATCAACGGCGAGGCGAGGGTGCTGGTACTCGGGTGGAAGCGACCGGCGTTCAGGCAGAATGTGGAGCAGAGGCGAAGCAGAGGCGGCGAGGTGAAGCAAAGTGTTGTTGCTCGAAGGCAGGTGGAGAAGATCTGCTGGTGGAGCAGCGCGAGCTTGTGGGTTGCCAGCGAGTAGCGAGAATCTGCGACTCGGCAGCCAGCGTGGGCAACGCAGGCTGCGGCGGGCGAGCGAGTAGAGGTGCAGGGGGTCGAGGGCAGGCCGGTGACGAACAGACTAGAGGTAGCGTCGGGGTAGTCGCGGATCAGCACGGCGGCGGCTTCATCGGGCTGGTGGAGTAGCAGGAGCAGGTGGGTCACGGTGGTACAACAGACAGGTTGTGGCGGTGGCAAGCGAATAGATGCGGGCGGCACAAGGGCGCAGGAGCAGTGGCGTCGTGGCTGGTAGCACAGTGCTCGCGGTCGAGCGACGTGGGTGCAGCAGCCGGCGGTGGTGGAGCAAAAGCTGCGACGGAAGCTGGGGGCAGAGTGTGATTCGGTGGTGTCGGCGCAGCGTGGGCACGGGTGAAGCAATGGCCGGAGGGGAATCCAACGAGGAATATGAAGAGTAGTCTTTCCCTTTTTCCCTTCGCGCCGCACGTCCTTGTCTGTTCCTCATCGTAGCTCTTGTCCTTTCTTCAGCAAAAAGGAAAAACCCTTTTGGTATTTTCCCCCACGAAGAAAAATTTTCCCCTTTGTGTTTTTATTTCTTCACCAATAAAACCCTAGAAAAAGCCCCTGAACCCTACGCATTTTAACCTATTTATAAGCCACTGCTTAGGTTTTTTTTTTTTTATTTTCCAAATCGATATCAACGAAAATTCTTTTTCCAAATGCAATATTCGTTTTGTCAAACGCAATATTTGCTTTTCACATATGCCCTATCTAAAAAATTTATCATATCCCAGAAAATTTCAAATTCCTATTTTTCATGAAATAATCTTCGATCATAAAAATAAATGGGTTTGGGCCAATTTGCTCGCTTCATGGGCTTAGTTTGACCTGCCAAGTTAAAATTTAGAACCACTAATTTCAACCCATCCGCCACCGGTTCAATAAATAAATGCAAAAAGTGCCAATTAAAAATAAATGCACCTAGATTTATATGCTATGCAATTAATATTTTTTCCGGGATAAAATTAACTCATAATTTTCTATGCAACAAATAAATGATCAGATCGCCAAAATTTAGGTGTCAACATGGATATATTTAATAAATGACATACACTCTTATAGAAAGGGAAGTCCACTATAGCATGTAATTCATATTACATGTGCATTGTACGACCTACAATGGAATATGAGTGAAATTATTCCTATTTACTCATCGTGTGAGCCCTTTAGATAATTTATAATTTATCTTATTTTGTGCCCTATGTTACTCTTGACTATGCTCTCGAAGTGAAAGATCAATGTTGCTACTTTAGCATGTTACCAGCAGTCATGAATAGATATGGCTTTATGGGACGTGTCTAGGAAAGCTGTTGTTCTGAAATGGAGAGAGACATGACTGCGAATGAAGACTATTATTGTTTTACATCTTTCACATGTATTTACTGGTCGACCAATTATATCACCTTTTGTGGATTTGGATATAATTGTAAATATATGGTGTTATGAAAATAGTTAAGTATAGCTTTTAAGGGATATGTATACTTGAATTGATGTAACAAAATATGTTTGGGGCACTGTGAGATATCGATTGTTGATTTCTTTTCGAGGTTGTAGCCATTATGTCATCCCTAACATGTGCATAATTTGAGCTCCCAAGTGCAAGTGTACTTATTGGTCACATGGCTTATTTGCCAGCATGAATTGTTTTGTAAAGTTGATGAATGTTGAATGCCTTATATTCTTGATAGAATGCTATAAAGCTCATCATGTCTGAGTGGGAGATGTTGTACTTAATCCGTATGTCCATGATGGGGTGCGATGAGAATGCACCGTTTCGTCTTGATACGCTATGATGGAAAGACACATTTTGAAAGGGCATGAGGGACTCATATAAATTTTTTCTGAAGATAATCATTGAGATAGTTGGCAAAACATACGCTCAGAAATCCTTCTCCATTTCTTGTCCTCTTTCCATCAAAAGAAGAAGAATGCGTTCCATTTCTCCTTTACAAGAACAATTGGCATTTACGCTGTAAAAATTGGATGTTTTCCTTGTGACTACATTCAGACCAATGTGAAGTATTTTTGTTTGTCATTCATCCGCAATTCAACGATCGTTCTGGGGTAAATTGTTGACTGCGCATCGGAAATAAGTAAGTCATCTTCCGTCGACTTTCTTCCTGTAGCTGAAAGATATGTTTGGCGGAATATGATCTAACAAAGAAGTTGGCTTCGATACTCTTAGTTTAGAAGCACTAGATATACAAGGGCAAGACCTAAGCAGATTTTCAGCATTCAAAAAGCGGTGGATGAATACAGAAGATCGGGACTTGTGTTGGTTCAAGGAGCTCAAGCAAACACAAAGATTCACAGTTTTATAGTCAGTTGGTAAAGGGACTAAATTTTATCATTTGAATATTGCATTCATGAAGATCCAGTGAAACAAAGACGAAGTTCAGGATAGATTTAATTAGGGGTAAGTACACTAGAAGTGCCAAAAGTTGTGTATAGCGCTCATTTTAGTGCTAAAAGTTTTTTCCGGATCACTTAAGTACTACTTTAAAAAAAAATGATCATTTAAGTGTCATCTCCGGTCTGGATTGCCGAAAATCCGACGTGGCTATATTTTATTAATCTCTCAATCCTACGTGACTTACCGGCGTGCCTAGTCAGCATATAACCCCTAAACGGCGTTGTCCAAAAGTTATAAATAATGATCATTTAAGTGCAAAATTTTATTAAAAGTAATCATTTGAGTGCCAAATTTTATTTAAAGTGATCACTTCAATGCTAGTCGTTGTTAAAAAATAATCACTTCAGTGCCAAGCATGCCACGTGGAAATGCCACTTGGACTGGATTTTTTAAAAAATTTATCAAGTCATATTATAATTTTAATTATAAATGACACGTAATTAGTTTGGCTGGAATTTCTCGCCGTTGACACTAAAGTGATTTTTTTCTCCGATTTAGTATTTAAGTGAGTCGGTGAAAACTTTTGTACTAAAATGAGTGCCGTATATAACTTTTGGCACTTCTAGTGTACTTATCCCATTTAATTATGCTGCTAACACAGTTTACATATAGAAGAGATCGGTCAAGTCAAAATGAGACATGAGGAGCTCACACGTGTTACAGATGGTTCGATGAGAGTCGGGGGATGATGAGTCACTCCCGCTTCACCAGCAGCTCAGTGATTGCTGGGGCATGTGGAATTTGGAAGTGCTTAGTCAAGCTGAAATGAGCCATGAGGAGCCCAGACGTGAGTTAGGAATTGCCTCCTCGTTGGAGTTGCTGGGCACGTTTTGAGGCCCTTGCACTTGACGGCCGCATAAGCCAGCATCTCCATCCACACCAAACATATGATTTTCCATCTTTTCTCTGGATCTTCAATTTTGTCCAGCTGCGATGCGAGCAGGCATCCATGGTACAGGGTGAGCTTGCTCTTATGGCCTTTTGCCATGATCAGAGAGTGTTGTGTGCTCATGTTGTCACGCAGCGGAGCGCAAGCTTTGGCTATGTTGAATTTGCTATCTCCAGCCAAATGGGTTTCCGGCCCGTCAACTTTCTTGATTGACTTCTGCTCATTGAAGAAACTCATCGCGCCTCGTGCGTTTCTCTGAATTTGACGCTTCCGACTCCAGTCGGCAAGAGAAAAGGGTACATGACCAAAAGAAACAGCATATACCTAGACAACTGTATGCTCATCTTTGAAGCCGATCTGATGTTTTCTTTAACATGTTCTTCTCGGTGGGGAGGGTTTCGGAGAGTCCGGATCTTTTGGGTGGCATAAGAGTTCGGTCGCAATGTGCCAGATGAGGATGCTCTGTTCAAACTCTAACTCGATGCTTCATTCATAATTGTCCAATAGCTCATATTTTCCGAGTATAATCTCCCCGGTAGTTCCATACGGACTGGACTTCCTTCTCGCCTGTTGCCTGGGCCTTCAAACGCTCGATAACCCATTTTCTGAGAAAGTTGCTCCCTTTCACATCACCCCTGTACAAGAACTTCAGAATCTTCTGGTCAACCATTAGCAACTCTAGGATTCGGTGGCACGTGGGCTGTTTGTCTTTGAGGGCGAAGCTTAGTAGGTTGCACTGCGCCATAGAACCCGACCACCTGGGCCTGTTATACAGTGGTTGTAACTATTCAACAAAATCCAGGATGACTGGGCTGTGGTTCTTCAGCCAACAAGCGGCTTCATCGGAGAAGAGAAGAATGAATAACCCATAAATCTGTGACATCTTGATTTTTCAAATTTGGTTTCAATTGAATAAATTGGGCCTTTCGTCGACACGTCTATAGTGCTATTCTCTGAGCTGATCACTTAAGATATAACTAAACTATCTGGAAAAATTATTAAAGGATTTTAATGCAAAATGCTTGAGAATTCGATTAAGAATCGACTACTCGACCGTGCTAATTTGCAAGGGTCATTACAGCACACTTAAAAATTGATCAGAGATCAAAGATATGTCGATTTGATTGAGATGAGTGATCAAAATGTGGGTGATTCCACTTGATTGCAAAATTCTCATCGATCGGCACTAAATTGATTTTCTTTCGTTTTGGGTACCCTGTGTCCGTATTTGAAACCTTGAGATTTTCACGACAATTGAGAGTCGCCAATGTGTCGAAGATATACATTGTGACTCGAGATAAATCGATCACGGGTCAATTGCACCAAAAATTCCTAAAAAGTTACCCGGTAGACTAGGTCACGCTAAAAGCGCATCGGATTGAAAATAACCACGAATTTGAACCCGATTTTAGAAATTGAAAGTTCTGAGGTGTCACGATCTATTTTAGGAACGTCGACTCATTTCCCGAAATTTTTTTAGAGATTCCGGGATTTTTACAGAAAATCGATACGGACGTTGCGAAAAATCAACGGAAATTCAGATGGGCTAAATTAATGGAAATTGGAACTTCCAAGTCGAGCTTTCGAGTGTTGAGGACTTGCAAAAATTTGTACGGGCTTTTTCTTCGATAAAATTGGACCTCGATTTGGAGAATCGATGAAGAAATTCAAGAGAATTTAAGTGAAATTTGGAGCTTTACAAAGGGGCAGCAATTTTCGCTTTACAATTTGTTAATTCATAGAATTATCAAGTGGAAAGAAATAGGGGACATGCAATTAATGTAATGGATTGAGTTGCTTTACTTTGGGACCCTCCACCGGTTGCTTCTCCTGCACACCAAGACCACCACCTCTTCCTCCTCTTCGTGCGACGTTCGTCTAAGCTGAAGATCGCACGCCACTTCTTTCCTCTCTCTCTCTCTCTCACGGATCAACACAGGCCAGCAGCTACTCATTTTTCTTCTCCTTTACTTCGTTCATCCCATCTCCAATTTCCCCCATCCTTAAGCTGCCAGCTCGACACTGCTCCACTCCTTCGTGTCTTCTCTCCTTCGCCGCACGAAGCAAGTCAACCGAAGTTGCTCCCTCTTGCCGTTTGTTGACCAGCAACGCCCCTGCTCCTTCCACCGAGGCCATCTCCACTTCGGTTTGTTCCCCTCCGGTCAACAAACGAGCGTGGAAGACCGCCGTTCAACCCCACGCACACCTCCACGTTTCCAGCAACTCCCAGCGTGTTTTCAGCCCAGCTCCCACCAGTTCGTGCACCCCTTCTCCACCAGCTCTTGTCGTCCACCCACAGTCCACACGCCAGCCATCATCTTCAACGATTTCATTTTTTTCGACCAGCTCGACGCCAACGAATCTTCCAGCTCCGTTTCTGCTTCGATCTTGCCGCGCCAGTGTCGATCGAAGTCCAAGCTGCTGCCGTTCGTTCGGCCCACTTTCTTGGCAGCGAGCAGACTAGCGTCTTCAGTCTTGGGCCGTGTCTTCAGCCCAACGAAATTTTAAAGGGCAGCAGCCCAAGAGAACAGTTCAATTAATTGGGTCTTCAGCCCAATTCAGCAAGGCCCAATTCCAGCAAGTCAATTGAAGCCCAGCCCAAGTTGGAAACAAATCTCAGATTTGGGCTGAGATTTGTTGGGCCAATTCCAGGCCTGGTTCAAGTCCGTTGACGCTGCCGAAAATTTGGATTTCGGCCGCCGTTGAGTCGTCGTCACGGTGAACCGATTTCCGCAATTAACCGGTGAGTTTATACTCAAAACTTTGCTTAGTAGGTTAATGGCGTTTAAGCGGTGTTTAGATTTATTTTATTAGGAATTAGGTGGTTAGTTAGATTAAATTAGAAATGTAATTATTTAATTGAGCATGTTAGGTGGTTAGTATGGTTTAGCTAAGACCTAAATAAATTGTACTATTTGTCTAGAAGGGTTCGGGAATTTCTCCGAGTCCGTATTGGTTATTAATTTAATGATATTGGCCTAGGTTAGTATTGTTAGAATTTAAATTGATTTATTTAATTAATTTCAGTAATTATTTAATTATTAATTATTATTTTTCGGAAATTATACCGGAGAGCCGCTTAATAGAATTTCGAGCTGATCGCAGTGATGTGTTTAGTTTCTGCAATTGAATGTTGTATTGTTGAATTGAGTGATGATTGTGATATATTGGTATTTTAATTGGAAAATGCTGGGTGTCGGGTGTTGACATCGAAAGTGGTATTTGAGTACCAAATTAGCTTCAGTGAGCAATATAGATCTATAACAGTTTCGGGGAGCGTTAACATCATTATATATCTCTAGCAGCTTCGGTGAGCAATGGCAAGTAATAATGCTTTAGCAGCTTCGGTGAGCACTTTAGACATCAGCTTCGGCGAGCACTTGTTATTTAGTAGCTTCGGTGAGCATTATTTGATCTAGTAGCTTCAGTAAGCAAATTTTAGATATCAGCTTTAGCGAGCATTGATATATGAGTATATCTATTTTAGCTTAAGCGAGCAGTGTTCTAATCAACATAATATATGAATGACATTGATGGCATGGAGTCGAATGAATCGATTGATTGATGGTGGATTTGAATTGAATTGTTTAATTGAGTATTTGAATTATACTGACCTGCAAGGTGGGACTGAGACGAGGAAAGTTCTTTATGCTAAGTGTGTGATTGTGTGGTTAGGACACTTTTAGGCGTATTTCCCTCCTAATTGGGGTTTAGAGCTTAGACTCGCTGAGATGATATCTCACCCCGTTGTGGGACAACATTTTCAGGGTCGTCGAGTGGAGGACCTGGAGTTGAGAGGAGGTGATCAGAAGCATAGGTCAGTTAGGACCGCATTTTTTTTGAAGGCTAGTCTTTTGTAGGCTTTTGGCCATAGACTTTTGTACATGACTTAGTGTATATATAAAAGCATGTTTGTTTGTGAATCTATTGTTCTGCTTTTTTATCCTGAGATGATTACTGTTAGGGGATTTTTTTCGCTTCCGCATATGCAATAAAATAGAAAGGGTCGGTGACTCGTTTTGGGAAGTCGCAAATTATTATCGACCAGATAGGGATGGGCACGCGCTCGGGGTTTTGGGCGTGACAAAATCTCTAGGAGAAAGGCGACCCAGATAAAAAAAAAAAAAAAGGTCACATAGGTGTTGCGATTGGAGGATTTGTCCTTCTCTGACAAGGAAAATAGCACCAAGACCATGCCGGTGAATAGTATAGTCACGGTGTGGAGAGTAAAGCCCCATCGATTGTGGATCGCCATCGCCTTTGTGTAGAGCAGATCATGCATGAATCTCAGTTCAATCTCGATAACTCTAAATACAACGTGAAAATGCTTATCCTTGAGAATTCACAGGCTAGTGTCGAGGTCCTGGAAGCTAAACTCGAGATCTGTGAAAAGGCACCGGAAAATGCCGATCAGGTCTTTGGCTACTGCCAACTCGGCCGAGTTGCGCTCGCTCATAGCTTTAGGCAAAAGATTTTTTTTTTTTTTTTTTTGTCAGAATTAGGCAAAAGATTTTCGTCCCCATAAAGGCGCCGGAAAAAGTCGAGTGTGCCTCTGGCTGCATCTAACAAAGACTGGCCGCAATTACTCTTTTCCCCGCCCTGTTCACGCTTCTTCTTCAATTCATGGGGTAAGAGCGTTTCATCAGGAGATGAAAGATCTCCATCCGCCTTCAGACTGTGCTCTGTGTTCACTCCGCATACGTCGATCACCTCGTGCGGCGTGATGTCATAGCCCTCGGCCTTCTTGAACTCATACTCCTCTAGGATCTTTCAGTAACGAAGAGGAGGGTCATGGATCGAGTCCCTGAACTTCTCGCTACTTGCAGCCCAGAGGACATAAACCCTCTGGCCGTACTTTATGATGCCGGAGACAATCATGAGAAGGGAAAGCCCTGAGAGGCTGGAGTCTGTCGACGCCTGGAAGAAGATGAAAAGCGTTCCGACCATTTGGACGACAACCCAAGCAAATGCCTCAACCAGAGCTCTTTGTCCTCGAGGGAGTAGGCCGTGATGGCATCGGGACCGCCCAGGTGAAGCAGCAGGAACAGTGCCCAGAACGGGGTCATCTGGGCGTTCCAGTCCAGTCCCTGGTTGTGTGGCATTTGCTTGAACTGGGTTGTGATCTTGCCAAGCCCGTAAATCACGGTCGCATCCGCCACCAAGTAGCACGACCAGACCAATGCCTTCAGCCATATGTCGGGCCGGCACTTCCAGCGATGCCCGAGGACGATGAGCAGCACTTGAATGGTGAGGCTGAGGACTACCACGGCTCGCACTTCCCTTTCCTCCCATATTTTCTTCAGATGTGAAGACATTCCCTCTATTCCTTCCGTGTATCAGTTTTTACTAAAAAAGAAATACTGAAGATGGTGCGCGTCATTATTAGACAAACATAATACCATCTGAGACAGAAAAATTGATGAGAAATTCGAAATTCATGACATACTAACTTACATCAAAATATGATGGCAACGAAAGTTGCTGATTTTTCTGAAGTTGCAGTACTTTCTCCTCTCCTTCTACAGAAAATCTTGTTTGGGTTTGTGAGAGAGAGTTTAGAAGGAAGTGAGAGGAAGAAGTGAGAAACAAATAACTTTTTTTCCGATAATCAGTCCTCCCACGGGAGAGGAAGAATTTAAGACATAAATGTGGGTCCATTCACTTCGATTCAGCTTCCAGCGTTTTTCGTACTTTGGCTTTTCGCTTTCAATGCTGTGGAGGACCCAGGATTGACATTAATGTGGGGGAACACCTTATTTTGGGAAACGATGTAGCAGCTTCTATTTTGTCTGAAAAAGAGAAAGTATACCACAATTTACAAACTTGCAATTGACATAGATTGCCCTAATCAAATCGTATATTATCGTCTTTTGTCAATAGACTACATAAAACCACCTTGGTATATTTCTTTGAAATTAATTGATGCTTAATTATTATTATTTTCTTAATTTACAAACTTTACTATTCTGTTGAGTTATTTAACATTTATCTGATGGGTTGATTGGCCACCCGTCAAATTTACTAACTCTTTTTAGAGATTACCAATCTAAATTAGTATGAATCCACAACTTTTCTCTTATTTAGTTATCTATCAAGTTATATATCACTGAATAGGCCTCTCCCATCTAACATAGAATTTATGGAGGAGAGAATCTCTAGAGTGATTTGGAGAGAGAGTAAACCACCTTCTTGTGAAGGGTATGAATAGTGAAGTGTTTTCTAATGTTTTTGTCCATAAATGTAAGAAGTTCTCCCAATTAATAGTGTAGAGAGTACCTCTAATAAAATAATGTTTTTCTCGAATTGACTTTTTGATCTTTCTCAACAAGTAGTATTAGAGTAGGTGGTCAGGGACGTGAGCCCACTAGTAGTTAGGGATTAGAGGATGCCAAGATATGCTAGTGCATAATTCAGGATTCCGAAGTAAGTTAGTCTATGATCAAGCTTACTTAGTAAAATGCTGGACATTATAATCGAGTCACATTAGTGGATATTTCTAGTTCAATTAGCATTGTTTAGAAGCTCAACAACTCCAATTATAATAATTGGAGTACCTGCATGTAATTTTACCTACAGGGTCAAGATTTATGGGATTTAGTTGGCGGAAGCAACACTATACCACCGCAAATGATGACAAGTTGAAAAGGTGGAATATAAAAGTTTGTAAGGTGCTGTATATTCTTGAAGTGACCGATGAAGATGAGTCGTTACGACATATAAAAAAGTGAAGACCCTGAAGGAGGTGTTGGATAACTTGGTAAAGTTGGTGAGGAGGCACGATACCAATTTGCATTGGTTGGACAACGAGCTATTTTCAATCTCGTTGCAAGACAGTACTTCTCCAAAGTTAAATGTCTTTACAAAGAAATCTCAAAGTTGGATCTTCAAAATGGCATCTCTAAGATAAGGACGAGAAAAATTATCATCCACGGATTACGCCCAAAATATAATGATATTGTTATGGCTACAATGAGCAAAAGACCCAACTCTTACTACATTGGAGAGTATACTAGCAAACCAAGGAATTTTAGATAAACATTTGCCTAAAGTCTCAATCAAGGATGATGAAAGTGCACTTTTCAATAATAAAGGAAGGTTCGTCGGCATGTGAAAGTTTTTCCAGAAAACCAAACATTTAATTTTTTGTAACACAAAAAAAAAAAAAAAGTACTAATATAAAATAAAAAAATAAAAAAATAAAAAATAGAAAAATAAAAATAATAATAATAATAATAATAATAATAATAATAATAATAATAATAATAATAATAATAATAATAATAATAATAATAATAATAAAAAAGGTAATAGAAAGTAATTAAAACCATCACATTCAAGATCTCCAATTGGCTCGGCTCATACCAGCAGCCCAAGTCCATTAAACGCGGGAGCTTGGCCCAAGGCTCACGAGAGAGCCCTGTCTATACCTCAAAGCCTGGCCTCTCTCTCTCTCTCTCTCGGTTCAAACGTAGGCTGATTTGGTCCTATTTTATTTTCACAAAACCGTATTGAATTCTTAAAGTAAACTAAGATATAACAAAAGATTATATGAACAAGTAGGGCTCTCTCGTGTTTTCACTAATTCATGAGCAGACAATCTACACACGTGTGAGATAAGTACACTATTAGTGTCAAAACTTGTGTATGGCGCTCACTTTAGTGCCAAAAGTTTCCGTCGGATCACTTAAGTACCAAATCGGAGAAAAAAGATTACTTTGGTGTCATCGGCGAGAGATTCCGGCCAAATTAATTACGTGGCTTTTATATTTAAAAAAAAAAAGAAGATTGCGATGGCTTTAAAACGACGTTGTTTTCCATTCTTCTCAAGAAACGACGTCGTTTTGTCGTTATACGTGGACACTCTCACAGAAACGATGCCATATAGCTCATATGGGGATTGAAATTAGGGTTTCCGTCGCTCGGCTACCGTCGTTCGCTCGCCATCGCTCGGCCACCGTCGCTCGGCCACTGTCGCTCGGCCACCACTATAGTTGCTCGACCATGTGAGTGAGGAGAGACTGAGATTGTTGCTCAAGCAATAAGTGGTAGGAAAAATCGGAGGTGAGGGCGGAGGAGGAGGAGGAAGAAGATGGGTTGAAGGTGCTGCTGGTGTACTGCTGCTACTGGTGTGTTGCTAGTGTTGTTGTTGGTGTGCTACTGGTGTCGCTACTGGTGCCGCTGCTGGTGTTGGTCTTCAAGGAAGAAGAAGACGAAGACGAGCCTTCTCTCTCTCTCTCTCTCTCTCTCTCTCTCTCTCTCTCTCTCAATTTGGGGATTAGGGTTTTTAAGTTGGGGGAAAGATGCAAAACGGTGTTGTTTTGGTGTTTGGATGCTGACTCAACTCTCCGACGAGCCACGTCGGCTTCAAAAATTAATAAAAAAGTTTCACATCGGATTTCTGGCCAATTTCATCGACGTTGGCACTGAAATGATCGTTTTTCAAAATTTTTGATACTTAAGTGATTCGACAGAAACTTTTGGCACCAAAGTGAGCGCCGTACACAACTTTTGGCACTGATAGTGTACTTATCCCAATGGCAAATCCATGAATTGGGCTCCGATCTGCACACCTGATGACATCTTGTAGAGCACTTCTTAATGTGCATTAACATCGGTAGTTGTTTCGAAACTGAAAGCATTTTAAAGAAGGAAAGCGTGTCGTACATAAAGTATTTTTACTAATTTTTGAGATAACATTATAAACTTTATTTGCTTAATGTGTTTATTCCTATCATTCTTGAGATAAGATAGAGCACTTCTTAATGTGCATTAACGTCGGTAGTTGTTTCGAAACTGAAAGCATTTTAAAGAAGGAAAGCGTGTCGTACATAAAGTATCTGTACTAATTTTTGAGATAACATTATAAACTTTATTTGCTTAATGTGTTTATTCCTATCATTCTTGAGATAAGATAGAAACCGTCCTGCTTAGGTGGAGAAAGGAGGTTACCAAAAAAGGAAAGAATAGGTAAAGTGTTTGTCAAACACTTTATCTGATAACATTAGAATCCCTAATTTTTTTTCATGGACAGCTACGTACTGGGTCAGCACGGGGACAATGCCATGCTCAATGTGGTTAAATTAAAGAAGAGGGTGAGGGCAGACCTAAAGAACATATTTAGTTTAATACTAACAATGTTAGAGATATATATGATAATTGATACACAAAATTCATGTAAACTTAAGAATGACGGGTCATATATTCTTATTAAGCATTTCAATATGTCAATCCGAGACTCATACGCTTAGGACAAGTTTATCTTGTCCAATTTGATCTTGGTTACTTTGCTAGAGGAATATTGTGCCAAGAGCCACACACATGTTATGCGTGAACCTCTTTCTCTCTTTTTTATTCTAAATTCAAAGCGTCTCCTTTGTAAAGTAAAGAGTAGAATTTCATGTTCTAAAGCTAGGGTTAAAGAGAAGCGTGGAATGACATAAGTATCAGGTTCTCGTTTGGGGCCATTTATCACAAATTATTCTAAATTTCTCATGATTGGCAATTCCAGATGAGAAGAATAATTTTGCAAACAAGAATCCAAACTCCAACGAATAATTATTTTTATTCTTTTTCTTGGTTGAAGATAATTTTGTTGATTAAAAGAGTCATATCGTTCAATGATACCATACACTAAGGGCACAGATGATAACAATTCTGTTCTAGAAATTAATTTCGGCAAGCAATATATTTTTTTTTTTTTTTTTGTAGACGAGTTTTTGAACAAAAATATGCATTTGATAATGATATAAAATTTCTCCTTCTCAAGCGGCCACGAGAGGCGAGCGAGCATTGATGGGTAGCAGGTGGCCGGCAACGGCGGGGCGGACGATAGGGCTGCGCATGACAACGCTTCGTTCCGGGAAGAGTTTTTTTTTTTTTTTTTTCAGAAATAGTTCTTTTCTATTTCTGTTCCGGGAACAATTTCGAGTAAAAGAACCCGTTTGATAACGACGCAAAATTTCTACTCCCGGAATAGAAAAAAAAATAGAAATGCGTTTGGTAACGCAACAATTTCTTTTTTGTTTTTATTCATTTTTTTTTATTTTCTCCGGTGGTGGCGACCGGAAGGGCTGGCGTCGGCGCGGCGTGGCGGTTGGCGACGGCGGCGAAGGCGGCGACGGCGGCGGCTATCGACGGCAGAGACGGTGGCGGCGACCGTCCGACCGGCCGCGGCGGCGACCGGCGGCGGCGGCGGGCGGCGACCAGCGACCGACAACCGGCAGCGGGCGACCGGCGGCGGCGGCGGCGGCGGCGGCGGGTGGTGGCTCCGGCGGTTGACGGTGGTCGCGGCAAGAAAATAAATTTAAAAAAGAAAATCAGCTTAGTTCTATAAATTGTTCCCGGGAACAAGAAGCAACTTTTTTTTGCTTCTCAAAACTGTTCCCGGAACAAAACGGAACAAAAAATTGAGAAATTGTTCCCGGGAACAAATGTTTTACCAAACGGGTTTCTATTCTTTTTTTTTGTTCCGAGGAACAAAAGAACAGAAACCATGAGAAACAGAAACGTTCTCATGCGCTACCTAGGTGGTGACCAGTAGGTAGCCGACTAGTAGATAAAGCGAGTGATGAGATAGTTTTTATTTCTCACTTTTATTATAGAATTAAAAAAATAGAAAATTTATACTTCTCATTTTTATTACAAATCTATTTCTGGACTAAAAATTTGTTTCAGAAATAAAAAAATGAAATTACATTATCAAATAGATTTCTGTTCTAAACTTGTTCATGAGAACAAAAAAGTAGAAAAAAAGAGAAATAAAATGATTATAATGCGTGTTATAATAAATATATAATATGACGTCAAAACGGAAAATAGTGTACCGAATATGCATTAATACGATATCTAATTTCCAATTGAAATAAGAACCTTCGATTCCTTTCCTTCAACAATGAAAAAAAATAATTGGGGAGCGATTTCCAATTGAACAACATCAACTTGAATTCTACTTCGAAATTGATTTGAATTTTATTTCTTAGAGTTTAGACAAAGCAGTTTAAGGTCGTAGTTAAAATCAGATTCGAGGTACTTAATGGTGACGAGGATTCCTTTCCGTGATTTCCCTGAACAAAGCCAGTCGTTCTTTTCTTTCCTCTTCTGATTCGAATTCCTCGTCAGTCCTAGAGATTTCTTTCTTTTGGTTTTTTTTTTTTTTTTTTACGTCGTTGTTCCTAATTTAAAATTATACGTGCCATGCACGCGTAGTTTTCCGGACACATGGACTTAACCAAAACCTACGCTCTCACAGGCTTAATCCAGGAAATTCAATCAAGCTCAAAAAACCGGTCAAATAAAAAATGCAATTTATGAGGGCTTATCATTAAGATGCTTCTAATATGCAAATATAATTGTGATTGATCCTTAATATTCCATGGAATGAATGCCTAAAATGGTCGTGAAAATTTAGATATCAACAAATAAGAGATATAAACTAACATATGACAAATTGGTAAGCTAAAAATTTATTGGTCGATGTGAATCGAGTAGCAAAATTATGTCACACAATCGCAAACGCAGAGTGAATTATCACGTGGCAAGTATAGGAGTGAATATTCTCTCAGTTCTAGCTTTAACTATATATAATGAATTGGCTAAAATTAATTGGGCATTTATCACGCTTTACCTTTATTAGCCTCCCATTTTTATGGCTAATTTCTTTATACTCAACAGTCATATGGTTTGTGTATGATTTGCTTAGACATTGCATTTGGAAGTTTCACGGCCAATTAAGTTGATTTAAATTTACTGAGGCCGAATCTCAAAGTGGTTTGTAGGTTGGTCCATTCAGCTGTTTCGAGAAATATGAACTACATTTATCAATGGACAAGTTTAACACTACCAAGCAAAGCAAGGCCTTTTTTTCTCAACACATAACGACTAGCACATATGAATTCGTGTTTCAATAAAAAATTAGGTTGATGAATCTTTCATGGTTTGACGAAATGGTTCCCAAGTGATTGACAAAATACATTTCGAAATCTCAGGAAATCATGTGATATGCATACTATGGGTTTTTGAAAAAAATCTCTCAATCTTATATACATTTCAACTTGTTTGGTATAGCCGTGGCTGGACTTTAACTGTGTGCGAAGTGCTGTAACTTATGTAGTTGATGATACATCACATATGTTTCATCAACTACATGTTTTAAGCAACAATAACTGTTCGCATTCCAGCCTAATTGGTGTAGGCTAGTTCACCTAGCATCAAACTTTTTAGTAACGTGCAACACGAACTAAGTGTCGACTTAGAGGGAGAGTTTGCTTCTCTGCTTGTGGTCTTTGGATTCATGTCTTCTTACAAGTACTTTTGGAGTAAAATCTTAAGACGACCAATCCTGTATGGGTTGCAATGATCCGAGCAAATACAAGTTTGAAAGATATTCGAGCCCTGTCATGTTACTTAAATTGAGGCTCGCACGCTGACCGAACAGGTCCCTGGATCTCAATCTCAGGGACTCGAGCCTGGCCAGTTTCGAAGCTTGTTCTGTCACTGCTTTCACTGCACCAGGACGGCACGTCACGCCGAGCTTCTTCAGGCTTTGCGGCTTCCCCAACACATTAATCATGGGGTTTTTGGCAGTTTCTATAAACAGACCCCATAGCGTCTGGAGTTTAGTATTCGGAGATCTCCCTGATATAATATGGTGGGGAATGGACTCATCGAACGATGCTTCGCTCAGGTACAGATCTTGGAGATTCTTCACATTCCAAATGGCGCTCGTCACTTTGGTTATGTTGGTGTGCTTCAGATCTAAGGTTTCAGGGAGCAACAGATTCCCGACTGATTCCGGAATCGAATCAAGAACCGTCGATCTCAATCCCAAATACCTTTGGTTCAACAGTGTATTTCCAAAGTTCTCAGGGAGCAGAGGCTTGTAAACACCCTCAAGATGAAGTACCCTCAGCAAACCTGGGCGTTTGTCTGAAATTGGTGATTTAAGAAGATCTTCGATCTCTCTCGCTTGCCTCCCTAGCTTACATGTGTTAAACGATGCAAAAGACTGAAGGCATTAGACAACCATGATGTCTTGTCCCTGTGTTTTGCACTTGCTTCTGTTGATTCTGGGCTCTCTGTTCGTCGACGGGGTCCAGGCCCCTCATTTCTTTCTCATAGAAAGAGTCAGAGCTGTAATGGATCTGAAGAAGTCCCAGTTCTTTCGCTTTTGCACAGAAAAATTCATGAAGAAAAGCAGGCATGCCACATGATCGGGCATTTCTTGATGGCCATCGAAGCGACGTCCCAGGATCAACGTAGCTAGAAACCTAAACATATTGGAGGTAAATACGAAGATTTGCGTACCTGATTTGGAATCCATTGTTCTTTATGTGAAATGATGACGATTCGATGCTTAAACGACAAGCTAACGCTTAAGTTCTTCTCCTTTATGACCCTCGATTCCTAGCTCGATGAGACCGCCACTCACAGCTTGTCTTATGTGAGGTGAGAGAAAGTTCATGAAAGAATGAGAGCTAGAGTGGGGACCTTAGTGCTATTTATAGAGTTTTGGATGAGCCTTCTCATCACGGGTTAGGCCTAACTTAGTTCACACAAGCTAGGCCCATATTCAACCATTAAGAAAACTTTATGCCTTACCTTATTAGACCAAGCTCGTAAAATGGTAAATTACAATATCAATTAATGTAGCTCATATAAGGAAAACTCTTACATTCTCCCTCTTGGGCTGGGTTAATTGACACCATACTGTATGTGCATACCTTTATGTTGGTCTAGTGACAATTCTTAATAGTTAATCCTATCCTATAAAATTTCAAATATCGAATGATGGCGGTAATAACATGTACTGACACAGAGCTTTCCATGGTCACGAATGCTTTTGACTTTATTGATATGGATTAAATATGGTTGTGTGGCAAACGGATAACACATCATAAAGAGTAATACCTTATGTGTTATCTCATTTGTCAGTCACTGTTATCTTAAGCGTCATAGAAAACCAGATGTGGCAATAGAGAATATCCTTATGATTATGATGAATCCACATATGTCTTATCTATTGGAGAAAACTCCCTTGATGTTTTTAAGCTGACAAAACTTATTCAAAGTCTATTATGAAGTTTTCTAGACTTCTGTGTCAAAGTCTGAAGACTGCCAGACTTTAGTGTCAAAGTCTGTTCTATATTAGAAGTCTGCCCATACTGACGAATTCCAGACTAAACACGATGAAGAACGAAGACGGAAGCGGACTCAAGATTGTCTTCCTCTCTTCAAAGCTTTGGTTTATTACAAGATATATATGGCTTACTGGTTGGGTTTAACATCTACGAGATTGGTTATCTTTATTGGAATCAATTTAGATACATCAAATCTTTTAAGAAGGCAAGTAAATTTGGAAAGAATCTACTTATGGAAACCAATATCCTGATTGTATGAGCGAACATGATTGACGGGCTTTCATCACAATCTTCAAACGGCTCGAAGATTTCCTTGATTGATTCTATCCAATGGGTTGATTGGAAGAATTCATTTGAAAAGTGCTAACGGTCAAGAAGGCATGAATGAGTATTTAAAAAGACATTTACAGTCATTCGATAGAGTGGGTGAAAGAAAAATTCCAAAGTCTGAAACTTCCCAGTTTCTTGTTATTCCATATACTGTGCTAAAACTTGTACTCAAAAGAGAAAGAGAGACTTATAGCGTGACTTCGTGAGAAAGTAGCAAAGACTCTTCACTGTGAAGTCGTGATCGCAAGATTGTAAATTCTCTTTTGATTCTTAGTGGAATCTAGCCTGAAGGTTATCGGCATGGGAGAGTGGACGTGGGTTTAATCTAAGCCGAACCGCTATAAATTCTGTGTTCTTATTCTCTTCTCTACACTCCTTTACTTTGTTGGTAGTTCTATTTAACTGTTAAAGTTCAAACTCGTTCAAAGTCTATTATTCTTCAGACTCAGATTCAAAAGCAAAATATTTTACTACATTTTGCGAAAATTTTTCTCTACACCTATTCACCCCCTAGGTGTTTATATTAGCACTTTCAATTGGTATCAGAGTTTGTGTGCTTAATTATTGAAGTGTTTTACTTCTAAGCTAAAGATCCTTTATGGCTAGTATTTTGACTCCGGGTTTAGTTGAAGGTTAAAGAAACACT
Source organism: Eucalyptus albens (assembly GCA_014182695.1). Classification (NCBI taxonomy): domain Eukaryota; kingdom Viridiplantae; phylum Streptophyta; class Magnoliopsida; order Myrtales; family Myrtaceae; genus Eucalyptus; species Eucalyptus albens. The sequence continues at coordinate 37,578,901 of CM024655.1, forward strand.
AGACCTCCTTACTTCGATGGAAAGGAGTACAATGTGTGGAAGAACAAGATGAAAGAATTTCTCAGATTGAGAGATCCTCTAGAGCGAGATGTTGAAAAATGGATCAATCCTAAAGCAACATCAACCTCAGAAGAGGGAAAGAAGTTGTAGATACTGACGAAACAACACAAGCTGAAATCACCAAGAGACAAGCTCTTGATGTTAAAGCTATCTACTCTTTATATTGTGCCTTATCTCCCACTGAGTATAACTGAATTTCTTCTTGTGAAATAGCAAAAGAAGTTTAGGACAGATTATATGTTACCTAAGAAGGAACTGACTGTGTGAAGGAAACCAAAATAAACATTCTGCTTGGACAATATGAAGCCTTCAGAATGAAGCCTGGAGAATCCATAACTGATATGTTCAGTCACTTTACAGAGATTATGAATGGCCTGGCTTATCAAGGACAACCAATTTCTAGACCAATGCAGGTCAACAAACTATTGCGTGGACTTTCAAAGGACTAGAATCATGTGAAGACCTCAATTAGAGAGACTCAAAGGATTATGCCTCTATCGGTGGATGAATTAATAGGCACACTTCAGTCGTACGAAGTGGAGCAGATCAATGATGAGGAAGATCCTAAAGGTAAGAAATCAATTGTTTTAAAGTCTAACATTGATTCCGCTGATACAGATTCAGATGATGATATAGATGATGAGGAGTTGATGCTTATGATCAAGAGATTTAGAAAGTTGAATAGAAAGAGAATAAGATTCAATTGGAAGAAACAGAGCACGCAGAATTTCCAGAAGAAACCAACAGAAGACAATGAAACTAGCAAGGATGTTATATGCTTCGAATGCAAGAAAAGTGGGCACATTAGACCTAATTGTCATTCGTTGAAGAAGAAGAAAGAAAAAACTGAGAAGTACAAAAATGCACTCAAAGATGAAACTTGGGGTAACACAAAGTGTGAGGAAAGCGAAGAAGAATATGCCAACATATGTCTGATGGCTCATTCCGACTCAGACTTAGAATAAAAAACAGACTCTGATTTAGATTCAGACAAAGAAATTGAGGTTAGTAATTTAAAAATTCCTGTCAAAGTCTCTAAGTACATAGATGAACTCTGTCTTAGTCTTAAATCCTCTCTAAAGGATTTTCGAACTAAAAAGGAAAAATTCTAAGCTCAAGCAACATGAAGTTTCTTGGAAAGAAAGAAAAATTTGAAAATATGAAAACAAGTTTTGACAATTTAAAAGAAAATTATGATTCACTTTCAAAGGAAAACACCATTTTGAAAAGAGATATTTCAAATATTACAAAAAGATTTTCAAAAGGATATGAAAAACCAGAGAAAATTCTTTCAGCTCAAATACCCTACTTTAACAAATCTAGTTTGGGTATGACTTCAGAAACCGTTCCATTAATTGATTTTCCCAAAGTAAAAGAAAGAATTAAACAAATACCTGCAAAGGCATTTTACAAAAATCACTTTCAAAGAATTTTTGTAAAACCTGTTGGCCATAGTGCACTCAGATGTTCGAAGTGTAACATCTTAGAACATTTCAAGAAGGAATGTCCCAAGGTTTGGACACTAGTTAAGAATGATTGGGCTAAGACTGTTTTTAATACTAACTCTCCTGAACCCAAGAAAATTTAAGTACCAAAGAAAGTTTGAGTTTTTCTTTTGATTACAGGTCACTATTAAAAGAAAGATCAAATGATATTTGGATAGTGGCTGTTCGAAACATATGGTAGGAGACTCAAGCTACTTCATAAAACTTGTTAAACTAAATGGAGGAAAATTATCTTTTGGAGGAAATAGCAAAGGAAAAATTGTAGGATGTGGAGCTGTGAAGATTGGAAACCTGACTATTAACAATGTTTCCTTGGTGGAAGGTTTGAACTACAATTTGTTGAGTATAAGTCAGCTTAGTCAGCTTTGCGATACTGGTTTCAAAATAAACTTCCAAGAAGGCATTTGTTTTGGAACAAGTCAAGACTTCTCTCAATCTTTTACTGGTCGAAGGCATGGCAATATATACCTTCTGGATGTAAACCTAGAAAGTTCTCAGTGTCTTATTTCTATTCAAGATGAAGCAAGTTTGTGGCATCAAAAACTTGGTCATGTTAATATGAAACAGATTGCCAAGATTTTTTCTAAGAAGCTTGTTCGAGGACTTCCTAATTTGGCTTACCAGAAGAATAAGTTATGCACTCCCCGTGTCTTGGGAAAATAGGTTAGAAGTTCCTTTAAACCTGTGAATCAAGTCTCTACCAGTCGAGCTCTATAGCTTTTTCATATGGACCTTTTTGGACCAATTAAAACTCAGAGTATTGGTGGAAAGAAATATTACCTATTAATCGTGGATGATTACTCCTGCTTCACTTAGGTATACTTTCTAGCAAGCAAGTCTAAAGCCTTCTCTTATTTCTCGAAGTTTACAAGGAAAGTTCAAAATGAAAAGGGTTATGCTATTTCAAGCATACGAACTGACCATGGAGGTGAGTTTGAAAATCAGGACTTTGCGATTCTGTGATGAATTTGATTTTCAGCATGTTTTCTCTTCTTCATACACTCCATAACATAATGGGGTTGTGGAAAGGAAGAACAGATCCTTACAGGAGATGGTCAGAACTCTTTTAATAGAGAGCAAAATATCCTCTCGATTTTAGGCAGAAGCAGTTTCCACTGCTTGCTATATTATCAACAGAGTATTCTTGAGACCGATTCTAGAGAAAACTCCTTATGAAGTGTACAGAGAAAAGAAGCCGATGGTTTCCTACTTTCATGTCTTTGGCTGTAAATGCTTTATTTTGAAGAATGCAAATGACCGATCTGGAAAATTCGAGGAGAAATCAGACAAATGAATCTTCCTAGGTTATCTGACTTCAAGCAAAGCTTGCAGGATCTTTAACAAGAAGAGTCAATCTGTGGAAGAATCTATGAACGTTAAGTTTCAGGATTATGTGCAAAATCAACCAGATTAGACTCAACTTGAAGAGTCTAAACTCGTTCCAGACTTTACAAAGTCTACTTCCCCCGAAGAGGTTTAGACTTCTAGAGAACAACAACAAGTAGTCGAGAAGATTCAAAAGAAGCAGAGGATCAACAGACCCTCAGACTAAATAGCAGCTGTAAGCACAAGTCAAGTCATCCCAAAGAACTCATCATTGACAACATTGATGAAGGAATACGCACCAAATCCAAAGGTAGAGAAGAGTCTAATGCTCTAGCACTTGTTTCTGAGATAGAACCAAAAGGTGTAGATGAAGCCCTGTCTGATGAAAGCTAGATAGAAGCTATGCAAGAAGAACTCAGACAATTCAGTATCAATGATGTATGGGAGCTGATTCCAAAACCCGAAGGCAAATCCATGATTGGAATGAAGTGGGTTTTTAGGAACAAGATGGATGATAAAGGAAAAGTGAATAGAAATAAAGCAAGACTCATGGTGAAATGTATACACATGAAGAAGGGATAGATTATGATGAGACCTATGCACCAGTAGCGATCTTAGAAGCAATTAAATTATTATTTGTTTTTACTTGCTATAAAAATTTCAGGTTATTTCAGATGGATGTCAAAAGTGCATTCCTCAATGGATTCATTTAAGAAGAAGTCTATGTGGAATAACCACCAAGATTTGAAGATCCAAGGAAACCGGACTCGGTCTACATACCGAAAAGGCCTTATATGGACTAAAGCAAGCACCTCGAGTATGGTATGAAAGGTTGAGTAAGTTTTTAACTCAAATTGGTTTTGAAAAGGGAAAGGTTGATACTATTTTGTTTATAAAGAAAGAAGGAAAATATTTTCTGCCGGTACAAATTTATATAGATGATATTATCTTTGGATCCCCTAACGAAAATTTATGCAAGAAATTCTCTAGATTTATGCAGGATGAGTTTGAGATGAGCATGATAGGTGAGTTAACTTTCTTTCTAGGATTGCAAGTGAGACAATCAAAGAAAGGTATTTTCATTCATCAAGAGAAATATGCAAGAGATCTCATCAAGAAGTTTGGATTGGAGAATTGCAAGAAGACGGAGACACTAATGTTGAGCTCTTCGAAACTGGACAAGAATGAAATAGGAAGAAAGTAAATCGGAAGCTATACAGAAGCATGATCGGTTCTTTTCTTTATCTAACTGCTTCTAGACTTGATATTTTATTTAGTATTTGCATTTGTGCTAGATTTCAGTCTGATCCCAGAGAATCTCATATAAGTGCTGCAAAACGCATCATTAAATATGTTGCGATTTCTCCAAAGCTAGGTCTGTGGTATTCAAAAGAAGGAGACTTCACTCTACTTGGATATTCAAACGCTGATTTAGCCAGTTGCAAAGTCGATAGGAAGAGCACATCTGGCACTTGTCAATTGCTGGGAAATATGCTGGTGTCTTGGTTCTCCAGGAAACAAAGTACTATAGCATTATCAACAGTAGAAACAAAGTATGTTGCTCTTGGGAGTTGTTGTTTTCAAATTCTATGGATAAGACAACAACTAAGAGACTTTGGGATTGAAGAATTGTGCACCAAGAGCAAATGCAACAACACAAGTGCTATTAATCTCACAAAGAACCCAATTCTTCATCCAATGGCAAAACATATAGAAATTCGACATTATTTTATAAGGGATCATGTACAAAATGGGGAGATTATGATTCAGTTCATTGATTCGAAAAATCAGTTGACAGACATCTTTACGAAGCCTCTGGAGAAAAAATTATTTGAATCTATTCGCACCAAGTTCAATATTATATCTCCTATTGTTTAAAGTCTAAAGTTGGCCAGACGCAGACTTTCACAAAGCTACTTTAGTAAGAGAATGTCTCGAATCCAGGTATTTTAATTTTTGGAATGAAAGGTACGATTATCTAAATCATCACTTGCCTTATTTATTTTTAGAAATTATTATTTCAGGGATAATTTTCGGATTTTGAATTTTGGAAGTTACCTTTTTTGAAAATTGTTTTGAAAAGGCATTTTGTTGTGACATTTCAAATACCCCGTTTCAGTTCCTTTATATACCGTAGAGTAGTTCTTTCAAAAACATTGCTTTAAAACCCTAGAATACAGACTCTCTTCTCCAAACTTTTACTCTCAAGATTTCTTTGTAAGTTACCATCTTTTCTACACTCGAACCTGTCTGCCAAATCCTCCTAGCCTGCAAACATGTCTTACCAAAGGAAATCCTCTTAGATTGCAAGCAAGGGTCCTCGGAATGTACCCGAAAGGCAGACACATTTCAATCTGACTGAAGAAGAAGACTCTCCACAGAAGTCTCCACAACACTCTCCTCAGAACTTTCCGCGCCAACCAATGGAAGAAGAAGTTGAAGAGGATGCTGTTCTTCTTAGAGTCCAAACACCTAAGGTTCTTTATAAGTATTACACTTATCTGAAATATGGTGGTTCCCTGATGGAGTTTATTATGAATTTTCTTAAAGGACATGGACATAGGAATGAGACAATGTTCTTAAGAGCTATGGAACACTTAGGAATAACGCCGAAAAGGAGCGGCATACGATGCTTTTCTTAACTTTCCTTATGATCCTAGGTTTAGCTCTCATAATCATCCTGTAAGTAAAGATGATGATGAACGAATGTTTTTGAACTTTCAACCCAGAATGGGTGTGGCTGCAGTGAACTCGGTGACGAGAATGAAACTCTTTCGTTCTAAGGAACACAAAAGGGTTTACACTCAAATGCTGAAAAGAGGGGTGATGAACCTTCAAACTGTTGATTTTGACTTCTTAGACTCAATCATGGTGAACTTGAGGGAAAAGTTGGCTTTCCTTCAACTCGAGCAATTCTGTTCGAGATGGCTGTTGCATATCCAGAGTTGACTATATTTTTCTATTCAAATCTATCTTTTCTTGACTAGAATCAAATCCAATTCACTGTGAGTGATAAAGCCTATGTGGTGGATGTTGACACTTTGGCTGACATTATTGGGGGTGGAAAGGAGTGGTTTCCAACCAATCAGTGTCTCCATAGGACAAGCCACCAGATTTCTTGTCAAAGACAAATTACTAGAAGGAGGCATCACATACTCAAGACTGACGGCCTCAAATGTTCTGTTGCACAAAATTGTCATTAACTGCATCAAACCAAAGGCTGCATAAAAAATAGATGTTTCCAGATTTGAAGCAAGACTGATGTTTGCTATTTGCAATGGGATGCGATTTTCTCTACCTCATACTATCCTGTTTCATATGTACATGATAGTTTTGAAGGATAAAGGACAGTTGCCTTATTTAGCGTTGGTTACAAAGTTGTTTAGACATTTTCAAATCTAGTTTCCCGCCTCACTTTGCTCTCAAATTGTTGCTCCTATGGTGATAGGATCGAAAATGATTTTGAAGATGAGGTTGAAAGATCTGAACAAGGCCATTGAGCGCTTGAAGAAGGAGTCCTCAAGCAAAACTAAGGAAGATTTTGCTGAAAGAAAGAGGAAAGGCAAGGAAGTTGTGCAAGAACCTATAAAGAAGAGAAGATCACTTATCTTGCAAGATGAAGATGATGTAGATGATCTTACAATTTCTGCAATTGCCTTAAAGAATCTTCAAGGTTTTGTTGGTCCTAAGAAATCAATGGACAGAGAAGGAGGAGATAGAGAAGAAACAGAGCAAGAAGAAGAAGAAGAAACAAATAAGGAAGAAGCAGAAAGAGAAGAAGAAATAGCAAAAGCTGGAAATGAAGAAGGTCATTTTGAAAAGAGGGCTGAGGATGACTCTTATGAAGAGACAGTTGCAATCTCATTGTCTGAGGACTCAGAAGCAACTAGGAGTGGAACTGTAGGAGTACAGAACTGAAACATCACTCTCGTTCTGAAGACGAGAAGACTCAAGAAGAAGGAATCCCTTCTCCACTTGTAGGCATAGAAACAAAGGGAGCTCGTGAGAAAACAAGGACTTCTTCTCCATATTTTGCGAGTGATGGTATAAGTCGATCTCCTGCCGACCCGGAAGATGTCTATGCTTCTTCTCACTTTCCTGAAGTTGGCATTGAAGAATCTACTCCGAGTCATGGTGTTCAACAAGTTGATGTTCCTTCAACTCTCAACTCTCCACGGATTCAATTCGCTAAAGCTAGTGCACAAATTGAACCAAATGCTAACTATCCAAGGATGATGGAATTCCTTTTGGAGGTAAAGGCTCAGCAATACGCTATGGAGATTGAGATTCAGAAACTTCACACTGCCCTGAGATCAACTTGTGATTTTCACACTTTGGAAAGGTAGTCTTTAGACACTTAGGTACATACTTTAAATAGCAAGTTTCTTAGATTATGGCCAAGAATGATGAGACTGCTCAGATTCTCAAGACTGTTTAGACTAAAGTCTAGAATGTTCATCGCCAGTGCCAAAAGGTTGAGGAGGCAGTGCAGTCTATGGGGGATTTCCAACTAGTTCGAGTTCCCAGACAACCATGATTTCATTTATCTTTTATCTATTTTGACTTTCTCCACTTTTTGCCGTTGACAAAAAGGGGGAGAATGCGTGCATATTTGACTTGAACTTTTGTAGATTTGATTTGACTTTGTTTTGAACACTTATATTCTGCGGTAATCTTTGTGGTAGTGATATTTATGGATGTGGATGTTTTAATCTTGTCTTTATCTAATTTTTGCAAGATTAACATATTTTCTGTGGTTGCAGAATTGATGCTATCCAGATCCTTAACTATTTGTTTTTTTTATAAGATATCATGTACTGCTAAAGAGTTGTTTTCCAGGGTATAAATCTTTAAATCTGCAGGGAAGTTTTTTCACCATAAAAAATGAGGGAAATTGTTGGAGAAAACTCCCTTGATGTTTTGAAGCTGACAAAACTTATCCAAAGTTTATTATGAAGTTTTCCAGGACTTCTATGTCAAAGTCTCGAAGACCGGACTTTAGTGTCAAAGTCTTTCTACATCGAAGTCCGCCCACACCGACGAATTCTAGACTAAACTTGATGAAGAACGAAGACGGAATCAGACTCAAGATTATCTTCCTCTCTTCAAAGCTTTGGTTTATTATAAGATATATATGTTTTATTGGTTAGGTTTAACACCTATGAGATTGGTTATCTTTATCGGAATCAATTTAGATACATCAAATCTTTTAAGAAGGCAAGTAAATTTGGAAAGAATCTACTTATAGAAATCAAGATCTTGATTGTATGGGCGAACGGGATTGACGGGCTTTCATCATAATCTTCAAACGGCTTGAAGATCTCCTTGATTGATTCTGTCCAACGGGTTAATTAGAAGAATTCATTTGGAAAGTGTCAACGGTCGAGAAGGCATGAAGGAGTATTTAAGGAGATATTTCCAGTCATTCAATAATGAGATGGCTAGTATAAGCACCTAGAGGGGGATGAATAGGTGCACAAACAATTTATCGAGATACGGAAGCGATTCTAGGCAAACGATAGAAAGGAAATTCTCTATTGATTAACAAAATGAAGTACGATCAAAGTTAAGAGAGTAAGGAAGAGAAAATTGAACACAAGGTTTATAGTGGTTCGACTTATTCCAAGCCTACGTCCACTCTTCCGCACTGACAGCCCACCGGCTGGATTTCACTATGAACAAAAGAGAAATTACAGCACAGTTTTTCCTTGATTCCATAGTGTAGATGTTCTATCACACCTCCTCAAGGTTTCTCACAAACATAGACTCTCTTTTGTATACAAGGTTTCGCTCAAAGGAATTGTCTAAACAATAAGGAGCTTCAGACTTTGGAATTCTTCTATCGTGCACACCTCGAACAACTTAGAACGTCTTCCTTATATACTTCTTTATGCCATCATACCCGTTGGCACTTACCAAAGGAATTCCTCAAATCTACCCATTGGACGGAATCAATTAGGAAGATTATTCGAGCTATTAAAGGAACGTGTCGATAGCCCATCAATCCTGTTTGCCCATACAATCAGGATCTCGGTTTCCATAAGTAGAACATTCCAAGAATATTTAGGTAATCATCGGTTTCTTAATCTTCGAGTCAATCTCGATCAATCAAAGGATTCCGTTGTGTCTTTTCCAGCTAAGAGATCTTCTCCAGTCGATAATGTCATATCCTTAATGAAACATCCAGTTCTGGATAACCTTTCTTCAACGGATTAGAGACTGTCAATAAGGATAGACTTTGAGTCTTGAGTCTCGGCTGTCCTAGGAAGTCTTCGGACTTTAAATAGCGAGTCCGCAAACCTTCGACTAGACTCGATGGAAACGTTTTATTAGCTTTAAAACACTTCAAGAAGATTTCTCCAACAAATAAAGTGGGTGAAAGAGAAATTCCAAAGTCTGAAACTTCCTAATTTCTTGTTATTCCATATACTGTACTAAAACTTGTACTCACAAGAGAGAGAGAGAGAGAGAGAGAGAGAGAGAGAGAGAGAGAGAGAGACTTATAGTGTGACTTCGTGAGAAAGTAGTAGAAACTCTTCACTGTGAAGTCGTGATCACAAGATTGTAAATTCTCTTTTGATTCTTAATGGAATCCAGCCCGAAGGTTGTCAGTGTAGGAGAGTGGACATAGGCTTAATCTAAGCTGAACTACTATAAATTATGTGTTCTTATTCTCTTCCCTATACTTCTTTACTTTGTTGGTAGTTCTATTTAACTGTTAAAGTTCAAATTTGTTCAAAGTCTATTGTTCTTCAGACTCAGATTCAAAAGCAAAATATTTTACTACGTTTTGCGAAAATTTTTCTTTACACCTATTCACCATCATCTAGGTGTTTATACTAGCACTTTCATTATCTTTATGGTTAACATTTTTTTATGTGTAATCAAGACATATGCTCAAGGCTGATAATCGGATGCCCCCAGCCTTCACTCAAGGCTTACATAATACCTTGAGATTTCCATTACATATAATCAACTCAATATGGTGACTACACATTCATGAACACTTTATTGAATGTGTAACATATATAAGCTTTATTAGATCACGATCAAAACAACTCCCACTAAACAACAACATTCAATGATGCTCCTTAGCCCATGTTCATGACATGTTGTTTAAGTACACAAGGGTGAAAATCTTTAATTAGTGAGACTATAACGACATCATCTGTGGAAATATGTTCTACTATAGTGTCACCATTATGTATTGTTCATTTATGGCCAAAAACTTGCCACATATCTAGACCCCTCGAGTCCCTTATTGATGTTGATAAATAACACTGAAAAGTTATTGTCTCGATACAACTGTATGAGTCTATCCATAAAATCAAATATGGTCAACTTCTTAATAAGGTTTCAAAGTCAAATATTATTGAAAAGCATACTACAGACTCCATTTATATGATAGAAGATAACATAGGTTTCTATTTATCGCTTTATCATAGCACTGCACCTTCTGCTAATATAACTAGTAAAATCTGCATTCGAATACCTTACTAGCTCTAGATCCTAAACATATTTGTCAGCATATAGTTTTCTTGTCCTTTTCAGTATCTTAAATCTTATTGGCAGTAATCTAGTGATCATGTCTTAGACTTAACTAAAATCTACCTAAAAGTCTTGCTGTAAAAGCAATATCTAGCTTAGTGTAGACGTAAGCATACATGACACTTCTAAGTGCACTAGCATAAAGTATATCCTTCATTTGGGTTTTCCCAAGATTTGAATAAGGATAATGCTAGGGATTCAATTTGCCAGCCCTAACGACAAGAGTGATTTCTAGTTCACAATTCTACATACTGAATCTTTCTAAAACACGATAAATATATGCAATTTGAGATAAATCTAACATACGACAAGAAGGATTCCTATAGATCTCAATGGCAAGTACATAAGATACTTCACTAAGGTTTTTCAAGGCAAAATTCCTTGACAACATCCACTTTCTCTTATGTAGTAATCCAATGTCACTACTTACAAGCAATATATCATTTATATAGAATGTGAGAAAAATAAATTTTCTTCCACTGACCTTGCAGTATATATACCGATCTACTGTATTCTCAACAAAACTAAATGAAGTGACAACATCATGAAACTTCAAGTGCCATTGTCTGCAAACTTGTTTAAAACCATAAATAAGATTTTTCAATTTATACACAAGCTTACCTGAATAACTTGCTGCAAAACCTTTGGGTTATATAATGTAGACTTCTTTATTAAGGTATTTATTGAGAAATTGAGTTTTAACATTCATCTAGTGTAACTCCATACTAATACCATACTCACTCTGAAATAGTCTTTAAAAAAAAAAAAAACTAAGCTTCTCTCTAAGCGAAACCTTTCACTACTGGTTGGAGTTTAAACTTCTCAATATTCCTTTGGAATTTCATATAATCTTGTACACCCATTTGCAACGGATGAGCTTATGACCTTTAACCAATTCAACGGGCTCCCAAACACTATCACATTTCATAAATTGCATCTCATCTTTTCATCGTATCTAACCACAGATCTAACTAAGGACTAGAAACATCATTTATACATAAGTTACTAAATTGACCACATAGCAGATATCGTGGTCATGCTCTCACCAGATAGATTATATAGTCCGATAGTATAACTAAACGTCTTACCCTAATAGATCTCTTAAGTGGAGTTACTGTAACCACTTTTTTTTTTTTTTTTTTTCACTTGAGAGGCTTGACAAACTTCATCAGGAATTGTATTAATTATAGTATCCTGAACCTCACAAGCTTAGTCTATGATGCAGAAGACTCCACAATTATTTGTATAGGTAAAGATAAAGACTCAATGGTCCCCACAGTACTATTATCTTTGATAGTCTAAGAGCAGCTATCCTCTATAGTTACATCGAACTCTAAAGACTTTGCTGTATGTGATTTCACAATTCTTGTACCTTCATTGGGATCATAAAATTGACATCTCTTCGAATGACCTCGGTAAGATACGGAATAACATCGAGGGGTTCTATAGTCCAACTTACTTAATGTTGGATTATATAACCTCACTTTTGTAGGACGCTAACCTTAAGATAGTTCAAGTTAGGTTTACGTCTAGCCTACGACTCAAAACAAGTTAACGTAACATCTTTTGTAGAAATTTGGTTTAATGCATATTGGGTTGTTTCACTCCACAAAAAAATTGATAAATTAATTATAGTAATCATACTCACTATCATGTCTATTATGGTGCAATTACGCCTTTTAGCTACATCAATTTGTTCAAGATTTTCGGGCATAGTAAACAAAGTTACCATATTATAATCTTTCAAAGTATTTGACAAATGGTCTTTTAAGCTATGTAGCATTGCCATGACAAATAGCTCTTTAAGTTATCCAGCATTACTATACTTGTCAAAATACTCACCACTGTGGTCATATTTGCCAATTTTTATGACTTTTTCGAACTGTTTCTTTAGTTTAAATGAACTTGAATCTATCCAAAGATTCAATTTTTTATTTAAAGAAATAGTTGTCAATGACTATAATGAAATGAAAAATTCTATACAACGTCACCATATATGGTCCACCAATATAAGTGTCAATGACCTCCAATGGGTTAGGACAAAGTGTCAACATTAATCATCTTATTTCTACAATAGTCTATATAAGCCTTTAGGTAACTTTTAAGAGTAGATAAAATGTCAACATTATCAGTCTCTACTCTTTCTATAGACATATGATTAATACGTCTATGCTACAATACATAAGACTGTTCCTTAAGTAAAGATCTATTGAAACAACCTTTTAAACTACATAAGGGATGTACATAACATTGGGAGATTAACACAACTGACACAATCTATTCGATATATTGTAGCACCCAACTTAATCTAAATTGGAAAACATAAAATTAACATTGTTCTTTACTTCAAAAGAGTAGCCACATACTTCCAAACATGATATGGAACCTAAGTTCCATCTAAATGACGGTACATAAAAGTGTTTCTCAACATTAAATGCAAACCAAAATTCAGAATCAAAATAACATCTTCCACTATCTCGACGTTAAATGTTGTTTCCTATGATGAGTTATGATTCATCATAATTTGGCTTCCTTAGATTTATGAATCCTATTATAGTAAACAACATAATTTGTTGTATCGCTATCCAGCCATCAAGAATTGGATGAGGCTTTTGATAGGAATTGGATTCATAAATAAATGTCAATGAATCATTAACTCTAAACTCACGCTAGGACGAACCAAGCTTTATATTAATTTTAGTGTCAATTATGTGTTATTTCCTACAGTGTTCCTTATGTGTCATTTCTTCTTACAAGTATAGCAAATGACACAATTTCTCTTAAATGGTGCTATCCTGAGATCAGATTGTCAGAATGACCGGTGATTTCATGAATTCCTTTATGAGTATGATTTTGGACTTCAAATCTACCATTCTTAGGACGTAATCGTTAACCTCATCAGACCATCACACATTATGTTGAAAAGTCCTTGTATTTAGCCCAATCTCAGCATTAGATAAGAAACAATTCCAAGCTACAAAGGCTTTCATCATCCTTTTAATAGTGCAGTCAGCTAATAAACTATTTTCAAGTGTTCCTAAAGGAATGCCTCATAGATAAGGGACAAATTTAATTGCCCTTTTCCCAAACAGCAAAAGATACTTTCTAATTTAATATCACTAACAATGAGATTGTTAAATTATTCTTAGTAAGAGTAATATGAACATCTATCAGTTCCATCCAAACAAAAAATCCTCTTTTCACTACTTAAAATTTGATCCAGTAAGAATTTCAATCATAAAGAAGTTGCCAATATAGAGAATGTAACTTAATAACAAGTAGCATATGTAATTAGTATCATGTGAGTACTGTGTAACTTAAAAAACTTTATAAGCACACATCCCAAGAGCTACACGTATTAACATATAAACACTTTTGGGCAGAATACATGACATACAATTGCACACTTTTCACATGACAACAGTCATCAGGATATATTATGACCTTTCGCGAATTCACCACCTTTGGGTGTATGAACCACTAGGGTCAGTCACTCCTCAATCATATGCTGTGCATGTATTCCTCCATGAAGTAACACACAATTACCTCATTTGAGAGTATAACCACGCATTTAAACATGAGACATCTCATAACAATATGAGATCGATATTTCTCAAATCTAATCAAGTGTGCTATTTTGGCGGTCACAACCCAATTGAATCATCGAAACTCTCTCATACTAGGGATATAAATTTTATAACTCACATTTACCTTATACATATGATTTTAGACCTGATGACAAGAGCAATTCGTCATTCAAATCACATGTCATGCTAATCATATTGTTTTATTCGTTAATACATGTTGAACCTTATACATGTTATCAATGAATCAATACTCTACACAATCTTTCTGTGATGATATATATGTGAGTTCGCAACGTATTTCCAAAACCATAGATAAATACATGAAAAAACTCAAAAAAACCCCAAAATACAAGTACATTGGGTTCCACATGCATTTTCATATCTTTAAAAGCATCAAACATGTAAACTAAATACATCACAGTGTAGAGAATTTTCGTACGAGTACAACAGTCCAAACCATGCGCTGATCCAACGTTGTATGCACCCTCACACGCCGCTGGAATGCACGGTGTGTGAGATCCACATCCTTCCCCTCCTTGAGCCAGCCTAAAATCAGTCCGATTAGGTTCAACTGGTCAATGGTCCGATTGGTTAGTGGTTTGACCAGTTCAACTAGTTAATAGTCAAAACGGGTTGGTCACTCGGTCAAACCGGGTTAAGTCAAGGTTAGTCAGGTCACCTGGTCAAACCGGGTTGGGTTACCTAGTCAAAACGGGTCGGGTCATGAGTTGACAGGTGACGTCACATGCCACGTGTTAGACGCACGGAAGGCGGTGGCATGTGATGTCATCATGACATCATCAATGACACGTGTCTAAGTCGGTGACACTTGTTTGAAGATAATGTCACTCATGACGTCACTCGCTTGTAAGGCGGTTCACGTGCTTGGTGCTTGAGCATGCACGCGCGAGCTTGCGTGGCGGCAGGTGGCGCCGCCTCCCAGCTCCGTCTCGGCGCGTGGGGGTGTGTAAGATCGTTTCTGGCCTTGTCTCAAGGCGTGCCACCCATCAAAATGCTCATTTCATTGTGTAGAAGCCAAATATGTGATTAAAATTCATTTTCATTGGACCAAAATTCATGAAAATGCGCAAAATGGTCCAAGGGTAGGTCAAATCCGAAATGCTCATTGCCGGCGCATTTGACCTCCACTAGAGGCGTGCCACCCACCGAAACACTCGGTTTGATGAGACGAATTCGAATATGTTTTCAAAATCAAGTTTCAACAAGAAAAATTTCCAAAAACGGGCCAAATGCAACAGTTCTAGTTTTAGGCTTCGAGGCTTTGATACCAAATGATGGCCGTTGAAACGGCATCCCATGATCAACGTAGCTAGAAACTTGAACATATTAAAGGAGAATAGGAAGATTTGCATACTTGATTTGGAATCCATTGTTCTTTATGCAGAATGATGATGATTTGATACTCAAACGACGAGCCAACACTCAAGTTCTTCTCCTCCGTGACCCTTGGTTCCTGGCTCGATGAGACTACCGCTCACACCTTGCCTTATGCAAGGTGAGAGAAAGTTCATGGAATAATGATGGCTAGAGGAGGGACCTTAGCGCTATTTATAGAGTTTTGGACAGATCCTCTCATCATGGGCCGAGCCCAACTCAGCCCATACAAGCTAGGCCCATATTCGACTATTAAGAAAACTTTATGCCTTACTATTGGAAGATATGATTTGCAAGATCGGGATGAATTGTAAATTGATACGTTTGTGTCTATCTTAGGATTAGAAAGATTACAAAATATTCAGGAAATGTAAAATTTCTTTGATTATTATTTCTTTTGTATTATATACATCATTGTACACAAAAAACAATTAATAAAGTGAGGCACAGATTTTCCTCTCTAGAATTCTTCCCTTCATTCCTTCTTCTCCATCTACCTAGTCTCGTGATATGGTATCAGAGCCTTCTTGAAGTTCTGAATTATTTGTCACTTCCGCTTCGATTGCCTCACGGAACTCCAATCTGCAAAAAAAAGGGGTTGCCATAAGGAATCGTTAAATCTTTTAAAAGGGAATAAATTTTTCCTTCATCATTTCTAAAACCCAAGACCTCACCTTGGCTTCAAACAACCAACTTGCAGTAGCATCAATAGAAGCTACGCCACAAACCCTAGAGATCCAAGACTCGTTTGTCCTAACTTTGGCCTTAGAACAACAACACAGTCAAGCTCAGGCTCATCTACAGGCTCAACACGCGCAATGGCAACCAATCCAGGCTCAGTCCAATCTGGGGTAGCCATTTATGGGCCATCCGTACAAGTGGATACCATATCTATGGTTCCATGGGTAAAACCCAAATCCATCACTGCCAGGAGGCTACCAAAGCAACGTTGGGTTTGATGGAGGCCTACCAACCGGCGAAGGGGCAAGTGCAACCATCGGACCAAAGTAGACTGGCGGATTAACTGGACCGGGTATTAGTACAAACCCTTACCCGACCTTTTTCAACACGGGTCATGCGGGTTATGTGAATCAGGGTACCGGACCGAATGGATCGGGCATGGGAGGAAATCCCTACTCGAATCTCTGACCCGGAATTTTCCCGTATCTTGTCTTTGCTGCCAGCAGCCGACCGGAACCCGGCGATCCGCTTCACACAACTAACGTCGATCGGAATTGAAGCTAATTAGCCGTAATTGATTGGTGCCGACAACTACTCGAGCTAGTTGCGAGAATTTCGACGGGCATTGGTAACAAAAGATAAAGAAGGTTTTCTCGACGAAACAGTTCCGATTCCGTTTGACGAGAGGATGGCACGACTTTGGAAGAAATGTAACCAACTGATCACAACGTGGATAAGGAATTGCATCACAACCGAAGTTGCGGTCGGACTCCCCCGGACGAAGGATTCAAAACAGACGTGGGAAAATATCAAAGAGATGTATGAAAAACTTGATCAAGTCAAGATTTTTTCGTTAACAAAACAAATCTCAGAGCTTAAACAAGGAAACATGTCCATTGCAGCCGTTTATAGCAAACTTCCGGCCATATGGAATGAACTCGAGGCAGCCGAAGAGAAGTTCGACGGCCCGAGCCTATTCTACAACAATACAAAAGTCTGCGGGAAAGGGAAAAAGGCGACAAGGTTTCTGCTCATACTCAACGAGGCTTACCTCTCATTTCACTCCTAGATCCTAACTATGGAGCCCTTACCGAGCCTTGGCCGTATCTATCAACTTGTCGTGCAAGAGGAAAGTCAATAGAGAACGGCGGATCACAACAAAGGCAGAGATGGAATAGCATTGGCAGCAAGAACCCTCGTACGCCCTTTGCCGAGGAACGGAGAAGGCAGAGGGCAAAAAAGGGTGGAACTAGGGTTTCTCGAAGAAAACCCTAGAGATCTTGACTATATAGGGCAATCGGACAGCCAACATCCATCCCCGGCAGCGAGCAGATCAGACGGTCCATGTGGGAGCAGCTTAATTCGCTTAGATGGGCCGCGAGGGAATTTTCTCTATGGGCCGGAGGACTTGCGCGAATTATTGGCCGGTGGATCAAATGGCCCATATGGGCCGACTTTGGCCCAAGTCTTGCAGCCTACAAATAGGCCCTTTTTGGGCACGAAAAATATTACCTCCAAAGGAAAAGGTAAAATGTATTGTGACTATTGTAAACGTCCGCATCATACAGTAGAAAATTGCTGGAAATTGCACGGGAAACCTGGAGAAAAAGAAAAGAGGAAATTTTCGACAATTTTTCAGGTATCGGGGCAACCAACAGACAAGACAATTTCTCATGATCAATATTAGGAGTTGATGGAAGCCTTAAGGAAATTGGATACTTCTGATAAAACTGGAAGTTTCACAGGTACATCTTATTGTTTGGTGAATTCAATTTCGAAGAGTGCATGGATTATTTATTCAGGTGCTAGTGACCATATTGTCTGTGGAAAGAGTTTGCTTTCGAACATCAAAAAATTACCCTTTCCCAAATCAGTGTAGCTCCCAAATGGAAACATAATCCAAGTTGAAATGACTGGCACTGTGAATCTTAGTTCCAAGATTATACTTCGAAATGTGCTTTATGTTCCTAATTTCCACTTCAATCTCATGTCGGTATCTCGAGCTTATGAAGAAAATTCCTGTCGCATCTTATTCAGTTCTGATAAATGTTTCTTTCAGGCCCTTTCGACTGGGAAACTAATGGGCTTGGGTAGAGTCTTTCAAGGGCTATATTTCTAGATGAGTTTTTTGAACAGTCTTCAATTGTCTTCCATTGAATCCAATATATCATTGTGTAATACTACTATCAATGATAAGAATTTTCTTTATCATCAAAGATTGGGTCATACCGCTTTGTTTCCTTGTCCTCAATGTCCTATCTGTCCATTAGCAAAATAGACATGTGCTCCTTTCCAAAGTAGCACTTCTCGAGTTAATGAAATTTTTTCATTGATTCATGCTGATGTTTGAGGACCCTATCACACCTTGAATCATGATGGGTCTCGATTTTTCCTCATAATCGTAGATGACTTTTTGCGTGCAACATGGATATTCCTAATGCAATCAAAAGCTCAAGTTCTTTCTCATCTAAGGACTTTCCTTGCTCTATCCAAAAATCAATTTGGGAAGTCAATTTAGCGTATTCGTACTAACAATGGTAGAGAATTCTTTAATGGAGAATGTGCTTCTTTTCTTTCATTGAATGGAATTTTACATGAAAGCTCTTGCACATATACACCACAGCAAAATGGAGTAGTTGAGCGAAAACACCGTCACCTATTGGAAGTAGCATGTGCCTTTAAGTTTCAGGCTTCTATTCTTGAAAATTTTTGGGGAGATTGTGTGGTCACAACAGCATATCTGATCAATCGCATGCCATCACGGGTTCTTAAAGAAAAAACTCCTTTCAAAATATTGTATGGAAGAAAACCAGATCTAAGTCATCTCAGAGTTTTTGGTGCCTGTACTATGTGACTATAGTAGGGCATAGGGATAAGATGGGACCTCGTGCACGACAATGTATATTCATGGGGTATCCGAATCTGAAAAGGGGATATCGGATTTATGAACCATCCACAGAAGAATTTTTGGTGAGCAAGGATGTGATTTTTCATGAAGACATTTTCCCCTTCCGAGATGCGCATCATTTGTCTCAAGATGAAAGGCCAGGTACTAATCATTCTTTATTAGAAGAAGAACCATCTTCTGGAGAATCCTACATTATTGTTCCTCCTCCAAGAAATCCATAATCAACTGCTGCATCACCCCCAATGTCTACTGAGACCTCTACGGATTAATCAATTGAAGAACCCTCCACAGACAGGGATTCTCATATGACAGCCCCCTTGAGATCAAGCACTAATGAAGAATCGTCTTTAATACAGCATGAAGAACCTCGACGATCTAGTCAAGTTAGTTGTCCACCAATTTGGACGAAGGATTATGTATGTGCTTCATTAGGATCATTAGGTACTCATTATCCTATCTCGTCCTATATTTCATTTAATAGGCTATCGTCAGAACACTTATGTTGCATGAGTCATATCTTTGAGGGGCAAGAGCCATCTAATTATAATGAAGCAATGCATGATCCACGTTGGCAAAAGGCTATGGAGGCAGAATTACAGGCTCTAATAGATAATCATACTTGGGATGTTGTGTCATTACCTACTCATCGAAAACCTATTGGGTGTAAATGGGTATATAAAATTAAATATCGAGTAGATGGTTCTATAGAGAGGTATAAGGCTTGTCTTGTGGCCAAAGGTTTTACACAACGAGAATGTTTTGATTATCACGAAACCTTCTCCCCAGTAGCCAAAGATGTCACAGTTCGTTCTTTCCTGTTGGTTGCTTCTTTTTGAGATTGGTCATTACACCAAATGGATGTCCATGCCCAAAACAATCCCATGAATGCAGCCTTGAGATAGCTAGTATAAGCAACATGGAAATGACTAGAGTCCTATGGGGGTGAATAGGTGCACAAATAATTTCTTTTTCGAGATACGGAAGCGATTCTAGGCAAACGATAGAAAGGGAGTTCTCTTTTAATTAACAAAATGAAGTACGATCAAAGTAAAGTAAAGTAAAGAGTAGGGAAGAGAAAATTGAACACAAGGTTTATAGTGGTTCGGCTTATTCCAAGCCTACGTCCACTCTTCCGCACTGACAGCCCACCGGCTGGATTTCACTATGAACAAAAGAGAAGTTACAGCACAGCTTTTCCTTGATTCCATAGTGTAGATGTTCTACCACACTTCCTCAAGGTTTCTCACAAATATAGACTCTCTTTTGCGTACAAGATTTCGCTCAAAGGAATTGACTAAACAACAAGGAGCTTCAGACTTTGGAATTCTTCTATCGTGCACTCCTCGAACAACTTAGAACGTCTTCCTTATATACTCCTTCATGCCATCATACCCGTTGGCACTTACCAAAGGAATTCCTCCAATCTACCCGTTGGACGGAATCAATTAGGAAGATCATTCGAGCTATTAAAGGAACATGTCGATAGCCCATCAATCATGTTCGCCCATACAATCAGGATCTCGGTTTCCATAAGTAGAACCTTCCAAGAATATTTTGCCAATCATCGGATCCTTAATCTTTGAATCAATCTCGATCAATCACAGGATTTCGTTATAACTTATCCAGCCAAGAGATCTTCTCCAGTCGATAAGGTCATATCCTTAATGAAACATCCAGTTTTGGATAACCTTTCTTCAACGGATTAGAGACTGTCAATGAGGATAGACTTTGAGTCTTGAGTTTGGCTGTCCGGAGGTCTTTAGACTTTAAATAGCAAAGTCTGCAAACCTTCAGACTAGACTAATGGAAACGTTTTGTCAGCTTCAAAACACTTCAAGAAGATTTCTCCAACAATCTCCCCCTTTTTGATGGTGACAAAACTTTCCTACAGATTTGGACAACTTTGACCTGCAAAACATTTCTCAAACACATATGCATATCTTATAGAGATAAATGGCTAAATGAATAACACTAGAATCTACAACCACAGAAAATAGGTTAGTCTAGTATGCAATATAGCCATCCATAAGATATCAATAGTAGTTAATATAAGCAGTCAAGTCCAAGTCAAGTTTAGTTCTCATCCAGACACAAAGATAAAGTCAAACAGAGTTAAACATCAAAACAATCCAACAAACCAAATGATTAAAAGTCAATAGCAAACGATTAAAAGTCAAAGTTTCAAATCTTGCATCTCTCCCCCTTTTTGTCAGCATTAAAAAGGTTGAGATGAAAATGAAATAAAGTCAAGAATGCTTGGGAACATGAACAAGTTGGAAATCTCCCATTGATTGCGATGCCTTCCAGAATTTTCAAGTCTTCCTTCAATTGTGCAATCTCCTCACCCTTGGCATTGGCCTGAATCTAAACAGAGAGGGCTTGGATCTGATAATTCAATGAATCCAAGGAAGCTTGACCTGCATTCTGCAAGTTTTGAATCTCGCATCCCAGAGCATAAATTTGACCTCGCATCTCCAAGAGAATATCCATAATTCTGCGAAAATCTGCTGCATTATCAGTCTGAGTACTTGCTTTGGCACGATCTGATGGAGTAAATGCAAACGATGGTAGATCAACATAATCATGCAGATTTGGCGATGAAACATCATGACCTTCCTTAGGAAATTGAGAGGCATAGATGTCCTTTGGATCTGCTGGAGAGCGATTGATTCCCTCACTTGTAGCAGGATATGAGGACTTTCCTCTTTTCTCTTGATCTCCCCCTGTTTTCATGCCTTCAGGTGGAGAAGAGTGTTCCTCAGGTTCTCCTTCTTCTTGATCTCTTTTCTCTTCTTCTTCTTTCTCAACTCTCTTTTTCTCATCTCTTTCTTCTTCTTCTTCTCTTTCCTCTCTCCTTTCTTTTTCCTCTCTTTTCTCTTCTTTTCGTCCTTTGTTATGATTCTTTCCATTGGAACAGAACGACTCAGATTCTTCAAAGCCATTGCAGAAATGGTGATGTTTTCCTCATCATCTTCATCTTCAACGATGAGAGCTCTTCTTTTCTTGGATGGAGCAACCATGGGCTCCTTCCCTTTTCTTTTTGCTGCAGAAGAACTTTGATGAGTTTTGACTGGAGTCTTCTCCTTGAATTTCTCCAACGCCTTGCTTAGTTCCTTCAGACGCATTTTGGTCACCATTTTCAGTCCTACCACCATATGATCGCACGATCGAGCACAAAGAATTTGTGGAGGCTGAATATTCAGATGTCTGAATAACTTCGTCACAAGACTTGGATAAGGAAGTTGACCTCTGTCCTTCATCACTGCTTTATACATGTGGAACATAACAAAGGTGAGGAAGAGAAAACCTTTTCCTGTGATGATGGCATACATCAGCTTTGCCTCTGAACTTGAAACATCAGTCTTGGAAGTTGATTTCGGTCTGAGGCAATTGATCACAATCTTGTGAAGCAAAATGTTGAACGCACTCATCCTTAAGTAGGAAATCTTTTCCTCTGTTCTCCTGTCCTTAACAAGTTCCAATGTAGCACGAGTAATAGAAACTTTGATCGGTTGATATCTTCCTCTCTCAACCCCTAACACATCTGCCAGCATATCCATATCCACTACAAAGTCTTGATCTTTGACACTGAAAGAGAATCTATTCGCATCCAAGAAACTAAGATTTGAATAGAAATATGCAGTTAATTCAGCATAAGCCTCTGTGGTGTCAGAATAGAACTTTTCAAGTTGAAGATAACCGAACTTTTCCCTCAAGTTCACATTCACAACATCCAGAAAATCAAAATCCACACTCTTAGGGTTTATCACCCCACGCTTCAGCAATTTTGAGTATAGATCCTTCTGTTCCTTCGATCTAAACAACTCTCCCCTTTTTCCTCGATTTTCCGCCGCAACATCCATTCTCGGTTGAAATTGGCTGTACAATTTGTCATCATCATTTCCATCTATCGGATTAACTCCCCAATCACGAGGATCACTTGGGATATTCGCAAGGGTTTCTTCTGCCACCCCTTTACGAGCAATTCCCAAACTTTCCATTTTTCGCAAAAAGATATATTCATTTCCATATCCTTTGTCCTTAAGAAAATCATCGACATAGTTCAATGGAGTACGAATCCCTTTTAAAGCATGGTACAGCTTATAAATAAAAGCGGGCTTTTGAAATCTTACAGGATCTGCATCTTCGATAATTTCTTTCTCTTGATGATGATCAACACCTTGAGGACTAGATGGAGGAGAATGACGATGCTAAGAATGTTGTGGGCTCTGCTGCTGATTTGGAGACACTTCTTCTTCGGTGAGATCGAAGTGCGTAGGCCCCTCACTCATCCGCCGTGGTCCCCTGCTTGCGATCCTCGAAGACTTTCTTGAAGACGACATCTTTCTCAGTCTTTGAAAGATTCCTTGCTTGACTTTCCCAAGAAAGATGACAACTTTTTCGAAGATTAAACAAGAGAAGAAAACATGAATGGAAGATCGATGCTTTTAGGGTTTTGAAGTTAAAAAATTAGATTTAAGAAGAAACCGAATATATAACTCGGTTAAAAAGGGTGGATACAAAATCGTCACAAAGGAAAATGAAAAGATGCATTTTCAAAAAATAACTGCCTTTTTAGGAAAATAGTCAATTAAAAAATAATTCTTTTTTCAAAAGGAAACAATGCAATAGTCATGTCAATTAAATATAGCAATAATCCAACACAGTTGACGATCATACCTTTTCAAGATGAGATTCGAGAGAGAGAATAATTTACAACCAAGGTCTTGTTTGTCTGAGTCTGAGAGTCTCTAGACTTTGATTTCCTCATACCTCAAAATGTTGAGTCTGGAACGGATGGTTTCAAATTGATTTTTCTCCAAAGGCTTTGTGAATATATCCGCCAGTTGGTTTTTTGAATCAACAAATTGAATTGAAACTTCTCCATTTTGAACATGATCTCTAATGAAGTGATGTCGAATCTCTATATGCTTTGCTCTTGAGTGAAGAATTGGATTTTTGGTAAGATTAATTGCACTGGTGTTGTCGCAATTAATCTCCGTGCATGAATCTTCAATTCCAAAGTCTCTTAGCTGTTGTTTTATCCACAGAATTTGTGAACAACAACTTCCAAGAGCTACATACTCTGCTTCTGCTATAGAGAGAGCTACTGTACTCTGCTTCCTTGAAAACCAAGACACTGTCCTGCCTCCAAGTAGTTGACAGGTACCCGAGGTGCTCTTTCTATCAACTCTGCATCCGGCAAGGTCTGCGTCTGAGTATCCAAGAAGAGTAAAGTCTCCCCTTTTTGGATACTAGAGACCAAAGCTTGAAGTTGATGAATATATTTGATAATACGCTTTGCAGCATTTAAATGAGATTCTTTAGGGTCTGCTTGAAATCTGGCACAAATGCAAACACTAAACAAAATGTCAGGTCTAGAAGCAGTAAGATAAAGAAGTGAACCGATGATACTCCTATATAACTTTTGGTCGACTTTCTTTCCTCCTTCATCTTTGTCTATCTTCAAGGAACTTGACATTGGTATATCAGCCTTTTTGCAATTGTCCAGTCCAAACTTTTTGACAAGATCATTTGCATACTTTTCTTGATGAATAAAAGTTCATTCCTTCAATTGTTTTACTTGAAGACCGAGAAAGAAGGTTAACTCACCCATCATGCTCATTTCAAATTCATCCTACATAGTCTTAGAGAATTTCTTGCACAGACTTTCATTAGAGGATCCAAAGATAATATCATCGACATATATTTGAACAAGCAGAAAACTTTTGCTTTCTCTTTTAATAAAAAGAGTAGTGTCTACTTTACCTTTAACAAAACCATTTTGAATTAAAAACTTACTTAGTCTGTCGTACCAAGCTCGAGGTGCTTGTTTTAAGCCATATAAGGCCTTTTTGAGTCTGAATACTGAGTCTGGTTTCCTTGGGTCTTCAAACCCAGGTGGTTGTTCCACATAAACTTCCTCATGGATGAATCCATTTAGGAAGGCACTTTTGACATCCATTTGGAATAACCTGAAATTTTATGACAAGCAAATGCAAGTAATAAACGAATTGCTTCTAACCTTACTACCGGTGCGTAAGTCTCGTCATAGTCTATCCCTTCTTCTTGCGTGTATCCCTTGGCCACGAGTCTTGCCTTGTTTCTTATGACTTTTCCTTTCTCGTCCATCTTGTTCCTGAAAACCCATTTAGCTCCAACAATTGATTTACCTTTTGGTTTACGAGTCAACTCCCAGACATCATTAATTTTGAATTGTCTGAGTTCTTCTTGCATAGCTTCAATCCAACTTTCATCGGATAAAACTTCATCTATGCTTTTGGGTTCTATTTCAAAAATAAGAGCCACATCACTAGACTCTTCGTGCCTTTTGGATCTTGTGCGAATTCCTTCATTGATGTCGCCAATAATAAGATCTTTGGGATGACCGGACTTATGTTTCCATTGCTGGTTAATTTGTCGATTGATGGTCACTTCCTTCACTTGAATCTTCAATAGTCACTTGTTGCTGGTCCTTCAAAGTCTCGAGCTTGTTTCTTGAGATTTAGACTTTGTAGAGTCTTGGAGCAGGTTCGTCTCTTCAAGATGAGTCTTAATAGATTCATTTTGCATAGAATCTTGGAATTTGACATTCATTGATTCTTCCATAGTTTGAGTCTTCTTGTTGTAGACTCTGTACGCTTTGCTTGTGGTTGAATATCCAAGGAAGATGCCTTCATCTGACTTTTCTTCAAACTTACCAACTCGATCATTTGCATTTTTCAATATAAAACATTTGCATCCGAACACATGAAACTATGAAACAATAGGCTTCTTTTCTTTGAATAGTTCATAGGGGGTTTTTTCAAGAATATGCCTTAGAAAGACTCTATTGATAATATAACATGATGTAGACACTGCTTCAGCCCAAAATCGTAAAGAGATATTGCTTTCAATTAAAAGAGTTCTAGCCATTTCTTGAAGAGATCTATTCTTCCTTTCCACAACTCCGTTTTGCTCTAGAGTATATGGAGAGGAGAACAAATGCTGAAAACCAGATTCATCACAAAATTTTGTAAAATCTTGATTTTCAAATTCACCTCCATGGTCTGTTTTTATACTTGAAATAACATACCCCTTTTCATTTTGAACATTCTTAGCAAATTTTTCAAAGTAAGAGAAAGTTTCAGACTTACTTGCCAAGAAATATACCCAAGTAAATCGAGAGTAGTCATCCACAATTACTAAGTAGTATTTCTTACCTCCATGCTCTGTGTTCTGATTGATCCAAAGATATCCATATGCAAAAGCTACAGTACACGGTTAGTGGAAACTTGATTTATTGATTTAAATGAATTTCTTACCTGTTTTCCCAATATACATGGTGTACATAGATCAGACTTTTGGTATGATAAATTGGGTAGACCACGAACAAGCTTCTTTACTGAGATTTTGGCTATCTATTTCATATTAATATGCCCAAGCTTTTTGTGCCATAAGCTTGCTTCGTCTTGGATTGAGATTAAACATTGCGATTCATCTGGTTTCACGTCCAAGAGGTAGATATTTCCATGTCTTTGACCCATAAATGACTGAGTAGAGTCTTTACTGGTTCCTAAACAAATACCCTCTTGAAAGTAGATTATGAAACCGGCATCACATAGCTGACTGACACTGAGCAAATTGTAGTTGAGCCCTTCAACTAAAGAAACATTGCTTATTGTGAGGTTCCCAATCTTTACAGTTCCAAATCCCACAATTTTTCCTTTGCTGTTTCCTCCAAATGAGACTTTTCCACCATTCACTTGAACAAGTTTTATGAAGCAATTTGAATCTCCTGTCATATGTCTTGAGCATCCACTGTCTAGGTACCATTTTACCTTTTTATTGATAGTGACCTGCATTTAAGAAGAGACTCAAACTTTCTTTGATACCCATATTTTTTTTGGTCCATTTGAGTTAGTATAATATGCGGTTTTTGCCCAAACATTTTTAACCGGTTTCCAAACCATAGGACATTCTTTTTCAAAATGATTTGCACTATTGCACTTTGAACATCTGAGAGCATTGCGACCTACTGGTTTTACAAAGGTCCTTTTAAAATGATTTTTGTAAGCATCTCTTGTGGGTCTTTGCTTAATTCTTTCTTTCACTTTTGGAAAATCAATTAAAGGAATGGTTTTAGCAATCATTCCCAAACCAGATTTATTGAAATAAGGTCTTTGAACAGAAAGAATTTTTTCCAGTTTTTCAATCCTAAAGAAAATCTTTTGAAATATTTGAGATATCATTTTTCAAGAATGCATTTTCTTTTAAAAGATTATCTTCACTTTCTTTAAGAGAAGAAACATTCTTGTCTAAGCATTTCATTTTTCTTTCAAAACATTTTCTTGTTGTTTTAGAGTAGAATTTTCCTTTTTGAGTTCGGAAATTCTTTTAAGAGAAGTCTTAAGACTAAAACACAATTCATCAATGTATTTTGAAACTTTAATAGGAATTTTGAAGTTACTTACCTCAAATTCACTTTTTGAATCTGAATATGTCTCGAGTTTGAATCTGAATCGATTGTGCCATTAGACATATGTTGGCATAATCATCATCACTTATCTTCGCACTCTGTATCACTCCAGGTTTCTGCCTTGAGAGCCTTTCGATACTTTTCAGTTTTTTCTTTCTTCTTCCTCAGAAGAGGACAGTTGGTTTTGATGTGTCCCTTTTTCTTACATTCAAAGTAGACTACATCTTTGTTTGATTCATCATCTTCAGCAGACTTGGTCTATTGCTTTTGAAAACTTTGTTTCTTTGAATTCAATCTTCTTCCTTTTTTGTTCAGCTTTCTTAATCTTCTTATCATGAGAGCAAGCTCCTCATCATCCATACCGTCTTCAGAATTTGTTACATCAGAATCATCATTAGATTTTAATGCAATGGATTTCTTACCTTTAGGATCTTCGTCTTCATTGATTCGTTCCACTTCATAAGACTAAAGAGTCCTAACCAACTCATCAACAGACAGTGGCATGATTCTTTGGGTCTCTCTGATTGAGGTCTTTATGTGATTCCAATCCTTGGAGAGTTTACGTAGTAGCTTGTTTACTTTCATGGGATCAGAAATTGGTTGACCTTGATTTTCAAGACCATTCACGATTTCTGTAAAACGACTAAACATGTCAGTTATAGATTCTCCCGATTTCATTCTGAAAGCTTCGTATTGACCGAGGAGAATGTTGATTCTAGTCTCTTTCACTCGATCGGTTCCTTCATAAGTAATGTGTAATCTATCCCGACTTCTTTAGGCTGTATCACAAGAAGATATTCTGTTATATTCAATAGGTGATAAAGCACAATATAAAGAATAAATTGCTTTTGCATCAAGAGCTTGTCTCTTGATTATCTCTTCCTTGAGTCATTTCGCTAGACTCAACAAAGATCTTTTCCTCTTTCTGAGACAGGTGCAGCTTTAGGAATGATTCCTTTTTCTACAACGTCCCATTCCAGAGGATCCTTTGATCTTAGGAACGCCTTCATCTTGTTTTTCCATATGTTGTAGTCCTTTCCATCAAAGTAAGGCGGTCCGGTATTGCTTTGCCCTTCTACCAGCCCCGAGCCAACATACTAGCCATGGATCTTTAACTCAAGTAAAACACTTCAAACAAAGTGAGTACACGAGCTCTGATACCAATTGAGATAGCTAGTATAAGCACCTAGAGGGGGGTGAATAGGTGCACAAATAATTTCTCGAGATACGGAAGTGATTCTAGGCAAACGATAGAAAGGGAGTTCTCTTTTGATTAACAAAATGAAGTACGATCAAAGTAAAGTAAAGAGTAGGGAAGAGAAAATTGAACACAAGGTTTATAGTGGTTCGGTTTATTCCAAGCCTACGTCCATTCTTCCGCACTAACAGTCCACTAGCTGGATTTCACTATGAACAAAAGAGAAGTTATAGCACAGCCTTTTCCTTGATTCCACAGTGTAGATGTTCTACCACACTTCCTCAAGGTTTCTCACAAATATAGACTCTCTTTTGCATACAAGATTTCGCTCAAAGGAATTGACTAAACAACAAGGAGCTTCAGACTTTGGAATTCTTCTATCGTGCACTCCTTGAACAACTTAGAACGTCTTCCTTATATACTCCTTCATGCCATCATACCCGTTGGCACTTACCAAAGGAATTCCTCCGATCTACCCATTGGACGGAATCAATTAGGAAGATCATACGAGCTATTAAAGGAACATGTTGATAACCCATCAATCTTGTTCGCCCATACAATCAGGATCTCGGTTTCCATAAGTAGAACCTTCCAAGAATATTTTGCCAATTATCAGATCCTTAATCTTCGAATCAATCTTGATCAATCACATGATTCCGTTATATCTTATCCAGCCAAGAGATCTTCTCCAGTCGATAAGGTCATATCCTTAATGAAACATCAAGTTCTGGATAGCCTTTCTTCAACGGATTAGAGACTATCAATGAGGATAGACTTTGAGTCTTGAGTCTGGCTGTCCGGAGGTCTTTAGACTTTAAATAGTCTTTAACTCACTTTAGACATATACAAGCCACTAGCTTGAGGGGGAGTGTTGGAAGATATGACTTGCAAGATCGGGATGAATTGTAAATTGATACGTTTGTGTCTATCTTAGGATTAGAAAGATTACAAAATATTCAGGAAATGTAAACTTTCTTTTATTATTATTTCTTTTGTATTATATACATCATTGTACACAAAATACAATTAATAAAGTGATGCGCATATTTTCTTCTCTAGAATTCTTCCCTTCGTTCCTTCTTCTCCATCTACCTAGTCTCGTGACACTTACCTTATTAGACCAACCCCATAAAACAGTAAATCACAATCTCAATTAATGTAACACATATAAGGAAAACTCTTACACTTCCATCCAGTTTCCGCTGTACCATGTGAATCAAGTTCCTGCTCTCTAATTCGAGAAAACAGTCCTCTGCTGGCCGCATTTGCACTGACCCGTCAGTAGCCGCCTCTGCCAATAACCCCTCAGCAGCCCATTGCTGGAAAAGCCTCCTTGTGTGGACCTTGGACTCCTAAGGAAAGAGAGCCATACAGAGAACACATAGCTTCATCATGTAAGGCAATTCATCGAAGCTCAAGCGCGTGACATCAACAAGGGTGGGACATTCTCCGAGCTGTACGATGAGGACCACCCAATTGCTCTCTTTGACAGCAGACAAAAGTCCTAGCAGTGAGATCGCTGGGGAAGATCGATTGCATTTGCTCAAAATTCTATGCTCGAGGATGGTCATCTCTGATTTTGAATTGTCACTCTCGTTATACTTACCCGCAGCAATTTCTTGCACTCTTCATCAGTCATATTAGGGGGTAATCGGAGATCGGGTGTCCAAGGGTCTGCAAATTTTTGCATCTCTGCATTAGGAGCAGTGAAAATGACTCTTCTTCCATTCATTGAGTCCACGAATGGAACCAAGAGCTTGTTTATGAGACTGGCCTCGCAGAAATTATCCAAAACTATCAAGTACCTAATCTCCATCAGCGATATATGAAGCATCTCGAACAGCTGCTCTTCTTGCTTGTGCTCCAAGTCTTTCGTGTGATCTGGAAGTGATGTCTATTTTAGTATGTCCACCAGGAGGTTCTGTGGAGGTTCTTCATCCAGTCAGATCCTACCCCAAGGCCCAGGACACAGACCCAAGCACGACAGTCGAAGTGATGCTTGATTTTTAGGCTGTTGAAGATGCTCCTCACCAGTGTGATCTTGCCACAGTGTCGTTCGCCAACCGCCGAGATCACCCGAAGGTGTTGGAGAAATCTTTCCAGAATATTTTGAAGCTGACAAAACGTTTCTATCGGTCTAGTCTGGATATCTGCAGATCGTCTAGTTTAAATTCGAAGACTTTCGATCACCGAGACTCAAGATTCAAGACTCCGGACTCAAGACTCAAGACTATTATCATTGACAGTCTTTCGATCCGTGTGAAGGAAATCCAGAGCCGAAGTATATGGTTGAGGATTTAATCCTATTATCTGGAGAAGATCTTTTTGGTTGGATAAATATAACAGATTTTTTGTTCGTATCTAGATCAATTGAAGATCCAATGGTCGACGAAATATTCTTGGAATGTTCTATTCTTGGAAACCAAGATCCTGATTGTATGGGCGAACATGATTGATGGGCTATCGTCAGGTTCCTTTAATAATTCGAATGATCTTCTTGATTGATTCCGTTCAACGGGTAGATTGGAGGAATTCCTTTGGAAAGTGCCAACGGGTATGATGGCATAAAGGAGTATAAAAGGAAGACGTTCTAGTTGTTTGAGTACGTGAACGATAGAGAAATTCAGTCTGAAGCATCTTGATTATTAGTTGATTCATTCGAGCAAAATTGTATACACGAGTGTGTCCATACTTGGTGATACCTTGAGCGAGTGTGGTAGATCATCTACACCTAGAAATCAAGGAAGATCAACATTGTAACATCTCATTGTTCATAGTGGAATCCGGCCAATTGGGCTGTCGGTGCGAAAAGAGTGGACGTAGGCTTGAATCAAGCCTCGAACCACTATAAACCGCGTGTTCAATTCTCTCTTTCCTTTACTTAGTCTTACGTTGATTATTACTTATCGCAAATTCTTCAACTGTCTAAGTATTGCGCAATTATCAAGAAAAATCCGTTATATACCTATTCACCCCCCTCTAGGTACTCGTACTAGCTATATCATGATATAGCTAGTATGAGAACCTAGAGGGGGTGAATAGGTATATAAAAATTTACTTGAAGATTGCACAATATTTAAACAGTTAAAGAATTTGCAACAGGTAAAAATCAATCGCGAGACGAGTAAGGGAAAGAGAGAATTGAACACGCGGTTTATAGTGGTTCGGCTTGATTCAAGCCTACGTCCACTCTTCTCGCACCGACAGCCAATTGGCTGGATTCCACTATGATCAAAGAGCTGTTACAAGTGTTGATCTTCCTTGATCTCTAGGTGTAGATGATCTACCACACTCGCTCAAGGTGTCACCAAGTATGAACACTCTCTCGTATAAACAATTTCGCTCAAGCCGTATCGACTAACAATCAAGGTTCTTCGACTGGAATTTTTCTATCGATCACACACTTAAAATAACTAGAACGTCTTCCTTTATACTCCTTTATGCCATCATAACCGTTGGCACTTACCAAAGGAATTCCTCCAATCTACCCGTTGGACGGAATCAATCAAGAAGATCATCCGAGCTATTTAAGGAATCGATGATAGCCCATCAATCTGTTCGCCCATACAATTAGGATCTTGGTTTCCAAGAATAGAACATTCCAAGATTATTTCGTCGACCATCGATCTTCAATCGATCTTAGATAAGAATCAAAGAATCCGAAATGATTATCCAATCAAAGAATCTTTTCCGAGGGATAGAATCGAATCTTCAACCATATACCTCGGCTTTGGATTTCCTTCGTCACTGGATTAGAGAGACTGTCAGTGAGAATAGACTTAAGTCTTTGAGTCTTGAGTCTTGAGTCTGGAGTCTTGAGACTTTAAACTGTCGGTCTCCGAACATCCAGACTTAGACTGATAGAAACGTTTTGTCAGCTTCAAAATATTCGGAAAGATTTCTCCAACAATCTCCCCTTTTTGATGGTGACAAAACTTTCTTGTAGATTTGAACAACTTTGACCTGCAAAAATATTTCTCAAGCAATATGGCTAACTCATAAAGATTAATAAAACAACCAGACTCGCATCCACAGAAAATTGGTTAGTCTTTCATGAGTAACACCATATAACAACACTTGAAATAAATGCAACCAGTCAAGCATCACAATCCACAGCCAATTCAGTCAAATTCACACTCAAGTTCAAGTTCTCAAGTCATGCTCAAACATAAACATAACCACTAAAGATTTAAAAGATATTGAAAAAGGTGTTTGTTCAAATTGGTTCTCCCCCTTTTTGTCAACATTAAAAAGGGTGAGAAAGGAGTCATGTCTGCTTGGGAATGCGCACGATCTGAAATCCCCAATGGACTGGACTACTCCTTCGAGCTTCTTCGATCTTCCCTCTTGAGCTACCTCTTCTCCCTTAGCATTGGCTTGAAGTTGCAAAGCGAGGTCTTTGAATTTATCCTCCAGAGAGACTGAAGATGCTTGTGCAGCATTTTTCAAGGCTTGGATTTCACAGTCCAGAGCATATATCTGTCCACGCATTTCCAGAAGAATATCCATGATACGACGAAAATCTGCAGAATCTTCCGTCTGTGTACTAGCATTGGCTTTCTCAGATGGTATGTATGCAGACGATGGTGCTTCTGTTAAGTCTTGCAGATTTGGTTCTTACGGAGACTGTCTTAGATCTTCACGACAGCAAAGATGAGGTGTAGACCTCTCTTGCTCGTCAACTCCCCTGTCTCTAGAACATCGAAAGAGGAAGAGTGATGATCATGCTCTTGATTTCCCTTCTCTTCAGATTCATCGCAGACTTTTCTTTTTCTCCTTCTCCTTCTTCTTCAACTTCTTTCTCCTTCTCTCTCTCGTTCTTCTTCTTCTCTCGTTCTGCTGAAGTTCTCGGTTGAGACACGACGTAACGTCCGGTTCTTGTCGGTGCTTGGATAGTGGGATCTTCATCATCTTCATCTTCATCCTCCGGATGAGAGTTCTTTTCTTCTTTTTCGATGGAGCACCAATGGCCTCCTTTCCTTTTCTCTTTGAGACAGGATCAACTGGAGATTTCACTTTGAATTTCTCCATTGCCTTGGAGAGTTCTTGCGACGCATCTTCATTAACATTTTCAATCCTACCACCATCTTATCACACGGTCGATCACAAAATGTATGTGGCGGTTCAATGTTTATGTGTCTGAAGATCTTGGTCACCAGACCAGGATAAGGCAATTGTCCTTTGTCTTTTGACAATGCTCTGTACATATGGAAGAGAATAGTGTGCGGGAGAGAAAACTTCCGTCCTGAGTTGATCGCATACATCAACTTTGCTTCAGAAAGAGACACAGAAGTCTTTGACGTAGACTTTGGTCTGAGACAGTTGATCACAATCTTATGAAGCACGATGTTGATGGCCTTCATCCTCGAGTAGGTAATTTTCTTCTCTGCGTCCATATCTTTGACAAGATCCAGAGTAGTACGAGCAGGTGAGACTTTGATGGGGAGATAGCGTCCCCGTTCAACTCCAACTATGTCCGCCAACATATTCACATCTACCACGTAGACTTGATCTCGAACACTTTGAATGAAATTCTATTCGCATCCAAAAAGCTAAGATTTGAATAGAAATAAGCGGTCGCTTGAGCATACCCGTTCGTAGAGTCGAGCAAAAGTCTCAAGTTGAAGCAAATTCAACTTCTCTCTTAAGTTCATGTTGATGGAGTCCAGAAGTCAAAATCAACACTTCTAGGGTTTATCACCCCTCTTTTCAACAGCCCGAAATACACTTTTTCTTGATCCTTGGATTTAAACAAATCCATCCGATTTCCTTTCACCTTTGCTGCCACACCCATTCTAGGTTTAAATTCAAAGAACATTTTGTCATCATCGTTCCCTTCAATCAGATTTTGCCCTGGCAAACGAGGGTCACTGGGAATGTTCTCAAGAGCCTCCACTGCCCTTCCTTTAGGAGCAATTCCCAATTCCTCCATTTTCCGCAGAAACAGATACTCATTCCCATAATTTTTGTCCTTAAGGAAGTCATCTATATATTTTAATGAAGAACCAGAGCTTTTCAATGCACGATAAAGCTTATAGATAAAGGAGGGTCTTTGAACTCTTACTGGGTCGACTTCCTCGATTATCTCATCTTCCAGATGTTGACTTGCACCTTATGGGGCAGGAGGTGTTGAATGATGTGGAGGAGAGCGAATCGGACTTTGTCGCTGACTTGATAAGTCTTCTTCCTCAGTGAGATCGAAGTGAGTCGGTCCCTTCTCCATTCTTTGTGGTCCCCTGCTTGCGATTCTTGATGATTTCCTCAAAGACGACATCTTTCTTTGTCTATTGGAAGATTCCTTCACTTGCTTTTCCCAAGAAAAATGATCACTTTCTCGACAACGAAGAAGTAGAAATAGTATCGGGAGGAGAGTGCCTTTTTAGGGTTTTGAAAATTGGGCGAAGAAAAACTGTATATATATATACCTCGGATTTGAAAAGAGAAGTTTAATCGATACAAGGAAAGTGTATGAACACTTCTTTTCAAAATCAATAACTGCCAAAATTAATTCCTTAAAAAAGACAAGTTTTCAAATTTCACACTAATTATATCTGAATGAAAGAACGTACCTTTTCGAGATTAGATAAAATAGCAACTTACAGTCTTTAGCCATGAATGTTTGAGTCTCATGATTTAAAGTCTGAGAGATCAGAGTCTTAGAGTTGGTGAGTCTCTAGACTTTAACTTCTTCAAGCTTCAAAATGTTGAGTCTTGAGCGGATAAAGTCGAATTGATTTTTCTACAAAGGCTTTGTGAATATATCCGCTAGTTGACTCTTTGAATCAACAAATTGAATCGAGATTTCTCCATTTTGAATATGATCTCTAATGAAGTGATGTCGAATCTCAATATGCTTTGCTCTTGAATGAAGGATTGGATTTTTGGTGAGATTGATCGCGCTGGTGTTGTCACATCTGATTTCGTGCATGAGTCTTCAATGCCAAAGTCTTGTAGCTGTTGTTTTATCCATAGAATTTGCGAACAGCAGCTTCCAAGAGCTACATACTCGCTTCGTCGTTGAGAGAGCTACGGTGCTTTGCTTCCTTGAGAACCAAGACACTGTCCCGTTTCCAAGCAATTGACAAGTTCCGAAGTGCTCTTTCTATCGACTCGCAACCGGCTAGATCTCGCATCTCGAGTATCCTAGAAGATTAAAGTCTCCCTCTTTGGATACCAAAGACCGATGCTTGAAGATGAGGCAACGTATTTGATAATACGTTTCACGGCAATGAGATGTGATTCTCTCGGGATCTGATTGAAACCTAGCACGAGATGCAAACACTCAACAAAATATCAGGTCTAGAAACGGTGAGATAAAGAAGTGAACCAATCATGCTCCCGTACAGCTTTTTGATCTACTTTCTTCCCTTCTTCATCCTTGTCTATCTTCGAGAACATGACATTGGTATGTCGGTCTTTTTGCACTTTCCCAATCCAAACCTTTTGACAAGATCATTCGCATATTTTTCTTGATGAATGAAAGTTCCTTCCTTCATTTGTTTTACTTGGAGTCCAAGAAAGAATGTTAACTCTCCCATCATACTCATTTCAAACTCATCCCGCATAGACTTAGAAAATTTCTTGCATAGACTTTCATTAGGTGAACCAAAAATAATATCGTCCACATAAATTTGAACAAGTAAAAAACTTTTGTTTTCCTTTTTGATAAACAGAGTAGTATCTACTTTACCTTTGACAAAACCATTTTGTAATAAAAACTTACTTAGTCTGTCGTACCAAGCTCGAGGTGCTTGCTTTAAACCATACGGGGCCTTTTTCGGTCAAGACGAGTCCGGCTTCTTTGGGTCTTCAAACCCAGTGGTTGTTCCACATAAACTTCCTCATGGATAAATCCATTTA
Source organism: Eucalyptus albens (assembly GCA_014182695.1). NCBI lineage: Eukaryota > Viridiplantae > Streptophyta > Magnoliopsida > Myrtales > Myrtaceae > Eucalyptus > Eucalyptus albens. The sequence goes on from CM024655.1 coordinate 37,615,427, forward strand.
GGAATGCACTTTTGACGTCCATTTGGAATAACCTGAAATTTTTATAACAAGCAAACGCAAGTAATAGACGAATAGCTTCTAACCTTGCTATTGGTGCGTAAGTCTCGTCATAGTCTATTCCTTCTTTTTGCGTATATCCTTTGGCCACGAGTCTTGCTTTATTTCGTATGACTTTTCCTTCTTCATTCATCTTGTTCCTGAATACCCATTTGGCTCCAATAACAGTTTTACCTTTTGGTTTTAATGTCAATTCCCAGACATCATTGATGTTGAACTGTCTGAGTTCTTCTTGCATAGCTTCGATCCAACTTTCATCAGATAAAGCTTCTTCTATGCTTTTTGGTTCAATTTCAGAAATGAGAGCCACACACTAGATTCTTCACGCCTTTTTGATCTGTGCGGATTCCTTCATTGATTTCGTCAATAATGAGATCTTTGGGATGACTGGATTTGTGCTTCCAGCTACTAGTTGATTTGCCCGGTTGATGATCTCTTTCTTTATTTGAGTCTTCATGAGTATCTTGATGTTGGACTTCCCGAGTCCGAGATGCTTCTTGAGTTGAAGACATTGGAAGGTCTAGAGCGGGTTCGGACTCTTCATATTGAGTCCGGGCCGGATTCATCTTACGTTGAGTCTTGGAATTTGACATTCATTGATTCCTCCATGGGATCGGCTTTTCTTGTTGTAGACTCGTAGGCTTTGCTTGATGTAGAATATCCAAGGAAGATGCCTTCATCGATCTTTCTTCAAACTTACCAACTCGATCATTTGCATTTTTCAAAATAAAGCATTTGCAACCAAACACATGAAAGTATGAAACGATTGGCTTCTTACCTTTGAACAATTCATAGGGGTTTTCTCTAGAATAGGTCTTAGGAAGACTCTATTTATGATATAGCAAGCTGTTGAAACACTTCACCCAAAATCGTGAAGAGATTTTACTTTCAATTAAAAGTGTTCTAGCCATTTCTTGAAGAGATCTATTTTTCTTTCCACAACTCCATTTTGCTCGAGTATATGGTGAGGAAAATATATGGTTAAAACCAGATTTATCACAAAATTTCGTAAAATCTTGATTTTCAAATTCACTTCCATGATCTGTTCTTATACTTGAAATAGCACATCCTTTTTTATTTTGAACCTTTTTAGCAAACTTCTCAAAGTACGAAAAGGCTTCTGACTTACTTGCAAGAAAATATACCCGTGTAAAGCGAGAGTAGTCTACAATTACTAGACAATACTTCTTACCTCCAATGCTCGGGTTCTTGTTGGTCCGAAGAGATCCATATGAAGCAAGCGTAGTACATGATTAGTAGAGATATGATTTATTGGCTTAAATGAATTTCTTACCTGCTTTCCCGAGAATGCATGGAGTGCATAAATCAGACTTTTGGTATGGCATTTTAGGTAGTCCTCGAACAAGCTTCTTTGATGAGATTTTGGCTAATTGCTTCATGTTGATGTGGCCAAGCTTTCTGTGCCATAAGACTGCTTCATCTTGAATTGAGATTAGGCATTGTGCTTCATTTGGTTTTACATCAAGGAGGTAGATGTTCCCATGCCTTCGACCCATGAAAGACTGAGTCGAATCTTTACTAATTCAAGAACATATACCTTCTTGAAAGGAGATCTTGAAACCGGTATCACACAATTGGCTAATGCTGAGAAGATTGTAATTGAGTCCTTCCACTAGAGAGACATTGCTTATTGTAAGATTTCCAATTTTCACAGTTCCAAATCCCACAATGCTTCCTTTGCTATTTCCTCCAAATGAAACTTTTCCACCATTTACTTGAATAAGCTTTATGAAACAATTTGAGTCTCCCGTCATGTGTCTTGAGCATCCGCTGTCAAGATACCACTTTACCTTCTTTTTGACAGAGACCCGCATTCAAATAAGAGTCTCAAGCTTTCTTTGGTACCCAAATTTTCTTGGGTCCTTTGGTGTTAGTAGGATGAGCATTATTAGGCCATACTCTCTTAACAGCTTCCAAACCATAGGACAGTCTTTTTCAAAATGATCTTGATGTTACACTTTGAACATCTTAGAGCATTTCGACCTACGACTTTACAAAGACTTTCTTGAAATGGTTTTTGTAAGCCTCTTTTGACGGTCTTTTCTTAATTCTTTCTTTTACTTTTGGAAAATCAATCAAGGGGATTGTTTCCGCTGTCATACCTAGACCAGACTTATTAAAGTAAGGTCTTTGACCGAAAGAACTTTTTCAAGTTTTTCCGACCCTATTGAAAATTTCTTTGAAATATTTGATAAATCAGTTTTTAAGAAAGCATTTTCTTTTGAAAGTTTATCTTCATTCTCTTTAAGAGTAGAAACATTCAAGTTTAAACTTTTCACTTTTTCTTCTAAAATGTTTTCCTTTTGTTTTAAAACCGAGTTTTCCTTTTTAAGTTCGGAAATCTTTTTGAGAGAAGTCTTAAGACTAAAACATAATTCATCAATGTATTTAGAGACTTTGACAGGGATTTTATAATCACTTACCTCAAATTCACCGTCCGAGTCGATCCAGTCCGAGTCGATTGCGCCATCGACACACGGGTTAGCATATTCCTCATCACTTTCTTCACACTCGTATCGCTCCAGGTTTCAGCTTTAAGAGCTTTTCGAGACTTCTCGAGGCTTTCCTCTTTTCTTCTTCGAAGAGGACAGTTGGGTCGATGTGTCCCTTTTTCTTACATTCGAAGCAAACTACATCTTTGTTTGGTTCCTCATTATCAACAGACTTGGTGCTGTCTCTGGAAACTTTGTTTCTTTGAGTTGAACCTTCTGCCTTTTCTATTCAGTTTTCGAATCTTCTTATCATGAGGGCGAGCTCTTCATCATCCATATCATCTTGAATCTGCATCATCGAGTCATCGTTAGATTTTAATGCAATGGATTTCTTACCTCTTGGATCTTCGTCTTCATTAATTCGTTCCACTTCGTAAGACGAAGAGTTCCAATCAGCTCGTCTACGAGATAATGGCATAATTCTTTGCGTCTCTCTTATTGAAGTCTTTATATGATTCCAATCCTTGGAGAGTCCACGCAGTAGCTTGTTCACCTTCATAGGATCAGAAATTTTCTGTCCTTGATTCTCAAGACCATTGACAATATCTATAAAACGGCTAAACATGTCGGGTTATAGATTCTCCTCGGTTTCATTTTGAAGGCTTCATATTGACCAAGGAGAATGTTAATTCTCGGTCTCCTTCACTCGGCCTGTCCCTTCATAAGTGATATGTAATCTATCCTGCACTTCTTTTGCTGTAACACAAGAAGATATTCTGTTATATTCGGTTGGTGACAAAGCACAATATAAAGAATAAATTGCTTTAGCATCGAGTGCTTGTCTCTTGTTTATCTCTTCTTGAGACATTCCGCTGGTTTCAACGGTTTCTTTCCCTCTTTCGGATACGATGCAGCAGTAGGAGTGATTCCTTTTCCACCACATCCCATTCCGGAGGATCCTTTGACCGTAGAAAAGCTTTCATCTTGTTTTTCCAGATGTTGTAATCTTTTCCATCAAAGTAGGGTGGTCTGGTATTGCTTTGCCCTTCCACCAGCCTTGGTGCTAGCATACTAGCCATGGATCTTTTACTCTGAAGTAAAACACTTCAAATAAAGTAAGAACACGAGCTCTGATACCAATTGATATAGCTAGTATGAGAACCTAGAGGGGGGGTGAATAGGTATATAAAAATTTACTTGAAGATTGCACAATATTTAAACAGTTAAAGAATTTGCAACAGTTAAAAATCAATCGCGAGACTGAGTAAGGGAAAGAGAGAATTGAACACGCGGTTTATAGTGGTTCGGCTTGATTCAAGCCTACGTCCACTCTTCTACACTGACAGCCAATTGGCTGGATTCCACTATGATCAAAGAGCTGTTACAGTGTTGATCTTCCTTGATCTCTAGGTGTAGATGATCTACCACACTCGCTCAAGGTGTCACCAAGTATGAACACTCTCTGTGTAAACAATTTCGCTCAAACCGTATCGACTAACAATCAAGGTTCTTCGGACTCTGGAATTTTTCTATCGATCACACACTTAAAACAACTAGAACGTCTTCCTTTTATACTCCTTTATGCCATCATAGCCGTTGGCACTTACCAAAGGAATTCCTCAAATCTACCCGTTGGACGGAATCAATCAAGAAGATCATCCGAGCTATTTAAGGAATCTGATGATAGCCCATCAATCTGTTCACCCATACAATCGGGATCTTGGTTTCCAAGAATAGAACATTCCAAGATTATTTCGTCGACCATCGGATCTTCAATCGATCTTAGATAAGAATCAAAGAATCCGAAATGATTATCCAACCAAAGAATCTTTTCCAGAGGATAGAATCGAATCCTCAACCATATACCTCGGCTTTGGATTTCCTTCGTCACTTTGGATTAGAAAGATCATCGGTGAGAATAGACTTAAGTCTTTGAGTCTTGAGTCTTGAGTCTTGAGTCTTGAGTCTTGAGACTTTAAACCGCTCGGTCTCCGAACATCCAGACTTAGACCGATAGAAACGTTTTGTCGGCTTCAAAATATTCTGAAAGATTTCTCCAACATATCAATTGGTATCGAGCTCGTGTTCTTACTTTATTTGAAGTGTTTTACTTGAGTAAAAGATCCATGGCTAGTATGCTAGCACCGGGGCTGGTGGAAGGGCAAAGCAATACCAGACCGCCCTACTTTGATGGAAAGGATTACAACATCTGGAAGAACAAGATGAAAGCTTTCCTACGATCAAAGGATCCTCTGGAATGGGACGTTGTGGAAAGAGGAATCACTCCTACTGCTGCATCAGTCTCTGAAAGAGGGAAATAAACTGTTGAGACCAGCAGAATGACTCAGGAAGAGATAAACAAGAGACAAGCACTCGATGCAAAAGCAATTTACTCTTTATATTGTGCCTTGTCTCCAACTCGAATATAACAGAATATCTTCTTGTGTTACAGCAAAAGAAGTATGGGACAGATTACATATCACCTATGAAGGAACAGATCGAGTGAAGGAGACCAGAATCAACATTCTCCTCGGTCAATATGAAGCCTTCAAAATGAAACCAGGAGAATCTATAATTGACATGTTTAGTCGTTTTACAGATATTGTCAATGGTCTTGAGAATCAAGGACAAAAAATTTCTGATCCCATGAAGGTGAACAAGCTACTGCGTGGACTCTCCAAGGATTGGAATCATATAAAGACTTCAATAAGAGAGATGCAAAGAATTATGCCTCTATCTGTCGACGAGCTAATTGGAACTCTTCAGTCTTATGAAGTGGAACGTATTAATGAAGACGAAGATCCAAGAGGTAAGAAATCCATTGCATTAAAATCAAATGATGATTCGATTATACGGATTCGGAGATGATATGGACGACGAGGAGCTTGCTCTCATGATAAGAAGATTCAGAAAACTGAATAGAAAAGAAAGAAGGTTCAACTCAAAGAAACAAAGTTTCCGAGAGACAAAGAGACCAAGTCTATTGATGATGAGGAACCAAACAAAGATGTAGTCTGCTTCGAATGTAAGAAAAAGGGACACATCAGACCCAACTGTCCTATTCTGAAGAAGAAAAGAGGAAAAGCTGAGAAGTTTCGAAAAGCTCTCAAAGCCGAAACCTGGAGTGATACAAAATGTGAAGAAAGTGATAATGAATATGCCAACATATGTCCGATGGCACATTCGGACTTAGACTCGTCCATTTGGATCGGACTCGGATGCTGAATTTGAGGTAAGTGATTTTAAAATTCTGTCAAAGTCTCTAAATACATTGATGAACTGTGTTTCGAGTCTTAAGACTTCTCTCAAAAGGATTTCCGAACTTAAAAGGAAAACTCAGCCCTAAAACAAAAGGAAACCATTTTAGAAGAAAGAGTTAAAAGTTTAGACCTGAATGTTTCTACTCTTAAAGAAAAAGAAGATAATCTTTTGAAAGAAAATATTTTCTTAAAAATTGACTTATCAAATATTTCAAAGAAATTTTCGATAGGATCCGAAAAGCTTGAAAAAGTTCTTTCAGTTCAAAGGCCTTACTTCAATAAGTCTGGTCTAGGCATGACAGCAGAAACAATTCCCTTGATTGATTTTCCTAAAGTAAAAGAAAGAATTAAGAAAAGACCGTCGAGAGAGGCTTACAAAAATAATTTCAAGAAAGTTTTTGTAAAGTCTATAGGTCGAAATGCTCTAAGGTGTTCAAAGTGTAACAGTCAGGATCACTTTGAAAAAGAGTGTCCTATGGTTTGGAAGCCTGTTAAGAAAGTATGGCCTAATAATGTTTATCCTACTAACACCAAAGGACCCAAGAAAATTTGGGTACCAAAGAAAGCTTGAGACTCTCTTTTAAATGCGGTCTCCGTCAAGAAAAAGGTAAAGTGGTATCTTGACAGCGGATGTTCAAGACACATGACAGAGACTCAAAGTGCTTCATAAAGCTTGTTCAAGTAAATGGTGGAAATGTTTCATTTGGAGGAAACGGCAAAGGAAGCATTGTGGGATTTGGAACTGTGAAAATTGGAAATCTCACAATAAGCAATGTTTCTCTAGTGGAAGGACTCAACTATAACCTTCTCAGCATTAGCCAATTGTGTGATACTGGTTTCAAGATCTCCTTTCAAGAAGGAATTTGCTATGGAATCAATAAAGACTCTACTCAGTCTTTCATGGGTCGAAGACATGGAAATATCTACCTCTTAGACATGAAATTAAATGAATCACAATGCCTAATCTCAATTCAAGATGAAGCGAGTTTATGGCACAAAAAGCTTGGTCATGTCAATATGAAGCAATTAGCCAAAATCTCATCAAAGCAGCTTGTTCGAGGTCTACCCAAATTACCATATCAAAAGTCCGATCCATGCACACCATGTATTCTGGGGGAAAGCAGGTAAGAAATTCATTTAAGCCAATAAATCATGTCTCTACTAATCATGTACTACAGTTGCTGCATATGGATCTCTTCGGACCAACCAAAACCCAGAGTATTGGAGGTAAGAAATATTGCCTAGTAATTGTGGATGATTTCTCTCACTTTACTTGGGTATATTTCCTTGCAAGTAAGTCAAAAGCCTTTTCGTATTTTAAAAAATTTGCTAAAAAGGTTCAAAATGAAAAAGGATGTGTTATCTCAAGTATAAGAACAGATCATGGAGGAGAATTTGAAAATCAAGATTTTACAAAATTGTGTGATGAATCTAGATTTAAGCATGTGTTCTCCTCTCCATGCACTCCTCAGCAAAATGGAGTTGTGGAAAGAAAGAATAGATCTCTTCAAGAAATGGCTAGAACTCTTTTAATTGAAAGTAAAATTTCTTCACAATTTTGGGCTGAAGCTGTTTCAACAGCATGCTATATCATCAATAGAGTCTTCCTAAAACCTATTCTTGAGAAAACCCCTTATGAATTATTCAAAGGTAAGAAGTCCATTGTTTCATACTTTCATGTGTTCGGTTGCAAATGCTTTATATTGAAAAATCCAAAGGATCAAGTTGGTAAGTTTGAAGAAAGATCAGATGAAGACATCTTCCTTGGATATTCTACATCAAGCAAAGCCTACAGAGTCTATAACAAGAAGAGCTAGTCGGTGGAGGAGTCAATGAATGTCAAATTTCAAGACTCTACACAAGATGAATCCAGTCAGACTCAATATGAAGAGTCTGAATCTGCTCTAGACCTTCCAAAGCTGACAACTCAAGAAATGTCTCGACTGGAAGACCAGCATCAAGATGTTCATGAAGATTCAAATAAAGAAAGAGATCATCATCCGACAAATCAACCAAGAATCGGAAGTATAAGTCCAGTCATCCCAAAGATCTCATTATCGGCGAAATTAATGAAGGAATTCGTACCAGATCCAAAAGACATGAAGAGTCTAGTGCTGTGGCTTTCATTTCTGAAATTGAACCAAAAAGCATAGAAGAAGCTTTATCTGATGAAAGCTGGATCGAAGCTATGCAAGAGGAGCTCAGACAGTTCAACATTAATGATGTCTGGGAATTGACATCTAAACCAAAAGGTAAATGGGTGTTCAGAAACAAGATGAATGAAAAAGGAAAAGTCGTACGAAATAAAGCAAGACTCGTGGCCAAAGGATACACGCAAGAAGAAGGAATAGACTATGATGAGACTTACGCTCCCGTAGCAAGGTTAGAAGCTATTCGTCTATTACTTGCGTTTGCTTGTTACAAAAATTTCAGGTTATTCCAAATGGACGTCAAAAGTGCTTTCCTAAATGGATTTATCCAAGATGAAGTTTATGTGGAACAACCGGCTGGGTTTGAAGACCCAAAGAAGCCAGACTCAGTCTTCAGACTAAAAAAGGCCTTGTATGGTTTAAAGCAAGCACCTCGAGCTTGGTACGACAGACTGAGTAAGTTCTTATTACAGAATGGTTTTGTCAAAGCTAAAGTAGATACTACTTTATTTATCAAAAAGGAAAACAAAAGCTTTTTACTTGTTCAAATATATGTGGATGATATTATTTTTGGATCCTCTAATGAAAGTCTATGCAAGAAATTTTCTAAGTCTATGCGGGATGAGTTTGAAATGAGTATGATGGGAGAATTAACATTCTTTCTTGGTCTTCAAATAAAGCAATTGAAGGAAGGAACTTTCATTTACCAAGAAAAATATGCTAATGATCTTGTCAAAAGGTTTGGATTGGAAAATTGCAAGAAGACTGATATACCAATGTCAAGTTCTTTGAAGATAGACAAAGATGAAGAAGGGAAGAAAGTTGATCAAAAGCTGTACAGAGCATCATCGGTTCACTTCTTTATCTTACTGCTTCTAGACCTGACATTTTGTTGAGTGTTTGCATCTGTGCTAGGTTTCAATCAGATCCTAGAGAATCCCATCTCAGTGCTGCAAAACGTATTATTAAATACGTTGCTTCATCTTCAAGCATTGGTCTTTGGTATCCTAAGAAGGGAGACTTTAATATTCTGGATATTCGGACGCAGATCTAGCCGGCTGCGAGTCGATAGAAAGAGTACTTCAGAACTTGCCGCTTGCTTGGAAGCGTGGATAGTGTCTTGGTTTTCAAGGAAACAAAGCACTTGTAGCTCTCTCAACAACGAAGCGAGTATGTAGCCCTTGGAAGCTGCTGTTCGCAAATTCTATGGATAAAACAACAGCTACAAGATTTTGAGATTGAAGACTCATGCACGTAAATCAAATGTGACAACACCAGCGCAATCAATCTCACCAAAAATCCAATTCTTCATTCAAGAGCAAAGCATATAGAGATTCGACATCACTTCATTAGAGATCATATTCAAAATGGAGAAATCTCGATTCAATTTGTTGATTCAAAAAGTCAACTAGCGGATATATTCACATAGCCTTTGGAGAAAAATCAATTCGATTTTATCCGTTCCAGACTCAACATTTTGAAGCTCGAATAAGTTAAAGTCTAGAGACTCTCCAACCTTCAGACTCAGAAAGTTGATGATCATCAGACTCTAATCCATCAGACTCTAAATCTCTCAGACTTAGACATTGATGACTATAGACTGTAAGTTGTTATTTTATCTAAACTCGAAAAGGTATGATCTTTCGTTCAGTTATTTTGTAGTCTCCGTGAAAAACGAAAACTTGTCTTTTCAAAAGGATTAATTTTGGCAGTTATTGATTTCGAAAAGTGGTATTCGTACACTTTCCTTGTGCCGATTGAACTTCCCTTTTCAAAACTGAGTTATATATATACAATTTTCATTTTCAATCTTCAAAACCCTAAAAAGCATTCTCCTCCCAATCCGGTTTCTACTTCGTGTTCATCTTCGAGAAAGTTGTCATCTTTTCTTGGGAAAGCAAGTAAAGGAATCTTTCAGTGACAAGGAAGGATGTCTTCTTCGAGGAAGTCTTCAAGAATTGCGAACGTGGGACCACGAGAGGATGAAGGAGGGACCTACCCATTTCGATCTCACCGAAGAGGAAGAATTATCGAGTCGGCAACAACCCGACTCACTCTCCACCACGTCACTCAACGCCATCTACCCCACATGATGCGGGTCAACCACCGAGGAAGAGATAATCGAGGACGTAGACCCAAGTAAGAGTCCAAAACCCTCGTTTATTTACAAACTTTACCGTGCGTTGAAAAGTACCGGGGACACCGTTGAAATACGTGGATGATTTTCTCAAAGATAAGCATTATGGGAATGAGTATATCTTTCTGAAAAAATGGAGGATTTGGGAATTGCTCCCAAAGGTAAAGTAGAGGAAGCACTTGCGAATATTCCCATGACCCTCGTATGTCGGGATCGAATCGGCGATGGGAACGACGATGATCAAATGTTCATTGATTTTCAACCTAGAATGGGTATTGCTGCAAAGGTGAAGGGAAAGAGGATGGAGTTATTCAAATCAAAGGAACAGGAGAATTTGCTTTTCGATGCTGAAAACGAGGGGTGATAAACCCTAGGAGTGTCGATTTCGATTTCTTGGATGCTGTTAATGTGAACTTAAGGGAGAAGTTCAGTTTGCTTCAACTGGAACGTTTTTGCATTGATACCACAGATGGTTATGCACAACTGACTGCGTATTTCTATTCGAATCTCAGCTTTATAAATGCGAATATAATATCATTCAGTGTTCGAGATCAGGATTATGTGTTAGACGTGGACATGTTGGCGGACATAATTGGAGTTGAACGAGGACATTATCAATCAATCAAAGTCTCGCTTGCTCGTGCCTCATTGAACCGGTCAAAGATAGAGATGCATAAGGAAAAATCATCTATTCAAGGATGTGTGCCATCAATATCGTGCTGCACAAAATTGTGATCAATTGCATCGGCCCAAGTCTACATCAAAGACCGATGTATCTAATTCGAGGCAAAATTGATGTACGCAATCAACTCGGGGATGAAGTTCTCTCTTCCTCACACTATTCTCTTTCACATGTACGAGCAATGTCGAAGGACAAGGGACAATTGCCTTACCCAGTGTCCGTGACCAAGATCTTCGAGACACATGAATATTGAACCGCCACACACACTTTGTGTTCGACCGTGCGATAAGATGGTGGTAGGTTTGAAGATGTTAATGAAGATGCGTCTGCAAGAACTTTCCAAGGCAATGGAGAAATTCAGAGTGAAGACTCCAGTTCTGTCTGCTTCAAAGCGAAAAGGGAAGGAGGCCATTGGTGCCCCATCCAAAAAGAAGAGAACTCTCATCTTGGAGGATGAAGATGAGTAGGAAGATCTCACAATCACTGCCTTGATAAGGACCAGACATTCTTTCCCCAATCGACGAACATCGAAGAAACAGAGAGAAGAAGAGGAGCAAGCCAAGAACAGAGAAGAAGAAGAACAGCAAGAGAGGGAGAAAGAAGCTGAAGAAGAAGGAGAAGAAGAGCAAGAAAACTCTGCAGCTGAATCTGGAGAGAAGGGGAATCAAGATACAGAAGAGCATGATCATCACTCTTCCCCTTTTGATGTCCTAGAGACAGGGGGAGTTGGCGAGCAAAGGTCCACACCTCATGCTGCCAATAGTGAATGTCTAAGACAATCTCCAAAGCAGATCCCGGAAGAATTTCAGGCTTCTCAATTGCACGAAGAAGGACACGATACGTCAACACCAAATCTGCAAGACTATACGAAGCGCCATCGTCCGCATTCACTCCATCCGAGAAAGCAAATGCAAGTACACGGACGAACAATTCTGCAGATTTTCGTCGTATTCTAGATGTTCTTTTGGAAATGCGGGGCCAAATCTATGCTCTGGACTGTGAGATTCAAACCATAAAGAAGGCTAGACAAGCATCTTCGGTTACCCTGGAGGACAAAATGAAAGACCTCGCCCTACAACTTCAAGCCAATGCCAAAGGAGAGGAGGTAGCTCAACTAAGGGAAGACTTGAAAATGCTAGAAGGCGTAGTCTAGTCCATGGGAGATTTCCAGATCGTGCGCATTCCCAAGCAGACCTGACTCATTTCTCACCTTTTTTTAATGATGACAAAAAGGGGGAGAAGCAATTTGAACCAACCAACCAACTTTCTTTGACTTTAAATTTATTTTTGTGGTTGAATATGTTTGTTTTTGAGTATGACTTGAGTGAACTTGGGTGTGAACTTGAATTTGACTGAATTGGCTGTGGATTTTAATGCTTGACTGTTTGCATTTATATCAAGTGTTGTTATATGGTATTACTCATGAAAGACTAACCAATTTTCTGTGGATGCGAGTCCGGTTGTTTTGTTAAATCTTTATGAGATAGCCATATTGCTTGAGAAATGTTTTTGCGAGGTCAAAGTGGTTCAAATCTACGGAAAGTTTTGTCACTATCAAAAAGGGGGAGATTGTTGGAGAAATCTTTCCGAATATTTTGAAGCCGACAAAACGTTTCTATCAGTCTAGTCTGGATATCTAGAGATCGTCTAGTTTAAAGTCTGAAGACTTTCTGATCACCAGACTCAAGATTCAAGACTCCAGACTCAAGACTCAAGACTCAAGACTATTCTCATTGACAGTCTTTCTGATCCAGTGACGAAGGAAATCCAAAGCCGAAGTATATGGTTGAGGATTTAATCCTATTCTCTGGAGAAGATCTTTTTGGTTGGATAAATATAACGGATTCTTTTGTTCGTATCTAGATCAATTGAAGATCCGATGGTCGACGAAATATTCTTGGAATGTTCTATTCTTGGAAACCAAGATCTTGATTGTATGGGCGAATAGGATTGATGGGCTATCGTCAGGTTCCTTTAATAATTCGAATGATCTTCCTGATTGATTCTGTCCAACGGGTAGATTGGAGGAATTCCTTTGGAAAGTGCCAACGGGTATGATGGCATAAAGGAGTATAAAAAGGAAGACGTTCTAGTTGTTTGAGTACGTGAACGATAGAGAAATTCCAGAGTCTGAAGCATCTTGATTATTAGTCGATTCATTCTGAGCAAAATTGTATACACTGAGAGTGTCCATACTTCGTGATACCTTGAGCGAGTGTGGTAGATCATCTACACCTAGAAATCAGGGAAGATCAACATTGTAACATCTCTTTGTTCATAGTGGAATCCAGCCAATTGGCTGTCGGTGCGAAAAGAGTGGACGTAGGCTTGAATCAAGCCGAACCACTATAAACCGCGTGTTCAATTCTCTCTTTCATTTACTTAGTCTTACGTTGATTATTACTTATCGCAAATTCTTCAACTGTCTAAGTATTGCGCAATTATCAAGAAAAATCCGTTATATACCTATTCACCCCCTCTAGGTACTCGTACTAGCTATATCAGAAGGTTTGAGTCATCATCATCCTTGGGACCGATCGACCAGGCCAGAAGCTCTTCTTCATATTCATGGCGACCCACAATATCGGACTCAACCCTTTGCCTCGTATTTTCTTGATTACTCTTGCTGGATGATGCCCTTTTATTGTCGGGCGGGCCTTACACGGCGGGGAGGCAGCGATGGTGTGAACACTTTGGGAATAATTTGAATTCCTTCATGAAATCCTTGGCCATCTTTTTCCTGGCAAGTACTCGGTTCACTACTGTGAAGAACCGAACTGGAGTGAACCCCTTGGCAAAGCGACCCTTTTGCCATTTAGACCTCTGATCTCTGAACGATTTGACAAAGAATTCTTCTGCGATCTCCTCAGCTCTTCAAGCCCAAAGCAGAAGCTGGTGCTTGTGTGGCATCCTAGAAATTCAAAGCCAAGCCATAAGGTGTGATTAAAGTCTTTAATTAGGTGGTAGAATTTCCATGGCTTATGCTTTAGCCATTAGTCTTTAATTAGATGATTTGTGTTTGTGATTGTGAGAATTTAAATTTGATGGATTAATAAATTATGCTTGGCCATGTACTTTATAAATTAAATTTCAATGAACAAAAATATTCCAAGACTTTGGCCAAGATGAAAATTGGAATTCAAAAATATTTAAAGAAGAATTTCAAAGAAAAAAAAAAGAGAAAAAGAGGGTTAATTTTCGAATGGGCCTTAAGCTCATTTGGCCTAAGCTTGATGGGCCAAGCTAGTCGGCCCAAGGGGGGGATTCGACCGGCCCATTAAGGCCCAAAGGAAGAGGTGGCCGGCCCATCTTGCATGAAGGAGGCCATGTGTTTCCTCCGAGTTGCCAAGTGGCGTGGAGGCTGTGCAAGGTGTGGCTGCCCCCATTGGCCATCTTGGGCGGCCACATGCAATATAAAAGCCACTAAAAAGAAAGAGAGAGAGAAAGAGAGGGAGAGGAAGTGGCTGTCGTCCAAGAGAGTTGCGAGAGAGAAGAGAGTGTGGCCGAGAGAGGAGAAGCCGAGAGGGAGAGGAAGGAATCGCCGTCCGTCCGCTCGTGCTGTTCGTGAGGTCTAGAGGCAAGTTGGGAATCCACTTTCTACTCTTGCACCAATGTTTTCGCATGAACTGTTTGGAGTCAGAAACTTGTTTGAGCTTGCATGTGTGTTTAGAGTCCGATTTTGGCTTCGATTTCTGCATGAAAGTTGTAGCTGACATCTTGAAATACAACATACTAAAATTTCGTGGAAAATGATAGAGATTTGAGGGGTCAAACTCTCATCCTATGGAGATGCTAGATCTGGGATATTTTCGTATGAACTGTTTGAGTCAGAATGTTGTGAGAGCTTGCATGCATGTTTGGAGTTCGATTTTGGCTTCGGTGTCTTCATGAAAGTTGAAGCTAACATCTTGTGCTATGACATACTAAAAATTCGTAGAAAAAGATGGAGATTTGAGGGGTCAAAAGTTCTATTGTACGGAGACTTTAGATCTGCGAAATTTTCACTGACCTCTTGTTGATTTCTTGGTTGCATGTTGATTTCTGTTGGAGATATCACTTTGTTGTCTCCTTGAAAGTTGTAGGAAACACCTTAAAGTACAACATACTCAAATTTGAAGCAAAAAGAACAAGTGTAGCTTGGTGAATCGGCTAGATCTTGAAAAAAATGGTTCTGGTGAAGTATCTCGAGACACCCGAGACTTCATGGACTAAAATGGTGACCATAATCTGGTTATTTGGCCTAGATCTCTTCATAAAACTTGTAAAGGACACATTGGTACATAACATACTCAAATTTCAGAAGAAACGAAAGAGAATTGATGGGTGAAAACTAAGAAATTCGGAGGAGTGTGTTCTGGACGTCGCGGTCGTGATTCCAGAAGCTTCGTAGGGTTGTAGAAATTAATCTAAAAATAATTTTGTTGGGAATAACGGATCCCCGAAAACCGGATTCGACACCGAATCGAACCCCTAAATCAATGCGGAAGACGAAGCCCGGGAAAACACGCATCACCGATCGTAAAGCACACCACAGATTCGAGCGTACCTTGTTAGCCACAGATTAAACACCGTCGTTAATGGAGGAAGAGAATCCGGTCGATGAAGCCTTGAAGGGAAGAAATTGGAAGCCGTATGCCTACTGTTCTTCGGGAGAGAAAACGCGCGGGAGAGAAGCGTACGTTGATTATGCCAAAGGGTACGTTTCTCTCTCTCTCCTCCCTTTATACCTTCCCCTCCACGGGCCCTATTCCCGTGGGGCCGGGCCCTTTGGGCCCAACTTGAGCGGATGGACCTTGAGCCCATCTTATAAATCCATCATCTCCCACTCGCACATGGTGGTGCAAAACCAACATGGGCGGACAGGCCCTACTCAGCCCCATCGAGAAAAAATCCAGCATAGACTCTCACTTAACATGGTGGGCCGAACATAATCCTCTTTTCCTCTCTTCAACATTCATACCGGTGAATAATCCGTGCGACCAGCATACTTTGAGAGCTCGTTGCCATACATCTGTTAGGAATATATAGCAGCTCATAATGGGCTTCACACTCCGAGTAGATTTAGTATGCGTACCTAGATCGATCGATCACATTTATATCTCTCTTGATCTCTTTTAAACAATGATATATTTATTGTATTCACAATTATGATTATCACAAAGACAGTCATAATTGGTTAACCGGTGAATACAAAAACTACAATGTGATTCTTCAAAATCGATCTTCCTCTTTCCTTCAAACTCTCAATTTCAGTCCAGCTTGCTTTTCTAGAAATGCCCCATTAGATCGAATCACTCATGACCATTGGCAACATCCTAAGATAGCAAACACTAAATAGAAATCTTGAGAATAAGTAAGAGTCATGAGGGGACTAAGAAATTGAGGAACTCTCATCCTCAAGAGTCTCACACGACATAAAAGTTGAGATCAAACTTTTGCCACTCTTATTGGTCGTCTCATGCATACGTAGTATGAAATACGTATTACGGTATTAACTCCTTTCCCATGGAGCGTATGTCTATACCCTTCAATACCGTACAGATGATAGTTCAGACATACCTAATGTCTAACTTGAGTTCACGTATCTACTCATTCACAAAATTCATCAGAACTCACATCTGGCATCTTAGACAGATAAAGTAAAACATGTGGGGTATTTTTACTTTCGGACATAGTAAGTATTATATCCTCATCTTAACACCTAGTTAAGGCGACATATGTGTTTTAAGCTTGAGCTCTCGATTATCACCTAGATAATAAGCTTTAAAACAGTCTCATCTCTATTTATCACACAGTAAACAGAGGCGATTACCCGTGTGAGTGGGCTAATCTTATATCTGTCCGACATACTTCTCAACTTAAAGTAATGCACTAAGCATTTAGATGCATAAAGATCAAACAAAGATTCATAGGCATTAATGATGAAAACACAAATTCATCAAATGTGAACACTTAGGGAAAATACAATATTCAGTACATCAGTCTCTACGCAATCCTAGAGATTTCACATGGCCACAAAACACATCTCTAGTTTTTGGCTTTGTTATAGGATCTGCTACCATTCCATGCGTAGTATGTACTCTAAGTTCACATCTTTTCGTGCAACTATATCCTTGACAGGATTATACTTGGTATCTTTATGTTTGGTCTTGCCATGATATTTTGGATCTTTGGTGTACACTTTTGCTGCTTGGCTACCACAGTTAACCAATAATAAATCTGCAGCACTTCTACTAACACCTAAATGATCCAAAAATCTCTTAAGCCAAACACTCTCTTACACTCTAGCTGGCGATAATGCCACGAACTCAACTTCCATCGTGGACAAGGCTATACACTTTTGTTTCTTACTGCTCCAACATATGGTGCCATTATTCGGTAAGAAAACAAACCCGAGAGGTAGATTTCCTTTCACTTAAATCTCCTCTCCAATCGTATTAGAATAGCCTTTGAGTTGCGAGATCCTTTTCCTTAATAACTCAACGTATAATCAGCGGTTCCCTTTAGATACCTCAGTATTCTCTTAACGGCTTTCCAATGTGCTTGACCTGGATCGGATTGGTAACTACTCACCATTCCAATTGCAAAACATATGTCAGGTCTTGTACACATCATAGCGTACATAAAGCTTCTAACAGCACTAGCATAACGAACATGTTTCATTTGTTCCTTCTATTGTGGAGTCCTTGGACACAGACTATGGCTCAACCCTTCACCTTTTGTAATAGGAGTGTCTATGGGCTTACAATTTTGAAATCTTAATTCCAAGAATGTATGCAGCCTCACCCATATCCTTCATCTCAAAGTTAGAAGACAACCATCTCTTGACAGTATTAACCAACTCCATATTGCTTCCGGCAATCAGTATATCATCAACATATAATGATATGATCACAAATTGATCCTTGGATCTTTTGATATATACACGATGATCCTCATCAATCATTGTAAAATCATATGCCACTATGGCATTATGAAAACGTATATACCATTGTCTTGATGACTGCTTAAGACCATATATCGACCCCCAAAGTCAACATACCTTTTCTTCTTGGCCTTTCATTATGAAACCAGCAGGCTGTTCCATATATGTTCCTTCCTCTAATTCTCCATTGAGGAAAGCAGTCCTTACATCCATTTGATGTAACTCAAGATCCAGACTAGCTACTATTGCCAGAATAATGCGAATCAAGGTAAATCTCACTACAGGAGAAAACGTATCTTCATAATCAATTCCTTCCTGTTGATTATACCCCTTCGCCACAAGGCGAGCCTTATGCCTTTCTATTGAGCCATCAGCCTTTCGCTTTATTTTGAGAACCCACTTGTTCCCAATAGCTCTGCGTTCCTTTTGGAAGATCAACCAGTTCACAGACTTGGTTTGACTTCATTGACTCCATCTCCTCTTTCATTGCATGAATCCATTTTTCCTTATTAGGGCAATTTAGAGCCTTCATTAATATTTCTTGGCTCATCCTCATCTTGTGGAGCAACCATAAAAGTTTCCCTTTCAATGTCAAAATATCGACGGGGAATACTTTGGCGACTTTTTCACCGTATGGGAGATTGTACACTTAGCACATCATTCCCCATCATGCTCCCACTTGGATTAGGTAATGATGATGTCGTCACATCAGGTGTTTGCAATTGAGAATGAGTTGAATTCAATTCATTACATCTCATATTACTCCCACTTGAACGAACTCCACTGACATCATTATCTTGATCCAAGGTTTCAAATAGGGAGTTATTTTCCCTTATTTCGCCCCTCTTAGAAAATTCATCCACTAAGGATGTGACATCCCGTGATTCAAATTCAGTTATACTCCCACTTTCCTGCTCACCTATGAACAATACCCTTTTGAGTGTTCGCAGTATCTCATGAAAATACTCTTATTTTCTTTGGGACCCAATTTCCCAAACTTGTGAGAGGACTTATGAGTATAGACAGAATAACCCATGGCTTAAGGAAACTTAAGTCTAGTTTTCTAACTGTCCATAACTCATATGAAGTGGAAATAACTAATTTGGAAGGCATCCGGTTAAGTATGTTGGCAGCAGTTAACAACGCATCACTCCAAAAAGTGATAGGTAAGTTAGCATGCGCCATCTTAGACCTAACCATTCTAGTAGGGTTCTGTTTCTTCTCTCCGCAACACCATTTTGTTGAGGAGTATATGGAATAGATAAACTATCTTTCTATTCCTTTTTCATCACATAATTTTCTGAACTTATCAGATAAATATTCTCAACCTCGATCGGATCTAAATACCTTTATTTTCCTGTCTAATTGATTTTCTACCAGGTTCATAAACCTTCTAAAACAACTTATGCTTCAGATTTATGAGAAATCAAATAGACATATCCGAATCAAGTAGAATTATCTATAAAAAGTGATGAAACAAACAGCCCATTGTCTTCCTCTCACATTCATTGAACCATAGACGTCCAAATGGATTAAATGCCGAGGAAATTAAGCTCTTTTACCTTTTCCAAATGGTCTCCTTGTCATTTTCCCTACTAGGCAATGCTCACATATGGACAAATCAACTTTTTCAATATTGCCCAACAAGCCCTTTTTGGCTAGTCTTTTCATATGTTGTTGGCCCATATGACCAAGTTTAGCATGCCATCATATTCACATCATTATCATATAAGATAGAAGACGTGAAACAAGGGGATAACATATTGACATCATCACAGTCAACATTTAGTACAATAAAACCATCTAGAAAGTGACCACAACCATAGTAGTTTGTATCTAAACACAAATCTACACATTTATTATGGAAGTTCATACCAAAACCAAGCCTAACCAACACTAAGACAGACACTAAATTTCGACGAATCTCCGAGCATTTAGAACATCAAGATGCGTCCACCATGTATGTTCAATTGGCAGGTGCCAATTCCTTTACATCAGCTCTAGAGTTGTTTCCAATATAGATCCACTTAGTTCCAATTGGTATCGTCGGAATTCCACGAAGGATCATCTATCCTTTACTACATGGTTTGTCGCTCCTGAATCTACATTCCACAAAGGATTGGATTCAGCCTATAATGCAAAACTTGACACATAAGCAAAGTTCGCAAATGTACAAGAGGTGCATAGCTTCTTTGGCTCACGACAGTCGCGAGCATAGTGACCTCTCTTGTCACAATTGTAACATCACACCCTTGACATTTTCTTCACTTGAGGACGTTTTCCTCTCTTGTGTTGGTTAACTCTTGATTTCTTGCAATAAGGATTTGATCCTTTGCATTCCCACATATTGAACGAATCAATACGCTTGTGCTTAGAGCATAAAGCCCTTTCTGAGCTAGAACCAGCATAGCAAATGTCTATTTACGGCTCAAATACCGTTAAGCGGTCCTCTACTAGCTCAAGGTGGTGCACGACACCCTCAATGTCTTCCATAATGTGGTCAAGAGCTTCTAGTGCTTCTTGCTTTTCCAGCACATATTGAATCTTCATATTCAATATTTCACAATTATTGCCGTTCATATCGGCAATTACATTCTCGATTCTTGAACCATCGATCCGAACACATCGAGACATATATGCACGAATAATTAATGCCTATCATTTATGCATCCCTATTTGCATAGACCCATCATATTAATAAATAATTTCAAGTAAGGCTTCGAATCAAAAGGTCACTATGTTTCCAATCATTCTCCAAAAATCCTAACTTAAAATTATTATTAATATAATTATCTTATGCAAATAAATCCTATGAAGTTACAAAAACTTCTATTACTACCCACTAATTACCCACACAACCAGCAATAACAGAAAGCAACGAGATAATTGACATACAATTAAAAAAAACAATAATGCTTTCAATTAACACAATTAGGTAGTAATCATTACATAATCAATCAAAGAAATAAATAGGGAATGTCCCTTCTAATCTATCAGTCAAAACATCTGAGAAAACTAAAGGCACATTTGCCAACCATGGAAAAACTTTTGGAGAGCTTTCATGTCGCCTCCAAGGCGCATTCACTCGGCGCCATGTGGCGCTCAATCTAAGAGTTGAAGTTTTGGCCAACTCAATCCTATAGTGCTCTCTCACAAAAGCTTCCACCAGCCTCCTATAACCCGGGACCACGTTGACCTCCCATATCCGATCCAACACTGCTTGCCATTCAGGTGGAAGAGTGTTCATCAAAGCCGGCACTTTCTCAAAATCCGGCATAAGATAACCATTCCATATGATTTCCTGTATCATCTGATTGATCCTGACCACATGTGATACTAAATCACCTTCATGCCACCGATAATTAGCTAACTCTGTCATCAGCCTCTTAAGTCTTGCATTTCCCTCGTCCGTTGTCGGGATTGCAGGTATCCTTGTATAACGCATCATAGTTCCTGCAACAAATGCAGAATTAAAAATGGATCACTTATAATCCATAATTAATATAAGAGAAAATACATAATTTTCCAAAATTCATGCAACAAATGCAGAATTAAAAATGGATTACTTATAACCCACATAGGCATGACTGAAAAAGAAAACAAATTCCTTTTTTTTTTTTTTCGGGTCAACGGTCAACGGTCAAAGTCAACGGTCAACGGTCGGTCAAGGTCAACGGGCGTCGGTCAACGGTCAACGGGTCGGGTCAACGGTCGCGCGGGTCGGACCGGTTGGACCGGACGAACCGGTCGGGCCGGTCGGACCGGCCGTGCCAGTCGGACGAACCGACCCCCACGAGCCGCGCGCGTGCGGTGGGCGACGTCACGCGACGTCGGCCGGCACGTGCCTCGCGCGTGAGCGTGCGACGTCACGCGGGCGTCATCCGCACGTGCGCGGCACGCGCCAGGCTTATCGGGTCGGGTCGGTCGCCGTCGGGTCGGGTCGGGTCGCCGGCACGGGCTTGGCCAACCAACCGTCGTCGCGCCGACGTCATCTCCGACGGTTATCGGCCGTTGGTGACGTCACGATGACGTCGGCGGATGACGTCAGCACGCGTCGGTCCGCGGACCGGCGCGTGCCGGTTCGCCGGCCGCCGGCGCGCACGTGCCGGTTCGCCACCGGCGCATGTGGCGCACGCACCGGCGGCCCGGCGCTTCCCGCGCGTCGCGCCCACGCGCGCGCCCGGGCGCGTGTGGGCGCGTGCGGCGGCTTCCGGCGGCGGTCGACACATCGTCGGACTCGGCTCGACGTCGCGCTTCTCCCAGTGCCTTTGGAATTTTATTTCGACTTGCGAAATCTCAGAAAAAAGGCCAAAAAGCGCTCGGGTGTCAGGATTTTCGCCCGGTTCCGTACGGCCGAAGTGATTTCGCGAAAAATCAATCAAAAACATCAGAATTGATCGGGAAAAACGTGAACTAGGGATCTGATACCAATGTTGGGAATAACGGATCCCCGAAAACCGGATTCGACACCGAATCGAACCCCTAAATCAATGCGGAAGACGAAGCCCGGAAAACACGCATCACCGATCGTAAAGCACACCACAGATTCGAGCGTACCTTGTTAGCCACAGATTAAACACCGTCGTTAATGGAGGAAGAGAATCCGGTCGATGAAGCCTTGAAGGGAAGAAATTGGAAGCCGTATGCCTCTGTTCTTCGGGAGAGAAAACGCGGGGAGAGAAGCGTACGTTGATTGTGCCAAAGGGTACGTTTCTCTCTCTCTCTCCTCCCTTTTATACCTTCCCCCTCCACGGGCCCTATTCCCGTGGGCCGGGCCCTTTGGGCCCAACTTGAGCGGATGGACCTTGAGCCCATCTTATAAATCCATCAAATTTGGCTTAGAGTTCTTCATGAGAAATGCACGAAAATGTGTTGGCTATCACCCTGTAAAATTTCGTAATTTTTAAAGGCCATATGTGTATTTTAATCGAATTTATTTGGAAACTGTGCAAGTCTGGCCATTATCCGAATATAAGGTGCTATTTTGTGAAAATTGTGAAATTATGAGAAATTCAATTTGGCCACGAATTTTGTGTGAAATTGTGATTCTACTTGTTTGTTTAATGATTTTTGAGTATCATGATTTTGGGAAAATCATAGATATTAAATTTAATATTTATTTATGAAAATAAATAAATATAATAAAATAATAATAAAATAATAAAATAATAATAAAATAATAATAAAATAGATTTTTATTTGGCCATGGATTCAACTTCATTTGTGTGGCACTTGTGTGATGAGGTCTTTGTACATGTATTAAGTTGAAATGCATATGTGATTAAGCTTTGGCATGTGTATGACATGTAAATTGAAATGCAAGTGTGATTTGTTTGATGCCATGCCAATTGCCATGTTAAATTGAGATAAAAGGATAAATGTGGATGAGAAAGAGGTTGTGGTGGAGGATGATGTATGGTGGCCGAGTGGCATAATTCCAGAGATTCCCCGGGAGTGTCGGGATGCCCGGTGGTATATGGTACGTAATTCCTGGGGGGGGCCTGGTGGTATGTCGGTACATAATTCCGGAAGCCCTATCGGAGGTTTCTGCCCGAAGGGAATGCCTCGCGATGCCAGGATTTGGGTGCGAGATGCCCGGCTAGAAGGGTAAAGGCCGGATGTCCGGTTGTATCTTGGATACATGCTCGGAGTTTCCTCGTGATGCTAGTTGGGATGCGAGATGCCGGAATGTGGGGGCCGGATGCCGGTTGTATCTTGGATACATGCACGGAGGTTTTTCTCGCATGAGATGCGAGTGTAAAATATGAGATAAAATTGATGAATCGAGGAAGGGTGATGTGGTGATCAAATTGAAAGATAAAGATAAAAATTAACTCATGGCATGATATGGTATGATATGCATGATGATATGCATGATGATGGTGATGATGATGTGATATGATATGATGATCACCCATGGTATGATATGCATGATGATATGCATGATGATGGTGATGATATGAGATGTGATATGATGATCATCCATGGTATGATATGCATGATGATATGCATGATGATGGTGATGATATGAGATGTGATATGATGATCACCCATGGTATGATATGCATGATGATATGCATGATGATGATGATGATATGTGTTGTGATATGATGATCACCCATGGTATGATATGCATGATGATATGCATAATGATGATGATGATGATGATGATGATGATGATGATATGTGTTGTGATATGATGATCACCCATGATATGATATGCATGATGATATGCATGATGATGATGATATGTGTTGTGATATGATGATCACCCATGGTATGATATGCATGATGATATGCATGATGATGATGATGATATGTGATGTGATGATGTCATGATAAGGATGACATGTATGATATAATGATGCGATGATGATGATTATGATGATGACATATGATGATATGATATGCATGATGATAAGGCATGATGATGCATGATAATATTACGCATGGCTGCAAGGTAAGTTACGCCTGCAATGCATGTATGAATTGTATGATGCATTGAGTGGTTATTGGATGCCTTTACCTGCTGAGTGGTTGTACTCACCCCTTTTGGGGACCAACATTTCAGATTAGTAGATGATTTGAACGGTTGGATGTGACCGTGAGGAGGAGGATAGCAAGGGAAGGAGCTTTTGGACGCCAACACTGATCAATGGACTTAAAGTGTATGACTGTTTGAGGAGACATCGGTCATCTTTTGGAGTGTAGCCGAATATAAAAGACTACGGCTTTTTGATGTACCGATGAATGAAGTCCATCTGATTTAATTAAATAAAAGTGTACGGCCTTTACCTATAAATGTTTAGTAGGTGTGCATTGTTTTCTGAATATAGGGAAGGGAGTTAATGGATGTGCTTCTGCTATATGAATTGCGCAAGGGACCGATTAAAGAAAAAAAAAATGTGTGTAAACCCCCATGGTTGTATGGACCCGCTACAACTAAAAATGGTATCAGAGTGACTTGTTATTTGGGAAAGAAAAAGGAAAAGTGAACTGTGGTGACTCTAGCGGATCGGGGGCCGTCAAGGGGTGCCACAGCTTGCCTTCCCCATTTTCTTGGTTGGGGTCATCATTGAGCTTGGCGTGTTTCCGGGTGTTCAGGATTCTTTGGAGATCGCTCATGGAGTGAACGATTTGATCTCTTACATCTTGACAGATGATGATGTCTTCAGACTTGCGGAGAAGATCACGAAGTCTAACTATCACCAGGAAGACGGCCACTTCAGAGCCATCCATGGGACAGCAGAGAACACGCTGAAAAGGATGAGGACTGATAAATTAACTAGTAAATGATGATTGCCTTTCTGTTTTTTAAGATGCTTGTGTCGCAAGATTTGAAAAAGCAAAAAAAAAAAAAAAAAAAAGGAGACAAAAAGCAAAAAATAAAAACTATTTCAAAAGAATCAATGTCTGTTCTTCATTTCTATTTTCTGCATTTTGGCAAAAAAAAATTATGATTATCCACATATACCAGGCAACAGTGAAAATTGGCCTGCAGATGTAATAAAGTTGAATGGCCAAATAATAACATTGCAATCAAGTTGCAAAGGCAAAAGCTCAGCTAAATCAAGGGAATTTTATCGGAGCATCTTTAGGGTACACATTCATCATTGGATGGATGACACATGCATTAATTCGGTCAGATAATTATCTACACTCGTCATCTATCAAACTACGAATGTGTAGAAAAAAATAATTATACTAAATGCCAACCTAATAATAATCATAAATTAAATTGCAATTGCCGAAGGCCCCATCCATCTTGCGAAAGTCGATTCGCGCCTGTCCTATGCGGATGGAATGGGACATGTAAAAAATCACGATTCTCAACGTGAAAAGCAATGACTCGGGATTCTTACGCTATCCTCGTTCTATTGTCGAAGCTTGATCGGCTAATTTCAATTGTTTTCAAGGTGACAACCTCCTGTCCCTTAGGGTTTAGTCAAACATTTATTGATACCATGTCGAAACTATTCAATTAAGGTCAAACTACTGCAAAACCAACGTGTCAATTATAATGCTTATTTACCTAATGGCAAAAAGTGGAGTCCCTTTAACTTGTGATCTAACTAGTCAAATCTTTGAACTTGCATGATTATTCTCATTAAGTCTCTCGGGGTCCAAATCCGACCATTTGGCATTCACTCGTTTCTTCGAGTTGACAAAAAGTTTTGGTGCAGAAAGCTCAGGGGTAGCATTTGTTTATGAACAAATTTATTGCTTGAGGTTCGGTTGTAATATTAATCTATAGGGTTTTAAGGCCAGAGTGGTGAAAAGTTTCTTCGTGCCAAACTTTCGAAGTTGGAGGAACTTGATTAGTAAAATGATGCAATCACAAGGACTTGATTGGAAAAAATGCTCGAGTCTGGTGATGGAAAAATGGATCTTTTACCTTGTAGAATTCTAAGTTACTACAGACGCAGCAATGTACAGATTTGAATACTAGTTAATGTGTAATTTCAAGTAACTACGATTAACTTCATCTCAAAAGATTACAATCATTTATCCTCCTGCAACTTTCTTCAGTCTGATTTGAACGCATAGAATTTGACTATTTCGTCACCATCTCGGCCTTTCTAATTTGCCAAAAGAGCTTTAAGCTGCGAAAAACTGATTTCCTTGGCCAGCAAACCCGAAGAACTCAAGCATGATTCGAGTTGGAACTATTTCAGACTGGAAAATATCTATTGTTTGCCGATGGATGCATCTGCCAACACAGAGAGGAAATCGATATAAAAACTCCAGCCCCAATTGACACAATTGGTTTGAAAACAAGGCTTTTGACGTTGAGGCCGGATTTCCAATCCCTCTCGGTTTGCACGAGGGAAAAGCTTATCTCGCCGACTGTTTCGGTCGTCGTCTCTGTTAAATTGTGTCTCGAGTTTGAGCGTTTGCAAAACGCGATTCGCTAGGATAAAATTTTTGTTATTTGGTCGTGGGACTGCATGAAGATTTACAAAAGAAAAAAATAAAATAGAGATGAACAAAATGTGAAGGTTTTTTCTATCTTCCTTGTACGTGCAGTAGAAGGCAAAAAAAGAAGAAGATAAAGGTGGTGGGGCCCAGAAGTTTTGGACACACACAATTTCCGGTGCCTGGTCTTTCGTTCCTTTTAGCCGATGAGAGAAAAGAGGAAAGAAGCCTCTCCACGTAAAAGAGAAAGAGGTGGGCCCAGGTCAAACTTTGACCTGGGCACATGTACAAAAAAGAAAATATTTTGCAGGTCTTATTTCTTTTGGGATAATACCTTAAAAACCCCAAACCCAGATACACTTTGTAGACAAATTTACCCCAAATTATTTTTTTGACCATGAAAAACCCCAAATTGGTAAACTTGTGACAAATTTACCCCGATGATTATAAAAAACCTTAAACTGGTACATTTATGACAAATTTACCCCAAACTAATTTATTCGATCGCAAAAAACCCTAAACCTAGTAAATTTGTGACAAATATACCCTATGCTAAATTGGATTAATATCACAAAAAAATCATAAAAATTGTAAACTGTGACAAATAGAACGTAAAATCCTAAATTGATATACTTGGTTAACCGTCACGTGTCATTTAACTTAATAATTTGAGAATAAAATTTAACGAAAACTAACATAGGGTAAATTTGTCACAAGTGTACCAGTTTGGGATAAATTTGTCAAAAGTATATCAGTTTAGGGTTTTTTGCAGTCGAATAAATTAGTTTGGGGTAAATTTGTCATAAATGTACCAGTTTGGGGTTTTTTAGGATATTATCCCTATTTCTTTCCGAACAGAAGCCGCCGAAGCCCTAAAAATTGAAGGAGCAACGCCTCCGTCTAGAGAGCGTCGCTAAGAGGAGCTACCATGCGATCAAGAAAAAGAGTTGCGCGCGTTTTTGTTTCGAACTTGAATGCGCGGTAATTTTGTGCCATGAGTTTAAATCCAAGTGAGTTGTTTATTTATAAATACTTTGGGTTTGGGGTTAAATTTAGGTGTGGGAAACATTTGAGCGTGTGAGTGATTGTAAACATTGATTTTCTAATTATAGTGGATTATTTGCTGCTGGCTCTCCCCGTGGACGTAGGTACCGATACTTGGACCAAATCACATAAATTTTGGATGTCCTTATTTTTCTTTGTTTATTTCTCTGGTGATTTCTCGTTGACGTAAGTTGCAAGAACCTGTCATTTCCACATATTATATCCCAATAGTCCCGAACTTAACGACACTAATTGGAATCCACTTTTCCTTTTCCAATCTGTCCAATCTTTCAGTGCGTACCAGCTTGCTTCCATCCGGTAAAGAGAGACTAATGTTCACAGGAGCTTGCCATCTGCAGCTTTTGTCACACCCCGATCCACAAGAATAAGGACATGACACAACCGTCCTTTCATCAAAAAATGCAGTCTCAACATAACCAAAATTCAGCTTGATATCAATATATATACATCCATCTATATATATATATATATATATATATATATATATATATATATATATATATATTTAACAAAAAGGGCAATTGGTTACAAAATCAGAGTATTTCTATAATCCACCGAATTAAATGTACATCTCCTCTAAAGACTAACTCACAAACTTTTCAACTATACATAAATCATACCAAAAAGTTTCCACCACAAAAGTCCTCCTCGAATGAACGCTCACGCCTACTTGCGACTCGCTGAAGAACTTGGAAAGCAAGTAGATGAGAGGAGTGAGCTACTACGGCTTAATGAGTAACACATTTCTTTTAACAAATTGAAAAATCATTGTGCACATTTAAAACACAATTCTAACTCACTTTAACATAATATATAATCATAACTAAAATACCAAAAATACCAATGGTCTAGTCCACCGGTCAATCTCATAAAACATGTATCAATAGTCTATTCCATTGATTAATTTCATCAAACCACATGTCGATGGTCCATTCCATCGACCAAACTCAAGTCACATGTCAATGTTCCACTCCATTGACCAACTTATGCTCAAATATCTAGTCATGGTCACGCGTAATGCCCGTGACAAGACGACTAAGATTTGCTCATTGACAAGGTCTTCACCTATTATTAGCCGATGGCTCGGCCCATATGGATATCCTACACTAGTATGCGCATACACACACACTCTTCAGGGTTCATAGAGACATTGAGCATTAACCATCAATCACAATATCTAGTAATCCAACATTAGAATGAAAGTCATATCACAACTCAAGCATTTGATATATAAATATCAAAGCTTTTGTTGAAACCTTTCAAGATACTTTCATAAAAAAATTCACAAACCATTTTCAAACAATCATTCAAATTGAATTCGATATATAACTCCCTCTATTGAACAACAAAATGACAATAATAGCTTGATCATG
This sequence comes from Eucalyptus albens, assembly GCA_014182695.1. NCBI lineage: Eukaryota > Viridiplantae > Streptophyta > Magnoliopsida > Myrtales > Myrtaceae > Eucalyptus > Eucalyptus albens. Next base: position 37,644,445 of record CM024655.1, read on the forward strand.
TTTTATGCAATAAAAGATTTTTTTAATCAACTCATAGAATATATAATCTACTATGTTTCTCAAAACATGAGTTTAAAATACAAAGAAGAAATAGTGTCATTTACCTGGGAAAAGCCAAAAATTAATTACAGTGGAAACTCGAGTCGACGCACTCGAATTCCTAAAAAATAAGTGAAAAATAATATTGAAAGATCAAGTAAAATGATATTCTAATAACGACTGGACTATACAATATCTATTTGTCGATGAAATGTGTCACGCCCCGAATCTCGAGCACACGCACATCCCTCGGTGGTCCATAGAGTTTTGCGACGTTCCTAGGACTTGTCGCCGACCCTTTTCATTTTATTGCACATGCGGAAGCGAATTTACTAATCCCCTGACAACAACATACATGGAATAGAAAAGCATGACAACCAATTTAAAATCAAATACACTTTCATAAACAGATGCTCATGCATTTATACACTCAAATCACCTCATAAGATCAAAGCCCATGAAATTAGACACTTTTTGTTCTCTGGTGAACAGTGTCCTGTGAACAATGTCGCATGAACAGTAAATTTTCAGAATTTAATAACTAATAAATTAAATCCAAAAGTCATTAAAAATACTAATTAAAGCAACCAATTAATCTATTAAGGTTAAACAAGCCTATTTAAGCACATAAACCCCATTTAAGCTAATAAATTAAAATTAAACTAAACTAATCTTAGCCACTAATCTAACCACCTAGCTTAGAACTAATATAACTCAATTAAATCCCTTAAAATAGAATTACCACTAATTAAACCAACCCTAAGCAAGTTTAGGTACTAAACTGAGGTTTAGGAGCTAAACTCACCCGTTAAATGGGCTAGAGATGCGCATGCGGTGGCAACGATGGAGGCTACGCATCAAGACTTCAACCACAATGGGCTAAGGCGGTCCTAAGGCTGAAACAGTAGCCACAAGTTCTAACTTCCTCTGCAACTTTAAGAAATCGAACAGTAAAGGAGGAAAAAGAGTGAAACGGCTTCGCCGGAGCTCCAGCGAGAGGGGGTGTTTGGCAACCGACGGCACCTGGGGGTCAAGGGGGAGTGACTGGTCGCTGATATGGGTGAAACTTGGGTTGGAATGGGAAGAAAATCGAAGAAAACTCGAAACAGGCGGAGCTGGGTGGAATCGGGTGGTCAGGCGGCCGGTTCCTTCTCGCCGGGGGACGGGACGGCCAGCAGCTTCGTTCGGTGAGCGTCGACCACCGTCTATACGGACTCTCTCTCCTAGTCACGGTGGTGGGTGGAGCGTAGGTATCCCACGGGAAAATCCCTCTTCCAATTATTCAGCTTAACTGGCGCCGTCAATCGTCGAAGTACCTTCATCCATAGTCCATCCCGGACATTCTTGATAATTCAAAGTCCAATCTTGGGTTCTTATGCCATGTCAATTTTGCCCTAATGCCATTTTGGGAACAACTTAGACTGATAGGCGGCTTTGAGGATTCACGCGTAACCGACTCGTGCCAAACCACGTTCAAGACATCTTGACACATGGACGTGATTGACTATATGAAATTGCGGAGGATAGATTCTTATTTCAAAGTACACGATTACTAAGGATCGACATAGGGTCACTCCGGGCTTGATAACGGTAAACGGAATCACTCGTCGTTCCATTATGTTCTGTCCATGAATCGACTTCCAGTCATCCTTAAAATCGGCCTGCCTATCTACAGCATCATCCTCACGCAAGTCTTACTATCAAGTCATTTTTCCAAGTCAAGTTCTTTAGTCGTATGAGTTCTATCCTCAGTAACCTTTCCCCTCAAGGTCAGTATCTCAGGAGTGATAAATTTCGAGTGAGATCAACCAATAATGCATTGACGAAATTCACATTCATTCATCTCTTAGAGAGCTTGAATTTCAGGATGTTATAGCTCTCCCCCTCTTATAAAAATTTCGTCATCGAAATTTAAACCTTTACAAATCCTTAAACAAAAAGGTGGGGGTACAGTCGTCTCATCGAATCTTCGCTTTCCTAAGTAGCTTCTTATGTCTCGTGGTGTTGTAGACCACTTTGACCAACAAGGTCATCTTGGTACGGAAAACTTGTTCCTTCCGATCCACAATTTGAACAGGGCTTTTCACGTACAACACTCTATCATCCACGTCTAATTCTTCAAGATTTGGCCCATGGGTCGAGTCAAGCTCATACGTCTTCAACAACAACACGTGAAAGACGTCATGCACTTGCTCCAACCTCGGTGGCAATGCAAGACAATACGTTAGGATCCTGATTCTTCTCTAGAATCTCAAAGGGGCCTATGTACCTCGGACTCAACTTTCCCTTCTTGCCGAAGCGCGAAGTACTCCTCATTGGTGACACCTTCAGAAAGGCATGCTCACCAACTTGGAATTCCAATGACCTTCGACGCTTATCAACGCAACTTTTCTAGCTGCTCTAAGCAGTCTTTGATATGTCTCTAATTACTGTATTGGCATCTGCTGACTGTTGAACTAACTCTGAGTTTGTGATTTTCCGTTCTCTAACCTCATCCCAACAAATTGGCGTTTTGCACTCTCTGCCATACCACGCTTAAAATGATGTCATTTGGGCGGTTAGCTGATAACTGCTACAGCGAGCTCCAGAAAAGATCTCTTCCTTAAGATCTGCATCATCGGAACACACAATCATCCACAAAGTTTTAGTGTTGCATCCTCGGTGGCTTGCAACTCAGCCTTTCTCTTTTCTGTATTTTCCTATAAAATTTTATGGATCTCAGGATCTATTAACTGCAACGTCTTGATTCTTAGCTGTACTTCCGGTTCAATTCTGAGGATGGCCATAAGACAAAGGCAGCCTATCTTAGATTTGAAACCGAACCTCCAGCTTCTTCGAGTATAACTCATTCCTAAATCACCATCTACGCAATCAATGACTTTCGATTCATCGCATCTAAAATTTTACTAGCTTTTCTAGGGTGATACAGAAGGTTGCAATCACAGTCCTTGAGAAGTTCCATGCATGAGTTAGGTTTGGTTTATACTTTCTCGAATGACCTTGACGGCGTTGACTGACTTTTCGGTAATCCCATCACAAGGCCCATCGTGATGTGTTCCCACTTCCACTCAGGAAATTTCCAAAGGTTGTCAAAGTCTTCCAGAACCATATGAAATTGTCAGCACTGGTGCGATAGTCAGTTTCTGCTTAAGCTTTTAGAAACTACGTTCGCACTTATCTGTCTCTATGAACTCCTCTCGCTTTCTTTAGCAATCTAGTCAGAGGCATAGCTATTGCTGAAAACCTTCTCCCAAACCTATTTGTAAAAACCTATCAACCCCAAGAAACTTCTGATCTTTGTTACTGTTGTCGACCTTGGCCAATTGACTACGACTTTAGACTTGGTTGGGTTCACGGAGATCCCGTCCATGTCCTTGTAAGGTCTAAAACACTGCCCTTAAATGTCTTTCCTATTCCTCTGGACTTCTAGAGTACACTCGAATGTTGTCGATAAACACTATCATGAACTCGCTCTTCCTTTCTAGGAGTAAATTGGGAGATTCCTTAGGAAACGTGTCAGAACTTTCATACAATGGAGATGCTCTCCACTTTCGGTTCCTTAACTATCATACCCACTACGGTTGCCAAATAACGTCAGCAACCCACATCCAATAACCAAGCTTTCTTAAATGAAGACATTAAAATAAACGAGCATCCTCCTCGATTTTCGACAAACTCGAAACTTTCTCAAGCAAACGGGTCAAACCGGATTACTACATAATCGCGTTCATTACAACGAGATGCTCCTTGAGCCAATATCCTTCATTTACAATTTCAAAGTTATACATAAGCAAAAGTAACCATGTACTACTCTAACTTGTGATTCTCATTTTTTTATTTTTTTTACAACTTCATTTCAACAAATTGAAATTCTACAACTTAACCAAAATCCCAATGTGCCACTTTGATAAGTTTATACCAAAAACATTCTTCCCCTATTCGATACGTGGCTCGGTTCCTTCTTGTCTCATTCGCCATCCTAGTAGTGCCTCATCTACAGTGCATTCTGTGGCGTGTTCCCTTTGTTCAGTCCTAATGGTGGCAGTGGTGGTAGCTGAGATCCCATTGACTTGTGCGGACAATCTTTGACCAAGTGGTCGTGCTGGTGACACCAGTAGCAAACTCTTGTTTGAGGAAAACTGAGGCCAATCCATGTCATCTCCCACAAAAATGATATACTCCATTCTGATTTGGTGTCGACTTGACTATCCCACCCTTCCTGTCGGGCGGAATAGAATACCCTCCTCTAGTCATCGGTTTCTTCCTAAACCGATCTCCATCCTGATTAGAATGAAACCGTGATCTAGATGTGGTGACTCTTTCATTCTGATCCTTCTCGATCTTCTGGGCTCTCCCATAAATGTCGCTGTAAGTTCCCAGATCCAAAGAGACCAGTATGCTTCTTAAGTCAGACCTGAATCCGTCCCTAAACCTTCTCACTCGGTTTGCCAAATTCTCTATCAGTTCTGGAGCATACCGCGAAAGTTCAGCGAATTTCGCCTCATATTGATCAACGGTGAGGGAACCTTGGCGAAGATGTTGAAACTCTGCCATATTCACCTCTCTGGCAGTCTTTGAGAAGTATTTGTCATTGAAGGCCTCTAAGAAGGTGTTCCACTCCGAAACGACACATTCTGGAAATATTGCTCCTTGGGTAGTCCTCAACCAAGTATTTGTAACTCCCTCTAGTGGGTAAGTTACAAGGACTACTTTCTCAGTTTCATTGCACATTAGTAGTGCAAAAGCTTTCTCCAACTTCTGAATCAACGAAGCAGCAGTTTTGAGGTCTCCTGCCCCAGTGAATTGAGGCGGATTTAGCCTCAAGAATTGTTCCACCAGCTTGTGAATTGGTCTTTTAGCGACCACAATTCTTGGTAAACCTTTGACGGGTGCGGCGGCAGGTGCAGTAGTAGGGGCGGCAGGTGCAGTAGTAGGTACGGCAGCAAGCGTGACTTCGACAGCAACGGCTTGAGCGGTGGCTTCGACAATAGCGGCTTGATTTTGAGCCTGCTGATCCATATGATTCCCCATAACTTCTAATACTCGCATGATCCCTTTTATCCTGGAATCACCAAGGGCTTCTACCCCAGCATCAACAAGAGGTGGTGCTACTCCATTAGCACTGGCCTCAGCCTGCGCTCTACCATGACCACCTCAGGTGCTAACCTTTGTCGGCGTCCTATCCTGAGCGAATAACGCAACAGTCTTCTTTCGAGGAGTCCTTAAATCCGGATCACTCATTCTACATGATCTCTACAGAACCTGCTTTCCAATTCCACACCGAATTAGGAAAATTGAGTGACCCTACACCAAACAAACTACCAATCAGCTAGCCAACCATAGGCATCTGCATAAGGAAAAAGCCTTTCCTACTCACTATCCCAATACCCATCACACCTTATCACTCCAAACGCTAATCTCACTTTGACACTACTAAATGGGGATGTCACGCCCCAAATCTCGAGCACGCACACATCCCTCGGTGGTCGATAGAATTTTGCGACATTCCCAGGATTTGTCGCTGACCTTTTCATTTTATTGCACATGCGGAAACGAATTCACTAATCCCCATAACAACAACATATATGGGATAGAAAAGCAGGACAACCGGTTTCAAATCAAATACACTTTCATAAACACCTCAAGCTTATACAAAAGGTCTATCTTATAAAGAACTATTGAGCCACCTATGTTCCTGACCCTTCCACTTCAAGCTTCAGGTTCTTCACACTAGGGACCTGAAAACGGTTATACAATAACCAGTGATATATAAATGTCAATGAGCTCTTTCCCTAAGCCCTCGGTTAGTAGACCAACTCAACTTGTGGTATCTCTTTAAAACTACCCCACAAACAACCAATGACCCACAACTAGCAACGAACAAGCAACAAATCACAATAGCTAGGATCAATCACTAACCACATCGTCGGTTCGCATGCAACCTTACTTAGTATACCATACCCTGCACGTTGGATCTCAACACAATACATGCAATGCACATGGCCATTAAATGATGCAATTCATCAATCACATATGAGTCGCGTCGTAAGCAATCTCACCTGGCCATTGCCACATTCTGTACGTTATCGATTCATGCATGCGTGCCATAAATAATATGATCCACTTAGGCATTCCAATTACTTTCAGCCACACGGGCATGATACTCGACACACAGAAATATGGCCACACAAGCACAATCTACGCCACACAGGCACGTTCTACGCCATACAGGCATGATCCTATGCAACACAGGCACGATTAATTATTGCCACACAGGCACGGGCTTTTCACATAGGAGCATCGCCCACCCGACACACAGCGGGGGACAGATTGAGCTCAAAGATCACACAAGCACACTACTATATCTCCCTTTTTATCTTTGGGCACTTATCCAATGCACACACACTTGCATATAGACTTACAAATCATTTTCTCCTAAGGGCGATCCATTTCGGTGTCCCTCGGACAAAGCATATTTCCCTTTTTTGTGAAATTCACTCAATCCATGCGGATGTTCATGCATTTATACACTCAAATCACCTCATAAGATCAAAGCCCATGAAATTAGAGACTTTTTGTTCTCGGGTGAACAATGTTTTGTGAACAATGCGCGTGAACAATGTTTTCATAAACAATGTTCGTGAATAGTGTTCGTGAACAGTGTCGCATGAACAGTAATTTTCAGAATTTAATAACTTATAAATTAAATCCAAAATTCATTAAAAATACTAATTAAAGCAAGCAATTAATCCATTAAGGTTAAACAAGCCTAATTAAGCACATAAACCCCATTTAAGCCAATAAAGTAAAATTAAACTAAACTAATCTGAGCCACTAATCTAACCACCTAGCTTAGGACTAATATAACTCAATTAAATCCCTGAAACTAGAAATACCACTAATTAAACCAACCTTAAGCAAGTTTAGGCACTAAACTGAGGTTTAGGAGCTAAACTCACCCGTTAAACAGGCCGGAGGCGCACGCGGCGGCAATGACGGAGGCTACACACCGGGACCTCAACCACGATGGTCCAAGGCAGTCCCAAGGCTAAAACAACGGCCACAAGTTCGAACTTCCTCTGCAACTTCAAGAAATCGAACAGCAAAGGAGGAAAAAAAGTGAAATAGCTTCGACGGAGCTCCGATGAGGGGGTGGCCGGCAACTGGCGGCACTTGGGGGTCAAGGGGAGTGGTGGGTGGCTGGTATGGGTGAAACTTGGGTTGTAATGGGAGGAATTGGGCGGTCCAACGGCCGGTTCCTTCTCGCCGGCGAACAGTAACGGCCGACGGATCCGTTTGGCGAGTGGTGGCCACCGTCCGTACGGACTCTCTCTCCTAGTCCCATGGGAAGATCACTTTTAACTTGAGTTTTTGACGAAAGGTTAGCTGGAGCAGAACGGGGTCAGGCGGACTAGTGACTGGCGACTTTTAGCCGGCCAGCAGGTCAGTCGACGGCTCTGAATAGCGAATGGCGAGGTCCAGGCGAACGGTCTGGGTGTCCTCTACACGGTGGTGGGTGGCATGGGAGTTGCAATCAACTCAGATATTTGGAAGGGGGTCCGCTGGAATAGAAACTAGAATAGAGGGAGAACAAGGGAGAGAGAGGTCAGTCGAGAGAGGGCCAAAGGAGGGGAGAGAGAGAGTGATGAGAGCTGGTTGTCTTCCTCAACAAGCCTCTTCAATGCTTACACAACTCCCCATGCAAGTCTTCTCATTTTCTCTCTCTTTCCTTGCCCTTATCCAAATGCTTTTAGGGGTAAAATGGTAATTTCCACATTGCACAAATTACCAATCTAACATTGGGCTAAAATTGATGTATGGGCCTAAGAAATGGGCTTGGAAATGAATAGTAACAGGCTTGGGAGGTTTGGTAATAGGCTTAGAAGGAGGAATAGTTGGTTTGGGCCAAATGGGCTCAATTGCTTGCTTTGGGCCCAATATGGTGGCTGTCTCACCTTGGGCCTATGGCCCACATTGGCTTTGCTTGGCCACTTCCTCATGGGCTTGCTTCATCGGTCCGAAAATCTCTTTTCCAATTACTTGGCTTAATTGGCGTTGTTGACCGTCGAAGTAGCTTCATCCACAGTCCGTCCTGGACATTCTTGATAATTCGAAGTCCAATATTTGATTCTCATGCCATTTCAATTTCGCCCTAATCCCATTTTGGGTACAACTCAGATTGACAGGCGACTTTGAGGATTCACGTATAACCGACTCATGCCAAACCACGTTTAAGACATCTTGACACATGGACGTCCTTGACTACATGAAATTGTGGAGGATAGATTCTTATTTAAAACTACACGATTACTAAGGATCGACATAGGGTCGCTCGTGGGCTTGATAACGGTAAATGGAATCACCTGTCGTTCCATTATGTTTTGTCCGCGAACCGACTTCTAGTCGTCCTTAAAATCAACCTGCCTATCTACAGGATCGTCCTCACGCAAGTCTTACTGTCAAGTCATTTTCCATGTCAAGTTCTTTAGTCTTACAAGTTCTATCCTCATTAGCCTTTCCCCTCAAGGTTAGTATCTCAGGAGTGATCAATTCCGAGTGAGATCAACCAACAATGCATTGACAAAATTCACATTCATTCGTCTCTCAGAAGGCTCGAATTTTAGGATGTCACAAAATGGCACCTTTGTGCTAATGAAAGCTTGCATTTAACGGAAACCTATTGTTGTCCGCTAGGCACGACCCATGTTCTAACTTCATTGTGCCATAACTTCCTTCACAAAATTTTGTTTCAAGCCGTCTTATAGTCTTTATAAATCTCTCTTGATGTATTACAATAGCCTCAACTCAACCACCCTAAAACGGCAGTGAAAATGACTAAAATTCAGGGCCAAAGCTATGGTTCGCTATAGTTCTAGAACGAACGCCAAACTTGAAAATTCCATTCCGAGCAAACCGTACGCTCAAATCATGATCTGTAAAATGCTATAACTCCACAACATCCTAAATTATCATTTTCACAAAAATGCATAGCTCAACAACTCAAAAATAGACTTCGCCGGACAAATCTAAAAAAAATCCAAATTTCGAGCCCTAATTGCGACAACTCGTTTGAATAGACAATTAAAGACTTCGATCACTTACCACATTGCAAAATGGAGTTGAGTTGGCTTGGTGAGGCGTCCGGGTCATGAGCGCGCCAAATTTTTTTCCCTTTTTCCTTTTCCCTTTCTCTTCTTTATTTTCTCTCCCCTGTTTCTTTCTTTCCCCTGCTTCTGCCCGTGTTCTTCTCTCTCTCCCTCTCTCTCTCTCTCTTTAAAAACACAACCGAAGCTTCCTCTTTTCTCTCCTTCTACTGCTTTTGTTGACTTTTCAAACCCTTTTTCTTTTTCATTTTTTTTAGCCCATATATTACATTCTCCCCTCCTTAAAAAATTTTGTCCTCGAAATTTACAAGTACCTCAATCATGAAACAAGTGAGGGTATTTGTATCTTGCGTCCTCCCCAAGTTCCCAAGTGGTCTCTCTTTCTGTGTGATTTTGCCACTGGATCTTCACATAAGGGATAGTGCGTCGTCGTAACACCTGAACCTTCCTATCGATATTACAAATGGGCTGCTCTTCATTCGTTAAATTTTTTCTTAACTTCAACTGTGTAAAATCCAGTATGTGATTAAGATTTGGTACATATTTCCGTAATAAAGACACATGGAACACATTATGGATTCTAGATAATACTGGTAGTTAAACCAGCTTATAAGCAACTTCACCAATCTTTTTTAATATCAAGAATGGTCCCACATACCTTGGACTTAATTTACCACGCATGCCAAATCTCATGAGGCCTTTCATAGGAGAAACCTTCAAGAATACATGGTCTCTTACATTAAATTCTACCTTGTGTCTTTTAAGGTCCACATAACGTTTATGATGACTTTATGCTATTTTCAAACGCTTTTGAATGAGCCTGAATTTCTCTTCTGATTATTGTATGTACTCGAGGCTAGTTAGCCTTTTTTACCAACATTTTCCTAGCAAATAGGAGTTCTACATTTACGCCTATACAAAGCTTTGAAATGAGCCACTTAATGCTAGAATGATAGCTGCTATTATAAAAAAACTCCACCAAGTGTAAATGTTCGTCTCACAAACCACCAAAGTCAATAACGCAAGATTGTAGTACACCTCTAATGTTTGAATGGTTCTCTCTAACCGACCATCCGTCTGTGGGTGAAAATCTATACTAAAGTTGAGTCAACAAACTTACTTTCCAAATTAGACATTGGTCAACAAACTTCACAATATCTTTCTCCATATTGATCCACCAAAAGTTTCCTCTCAAATCCTTGTACATCATAGTGCTTCCTAGATAAATCAAGAATCTAGTGGTATTAGCTTCTTGTAATATCTCCTTTTTCAATTCTGAATCATCGAGAACACATAACCGATCACAAAACCTCAATGACCCATCTACGTGGATACTACTTGTGTCACGCCCCGAACCTCAAGCGTGCGCACATCCCTTGGTGGTCGATACAATTGTGACGTTCGTAGGATGCGTCGTCGAACTATTCATTTTATACACATGCAAAAGCGAATTAAACAATCTCTAGACAACAAATAAACATGAGATAGAAAAGCAGGACAACCAATTAACACGACATATTTTATAAACACACTTTATATACAGCCAGGTCAAACCTACGGTTTCAGACTCTTTAGTCATGGGCTCCGGGTCCTCCACGACACCATCAGGGGTGTCAATATCCGTAGGATGTCCTACTTCCCAATCCCTGGTCCCAACGGGAGGCTCGTCAAAACCCTATATGGGTCTCTCTCAACCCCCTTGAGGAAAGTTAATGAACCACACTATGAATCGATGAGGTACCAACTGAGGTAGGCCCTCTTCGACCCAAACTGTGGACTCAACCAGCTCACAAGTTAGGGTAGTCCCGGGAATAGGGAAATAGGAGTGTTGAAAGTCCATCACCTGCGGGACCCCATAACGTACATGACGTACCTCCATCTAGGGACCCGTAAAATTTAAACCACGATGGGGTGAGACGATGTCTCAGCGAGTCCATACCCTAAACCCCGATTAGGAAGGGAATTCACCTAGATGTAGCCTAAACATACACCATATAAGACTTACCTCACCTTAGCACCTCCCTGCACATTAATACAGCTCATATAATATATCCCTACGATAAATGCATTCAATAATTGGAACACTTCAACTCATATATCAATCAATCATAGGGGTCCTGATTATAAGACCAAATCGTTATAACACGTCCCATTCCATGCCACAAAATTTTTTCCCATAATCAGGCGCGTCTATTTCAATCACTTAAGCATTCCAATTAGTTACGACCCAACGGCCTAGGCCAACTCAATAGTTGGCGGTCATCCGGCATAACCGAGCATCGTCTCGCCCCATTGAGCATGGCAACATCCCGCGTAAACATATCAATACGGCATTCTCTAAGGAGCATCAGTCCGGCCTCTATCTGTTGACAAGGGACATCAGAATTTAATCAAGCATCGTCTCACGTAAACGCATCAGGACGGGTTCACTACCCTGCATAAACGCATCAGGGTATTAGTTGACCACACACCAATACATATTTTGCTAAGAACATTGTGATTTGCACTTAAATATGGTCTATTTTCTTCATGTTAAAAACACCCGGTAAAATAATTGTGCGTGGACACCCAGTCAAATCGATCCACAAAGCGTGATACTCTCCCATTTAAAAATTCCATGATTTGATATAGTACTTAAAAATATGTTTGGCGTCAAAATCCAACACCCGGTATTTTTCTAATTAAATACCAAAATTCCATATTTTTGAAATAATAATTCAAAAATCACCACCAAGCATCCAATTGCATAATTTGGCAATCAATTTTACAAACCGATGCTTCCATGACGATCAGCACTAAATTTTGACAACCGACTATCCCGATATAATTTACGCTAATTAATAATTAATTAAATAAATTGCATTTAATTAAATAAATTGCAAAATATTTAAATTAAAACACTTAATTAAATTAAATAACCTAATTGGACTAATCTAATTAAACTAAGTAATTAATCTAATCAACCTAACTAATTTAATCTAACAGGCTAACCAAATAACCTAACTAATCCACTTAACTAACTAATTGGCCTAACTAAAGTAAACTAACTAAATAGTTGGCTTAACTAAATTACTCTAATCTTAACTTAAGCTAACTAATTCCCCTAATCCATATTTAGCCTAAACTAACCCTCTACTAAGTACAATTAACCCCTAATTAGAGCTTAGGAGGTTAACTCATCGGTTTAGTGAGTTAATGGGTCCATGGCGATGGCGACCAGGACTTGGGCCTATGGCGACACCAAAGGGGGATCAGAAGGGGCTGAAAACGGCCCACAAAGCCCACAGCTAGAGCTGGACTTTCGGTTCTGTGGGGCTAAACCTAAGGCTGGTCGAGGGGCTCGACGCAAGGAGGGACAATGGGCGGGCGACGGTCGGTGGAGCCAAGGCAGGGCAAGCGACGACGGGGACGAAAGTACGAAATGCGCGACGGTGGTTGGCGACGTCGGGCTTGGCGAGCGAGTCGGTCGAGGCGGTTGGCGGCTCGGGTGGGCTGGGCTCGTGGGCGCTGGACCGACGGGATTGGAGGCGTGAGGTCGAGCCGCTACGTGGGGCTGGGCTTGGTTCGGTGGCTCGCAGGGTTGGTGGCTATTTCGATGAGGGGCTGTGCTGGTTTGCTAGCTCTAGAAATGAAGGTTGAAGGAGATGGAATGAAGAAGAAGTTGAAGAAGAAGAAGAAGTTGCCGCTGGAAAAGGGGACAAGGAAGCCAATAAGTCCAACTTAAATATCTAAGCACTTAAGTGCAACCACCAAAGTCTTCAGCCCTTATCTTCAGCCAACATTGTCAATAGGTCACCCAAGGGCTAATTTCTTCACAATTCTTGAACAACCAAAGCCAAATTGAATGCCAAAATTCAGCAGCCCTTCAGCCCTGCGAATTTGCCTTGGTTTTCATTCAATTCCCACCTAACAACTTCAATTTGATGGCCAAAATTGCTGAGGAGGATGCCCATTCCAAATCCCACAATTTTCTTTATAAACTAGTTCACTTTGAAGGCCAAAAATCCACTTGAAAATGCCCCTCCGAATTTCCTCAATTTAATTTGCCCAATTTTGATTTTCCACCAAAATTCTGGGCTCGTCGAAAATTCTTCAAAGGATGAGACGATATCCTTAAAATAAATCGTGATACACTCGAACTTTCAATTCCTGAAACCGAGTTTAATTTCGTGGTTAATTTCGACCGGACGCAATTTTAGCGTGACCTAACCTACCGAGTAGTTTTTAGAAATTTATTGCGTTTGACCCGTGGTTGATAATTTTCAATCCACGTTTGTGCATCTCGACTCATCGACGACTCTCAATTGTCGTAAAAATCTAAAGGTTTTAATTACAGGTACCGGGTACAAAATTGACATAAAAATCGGTTTAATGCCATTCGACATGAATTTTGCAATTAGGTGGAATCACTCGTAATTTAATTACATGCTTATGTCGAATCGACCTATTTCCGGTCTCTAATCAATTATAACGGTGCCGTATTGACCTGTGCCTATTAGTACGGTCGAGCGTCGATTTCTAATTGAATTCTCAAGTTTGTCGTGTTTATCTCCCTTAACAGCTTCACCTGATAGATTAGTTATCTCGTGAGTGATTAGCTCAGAGAAAAAGACTATAGGCGTGTCGATGAAAAACTCAATTCATTTAGTCGAAATAGGGTCCAAAATTCAGGATGTCATAACTTGTTTCCCAACTTATACACTTTCTCCGATCTTCCCCAATTGAGGATTTTTATTTTGTTTAGCCTTGATTCTGTCAATCAATTTCAGTTGTATTTGAAGATTAGCTAGTTGAGCACCGAGCTGATGCACCAATACCTCCAAATCCAGCTTTCTCATATCCTCAAGAATAGGCTTTTGAGAAGTGAGCAATGATGCCATATTTCTAGAGGATTTACAACTTAAGGCATTAGCTACCATATTAGCTTTACTTGGATGGTAATTGATGGATAAATCATGATCTTCCAGAAGTTCTAGCCATCTTGTTTGCCTCATGTTCAGTTCTTTCTGAGTAAAAAATATTTCAAACTCTTGTGATTAGTAAAGACTTCACATTTTTCACCATACAAGTATGTCGCCATATTTTTAAGGCAAACACAATCGCTACCAACTCCAGATCATGAGTAGGATAGTTCTTCTCATGAGCCTTCAACTGTCTAGAGGCATAAGCCACAACTTTACCATCCTACATAAGAGCATAACCTAAACCTTCCTTAGATGCATCACAATAGATTGCAAAGCCACCAGTTCTTGAAGGCAAGGTTAATATAGGAGCTAACACTAATCGACTCTTCAACTTTTGGAAACTACGCTCACATTGATTTGACCACATAAATTTAACTCCCTTTTGAGTTAGGCAAGTAAGTGGACTAGCAATTTTAGAAAACCCTTCTATAAATCACTTGTAATAACCTGTTAACCCAAGAAAACTTCTTACCTCCGTGACATTGGTAGGGCAATTCCATTGAACAACTACTTCAACTTTCTTTGGATCAACGGAGATACCGTCCTTTGATATTACGTGACCCAAGAATTCTATATGATCAAGCCAGAAATCACACTTACTAAATTTAGCATACAACTTCTTTTCACGCAAAGTTTGTAAAACAACTCTCAATTGTTGCTCATGTTCCTCCAAACTCTTCGAATACACCAAAGTATCATCAATGAATACCACAATAAATCTGTTAAGAAATTGCCGGAATACCCTATTCATCGAATCCATGAAAGCCGCATGTGCATTCATTAATCCAAAAGGCATGACAAGGAATTCATAATGCCCATACCTTGTTCTGAAAGCAGTCTTTGGCATATCATTAGCTTTTATCTTCAACTGATGATAACCAGAACAAAAGTCGATCTTAAAAAATACCTGAGCCCCTTGAAGTTGATCAAATAAATCATCAATTCAAGGCAAATGATATTTATTTTTTATCGTCACCTTGTTGAGTTCTCGGTAATCTATGCAAAGTCGCATACTACCGTCCTTCTTTTTTACAAATAGAACAGGAGCTCTCTAAGGTGATACACTAAGCCTAATGAAACCCTTATCCAAATGATGTTGCAGTTGTGTTTCAATTCATTCAATTCAGAAGGTGTCATCCGATATGGTGTCTTAGAGATAGGTGTTGTACCAGGAATTAAATCGATACAAAATTCTATCTCTTTATCAAGAGGCAAGCCAGGTAAATCTTTTGGAAATACATCAGGGAATTATCTGACAACATGAACATTTTCTAGCTTTACCAGCTCCTTACTTGTGTCTTTTACACAAGCCAAATAACCACAACAACCATTTCTCCAAAGCTTCCTTGCTTGCAAAGCTGAAATCAACCTTGGAAAAGTGCCTTTATAACTTCCCAAAAAAGAGAATTCGGGTTGATTTGGAGGTCGAAAAATAACTTTCTTTGAATAACAATCAACAGTAGCATAATATTTTGATAACTAATCCATTCGTAGAATAACATCGAAATCCCGTATATTTAACTCCACCAAATCCATAGGCAATGGTACATTATCAATCCGTAGCAAACAATTCTTTAAAACATGGTCAACAATCAAGAAATCACCACTGAGGGTATCAATATGCAATTCATATTTTAGAAGCTCAAGCAGTACATCAAGTTTTTTTGCAAAGTCCCTAGAAGTAAAGGAATGCGTGGCACTAGGATCAAACAATGCATAAGCAGGTTGCGAGGCAATATAAATATTACCTGTAACAATTGAATTAGAAGCCATTGCATCCTCTTCCGTCATCGTAAAAACTTTTCCAGTCATCCTTTGCCTTTGCTGGCTTTCTTATGGTCTATCAACTAGAGGGGCGATCTTCCTCATAGAACAGGTATAGGTCAGGTGTTCAGGTTGTCCACATACAAAACATACTCTACTATCCCTGAGAGCATTCTTCTATGTTGGACAATCACGCGCCATATGTCCCATTTTTCCACAAATGAAACATGCTTCTCTCTTGCAGTAACAAGGATTGCCATGATGGCTCCCACAGGTGGTACAAGGGCCTAGATTATTATGAATTCTGGGCTTTCTTGGTTGGTTAAAAGCTTTCCTCTTTTTGCCGCCACCGATGCCGCTATCCTAATAGTCAGTGGATTTCAACTTCTTTTGTTAAGGTACACCTTGTACGTCACGCTCAAAAATCTTTTGTTCCACTCTAATGGCTCGTTCCAGCACGTCTTTATAAGTTGTCAATGCTAGAGGTGTGAATACAAAACTAATTTCATATCAGAGTCCTCTCTGAAAGTGATCAGCCTTATCTTGCTCATTAGACACATTTACTTAGCAAATCTACTCATTTGATTAAAGCGGACCGCATACTCCAAAACCATGGAGTCACCTTGAGATATGTGTATAAAATCACTCTTCATTTTTCCTGAAATGATACTGGAAAGAATTAAGCGTTGAAAGCCTAATTAAAGTCCTCCCAAGCTATAGTACCACCCTTGTCTCCAAGGGCTGGCCTCATTCCCTCCCACCAATGCTCTGCCTTGCCCTCTAAGTATCGAGAGACAAAGCTAACCTTCTTGTCTACAAGAATGCCTTCAGCTTCAAAGATCCCTTTGATCTTTCTTGGCCATTGCTCCTCTGCAAGAGAATCAGCTTTCCCATCATAAGTGGGTGATTTCGCCTCTTTGAATTGGGCAAAAGTATATGGGCTAGTTGTTTCATCTCCACTTAATTTCTTTGCCTGACAATACCAATGAATCATGGCTTGCTAAAAGTCAGTTGGAGGAAATGACCTTTGGTTAACTTTCGTGACTTTATGTGAGTTAGGACTTCCATCATGTTGATCGTCCTGTCTCCTCCTTAAAGATGTACCTCTAGAAGCTTAAGGCATGTCTCCAGCATCAGGGGCAACAACTTGCTTGCCTTTACAATTTTTATGAAGCAAGGCAAGTGTCTCTGAGTCATGCATGATCACTTGAATCCAAGAATGGAGTTACAACTTAGTATCTAAAAGGCTAATGCGTTAAAAATCTATCACACAATCTCACATCGTCCCATATCTACCCAAAAAAAAACAAAAAGGAAAACCTAAGCTCTGATACCAATAAATGTCACACCTTGATCCACAAGAATAAAGGTATGACATGGCCGTCCTTTCACAAAAGGACGCAGTCTCAACATAACCAAAATTCAGCTTGATATCAACATATATACATCCACACACACACACACACATTTGACAAAAAGGGCAATTGATTACAATATCAAAGTATTTCTATAATCCACCAAATCAAATTTACACCTCTTCCAAGGACTAACTCACAAACTTATCAACTATGCACAAATCATACCAAAAAGTTTCCACCATAAAAGTCCTCCTCGAACGAATGCTCACACTTACTTCTGACTCACTAAAAAGCCTGAAAAACAAATAGATGAGAAGAGTGAGCTACCACGGCTCAATGAGTAACACATTTCTTCTAAGTGGATCGAGAAATCACTATGCACATTTAAAACATAATCATAACTCACTTTAACATAATATATAATCATAACTCAAATACCGAAGATACCAATGGTCCAGTTTACCAGCTAATCTCATAAAACATGTATCAATGGTCTATTCCATTAACTAATTTCATCAAACCACACATTAATGGTCCAATCCATCGATCAAACTCAAATCACATGTCAATGATCCACTCCATTGACTAACTCATGCTCAAATATCTAGTCATGGTCACGTGTAATGCTCGTGACAAGACAACTAAGATTCCTCCCTTGACAAGGTCTCCACCTATTATTAGTTGGTGGCTCGACCCACAAAGATATCCTAAAGTAGCATGCATATACCCACACACCCCTCATGGTTCACAGAGACATTGACCATCAACCATCAATCATAATATCCAATAATCCAACATTAGAATGAAAGTCATATCACAACTCAAACATTTGATATATAAATATCAAAGCTTTCTTCAAAACCTTTCAAGATCCTTTCATAAAGAATTTCACAAATCATTTTCAAACAATCATTCAAATTGAATTTGAAATATAACTCCATCTTTTGAACAACAAAATGGCAGTAATAGTTCGATCATGTTTTATGTGACAAAGGATACTTTTTTTTTTATCAATTCATAGAATATACAATCTACTATGTTTCTCAAAACATGAGTTTAAAATACAAAGAAGAAATAGCGTCACTCACCTAGGAAAAACCAAAAATCAATTACGGTGGAAACTTGAGTCGACGCACTGTAATTCCTAACAAATAATCGAAAAATAATATTAAAAGATCAAGTAAAATGATATTCTAATAGTGATTGGACTATACAATGTCTAGCTGTTGATGAAACAACACCTATGCGCCAACGAAAGCTCACATTTAGTGGAAACCTATTGTTGTCCGCTAGGCATGGCCCACGCGCTAACTTCGTCGCACCATGACTTCCTCCACAAAATTCCGTTTCAAGCCGCCTTATAGTCTTTAGAAAGCTCTCTTGACGTACTACAATAGCCCCAACTTAGCCACCCCAAAACAGCATAAAAAAACAACTAAAATTCAGGGCCAAAGCTACTGTTTGCTACGGTTCCAGAACGTGCGCCAAACTTGAAAATACCGTTCTGGGCAAACCGTACGCTCAAATCATGATTCATAAAATGCTATAGCTCCACAACATCCTAAATCATCATTTCCAGACAAATACGTAGCTCAATGACTCAAAAATCGAACTTCGCCGCACAAATCTCCAAGAAATCCGAATTTCGAGCCCTAATTGTGACGATTCGTTCGAATAGATGATTAAGGCTTCGATCACTTACCGGTGTTGCAAAACGGAGTTGAGTGGGCTTGGTGAGGCATTTGGGTCATGAGTGCGCCAAAATTTTTCCCCTTTTCCCTCTTTCCTTTCTCGTCTTTCTCTCCTCTCCCTTGTTTCTTTCTTTCCCTTGCTTCTGGCCATGCTCTTTTCTCTCTCCCTCTCTCTCTCTCTTTAAAGACACAGCCGAAGTTTCCTCTTTTCTTTCCTTCTTATGCTTTTGTTGACTTTTCAAACCCTCTTTCTTTTTTTTTTTTTTTTTTTTTTTTTTTTTAAGCCCACACATTACAGCTTTCCTTGCTCATCTTGACGACAACCGCAACTTCGTAAGTCGTCCTTGGAGAGAGCATGATCGTTTTGCATTTCCCACCGATCTCTAGCCAGCAAACATTTACTAGCTCGGGGACAAGCAGATTTATGTTGCCCGAATAGCTGAAACTCATAAAGCAAAGGGTTGGTTTCCTAGCGATGATGATGGTTAGCAATGATCTCATTTTCATGTAAGCAGTTCAAAGTTTTTTGGCAGCAAAAATTGTTTTAGTGCTGCTAAATGAACAACTTGCAGATGAAAAAAGGTGAACATACCGCGGAATCAGGAAATACGCAACGTCATAATAACACTAGAGATATGCCAACACAAAGGTACTCATACAGCACCCTTCTGGCCATTTGCGAGTCATTTTTGTTGGAGTGAATTCATACGTTGTACTTGGCCCACCTAGAGTCTCGATCATCTTGTTTAGAATGGAAGAGGCAACAATACCACAATTCCTCCTCTTCTAGCCATCTCCAGCATCGGCTATCGTTACCCCAAATGACCCTTAATCCCCTGGCGAGAACTATCAAGCAGCTCTTGTTTAGGTCCTTGTCAACCCAATACTTGTGTGTATATGGCTGTTCCTGTAAGCACAAATCAGTGATCAGTAATTGAGACATTAACAATACCGGAACAAAACTCAGGCTCTTGTCCAATCAGGAGCTACTGAGCTCCCATCCGGTCCGTGATGACCTATTCATAGATGCACTTATCATCTGCAAGCGGTCCTGATTTGCAGCCTTTTCCTGCATATCATGCAGTTTTACTTTCTTTGCAGGCATCACCGGCCGAGCCAAATTTTTTCTCGATAGATCATTATCTATTGGCGCAAAACAAGATCTTTTTTGTCCTTCGGAACTTGCCTGATCTTCGCCTTTTTCTGCCTCGCCCCGCTTCTTGTCGTCCTTCAAAAGCACTCCTGCACAGACTCGACTTCTCAGCTCGTGTCTGTCAAGGGAGGCGATTTCGTCACCGCTCGCTCTTCTCAACATCGCCAAGGAAACAAGAGGAGGTTTCCTTGTTCTGCTCGTGCTGATTTGGGTGGCGTTTTCTTCATTTGTTGACGGTGAGGAATCGGGCGCATCTCCTGCTGCAGAAATCTCCACCATCTTCTTCCAGATATACTCGTACCTACCACACATTTACACGAGGAAAAAAAAAAAAACAGAGAGAAAGAAATCAAAGGTTTGAGTTGGTCTAGCGTTCGACTGAATATAAGGTTGATATATTGGTCAAGACAATTGAACTTTACCGAAGAAGACGTCTGGTTGCTTGCAGCTCCTGCTATGGAAGAAGAAACATAGACGAAGATACGGTGGTGGGTTCTGATTTTAGCCATGATTTGTCAAAGGACGAGCGACAGGCTAAATGTTTGTTAGGAACGTTTTGTAGGAGAATTATGGCATTTCTGTTCTTTACCGCGAGCTTTATAATATCGCGGCTGCCTAATACTCATTTAGTATTAAGTAGGTGCAATTGTGATGAATCATTGCGGGAGTACTTTCTAGAGTCGCCAAAACATATCTGCACTGATAAAGATCGTCCGCATGAGTGTTGTATTAGACTCCTTGCTACTCGGTCGTTGTCTGTCCAAAAAGATTTGGACAAATATGTTACTCAACTTATCTTTTATACTATAAAAATACGTGAATGAAAATATTTCTCCATTGTACAAGACATGATCTTACCTAATAATGACATAGAAAACCTTCATAGCAAGATAATTGCAACTGTAGCGAAACGTAACTTTCCTTGCGAATATTTTTCCGTCCACTAAGGGCATGTTTGTTTAAATGTGTTTCTGTTCCCTGGAACACAAATTTTTGTACTTTTGTTTCGGGAAACAAAAAAAGAATAGAAACGCGTTTGTTTACATTTTTGTTCCCGGGAAAACTTCCAAGAAACACATTTTTTCTTCTTCTTTTTTCTCTTTCTTTTCTTCTTCTTTTCTTCTCCTTCTTCTTCCTTTTGCTGGTCACTGGCCTTGGCCATGGCCGGCGCCGGTGACCAGCCGGACGAGGGCTGGCGACCTCGCTGGAGCACCACCGGCCCCCGGAGAGGTTGAGCCACGGCGAGGCTCGACCTCGCCGGGCCACCTCCAGGACGGCGTTACCTGGCGGTGGCCTTTCGGCCTCCCTAGTCAACGCGAGGCCGACCTTACATCGCTTGGGCGAGACCACCGGCCAAAAGGAAGAAAGAAAAGAAAAAGAAAAAAGAAAAAAGAAATTAAAAATATTAAAAAATTTATAGAAAACAAAAAAATTATACAAGTTTACCAAACGTATTTATGTTTTTTTCCTATTCCAGGAATAGAAATTATACAAGTTTAGCAAACGTGTTCTTCTGTTCAAAAATTATTCCCCGGAACAGAAGTAGTTTTTTCAATTTCTGTTCCCCGAAACAATTTTTGAACAGAAACGATACCAAACACGCTCTAAATAACTAAACTTATCAACTTTTGTTTACGTGCTTGAATTAGACAATCACAGAAATCGATGGACTAGAAAGTTCTTGTGAGGTGTAGTTTTCTAATTTTTTAGTGATACTTTTCTTTGTTTTTTACTATCAATCATGTAATAGATTCCAGTTTTACGTTGTCATGCGAACATTAACCAAAAGATATGTTATCCCACCACAACAACATTATTATTTCACTGCGGTTCTGGGGCTCACTTGCTGAAGTCTGCAGTTTAACTGCAATAGAACTACTGGAGTGAGGTTGAAGAGACATATTATGGCTTTGTCGCAAACATAAAAAAGATCTCAGTTGATCAAGCTGCCCGTTCTAAGTTTGAAGGGCTCCCCATATAGCTAAAGTCTGTCGATTTCGTAGTCAGATAACTATATTAATGTCTAGAATCTGATAGAGAAGCCTTTTACTTACTCAAAAACTTCCCCATCACTCCCGCATTAGTTGATTTAAAAGTCAACGAAAGAAACCTCCCTTGAAGTGCAGAAAGGGCGAACACAGTGAAGCTAAATTAAATCATTTCCCTAACTTTTTTATCACGCTCAACCAACGAAAGGAATTACAGAATAGCAACATTACAAATTATGCTCAGACGAGTAAAGCATAATTTGTTGATTTGTACTTTAGATTTACATATCAAGGATGAAAAAGCAAAGAGTTGGAGGAACCAAAGTATACTAACCATAAAAAATAAAAATTATTAAAAAATAAAAAGTATACTGTCTAACAAGAGTATCACCGCCTTCATCAAAATTAGATGCATCCATTGCCAAAGGGCAATACACGTGAAAGTTGTATTACCAGAGAATTTAACAAATGAGACCGTGTTAGAAACGCTTCTAACTGCAAATTCCGGTGGTCAAGAGCAGGATATTAAGGAGAGAGAGAGATGACCATTAGAGAGCTAACTAAGGAAAGCTAGTGATCGAAATCCTCACCAACTTCCAGTGAGCCCCAATTGTAGGCAATGACTCTGAACGCAGCTGTCGATGACAAATTCTGGTGGCGATGAACGAACAAACAGAGGACGGAGAGGGAGAGAGAACTAAACACTCACCCTCAATTGATCATTGCCTTATGCGGTAACTTACCGTACTTCTTTCTGGAGGCTTGACCCACGTAAGCTGGGAATCTTTACATGAATATTAGTCGAAAGAGCATTACTGAGTGTATTAGTAGCAGTTACAAAGTTAGGATACTAAGTGATGTGGAATATTTGCAGGGGACAGATTTAATACCTAATAAAAGTCTGTCACATCAGTTAGCATATTAGCTCTGTCAATGAACCTTCGTATGCATAGCATTTCTCTAATTGCACTATTGAGCGATATGGCTGCTGTTAAATATTATTAGACATGACTTTCTTACGGTCAGCTGGCTTCTTGTTACATATTGTGTCTTTCTAATCATCCTGATCATCATTTTAATTGTCAAATTTGAGGCTGCGAGACCATTAGAAGAGACTACAAAAAAAAAAGTTAAAGCAGACATCAACAAAGATGACAATTTGTCCGTCTCAATGTAATAAAGATGGCCAGCAATAGTGCCCATAATAATAGTCAGGCTCACAAGACTCACAACTTAGCCCATTTCTAGCTTAATCTGGCCCGGCCTTTTATTAGTCAGACATGGGCTGATTTGGTCTTGTTTTATTTTATTTTTAGTTGGTTTATTCGAAGTCACAAGCCCATATCTTAGAGTAAATCAAGATATAATAAGAGATATAACATGAGCAGATAGAGCTCTTGCGCATTTTTGCTAATTCATGAACAATGAATCCATATAAATACATATAAATATGAATCAAGGCTCCGGTCCGCACACCTCATGACATCTTGCAAAGCACTTTATACGCACTATTGCTGCCAGTTGTTTCGAATTGGAAAATATTTCAAAGAATGAAAACCTGTCATAGAAAATATACATATTGATTCTTAAGATAAAATTGAAAGTATTATTTTGCTAAATATCTTTATTACTATCTTACTTGAGATAAAATAAGAACTTCCTACGAAGGTAGAGAAAAGAGGTTACCAAAAAGGTAGATAATTGATAAAAGTATAGGTTAAACACTTGTATAAGTTCTCCTTACCAAAAAAAAAAAACACTTGTATAAGTTCTTGTGCTCATTCAAATGATATATATCTTCCATTTTAATTTTACATAAGATCTGCCTGACAAAACTTAATCCTTGGTAAATTACTTTGCAACATAATGTTGTTGAGCTTAGCCATTGGTAGAGAAAGTAATAAAAATGCAACACTTGTCAAGAGGCTCAAAGTAGATATGGATCCCACCAATGAATGCAATAATCAACGGATCGACATATTTTTTCTTTGGTTAACTATTCAATCTTCCTCCCTGTCATTTCTTTTTGTGACTCTTTGTCTTATTGTCGGTACTTATATCTGTCCCTGGCTATAGATTTTTTTAACCTTAGATTGTCTGTTTTTTTCTTGTATCCATTTCTTATTGTCCTCGAGAAATGTTGTAAGAGCTTTTCCCCCCTTTTCTCTTGAAAATTCAGTCTTAGGTAATGCATATTTTGCTTTTGTTCTTCATTCCCCGTATTGCTCTATGAGGTAAAAACTCTAGAAAGTTTCGAGTTTGCTAAGCATCCACTCTTCTGCTATACCTATTTATCTTTGCCTAAATTCACTTGGACACAATTATGTAAGCTCAGATGAGTTGTTGTGGCTTTTAGTATAAAAGTTTGAATTTTCAAATTTAAGCAAACCATGAGTTATTTGGCTATCCGAACAACTTCACTTTTTTCGATTTTCTTTTTATTGGCCTCCACATTCTAAATTTTGAAGCTCTCTGAGGTCACGTTCACCACAAGTTCTTTGGAATTGTGGCTTTCAATTTTTTTCTTCCTCTATCTTTCATATATTAGCTTGTGTAAATATATTTCATAAAAAAAAAAACACGAAAATGAAGAAGGTGGGGGACAAATGTTATGCAAATTTTCCTTTTCTCTTTCTATTTTCTTTTTGGTCTTCAATTTTTCCTCCGATAATTTCTTTATTGAAATTTCGGACCCGTCAATAAATTGACGAGCGATGAGACGGGATCCTAATTATCCAGTCAAATTAAAACCCAAAAATCTGGATGTCACACTTAAGCCCCGTGAAAGGTAGAAGATGTCTCTTCCAAGAAAAAAAGAGCAGAAGATGTGTTACAATGGGAGGGCCACCGGTCAACTTCTCAATGGACTTGTACTATGTGCATCAAAATACTTATATAGTCATTAGGGTTGTATACAGAAGTAGTAAAAATGATTGAAAATTAATCTTGCAATAATCTTAAGCATTTTCTAATAATATGGCCATGCTGGATTAAATGAGACTAGCAATCAAACGTGCGTTAATGGGTTGAGCTTTTCACTTTTGATGCAATTCCAAACAAAGAAAATAAATTGAAGAAGAAACCTGATTGACGATTATTAAAAGTACAAGTAAATTAATAAATATTGAGTACAATAATTAACAATTTAATTAAACATTAGATGATGTAAAGTGTAACTTTTTGAAAATATGGAATGATAGATGTAATTATTGATGGGATATATCAAAGATTTTTTTTTTTTTTCAATTTTTGAATAGGTATATAAGTTCTCTAGTAAACCACTTAGGGCGCGCATGATAAAATTTTTGTTTCTCGATTTCTCTGTTTCTCTATTTCCTGGAACAGGTTTGGAACAAAAATCCGTTTGGTAACACAATTTGATTTCTCTATTTAAAACAGATTTCTATTCCGAAAATAGAGAAATCGAAAAAATCGAAGCTAGAATTTTTAGCTCCTCGGTTTCTGAAATAGAAATATAAATTTTTTTTCTCAACTTTTCAATTTAGTTAATTTAGTCCAAAATATTTTAATGATTTTTTTAATATAATCATTTCAATCAATATTGATTAAAAATCTTAACCATTGGGCCAAATGGTGGGAATTGAATGAACAAGGCTTTATTTGTTGCACGCAAGAGATTTCACACATGGTAATAGTTAACTTGCCATATTTATATCTAACGAGTCTTTTCTTCACCTACTCTTTCGTAGTACGCCGGACAACGGCTCTATCGGCTAACTATTTTTTTTAATCATAAACTTCATATTGATGCGGTAAAAGGTGTCAAATCATTAGGGTTTCATCCGATTTTTCTTTTATATAGTGTCCTCACTTATCAAGACACAAGTAAAAAGACATCGAATAAGGAATTTGTTGTTCTTGTAAGAGCATTAATGAAAATACAAATTTTGATAATAAATTTTTAAATAATCCTAGTGTTGATAATTTTGAAAAAAACTGGTGATGATTTTTGAACATGGTGAGGATTTTTTAACAATAGAAATTGGAATTAGACTTGAAGTTAGGATTTTTTAGGAGATTAGACTATTATAATCATGGCTATCATTAGACTTATTTGATTAATGTGAAATCAATTTCGGCAAAAACATAACGACATATTCACTGCAATTGAATTTCAATTGATTTTTTTTTTTTGCCACGTTGCTTATTTTTCGAAAGAAAATATTACGTAATAGGAAACGTAGGCACATGTAATAGGAAATTCCATGAAATTGTATTTTCAACTTTTGTAATGTATTAATATTATTTCGATTATTATTTTGTATTTGAGGATTTCCTATGTTATTTTAGTATTATTTCGACTATTATTTTGTATTTGAGGATTTCCTATATTGTTATCTAATCAATTTATATTCTAGAAATAGAAATTTTATTCGTTATCAAACGGATTTACTGTTAAAATAGAAATTTTGAATCGTTATCAAACGAGTTTAACTTTACTCGAAACTTGTCCGGGGAATAGAAATTGAAAAATCAATTTATTGCCAGAAATCAATTTATGAAACAGAAATTTTGTCATACGCGCCCTTAGTGACTTAGGAGAATATGGTTCTTTACGTCGTAACTAATTTTTAAAATTTCATATGGAGATTAAATATTTTTTTAGATGAGTTATTTTTTCTTAACTTACGTTTCTAGAAACAAATAAAAAATTTAACTGTAGGATACTCATGGTTTTAGTTCTATTGCTTTTTCCTTTTTTGGAAGGAAGCAACCTATTATAGCAACAAAAGCAAAATAATTATGCACTCTCATATTCCAGTATATGAATTTTTTTACCAAATGGTCTTACTTTTATTAATTTTTGCAACTGTATACAAAAAATGGCACGGTCTGAGAATTAAAAAGATGGCCACATGACAACTCCTTAGAGGCTCACTTTCAATTCACCAAACTACTTATGTTATAGATTCATTTTGACCTATCACATCAAGCAACTTGAGGAAAATGCAATGCCAAAAATTCCCTCTAAAATATGAAAATCTGTTTTTTTTTTTTTTAACAGATTAATGAGTTAAAAGGACAGTGTACTATTGACACCGTAATTTTGCTGACAAGAAAAAAAAAAAAAAAAAAAATTGGAAATCAAGTAGCCCAACAAGAACCATCTATCTAGCTCTTTCATTCGGCCCATTTTTTTGGTCGGTAAGTTGGCCCATTAACCTAGCTCAAATCCATGACTTCAGACCCACCATTCA
This sequence comes from Eucalyptus albens, assembly GCA_014182695.1. Taxonomy (NCBI): domain Eukaryota; kingdom Viridiplantae; phylum Streptophyta; class Magnoliopsida; order Myrtales; family Myrtaceae; genus Eucalyptus; species Eucalyptus albens. The sequence goes on from CM024655.1 coordinate 37,671,725, forward strand.
AGCTCTTGAAGTAACACTTGAATTGGCTCGACACAAGTAGCAGCGGTGTTGATCGGAGCTCTCCCCTTTTCGGACCCATGCAAAGGTTTTGAATCCATTTAAATAGACAAAAATTAATCAAGGTGAAAGATTAAATGTGACGTCAACAGACTTGTGTTGATTCATTATTATTTATTTATTGGCCGTGGGCTAATTATCTTAACTAATAATTCGCTTCAAGTATTTATATATATTGATAAAACGACAGGGGAAAACTGCATTAAAAAAGGAGATTTGTTGCACTCAACTTTTTTCCCTTTTTGCCGCTCAATCAAAGGATAATCAAAGCAGGTAGAAAGATTGCACGTGATATTCACTTTCGGGCTTATCTTAACAGCGGTTAATCATCACAGGCCTTTTCATGCATCATGCATAGAGCTGGCACAATGGGTCATAAACCCATATTATGATCCATTTTTAGTTAAATGGGTCATATATGTGTCAAGTAAAAATTAAATATGGGTCAGAAATGAGTTTGAGAAAGTAAAGTACAAAAAGAAATGGGTTTGAATGGGTTATTAGGAAACCCACTTTGAAACCATGGCCTTCCCTCTTTAATTTTATAAAAAATGTTTTTTTTAAATCGAAATTATAATTATTTTTCATATTTCAAATTTCTTTTCTTTTTCTTCTTTCTTTTTCTTCCCTCTTTAGCCGGCGGCCAGCAGGCGACGGCCGATGACAGGCCAAGCGAGGCTCGAGTTTGCAAGCATGAAAGCTCGAGGTCGTTGACGACTGGCAAGGCTCGAGCTCGCCAGCGTCGGGTGGGGCCTCAGCCTTGTCTGATTAGCAAGATCGAGCCTCGCCCGATGTCGGTGAGCTCGAGTCTCACTAGATTCGATGAGGCTCGGCCTCACCGACGACTGGCAAGGCTCGAGCATCACCAGATCTGGTGAGACTCGAGCTCGCCCGACGGCGAGATCGAGCCTCGCTCGATGCCTGGCGGAGTCTCGGCCTTGTTGGATCCGGCGAGACTTGAGCTCGTCGGCGTCGGGCGGGGCCTCGGCCTCGCCAAATCGGCTAGATTGAGCCTCACCTGATGCCGATGGAGCCTTGGCCTCGCCAAATCTAGTGAGGCTCAAGCCTCGTCGACGACTAGTGAGACTCAAGCTCGTCGGCGTCGGGCGGGGCCTCGACCTTGCCGGATTGGCAAGGTCGAGCCTCGCCCGACACTAGCGAGCTCGATCTCGCCAGTGGCCGGTCGCCGGTTGTTGTCGTGGCCAGCGGCCGGCTGAAGAAGAAGAAAGAAGAAAAGAGAAAAGAGAAAAAGAAAAATAATTATTAAAAATTAAAAATTATATTTTTAAAAGTAAAAATTCAATTTTTTTAAAATATTTTAAAAAGAATTATATAAATTTTTATTGCATAAAATTTGTTAAAAAATTTGTATTGTATAAAAATGTTTTTACGATACTTTTTAATAAAAAAATAATAAAATGAGCTTTTTTAGGTTTAGTTAAAAAAAAATTTCATGTTACAGTTTTTAGTTATTCAATGGTATGTTCACTTCAAATAAGAGAAGCATGTGCATGGTCTAATTCTTTATAAATATTTCCATTTGAAGATTTTTTTTTTTTTTTTTTTATTTACTATTTTTAATTTAATTTGAAGTTTTAATCCAATTAGATATAGTAGAGGTGGGTTTTCCTAGAATGATAGTAGGTTTTAAAGAATACGGGTTAGGTCGAGTATGGGTCGACTGATTTACACTATATGAATATGGGTCAATCCATTTTCGACCCAATCCAAACTCGACCCGACCCACCCATTTGACGGGTCTACGTGCATGGCACGCATCTCAATAATATAATTTTCATGAACAATTAATTTGTCTGATAAGATGCCAAAAAGTCGTTTTCTCCTCTAACTAGGGTCAATGAATTTGACAATAAATACAGGGAAACAGTTATGATGCAAGTGTAGCTACCTTTCACGAAAATGTCAAAATCAAGGCTAGCTTTTGTATCTCTGTTTATTCATGTGCTTTTTTTTTTTTTTTTTTGGCTTATATGTCAATGTGGGAGCCAGCGCTTTATGTAAGAAATTGATAGCAAAGAGGTGACTCTTTGCAATTGGCTCCCTTCAAATGGAGTTTTCTAGGTGCACCGTTTTCCACTTGGCCTCTACTAATTGGTGGATGTGCAACAGAACTCGGAAAATTCACGGGTGGACCAACATAATCGAATAGGCTTCAAGGTAGATATTAGATATACAAGATAAGTTCGGCATTTCAAAGTTTGACAACCAATTATCTTGGGTGCATTCTATGGACTCTAAATTTTATTTCTAAATCCGTATGGAAAAGCTTTTTGTAATCTAATTTCACTTCAGTTTTATGCCAATTCGCTGCTCATGAAATTGACTTCCAATCGATCGAAGAAGATGTTGGCTTGGTTCACTCCCATGTGGAAGAAGTCCAAAAGCTTGAGCCTATATATTAATGCATATGGAGAAATAAATTTTCTCACTATCTTTAAGAATGTTAGTTGAGACGCAGAAATGAGAGAGAAAGAAAGAGTGAAAAATCTTGGTTAAGGGGTATCATCTGATTTTCATCAAGCTAACGTCGAAGGTTGATTCACGATCTAATTGAACTAAAATTTGGTCAGCATGTTCGTGGCACATTTTTCTCGAATTTGATCGGTTTTTTGTGGGTTGAATAGAACCTGCGTTTTTTGTGAGATTTATTATTGACCTATTGTGAAACTTATGCAAATTGCCAAGAATGATATTCTCGATGTTTTTACTACTATGTACCTCTGATATTTACTAGAAAAGAACTGTATTCACCCAGTTTTGTTGATAGTGAATATTTTGGGTGGACTCCAGTCCTATGGTTTTTGATCTTCTTACACCAAGGAGGTTTTCCATGTAAAAAATCACATTGTATTTACATGTTTGGTATTTCTATTGCTCTATTATATCATTCCTATTAGGTTTGTACAATAAGGGAAATTGTTTTATTTCGCTGTGCTAGTCTCATATTGTTCAAGTTGTTATAGTTCTCCCAATAGAAGAATTTGCTACATTTCTTTTGAGGGATACATTGCATTGAAGGTCACAATGTGACTCATTTTTCAGACACATAAAATTTCCACTCATATAAAATGGAAGCTTGAGGTAATTATGTGCAGCCGAACTTCAATTCCTTGCACGTTTGCCCTTTTTCTCGAAATAATGGTTTAAAAAAATTGTCACATTGCAAAAGTTGAAAAATCTTCAAACTTAAAGTGTGACATCCTGAAAATTCAGGTTCTGATTTCGATAGGATAAGTTTAGCCTTTTGTCGACGCGATTATAGTGCTTTTCTCTTAGATGACCACTCACGAGATAACTAGCCTATCAGGTGAAGCCGTTAAGGGATTTTAAATGCAATAGACTTGAGAATTCGACGAGGAATCGACTACTCGACCGTCTTGTCTGCGCAAAGGTCATTACGACACGTTAAAAATCGATCGGAGATCAGAGATAGGTCGGTTCAACTGAAATGTGTGGTTAAACGTGGGTGATTTCACTAATTTGCAAAATTCTCATCAATCGGCACTAAACTAATTTTTCTGTCGTTTTGGTGCCATGTGTCTATATTTGAAATCTTAAGATTTTGATAACAACCGAGAGTCGCAAATGTACGTGTGGCTTGAAGAAAATCGACCACGGGTCAATTACACCAAAATTCCTAAAAGCTACCCTAGGTTAGGTCATGCTAAAATCGCGTCAGATTAAAATTAATTGCGAATTTGAACTCGAATTCATAAATTGAAAATTCTGTTATGTCACGAGTTATTTTAGGAACGTCGACTCACCTTTCGAGGAATTTTCGACAAGTTCGGGATTTTTATGGAAAATCGATTTGAACGATTTGGAAAACGAACAGAAGTTCGGATTTGCCAAATTGAAGGGATTGTTGGCCTCCGTGTGAGTTATTTGGTGAAAAGAAATTGTGTGGGCTTTTTCTTCAATAAAATTGGACATCAATTGGAGAGGTTTGTTAAGGAATAAGATTCCGAGAAAAAGGAAATAGAATTCGGAATCGAGGGAATTCGTAAGCTTGAGGGACTGTTATATTTTGATCTTATTTGGGTCTTCAATTGGACTTCAAATTATGCAAGTTGGTGTTGAAATTGACATTGAGTGACCATTTGATTTTGTTGTGGGAAATTGAGTTAAAATATTTGTGTTTTATTTAATTTTTTTCCAACCCCTCTCTTTGGTCACACTCTCGCACGCCTCACTCTCTCCCTTGCACATTTTCCCCAGCCGACGACCACCCTGCAGCTGGTCTTCTTTGCTTTTTGTTTCTTGGACTTGTTAAGTCTTCTTTATCTCCCTCTCTTCTCTCTCTCGAAGCCACGCATTAAGTGGTCCCCTCCCCCTTGCTGACAACCCCTTTTTCTCTCTTATCCCTATTCTTCTTTTTTTTTTTTTTTTTTTATCTTTTGGTGCAGCTGTCCCACGATCCTTCTGCTTTTCCGTTTCTCTCTCTCTCCTATTCTTTCCCATCTTCACGCCTCTGTCCCATTTTCTTTCCCTGCAGCTTCTGTTTCGCTTTCATTTTTCTCACCTAGACGCGGCGTCTGCTTCATTTCCTTCGATCGAAGCCAGCTGCCACGAAGCCAAGCAGAACCACAGTAGCTCCTTTCCAGAGCTCCACCGAAGACAGCCCGCATCTCCTTCGAAGCAGCAAGGTCAGCAGCGTTGGAGCAGAAAACCCAGCTCAACTGTGGGCTTGCGGGGCCGATTTCAGCCCGTTCCGGGCCCCCATCGGCACCACCACTTTGGAGTTTATTAGCCGCCGTTGCGTCGCCGTCGTCGTGGTCCAATTAGATTGTTAATCCAGTGAGTTTAACTCACTAATCCCTACTTAGTAAGTTAATGACGTTTAAGGGTTGATTAGTTTAAGTTAAGTTTGGATTAGGTGGCTAGTTAGAATGGATTAGTGAATTAGTTAATTGATATTGCATGTTAGGTAGATAGAGTAGTATAATTAGCAAGTAGATATGTTGTAGTATTTAATTAATGAGTCTCGGAATTTTTTCGGGCCCGTTTCAATGTTTAATTAGGCTTTGTGGGCCTAAATGAGCATTTTTAGTAATTAATAATTAATTTTCGAAATTAATTAATTATTTATTTATTTTCCATAAATTAGATTGGGATAACCTAGGTGACTAGAATTTTATGTTGATTACGGTAGTGTGATCGGTTTATTTAATTGACTGTTGTTTTGTGCTAATTGAGTGTGATTTGTGATTTTGGATATTTATCCCAAAATTAGTTAATTTTGGTAATTAATTAGAAAATTACCGGCGTCGGTTTACAGTGCCAAAAAATATGTTTATGGGCTATTGAAATTAGTAGGATTTTTAAAGTGAAAATATTGTATTTTGGCTAAGGCCGACCGTGTCCACACGATTATTTTTATCGGGTATGATAAAAATGGTGAATTCGTTAGATAGTTAGGATGATATACTATATCAACCTACGGGTTCGATATATTAGCTTAGCGTGAGCGATACCAAGATACTATATCAACCTACGGTCCGATATGTCGACAGCGTGAACGATACCTTATCAGCTCAAAGCGAGCTATAGTATTTATCAGCTTAGAATGAGCATTGGCAGCATACTATATCGACTTACGGGCTCTGATATGTCAACTTAGCGTGAGTAGTATACTTTATCAGCTGAGAGTGAGCTGTACTATCTATTTTCAACTTAGAGTGAGCAGTCCTAATATTATCGGACTTTATAGATAGTATTAAATAGGCCGACCGAGAGAAGGTCGTGATGACATGGAACTGACTAAGTCGATTGATCGATGATTTGATCTAGTTGGGATGAATTGATTTGTGAAGTGATTGATTGGATGGTCATCTGAATTATATTGACCTGCAGGAAGGAACTGAGGCCAAGGTAAGTCTTCTGACTCATATTTGTGCTTAGATAGCCCTTAGAGCGTGTTTTCTTCCTAGTCGGGTCTTAGGTGATTGAACTTGCTGAGACGTCGTCTCACCCCGTTGTGGGATAACATTTTCATATCCCTAGGGTGAAGAACATGGAGCTTGAGGCAGAAGGGTCAAGAGCATGGATGGCTCAAAAGTCCTTTTTCAAAATAGACTTCCTAGACCCTAGAGTTGACCTCTATTTGTAAACCAAATCATTTGTAAAAGTTGTGCTAATTGATTTGTGTTGTTTGGAGATTAATTATTCGCTTCCGTATGCGCATTAAAATGAATGGGTCGGTGATGAGTCTTGGGACGTCATTAGTTAATCGACCACAGAGAGATGGGCACGCGCTCGAAGGATCAGGGCGTAACATAAAGTGCACGGTTTGCTAGGAGTTGAACATTGTTAACCTGAATAGAATACTCAAAAGCTCGACAACTTCCGCAATAATGAACCGTACCAAAAGACTTATAGCTATACAATCCTTGTCGAATGCCAACTGTGATAATTAATTCAACCTTGTTCAAAGTCATGTTTCTGCCCACATTTGCTGTCAACACATGGTTCACCTTCATGGCTACAAATGTAGGTGGAACCACCTCAGCCTATTAGACGTATCTTTATGTGCGTGTTACCCGTTCTCTGTCATTTTGTCCCTCCTTTCGTTCGCATTTGTTGACAGGCAAGGACTCACATGTTTCCTTCAAAATAAATTTTTTTTTCGGTCGAATTTGTCACAATTTTAGGTGGAAAAAGAAAATAAAGAGAAGAAATTGGGAAGAGAAATTGTGTACTGTGCACTTCTCATTCATTCGGATTTTGTTTGTACAAGAAGACCAATATATAATACAAAGAATGATTAATGAAAAGGAAAAAAAATATATTCTCTAATCTAGATGTATCAAATCTTATCCTAGATTGATTTAATCAATCACAATCCCCGATTAAATATATCAATTACAATCTGGATAAATTTCCCAATTCTTGAGCATATCTTCCAACACTTCTCCTTAAGCTGATAGCTTGTATATGTCCAAGACGCCGAGCTTGCTTAATAGATATGCATGTTGCCTTTGACAAAGAGGTTTATTAAACATATAAGTGGCTTGCTCCGTGGTTTTGATTCCTCGTCTCAATGACCCATTCTTGGATATTTTCTCGAGTAAAATGGCAATCAACTTCTATTTCTTTTATTCTTTCATGTACTATGGGATTTGCCGCAAGTTTGAGTGCCAAATTGTTGTCCTAAAATAGCAAGGTTGGTCCCTTAACTTGTACCCTAAGATCTGAAAGAGGCCCTACAACCACACTATTTCACAAACAGTTTTGGCCATAGATTGATACTCGGCATCAGCTGATGACAAGGACATAGTAGACTATTTCTTTGTCTTCCATGAAAGTAACAATTCCACAAATTTGATGTAGAAACTGGTGATAGACCTCCTACTCATAAGGCCAGTCGCATAATCCGCATCACAATAAGTTGTCATTTCCATGTTTCAATTTCGAGAAAGAAGTATTCCTAGACCTGGGTATTTCTTCAAGTACTTCACAACCTTTATAGTGGCATTCATATAAGGTTGTTTTGGATTGTGCATGATTTGATTGAGAGTCTGTACTACATAACAAATATCTAACCTGGTCCTGGTGAGGTAGATCAATTTTCCAATGAGTATCTGATAGCAGTAGTGGATCATTATTTGGAGATAATAGACTAGCATCATAATCAACTACAGTCAATTTCCCATTCTATACAATGGGGATAATAGCTGGTTTGCACCCTGATAAACTTGCTTTTGATATAATCTCCAGCACAAATTTCCATTGGCTAAGAGAGATTCATTGATCTGAACGGGTTATCTCAATTCCAAAAAAAATATTTGGTGACCCCAAATCTTTGATGTGAAAAGTAGAATGCATATACTCTTTAAGACTCTTCACATTAGATTCATCACTTCCCATTATAAGTATATCATCAGCATAAATCATTAAATAAATAGATGACATGCCTTTTGTCTTTGTGAATAGAGCATAATCATATCTAGATTGTTTGAATCCGATAGCTGTTAGTGCATTGTAAATTTTGCATACCATTATCGGAAAGCTTGTTTGAGGCCATAAAGGGATTTGCAAAGACAACATACTCTAGACTCCCCTCGTCTCTGTAATCCTTGCAGAAGATCCATATAAATCTCTTCATCCAAATCACCATGAAGGAAGGCATTGTGGGCATCCATTTGGTGTAAAGACTAGTCACGAAATGCAACAATCGATAAAAATGAACGAACTGTAACGTCTTTTGCCACAGGAGAGAAAGTCACATGGTAATCAAATCCTTCTCGTTGTGTGAAACCTTTAGCTACCAAGCAAGGCTTATATCATTCAATAGAACCATATGTTCTATATTTAATCTTATATGCCCACTTGTAGCCAATTGGTTTGCGATGAGGAGGTAGTGGTACAATATTCCATGTATGATTCTCCATCAAGGCATGTAGCTCTGCCTTCATAGTCTTTTGCCAACGTGGATCATTCACTGCCTCATTACAACTATAAGGTTCTTGTTCCTCAGATATATAGCTAATGGAACACCTATGCTATGACAATAGCCAATTAAAGGAAACATGAGGAGATAGGATGAGTATATGGTAAATTATAGGTGGGACATACATAGTCCTTTGTCTAGGTCGGTGGGCAAGTGATACGACTAGATCACCATGGCAAGTCATGTTGCTGCATCAAGGATGATTCTTCAGTAGTAGTTGGTTTTGAAGGAGTTATCATTTGAAAGGATTGAGACTCTTCCTTGATTGACATGGGATGATGTTCAACTGAAAAATCCATTGTTGTAGAAGTTTCATTAGAAGTTGGAAGGGATACTGCAGTTGATCTCAGATGTTCCAGAGGAGTAACAATAATATATGACATAGAGGACAAGTCTTTAGACAGAAAATGACGATTAGTTGTTCTCTTATCTGAACCTTCGAATGAGAAAGCCTCTTCTTGGAAGGGAAATGTGTCCTCATGAAAAATGACATCCCTGCTTACAAAGAATTCTCTTGTGGATGGTTCAAAAACCCGATATCCCTTTTTGAGGCTCAAATATCCCATAAATATGCATCGATGGATGTGAGGACCCATTTTATCCTGAGACCCCACCGTGGTTATATAACATAAGCAACCAAAAACTCTAAAATGGTGAAGTTTTGGTTTCTTCCCATAGAGTAGCTCAAATGTAATTTGACTGTCTAGAACACGAGATGGCATGCGATTGATAAGGTAAGTTGCCGTGACCGCACAATCTCCCAAAAAAATTTAAGAAATAAATGCTTGGAATTTGAGTGCATGTGCTACTTCTAATAGATGACGGTGTTTACACTCAATGACTCAATTTTGCCATGGGGTGTAAGTACATGAGCTCTCATGTAGAATTCCGTTTGAGGAGAAGAAAGATGCATAGTCACCATTGAAGAATTCTCTTCCATTATCAGTACGAATGTGTTGAATAGATTTCCCAAATTGATTCCTTGAGAGAGAAAAGAAAGTTTTGAGATGGAAAATGACTTGACTCTTTGATTGCATGAGATATACCCATTTGGCACGTGAGAAATTGTCTACGATTGTAAGGAAAAATCAAGATCCATCACGATGTGGAGTGAGATAGGGTCCCCAAATATCAGCATGGATTAAGGGAAAAATACCATATGTTTGCACGAGAGTGGTTATTTTGGAAAGGTGCACGTGCTTGTTTTGCTAAGGGGTAAATGGGGCACTGAGGATAAGGGAAAGAAGAATATGACCTAATCTTTGATGATTAAGGAAATTCTTATCATTGGTAGCAGTGTTACACAATGAATATTTATTCAATTCATTACAAGATAATATGAAATTGCTTGGAAAATTGATCCAAAAACATAACCCTTGAGAGATTCTACCTGAGCCTATCAATTTGCTAGTCGAAAGGGCCTGAAAGAAACAGTTTTCAAAATTGAATATGACACTACATGAATTTTCCTCACAAGCTTGAGAAATAGAAATACGATTGAAATGGAAATCAAGAACATAAAGCACGAGTGTAATAAGGGAACTAAGATTCACTGTGCCAGTCATCGTGACACGTGTGACATTTCCATTTGGAAGTTGTATTGAGATAGGAAAGGCTAATTTTTTATATTGGAAAAGAAACTTTTATCGTAGACGATGTGGCCATTAGCACTTGAATCAATTATCCATGCGTCCTTAGAAGTTGAATTCATCAAGCAATAAGAAATACCTGTGAGACTTCCAGCTTTATTAGAAGTATCCAATTTCCTCAAAAGTTTCATCAACTCTTGATATTGATCATGGCTAATTGACTTATCAACGTTTTGACCAGTGACCTGAAAAGTTGTCGAAAATTCCTTTTTTCCCTCTTTATCTAGGTTTGCCATGCAATTTCCAACAACTATCAATCATATGATGCGGACATTTGCAATAATCGCAATACAATTTACCTTCCCCTTTAGAATTCTGACCATTTTTCCTTGATGACGTGACAGAGGAAGAGCCATTCGATTGCTTAAAACGTGAGCTAATATTGACTCATGGGAGTCGTTCGATCCATGGGAGATGAAGGTGTGCGGGCTGTCCGATCTAAAGGAAGACAAGTGTGCTCATGGGCCATCCAATTGTCCCATTAAATCTGAATCGCCCATCCCTTTTTTGAAGGTTCTTTGTTCTTGCTCCACTAGAAACCCCAGTTGTGTGCCTTTCTTCTCCCCTTGTTCTCTGGCCACTATTCCTCTCAATGGAGCGTGGGTATGGGTCACTAGCACAACCCTATCTCCGGCCTTGCCATAGTCCAACGCAACTAGACGTTGGCTTTCCTCCTGAACAGCAAGTTGGTAGATCCGCCCAAGGGTCAGCATGGGCTCCATGGTCAAAATCTGCGATCGAAATGAGAGGTAAGACTCTTTCAAGATGAGGAGAAACCTTGTCACTTTCTCTCTCTCCTTTATGGTTCGGTACTGTTGTAAGATTGGCTTCAACCATTCAAGCTTTTCCTCGGTTGCTTCTAACCCATTCCATAGGGCTAAAAGTTGGTTGTAAATGGCAACGACATTCGTATTCCCCTATTTCAACTTTGAGATCTGTTGGGTAATTAAAAAAATTCACCAAAATTTTCCATATATTTCTTTGATATTTTCCCACATTTTTTGCGAGTCCTTTGCGGGGGAAGTTCGGCTGCAACTTCAGGGATGATGCAATTCCCGATCCACGTTTGGACAAGTTGATTACATTTCCTCCAAAGCTATGCCAGACGCTCGTCGGATGGAATCGAAATCGTTCCATCAAGAAATCCTTCTTTGTCCTTGGTAATTAGCGCACGCCATAACTCTCGTGACCAAGTTGAGTAGTTGTGGAGATTGGACAACTATTGGGTGATGAGTTTCAATTCTGGTCCGTCAACACTGGATGTGTAAAGTGGGTTGCCAAGCTTCGGCCGGCCGCTAGTGGTGATGATTTGGTATGGAAGAAAACCGAGTTAGGGAACCAAGTAGGGATTCGTGCCCGGACCCATTGTACCTGACTCGGATGTATGACCTGCATGAAATAAAATCTGACCTAGTGGTTGGTTTTTTTAACATCCTCGATTTTGACCCTTCTTTTGGCCCTAAGTAGTAGGCTAAGGATTAGTACACCAATGGCAGGAATAAGCCATAAATCGACCCAAAGGTCAGTTATGGACCATGAATTGTGGTGCGGTGGACTGGCCATAAGACCGACCCTAAGACTAGTTGATAGGTCCAAGGACTAGACCTCGAGAGCCCCTTTTACCCGTTAAAAGGGAATTCCAAATTTGGTTCAACCGATTAAACTTGGTTACATCCGGCTTGGTTTAATCATGGCTCAGGTACGAATCTTGGACCAAATAAGGTAGTCGATCACAGTTAAACTCGAATAATTCCCACCTAATGAGATGGCCTTCAAATTACATATTTTTCCATGTATGCATTTATTACTTTTGGAAGGTAGTAATTAATGAAGGGGATGACTCATGAGCTTAGGTATTATGGTCATCATTACAAGCCATTAATGAAAGAGATGACTCATGAGCTTAGGTGTTATAGTCATCATGACAAACCATTAATAAAGGAGGTGAGTCACATGTCCATGTGTCCCTATTAGATTAGGGGGCAAAAGAACGCTTCAAGTGCCATAACTTTGCCCAAAGGGACACTTAAGTGCCATAACTTACGAAAGGTACACTTAAGTGCCACATTTTAAGAAAAGTGGGACACTGAGTGCCATCTCCGGCGAAGCTGGCCGGAAATCATACGTGGCATTAAAAAATTAATATCTCTCGCCGATGTGTCTCGCCGGAGCCGAGTCGCTTGAATTAACCCCAAACGACGTCGTTACGGGTGTTCGCCCAAAATAGACCCCTTAAATCAGCGAAACGCCGTCGTCTTCCCCATTTGCCCTAAATCTAAAACCCTAAATCGGGTAAAATGCTATTGAAGCGCTTGAGCCCTAATCCCGCATCTTAATTCGATTTGCCCCAAATTCTACCACCGAATATTGGAAATGGAGAGCAAGACTTTCAGCAGCGGCTCAAATTTCTCTCGTCGAAGCGAAGGAGAAGGCGAGCATTTCTGTTTCTGTGGGTTTCCAAGTCCAAGAAGAACATCGTGGACTCGAACGAATCCCGGGAGAAGATTCTATGGATGTGCCCGATACAGAGAAGGCTCGAAGTGCAAATACTTCAAATGGGTGGATGCGAAATTCTCTCACCGAGCCACGAGGTGATATTGGACCTACTTGATGGATGTCATCAACCTCCATCTACGCTTGTGGACGACTTGGACGATGTTGACTCAATGCAAGCTCAAGCTCAAGCATCTTCTGTTAACCATTTGAAGAACGAAGTTGCAAAAATGAAAATTGAACGGAAGTGTTACCAAGCGTTTATTGTGTTGTTGTTTCTTTGTCTATCCTACTTTATGATGAAATGTAATGGACTCGGAAGATGAGCAGAAGTTTCTCCAACCGCCATAGTTGTAAATGTGTGGGGAAATGTACTTGTTTTGAATGAATGAATGAATGATTTGGAGAGTTTTTGCTTATTCTCAAATATAAATCAATGATGATGGAATGTATATTAGGTCGATGTGTTGTGGTGACTATTTTACTTGAATTGAATGTAAACCAAAGAGCAAATGTGTAAACCAAAGCTTCTGTTTTGCTTTGCCGCTAACCACCATATACATAGAATAGACACGAGTGATTATTCGAGTACTATAAGTTGTATCTAGTGATCACTTAAGTACCAGTCGTGATAGACAAAGAGTCATTTAAGTGTCAAGTTATTATTAAAAGGATCACTTAAGTGCCACTTGTTATTAAAAGTGAACACTTAAGTGCTAGGTTTTTAGAATGTGATCGGTTAAGTGGCATTTTTTTTGTACACACGGCTACTACCACCCACCACCACCGCCCACCCCGCCATCTCCACCATCATCACCACCGGGCATCCCAAGCATCCACTTGAGCCACCACCAACCACCACTATGCTTTGGTGGTATGTTGCTGCATAAGTTGTTCTTACACCAGCTTGCATCAGCACTACCTGGTGCAAGCTGTGCATATTGCACATACATCTTGCACCAAAGAAAAACCTCCAACCCAACCCACTACCACCAGGCTTTTCATCGAAGAACCACCACCAGCCACACGAGCACCCCAGTCAACGTCATATATCCACCACCAGAAGTAGCAATAAGTTAAAGAAAAAAAAAAAAGAAACAGGCATGCCAAAAATGATAAGCAACAACGGTTGTTCCATTGATTTTGAACATCTGTCTCACAAAGTCAATGACAAATGAGTACTCACAAACTCAACAAACTCAACGACAAAGTATTATAAAAAAAAAAAACATCCACGATGTTTACAATTGACTCATCAGCCCCGCCCCACAAATCATATCACATCCCATTTCATCAATCATCAATATGCACAATGCCTCCTGTTCGTGCTCGTTTTGATGGACTTCGCACTTGATTCATAATCCTTGCACTTTTTCTAACTGGACGTGAGACTTCTTCTTCACTGTCTTGGGATGCGTTGAGTCTCGATGGAGCTGCAATTGTCCTACGCCGAACCGATTCGAAGGAGCTGCAACCGTTGTTGGCTGAATCTTCTTTCTTGTTGGCGCAGTAATGTCTTCTTCTTTGTTGGTGCAGCCGTTGATTTTTGAGTTCGGCCTTCGAGATAAGAATCTCCGAACTTCTCCCGTGCTTCAAAAAGAAAACTCAATTATCAACAAAAGTGTGCACTATAAATTAAATTAAATGCAGCCTATAAAACTTACATTAAGAATAACAGTTCCAGAACGGTCATCTGTATAAAGGCCATAACCATATTGTTTAAGCCTCTTCCCAAGAGCCCCTCTTGTTCGAAGGGGAGCGTCACTTTGAGGTACTTGTGATTGGTTGCCTCTTCTTCTCGCATGTGATTTTTTCGGCTCTTGTGGCTGTTCAGCTACAGAAGGGGCTTCTTCGGCCAATTCTTCAGCTAGGCGTCTTGTAGATGGCCTTCTTACAGGTGGCTCTTGATTTGGCTTTGGCTTTCTTCTGGTTGTTTTTCTAGTTACACCTTCGGTAGGCTTTGGTGGTGGCCCTTGTGATGACCCTTCTAGTGGCCTTTGTGATGATCTTTGTGATGGATCTTGTGGTGGCCCTTCGCCTTGGGCCCTATTAGCGACGAGCTATAGCTTGTTTTCTTCGAACTCGAGAAAAAGGCAAAGGACATCATAAATATAACATCGGCATCGGCCATATTAGAACGTAAATGAAAAGTAAACTCAAATCATTTAACTGACCGGGTATTTTTTTTCTCTCATTTGCCGAAGAACAGTCGACTTAACGGCCCTCTAGTTGTTTCAGCCAATCCTGCAGGTGGCTGTCTTTCACCTTCGGTTCTTTGAACATGCCCTTCATTTTCAAGTATAGTAGGGGCTTCGGCCAATTCTTCACGTGTCACCATGACCTGACAAAGACAAAAACATTACATATATGTCACTTATATCTATGTACATATTCATAACAAACCATAAAGCAACATAAACACAATTGTCATGACTAACTGGTTTATTGTCGTCGACTCGAAGAACAAACAGTCACTTCGCCTTCGTTTCTCCTTCTCCAACTGTCCCTTCACTAGGCCCTTCGGCTGGCCTCAATTGTTCCTGCTGCTTCTTTAATTGACAACCCTTAATATTATGCCCTGTTATGTGGCAGAAAGAGCACTTTACCGGTACACCCGTCCTATTCATCCTACGGTGACATGAGTCCTCTCCTCCGTCATTTTCCTTTTTTTCTTTGGTCTTCCCATTCTCTTCTTTAGTGGCAAAGGTTGAGGTGCTTCGCGTTCTGTTGGCTCCCAGAACTTGCTACTTCTAATTGGCTGCAACATAAATTGATACGAAGCAAGATATTTTGGTTTCTTGTACCAATCATGAAGGTAGTCTTCTGTGTTGTGGCCCTTCAATTGAATTGCACATATGGCATGTGCACAAGGAATTCCACTGAGTTGCCATGCTCTACATGAACACTTCATCGTACCTAAATGGACAACATGCTTATCGGAACCCTTCATTATCTCATATCCTTCATCCCCATTCCAAATGGGATGACAATACCTACTTGCAGCTAAGTTGTCATCCAATTTCTTAGCAATCCTAGGACCATATTGCTTAGTCCACTTTGCAGTGTGTCATCTCTTTGTCTGTGCAGCCGAGTCATGACCAAAACGCGTATGTCTTCAAGCATCGAGATAATTGATTTACATCTAGCATCTATTATCCTCCCATTGAATGCTTCGCAGATGTTGTTATCAATGTTATCACACTTGAATTCCTCGCTGAAGAACGCCCTACACCAATGCTTCGGTCTGTTTGGAATAGTGCATCATAACCATCCTTTGTTAATTGAAGCATCTTTTCTTTGGCCACCCTAAAGTCAGTCATATTCGTGCTCTTTGCTAGCTGCCAAAATTGCGACTGCAGCTTGTCCCTTTTACAAGTCTTTGCCCAATTTGCGTATATGTGTCGCGCACACATTTGATGTTCGGCATAAGGCAACAAATCGCTATTGCGGGAACAAGTCCCTGCAATAATGGAATGTATATAAAAAAAGTAAACAAATGACATGTTGATATCAAAAAGCAAACATTACCTTAAAATTTTATAAAAGCAAACATTACCTTTTGTTGGTCGCTCATGAACGCCCACCCCGCCCCATTTGCTATCTCCAAATCGGTCATCAAATTTTTTAGGAACCAGACCAATTGTCCTTGTTCTCTACCTTCACAACAATAGCCCAAGCCGGGAAACATTTGGTTGTTTGCATCTCTTCCAATTGCAGCCAGTAATTCTCCCTTGCATAAGCCCTTGAAAAAACACCCATCCAATCCTATAATCCGTCTACAACCAGATAAAAACCTCGTTTGCATGCATCGAAACAAACATAGAGTTTATCAAACTTCGTCCCAACATCAGGAAGTGGTCTCTCCACGACCTCGAGATACACTCTACTTCCAGGATTTTGCAGCCTGCACTCCCAAGCATAGTCCCACAACTGTCCATATTCACTGCTTTGTCTTCGACCAATGAGTATCTTCATCACCTTTTGCTTGGATCTTTTACATTGATTCGTAGATATATTGATGCCTACCCGCTCCTTCACCAGCATCCCGAATCGAGTACTATTCATCCGAGGCATCGCCTTAATCAATTCAAAGAAGTGCTTCGATAACCATGCACTTGTTACTCTTTTATTCTGAAAATTAATGGAACAAGTATGTTCCTCTTCGTAGGCTCTAATCTGGAAAGATCCACTTTTCCTAACAAATGCGCCATAGATCTTCCATGGACAATTTTGCTGCGAACACCTAGCTCTTACAAAGGTCTTAGTGTTTCTAATGAAGTCAATGTTCCTTTGTGCAGCAATGGAGATCTTCGTATAGCTTCCCTAAATTGTTTAGCATCATGAAATTTCATGCCTACCGACAAAGTGGGAGAGGCAACAGATGGATCATAAGAAGGAAACTTACTTTTCCTTTTCCTTCTATGCATAGGTCCTTCATCTTCTTCAAGCTCATCCTGGGAAGTAGCATTCTCGACGCTTTCTTCATAGTCGGTCTCCTCGCCCAGCCCGGCACCAAAGCATCCGTATGGCCTTCGGGTCCATTTGGAACGTCCTCGGCTACTTGCAAAGCTGCAAACTTAGCTGTCAAAAAATCCCTTCGCTGTATTCTTGACTGTACAAGCTCCTCATCGTCGTCATCACTTATAAAATTTTTAGCAGGCAACCTTCCATCATCATCATCACTTGATTCAGCTACTTCCCAATCTAATCCAGAGATTGTAACATCACCTATGTCATCATCACTTTGGTGAACTGCATCTGCACTTCTCTCATGTTCATCATATCTTTCCCCCTCCTTCGACCCTAACGGTACTACCTTGAATACCATCTCCTTCTTGTCCTACTTCGGCACTCTCTCCATCATCATCTTCATCCTCACTTTCACTATTGTACTCAACAAATATTTTTACCTCTTCACCATGAAGATAACGGTATAGAACATCCCTAAGACCATTATCATCTTCTAAGCATCTCAAACCATCTCTTAAGTCTTTCCCGTGAATACAATACAGCAGCTTCCAACTTTACAAGGCAAATAAGTGTTTATATCCCTAAGAAATCCTATATAAGATGCTTTCTTTATATCCACAAAGATGGTGCCCTCATTTCCACCCTCATACTCCCACTCATCCTCCCCAATCACAAATTCCCCATTGTAGCAAACTATAACAGCGACATAATCCTTGTCATGCGCCATTACTGCACTAAGAACAAGAAAAGAATCATTAGTTTTTGGGACCACTAGACAATTGCACATGCGAGTCCCTCCACTCTCATGGACTTTAGTAAATAGAGGTCCCCACACTGAAAATATGCCCCTACATGACAGCCAAAAAAGCCAAAAAAGAGGTCGGCACTTTAATTATTTGCCTTCCTTTTCCTTAAAATATTAAACAAAACAGAGGTCCCCACAAAAATCACAGCCCAAGCATGTCTACGCACTAAACGTGCGATGTGAGAGAATGTACATTAACTTAAGCAAATCAAAGCATATCATACTATAACATCAACTTAATCAAATCACAGCAGGATTATGTTCTTATTCAAGATTTTGGATTGATAAACATACCCTAAACAACAATCACAGCAGGGTTTTGAATTGATAAACATACCCTGTACAGAATCACAAAAGGTGGTTTAAAGAAGACATACCCTATACAAATCACAAAACATGGGTGGTTCAAGGCGAACCCTATATACTCTCACAAGCGGGTGGTTCAAGAACTTAGTTTTTTTCTCAAAATGGCATTAGTCACCTGCTTTACTAAGATGCTCTTAAGGAGATGCATAGATCACTGTCTAACAATCACATACTCGACATTAGCTTGAAAGACAAATTCACCAAAATAATGAGAAATCTGGTTTCTTTGTGTAATGTCAGCAAGTTTTAGTTGAAGTGTATTAACACAAATTCCATCGGAGCTGTAATAAAATAATTGAGCCCTAATTAAATAATCGAGCGAACCCTAGTTAAATAATCGAGCCCTAATTTCATCATAGGGGAGGGGGAGAATGAGCCAAACTCGGACGATCGACAATGGCGACCGACGACGGCAACCGATGATGGTGAGCGGTGAGCGGCGACGGCGACCAACAATGGCGACACGACGGTGACCGATGACCAGCTCTAGGCGTGAACGGCGACGGAGAGAAGGGCCTCGTGATCTACCGTGAACGCGGACGGCGAGGAACGGCGTTAGGTCAGCCAACCCTAATTAAATAATCGATCGAGCCCTAATTAAATAATCGAGCCCTAATTAAATAATCGAGCCCTAATTTCATCAAAGGGGAGGGGAGAAGGGATCGAACCTGGACGAGCGACGATGGTCGTGGTGACGACGACCAACGATGGTGAGCGGTGAGTGGCGACGGCGACCAACAGCGGCGACGACGACGGCGACCGATGACCAGCTGGGACGTGAACGGCGACGGAGAGAAAGGCCTTCGATCGACTGTCAATGCGAACGGGAGGAACGGCGTTTAGGTCATTGCACAATGACCTAAACGATGTCGTTTAGTTCAACGCACTCAATCTGGATGAACGACGTCGTTTTTGTCGTCCACGTCGCCTTTAAAAAAAAAACATTTGCCACATCAGTAAAAGAAGTCGCCGAAAATCGCCGGAAAATTCCACGTATGCAATTTGGCCGGATTTTGGCCGGATTGGCACTCAAGTGATCCCTTTAGCTCCGATTTTGGCACTTAAGTGTACCTTTCGTAAGTTATGGCACTTAAGTGTCCCTTTGGGCAAAGTTAAGGCACTTGAGGGGTCCGCACGTCTAGATTAGGGTCATCAATTTCTTTACTTTGTGATTTGGAAGACAAATTCTTCCCAACCTTAAATGCTTGATGAATCATTAACCTAGAAGAATTAATGAGGGATGATCTTGAAAGACCATTAGGGGCACTACCTCCCCTCTATAGACTTGCCACATTTGGTTTCTTAAGTTCTAACTTGATTTCCAGTTTCAAAACTATTGGACCCTCTATAGATTGTTTACAATGACAGCAAATGATGCCATTGTAGCAACTGCAAACGATGCTACAAAATAGAGCACTGCAATATGACAATTTCAAGCGTTTTCCAACTCAGGGAAGGGTTTATGTGGTTACTTAGGAGGAAGCAAAAAACTCCAAGACTGTTGTTATAGAATAAAGTACTATTTATCATAGAATGCAAAGAGTGTAGGACAATTATAAGTAAATAAGAGGAAAAGATAGATCTAGTCATGTTGGCCATGTACAACATTGACATCATTATAAGAATAGACTATCTTTTAGGAAGGCCTTATTATATCAGAGTGCACAGTGAAAGCGTGATCAAGCTAGAAATACTACCGAAAATTAAAGCACTATAATAGATAGATAGTCAAACAGAGAGAACCATCCAAATGTCGAAAGTTATGTTATGAGCTTTCGATATTGACTTCAGGGGAAGTGGGGATGAGCATCCACATCTCGTCGAATTCGCCTATGATAGTAGTTTCCAATAGAGAATTGGCATGGCTCCATTTGAGGCATTGTATGGTCTAGCTTGCAGAAGTTAAGTATGTTGGAACGAGATCAAGGAAAGGAAGATCACTGGTCCAAAGCAATCTAACTTACGACATATGTCGTGCAGGTAATTAGGGAAAGGTTTAGGATAGCCCAAAGTAGGCAGAAAAGTTTTGTTGATAGGCGAAGGAAACCTTTAGAGTTTCAAGTAGGCGACCATGTCTTTCTTAAGGTGTCGCCCATGAGAGGAATATTGCACTTTGGAAAGAAAAGGAAGTTAAGCCCTAAGTATGCATTTAAATTTATGGATGAAATTTTTTAGGGGGAAGAGTTGTAACATTTTTTATATCGACCCTTATGTTGGTCCCTACTAGTAGGCTAAGGATTTGTACATCGATGGCAGGAATATGCCTTGAATTGACCCGAGGGTCAGTTATGGGCCATGAATTATGGCACGGGACTTTGAAATGGCCATAGGACTGGCCTTAGGATCGGTTGACAAGTCCAAGGACTGGACCTTGGACCAATCCAAGAGACCCTTTTACACAATAGAAGGGAATTCCGAATTTGGTTCCATTAATTAAGCTCGGTTGCATTCGACTTCATTTGATCATGGCATAGGCACAAACCTCGGACTAAATAAGGTAGTCGATTGTGGTTAAACTCGAATAATTCCCACCCAATGAGATTGCCTTCAAATTAGAAATTTTCCCATGTGTGCATTTATTACTTTTGGAAGCTAGTAATTCATGAAGGGGATAACTCATGAGCTTAGGTGTTATGGTCATCATTACAAGCCATTAATAAAAGAGATGACTCATAAGCTTAGGTGTTATAGTCATCACGACAAACCATTAATAAAGGAGGTGCGTCGCATGTCCATGTGTCTCTATTAGATTAAGGTCATCATTTCCTCTACTTTGAGACTTGGAAGACAAATTCTTCCCAACCTTAAAGGTTTGATGAATCATTGGCCTAGAAGAATTAATAAGGGATGATCTTGGAAGACCATTAGGGGCGACATCTCTCTTCCATAGACTTACCACATTTGGTTTCTTAAGTTCTTACTTGATTTTCAATTTCAAAACTACTAAACCCTCACTGTTATCCAATTTTATAGAGCTTTTTGTGGTTATAATTTGAAAAAACTTCCTCATAAAAATTGTTCAAAACATCTTGATTTATAACATTCTTTAATTTTAGATTTTTTTAAAGGTGAAATGATTGATACAAGATATTTATTTATCGTGTTGAACCTGTCCAGTGCAGTAACAACGATGACCTGTTTGATTTTTCGATTTTTATAAAAATTTTCCTTTCTAATTTTGACATGCTTCCTTTACAAAAGTTGTCAAGGAAATCCATGTATGCAATATATAAAAATTTCAAAGTGTTCTATGAATATTTTGATTCAGAAATGGGTTTTCCTCTATAGTCGTTGAATCTGTTCTGTTCAACGGATAAAATTTTGGGCTGTATTTGGTGATTTGATGCTCTTTCCATAGACCAAATTAGACTTGGCTTCCTCATGAAAATTTTTATTTAAGGTCTTCTTTACAACATATTAAATTTTTATAATTTTTCGAACTCATTTAATGAGGTAATGACACTGATTTTAAAAGTTACTCAAAACTTTTCTTCACTTTAGCTTGGGAGAGCCACATGTCAAACTTGGAGGGGAAGGGACTGTGCGCCCATCTCGAGGAGCAAGCCAATCTAGAATCTTCTTGACTTGAGGATAAAGATGCATTAAATGCTTTTGGACCTTAGTGCATTAATGTTAGGTTGAGTCATATGCTTAGATGTCCCCCTAATGATTGCATGTATTTAATGAAGAGGTGAGTCATATAATTTATGTGTTCCCACAATTATTACATGAAATCATTCCATGATGACTCAGTCCCTTAGATAGACTAATGGAAAGATGAACAAGTGTCCTCCCTAGGAATTAGACTTACCACCCATCTCTTTAGCTTGCTACCTCCTTATGCTAGGTTGTCCACCTAAATGAAAATGATTAGTCCACTTGGAAAGCTCATTATGAGGGGTTTGCCTATGTGCCAACCTGATTTTCAAGCTCTGTTTTCAATTGAATAAGTTGAGCTTTTCATCAATGCGCTTATAGTTTTTTTCTTTGAGTTGGCCACTCATGAGATAACTAGCCTATCAGGTGAAGCCGTTAAGGAATTTTAATGTAATAGACTTGAGAATTCGACCGGGAATTGACTGCTCGATTGTGCTAATTTGCAAGGGTTATTACGGCACAGTTAAAAACCGATTAGAGATTGGAGATAGGTCGACTTGACAAAGGTATGTGATTAGTGTGGGTGATTCCACCTAATTGCAAAATTCTTGTTGATCGGCATTAGATCGATTTTTCTGTCGTTTTGGTACCCTGTGTTCATATTTGAAATGTCAAGATTTTCACGACAACCGAGAGTCACTAATGTGTCGAAGATGTACATTGTGGCTCGAACATAATCGACCACTGGTCAATTGCACTAAAAATTCCTAAAAACTACCCGATAGGTTAGGCATGCTAAAATCACGTCAGATTAAAATTAATCGCGAATTTGAACCCGATTTCAGCAAAAGTTCTGGCATGTCACAACTTATTTTAAGAATGTTGACTTATCCTTCGAAGAATTTTTGGCAAGCTCGAGATTTTTACGGAAAATCAATTTTTGAGGATTCGAAACAAAAGGAAATTCGGATTTGCCAAATTGAAGGGATTTTTGGCCTCCAAAGAGAGCTACTTGGTAAAAGGAATTTGTGGAAATTGTGCAGGCTTCCTCTGCAACAAATTTGGTCATCAAATTGGAGAAATTGGTGAAGAAATGGAAGTCCAACTGGTGAAATTCCTAGGCTGGTATGGGGGTTGCAACAATTGGACCTCGACTTGGTAATTTGTGGAATTATTGTGCAAGAAAGTATTGGGGGACAATAAGGATATGTATGAAAACTTGTGAGATCAAGATTTGATGAGTGTAGATATTTTATTTGACTTTCCTTTCCCCCATCTATAGCTTCCTCCTCACACTAAGCCAGTCGCCCCCCTCTTTGCTGTCTTCTCCTTATTTCCTTCGAAGCCGACCCCTTCGGTTCCAGCTTTTCTTCCATTTCCCTCGAATACTCGAGTTCCCTCCACTCGCTTCAACTCCACGTTCCCTGTCCCTCCACCGAAGCAGCCCACATCTCCACGCTCGGTCTCTGCCCCATCCTGCTGCCACTTGTCCACTCCATCAGCAAGCAACCCACCATCCCAGGCATTGAAGTAGCCCACGATTTCCCTCTACCTATGCCAAGCCGCCAACATCCCTCCACTGCTCCCTCTCCTTGCAAGCTGCCACACGTTTGCAAAGAACCCCCCCACCAGTCAACTCTGCAATTCCCTGAGCCGGTTTATTAACCACCAGTAGCGACGCCCACGTATCCTCCACCGAAGCAACTTCACGCCTGCAACTCACGTGTTCTAGCTCTTTTGCTGGTCCTTCTCTCGCACAGCCACCAGTTCAGCTCGTGTCTTCAGCCCAGTCCCGAGCCGAGGCCAGCCCACTCGAGGTCCGCCAGCAACCCGCGAAGTTAGCCCAGCCCATAGCTATAGCCTAGCCAAGCAGAGCCCAGCAGTTCACTATGGGCTTGCGAGGCCTTTTCGGCTGGTCTGAACTCTCGTTAGTGCCGCCGTAAGCTTGAGTTTCGGTTGCCGTCACGCCGCCGTTGCTGTGGACTCACCGGCACACAAAACTGGTGAGTTTACTCATTAAACTCTGCTTAGGGAGTTAATTATGCTTAAGGGGTGTTTAGATTAAGTTAATTAGAGATTATGTGGTTAGTTATAATGGATTAGCAATTTAATTATTTATGTTTGCATGTTAGGTGGTTAGAGTAGCATAATTAGAGACTAGATAAGTTGTATTATTTATCTAGATTGGTTCGGGAATTTTCTGGGATCGTTTCGATGTTTAAGTAGGTTTTTTCGACATAAATTTCTATTTATGGCATTTAATTGCATTTATTTAATTATTTATTATTTTCTGAAATTATATTGGGGTAGCGGGTGACCGGAATTTCGTACTGATTGCAATGGTATGCTTGGTTTATTTAAATGAATTTGATTTGTGCAAATTGAATGGAAATTGCAATTTTGGGTATTTATCCCAAAATTGTAAAATTTTCGAATTTAATCATAAAATACTGGGCGTTAGTTTTTAACGCTGAAAATGTTTTTGTGAATTATATAATTAGTGAGATTTTTAAAGAGAAAGATATTGCATTTTGGCTACGGGCAACCGTGTACACATGATTATTTTATCGGGTAATTTCAATGTGGTGATTGATCAGCTTGTGTGAACCCCTTTGTATGTCAGCTTGTGAGAGCAGTATACCTTATCAGCTTGTGTTAGCAATGATCGTTTATATCAGTTTGTGAGAGCAATGATCCGTAAATTAGCTTGTGCGAGCTATTATCTATCTATATCAGCTTGTGCGAGCTACTATCTATCTATATAAGCTTATGCGAGCTACTGTCTATCTATATATTAGCTTGTGAGAACTATTACCATCTATTTCAGCTTGTGTGAGCATTGGTCGTATCGAATTGACTGGATTGATCGTATAAATGGCATTGAGATGATAGACGGTACTGAATTGATAGATAGTATTGATTGATAGATGGTACGGATCATACCGATTATGCCGAATTGAGTTGATTGACTGAGTGGATCAATGGATTAATGATTTGAAATGAATTGATTGGTTGAGTATATGAATCGTACTGACTTGCGGGAAGGAACTGAGGCAAGGTAAGTCCTCTATCTTGTGTGTATATAAACTGCCTTTAGGCGTATTTCCTTTCTAGTCGGGGTTTAGGGGGTGAACTTGCTGAGACATTATATCACCTCATCGTGGGCTTAACTTTTCAAGTCCTAGTGTGAAGAACCCGGAGCTTGAGGCGGAAGGGTCAAGAGCATGGGTGGCTCAAAAGTTCTTTTTGGAGATAGACCTCCTTTATTTAGACCCTAGAATTGGCCTCTGTTTGTAAACCAAATTATTTATAAAAGCTGTGTTGATTGATTTGAAATTTGTTGTCCTGCTTTTCTATCTCACGTTTGTTGTGGTCAAGGATTAGTAATTCACTTCCACATACGCATTAAAATGAATGAGTCAGCGACGTGTCCTGGGACATCTCAATTTAATCGACCATCGAGGGATGGGCACGCACTCAAGGATCGGGGTGTGATAGCCTATAAATAGAAGCATTCCGCCCATTACCACACCACACCACCCCCACTTCTCCTTCACACACACACATACACACACATACATGCTCTCTCTCTCTCTCTCTCTCTCTCTCTCTCTCTCTCTCTCTCTCTCTCTCTCTCGCCTCCACCCTCTCCCACCGCTTCTCCCACTTTTGTCTCACTCTCACGCTCATGCTCTCACATGCCACCGCCTCACTAAACGGTCAACTTTTAGCAAAACCATCCTTAGTTCATTGAAGGTAAGTAAAATTCATAACCCTTGACTAGGGCGATATGTTACGTTGTTGAGTTCAGTCCTGTGCTTACTCGTGAGTAGTCGTTTATATGTCACGGGTCTATTTTGTATGGTTTGCTCATGTATGAGTTAAGATAAAAGATAATAAATCAGCTTGTGCAACACATGATATGTGATCATTAAATGAAAGAAGAAGACTCTCATCACATAACATTGGCGGCGATGCCTCGTTCGTGAGAACATGATGCCCTGGTTGAGCCAAGATACCTAGGTTGAGCTCAAATAGGTGAGCTAGCTCTTGAGATGCCTCAATTGTATCGGGATGCCCTAGTTAAGCCAAGATGCCTAACTTGAAGCTGAATGCCTCGGTTGAGTCAAAATGCCCTGGTTGAGCCAAGATGTATGTTAATGAATCTTT
The DNA here is from genome assembly GCA_014182695.1 of Eucalyptus albens. Taxonomy (NCBI): domain Eukaryota; kingdom Viridiplantae; phylum Streptophyta; class Magnoliopsida; order Myrtales; family Myrtaceae; genus Eucalyptus; species Eucalyptus albens. The sequence continues at coordinate 37,697,802 of CM024655.1, forward strand.
TATGCATGCTGGTATGTTTAATACTATCTGACTAAGTGTGTTCATGAATGAAGGTAAGCTTGCATGGAGGTTGTTGACACCTAAGTTTTTGCATAAAAAAAATAAATAATAAAAATAGAATTAAAATTGCAACAAATAGCTCTAGGAGCATCCATTTTATTTTATTCCATTTTTACATTGGACCGACAGTGAGCATTAGTTTTTTATATGGCGGGGGATTTTTCACATATTCAGGCAATATACATTGAAGGATATATTTTTTGGCAAAAAGGAAAGTTTCAAGTGGAATATTACAAAAAAGATAAAAAGAATATTGCACGTTGGACATATATTGAGTAATATATTCTTTGACTCAAAATAAGAAATATTACATAATCAAAGGGGATTTCAGGCGTGAGCCAAAAAGGAAAGGAAAAATAAAGAATATTTGCCAAAAAATTAAGTCCTTCGCTTGTATAAAAGGGACCATGTATGGAGAAAATTGGGAGGGGGCTTTTCTCTCGATTTCTAGGTCGCAAATTCAAGACAAAAGAAAAAAATTTCTCTCTTTGTTTTTTAGGGTTTTTTCGTTCTTTTGAAAAATCAGCAAAAAAAAAAAGAAAAAAGAAGAAGAAAGGAGGCTTTTCCATCGGTTTCCTTGAGTAGAAAAAGTCAACAAAAAGGGAAAAGTGAAAGGGGGGCAGAAGGAGAAGACGTGAGAAACAGAGAGAGAGACGTGTGAGGGGATTGGTGAGACAAAGAAAGAAAAAAACGAAAAAACGAAAGAGAAGAGGAAGAAGGAGGACCCACCGGCAGCTTGACCTCCCTCGTTGGAGTTCTGCCGCTTCTACCCGCATTGCTGCGAGTACACCGCGTCATCGCCGCTCCACCATCGCCTATCTGCCAGCAACCCGCGAAGCTGCCCCTACCTTAACGTGCCTTTGCCGCTGTTGCTCGCACCTCGCTAGTCGTCGTCTGCAATGCCCGTGAAGCCTCCACGTCACACCACCGCGTTGGCCACCACACCAGCACCGCCGCTTGTCACACCGCCGGTCGTCACCTGCGACCTGCAACACTCGATGTCCCCCTCTGCCTCTGCTGCTCTCGACGACCCGATGGCTCCGCCCACTCACTCGTCGCTACTTTTGTTCTAAGCCCCCCCGAGCGAAGCTACATGTAGCACTCGTGACACGAGTCACTCCCTCTCGCCGCTCCCCCTCTACCTCTGCCACAGCCTGATGCCGTAGCAACTCGCCACCGAGCCATAGCGCCTATACCTCCTATCCTCACCTGCAGCACCGTTCCTCCAAGCCTCCACACTTTAGCGATCACTCGTGCTGCCTCCGCCGTATCAATGCACCCCCCTACTGCTGAGTTCTCCCACTCCTAGCTGTTGTCGTCCTCACCACCAGCGACAATTGCACCCCGAACCACTACCTTCCCTTTCCGAACGATAGCACCACAATAGCTCGCTCCTCGCCGTGAAGTCCGCCGGTCCCCGCCGGAGCTCGACGGCGAACCACCACCCATGGTGACCCACTACCATGGCAATCCGTTCTCGTGCCACACCAAGCTTCCATCGCGATTCACAATTGCAATTGGTTAACCCGAATTTAGGAAAAATCCTAATTAGGTAGTTTATTTATTTATTTATTTATTTATTTTTATTTAATTACTTGAAGTCCCTTGGTGTAAGATTGAGATTTCTCGACATGAAGTAGCCTTTTAAATTAGGGATTGACAGTCCGATTTTGCGCCCAAAACTGACTCGCAATTGCTTGGAAAATTGCCAATCCGATCTCACGATTGAGATTTGATTCGCAATTTATTTAAAATTGGCCAACCCGATCTCATGCGGGAAATATGGTTTGTCAATTTTTCGGATATCAATCTTATTTTGCTCTGATTTGCCGTAGTGTGATTTGAGTCGACTTTGTTTTCATAAAAAAAAAAAAAAAAAAAGATAGATTAGGTTCATATTAGAATATCGCATGCTTTAGGGTAATTTGAATATTTGGACTAAGCATTTTATTTATTCTGAATTTTTTAAATAAAAAATACCAAAAACATAAATTTAGGATGTTAGATTTTCGTTTCATTAATTGAAATTGCATGTTTAATTATTTGACAATGTTAATTTCGAATTTTTATTAAAAAAAAAAAAAGGAAAACAAAATTAGAATTAGGGCATTCTTTGCATGTCATTGCATATTAGGATAAAATTGCACGTAGTTTAATTCTAGATAATATTTTCTAATTTATTATAAGTTTAGATTTTTTTAGGTAGATTGCATTAGGGATTTCTAAATTATGATAACATGCTAGTTTAAATTAGGGTTTGGCCTAACCTAATTCCTAATATAAATTGGATGATATCATAGACATTTTTTTTTTGCAATTTTCTAATTTCGAATTTCATGGAAAACACAAAAAAAAAAAAATTGTCTTAGAATAAATCAATTTCATTCTTTAGGATAGACTGCATTTTATTTACGTTATATAGTTAGGTCATATTGCTATGTCATATCCTTTCATGTTAAATTAGTAATGTGCATTGCATAAAGCATGATTCTCATTAAATAAGTGAAAATAAACAAAAAAGAAATTGAGTGTTAATTAGAAACCATATCTAGGACCATTAATGTGAATTTTGATCTAATACTGTAGATGCTTTTGTTGTTGCGAGGTAAGTCTTGCAATTTATTCATTGCTTTTTCTTGGATGTTAAATTAGTGGTTTGCGCACCCACATGATTACCTTACATGTTAGGGAAATAGATTTAAAATCAATTCAAGCTGCCTGTAAAACATTTTTTTTTCAAAATAAAAGAGAAAGATACCGAAATAGCGTTAGAGAAATTTAACGTAATCAAGTCCCCGAACTCACAATCTCTGGTTCGTAGAAGTAAAGTAAATCTCCCATTACTTTACTTGGGTTTCTAATTGACCCATCAAAACTAGATTAGTGACAACTCCTAATTGAAAAATCATTCGCATGTTAAGAACTTGAACCTAAGTCGCGAATTGGTATGAGCTTGAGAGAGTCCAATCTAAGTTTAGGCTTAGTAATCAATTAGCCAAATCCTAAGTGGTTTACCGAAAATTTAAAGTGTTAAATGTTCTTGTAGATTAGGAGGTATATGAGGAGTAGTGTTTGCTGACCTTTGTTTTATAGGGAGGTGTGGGAATATATGGTTTATTTTCATATACGGAGTGTTGCTTGATATAAACTGTTGTGCATGCTTATGCATTTACACTACACTTTTGCACACACAACTTGCCGCCGGACTTGGGCCACATAGGATCATTTAGGATGGTATTGAGATGGATACCACTTCGACCGCATGCTCGTGGTATGAGTCGTCCATCTCGATCCTGAAGCTTCTTTTTGGTGTCAAGAGTATCCTCCTTGGTCCGCATGCCCGCGACCCGAGTTGGCTCTTTGACCAAGCCGAAGTCATGAGGACCTGACTTAGTCCGCACGCTCATGGCTAGTCTGATAATCCTTTTGACTTCACTTTGCTAAGTCTGTCTAGAGTAAAAATCGAGCCTCACATCTCATGTGCATGTCTATGTGATTGCCATCGATTTTCCTTGGTGAAGTCTTCTATCCTTATACTATGCAATTTACTTACTTTGTCATACTTTTGGTCCGTCCATGACAATCTAAGTTAGTCATTTGATCTAATTTCTTTGTCAATCAGAAATGAAATAAGAAAATTGATGTGGAATGAGTCATTTGAAAAACAACAAGAAAACTTTGGAGAATTTGTTTTCTAGTCATGTCTTTATTATTCTTATTAGGGAGTTTCAAACTTTTGCTTTTCCTAGTTCATGTTCAGGATTTCAATATCCTGATTTTCCAGTCCATGCTAGGGCATCCCATGTCTTTATCTTCCTAGTCCATTTTTATGAAATTCTCTTAATGTGTGGACTTTTCATGACTAATTATCGATTGGATCATTGTCATGGATTGACTCTCTATTTACACCACATGCTTACATGTTCCTGTTCATTTGAATTAGGTGATTATAGAGCGATCCCGCTCACCCATCCGTACACGGTCGAAAGCTAAAAGGGCGAATCAAAACGAGTGAGAAATTGCAATCTGAAGAAGAAAGCCAAGAGACTTTTGAACAATCTCATTTTCCTGAAGTAGTGGAATTTGATGCCACCCTGAAGAGACTAGTGACATATCTAGAAGGAAGAATCTCTGACCTGAAGGGTTCGCATCACAAGACCAAGGAGGGTGAAGAACTCAAGCACACATGATTCATGAGCATTATTTTCCCAACCTGATGAGGAAGCATATGGAAAAGGCGCATCGGGTTGCGATGATAGATCAATTGGCTCAACTGTTGCTCAACAAGATTGAGAACACAGTTCTAAAAGTTAATATGGGTCACATCTCGATACCACTTGAAATATCCATCTTGAAGAGCCAAGCAAAGTGTTTTACATTTCTATACTTGACAGAATTTTCATTCTTGCACATTAATAAGAAAATGAGGGGCAAGTAAAAAGAGGACCATCTCGTCCTTGAACATAATTAATTTTTGGAAATGACACTCTGTTTTTTTCCTTGCTGATGACAAATTGGGGGCATGATAGATTTTAGTAGTGATCCGACTGAGACAAAATTTTGATTCGAGCCAAAATGGATGTGTAATTTGAATTTACTTTGATGTTGCATAGTATCCTATTCATGCACGTTGTTTTGTGCATGGGCAAAAGCAAGAATTCATCAAATCAAAGATCGGATTTTTAGCCTTGATTGATCGATTTATGTGTTTGTTCCCTTTCGATAGGGGCAATCCAAGTACACCCATTGTTGAGACAGTCCCTTCGTGGGACAATTCCTTGAATGAATGCTTGAAATCATGTTTTTCATACTTATGAGAGCATTTTTGAGTGTAGTAAATTTTCTGTTTGAAGTCACAAAAGCTTTTTATGCTTAAAATTGCTGGACTCTTTTGAAAAGAGAATTTCCATAGTGATTTTACCTATTTAACTCACCAATTTCATGTGGAGATTTGTTAAGATGGACAATTCAATGGATTGAGCATGTTGAATGATACGTGTCAGGATGATGAAAGGCAAGCATTATCCTATACACAGTCCCTTACCTACACACTTGTGAGATAAATATAGGAAAGTTCATATCCACAAGGTGAAGAGTTCTCTCGCAAAAGGTATAATGACCAAAATGATAAGGGGTAATTCATTTCTCTATCCTAAATACTACAGGTGATCCATTGCTTAACTTCTTTTGAGCCCCGTACACTTATGGAAATTCTTTCAAATTACCCCTATTAAGAACCACCCTACATTGGGGCAAATTGGAGGTAAAATGGCATCATGAGGTGAGGAGAATGAAAAGAAATTTTCTCGCTCTCACTTGCATCAATCTTCAAGTCATGCTATTACATTGAATTCATGTGATAATTTAAGTGCCTTAGGATAACGAAGATTATTTCTTTCTCTATCCTACATACTTATATCCTTTGCATAGCCCACTTGAGTCTGCAATCTCATTTCTTTAAACCTAGTTGGTGATCATCCCCCACACTGGGGCTAGGCAAAAAGCAATTGTTCAAACAGTATGATTAGGAGTGCTAACGGAAGACGAAGACCTCCCAAAGGTCCAAATGTCAAAAGCACCATATGGTCATTCAAAATAGAACCAAGGGGCATGAAAAATCAGTGTGCCTGGCAAAAGCAAGGCCAATACCCATGAAAAAAGAAGTGAAAAAAAAATGAATGAGAACTAGGGGCATGAAAAAGCAGTGTGTTTGTTAAAAGTAAGGCCGATGCCCATAAATGAAAAAGTGAATCAAGATAAGGACTATCGGTTGTAAAAAGGTTGTATCTCCAATGGAACAATAATCAAAGAACTCAAATGCTGAGTTTTTACAATCAATGGGGCGCATTATGAAGACATTTCCCGATGGTAAAAAAGAAAACTAGTGACAATGCCAAGATGATCATCAACTCTCACCTTTTACACATATTTCGAGCCTAATGATTCTTTTGTTTCTCAACTCATGAACTTAGCCTATGTTACGTCTCTTGCAAAGTCTCTTCTGATTAGGGCACTTGAATTAACGTAGGGGTTCACGTATCTTAAGCATTGCTCAAAGGTGTGCGAGCAAGATTATTTACTTCTTATTTTGTAGAGTTCTTGACTTGTAAACCCAAAGATGATTGCAGAACATCATTCTTTCAATAGCCTTAACTTAAAGAGTCCCTTTGTTAAGCCATTGACTAAGCCCACATTACAGTCCTTATTAAAGACCTCCTAGATTGGTAAGGTCGTACTGCTTGCGAGAAGGTCGTACTGCTTGCGAGAATACTTGGACCCTTGTCGATATAATGATGGTGAGATTGAGTGATTCTCATAAAATAGCTATTCTAAATGAGACTGAATGAAAGTCCTTTCTAACTGAAGATATCTCATTTAGTATTATTAAGAAATCCATGTCATTGTCTTGAACGACAATTCTCTCCAATGGAAATTTGGGTGATGCAAATATGGTAAAGTCATTATGCATAAACCTTGATTAAATTGATGAAAGCCTCACTGAATTTTGAAATGTGCATTCTAGAGTAGCTCAAATTGTCTACGTCTTTAATGAATGCATATCAGTTTTTGCTCTAATCATGTTTGACAGGTAATATTTGATATAGCTAGAATAAGTACCTAGAGGGGGAGTGAATAGGTATATAAAAGATTTTTCTCGATAATTTCACAATACTAGACAGTTAACAAATTTGAGACAAACAATAATCAAAGTAAGACTGAGAGAAAGGAAGAGAAAATTGAACACGCGATTTATAGTGGTTCGGCTTATTTCAAGCCCACGTCCACTCTTCTGCACTGACAGCCTATTGGCTGGATTCCACTATGAACAAAGAGATGTTACAGCGATGTTCTCCCTTGATCTCTTGGTGTAGATGATCTACCACACTCGCTCAAGGTATCACTAAGTATAGACACTCTCTGTGTGTACAATTTCGCTCAGAATGTATCGACTAATAATCAAGGTGCTTCAGACTCTAGAATTTCTCTATCGATCATTTCACTAAAGCAACTAGAATGTCTTCCTTTTATATTCCTTTATGCCATCATACCCGTTAGCACTTACCAAAGGAATTCCTCCAATCTACCCGTTGGACGGAATCAATCAAGAAGATCATTCGAGCTATTAAAGGAACTCCGACGATAGCCCATCAATCCTGTTCGCCCATACAATCAGGATCTTGGTTCCAAGAATAGAACCTTCCAAGAATACTTCGTCGACCATCGGATCTTCAAACGATCTTGATTACGAATGAAAGAATCCGTTATAATTATCCAGCCAAGAGATCTTCTCCAAAGGATAGGACTAAATCCTCAACCAAATACTTCGGCTCTGGATTGTCTTCGTTACTGGATTAGAAAAACTGTCAGTGAAAATAGTCTTGAGTCTTGAGTCTTGAGTCTTGAGTCTGGTGATCGGAAAGTCTTCAGACTCTAAACATAAGGCTTGCAATTAACCAGACTAGACTGATAGAAATGTTTTGTCAGCTTCAAAATATTCTGGAAAGATTTCTCCAACAATCTCCCCCTTTTTGATGGTGACAAAACTTTCCTGTAGATTTGAACAACTTTGACCTGCAAAATATTACTCAAGCAATATGGCTATCTCATAAAGATTAATAAAATCAACAACCAGACTTTGCATCCACAGAAAATCGGTTAGTCTTTCATGAGTAAAACCATATAGCAATACTTGATATAAATGCAAATAGTCAATCATCAATCATCAAAATCCACATCCAAGTTAGTCAAATTCAACACCCAAGTCATACTCAAAAACATTCAAACACACAAAAAGAAATTTAAAATCAAAGTTTTAAAGAGTTGAGTTCAAATTGCAATTCTCCCCCTTTTTGTCATCATTAAAAAGGTGAGAAAAGAGTCAATTCTGCTTGGGAATGCGCACGATCTGGAATTCTCCCATCGACTGTACAATGCTTTCCAGCCTCTTCAAGTCTTCCCGTAGATGAGTCACCTCTTCTCCTTTGGCATTGGCTTGAATTTGAAGAGCGAGGTCTTTCATTTGATCCGCCAGGGTAGCAGAAGATGCTTGGCCAGCATTCTTCAGGACTTGAAGTTCACAGTCCAGAGCATAGATTTGGCCACGCATTTCCAGAAGAACATCAAGGATACGACGAAAATCTACTGTATTGTCCGTCTGTGTGCCCGCATTTGCTCTCTCAGATGGAGTGAAGGCAGATGATGGATCTTCGGTGAAATTGAGCAAATTTGGTGTTGACGTATCATGTCCTTCTTCAGGCATTTGAGAAGCCTGAAAATCTTCTAGATTTGCTGGTGAGCGACTTACACCTTCAGTGTTGACAGGATCTGGTGTAGTCCTTCCTTGCTCGCCATCTCCCCCTGTCTCTAAGACCTCAAATGGGGAAGAGTGATGGTCATGCTCTTCAGCACCTTGATTCCCTTTCTCTCCTGCTTCATCTGCAGACTTTTCTTTCACTACTTCTTCTTCTTCTTCTTCTTCTTCTTCAACCTCTTTCTCTTTCTCTTGTTGCTCCTCTGCTTCTCTGTTCTTTGCTTGTCTCTCTTTTTCTCTCTGTTCTATTGATTCTGGTACAGAACGTCTAGTTCTTTTCAATGCAGGAATAGAGAGATCTTCCTCTTCATCTTCATCCTCCAAGATAAGAGTTTTTTTTTTTATTTTTTGGATGGAGCACTCATGGGCTCCTTCCCTTTTCTCTTTGATGCAGAAGATACTTGAGTCTTCACTTTGAAATTCTCCATTGCCTTGCTAAACTCTTTCAGACGCATTTTTATCAGCATTTTCAAACCCACCACCATTTTGTCGCATGGTCGAACACAAAGAGTATATGGAGGCTAAATGTTCAAGTGTCTGAAGATCTTGGTCACAAGACCTGCGTATGGCAATTGGCCCTTGTCCTTCACCATTGCTCTGTACATGTGAAAGAGAATGGTGTGAGGGAGAGAGAACTTCTTCCCTGAATTGATCGCATACATCAATTTCGCCTCGGAGTTAGACACGTCAGTCTTTGATGTAGACTTTGGCCTGAGACAGTTGATCACAATTTTGTGAAGCACGATGTTGATGGCACTCATCCTTGAGTATGTAATTCTTTTCTCTGTATCCCGGTCTTTGACAAGCTCTAGAGTGGTACGAGCAATTGAAACTTTGATTGGTTGATAACGTCCTCTTTTAACTCCAATTATATCTGCCAACATGTCCACATCTACCACATAGTCTTGGTCTCGAACACTGAAGGATATTCTATTCGCATCTAAAAAGCTGAGATTTGAATAGAAGTATACTGTCAATTGTGCATAACCGTTTGTAGTATCGGAGCAAAATTGCTCAAGTTGAAGCAGATTGAACTTCTCCCTTAAGTTCACATTGATGGCATCCAAGAAGTCGAAATTAACACTCTTAGGGTTTATCACCACTCTTTTCAACAGTCTGAAAAACAGATTCTCCTGATCCTTCGATTTAAACAAATCCATCCGTTTTCCCTTCACCTTTGCTGCAACACCCATTCTAGGTTGGAATTCAAGGAACATCTTATCATCATCGTTCCCATCAGTCGGATTCTGACCCGGTATACGAGGGTCACTTGGAATGTTCGCAAGTGCTTCCTCAGCCTTTCCTTTGGGAGCAACTCCCAAATCCTCCATTTTCCGCAGAAAAATATACTCATTCTCATAATTCTTATCTTTAAGAAATTCATCTACGACATTTAGTGGAGACCCAATGCTTTTCAACGCACGATAGAGCTTGTAAATAAAAACGGGTTTTTGGACTCTTACAGGGTCTGCGTCCTCGATTATTTCTTCCTCCAGTTGATGACCCACACCTTGTGGGGTAGATGGTGAAGATTGACGTGGAGGAGAGTGAATCGGGCTCTGTTGCTGACTCGGTAAATCTTCCTCCTCGGTGAGATCGAAATGTGTAGGCCCCTTCCTCATTCTCTGTGGTCCCCTGTTCGCGATTCTTGATGACTTTCTCGAAGAAGACATCCTTCATTGTCGTTGAAAGATTCCTTTACTTGCTTTCCCAAGAAAAGTTGACAACTTTCTCGAAGATGAACACGAAGTAGAGACATGATTGGGAGGAGAATGCCTTTTTAGGGTTTTGAAGTTTAAGCGAGGAGAACGTATATATATAACTCGGTTTAAAAAAGGAAAATGAACAGACGTCTCTTTTGAAATCAATAACTGCCAAAAATAAGTTAATCCTTTTTGAAAAGACACGATTCCGTTTTTTACGGAAATTATAAATTAATTGAACTAGAGATTGTACCTTTTCGAGATTAAGTATAATAACAACTTACGCTTTATAGCCATGAATGTCTGAGTCGACGGTTGGAGAGTCTCTAGACTTCAACTTCCTTAAGCTTCAAAATATTGAGTCTGGAACGGATAAAATCGAATTGATTTTTCTCCAAAGGCTTTGTGAATATATCCGATAATTGGCTCTTTGAATCAACAAATTGAATCGAGATTTCTCCATTTTGAACATGATCTCTGATGAAATGATATCGAATCTCTATATGCTTTGCTCTTGAGTGAAGGATTGGATTTTTAGTGAGATTGATTGTGCTGGTGTTATCACATCTAATCTCTGTGCACAAGTCTTCAATTCCAAAGTCTTGTAGCTGTTGTTTTATCCATAGGATTTGCGAACAGCAACTTCCAAGAGCTACATACTCGCTTCGTTGTTGAGAGAGCCACAAAGTGCTTTGTTTCCTTGAAAACCAAGACACTGTCCTGCTTCCAAGCAACTGGCAAGTTCCCGAAGTGCTCTTTCTGTTAACTCTACAACCGGCCAAATCTGCGTATGAATATCCCAGAAGATTAAAGTCTCCCTTCTTAGGATACCAAAGACCGATGCTTGAAGATGAAGCAACGCATTTAATAATACATTTCGCAACACTGAGATGGGATTCTCTAGGATCTGATTGAAACCTAACATAGATGCAAACACTCAACAAAATGTCAAGTCTAGAAGCAGTAAGATAAAAAAGTGAACCAATGATGCTCCTGTACAGCTTTTGATCAACTTTCTTCCCTTCTTCATCTTTGTCTATCTTCAGAGAACTTGACATAGGTATGTCGGTCTTTTTGCATTTTTCCAGTCCAAACTTCTTGACAAGATCATTAGCATATTTTTCTTGATGAATAAAAGTTCCTTCCTTTAATTGTTTTATTTGGAGTCCAAGAAAGAATGTTAACTCTCCCATCATACTCATTTCAAACTCATCCTGCATAGACTTAGAAAATTTCTTGCACAGACTTTCATTAGGGGATCCAAAAATAATATCATATACAATATTTGAACAAGTAAAAAGCTTTTGATTTCCTTTTTGATAAATAGAGTAGCATCTACTTTACCTTTGACAAAACCATTATGTATTAAGAACTTACTTAGTCTGTCGTACCAAGCTCGAGGTGCTTGCTTTAAACTATACAAGGCCTTTTCGGTCCAAGACCGAGTCTGGTTTCTTTGGGTCTTCAAACCCCGGCGGTTGTTCCACATAGACTTCCTCATGGATAAATCCATTTAGGAAGGCACTTTTGACGTCCATTTGGAATAACCTGAAATTTTTGTAACAAGCAAACGCAAGTAATAATCGAATAGCTTCTAACCTTGCTACTGGAGCGTATGTCTCATCATAGTCTATTCCTTCTTCTTGCGTATATCCCTTGGCCACGAGTCTTGCTTTGTTTCGTATGACTTTTCCTTTCTCATTCATCCTGTTCCTGAACACCCATTTGGCTCCAATAATAGTTTTACCTTTTGGTTTAGATGTCAATTCTCAGACATCATTAATGTTGAACTGTCTGAGCTCTTCTTGCATAGCTTCAATCCAGCTTTCATCGATAAAGCTTCTTCTATGCTCTTTGATTCAATTTCAGAAATGAGAGCCACAAAGACTAGACTCTTCATGCCTTTTGGATCTAGTGCAAATTCCTTCATTAATTTCGCCGATAATGAGTTCTTTGGGATGACTGGACTTATGCTTCCAATTGCTGGTTGATTTGTCTGGTTGATGATCTCTTTCTTTATTTGAATCTTCACGAACAGCTTGATGCTGGTCTTCCAGAGTCTGAGATGCTTCTTGAGTTGTAAGCTTTAGAGGGTCTGGAGCAGGTTCAGACTCTTCATGATGAGTTTGACTGGATTCATCTTGTATAGAGTCTTGAAATTTGACATTCATTGACTCCTCCACAGACTGACTCTTCTTGTTGTAGACTCTGTAGGCTTTGCTTGATGAAGAATATCCAAGAAAGATGCCTTCATCTGATCTTTCTTCAAACTTACCAATTCGATCTTTAGCATTTTTCAATATAAAGCATTTGCAACCGAACACATGAAAGTATGAAACAATAGGCTTCTTACCTTTGAATAACTCATAAGGGGTTTTCTCTATAATAGGTCTTAAAAAGACTCTATTATAATATAGCACGCTGTTGAAACAGCTTCAGCCCAAAATCGTGAAGAAATCTTACTTTCAATTAAAAGAGTTCTAACCATTTCTTGAAGAGATCTATTCTTCCTTTCCACAACTCCATTTTGCTGAGGAGTATATGGAGAGGAGAACACATGCTTAAAGCCAGATTCATTACAAAACTTTGTAAAATCTTGATTTTCAAATTCACTTCCATGATCTGTTCTTATACTGGAGATAACACATCCTTTTTCATTTTGAACCTTTTTAGCAAATTTCTCAAAATACGATAAGGTTTCGGATTTACTTGCAAGGAAATATACCCAAGTAAATCGGGAGTAATCGTCCATAATTACTAGGCAATATTTCTTACCTCCAATGCTCTGGGTTCTGGTTGGTCCGAAAAGATCCATATGCAGCAGCTGCAGTACATGATTAGTAGAAACATGATTTATTGGCTTAAATGAATTTCTTACCCGCTTTCCCCGGAATACATGGAGTGCATGGATCAGATTTTTGGTATGGTAATTTGGGTAGACCTCGAACAAGCTGCTTTGAAGAGATTTTGGCTAATTGCTTCATGTTGATGTGACCAAGCTTTCTGTGCTATAAGCTTGCTTCGTCTTGAATTGAGATTAAGCATTACGATTCATCTGGTTTCACATCCAAGAGATAGATGTTTCCATGCCTTCGACCCATGAAAGACTGAGTAGAGTCTTTACTGATACCAGAACATATTCCTTCTTGGAAGAAGATCTTAAAACCAGTATCACACAGTTGACTGATGCTTTGAGAAGATTGTAATTGAGTCCTTTCACTAGGGAAACATTACTTATTGTGAGATTTCTAATTTTCACAGTTTCAAATCCCACAATATTTCCTTTGCTATTTCCTCCAAATGAAACTTTTCCACCATTTACTTGCACAAGCTTTATGAAGCAATTTGAGTCTCCCCATCATGTGTCTTGAGCATCCACCGTCAAGATACCACTTCACCTTTTCTTGACGGAGACCTGCATTTAAAAGAGAGTCTTAAGCTTTCTTTGGTACCCAAATTTTCTTGGGTCCTTTGCTGTTAGTAAAATAAACAGTATCAACCCATACTTTCTTAATAGGTTTCCAAACCATAGGACACTCTTTTTCAAAGTGATCCGGACTTTTGTACTTTGAACACCTGAGGGCATTTTGACCTACAGACTTTACAAAAACCTTCTTGAAATGATTTTTGTAAGCCTCTCTTGAGGGTCTTTGCTTGATTCTTTCTTTTACTTTAGGAAAATCAATCAAGGGAATAGTTTCTGCTGTCATACCTAGACCGGACTTATTGAAGTAAGGTCTTTGAACCGAAAGAATTTTGTCAAGTTTCTCGGACCCTATTGAAAATTTCTTTGAAATATTTGATAAGTCAGTTTTTAAAAGAGCATTTTCTTTCAAAAGATTATCTTCATTTTCTTTAAGAGTGGAAACATTCTTATCTAAACATTTAACTCTTTCTTTTAAAACATTTTCCTGTTGTTTTAAAGCAGAGTTTTCCTTTTTAAGTTCGGAAATCCTTTTGAGAGAAGTCTTGAGACTAAAACACAGTTCATCAATATATTTAGAAACTTTGACAGGAATTTTAAAATCACTAACCTCAATTCACTGTCTCGAGTCGATCCAGAATTTGAGTCTCGAGTCGATCCAAAGTTTGAGTCGATTGCGCCATCGGACATAAGTTGGCATATTCATCATCACTCTCTTCACACTCTGTATCACTCCAGGGTTTCAGCTTTGAGAGCCTTTCGAGACTTTTCAGCTTTTCCTTTCTTCTTCTTCAAAAGAGGACAGTTGGGTTTGATATGTCCCATTTTCTTACATCCAAAGCAAACTACATCTTTGTTTGGTTCCTCATCATCAACGGACTTGGTCTCATTATCTTTGAAACCTTTGTTTCTTTGAGTTGAACCTTCTTCATCTTCTATTCAGTTTTCTGAATCTTCTTATCATGAGAGCAAGCTCCTCATCGTCCATATCATCTTCAGAATCTGTAACATCATAATCATCATTTGATTTTAATGCAATGGATTTCTTACCTTTTGGATCTTCGTCTTCGTTAATTCATTCCACTTCATAAGATCAAGAGTTCCAATCGGCTCGTCAACGAGATAGTGGCATAATTCTTTGCGTTTCTCGATTGAAGTCTTTATGTGATTCCAATCCTTGAAGAGTCCACGCAGTAGCTTGTTTACCTTCATGGGATCAGAAATTTTTTGTCATTGATTCTCAAGGTCATTGACAATAACTGTAAAACGGCTAAACATATCGGTTATAGATTCTCCCGGTTTCATTTTGAAGGCTTCATATTGACCAAGGAGAATGTTGATTCTGGTTTCCTTCACTCGATCTGTTCCTTCATAGGTGATATGTAATCTGTCCCAAATTTCTTTTGCTGTAACACAAGAAGATATTCGGTTATATTCAGTTGGTAACAAAGCACAATATAAAGAGTAAATTGCTTTTGCATCGAGTGCTTGTCTCTTCATTATCTCTTCCTGAGTCATTTGGCTGGTCTCAACGGTTTCTTTTCCTCTTTTAGAGACTGATGCAGCTGTAGGAGTAATTCCTTTTTTCTACAACGTCCCATTCCAGAGGATCCTTTGATCGTAGAAAGGCTTTCATCTTGTTCTTCCAGATGTTGTAATCCTTTCCATCAAAGTAGGGTGGTCTGGTATTGCTTTGCCCTTCCACCAGCCCTGGTGCTAGCATACTAGCCATGGATCTTTTACTCTAAAGCAAAACACTTCAAATAAAGTGAGAACACGAGCTCTGATACTAATTGATATAGCTAGAATAAGTACCTAGAGGGGGGTGAATAGGTATATAAAAGATTTTTCTCGATAATTTCACAATACTAGACAGTTAACAGATTTGAGACAAACAATAATCAAAGTAAGACTGAGAGAAAGGAAGAGAAAATTGAACACGCGGTTTATAGTGGTTCGGCTTATTTCAAGCCTACGTCCACTCTTTTGCACTGACAGCCTATTGGCTGGATTCCACTATGAACAAAGAGATGTTACAGCGATGTTCTCCCTTGATCTCTTGGTGTAGATGATCTACCACACTCGCTTAAGGTATCACTAAGTATAGACACTCTCTGTGTGTACAATTTCGCTCAGAATATATCGACTAATAATCAAGGTGCTTCAGACTCTGGAATTTCTCTATCGATCATTTCACTAAAGCAACTAGAATGTCTTCCTTTTATATTCCTTTATGCCATCATACCCGTTGGCACTTACCAAAGGAATTCCTCCAATCTACCCGTTGGACGGAATCAATCAAGAAGATCATTCGAGCTATTAAAGGAACCTGACGATAGCCCATCAATCATGTTCGCCCATACAATCAGGATCTTGGTTTCCAAGAATATAACCTTCCAAGAATACTTCGTCGACCATCAGATCTTCAAACGATCTTGATTACGAATGAAAGAATCCGTTATAATTATCCAGCCAAGAGATCTTCTCCAGAGGATAGGACTAAATCCTCAACCAAATACTTCGGCTCGGATTGTCTTCGTTCTTGGATTAGAAAAACGCTGTCGGTGAGAATAGTCTTGAGTCTTGAGTCTTGAGTCTTGAGTCTTGAGTCTGGTGATCTGAAAGTCTTCAGACTCTAAACATAAGGCTTGCAATTAACTAGACTAGACTGATAGAAATGTTTTGTCAGCTTCAAAATATTCTGGAAAGATTTCTCCAACAATATTTCCTTGAAGACCGAGTAATACTTGACATTCAAGTTGCTCTTTGAAGTCTCAAGAATCGGCGTGCTTTCGTAGCCCGAAGCCCTTTTCACTGACTCGGCATGCTTCCGTAACCTGGTGTCCTTTTCATTGACTCGGCGTGCTTCCGTAGCTCGATGTCCCTTTTAATAGACCTAGTGTGCTTCCATGACCCGGAGTTCTTGACTTGGTGTGCTTTCGTACCCCAGAGTCCTTTTCATTGACTTGGCATGCTTCCATAGTCCGATGTCCCTTTTAATAGACCTGACGTGCTTCCGTAGCCCGAAGTTCTTGACCTAGCGTACTTTCGTAGCCCAGTGTCCCTTTTCATTGACTTGGCATGCTTCCATAGCCTGATGTCCCTTTTAATGAACTCGACGTGCTTCTGTAGCCTGAAGTTTCTGACCTGGCCTGTTTTTGTAGCCTAGAGTCCCTCTTTATCGACCCGGTGTGCTTCTGTAGCCCAGAGTCCCTCTTTATCGACCCGGCATGCTTCTATAACCCGGTGTCCATTTATATTGACCTGGCGTGCTTTCATAGCCCAGAGTCCCTTTTATCGACCTGACGTGCTTTTGTAGCCTAGAGTCCTTTTCATCGACATGGCGGAGTCCCCCTATCAAATCAGCATGCTTCCGTAGCTCGAAGTTCCTCTTAATTGACACTCAATTGAGCTATCCCCTAAAGGTTTTTCTCCAGGTTCAGTCTAATTAAGGTGACTGAAGAAAGGTTTGGGTCCTAGTCAGATGATATAAGCTACAATGCCAAGTGACCGTAGAAATGTACGGGTCCTGGAAAGTGATTTCATATTCAGGCGACCATAGAAAGGTATGGGTCCTAGAAAGTGAATCCCTGTTTAGGCGACCATAGAAAGGTATGGGTTTTAGACAAAATTCATTGTTCTAACAAGCGACCATAGAAAGGTATGGGTCTAGAAAAACAATTTTTCTCATTTATACGACTGTAGAATAGTACAAGTCCTAAACAATATCCATTGCTCTAACAGGCGACTGTAGAAAGGTACAGGTCTTGGAAAAACAATTTTCTCCGTCAAGGCGACCGAAGAAAGGTTCAGGTCCTAGACAACCAAATACTATCATACTGGGCAACTGTAGAAAGGTACGGGTTCTAGGAAAACGGTTTTCTTACAAACTTTTGTTGCTATTCTAGGCAACCATAAAAAGGTACGGGTCCTAAACATATAACACTAACTTTCTTGAATTACTCTACCCCCCTTGAAGGTAAGTTATTCCAGATAAGTTCCTTTACCATTTGCATTAGCATTTCCATGTATCATACAACTTGCATTAAAAAAAATTCAATTCAATTCAAATCAAATCAATCAAAAGTCATTCATTGCATGTGCATAGTCAAAATTTAGGTCTCAATTTTTCTTTAACGGCAACCTCTACAAGCTCACCTTTAAAGAGGGGCAGCTGTTGATACCTAAATTTTTGCATCAAAAAACTAAAATAAAAAAATAAAGAAATAGAATTAAAATTGCAATGTATAGCTTTAGGAGCATCCATTTTATTTATTCCATTTTTGCATTGGATCGACGGTGAGCGTTGATTTTTTATACGATGGGGGATTTTTCACATATTCAGGCAATATACACCGAAGGATATATTTTTTTGGTGGAAAGGAAAGTTTCAAGTGGAATATTAGAAAAAGATAAAGAGAATATTGCACATGGGGCATATATTGAGTAATATATTTGGCTCAAAATAAGAAATATTACATAATCAAAGGGGATTTCGTGCGTGAGCCAAAAAGGAAAGGAAAAATAAGGAATATTTGCCAAAAAATTAAGTCCTTCACTTGTATAAAAGGGACCGCGTATGGAGAAAATTGGGGGGGGGCGCTTTTCTCTCGATTTCTAGGTCGCAAATTCAAGACAAAAGAAAAAAAATTCTCACTTCGTTTTTTAGGGTTTTTTCGTTCTTTTGAAAAATCAGCTAAAAAAAAAAAGAAAAAAGAAGAAGAAGGGAGGCTTTTCCATCGGTTTCCTTGAGTAGAGAAAGTCAACAAAAAGGGAAAAGTGAAAGGGGGCAAAAGGAGAAGACGTGAGCAACAGAGAGAGAGAGAGAGAGAGACGTGTGAGGGGATTGGTGAGGCAGAGAAAGAAAAAAAACGAAAAACGAAAGAGAAGAGGAAGAAGGAGGACCTGCTGGTAGCTTGACCTCCCTCGTCGAGTTCCGCCACTTCTACCCACACCGCCGCATCACTTTGCCGCTCCACCACCGTCGATCCGTCGCCAACCTGCGAAGTTGCCCCTGCCTCGACGTGCCTTTGTTGTTGTTGCCAGCACCCCGTTGGTCATCATTTGCAACACCTGCGAAGCCTCCGTGTCGCACCACCGCACTGGCCACCACACCAACACTGCCGGTCGTCGCCTGTGACCTGCAGCGCTCGACATGCCCCTTTGCCTCTGCTGCTCCCAACGACCCAATAGCTCCACCCACTCGCTCGTTGCTGCTTCGTTCCAAGCCCCCCGAGTGACGTCGCACGTAGCACTCGTGACTCCGGCCGCTCCCTCTCGCCACTCCGCCTCGCCTCGCCACGCCCGACGCCGTAGAAGCTCGCCACCAAGCCAGAGTGCCTCTACTTGCTGTCCTTGCCCGCAGCACCACTGTTCCGAGCCTCCTCACTTGAGCGATCACCCGTGTTGCCTCCGCCGCATCAATGCACCCCCTTGCTACTGAGTTCTCCTTCCACTAGCTGCTGCCGTCCTCGCCACCAGCGACGATTGCAGCCCGAACCGCTGCCTTCCCCTTTCGAACGACAACACCACAGCAACTCGCTCCTCGCAGTGACGTCCATTGGTCCCCTCGCCGGAGCTCTAATGGCGAACCACCACCCACGGTGACCCACTACCATGGCAATCTGTTCTCGTGCCATACCAATCTTCCATCGCGATTCACAATTGTCGTTGGTTAACCCGGATTTAGGAAAAATCCTAATTCGGTAGTTTTTTTAAAAATATTTTTTATATTTATTTTTTATTTAATTACTTGAAATGTCCCTTGATGTAAGATTGAGATTTCCTGACATGAAGTAGCCTTTTAAATTAGGGATTGACAGTCCGATTTATGCGCCCGAAATCTGACTCGCAATCGTTTGGAAAATTGCCAATCCGATCTCATGCTTGAGATTCGATTCGCAATTTATTTAAAATTGGCCAACTCGATCTCATGCGCGAGGATATGGTTCATCAATTTTTTGGATATCAATCTTATCTTGCTCTGATTTGCCGTCGTGTGATTTGAGTCGACTTTGTTTTCGTAAAAAAAAAAAAAAAAAAAAACTGAGATAGATTAGGTTCATATTAGAATATCACATGCTTTAGGGTAATTTGCATATTTATACTAAGCATTTTATTTCTGAATTTTTGAAATAAAAAATACCAAAAAGATAAATTTAGGATGTTAGATTTTCATTTCATTAATTTAAATTGCATGTTTAATTATCTGACAATGTTAATTTCGAATTTTTCTTTAAAAAAAAAAGAAAAATATTAGAATTATGGCATTTTTTGCACGTCATTGTATGTTAGGATAAAATTGCACGTAGTTTAATTTTAGATTATATTTTATAATTTATTATAAGTTTAGATATTTTTTTAGGTAGATTGCATTAGGGATTTCTAAATTATGATAACATTCTAATTTAAATTAGGGTTTGGCCTAACCTAATTCCTAATATAAATTGGATGATCTCATAGACATTTTTTTGCAATTTTCTAAATTCGTATTTCATGGAAAACACAAAAAAAAAAAAATTGTTTTAGAATAAATCAATTTCATTATTTAGGATAGACTACATTTTATTTTCGTTATATAGTTAGGTCATATTGCTATGTCATATCCTTTCATGTTAAATTAGTAGCATGCATTGCATAAAGCATGATTCTCATTAAATAAGTGAAAACAAACAAAAAAGAAATTACGTGTTAATTAGAAATCATATCTAGGACTGTCGTTGTGAATTCTGATCTAACATTGCGAGATGCTTTCGTTGTTGCGAGGTAAGTCTTGCAATTTATTCATTGCTTTTTATTGGATGTTGAATTAATGGTTTGCGCACCTACATGATCACCTTATATGTTAGGGAAAAAGATTTAAAATCAATTCGAGCTGCCCACAAAATATTTTTTTCAAAATAAAAGAGAAAGGTACCGAAAGGGCGTTAGAAAAATCTAACGTAATCAAGTCCCTGAACACACAATCTCTAGTTCGTAGGAGTAAAGTAAATCTCTAGTTACTTTACTTGGGTTTCTAATCGACCCATCAAAAATAGATTAGTGACGACTCCTAATTGAAAAATCATTCGCATGTTAAGAACTTGAACCTAAGTCGCGAATTGGTATGAGCTTGAGAGAGTCCAATCTAAGTTTAGGCTTAGTAATCAATTAGCCAAATCCTAAGTGGTTTACCGAAAATTTGGTCGCAACAAAGGTTATGACAAAGGGACCCATATATGTAGTCGAGGTGAAGCAGTAATATTATTATCAATTAGCCATTAATATTGTAATGAGAGTACTGTACATGCTAGATTTGATGATGAGATGTCATCCTAATATAGGATTAGGGGTTTTTACTTACTGAATCTTAGACTCACTCCTTGTTTTTCAAACTTGTAGACATGGAAGCCTCACACTAGTTTTGGGAGTTGTAGTCGCGCTAAAGAAGATAGGAAGTCCCTTAGCCTACATGAATATAAAAGGGTGATGTAAAAAGGAGAGGCCCATAGAAAGGGCTTAAATAGAAACTTAAAAAGAAACGGGTCAGTGATGAGTTTGGGACGTCGCAACGATAACCCCGCGACCCAGATTCGGGTCGTTACAGGCTTGCCCCAAATGAGGTCGGTGGGCCTCCACTAGGTTGTTCTCTATGGCTTTGGTTTGTTGGCCAAGGGCCTGTTTATGCTAGCCCATAGAACCATGGGTCGGGTCCCATCCGGATGGGCATCCGCTGGATGGACTGGCCTGTAATGGGCTAGCCCGCAATATATTGCCCAAAAATGGGTTGGCCCGGAATAGGTTGTCCCTTGTTGGGCTGGGACTGAATCCGTTGCTCTTGATTCATGACTTCAGTAGGCGATCCAAGGTGGATTCTTGGATTGATGAATTTCCTTGCAGGGTTGACTCTTCTGGAAACGAGTGATCTTTAGTCATGGTGTCAGTAAGAGAATGAAATTTGGTTTTTGAGAGTGTTTAGATACTAATTCCTACAGCGTAGTGCTAACCTTGTTTTGCAAGCTATTGCTCCCACAACAACAAAGGGTGCAATATTATCTGGAGGGCAATCAGAAAAGGTGTGGAAGCTATGAAAAGAAGGTTGGCACTGATACCCCGTCACAATTTTAGGTGGAAAAAGAAAATGAAGAGAAGAAATTGGCTAGAGAAATTGTGTACTATGCACTTCTCATTCATTCATATCCTGCTTGTACAAGAAGACCAATATATAATACAAAGAATGATTAATGAAAAGGAAAAAACATATTCTATAGTCTAGGCGTATCCAATCTTATCTTAGATTGATTTAACCAATCACAATTGCCAATTAAATGTATCAATTACATTCCAGACAATTTCCCGAATATCGAGCATGTCATCCAAAAGAATTCAAAAAGGGGTTGGGCGGTTAGATAATTCGGTGGCATTAAACGTCAAGCTTTAAGGGATCCAATGTGACTGTGAGTACGTACATTGTCTCCTTTTAACATGCAAATGCTTCATGTGACTTCGTCTTCGCATGTGCGCGAACACCCTGCATCTATCACTAGTCTTTTTCAGCCATTTTATTGTCTAGATTTCATCGCTTCACATATGCATTGTGTTATCTGATCTGGCGGTGCTGTCAATGAGCCCAAAAGAAGACTTTTAGCCTTAGCTATTATGTTCGTAGATGACTGATATTTTCTATCTACTATATAAACATTGAAGAGGTTACTTGTATATAAATAAGTCATATGTAATGAAACTATAGTAACTCAAAAGAACGTTGGTAGGCAATAATAAAAATTAGTAAATTAGATATAAGTTAGTTGCAACTCAAATTAGAATTAGTAACTCAAAATTCATTGGTAACTTGATTAAAGAAAAGTTGGTAACTCACTCAATTAAAGGTTGCTAATTTCACAAAATAATTGGTAAATGTAAGGCATTGATTGGTAAGAAATCTAAATAAATATTGGTAAAAATTAAGTTGTTTTTGCCCTAGTAATTAAAAAATTAATAGATATCGGTAACTAACTCGAATAAAAGTTGACAATGCACAACTTGTTGTTAAATTAATTGGAAAAAAGTCAACAATCACGCACTTTAAATAAGGATGGTAATTTTCCAAAAGAGACTGTAAATTTAACCGATTGGAAAGTGAGACAAATGATGTAGGTAACTCAGTAGAATAGTTAGTAAAATTAAAAAAGAAAAAAAGAAAAAATAGACGTTGGTAACTTAATTAGAGTTGGTAAGTGAAAACTGGTTGATGACTTAATCAAATAAAATTTGGTAAAATTCACAACTAAATGTTGATAATTTCTCAGAATAATATTAGTAAATTTAAGACGTTGGTAAAGAAGTAAATAAAAGTTAGTAAGAAATAAGAATAGTTGGCAATTTAAAGTAAACTAAATCAATTTGCTTTCTTTTCGTGGTTCACCTTAGGTAGGATGTGACATTTTCGCTTAAATTTTACGCCATTCGTTACTTCATGAAGTCGACCATGAATCAATCGAAGAAGAATTTGCTACATTTCACACGAGGGATACATTGCATTGAAGGTCATAATGTGACTCATATAAGTCACATTATCAAATTTCCACTCATATAAAATGGAAGGGTTAACTCTCAGTGATAAATATACATTTGAGGTAACTATAGGTAGCCCGACTTCATTTCCTTAGGCTTTGCCCTTTTTGTTTTGGGATAAATACATTGGAAGTCCTAAAACTTGTCAAATGAAAGTGCAAAACTCAAGTGCATGGTGCGCAAAGAGTCCTAAAATTTTCAAAAAGTGCAATTAAGTGTTAAAAATTGTCACAAAGTACAATCGAGTTCTAAAATTTTTAAAAAGTGCGATCAAGTCCTAAAACTTGTCAATTTGGTCTAATTTAAGTCCTTCTATTAATTGCACTTTTTAAAAGTTTTAGGACTTAATTGCACTTTCATGACAAGTTTTAGGACTTGATCAGACCTTTTGAAAGTTTTAGGATCCAATTAAACTTTCGTGATTACTTTTAACTTGATTGCTCTTTTCGAAAGTTTGAAGACTCAATTGTACTTTTTGTGACATTTTGTTTTTAGGACTTCCAACGCACTTATCCCTTTTGTTTTTCAAGATAATGTCTTCGAGTACTTGTCAAATTTGCAAAAGACAGAAAGATCTTTGAACTCAAGTGCATGGTGCTTAAAGAGTTGAACATTGTTAAACTAAATAGAATATTCAAAAATACGATGTCATCAACGTTGATGATGAGTATTGAAAAGCATTTGCCAACTGTGATAATTAATTCAGCCTCCTTTCAAGTTATATTTTAGCCCACATTTGCTGTCATCTCAGGATTCATCTTCAATGATACCAATGTGCGGGGAACATCCCCAGCTTATCAAGCAAATGTGTTGATGTCATGAACACATTTGCTTTGTCATTTTGTCCTTTTTTGTTCTCATTTGTTGACAGACAAGGACGCTGGTGTTCCATCCTCCTAAATGGAGCTGAATGGTTGATTAATTTGGCGGCATTATAGATCAAGCTTTCAGTGGTCCACGGGACTAGGTACCTTGTTTCATTTTCAACAAGCAAATGCTCCACATGACTTTGTCTTCGCATGTGCATCAACACCATGCATTTATCACCAGTTTTTTTCCACTATTAAATTGTATATATTCCGTTGTTTCAGATCAGCATATTCTATTTGATTTTACGACGTGAAGACTTCTAATTGGGGAATACATACATATTTTTTGAAAGGATGATAATTATTTGATTTTTGATAGGACAAGAAGATTATACGCTAATCTCGAGAGAACTAATTGAGTATTTCAAAAGGCTCGCATATCGCTCAAATAAATGTTAGTAATTCCATATAATAGTTTGCAAATTCAAGACGTCCATGAGAAGGTAAATGCGAAACTAAGTCAAATTACAGTTGGTACATGCGAAACTAGACAATAACTTAATTGGAGAAAAGTTAGTAATTAGCGCAATTAAGATTAGTAATTTCTATAAAGAGTTAGTAAATGTAAATATTTGATGAGTAAAGCAAACAAAAGTTGGTAAACGGTGAGAAAAGTTGATGAAGTAAAAATACAAAATAAACGTTGGTAGAAATCAAATTAGAGTTGGCCAGCCAACATTTTAGGTAAGAAATTGATAGCAAAGAGGGGACCTTTTGCAATTCGCTCCCTCCAAATGGAGATTTCTTCTTGGATTTGCAAGGGAACCCAGAAAAATCACAGGTGGAACGATATAATCGAATAGTTTGTAGGGGAAATCTAGATATATAAGATAAGTTCCACGTTCCAAAGTTCAGCCAATTACTTTAGTGCATGTCTATCTTATGATATACAAAATAAAATATTTTTATAGACCCTAAATTTTATTTCTAAATGCACATGAAAATGCTTTCGGAATTTATTTTCACTTTGGTTTTACACCATTCACTGCTCCATGAAGTCAATCGCCAATCTATCGTGCAACATTTCATTTGAGGAGTACATTGCATTAGTGGTCATAAGGCGACTCTCGTTTTAGACACAATAAAAGGTTTTCAATATATAATACAAAGAATGATTAATGAAAAGGAAAAAAATATATTCTCTAATCTAGGTGTATCGAATCTTATCCCAGATTGATTTCATCAATCACAATCCCCAATTAAATGTATCAAATTACAATCCGGACAAATCTCCCGAATCCCGAGCACATCTTCCAACAGAACTCTGAATGGGGTTGAGCCGTTAGATAATTTGGTGGCATTAAAAGTCAAGCTTTAAGGGATCCTATGTGACTGTGAGCACATACGTCGTCTCCTTTCAACATGCAAATGCTCCATGTGACTTCGTCTTCGCATGTGCGCGAACACCGTGTCACAAGTCTTTTTCAGCCATTTACTTGTGTAGATTTCATCGTTTCACGTATGCATTGTCTTATCTGATCTGGCGGTGCTGTCATTGAGCCCAAAAGAAGACTTTTAGCCTTAGCTATTGTGTTCGTAGATGACTTATATTTTCTATCTATAGGATAAACATTGAAGAAGCGATACTTGTATATAACTGTAGTAACTCAAAAGAACGTGGTCGACAATAAGAAAAAATAGTAAATTAGATAAAAGTTAGCTCCAACTCAAATTAGAATTAGTAACTCAAAATTCACTGGTAACTTGATTTAAGGAAAAGCCGGTAACTCACTCAATTAAAGGTTGCTAATTTCACAAAATAGTTGGTCCTAATGCGACTCTCATATAGGGCACATTATTAAATTTCCACTCATATAAAATGGAAGGGTTAACTCTCAGCGATACATGTACTTTTGAGGTAACTATGGGTAGCCAGACTTTAGTTCCATAGGCTTCGCCCTTTTCGAGATAATGGCTTCGAATACTGGTCTAATTAGAAAAGTCAGAAAGATCTTCAAACTCAAGTGCGTGGTGCGCAAGGAGTTCAACATTGTTAAGCTAAATAGAATATCCAAAAATATGATGTCCTCAACGTTGACGACGAGTACTGAAAAACATTTGCCAACTGTGATAATTAATTCAGCCTCATTGCAAGTTTTATTTTGGCCCACATTTGCTGTCACCTGAGGATGCATACCTTTGCCAACTGTAATAATTAATTTAGTCTTGTTTCATATTTTATTTTGGCCCACTTTACTGTCACCTCACAGTTCATCTTCAATGATACCAATGTGGGGGGTATGTCCTCAGCTCATCAAGCCGTCTTCACATACATTTACCAACTGTGATAATTAAATTAGCCTTGTTTCACATTTTATTTTGGCCCACATTTGCTGTCACCTCAGGGCGCATACATTTGCCAACTGTGATAATTAATTCAGCCTCGTTTCACGTTTTATTTTGGCCCACATTTGCTGTCACCTCATGGTTCATCTTCAATGATATCAATGTGGGGGGTACGTCCTCAGCTTATCAAGCCGTCTTCGCATACATTTGCCAACTGTGATAATTAATTCAGCCTCCTTTCACGTTTTATTTTGGCCCACATTTCCTGTCACCTCAGGGTTCATCTTCAACGATACCAATGTGGGGGGTACATCTTCAGCTTATCAAGCCATCTTCGCATACGTTTGCCAACTGTGATAATTAATTCAGCCTCGTTTCACATTTTATTTTGGCCCACATTGGTTGTCACCTCAGGGTTCATCTTCAATGACACCAATGTGGGGGGTACATCCTCAGCTTATCAAGCCCTCTCCGCATACATTTGCCAACCGTGATAATTAATTCCGTCTCGTTTCACGTTTTATTTTGGCCCACATTTGCTATCACTTCAGGGTTCATCTTCAATGATACCTATGTGGGGGGTACATCCTTAGCTTATCAAGCCGTCTTCGCATACAATTGCCAACTGTGATAATTAATTCAGCCTCGTTTCACGTTTTATTTTGGCCCACATTTGCTGTCACCTCAGGGTTCATCTTCAAGGATACCAATGTGAGGGGTACTTCCTCAGCTTATCAAGCCGTCTTCGCATAGCTTTGCCAACTGCGATAATTAATTCAGCCTCGTTTCACGTTTTATTTTGGCCCACATTTGCTGTCACATCAGGGTTCATCTTCAACGATACCAATGTGGGGGGTACATCTTCAGCTTATCAAGCCGTCTTCGAATACATTTGCCAACTGTCATAATTAATTCAGCCTCGTTTCACGTTTTATTTTGGCCCACATTTGCTGTCACCTCAGGGTTCATCTTCAACGATACCAATGTGGGGGGTACATCTTCAGCTTATCAAGCCATCTTCGCATACATTTGCCAACTGTGATAATTAATTCCACCTCATTTCATGTTTTATTTTGGCCCACATTTGTTATCACCTCAGGGTTCATCTTCAATGATACCAATGTGAGGGGTACATCCTTAGCTTATCAAGCCGTCTTCGCATACATTTGCCAACTGTAATAATTAATTCAGCCTCGTTTCACGTTTTATTTTGGCCCACATTTGCTGTCACATCAGGGTTCATCTTCAATGATACCAATGTGAGGGGTACGTCCTCAGCTTATCAAGCCATCTTCGCATACCTTTGCCAACTGTGATAATTAATTCAGCCTCGTTTCATGTTTTATTTTGGCCCACATTTGCTGTCACCTCAGGGTGCATACATTTGTCAACTGTGATAATTAATTCAGCCTCATTTCACATTTTATTTTGGCCCACATTAGCTGTCACCTTAGGGTTCATCTTCAGTTATACCAATGTGGGGGTAACATCCTCAGCTTATCAAGCCCTCTTCGCATACATTTGCCAAATGTGATAATTAATTCAGCCTCGTTTCACATTTTATTTTGGCCCACATTTGCTGTCACCTCAGGGCCCATACATTTGCCAACTGTGATAATTAATTCAGCATTGTTTCACGTTTTATTTTGGCCCACATTTGCTGTCACCTCAGGGTTCATCTTCAACGAAACCAATGTGGGGGGTACATCTTCAGCTTATCAAGCCATCTTCGCATACATTTGCCAACTGTGATAATTAATTCCGCCTCGTTTCACGTTTTATTTTGACCCACATTTGCTATCACCTCAGGGTTCATCTTCAATGATACCAATGTGGGGGGTACATCCTTAGCTTATCAAGCCGTCTTCGCATACATTTGCCAACTGTGATAATTAATTCAGCCTCGTTTCACGTTTTATTTTGGCTCACATTTGCTGTCACATCAGGGTTCATCTTCAATGATACCAATGTGAGGGGTACGTCCTCAGCTTATCAAGCCATCTTCGCATACCTTTGCCAACTGTGATAATTAATTCAGCCTCGTTTCATGTTTTATTTTGGCCCACATTTGCTGTCACCTCAGGGCGCATACATTTGCCAACTGTGATAATTAATTCAGCCTCATTTCACATTTTATTTTGGCCCACATTAGCTGTCACCTTAGGGTTCATCTTCAGTTATACCAATGTGGGGGGTACATCCTCAGCTTATCAAGCCCTCTTCGCATACATTTGCCAAATGTGATAATTAATTCAGCCTCGTTTCACATTTTATTTTGGCCCACATTTGCTGTCACCTCAGGGCCCATGCATTTGCCAACTGTGATAATTAATTCAGCCTCGTTTCATGTTTTATTTTGGCCCACATTTGCTGTCACCTCAGGGCGCATACATTTGCCAACTGTGATAATTAATTCAGCCTCGTTTCACGTTTTATTTTGGCCCACATTTGCTGTCACATCAGGTTTCATCTTCAATGATACCAATGTGAGGGGTACGTCCTCAGCTTATCAAGCCATCTTCGCATACCTTTGCCAACTGTGATAATTAATTCAGCCTCGTTTCATGTTTTATTTTGGCCCACATTTGCTGTCACCTCAGGGCGCATACATTTGCCAACTGTGATAATTAATTCAGCCTCATTTCACATTTTATTTTGGCCCACATTAGCTGTCACCTTAGGGTTCATCTTCAGTTATACCAATGTGGGGGTACATCCTCAGCTTATCAAGCCCTCTTCGCATACATTTGCCAAATGTGATAATTAATTCAGCCTCGTTTCACATTTTATTTTGGCCCACATTTGCTGTCACCTCAGGGCCATACATTTGCCAACTGTGATAATTAATTCAGCATTGTTTCACGTTTTATTTTGGCCCACATTTGCTGTCACCTCAGGGTTCATCTTCAACGAAACCAATGTGGGGGGTACATCTTCAGCTTATCAAGCCATCTTCGCATACATTTGCCAACTGTGATAATTAATTCCGCCTCGTTTCACGTTTTATTTTGACCCACATTTGCTATCACCTCAGGGTTCATCTTCAATGATACCAATGTGGGGGGTACATCCTTAGCTTATCAAGCCGTCTTCGCATACATTTGCCAACGGTGATAATTAATTGAGCCTCGTTTCACGTTTTATTCTGGCCCACATTTGTTGTCACCTCAGGGTTCATCTTCAATGATACCAATGTGAGGGGTACGTCCTCAACTTATCAAGCCATCTTCGCATACCTTTGCCAACTGTGATAATTAATTCAGCCTCGTTTCATGTTTTATTTTGGCCCACATTTGCTGTCACCTCAGGGCGCATATATTTCCCAACTGTGATAATTAATTCAGCCTCATTTCACATTTTATTTTGGCCCACATTAGCTGTCACCTTAGGGTTCATCTTCAGTGATACCAATGTGGGGGGTACATCCTCAGCTTATCAAGCCCTCTTCGCATACATTTGCCAAATGTGATAATTAATTCAGCCTCGTTTCACATTTTATTTTGGTCCACTTTTGCTGTCACCTCAGGGCCCATACATTTGCCGGCTGTGATAATTAATTCAGCATTGTTTCACGTTTTATTTTGTCCCACATTTGCTATCACCTCAGGGTTCATCTTCAATGATACCAATGTGGTGGGTACATCCTCAGTTTATCAAGCCGTCTTCGCATACATTTGCCAACAGTGGTTAATTAATTCAGCCTCGTTTCACGTTTTATTTTGGCCCACATTTGCTGTCACCTCAGGGTTCATCTTCCATGATACCAATGTGGGGGCTACGTCCTTAGCTTATCAAGCCATCTTCACATACATTTGCCAACTGTGATAATTAATTCAACCTCGTTTCACGTTTTATTTTGGCCCACCTTTGCTGTCACCACAGGGTTCATCTTCAATGATACCAATGTGGGAGGTACGTCCTCAGCTTATCAAGCCGTCATCGCATACATTTGCCAACTGTGATAATTAATTCAGCCTCGTTTCACATTTTATTTTTGCCCACATTTGCTATCACCTCACGGTTCATCTTCAATGATACCAATGTGAGGGGTACATCCTCAGCTTATCAAGCCGTCTTTGCATACCTTTGCCAACAGTGATAATTAATTCAGCCTCGTTTCAGGTTTTATTTTGGCCCACATTTGCTGTCACCTCAGGGCGCGCACATTTGCCAACTGTAATAATTAATTCAGCATCGTTTTACGTTTTATTTTGGCCCACATTAGCTGTCATCTCCAGGTTCATCTTCAATGATACCAATGAGGGGGTACATCCTCAACTTATCAAGCCATCTTCGCATACATTTGCCAAATGTGATAATTAATTCAGCCTCGTTTCACGTTTTATTTTGGCCCACATTTGCTGTCTCCTCAAGGGCCATACATTTGCCAACTACGATAATTAATTCAGCATTGTTTCACGTTTCATTTTGGCCCACATTTGCTGTCACCTCAGGGTTCATCTTCAATGATACCAATGTGGGGGGTATGTCCTCAACTTATCAAGCCATCTTCGCATACATTTGACAACTGTGATAATTAATTCGGCCTCGTTTCATGTTTTCTTTTGGCCCACCTTTGCTGTCACCACAGGGTTCATCTTCAATGATACCAATGTAGGGGGTACATCCTCAGCTTATCAAGCCGTCTTCGCATACATTTGCCAACTGTGATTATTAATTCAGCCTCGTTTCACATTTTATTTTGGCCCACATTTGCTATCACCTCACAGTTCATCTTCAATGATACCAATGTGAGGGGTACGTCCTCAACTTATCAAGCTGTCTTCGCATACATTTGCCAATTGTGATAATTAATTCAGCCTCGTTTCACATTTTATTTTCGCCCACATTTGCTATCACCTCACGGTTCATCTTCAATGATACCAATGTGAGGGGTACGTCCTCAGCTTATGAAGCCGTCTTCGCATACCTTTGCCAACTATCATAATTAATTCAGCCTCCTTTCACGTTTTATTTTGGCCCACATTTGCTGTCACCTCAGGGCGCATATATTTGCCAACTGTGATAATTAATTGAGCCTCGTTTTACATTTTATTTTGGCCCACATTAGCTGTCACCTCAGCGTTCATCTTCAATGATACTAATGTGGGGGTACGTCCTCAACTTATCAAGCCATCTTCGCATACATTTGCCAACTGTGATAATTAATTCAGCCTCGTTTTACGTTTTATTTTGGCCCACATTAGTTGTCACCTCAGGGTTCATCTTCAATGATACTAATGTGGGGGTACGTCCTCAACTTATCAAGTCGTCTTCGCATACATTTGCCAACTGTGATAATTAATTCAGCCTCATTTCACGTTTTATTTTGGCCCACATTTGCTATCTCCGCAGAGCCCATACATTTGCCAACTATGATAATTAATTCAGCATTGTTTCATGTTTTATTTTGGCCCACATTTGCTGTCACCTCAGGCTTCATCTTCAATGATACCAATGTGGGGGCTACGTCCTCAACTGATCAAGCCATCTTCACGTACATTTGACAACTGTGATAATTAATTCGGCCTCGTTTCACGTTTTCTTTTGGCCCACCTTTGCTGTCACCACAGGGTTCATCTTCAATGATACCAATGTGGGGGTACGTCCTCAGCTTATCAAGCCGTCTTCGCAGACATTTGCCAACTGTGGTAATTAATTCGGCCTCGTTTCACATTTTATTTTGGCCCACATTTGCTATCACCTCACGGTTCATTTTGAATAATGCCAATGTGAGGGGTACGTCCTCAGCTTATGAAGCCGTCTTCGCATACCTTTGCCAACTGTGATAATTAATTCAGCCTCGTTTGACGTTTTATTTTGGCCCACATTTGCTGTCACCTCAGGGGCGCATACATTTGCCAGCTGTGATAATTAATTCAGCCTCGTTTCACGTTTTATTTTGGCCCACATTAGCTGTCACCTCAGGGTTCATCTTCAATGATACCAATGTGGGGGGTACGTCCTCAGCTTATCAAGCCGTCTTCGCATACATTTGCCAAATGTGATCATTAATTCAGCCTCCTTTCACGTTTTATTTTGGCCCACATTTGCTGTCACCTCAGGGCCCATACATTTGCCAACTGTGATAATTAATTCAGCATTGTTTCACATTTTATTTTGGCCCACATTTGCTATCACCTCAGGGTTCATCTTCAATGATGCCAATGTGGGGGGTACATCCTCAGTTTATCAAGCCGTCTTCGCATACATTTGCCAACTGTGGTAATTAATCCAGCCTTGTTTCACGTTTTATTTTGGCCCACATTTGCTGTCACCTCAGGGTTCATCTTCAATGATACCACTGTGGGGGGAACGTCCTCAGCTTATCAAGCCGTCTTCGCATACATTTGCCAACTGTGATAATTAATTCAGCCTCATTTCACGTTTTATTTTGGCCCACATTTGCTGTCACCTCAGGGTTCATCATCCATGATACCAATGTGGGGGGTATATCCTCAGCTTGCCAAGCCATCTTCGCATACATTTTCCAACTCTGATAGTTAATTCAACCTTGTTTCACGTTTTATTTTGGCCCACATTTGGTGTCACCTAAGGGCGCATACATTTGCCAACTATGATAATTAATTCAGCATCGTTTCGCGTTTTATTTTGGCCCACATTTGCTATCACCTCAGGGTTCATCTTCAATGATACCATTGTGGGGGGTACATCCTCAGCTTATCAAGCCGTCTTCGCATACATTTGCCAACTGTGATTATTAATTCAGCGACATTTCACGTTTTATTTTGGCCCACATTTGCTGTCACCTCGGGGTTCATCTTCAATGATACCAGTGTGGGGGGTACGTCTTCAACTTATCAAGCCGTCTTCGCATGTGCGTGGAACCCATTTGCTCTGTCCTTTTTTGTTCGCATTTGTTGATAGACAAGGACGCTCGTGTTTCTTCCTTCTCCTAAATGGAGCTGAATGGTTGATTAATTTTGCGGCATTATAGGTCAAGCTTTAAGTGGTCCATGGGACTAGGTACCTTGTTTCCTCTTCAACAAGAAAATGTTCCACAGGACTTTATCTTCGCATATGCATGAACACCATGCATTTGTCACCAGTTTTTTTCCGCAATTAACTTGTAAATATTTCGTTGTTTCAGGTCTGCATAATCTTATTTGAGTTTACGACGTGAAGACTTCTAATTGGGGAATACATACATTTTTACAAGAGATGATAATTATCTATTTTTTTTATGGGAGAAGAAGACTATGCACTGATCTCGAGAGAATTAGTTGAGTATTTCAGAAGGCTCGCATATCGCTCAAATAAATGTTAGTAATTTCGTACAATAGTTTGCAAATCGGAGATGTCCGCGAGAAGGTAAATGCGAAACATAGTCAAATTAGAGTTGGTACGTGCGGAACTAGTCAATAACTTAATTGGAGGAAAGTTTGTAATTAGTGTAATTAATATTAGTAATTTCTAAAAAGAGTTAGTAAATGTAAAAATTTGATGAGTAAAGCAAAGAAAAGTTGGTAAACCATAAGAAAGGTCGATGAAGTAAAAAAAAAAAAACCAAATAAACGTTGGTATAAATCAAATTAGAGTTGGCAATCCATAATTTGTTGATAACTTAGTCGAAGACAAGTTGGTTAGTCTCTCAAAACTAAAGTCGGTAAATTTAGAGCATTGGTAAGAGAGGTAAAAAAGTGGGCAAACATAAGAAATTTTTTCGAATTAGAGATAAGAGAAGTTGGTAATTTATTGACAATTGAATTGTGACTAATTCAAATAAGAGTTTGTAGCGGAAAATCAATTGGTAACTCAATCGGAAAAGATTGGTAATCACTCTAATTAATCTTGGTAATTCTGAAAAAGTGTCAGTAAATATATTCATGAAAATGTCAAAATCAAGGCAAACCTTTTTTATCTATCGATAAGACATGTTGTGAACGTTCCTATGTCGATATGGGAGCCAACATTTTGGGTAACAAATTGATAGCAGAGAGGGGACCTTCTGCAATTCGCTCCCTCCAAATGGAGATTTCTTCGAAATTGCTACGTGTGGAGAAGAAAACATATACATAAGTCATCGAAGTTACATATCTATTCGAGGTTGGTACTTTCCGCAAATTCACCTTCTACACGAAAGAGATAATTTTGCTAAGACTAGCGTAGCTTATGAAGTTTTGTTAAATGTAATTTGATCTATCTAGCAGAGTACTCAATCATGCAATATGGTGTTAGCGTGGGGAAAATGAAATGAGATGTTTTACCATTGACGTACCGCGCAAAATCTTATGCTTTGCTGTCCAAATTACAACTTTTGAGAAAAAACACGATTTCACTTTTTCTTTTTCTTTTTCTTTTTTTCATTTATACTCATTTCACTGGAACAAAAGAAAATATGCACAAAACATTCCATTTCAACACCATTTGACCGTGCAAATTGTGTGGAATTAGCAATTACGACCAGTTTAATTCGTGAAAATGTTTTCAAATTTCATTTTTTGCGAAAATATGAACAATCATGATTTTGTGCTTTTAGATTTTTCTCCTTGAAAATGGTATGTTCGATTAGTAAAATTATATATCCTCAATATGGAAAGAACACTACGAAAAAACATGACCGATTGTATTGGGGAAAAAGATACCATAAGTGCCATAATTTTCGTATAATGTTCAATTGAGTGTTCTAACTTGTTTTTCAGTCAAAGTGTTATAACTTCTATTTTATCACTTTGTATGGAGCTTTCACAATGAAATAACAAATCCTTTCAGATTGCCGAAATGCAAAGGGAGAAACAATGGCATTGTCTATTATATGCGCATCCCCTTCAAGGTGTACCATATACTAGCAACATAACCTGCTCTTCGCACGGACATGCATGTCTATATGCACATTTTGAATCCCTAGCATTCATTAATATGAGATGCCATACGGGAGAAAAAAATGAGATCTGAATAATGGCAATATTTTATATCTTTGTAGATGTTCTATTTTTTTTTTCCTATTTTAGCTTTTTCAATAACTAAGTTGATTCCAAGATATTGAAATTAAGTGCAATTTATTCATGGAATAAGAATAATCCATACTAAAAATCATAAAACAGTGATTGTGAATTGGATGGATTTTATAATTAAGTGAGATAGATGCAAATAAATAGCCTATATTTCACTTCCTAAATATAATACTTTTAAATGACTGAAATGTTTTTTTTTTTTTTTTTTTTAGGTTAGATTTATTCAAATGACATAATTTATATTTTCAAATTGTGTATAGTATATTTAAATCCAAGACAAAATAGTTTAAGTTCAATATATTTCCTTGGATTTACTAGTGATTTTTTCAGAAATAAAATACATCGTTGAAGAATAATTCAAAGATATCTTTATTTATCTACTCAAGTTTAAACTAAAATGTTCGAATTGTAGAATAAAAAGAATTGTATTACTAAAAGTAAAGCCCTCCAAATTGTCCTTATCCATAATTTCAAAATTTTGCAATTGAATTTCTTCAATCCTGATTTTTTTATGCACTGAACAGTTTAAATTATATATTTTTAATTTTAATATAATTTTTCTTACTTTTAGTAAGAGTTTTTATCACAATAGTTAATATTTTTTTCAAAAGTAAACTGCCATATTTAAGAATATATTTGAAGATATTTGCTCTATATCTATTTTTTCAATTTTAATCTCAAATATTTAATTGTAGATAAAATAGACAAAAATTGTATTGCAAAATTATAGCTCATGAAAATTTTTATGATATTAGATCAAATGAATAAGAAGTTTTATCATTCGATAATGCTGCCCAAAGAAAAAAATGCATTATGAAATGTAGTATACCAAATCTGCTTTACTTTAAGAAAAAGGGGTACAATTTCTAAGTTATAAATTTAACAAAGAACCCATTTAATATTTTTCCTTTAGTAATGAAAAGACAATTCTGCGAGCCTCAGTGACACAATTTGTAATGGAACGATAAGAACTTTAATTCTACATTGATGATCTCATGTCACATACTACCTTGGATTCTTCACATGAGCACAATTCAAGGGTCTTGGTGGCTTGGTCTCAAATCAAAAAAGATAGCACGATCTTGATTCCATTTCATGAACTAGGTTTGAGGGCCTTGAAGGCTTGTTGTCTAATCCAAGATAGTCAAGGTCTTGATGACTTGTTGTTAAAGTCTTGATGACCAAAATCTTGATTGTGATTGTGATGACGTAAATCCACACATTGATTTTTGCATTTTTGAATTTTTTTAATTTTCAGAAACATTTTGATAACAAATCTATAGAATTTAAAGTCTTCATCTGTTCTCCACAAAATGAATAGAGAGGCCTCCTATTCATAGAGAATTTCCACCAATATTTACTTTGATTTAAATGAATATCCAATACATTTTGAATTTGATTCGACAAATGCCAGTTGCCAATATCTTAATTCAAGTTTTATTGTTTTATTCATGAATACATTAAAATATTATTGCAAAATTTCGTGATTATTTTGCCTATTTAAAGTACATTTAAGAAACTACATTTTAAATAAGAGAACTTTGTAACTGGCTTATAATTTTCACTGTCCATAATTACATTTAAGGAACTATAACCAATGATGGTGTAGAGAATACTATAAAATACGTTCTCTAAACTAGATCTTTTTTTTTCAATCTACAGATAAAAGATACAATACTGATATGCTTTCTCTTTATCAATCTTTTAGCCTTTATATCCCATATATAAAAATATAGAATTTGGGAGATGATAGAATTCGATTGAAAATTTTAACATTTTTTTCTAATTTCAAACTCAACAAGAGGTAAGATATCTGTACGCTTCCTCTTTATCTATTTAGTAGGAGAGATATAAATGATTCATGACAAGTCTTTAAGCTAAAATCTTATTGGTGAATGTAAGCCACATGGCAAATCTAACAATTAAAAAGGTAGAGTGTAGTGCCACGTGAAAAGCATATAAGAAAACATCTCTTGAGCTCCAATTTTAACTAGATAATAGATATTCTAAAATTAACCAAACTTTTATCATGCCTAACCCTATTAAACTCCCATGTTCTAGGCTAATTTCTATACACTCAATGGTTAGATGGCATGTGATTTGCTTAGACCTCGCATTTTGAAGTTTCATGGAGATTACATTGTCGATTTTTCATTAGATTTAAAATTAACTGAGGCCAAATCTCAAAGTAAGAAAAGGAAAATAAAAGGAAAAAAAATGTTACTTGAAAAACATATATGGTTCAGTCCATAGAAAGGGATTGAATTTCTATTAACAAATTGGTTTGCAAGTTGCTCCATTAAGCTATTAGTAGATATATGAACTGGATTTATCAATAGACAAGTTTAATGCTACAAGCAAAGCAAGGGTTTTTCTTTTCTCAATACATAATGACTAGTTTTTAGCCTTTGCTAGGTACGTGCTTTTCACATAGATTTTTCATGTCTTAATAAAAGATTAGATAATATTATCTCAAAGAGAGAGGATTTAAAAGTCGATTATATTGTTACTTCCATTCATTCAAAGGATATGCATCTTCCATTGCACTACTATGCAAGAATGGGCCTATCCAAATACATAATGCTTAGTAAATCAGTTTGCAGTATAATTTTATTAAGCTCAGCCATTGGTTGAGAAAGTTCTCACAAGATGCGATACTTGTTAACAGGTTCTAGGTAGACATTGATCCCACCAATGAGTGCAATAATCAACACATCACCCTATGATTTCTCTAGTCAACCATTCAGTCTCCCTTCTTGTCATTTCTTTTTTGTGACACTTTCATCACATTCTCGGTACTTATTTCTTTGCTTGACTATAGATTTTTTTTTTTTAACTTGGATTTTCTTTTATCTTATTCTTGTATCCATTTCCTAATTGATGCAAGATTTTTTTTATGCCTTTTCTCTTAAAAATTCATTATTAGGTAATGCATATTATACTTTTTTTTCTTCATTCCCTCTATTGCTCCATGGGTGAAAACTCCTGAAAGTTTCTACTATAAATATTTCTTTTTCTCTAAATTTACTTGTACACAATTTGGTAGCTCAAATAGTTGTTTTGGCCTTTCATGTAAAAGTTTGATTGTTTTTTTTTTTCAAACTTACACAAATTGATAACTTCGTTTTTTGGATTTTTTTTATTAACCTACACATTATAAATTTTGAAGTTCTCTAAAGGTGCTCTCTAAAAAATTTTCTGACTTTTAATTTTTTTCTGCCTCTATATTTCATAAATTATATTTTTTAAAATAGATTTCAAAAGAATAAATAAAAATAATAATAAAGAGAAGGAGGTTGTAGACAGGTGTTACAGGAGTATTTATCCTTGAAAGACACTCTTCCCAATTTTGGGTCTTGACTTCATGATGAAGGCATTTTTTTATATTGACTAATTTGGGATTCTATTACTAAGCTTTGTGAAAGGTAGAAGCTAGGTCACACAATGCGAGGGCCACAAGTCAACTTCTCAATGTACTTCCACTATGTGCATCAAAATACTTATAAATAGAAGGACGAAAAACCATCGGTAAATAATCTTGCAATACTCTCAAGCATTTTCTAATAATATAGCCAAACTTTGATAAATGAGATTACTGAATGTACATTCTTATTAACGAGTAGC
Organism: Eucalyptus albens; assembly: GCA_014182695.1. NCBI lineage: Eukaryota > Viridiplantae > Streptophyta > Magnoliopsida > Myrtales > Myrtaceae > Eucalyptus > Eucalyptus albens. The sequence continues at coordinate 37,736,606 of CM024655.1, forward strand.
TTCCACTTTTGATGCACTTCCAAACAAAGAAAAAAAATTGAAGAATAGATTTGATTCATGATTATCAAAAATAATCATTATTGAGCAGAAAACTTGATAATCTAATGAAAAATGGATGATGTGAAGTGTAATTTTTAAAAATTGGAAAGATAGATGTAATCATTGCTATACTAAAGGGTAAGACTTCTCTTAACTTTAACTACCTAATTCTTTATGAAAAATCAATTGTTATTTCAATCTTTGGATGTGATATCTAAGTTCTCTAGTAAACCACTCAGCGACTTAAGAGAATGTGGTTCTTTACCTTGTAATTAATTTTTTAAATCTCATTTGGAGATTAATTTTATTAGAGTTATCTTTTATTGACTTATGTATCTAAAAATGATTAAAGAATTTAATCATGTTCTTAGTGAAATTGGTTTTGCCTTTTTTTGAAAGGAAGCAACCTACTATAGCGACAAAGAACAGATTAATTATGGACTCTCATATTTTATTTTATGAATTTATTTTTGACGAAATGGTCTTACTATTATTAATTTGCAATTGTAAAAATAAGCAAGTAATATCAAAAATGTCTTGGTCTAAGAATAAAAGAAAAGGAAAACAATTGGGGTAAGTGTCAACTAAGGGAGAAGCCACATGTCAACTCCTTAGTGGCTCCCTCTCAAATGCACCAAATTACTAATATTATAGATTCCATTTGATCTATCACATCACAGCAACTTGAGGAAAATGGGATTCCCAAAATTATCCATAAAAAGTGAAAATCTTTTTGTTTTTTCCATAATTAATTTAGCTAAAAAGGACAATAATTTAGAGGAGTTGAGTCGGTGAAGATGAGACTGTCTTCTCAATTTTTAGCCAAACCATGCAACCTTATATAAGTGCAACATTGAGTAGTGTCTCTGTGAGATCCGAGAGTAAGAAGTGCATTTGTGTCGTTGACCTTGCGTATGTGATTAGGAGACAGTTGTCACTACAATGCCTCTTCTTTGATTGGTGTGATTGTATTTGATTTGTCAGATGTTCAGGATAAGAGTGTTTGATCAAAATGAGTTTTCAATGGTCGATATATCTTAGCTTTTGCATTCTATCTGAAGTTATATATGGTGAAATCTAATCTAACAAAGAAATATAGAAAAATTGAGCATTCAAAAAGCCACTAAGGAATAAAACAGATCGCGACCATACAGGATCAAGGAGTTTTTTCATTTTATCGAAAGGTTCAGAGAGTTCAAGCGAATACAAAGATTGGTGTTTTCCCATCGAGTTGGTAAAGAGAATAAATATTATCATTAAAATATTATGTTCACGAAGATTTGGTGAAACGAAGACAAAATCAAGGACAAATTTACTTATGCTACTCATGCAAGTTACACGTAGAAGTGAAATTTTGTAAGATTGTCAAAAAAAATTTCAATTTTGCTAATGTAATTCTAGATTTTTGCTCAAAATTTCAATAAGTCATTCTTGTCAATTATTCACTAAAAATGCTGATGTGACGGCCAGTTATTACCGATCGTCTTACATGGCACAGCTCGCGATCTGACAAAATGATCTTTGTTTTTTCGAGTAATTTGATGAATTCATCTTTTCCCCAGCCATCTTTATTTTTCTCTTCTTTTCTTTCTTTTCCCTTTACTATTGATCTTCTTCTTAATTTAAGCTAACTGTTCGTCATCTTCCAAAGCAAAGCTCTATTAGCATCGACTCACCATGACATTAAAGCCTCCCAACAAGCTCCAGTATGTGGAATTTGACTAATAAGGCACAATATTAAAAAGTCCAACTTAAAATTTTAAGTAGCTAAATGGAGAAAGATCACATCATATAAAATCTCATTGCATCGGATATTTGGACATTCTTGTTTTCTTGCTCTAGAACTCCACCGAATCTGCCATGCACCATCTCCTTAATGCTCAGCGCGATTTTTCTTTCTTTCTTTTTTAAGTCTCTACTCGCGATCTCACTGCTCCATGCCCGAACTTTCCTTTTTCACTCACAGGCCCCATGGCATTCATGTTCGCATCATGATTGTTTAGCAAGAAAGTTGAACGGACAAGACCATCAAGCCTAATCATGTCTTTTCCTGCACGGAAGTTTGAAAATTCTAATAAACGGATCGTCAATAAGTTAGCAGCCTCACACGTGGGATGAAAAGCCAATCTTATATGGTTTATAGATCAGGTGGACCAACTCTTACTTGATCCATTGGTCATGTTGGGCCCACAGGGTCTTTCTTTCGCTCCCTCTTTTTTCCCAAGCAAAGCATTCAATGGCTCCCTAAACTAACTTGTATAACCCAAAGAATTCGACATTCCTACTCGAACAAAGCACATCACGGAATCGGTAAATGAGATTTTCCTCATCTTTTCTTGTCCTTTCGTTTGTACAATTGCAATAAAGCTATTAATATGTACTACAACAGGTACTCTAATTTCTTGAAAGAAAATGGAAGCTGAAGCAGCAACAGATAGTAATTCAATTGCAGCTGATGAGGAAACTGATTGTCAGAGTAATTCAATTGCAGCTGATAAGGAAATTGCAGCTGATGAGGAAACTGGTCGTCAGAGTTATTCAATTGCAGCTGATGAGGAAACTAACTGTCAGAGTAATTCGATTGCAGCTGATAAGGAAATTGCAGCTGATGAGGAAACCGATTGTCAGAGTAATTCAATTGCAGCTGATAAGGAAATTGCAGCTGATGAGGAAATTGCAGCTGATGAGGAAACTGGTTGTCAGAGTAATTCAATTGCAGATGATGAGAAAACTGATTGTCAGCCGTCTCTCAACACTTTAGCCCTCGTGAGAAAAGCAACCACACCAGCCAACATTTCGTCCATCGCCATCCTGGATTGGCGTAGCGTGTTATACAAAGGAGTGCTTCTGGAAAACAACACACAGGCAAAGTTCCATTTCTCTTTTAGCTCCATCCGTCTATCTATCTATCAGCACTAACTGGGAGATGTGTGGTCATGTCAATCTATTGATCACATGAGGTGTGGTCATGTCAGCCTATTGATCACATGATGTCTTGAAGGACCTTTTACACGATAAATTGAATCAATCCAAGAACTAATTAAGCACACTGCACACCACATTTCAAAAGGAAATAGTGGTTAGCAATAATTTGCATGATGACGTGGAAGGCATAGATTTTGTTCGATGACACTGTTTCACTTCTTTAACTAGGAAAGGCACATCTCACACATTTTTGCAAAAATAACAAAACTCTTACAATCAGCGATAGTGATTATCTGGGAAGAAATTTTCACCTCAGTGGATTTGACAGAAGTTTTGGGTCGATGAGAAGCTCCACAAGAACTGCTTCCTGGTCCTTCCAAAGCCATGTGACATTGATCGAAGCAAGAAAGGAAGTCGCTTGAGTAACGATCAGACCAAGAAAGGAAGTTGCTTGAGTATCGATTGGAGCCAGAAAGGAAGTTGCTTGAGTATCGATCAGAGCAAGAAAGGAAGTTGCTTGAGTTTCGATTGGAACAAGAAAGGAAGTTGCTCGAGTTGGACCACCGACGAAGAAAACTGGTACCTCTTTCACAAATTTGTTTGATTACAAGGAAATTAGAACACTACTCAATGTAACATCCGTATGTTATATACCTGGTCGTGTATCAGATCGCGATTTTGTAATTACTAAAATTCTCCAGGTTCAGTTTCCAGAGCGTTGTCGACATAGGTGTCATCAAATTGGAGAAGTTATCCTGGCTCTTAATTGAGGGAAGATTCAAGACAGGAGCGCTCTCTCCCAATACTAAGTATGAGGTCGCATTCGTGGTCAAACTCATCGGAACTGACAGTGAATGGCAATATCCGGTGGAGCTCGAGCTAGTCCTGCCGGATGAGACCAAAAAGACCCGCACGGAGGATCTCAAACAGAAGGCGAAGGGGCAATGGATAAATCTCCGTGCCGGCAAGTTCAAGATGGACTCAAGCACCGTGGGGACGATTCATTTCGCCCTCCACGAGACGTTCGATCCTCAAAAGTCGGGCCTAATCGTCAGGGGCGTTCTTATTCAGCCATGGATTAAGCCAAGCGAAAAAGTTTGATGCCGTGGAGGAAGAGTTCTTGCAGCTAGATCACATTATCCTTAATCACAAAAGAGATTTTTATATTCATTTAATGTGATATGAACACAATGAGAAAAATCATGTCCTTCTGTTTTTGAAGGAATTCCAGTCATGGGACTATAGAGGAGAGGATCTCCATTTATGTTAAAAATAATCTAAGCATGGGAGTTATCTTGATTTTATGTATACGTATTTACCGTCTTGCAGTGTTTAATTTGAACTCTTGGATTGGCTAGAAACTGCAATTGGCCACCCTTTGAAGGGGAATTAGCGATTTTTTACTCTCAAAATTTTTCCGCCGGCCTCTTGTGTTGAGTCTATAGATTCACTACGTTGAAAGATGATGAGAATGACCTGTTTTCAGCGCCTCCGACCAAGGACTATGCATTCACGTCCATGTTGAACTAGAGGGTGGGATTGTAACAACCCCGTCCAACAAAGGCAAGAAGTGGTCGCCAAGGCCAAAAGGCTTGGACAAGGAGTGGCTCCTAACAAGCTTCTAGGATAGGAGGCAAGAGTGAATGGAATGGCACACCAAATAGGGGGAGAGCGATTCTGAAGGCTCTTAAACCCATTCCCCTCGATGCGTAGTTTATCTGCTCTTTTGACAAACCTTTTGTCAGCGGATCCGCAATATTATCCTTTGACTTTACAAAGTCTAAAGAAATGATTCCATTTGAAAGCAACTGCTTTATGGTATTATGTCTACGACGAATATGTCTAAACTTACCGTTATAAATCACATTATGCGCCCTTGCAATGGCCACTTGATTGTCACAGTGTATGCAAATTGCAGGCATAGGTTTTTGGCCACATTGGAACATCTTCTAAAAAATGTCGAAGCCATTCTGCTTCTTCAGCAGCTTTATCCAAAGCAACAAACTCTGATTCCATTGTAGAGCGTGTTATTAGAGTTTGTTTAGAGGATTTCCATGACACTACAGCACCTCTTAGCATGAACACATATTTGCTAGTCGATTTCAATTCATCAGAATCTGAAATCTAGTTGGCATCACAATAACCTTCCAAAATAGCTGGATATTTGACATATTGTAGAACATAGTCTTTTGTCCTTTTCAAATATCCTAATACTCTCATCAAAGCATTCCAGTGCTCATGACCTAGGTTACTGGTATATCTACTCAGTTTGCTTACTGAGTACGCAATATCAGGTCTAGTGCAATTCATGATATACATGATGCTACCGATTACTTGAGAGTATTCCAGCTGTCTAACACTATTTCCAGTGTTCTTTCTTAAAGTTAGGTGCGGAAGAAAAGGATTGTTTGCATCTTTAATGCTGAATCCTTTAAATCTCTCAAATACCTTTTCAATGTAGTGAGATTGTGTTAAACCTAAGCCATCATAATTCCTTAGAATTTTGATGCCGAGTATAACATCTGCGACACCTAAATTTTTCATCTCAAAGTTCTTCTTGAGAATGTTCTTAGTGATTTTGATGACCTCAATGTTATCTCCAAGAATTAATAAGTCATCAACATATAGACAAATAAGTACATATCCAACTGTAGTGGATTTAGTGTACACACATTTGTCACACTCATTGATTCTATACCTATTTTGAATCATTACCCGGTCAAATTTCTCATGCCATTGCTTAGGAGCTTGTTTAAGTCCATACAATGATTTGACAAGTCTACACACTTTGCGTTCTTGTCCTTTGACCTTGAACCCTTCAGGTTGCTCCATATAAATCTCCTCGTCGAGATCACCATTTAAGAATGTAGTTTTGACATCCATTTGATGTATCTACAAATTGTATAGCGAAGCTATAGCAATCAACATCCTTACTGATGTTATTCTTGTGACAGATGAATAAGTATCAAAGTAGTCAAGATCCCTCTTTTTGTCTAAACCCTTTGGCTACAAGTCGAGCATTGTACTTATCAATGGAACCATCAGCTTTTAGTTTTTTCTTGAAAATCCATTTACACCCAATTGGTTTATTTCCATGTGGAAGATCAACCAATTCCCAAGTATGGTTACTTAGGATAGAATGGATTTCATTGTCAACAGCTTCTTTCCAAAAATGAGCATCTGGAGATGACATTGCCTCTTTATATGTTTGGGGCTCACCTTCTAACATGTATGTTAGAAAATCAGGTCCGAAAGATTTTTCGATTCGAGACCTTTTACTCCTTCGAAGTTCACCTTCTTTGGTCACATCTTCATCATTCTCAGATTCTTATTCTCTAAGCCTTTTCTGAGAAAGTTCTCCTTGATTTCTTTTTGCAGGATATATATCCTCAAAAAATTCAGCATCCCTTGATTCTAGGATTGTATTGACATGGATTTCCACATTTTCAAATTTGTGAACCAAAAATCTATATGCGCTACTATTTTGAGCATAACCAATGAATATGCAATCCACCGTTTTAGGTCCCAACCGAGTTTGTTTCGGAGGAGGAATCGCCACCTTGGCCAAACACCCCCACACTTTTAGAAAATTGTAGGATGGTAACTTTCCATTCCATAATTCGTATGGAGTTTTACCTGTCTTTTTGTGGGGTATTTTATTAAGAATATAATTTGCAATTAAAACTGCCTCCCCTCACAAGTTCTGAGGTAAACCTGAACTTAAAATCATGGCGTTAGCCATCTCCTTTAATGTCTTGTTCAATTGTTCAGCAACTCCATTTTGTTGTGGAGTATAAGGTGCAGTCGTTTGGAGAATTATTCCAAAACTCTTTGAAATTGATTGAACTATATTCTCCTTCTCTATCAGACCTAAGCACTTTAATTCATTTATCAAGTTGGTTTTCAACTTCATTTTTATACTTGACAAACATGCTCATAGTATCATCTTTGCTAGTTAGTAAATAAACATAGCAAAATCTAGTACAGTCATCCACAAATGTGATAAAGTACTTCTTTCCACCTCTACTTTATACAAACTTTAAATCACATAGATCACTATGGATTAATTGTAGAGGTTCACTTGTTCTTTCAACGGATTTGAAAGGTTTTTTGGCAAACTTGGCCTCAACACAAGTCTCACACTTGTAACGGGCATCCAACTCAAATCTTGGAATTAACCCCAAGTTTGCTATTCTCTTCATTGCACCATAGTTTACATGTCCTAATCTACCATGCCATAGATAAGGAGAGACAATAGTGTAATCTAAAGACTTTTCTTTATTAATAGTCTTTGGGTACGCATACTTTGAGTTTACATCAATGACAGCCACATTGGCCTTAAACAGGTCATAACATAAGTACCCTTTCCCCACATACATCCCTCATTTCGAAAGTACAAATTTGTCGAATTCAAATACAACTTTGAAACCCTTCTTAACAAGTATGGGGCCATAAATTAGGTTTTTCCGAATCTCTGGTACATGCAGCACATTTAGCAAGGCGACCTCCTTGCCAGATGTAAACTTCATGATCACTTTTCCTCTTCTGGCAATCTTTGCTAATGCAGAGTTAGCCATATAAAGCTTCCCGTCTTCTTCCGCCTTCTCATAAGATTGGAACATATGTTTATCTGCACATATGTGATTTGTGGCACCTGTGTCTAGCCACCAGCCATTAGTGTTTGACACCAGAGATGCTTCAAAGATTACCATAGCAGACAGTCTCTCAATATTGTCATGTTCTGTCAAATTCAGTTGCTGGGTTGCACCATTATTCTTGCCTTTTTTCGGGCGCTTCTTGCAATCCTTAGCACGATGGCCAAGCTTGTTGCATATAAAACACGTCCCTTGGAATTTCTGGAACTGTTCCTTCTCCTTGCCTTTTCCTTGAAAAGACATCTTCCTTTTTCTATCTTGCTTGGATTTGGAAGATTCCACAACGTTGGCCTTTGGCTCAGAAGAAGGATTCGCACTCCTCCTATTGTCCTCCTCGATTCTGAGGCGCAGAATGAGATCTTCAAGGCTCATCTCTTTTTGTTTGTGCTTCATATAATTTTTGAAGTCTGACCAGCCTGGAGGTAGTTTCTCAATCATAGCCGCCACTTGGAATGATTCACTAAGTATCATTCCCTCAGCAGAGATGTCACTCAGAATTAATTGTAATTCTTGAACCTGACTCATGACAGATTTAGAATCCACCATCTTCTAGTCCAAAAATTTGGCCACCACAAATTTCTTGGTGCCAGCATTCTCAGTTTTGTATTTCTTCTCTAAGGACTCCCATAACTGTTTAGCATATTTAATATTACAATAAACATTATAAAGAGAATTCACTAAACAGTTAAGGATATAATTTCGGCATAAGAAGTCTCCATGCTTCCAAGCCTCCAACGCACCGAGCGTCGTGACATCTTGCTCATTTGGACTAATTATTGGGCACACCTCCAATAAATATTTTGTCAGACTGAGCATGGTCAGATAGAAGAACATCTTCTGTTGCCACTGTTTAAAGCCTACTCCGGTGAATTTCTCCGATTTCTCATTAGCTGTAACTGGAGGTGTTGCCATCATGGTAGGCAAGGTTCATTGAACCATCCCTCCAGAAATAGAGCCAAAAGCCATTTGGCCTACATTGTTCTGAAAAACAGTCCCGGGCATACTAGTCATATGACTTGTACCCGCACCACCAAAATTGGTGTTAGCCCAAGGGCCCGTAGCATTGGCTGCTACAAATTCAGACCCTAAGGGTTGAACATCTTCCATAGCAACGGTCGAATCGACCACATGAACGTCTCCTGAAACATTCGGGACATTGAAAGGCACTTGGTTGTTTTCAGCCATCTCAATAATCTGACAAGAACAACAAACAGTGAGTAAGCTAATCGCCTTAAGATTGTTGGAAATTAATCCAAAGAATACACATTGTTTGTTGTAATCAGAACATCAATATAAAGAAGACAATAACAGCTATATAATATTCTTCTTTTTATGTAAACTTACAACTCTTGGAGAAGAAGAAAATAAGATATAACATAAAATTGGAGGTAAGGTACGGATATCCAAATCTCCTTAAGGCGATTAGTTCCTGCCAAAGGTACTCCGCAGATTCACGAACTATGCATCCCAAGATACAACACCTCGAACCTGTTTGAATTAGCACTATGCAAACAGGACTCAGTCGAACCATTCAATTGAACCAGCACACTCAGAAAAAATCAGAAGAGTACAAAGCCTTTGGAATCGAGTCAGAAACACCAAAACCAAAAGACTGTTTTGAAGCTCTATGCTCCCATCTATTTATAGAGATTTTTAGTTCATGTATAGAAGAGATACATGAATTAAATAGACGCATGTATCTACGAAATTCATGAACCAAGAGATACATGAATTCAAGAGATTCACGAATCTGGAGATACGTGAATTCAAGAGATTCACGAATCCGGAGATACGTGAATTCAAGAGATTCGTAAACTCAATAAATACATGAATTAAAAGATAAATGAATCTAGGATATTCATGAATTCAATAGATACGTGAACGGAAAAGTTTAAGAAATTCATGACTCCAAATGAGATACGTGAATAGAAAATACTTATCTTAATTTATTGGCATTCGTTGATCCATTAACCATAATTATAACCACAATTATAACACACGACACCTCTTAGCTCCCACTCCTTCGACACGTCGCTCGAAGAAGAGAGCAACTCCGACAAACTCCGCGCCCTCATAAGGACCAAGCCAATAATGACTGCAAGACATGTTGCCGAAAGAAATAAGCAAGTGCCGAATGATTCAGAGATGAGAACTAAGGGACTAAGAGAGAGGGAGAGAGTAATGACTCAAGCACGAAACATGGCAAACTTTCGCAGCCTGTAGCAGTAGCTAGAGGGAGATGTATAGGTTAACAAGCAAAATGGGACTCACAATGCGAAGAAGGCATAATATAGATAGTGAATGAATAAATACTGGGCTAATCTTAATTATCTTCTTCAGGTTTATTCAAAAGGATCACCACATTAAAGGTCATCAATTATCGTTGAATTGCGACATACCAATCGTTAGCATGGTGAGCGGTTGAATACGCTGCCCTCGACGGACGACGGATGGACTCTGTCGTCACCACAAACTCTGTCTAGTAGCCAATCAAAAACCCCCCAAAGAGAGAGAGAGAGAGAGAGAGAGAGAGTGAGAGAGTGCGGTATGTGTAGTAGACAGCAAACCAATTTCTTCACGATCATGGGTACGTCATTTGAAAGTGGGCAAGCTATAAACCTTTATAGTGCTGAAACCAAGTGTCTAAATAAAGGTTAGTAATGTAAAAATAAATACTAATTTAGTCTTAAAAAAACTGGTAACACAAATAAAGTTGGTAACTTCATATAACAGTAGACAACTTCAACAAAAATTGGTAAGTTATTATAATAGTTGGTAACGTGGAATAGATCATATAAATGTTGGTAAATGGCTACAATAAGAGATTAGTTGGTAAACCTATTACACTTGTCAAAATTCAGTTTTAAGCTTTAAATTTGGGCAATTCAATCATAAACACTTTGACGATTTGTCAATTCAATTCATTTGGCCAATTTTGGCTAGAAATATATATATATATATATATATATATATATATATATATATATATATATATATATTTTTTAAAAAGTTGGCCATAAATCATTGGCTTGAATATCAATTATCCTATGTGACACAATCAAAGCTAACAAGGATAATTTTTATAATTTAAAAAAAAAAAAAAATCGAATATTTTCTTTTTCTATTTTTTTCCATTCCTTTTTCCTTTTATTCTCTTTCCCTTTTCTTATTGCCAATGGTTGTTTGCCAACCCCTGGCCATAGGCGATGGCTACAAAGGGCGAAGCCTAGCGAGGCTACCTTGACCTAAGTGAGGGGTTGGCAGTGCGGGGTGAGTGTCAATGAGGACCCCCTTCGCCAGATCTGGTGAGCCACCTTAGCTTGGGCAAGCATCTATGTGACATCCCAAATTTCATCGACCTTCATTAGTGTAATTAGATCATTAGGAACTTAGATTAATTAGATTGGGCCAGAAAGTGAACCCAGTGGACTTTGAGGAACGTGTGGGCTTGAGAAGTAAGTGGGCCACACGAATTGGACTTAAGAAACCTAATGAGTGATTATGGGCTTGGACTTGGCTTGAAGTGGGCCAAGGTTCGAAATTATTAGATTTATAAGTTTAGTGGGCCGGATTGTTATAGATTGAGCCCGTTGGGCCGGGAATGAATATTTAGGCCCGAATGATTTATTTTATAGATTATAGTTATGATAACTTAATTAATGTTTATAATGCTAATATAAATTTCTAACTTTAGCATTTTGTGATGAATTCTTTATAGATTAACATTGACTAGTCGATATGTTATGTCATTCGATATGTTATGACTTTGTATAATTGGGATTTAGTAGAAACAAAAGGCAATTAGATGAAAATATTAGAAGCTAATGAACTAACGAACGATATCGATTAACTGTTAATTAGCGATGATCGATAGGTGGCGAAAATCTTCACGCATGAAAGCCATGACACCTCTCTTCTCTCTTTGTTCTTCTTCACCCACGGTTTTGATTCCCATGAACCGAGACATGTAAACTCCAAGGAACATAATCATTACAAGATCTCATCATTACTCTAGCCTAGGGATTAGTTTGTAGACCTATTTCCCCTTAAGCTTCGTACACACTCTCTCTCTCTCCATATAAAACCCAGCAACCCATCTTCTTCTTCATCTTTTCTCTCAGCTGAGCAGCGAAAAACCAGAAGCAAACCAGCAAACTTCTTCTTCTTGCATGCTGATTTTGAGTGTTGATCTTGAAGCATCTCTGTGTTGTCTAACTGCTGAACAAGGTAAGGAAAGATCTAACTCTAAATTGAAAGTTATCCATTGTTTCATCAAGGGAGCTTGAGGATCTAACCAAACAGTGATGGATATAGTTTGTAGTTGCTGTTTTGTGATTGATCTAAGCTGAGTCAGTGTTAGATAAGAGTTAGAAGCCATTGCATGTTGTTTTTGAGGACTGCATGTTTCGAAATCCTTGTGTGAGTATGCTGTTTTGTTGAGCGAAGTGATGAAATGGATGCCGAGTGTGTTGTTTTGGTAGAAATCATGATAAGTGGCTTACGGATGCAACGACACTTCGAGCTGAGTTGTGGAATTGATCATTTGTTAGAGAAAGTTATGCTGAAGTTGCTTTGAGTTGCTGTGAGTAAGCATTGGAGTAATTTAGAAGATATTTGTGGATAGACAAGTTGTTTAGTTGAGTTACAAGGGAGAAAATTTGTGTATCTATTCTGTTCTAAGTGAAAACAGTTATGGAGTCTTCTGTTTGTGTTTAGTTTTCTTTATGTATGTTAATAGAGATAAGAAAGAAACCTTTTACATGATATAACATCTATGAGATTGAATTATACATGTAGCTATAACCATATGACTATAAAAACATAGAGACAGAAGTGTACTTAGGAAAACCAGTAAACTGTTCTTGTGAGAAACGGTTTGACCTTTACTGATTATGCGAATTTTCTGTATTTACCTAGTTAGATTTGGACTTCGAATCCTTAATGAAAATTGTAGAACACATCTTAAGGAATGACTTGTAAAAATTTGAGATTAAATCGATAAGATTTGGTTAATGAAACAATTTTCTTTGTAAATACGAAATCTGGACGTCGATACAGGGTACTAGTAAAGATTATGGCAATTGTTACTCTTAGTACAGTGAGAACTAGACTTAAGTTTCTTCACGAGAATTGTTAGCCTATGTCTTAAGTATAACAAAATAAAATTTGGTAATATTTCGACAAGAACTAATATACCTTCTGTGTTCGAAACCGAACTGTTCATTTAGCTAGTATACTGTTTGTACCCAAGAACACATATTAGATGTAGTGTCTTGTATCTTAGACTTGTATGATGAACATAGAGTCTAATAAACCTTATACTAGATGTTAGTTGTGTATGAGTGAGTCTCATATATCATTTAAGATATAAGTGCATATAGAATCATGTGTGTGCAATGAGTGCGATGCATAGTGCTTAATTATGGGATAAATATCTGTTCGCCGAATGGGACATGACGTAATGGGTTTTATCTTATAATTTGGACACGCACGTGTGCTAGGTTCATGAGAGTTAGATAGATAATTTAGAGTCATTTTCTTTTATATACGATAAATGCATTAATCAAAGGCGTGGTGGTGTGAAACGTGTGCTTAAAATGAATGAACCCATTGGTACCGAGATAGCGGTGATGCCCCCGGAAGTTTGGGATGCCCTTGCTGCGTGGTCTTGGATGCCTCGGTAGAGAGATACTGAGATGCCTCAGAGTGAGATGCCCTTGTGTGTGATCAAGGATGCCTCGGTTGTGTGATACTGAGATGCCTCGGAGTGAGATGCCCCTTGCTGTGTGGTCTTGGGAGGACCTCGGTTGTGTGATGCCGGGATGCCTCGGAGTGAGATGCCCACAATTAGAGGTATTGTGGAAGTCCGGATAACGTACTTTCCGGAAGTGACTCGATGGGCCGGTTGAATTCCGGTTAATGATTGATCGAGGGTGGATTTTATGCACACTAAATATAATTATTTGGTGAGTGAGTTCATCTATTATTGTTGCATTATATTTTGATGTGAGATTGAGTATGTGAAGGGTAAGTATAGAGGGATGCATATAAGGTGATTTCTTACATGAAGTAATAGTGTTGTTTATGCTTGTGATATATTCTCTTAGTATCCTAAATTGTTTGCTGATTCACTTGTAACTTTGATGTCTATGGATTGTTTAAGTTAGAGTTTTATCATTCTTTACTGGGCAAGGTTGTTTGCTCATACCTTACATTTTCAGATTGATAGCATGAATGTACCGCCGGTAGCTCGATACGGGGCGGTAGTGAGTCTTCATGTTTCTCTTCATGACGAGTATGATCCCGACATTGACATGACCCTCTCCAAGTATGAGGCCACCTTATGGTTGGATGACGGTAGAGCTGAGTTATTACCGATGACGTTCGTTGCATGATTTGTCAACCATGAAGGAGAGATGTTCAGACCTTTACCCTTTGGAGCAGGAGGACCTGGAGCGGGGATGGACGGCGCCTAGACGCCTTGGATCGTGTAGAGGCTGACTGACTTTTGTTTTTTGTTAGATGCGGGCTAGTGTGGGAACTCGTGGAGTAGATACCTCACCCTTATCCCTGGCTTGTGTTACGCCTTACTTTTGTTTTGTATATGATTTAAATATATAGGCGAAGAACATGGTATGAGTCCAGGTCGATAATTTTGTATGCCCCGATGATGATAAAATGAAAGGAAGCCTTTTATGATCTTGTCTATGTGCATTGTAGGATAACCTTATAATATAAACTTGAGATTTTAAATAATCCATGTTATACATGCTAACCTCCAATGGTAAATGCTATGGGTTATCTAAAGGAGATCACAAGCTAGACAAGAAGATAATAATAATAATAATAATTCCGCTTGCGCTTAGTACGTGACGCTCTGGGATGTCACAGTCTACCCCACCAACGCTTGCCCACGCCAACCATCGCCTCTAGCCGGTGGTTGGCAAACAACTTTGGCAAAAGGAAAAGGGAAAGAAAAGAAAATATTTAGAAAGATTTTAGAAAATTTTTAAAAATTATTCACATCAACATTATTTATGCCACGTAAGATGGCTAATATCTACATCAATGATTTCCAACCAAAATTGACTCGATGGACTATATTGGCAATCATCAAAAGGTTTACGACTAAATTGTCAAAATTGAAAAGTTTAGAACTGAATTGATATAAGTGAATATTTAGGACTTTCTTGGTAATTCTCCCAATTCAATTAAGAGTCAATAAATTCTGTAAAAGTTAGCAAGTTATAAGAAAAGCTGGTTATTCGAAATCAATTAAATAACATATCTTAGTAAGCGATTCAAATCAAAATTAATAATCAAAAGCTAATTGACGGCTTTATGCAGAAAAGTTGGTAACTCACTAAAATTAAGTGAGTAACTTTGATACGTTGGTGTGTTACGTGGATAAAAGTTCGTAATTTTTTTGGAATTATTGGTAATTTGTAGATAAGGAAAAATATTTTGGGTGTGTTCATACCGATTGGTGATCCCTCAACTAATAATTTTCTGGACACTTTGTCAACCCAACAGCACTTACGGTGAATCAATATTTCTAAAGATTTATTGATATCGAGAATGTTTGTCTTTCAAACGGAATAATATAATTGTCCTAGCTATGACTTAATAAGTTAACTCATTTCCCTATTAATTGAATGGACAAATTGATGCAATCACATTAAAAAAAAAATTACTTACAAACAGAAAATAAATAATGAGTGCAAAAGAATTTCGAACACTTTCACTCTCTCTCTCTCTCCTGTTTTTTTTTTTTTTTTTTTTTTTAATTCAATAAGGGTAATAAGGAGTAGCAGACAGGGCATGTAGCTGAATTTGCACCACTGTGTTGGCTGAAATTAGTAAGTAAAGACTTTCACATGATTAGCGCCATATGAATTCGAGGGCCAAGATGTACTCTCATCATTTCTTATCTTCTTGTTTGGCTTTTTCTTTTCCTTTTTCCCGATTTCCTTCTCTTCTTCTCCTGTCAAGCTGCGCAGCTGTTGCACCAATGGCTACGACCTGCCATTGCCGAGAAAAACCTGGAGAAAATGTTCAATGCGACCGGCTAAAAGGAAGAAAAAAAATAAAAATAAAATAAAAATATTAAAAATTAAAAGAAATAAAAAAAAAGAACACAAATTTAGGGTGCGTTTGGTAACATTTCTATTTAAAAATTGTTTACGGGAATAGAAATAGAAAAAAAGTGTTTTTTTTTTTTTTTTTTTTGGTAATCCAGAAACCCGTCAGCCGTTCGTCACCTTACTACGAGATATACCGCCAAGAAACCCCTGGTGATCTTGCGGAGGACCCACCACCCCGACATCATGCTTAAGACGCCGATGCTTCCACCGGTTTCGACCCTTGCACCTTTCCCCCAAGGTTCAAGGTCTTATCCAACTTCGCCACCAAGGCCTGGTAAATAGAAAAAAGTGTTTACATTGGGTGAACAATTTTTTAAGAAAAAACACATTTGGTAAATCATTTCAGAAATATAAAAAGAATAGAAGCACGTATAGTAAATTTGTATAATTTTTTATTTCTTTTAATTTTTTAATATTTTTATTTTATTTTTCTATTTTCTTTCTTATTTTTCTTATTTATTTTTCATTTTTCTTTTTTTCTTCTTTTGGTGGTCGCCTGGCCTCGCCTAGCCACAGCGAGGCTCGCATGACCCCGACGAGGCCGAGCCTTGCCTTGGCCGGGCGAGCTCGGCCTCGCCGAATCTGGGTGAGATCGAGCTTGCCTAGCCAAGCGTGAGGTCGGCCTCGCCGCGGGCTAGGCGAGCTCGGCCTCGCCGGATCTGGCGAGCTCGAGCTCGCCTCGCCGGGGCTGGTGAGCCTCGCCGTGGCTGGGCGAGGCCGCCGACCCTCGTCGGTCGATCGCCAGCCATGGCCAAGGCCGATGACTGGCCAAAGAAAAAAAAGAAAGAAAAAAAGAAGAAGAAAAGAAAAAAAAAAAAAAAGAAAAGTGATTTTAGATTTTGTTAAGAAATAAGAAATAACTTCTTCTTTTTCTTATTTCTGTTCCAAATATATTTAAGAACAAAAGTAGTTTTGGACAAAACGCAAATAAACGCGTTTTCCTTATTTTTGTTCCCGGAACAAAAAAACGAAAAATTTTGTTCCTGGAACAGAAAACAGGTTGCAAACAAATGCGCCATTAAGAAACATATTTACATTCTTTTTTATTTCATGAACAAATTTACCAAATGCGTTTTTAATAAAAATTATTCTCTAGAACAGAAATAATTCTTTCTATTTTTGTTCCCTATAATTATTTTGAACAAAAAATATTACCAAATGCATCTAAAAGACTTTCGCGTGATCAGTGCCAAGCCAATTCAATGGCCAAGATGTACCCTCATCATTTTTTATCTTCTTCTTGGTGTTTTCTTTTCCTTTTTCCCCATTTCCCTTCTCTTTTCTCCTGTCAAGCTGCGCAGCTGTTGCACCAATGGCTACGACCTGCCTTTGCCGAGAAAAACCTGGAGAAAATGTTCAATGCGCCGCGTCAATCGCTGACGTGGGGGCATTTTTTTAAAATCCAAAAATAGATCGCCACGAATCAGCTGAGGCGGTATAAAAAACATAAAAACCTTTTTTTTTTTCTCATCATCCTCCTCCATCACAGGCTCCCAGAGCACAATCCGTCCGGCCACCATCTCTGCCTGTTCCGGCGTCGCTTGGCCCCATCCAGATCTGGAACCGCGGAGCCATGGCGGTGACAGACCTGATCAAGCCTCCAGATCTCGGCGACTACCTCCTCCAGTAAGCTTGCACAAGCAAACCCGTCGTCGAGCTTCAGAAAAGCTGAGCGGCAAGCCTTCTCCAGATCTCGACCGAGCCATGGCCGAGCAACTCCTCTAAATCTCGGCCGAGCCATCATGGCTGAGTCTCAGAAAAATGCAACTCAGCCCTGGCCACAACAGATCTGGCTCCAAGGTCTGCCGCGGCCATGGCTTCGAGGTCTGCCGCGGCCGCCGCCATGGCTTCAAGGTGTGTCGCGGCCATGGCTCCGCGGTTCCAGATCTGGTGGTGGCCATGCCTCCAGATCTGTCATGGCCGTGTTTCACGGAAGGGAACTCGCCGGAGGGAACTCAAAAAGAGGACGACGGAAGGAGATACCAGGGAGAGGGGCTCCATGACCGCTCAAGTTACGTACGGCCTGTGCGGTGGAGACGGCCGCACCGCACCGGATTCTCGAGGGGTTGGGGAGAGGGTGGTTGGATGGAGGAGTAGGCGGTGGCTGCATAGAGTGGGCAGTTGGACCGGAACTGCAGAGGAGAGGAGCGTGGGTGCAGAAAGTTAAAAATATATGTATTTTTTTTATTTCACCTCAGCAGCTGACACGTTTCGATCTGTTACTGGGTATGAATTAAAATGCGCACCACGTCAGCACAATAACAAACCGAGTATCTTTTCACTGACCTCCGCCGGACACCATATGCACGCACCAGCCACTACCATCGTGCGTCTCTCCCCCTCTCAGTCTTTTTATTGGCACCTCTTTCAGTTTTGAGAGAGACAGCGCCACAGCTAAAAATCGAAAAACGGAAAAAATAAAATGAGAGAAAAAGACCACATCAATCCCATTTGTGCGTCATAAGCTTATTATACGAATATTAATTCAGTCATAATCCTTTTTTCTTTGACCAATTTAGTCATAAATATTTTACTATTATAATCATTCCAACCTTTTTTTTTTTTTGAAATCTTTAACATTGACATTGAATTGTACCGATTGTCCTATATGACATTACAGCCCTAATATGGACAATTTTTTAAAAATAAAATTCTTTTTTTTATTTTTCTTTTTTCCCTAATTTCCTCTACCGGCCACGGGTAAGGATTGCCATCGCTAGATCTAGCGAGATTGATGACCTCCTCTAGCCATTGCCAAGGCCTCAATGACCGATGGAGGGAAATAGCATAAGAAAAAGAAAAGAGAGAAGAAAAAAAGAAAAAATTCAAAAAAAAAATTCAAAAATCAACCACATCAAAGCCGACAATGCCACGTAAAACAACCGATGTCCACATCAACGATTTCTAGTCAATTATTCGCAAATTGTCAAAATGTTTATGATTAAATTAATCAAATTAAAAATTTTAGAAATAAATTGATATCCGTACAATAGGTTTAGCACCTCTTTTTTCAATAATCTTTTGTGTTTTGTATTACCTAGCTTTTGCCACCGTTAAATCACCACATATCACAAAATCCAAATTTGGCCCCACACATGAGGAAAAAAATTGAGCCCCCACCACCCTCGTTCTTCACATGAATTTACTCTACATTTAATATTTTTATGTCTTTCAAAACATCGTGTGACATTAATTTTACAAAATATTCTTCTTTTAAGATTATGAGAAAGCTTACAATGTTTGATATTTCGTAATTGGTTAGGTGAACAATCCTGTGATATTTCGAGCATTCATAAAAATATCCCCATTAATGTGCCATTCTTACATTTATTATCCATATTGTGTCGTTCCAATAATATACTCTAAAATTGAGGCGGCAACTTTACTGGTCATAATTAAGAATAAACATACATGGAGATAAATGCAAATAATTAGTGATTTCATATTAATTCGACCATAAAAACACATTATTTCGTGCAATAAAGGTCACAATGATTGTAATTACATAACCTGCGAACACTACATTAATTCTTTAAGGTAACATTAC
The DNA here is from genome assembly GCA_014182695.1 of Eucalyptus albens. Classification (NCBI taxonomy): domain Eukaryota; kingdom Viridiplantae; phylum Streptophyta; class Magnoliopsida; order Myrtales; family Myrtaceae; genus Eucalyptus; species Eucalyptus albens. The sequence continues at coordinate 37,755,916 of CM024655.1, forward strand.
CATAAAAGGATTTCTTTATTAATTAAATGAATTTTCATTTGGCTCTACTGTCTACATTCCTACCAACCAACGCAAACCCAAACAAGATGGGGAATTATAATTTTCTTTCCTGCCTCCTTTTCTTCATGCGACTCCTAACTTGAATTATTCCAACAAAATTTATTTGCCAAAATATTCATCATGCTTCCATAAGGACATATCTCCTCCTCCTCTTCTTCTTCATTCTCATAGACAAGAAAAAATATCCAGAAAGGAGAAATAATGAAATTTCTGTATATTTCAATAGATGTTAAAGAAGAGTACGCAAGAATGAAGATATACAAAATCAAAAGAAGAAATACGTGTAATTATAATTGTCTTTAACATAGGAAAATATTCTATAGAAAATTTTAAAAATTTATAATATAATATCGCTAACCATTATACTCGTCTTATTCATAATAATCAATATCATCATCATCATCATCTTCCTCAAGACATAGTGATCAAAATTATCATCATCATCATCTTCCTCGAGACGGGATTCCAAGTCATTCACTATATTCATCTTCGTCTTTTTCCTCATTGATCGTCTTCTGCATATGATTGCTCCTCTCACTTTCAATCCTGGTCATGATCAAGAACAAAAACTTATATTCATAAAGAGCCACGACTCTAACACTATAAAAGCTTAGCTATGTTCTATGAGGTGAAACACAATGCATGCATGCTCACACACACATACCGTGCCTATTTGTTATTGGCACACGTATCAAACTCGGTGACTAATACCTTCACTATAATTGACACGCTCGGTTGCATAACTTCGATACTATACTCGACTCTATTTCGCATTTTAACCAATGTGATTACTTCCAAGGTCTTGATCTGCTGCAGTCCATCTATCCTCTCCAGTTTCTCGCAGTCCTTGATTTCCAAGTCTGCAAGGCACTGCATTGCATTTGCCTGTATAGTCCACTTGGTCAAGCCCCTTAGCTTCCACAGTTTCAATACACGGAGGCTCGGAAATGTTTTTTCTGAGACGGTCAATCCATAGCCATTGTATGAGCCAGCAAATAATCGGAGGGTGGTCAAACGTTTCAGCTTCCCCAGGACTCCCATCGGATCTTCATATAGTCCTGACATGGACAAGGTTAGCACTTTTAGATTTGGAGGAATGTGCGACTCCGACAAGCTTTGCCCGCCCAAACATCCGAGGAGGTACAAGTTGGAAAGAGACTCGAGGCCGCTAATGTCACTCATTTCATAGTCTTCACCATCCCAGTCGGTTGGATCCACTAATCGCAATCGGAGATATTCAAGCATCTTCAGATTCAAAATATGCTTGATTGCTTTCGACACCAGCGAGCCCCTACACGTCAGAGCCAGCTTCCTTAGGCCTGTCAACTTGCCCAGCTCTTCCAACTCGGCACTCTCAGCTCCTACGCATAAGCCCCAAATGGTTTGGATGTTGCAGTTCAATGATTTCTTGGAATCCAAGTTCACCTCAGTCATGTATAGGTGTTGCAGATTCCCTGCCTCCCAGATTGAATCCGGCAGATCGGATATGTTAGTGTACTTCGGGTCCAAAGTTTCCAAGTATGACAATTGCCCCATCAACTTCGGAAGCCTTTCAAGAAGAGTCCATCTCAGCCCCAAGTACTTTAGATTCGGCATTATGTTGCCAAGCTCCTCCGGAAGCGAAGGCTTGTAGACACCCTCAAGATCAAGTACCCTCAGCAAACTCAAGTCCCTCTCTGGCGCGAGCAGTTTAAGTAAGGCCGCTATATCTCCAGCCCGTGTTCGTAACTTCATGGTGTTGAATGACACATAGGAACAAAGTTGTTGGACGCCGCACGGTGTGGAACTGTCGCTGGCGGACATTCTTTGATTTAGCTCAGCGGAAGTGATCTCCATGTGTGCTTCTTGTGCATTTGTTTCTGAGCGCTCTCGTCCTGCTTCCGGCACATTTATTTGCGTCTTTGCTTCTTCTCCTCCAGAAATGTCCCTATGTATGGCGACACACGGGGCATCGAACTTTCCTTCATCATGAAAAGAACAGTCATAGATCTCGAGGAATCTTTCATTCTTAGCCATCTGATAAAGGACATCGTACAATGATCCAGGCAAGCGGCATGATCGGGCACTGCTGTCCCATTTCTGTCGAGCCACTTCGACCATGTGTCTAGACAGCAGTATCTCGAAACATTCCTCTGCACCGTTATATGACGCTGAAGATACTAGATTTTCAGCTGACCAGAGTCTGAAGAGCCTCCTTGTGGGAATCTCAGATTCCTTAGGGAACAGAGTCAAGTACAAAGCACATTGCTTTAACCCTTCTGGAAGGTCATTAACACACAAACGCACAACATCTTGTAGTGTGGGACGATCGGGAAGCCCATTGGTAAGCAGATTGGCAAGCTTCGTGCATCTATCTGACGTGGTGTCGGATAAAAGTCCTCCGAGTAGAAGGATCTTTGGGGGAGAACCGCCCGATTTGCTAAGAATCATCTCTTTGAGAGAGAGGAGATTCATGGGCGGACCGGCCACATTGAAAGCCGGGCAGCATTTTGACAATAACTTCTTGCTCTGTTCTTCGTCGAGGGGGCTCAACGTGAGAGGCTTGAAATACCACGGATCAATGGAAGAGGGTATGTCAGGGTTACGAGTCGTGACGATTACTCTACTCCCATTCCTCGAGTCCGCAAGCACCATCATGAGCTCGTCCATGACATGGAGTCCGCACAAGTCATCCAGGACTATTAGATAACAGCACCCCATCAGGACTCGTAGGAGTTCATTGGACAGCTTTTCCTCGTCCATAAGATCCACGTCTCGCAGCTTCGGGAGCCTCAGTTGCTTGAGCAAGTCGACCATGAGATGAACCAGGTTAGGCTTCGGCCCCACCCGGACCCAGGCACAGGAGTCGAAATGATTCTTAATGTCTGCTCGATTGTAGACGCTCCTCACTAGAGCTGTTTTGCCGATGGCTCCCTCGCCAACCACCGAAATCACTCCCAGGTTGGCACGGTCGCCTTTTTTATCAATCAACAGCGACCCGAGTTTGTCCGCAAAATCATCACGACCCACGATATGGGACTCATCCTTCATCTTCCTCGCTCGGGGCAGTGTGCTTGGTGGCAAAGACTTTGTCTTGGGTCCGCTCCTCGTCTTCTCAGAGCCGACAACGAGAAAACAACGAGACGGGCAAGATAAGGAACTGATCGAAGAAAGTCCGCGCAACACGAGCGGACTCAAGAACACGAGATCGCACGCCAGGGAATGGAGGCTTGCGGGGCTGGCCGTTTGGTTTCGGGGTGCTCGAGCCTTAAGAAGTGTGATTGGCGTGTGACATTGGAAATGGCCACTTCAGGGGCGAGATAAGGAAAAGGAAAAATGGGGGTGTCTGAACTCGAATGATTTGGGGAAGAAGGGCGTTTGGATGGGGGAGCAGGCACCGAGCAAGCTTTTTTTATAGGAGGTGTCGATCCCCACCGCTAGCTTCTAATTAAAGAATACGGCATCTCTAACTCTCACAGATACGACGTCGTACACAAGCCGGCCAACCTGCCCACGTCTACTTTTCGACGTGCAATTACCGAAAAGGAGAAAATATTGGGTGGGTTTAACCCAACACGTAGGCATATGGGTAAAACAATCAGCGATCGACACGTGGCTCCACGTAGGCGAGGATGTCAGGCGTTTAAAATTTGCGCGCGCCGCTCGTGGGCCCACCACTCGACGCTCTCTCTCCTCTGCTCTCCTCTGCGACATGTCCACTCGTCCTCTCTCTCTCCTCTCTTTCTCTCTTTCCCCGTTCTCCCCGTTCTCCGTTCCGTTTTGCGAGAGAACAAAATCGCAGGGCTTCTCTCCGAATGCTCTTCCCCTCCTCTGCTCTCTCTCCTCCGGGTTGCTGCGACGCCGACGCCCTTTCCACCTCCGCCGACGCCTCTGCTCTCTCTCCTCCGCTGGTTGCCTGCGACGCCGACCGCCGACGCTCTCTCCTCCGCTGGTTGCCCGCAACGCCGACGCCCTTTCCACCTCCGGCGCGCGTCTGCTCTCCTCCGCTGGTTGCCCACGACGCCGACGCCCCTCCGTCGGTTGCCTCCGTCGCCCCCAACTCCGATGCGGACGCGGACGCGGACGCCGACGCCCCTCCACCTCCGCCTCCGCCCCCGACGCCGTCGCCGACGCCCTTTCGCCTCCCTCTCGCGACCTCTGCTCCGCTCTCTCCCTCTTTCCTCTGCGGAGCGCCCTTGCTGGCTAACCCCGACGCCAACGAACCCCGGATCGCGTTTTGGCCTCCCTCTCCGCGAACGAAGGTCATTCTCTCTCTCTTTCCTCCGCGAATCGCCCCCTGCTCCTGAACGCGTACGCCGTCGCCTCCCGCCGACGCCGTCGCCTCCCGCCGTCGCCTTCCCAAGCCCCACCGTAGGCACCCCATTGGCGACTCCCGTACGTTCGGAGGTTCATTTTTTCTTTTTCTTTTGGATTCCACTCAGTAGAATTCATGTTAAGGTTTATAGTCGGATAAGGATGGAGCACATTTGCATTAGGATTCCACTCAGTAGAATTCGGAGGAAGATTCGAAGGAAGCAAAGTAGACCTTGTTTTTATTCAATAAGCAAATCTGTTGGTTTTCTGGACAAAGAACTTGCTGCTAGTGGGTTTACTAGAAAAGAGCAAGATGATATGGACAAGGTATAGTGATTCACGATGATTTGCAAATCGTTAACATTGTGTTGTCCAACTGCTTAATTTGTTGTTAGACCTAGTGGTGACCATAATTGATTATTCTGGTTCATGCTTGGACCACTTAGGAGTGTGCCTATTTAGTCTTATTCCTTCCATGGATTTTACTCTTTGTCATTCTTGGCTTCTGTCAGCTCCTTTTCTCACGATCATCTTCATTCTCTTGCATCGAAAGCCAAAATAATATCGGCCAATTGCCTGCATTGTGGTTCCTGGCTTTGCATGTTTGGTCCTTGATTGGAAGTGGAAGTGGAAGTACTTTGGTAGTATTTTAATTTTTGTTTACTGTTTTCTTGGAAACGTGTGAATGAAAATGAAAATTCTCTAACGGGATGAAAAATGGGAGTATATGCTTGTATTCCATCAAAGCTGTAAAATAGAAATTTTTCTTTTTCCTTCCAAAGATCTGTGCTTTTGTTAGAATGAATAAATACTAGATACACCAAAATGTCATTTTCAGCTTTGAACTCTTTTTTCATTCATAACATGCTTTCCATTGTCGAAGTTGTAAAATAATTTCCAGTGTCTTTCCAAACGTGTTTTTGAAGCTGCCGCATTCTGAAATGTAAATGAAAACAGCATATACAAATTTTCTGGAACCAATTACATGTTGCCCTGGAGAATTTTGTGCAACTAGTTGACACATTAATCGAAAGTTCATCCCTAGCGTGTCATTGATTGAGTATTGTAAGTGTGCATTGTCCATGATGCGATATTAACCTTCTCTTATTGGATTCCTTTGATATAGTTCGTCAAAGAAGAAAAGGACCAGGATATATGTTATGATGACGAAGAAGATAGTGCTGGAAGGGATGAAACAATCATGAGTGATGTTGACTCTTTGCATCTGCTGGATCAGGTATCAGAGCATTCGCTGTGATAGGCCTGAAAATCAACTTTGCTGAAACTTTGTGAAACCTATAACATCGGGGCATGAGATTTCCTCTTTTTCTTGGAAGCTATGTTGTTCGATGTGCTTTATTTTCAAAAACTGGGCAGATCTTTTAAGACTATTGGAGCACTTGAGTGACTTTTCACCGGATAAGATGAAGTCATGTTTTATATATTCGTTTATGAGAATTTCCTGGTTTGTTTCTGGATGGTTAACTGGAGGATGCAGTATTAATTTTCTGGCAGTTAGCTGAGATCCACCTTAAAATATATTTTAAAGTTTAATGTGCTGACTTACTCAATATTATATCCTATTCCTGCTATTTGTATGACCAGCCAGGGCACATTGTAGAAGGAAATGAGGAGGAAATCAAAGAAAATAGACAGATGTGAAGGACAACTCAGCAAACCTTGGTGTGAGGGATACTTCAATGAGGTAAGTATATATGGTGAAATTTTTTAGGCATTAGGTCTGGCTTTCGCCCACTAGCTATGTAGTCTTGGATAGTGCGTGGCAGCACTTTTGATTATCAACATAAGCATGAAGGTTGAGTAATATGAATCACATTGAAGACATTCGGCTTGCAGATATCTTGAAGTTCGATCTACCTTTGTTGTGTTCTATGATGCTCAGGCCCATTTTGATAGTTTTGGGCTTGGGTTCCTTGTTTGAGAACCTCGACTATACTCGAGTGTTTAGTCTCTGTACTTGTGACAAATTTCATAGACAACGATGATGAATAAGCTTTGAAAGATGCCAGCTATCTGTGAAATGAACTTATCTCTCTATGTTCTCCTTTAAAATCCCATTTAATGGCACTTGATGGAATGGCTAATTCAAGTAAGTTTCTGGCTTGAGGTCTTTTGAATTTAGCAGCTCAGAATTTGGACTTGTTTGAACTTACAAAAATGAGCTATTCGTAAATTTGCTTCTCGAAATTTTTGTTGATAAATACATGCGATTTTAGCTTGAGTAATTGTGTTGCTGTCAACTGTTTTTTCAAGGGGATAATGGACTAGTATAGTGTTTACTAATTGTTGTGTTTGGTGCTTTTTCACATGTGTTTATCGGTGAGTCATCGTAGTTTATTGAAAATGAAAAGTGAATTAAGTTTTTAAAGAAGTTTTTCCATAGTCATCACGTATCATTGTTTATTGCTCTTTCTTGTTAGCTTCAGAATGAGAGTTTCTTTTCCACCTGTGCGGGATGAAAGTGAAGAGAATGCGAATGATGCTGAGTTGGTAAAGCGCTTGAACAAGTAGAGACGGCGAGCAATTGCTGCTGTTCATAGAGGAGGGAAGACCATTGCTTCTAGAAATTCTTACAAGGACAAAGGTGGAAGGTCATCTCACTATTCCAAAATTCAAAAACAATTAAGCTCCCGGTAGTGCACTTGGAAGAATTCAGCAGCATGTAGGGGCTGGAGGAAGGTGTGAGTTTAAGACTTCGTATTATAGCATATTTCGCTAGGGAAGATAAAGGAGATTTTTGTGTATTGGAAGTATAGATAGGTGGCTATTTTGCTGCAGAATATTTGGTAATAGTCGATTACTGTAATGATGTTATGTAATAGTCGGTTACCGTATCAAAAGAAAAGCCACACATGCAATTTTGTACAGAAAGAGGAACCCCTTCTAATATGTTGGTCATTACTTGTCATATGGAGATTGTGTGCAATTAATTTGTTATTTGCTGCTACTCGTTGATGTAGTCATCTTCCAAAGGTTTCAATCTTTTTGAAGAGTTGTGCTGACTGTTAAGGATATGTAAGCTTTGTGGAGAAAACTTTGGCATGTACTTGATATCCTGTATTTTTCTATTGCGTCTGTTGAGCGAATGAGGAAAGAGATGGAAAGATTTGATCGTGAAAGAAGGAAGGAAGAAGAAAGGTTGATGTGTGAACAGCAGAGAGAGGAGGAGAGATTGCTACGTGAGCAAAGGCGTTAATCAGAGCGACGGGAGAAGTATTTACAGAAATAATCTATTAAGGTAAGTATTTGAGCTTGATATTATATTTTAACTAGTTAGTTTCTTTTGCTTTATTTGATTGGTTAAGCAGCATCTCTTCTTTTCTTTACCAACTTCTCTGGTTTTTTGTTTGGAAGGTGGAGAAAAAGAGACAAAAAGAAGAGCTTCGTCGAGAAAAAGAAGCGAGAGACGAAAAGCTGCAGTGGAGAAGGCCACTTTGCTCGCTTGAGAATGCCAAGGAATCCATGGAGCTTATGGAGGATGAACAGCTGGAGCTGATGGAATTGGCCGCTACAAGCAAGGCACGTACTTAAATGTGATCATAAATCATTTTTATTGTTTGTGGACCTTTTGCCAGAAAGGATTCGGTCTATAGAGTTCTAATGACCTCCATCTTTTTCTTTGCTCCTGTATATGCAGCGTGATTGTGGAAGACCTCCTATACCTAGAAAAGACCCGGGAGCAAAACCTGAAGAGGAGCCTCTATTATCAAATCACCCTTATGTTGATAAGGTATATGTGTAGATAAGATCCATTTTGCAGTAATGCATCTGTTGAAATTCCAGCCAGTATATGAAGTGTCTTCTTTACAAGTGACCATCGCATAATTGCTAAATCATCTTTGTATTGTAGGCCATCGTCGGGTATTAGCAAAGCACATTTAGTATATCTTGATCTATTCTCTAAGGGCACTTGTTGACTAACTTCCTATATAAAACGCATGGCAAGCGTTCCCCAGAATGGCAACTTTTTCCGAAAAATTTGCTAATGGATTCCATATTGATGGTTCTTTGTTCAAGTTTTTGGTTTTAGGTTGCGTACATATTGACACACAAATTAATCACAAATATATGGCAAACAAGAGGTCCCAAGTGTACTTAAAAGACTAGAGTGGGGTACATCCTTAGGCAACAAATTTTGGACTGCTACTTAAGTGTCTACCTTCATGACTCCTACCTTTTTGGAGGTAAGAATCAATTAGGTGCACTTTGGACTATGCGTTTGTCATTCATGTTAGGTAATTGGGTTTAGCGCCCGTCCATGTTAGGAAGGGAAATAAGAAAACCCTAGTGGCTCACACGTTTGTTTGTGGGCAAAAACTTAAAGACCTTCTCTAGGTCTTCTAAGGGGTTAACCCTTCTGGACAAACTTTCTTAACTTGATCCTTGGGTTTTGTTACCAAAACTCAAGCAATGAACACAATGATGTCCTTCATGTGTGCAAGATGGTTGAAATTTCCTTTGCAAGTAACCAAAGTCATTGGCATTTGTTTCAACACTAAATAATGTTTCTAAAATTCTGATTGAATATATTCATTTTCACTCAACTATTCTGTTATGCAATGAGGTTTTCTTTTCATACCTTTCACCCTTGTTATGCACTGCAACCATAGCTTCATGGTCTATAATGAGTGTAGAAAAGTACTTGATAGCTTAGTTAGCTTTATACTAAACTTCAAAAGTCTGCGGTCTTTCAAATGCCACTCCTGCTCATGAGTGAATTGTCATTATTACAATATTTGGGGTGGTGTGGCTTTATGCGGTTGTGGCAGATACATGTCATGAGCAAATGATTTTGGATTATTTGGAGGCCAATCCTGAGAAGTACCAAAACCAAAAATTATCTGAGTTGGTTGATGATGATTATGATGAAGAGAAGAGTGTTGAATATACTAAGGCTTACTATAAGAAGTCCTTAATACCAAAAGTTATTCTGGTAGGTTATTTGATGTTTAAGATACATCAATCTTATAATTGGTGTGCTAGACATAGTATAAGCTTTACCAAAAAAAAATCTTATAATTGGTGATTTCTCTGATGTTGCCTCGTATTTTTGGGCAGAAAACTAGTGTGAGAGAACTTGACTTGGAAGCAGCTTTAGCTGAGCGTGAGGTTAGTTATTGCTTTGTTGTTGCACTGATTGTATCTTCCCTACTCAAGTACTGTTCATATGAAATTTTAGTCACTGTATGCATATGTCCCATTTTGTCAGATTTAGATGATACTCTGGTTTTGTTTGCCAAGTCACTTTATGAGATATCTGTTAATTGGCTTTCTGTCTACATGTAGTTCCATAAGAAAATGAGAAAAGAAGCAGAAGAAAGGGAGAGGCATATAAAATTTCCAAATTCAGGCGAAATATTGAGATGGATGAGTATGACTTGATGCATTGGCGTCGGTCATTTGAAGAAAGAGAAGCCTTGATCGGGGATATCAGCTGGTAATCCCATGTCATTATAACATATTTGACTCTTTTGATATTGAATCAATTTATGTTTCCAATTGCGAATTGTTTGATGTTTGTCGTCTTTACTAACTGGGCATTTTGGGAAACAAAACTAACCATAAAAGGATGCAATCACCCAATCTAATTTTTTTTTTTCCTTTATATCACATGTAATATGTGAAAGATTCCACGTGCCATGTATGTTGCCATTGACAGATTTCCAGGAATGACAGAATTTAGCACATGTTTGGTACTCTTATTCCTACAATGTGCCACTTCGCTTTGGGCTTTACTATTTGTCATAAGAGGGTAAGGGAAAAAGAAATCAGTTGCACTTTGAGAAAATGGTTCAATATTGCAGTTTGCAATTAGAAAAGGGAAAGAAATAAAAACGGTCCATGAAAGGGACTAATGTTTGCTTTTGTGAAAGGAAAACTTAGTTCATTCAAATTTTGTCAAATGAAGCAAAATGATTTTGGTCACTATCTACCTATTGATAGCCTTTACTTTCATACGTGTGACTTATAATTTTCTTGTGGGCATCTTACTGCATCTTACTGTATACAATGCATGCTAATATCCTTCACTGAGAATAGGATTGTCTAGCTGGTCGAAATTCTTGCAAACATTACAAGGGAATGTCTATGATGATATCCTTTATATAGTATGTTTAGAAAGCAAGTTTTTCTGAAAGCTGTTAGTTCCTGTCCTTTTGGAGTGCTGAGAATGTTTTGTTACCAAATCAGCGGAGAATCTTTTCTTTCATTCTCTCTATAAATGCCAGAGAACTTTGTTCCTGGAATTAAGATACTCAAAATATGCTGTCGATAATGTTAGCTGAACAAGGCTCGTTATTTTACAGCCGACAAGCCCTGGGCCTGCCACTGGAAGAGCCGAGGGGAGATATGTAGACAGCGGTTACTTTGGCAAGGATCAATATGATCCTTCAAACCCTTTATATAGATATGACTATTGGGGCGAACCAGAGAACTCGAGAGAAAAGCAAGCAACGAGGATGACGGACGCCCACAACAAATCCATGGTTGGCAAGGGTGTCGTGTGGTATGAAATGTCTTATGAAGATGCCATCAAGCAAAAGATGCAGAGAGAAGCCGCATCAAAAGGAGTGATGCAAAAGGATTTCGAGGATCAAGATAACAATAAAGACGATGAGGACGACGATGACGAGGATTTTGATTACAGCATCCTTGGCGACCCGAGCATTAGTTTTGAGAACCAGCCTCTTGTTAATGGGACTGAATCTTCTAGAATATCGGATGAGGGTATGTTTGAGGACTAATGTAGCCATTGTTGGATAGTGGAAAGTCTGTACATGCGGAACGCATGTTATCTTTCCTATTTTTGACCAAAGCTCGAGTTAAAAGCCGTTGTGTACGGAGCATTCTAGCCTTTGCTAAGCAAGGACAAGAAGCATGAAGAAAAGTTTGAGAGTTTCATAAAGAAACACCCCTATCTTTATAAAGTACATTGGAAGGATTTGATAAATTATATCATTTACCATAAATGGGAAGGATGAAAAAGCCAAACTTCTTAGGAAAGTTACGATCTCAAAATTTACGAAAATACAAAGAAGTCGTGAAAACTTACTACCATTTGAAGGACGTCACGAATCGTAAGGTTGTAATTTATTGAAAACACTGATGACACTTGCGAATTTTCATTGGAAAAGTCATTCAAAAAGGTATTGCCTCATCTAAAAGGCAGTTTGAATAAAAAAATCAGATGAAAAGAATCGGTGCATCATGCTTGGACATATATAGTTCATCTGAAAAAGCAGATTGAATGAAGGAATGATCGGAACATACACAAACAAAGGAAAATAATGAATTTTTGCTTTTTCCTTTCTCTTTTTTTTTTTTTTTTTTACTGTGTGGCGAGCAAGAAAACAATTTGATCTTTCCACTTACGCCGTGCAAACAGAACCGGAGCCTTTATACAAGGAAAGACTGCCTCTTCTCTCTAACTTATCCTCCCGTCTTTCTTTTGCCCTTCTTTATAACAGTCTATCCTCTGCATCCATCGGAAAAAGCCTCTTGCTTTCGCTTGTGCTCCATTTCAATGAATCGGAATCAATATCTCCAAATATCTATATGTACACGCTCCCTTCCAAATCCACATTTTGCGTCGGCGACCATCCACGAGATAAGATAACACCAACCTCGGTCGCCAAATGTTCAAAGCAAAAGAAGGAAGTTCCCAACCCTCTTTGAGAAAGGCTGGAGCGGTATGTTCCCCCAATCCATTGGGCACTTCCAATTTAGGCGGTCACCTAAGAAGGAAGGAGATTTCCGCCGGTTGTCTCATTCCTCCTAAAGGAACTCCTTTCAGTCCCCCTTAAAAGGATTTAAGTTCCTAGTGTCGAATATGGGAAAAAAGATTCTCTCATCAATCAATTTCCCGTCCTCTACGTCATTTGGCGGCGGCGGAACCGGATGACTTTTGGGCGGCTCATTCTCCTCATCCTCATCTTTGTCATCAACCTTCATGTACAAGCCAAGCTGTTCTAAAGGATTGCTACAATTCTGGGTTTGAAACTACCCGGATGGTCTTCGAACAGTCCGGGCTCTTTGCCTCCTCCAAGAAATTTGGTAATTCCTCACCATGAGGAACCCGAAGCATCTCCAAGTCCTCCATAAACTGACTGTTCTCATTGATATCAACTGTCTTTTCCATCTGCGAAACCAAGACTTGTCGGATAAGTACCTTTTAAAACCTTGTCCGAAACCGCAAGGTGTGCACTCACCTTTTGCAATGCTTGACGAGCAAGTTCCCTCTCCGGCTCCCTCGCCTCTTGGCTTCAGGCTGCAGCTTCACTTGGCTTTTTTTCTAGCCTCTTCTGCTGCCTTTGCCTCGGCTTGAATTTTAGCCTTTTCGATTAGTAGAAAAGAAAAAAAAATTTAGGAGACCCATTGTAGTAAAGAGCTTTTTCTTTTTTTTTGGGTTGAATGACGATGATGGTATATAATAAAAGAGACCTTTTGCCCGCCTCTCGAGTTCCTCTCACTCTATTCGTAACTTCTCAGGATCCCGCTTCTCAACCTAAGATGGGAAAAACCAGAAATATAAATTTCAAGTATCTAGACAAGTAGACACGAAAAGATGCATCAAGCACTGTGTTCAACCTTCTCAAGAGCCTTTTCTTGAGCTTTAAATATAGTCTCAGCAAATCGGTTCCTCAAAGTGCTTTGCACGATAACGCTTCTCGGGAGACTTGCCTCTCGGGTGGAGTACTCTCCTCTATAATGTTACAGCACCATGCGTGAGATCACGCCCCATAAGGTACAGCATACAATTATCTTTATGATGATCATGCTTACCCTCTCCCCGAACATCGGCTTCTAAGGGAAGTGAATTGGGCTGAGAATTTTGCACAACTTGATCCATCCCATCAACGGATGCTAGAAGTAACACAAGGTCGGTTATTAATTCATCGGTCCGAGATGGATGCACAAAGTGAATCACCTTTTAACCAAAATGCAATCTGAACTTAAATTTACCAGTATCTAAGTCATGAAAAGTACTCTTTTGGTCATCACTTACTTCATTAGCCATGCCTTCTGAAGTAAGAGAAATAATTTGCATAAAGTTAGGCGACAACATACGAACCAGAACCTCGGTTATGCAACATGACAACAGCACCTAAGTTTGGCATATCTACCTTCGCCACCTTGACGGGTCCGAGAAACCTTAGCGGGATCTAATTCACTAGCGGATGAACTAGGCGAGTGCGCATCGACGAGTAGGAAACAGGCACAAGTGCAAAGATATGAGAGCTCAATCAAGAAAAGTCATAATGTTCTGCAATTCAAGAACATTGTATTAAACATCAAAAGCTTACGGGCTTATAACAAAGGCTAGTTCCAAATCCATGTATGCCCATCTACCCTAGAAATGGCTAATGATGACGAAACAATGCCCGAGGCTAATAGCTGTACCAACTACACGTCTTAAGCACTGCTTTGCTACACATTGACAGACAAAGCATTGCCACTACACATTGAGAGACGATTTGACAAAGTTATACTTGAGTCAAAGCATGACTCGACCCACTACTAATGATGAAAAACATGCAAAGAGATCCACTCCCCATTTCTTCAAAAAATTAGATGGTTAAGCATACACCAGCACATATACCATTCTACATGCATGTCTACTTGCAAACCTTGTATGAAACTACTTTAAAAAACATCATGTGCAAATTTGAGGGGACTTGCCGGGTAAAGTTAATCTTAAGAACTGATAAACCAAATTTAAAATCCAGTTTAAAACTAATAATAAATTTGGCAGGTTTAAATTACTACATAGAACATCATCACCCAGACCCTTCGGCAAACATGAGATGAACTTAAAAAAGGTGTACACCATGAGATATGATGTGCACATCTTCTGAATAAGTGGTGCAAAAAACCAGTTCTCATATTTCTCTTTTTCATACAATTTTTTACAGAAAAATGTTTATTGTCCTAGAAATAGGTACTACAGAAAAAAAAAATCAGAAATATAATGCAGATCTTGCCCAGATCCCCCAATTTTGACCACTCTACGAGACAAATTTGCGTGCATATAACCAAAATGAAGAGTCCTTCCGCCATTATATTGAAAACTAAAACTCCCCATAGCAGCACTTGTGGCTCCTTCTTCGAAGGACATCAAATGAACCACGGAGAGAGATCATGACAGGGCAACGGGCGACGACACAAGAACACAGGGAATTTTCTTATTCTATTCTACTATTCTGAACAATTGATAACAAAGGCAATCAAACAAAGCGGATGACTTAAGAACTTTAAACACTTCATATGCAAATACTAAGAAGAGTGATCAGCACTTAAGGACTTGGTGCATTCAACAACCAAGTTCAAAATAAAGTGCCCTCGAAGTATGAACTTCACAAATAAAAAATTGAAAATATACAAAATCAGATTATGATGCGGACTAGAAAAGCAGAAGATGTCCCTAGCATTAGTGTATTGGTAATTATAGAAAGAGATGTGCTCCATACAGTTAGACAATACAACTTCCAAAAGAGAAAGTATAACTTTATGAAAAAAGAAAGTAGAAAAAGATCTGCAGAGGCGCGAACCACTTGATGAGGACCCCGATTCGATGCAAGCTCTTGGAACTACTGCATTTACTGTTTCTATGCACCGCATCTTTCTCTATCTCTACTTGGAGGGAAGCATGAAACTGGAGCGTCATTCCCGCCAACTATATCTACATCCTCATCAATCACGTCATTTCCTAGTAATATACAAGAAGAGAAGAATGCGGTGTCGGATAGACAGCCCTTGTGCGGGGCACGCGCCCAGTGCATGCATAACTATGACTTGAATATTTGACAAGGATTACCTTTGCAAGGCGGCACGATGAGGTGCTGCCGCGGACGCACGTACAAGAGATAAAGCAATACCCCTGCTGCGAGATGTATCTATAAACTTAAACATCGAAGTGTCATTTCTAACCCTAGCGACAACAGATGCCATTCCCCGACTCACCTAAAACTACGACCAAGAAATTCATCGAAGCATGACGAGAACGCTTCGAGAGAATACTAAAATAGCCCCCATCACAGTTCTCACCAAAAATATCGCATTTCCCGCTTCTTTCTCACCTCATAAATAGAAAAACTCGCATTTTCGAAGGCTCCAATTAGCTCCTTCAAAATTTCACCCCACAATGCAATCTACAGATTTACTGTACAAGTCTGCAATATAAGCATCATTTGCATAGAACAGTCTCTCGACAACCCATTCTAGAGTTTTCTTATCCAAAGTGCCATGCTGCATGACAGAATTAACGAGAGCCTTGTTGATGTAGAGAAACGGCACAAAAGGTTCATTTTCCTGAATTCCACTTGACACGTTCTTGAGCTCACATAGAACATGGTTAACCAGCAACACTAAGCAACCTAGAAAAAAGTTCCAGTTTCTCCATCTTCGACAATGGAAAGCATGTTATGAATGAAAAAAGAGTTCAAAGCTGAAAATGACATTTTGGTGTATCCAGTATTTATTCATTCTAACAAAAGCACGAGATCTTTGGAAGGAAAAAGAAAAATTTCTATTTTACAGCTTTGATGGAATACAAGCATATACTCCCATTTTCATCCCGTTAGAGAATTTTCATTTTCATTCACACGTTTCCAAGAAAACAGAAAACAAAAATTAAAATACTACCAAAGTACTTCCACTTCCACTTCCAATCAAGGACCAAACATGCAAAGCCGGGAACCACAATGCGGGCAATTGGCCAGATATTATTTTGGCTTTCGGATGCAAGAGAATGAAGATGATCGTGAGAAAAGGAGCTGACGAAGCCAAGAATGACAAAGAGTAAAATCCATGGAAGGAATAAGACTAAATAGGCACACTCCTAAGTGGTCCAAGCATGAACGAGAATAATCAATTATGGTCAGCCACTAGGTCTAACACCAAATTAAGCGGTTGGACAACACAATGTTAACGATTTGCAAATCATCGTGAATCACTATACCTTGTCCATATCATCTTGCTCTTTTCTAGTAAACCCACTAGCAGCAAGTTCTTTGTCCAGGAAAACCAACGAGATTTGCTTATTGAATAAAAACAAGGTCTCTTGCTTCCTTGAATCTTCCTCTGAATTCTCTTGAGTGAAATCCTAATGCAAATGTGCTCCATCCTTATCCGACTATAAACCTTAACATGAATTCTACTTGAGTGGAATCCAAAAGAAAAAGAAAAAACGAACCTCCGGACGTACGGGAGTCGCCAATGGGGTGCCTACGGTGGGGCTTGGGAAGGAGACGGCGGGAGCGACGGCATCGCGTCGGCGGCGTCCGCGTTCGGGAGCGGGGGCGGTCGCGGAGGAAAGAGAGAGAGAAACGACCTTCGTTCGCGGAGAGGAGGCCAAAACGCGATCGGGGTTCGTCGGCGTCGGGGTTAGCCATGCTCTTATTTCTTTGCCATGAATCAGTTGAATCTTTTCTTGGTTGATTTGTTGCGCTCTTGGGATTGTGACATTTCCAATATTTTTAGGAATTCACTGTGTTTGATTTATGTTTTCCAAGTGAGTATGTATTTATGGAGTTCTTAATAACATTGTATTACATATGATTTAGCTACTTGCTGGGACCAGTTTTTAAGGGACTGGTGAAGTCAGTGGACAGCTTGAGCGTATGGGAAAATGAGTTAGTCCCTCATTCCCCAACTTTCCATACTAGCATTTGCTTTATCTTTCCTTGAATGCTCAGTGATCTCTCCGGTTTTAGGTGTTTACATGGAACACTAACGCATGGGGTTATGGCCCTCATACTAGAGGTGGCAAAATGGGTCATATATGGGTCACTTTTTTTTTTTTTTTTTTAAGACACTAGTTAAATAGGTTTAACAAATGTGGGTCTTAAGTGGGTTGGATTTAGAACTCATTTTCAACAAAACCTCACAATCTCTCTCTTCCTATTTTAACTTTACAATTTTTTAAATATAAAAATCGAAATTATAATTATTTTTTATTTTAATTTTCTTTTTACTTTTTATTTTTCTTTCTTCTATTTTTTTCTTTCTTCTTCCTCCTTCCAGTGGCTGGCACGGCAACTGGCCAGGCGAGCCTCGAGCTTGCCGGATCTGGCAAGGCAATTGTTCAATTTAACATTATTATTTTCTTGTTCTTTTTTTCTTCCAAGTACTGTCTAATATTTATATGTATCTTAAATATATGTTTTTCACTTTGACTAGTAATAGAACACGCCGGCCAAATAGTTTACCTTAATATAGATGCTCACGAGGGTTAACTTTTAAATTGACACGAAAATGATAGAATATTTAAATATTAAATCGGGCAAACTGTTTTGAAAGCTAAAATTATAAAGTAAATGTGTGATTTATTATTTAAATATTTTAACATGATTTAATATTTAAATATTCTATCATGAACACTAAGGCATGACAAAAAACAACCTAACCTAGCATTAATTGAAAGCTTGAAATATATAAATTGTTCAACAAATAGACAATATAGATACTCAAATTATTTTACAATTTTGGGGAGTTCATCAATAATAACATCAAGATGTCTAGTTAGGCAATCAAAGAAGACACTCAAACGGGTTGCAATTGATCGAACGAAGGCAAATAAACACAACCCACCAGGCTCAAGAGCTCTTCCTGCTTGAACGAAGGCTCAAAAGCTTTTCCGCCAGTCTCTCTTCCGCCACCCGTCCTCTGCCGAAACCTCCCCCTCCCTCCCTCTCTCTCTTTGTGTTGAAGTGGGTGGCGGAAGAGAGACGTGGCGGAAAAGCTTTTGAAAAGTAGAAGATGTCAGCAGACTATCCGAACCTGCCAGTTGACATACCCCCGACTCTCTCAACTTTCAACAACTCCGCGACCTTGTTGAGACCTCCGTGCAGACTATCGCAGAACTTCATAAGATGCTTGATATCATACAATGTCGGGAAATACATGTGGATCAACTTGAAGAACCCCGCTTGAGTGTCCGGCAGGGGTTGGCAAGTCAACACCTTGAGCAAATTACCCGAGATCGTACCCGCTGTGGAAGGTTACCCAGTGAACATTATCGTTCAGCACAATCCCAGACGACATCAGCAACTCCCCAAATCGCACGGCATTGATGCCCCTGTCCCTATTCTTCTTGAAATTGATCCCGCTCTGTTTCAAGAGCTCGATTGAATCATTTGCGAAGAAATCCTCATTCGCATTGAACTCGAGGAAATTGAACTGCCAAATGCAGCACTTATCCGACCCGCAAGTCGGCAAGTTCCCTCTCTCATCAGAAAAAGTGAGGCCCAATTGGATCAACTTCAGTATATCCACATTCTCCTTCAGAGTCTGGTGGTGAAACTCACTGGAGTTCTTGAAGTTGCCCACAGGGCGCACGACAATACCCGGGAACTCCGTATCCATGGCCGCACGAATTAGTTAAGGAGGTGTTCTTGGTTCTTAAGGCGGATGTCGTTGGCCTTGTCCATGATGTAGTTCAGGTAGGAGTCGAGGATGAGCTCATTGTCGCACTTCCTGATCCGGACCGTGAAGCCACGCTTCTGGTCGGGGAGGGGCCCCCACGAGGAAGGCTGGGACCACCACTGCCTCACCACATGCTCCCACTAGACGGCAACGCAGTCAAAGATGTCGATGATGCAGTCATTGTCTGAGTGGCCGCAGGTGGTGAGCTGGAGTTACAAGCGCGACCGAGGGAGAGGCAGCTACAGGAGGCGGAGACGAAGGAGCTGAATAGAGTTGGACAGTGTTGACGCAGTTGTTCTCGTTGATTTCAAAGTAGCAGTAGAAGAGTCAAAGCCGAAGGCCCGTTTTAGGAATCCGAGGGTGGTGAAGCAAAGCTCCGGCGGGAGTGCCGCCCAGAGTAGGGTCTGGCAGAAGGCGAGGGTGCCCAGCAGTGTGGTTCTCCAGATTCTTCGTTAGATATTGAGGATTTATTTTTTAGTCATAGCCATCCATTTTCATTGTCGATTTCATCGAGACTAGTTCGTGTTTTGCAGGTTTCGTGCCTGCTATCGAGTAACCTATGGTGATCTTAATATTTTACCGGCTGTTCTTGTGGTTGAGTGATTGGGGGGGCTAATACTGTCCTGACACTATTCAATCCAAGCGAGACTAGTGCCTTCTTTTTTTTTTTTGGGAAAATGATCTGCACTGCACCATGTATTGTGTCAAGGCCACCGGATGACTAGCTTGTCCGGTCTAGTAAAATATCAACAAGGATACCCTTCGGTGAAAAAGACATTGGGTACTTGAGGCCCCACATCTTGACTACTCTCATGCTACTCTCTCTCTCTCTCTCTCTCTCTCGATGGAAATGAAAAAACATAAATGAATGTAAGAACAGATACTTCACCTCCCCTCTGAAGTGAAGTGAAGAAAGACGACGAGCCATTTGCCGATTCTCTCGTGGAGCTTTATACTTGCAAGAACATCCACCGTGAACCTCTCTTCATCACTGTCGCACACATGTCTGAGTCAAGAGCCGGCTCGCCGCCGCTGTCGCCACCCACTAAAACCTCACCGAAGCCCTCGCTCTTAGTCACTCTCCTATCACTATCGGTCTTGGCTCCAATTCTTGCGATCACGATCCTGCACCAACACGAGCCCTTCGACTGGCACTGCACTGCTTTGCTCACGAGGTGAGGGCAGCCGTCGAGGTTGAAGTTAGAGGGAGAACAACAAGTGATGATTATGGGGTTGTGAGTAGGAGGGACGGAGGCGAGAACCTATGCTCAAGAGCTTGAGTTGCGAGAAGGCAAGGTGCACTGATGGAGAGAGAGAGAGAGAGAGAGAGAGAGAGAGAGGGCCCTTGGGGATGCGACAGCCTTGCTCAATGATTCCGTATTTGCTCGATATCTCGTATTTTGTCTCTTCCGGTTGTCAATTGCATCTCCATTTAGTATGTGGTGAAAATGGCACCGTTATTCCCAAGAAATAATGGTACCGTCGCCTCAGCAGCACCCTTCTTTTTTTTTCTTTTCTTTCTTTTTATCTCATGCTTGATTTAGTTCATCAATGATGAAATTAAGTTTTGTTTGCACCATTACTACCATCGAGTGGAATCTCTTGATTTTAAGGAGTATAAAATCCAAACAAGAATTTCGCTTGAATTGTTTTTGGCAAGAACGGAATTGTCAATCAAAGCAAAATCAGATTTTTGTTTCTGGCTTTGATTAAAAAATAAAATAATTGCAACTGTTAATTATTATTTGGAATTGGTAAAAAGGAGCGAAAATGCAAAACCAAAACATGGAGCTCTAAAAGCAAAGGCAAAGCCAATTGGGACAAGCAACACAAGGACGCGATTCTCTTGCAGTTTCAATCCCAACCAAAAAAACATCCCTAAAGCAATCAAACAAGACTTGAAAGTCCCAGAAAATAAAGTAAGACACTTTCCAAATCAACCTCAGCCCATAAGATCTGCCTTGTTAAAATTGCAAAACCCAACCCGCAATTCATGATAATTGAACATTCTTCAAGTTCGCATAAAAAATTTCTAAAATCTGAATTTCCGATGAGAAGAAATTCAGAGAGCGAGCGAGCACCAGGGCAAAGAGCGAGCGAGTTGAGCAAGCACCAGAGCAGAAAGCGAAAAAGAGAGACCCGCTGAGCGCCGAGGGAGCTCCGGAGCAGAACGAGCTGAGCAAACGCTGAAGCAGAGAGCGAAGAAGTGATGCCTAATGAGCACTGAGCGAGAGCTGGAGTAGAGAGGGAGCGAGCATTGAAGAGAATGAAGACGAGGGAACTGAAATTTTGAATTCACGAGAGGAAGGGAGAGAAAAAACATCATTCTTCCTCCTTCAAAATGAGAAAAAGGAGGAGAGAGAAAGTGAAATAAGAGTTTGTTTGGTAACATTCCTCTTTCGAGAAATAATTTCTTTTCATAAATAATATTTTTCTATTTTTATTTCCTTGAACAATTTATGAATAAAAGAATGTGTTTGATAACTACATAAAATTTATATTCTCAGAATTGAAAAAGAATAGGAATGCGTTTGTTACACCCCAATGGCGATTGGCGGGATGTCGCGGTCGATAGCCGAGGGTCGGCCAACGGTAGAGCAAGTAGCAAGGAAGAAGAAAGGAAAAGAAAGAAAAAAAAAAGACTTATTTTTAGAAATTGTTTAGGGGAATAAAAATCTACTTTTGTCTATTTCTTATTTTTATTCCAAATTTATTCTCTAGACACTTTTCTATTTCAGGCAATAAAAAAAATTAATTAACATTATCAAACAAATTTCTATTTTTTCTATTATGTGGAGTAAAGAGCATAAAAACAAAGAAATAGAAGTGTTGTCAAACGGAACCTAACTCTCCACAACAGGTCTAGTGTAGCCATTAATGTAAGGAGGAAATTACTATTTTCTATGTGCAAAGAGCAGTGGGGACCACTAGCTAATGTGGAGCCACGTGAAGCCTCCTGATTGGCTGGGGCATACATGTTGCGGCCGACCAACCTAATATTTTCTCCCCTCCAATAGTGTTGAAGCAGGCTTCCTTACTTTGGGTGTGGAAAAGAACCAGCAACAACATGGACTACTCAAAACCGGACCATTAACCAAGTGCTTGTAGTGTCTCACTCTCATCTCGTATGAGTTGTCTCTCTCTCTCTCTCTCTCTCTCTCTCTCTCTCTCTCTCACAGCCTTGACTCTCAACTCAACACCCATTGACTTACGATGTGAACTCTCAATTTGAGTCCAATCTTTCTACTAATCTTGCAATTAAGAATAGGAATTTTTATTTTTTTTTGCTTTACTTTGATTTGTCGGAAAATGTTGCAATGAGTGAATGAAGTTTCATGGACCCACCCCAGTCCAGTTCTTGGGTGGATCGATAAAACCAATGAGCAGTTCTCGGTTCCAATTTTCCGAAACCAATCCTTAATGGATTGTTTTTTTATTTCAAGATGGGAACCGCCCACTCGGACCATACTCAATCTCCTTTTTGACACACACTCTCTCTCCCTTTGCCTCTTTGCTTCCTCATCTCTTTTTCTTCGCTGACAGCTAAGCAAATCATCTCTATCCAACAATGGTTATTACGCCTCTCTTTTCTTTGCACTTAACCTTTCTTCTTCAACCCTCACTTCGGCCATCACCGAATCCCTTGCTCTTCTCATTCTCTCCCAAGACCCCTCCTCTCTTGCAGCCCACCCACCATGGCCCTAGCTTCCATGCCTCCGGTTCCAAAATCGCAAGCCCGACAACCTCTGACTCGGTCAGGATCGTCCGGAAAGTTTTCTTCTTCCTGCACCGGTTTGATCCAGCCGAAGGTCACACCCAGATTAAGGAAGTGGAGTTCATGAAGAGCAATGGGAGGGCCAAGAACTATCCCAAAATGTGAGGCCCGATTTTGCGATTTTGGGTCCGTCTAATTTGGGCAAGTCTTCCAATATCAATGCTTTGGTTCGAAAGAAGGAAGTTCCAGTTACATCCAAGAAACCAGGTCCTTTTTCTTTCTTGTGGTTTTACTTTGGTCACCAGGGATGAGCTGATTGATTGATGTATTTTGCAGGCAAGACTTGGCTTATAAATCACTTGGCGATGAACATGAGTTGGTATACTGTGGATCCGTCAAGTTATGGGGGAGCTTTTGGCTTGCTTAAATATCTCATGCTATGTGACAACTCATAAATGCATAAAAAGAAAAAATCGCAAAATGTGAGGTAATATGTAAGTTTTATTTCTTGGAATGCTGCAACTAATTGAGTGAGGTAATTTGATTTGAAGTTGTTAGAGTGGAAAACTGGATAATCGTTGGATCACTACTTGTTAACAAGCTTGCAAAACTTGATTAATTGCACTTACATGGTTTAAGCATTTTTTACCAATCACTTTGGATATGCCAAGGTAGTAATTCTTCTGGCTAAGATGTGGAGATTGGAAATGTCATAATATCCATATCCTAAACATTTTAATGATTTATCAATTTAGTCCTAAATCTTTGGAAAAATTCCGAAAAATGGCTTGAAATGCTCTCAATTCTCAAATAATGGCATAAAGTAAATCATATCTCAAATAAGAATTTGAAATGCTCTCATTTTCTCAAATAAGGGCTTGAAGTGACCATATTAATCTAAAATAATGACCTAACCTCATCGGCCGATCAAGGGCATTCCCATCCTTTTGCTTTCTTTATTTTCTTTATTTTTTCCCTTTTTTTTTTTCTCTTTTTGGCATAAAAAGACAAACTAAGAAAATAAAAAATAAAGACTAAAAAAAAACACAAAAAAAATTTTAAAAAAAGCTTAGGAAGAGGTCCAATTCGCCTATGGCTACCACCACCCCGTCGGTGGGGGCGTTGGCCATGGCCAATGGGATTGCTGGCGACTAGGCAAGGTGGGCACCTTGCCTAGACCTGGGGAAGGGTGGCAACCCTCTTTTGAATCTAGCGAGGACCAAGCTCTCACCTTTGGTCAACAACCTCGTTAGCCATCTCCGATGCCCCACTAGCGATAAGGTAGCAACCACAAGTGAGGGAGGTCTAGCTGCCAACACTACACCTAATTTTTTTTCTTAAGTTTTAGCCTTTTTTTTTTTTAGTTTGTCTTTTTATGAACATAAAGAGAAAAAAAATAAGAAAGAAAATAAGAAAAAGCAAAAGGACGGAAATGCCCTTGATCGGCCGAAAAGTTCAAGATGGCCACGTCAAGTCATTATTTGAAATAATGTCCATTTTAGGCCATTATTTAATACACTGAGGGCATTTTATGTCTTTATTTAAGGTAAGGTTCACTTCAAACCCTTATTTGAAAAATCAATGATATTTAGGGCCTTTATTTGGAATTTTTTAAAACCTTTTGACAATATTTCAACTAAGCTGTAGAGATTAGATATATAACATTCACATCATAATATCCATGTCCTATTCCCATCATAATATTCATGTCCTAAACCTTTTGACGGTTTGAAAATGTAGACATTCCAGTTAAATATCCAAATAATAGTTTTAGAATTAAATTAACAAATCCTCAAAATGTTTGACTAAGCTAAGGTAATTGAAATATTTATAACTTAATTGGTACAATTGAAAAATTTATGATTAAATTGATCACCGTACAATAAATTTAGGATTTTTTTGGATAATTAAACCAAAAACAAAAGTAAAGACAAAAGATGTAATGAGTCAAGACACTTTTCAGGAAACTTTCTACAAGATATGATGTCTTCCATAAGAATGCAATAACGTACTTCTTTTTTTATCTGTACAATGATGCACTCCAAAGTGTTCATTTTTCTGAATTCAAACGCAAAGAACGATATAGAAAGATAGTATAATCGTTAGAGAAGAAGAAAATACTCGTTCCAATCTAATTCATCGACATTTCAACCTTCCAAAATAGCCTCGCACTGTTCTGGACATTGGAGAATCTTTGGGACACCGTTTCTATGAAACTCGATGGTAGAAATAAAAACTTTCTACGCAGCCACCATTTCAAATTCTTTATTTAATTAATTAAAGGGCTTAAGGCCCTGTCCGCCCAAGCTGGGCCCGAAAGCCCGGCCCACGGGAATAAGGCCCGTGGGAAGGGAGAGGTATAAAAGGGAGAGAGAGAGAGAAAAAGAAGTTGGTTGGATTCATTCTTACGCACGTCTTTTCTCTCCCGCGCGTTTTCTCTCTCAAAAGAAGAACAAGGCATACGGCTTCTAATTCTTCCCTTCAAGGCTTCATCAAATCGAATACGACCGGATTCTCTTCCTCCATTGGCGTCGGTGTTTAATCTGTGGCTAACAAGGTACGCTCGAATCCGTGGTGTGCTTTACGATCGGTGATACGTGTCGTTTTCTTGGGCTGCGCTTCCGCTTGAGTTTAGGGGTTTGATTTAGTGTCAAATCCGAGTTTTCGGGGATCAGTTATTCCCAACATTGGTATCAGAGCCCTAGTTCACGTTTTCCCGATCAATTTGATGTGTTTTGGTTGATTTTTCGCAAAAGGAAGTTCGGCCGTACGGATTGGGGCGAGCAATCCCGACACCCGAGACTTCTTCGGCCATTTTCATGAGTTTTCGAATGTCAAAACCAAATTCAAAAGCACTTTGGGAGAAAGACGACGTCGAGACGAGTCCGGAGATGCCTCGAGCGCCGCCGGAGACGCGCACGCGCCCACACGCGCGGCCGGAAGGCGCTGCGCGTGTGGGCGCGACGCGCCCGGAAGCACTCGATCGCCAGGCGCGTGTTCCGCACGCGCCGGTCGGCGAATCGGCGCGTGCGCGTCGCCGGCCGGCGAACCGGCACGCGCCGGTCCGCGGACCCGACGCAGCGTCTTGGCGTCGCCAACATGACGTCACCCAACGGTAAATAACCGATGGGGTGACGTCATCGATGGCGTCGGCAATGACGTCGGTTCACCGACCCGACGACCCGACCCGACCCGACCCGACCCGAGCGGGCGGACAGCACGCGCACGGCACGTGCCGGATGACGCTCGCGTGGCGTCACCCATGTGCACGCGCACGCGCACGTGCGGTCGATCCGTTCGACCCGTCCGACCGACCCGAGCGGTCCGACCCGCCTGTCCGGTCCGACCGGTCCGGCGACCGACGACCCGACCGACGACCGTTGACCGTTGACCGTTGACCGTTGACCGTTGACCGACGACCGTTGACCGTTGACTTGACCGTTGACCGTTGACTTTGACCGTTGACCAAAAAAAAAAAAAAAAAAAAAAAAAAAAAGGGAAAAGAATGTGTTTCTTTTTCAATTAAGTCTATGTGGATTATATGTAATCCCTTATTTGTTCTGCATTTGTTGCAGGAACAATGCCTCCCCTGAGGGTGCGCACACCTATTCGCGCGATTCTGGATGAACAAAAGGAAAGGCATGTCTAAGTTGATAGGGCGGGCGGCCGATCATCGATGGGAGAGTGGTGACTTAATTGATCACGTCCTTGAAGTCAACGGGAAAATTCAACAGGTCATATGGAATGGTCGTCCTATGTCACGCGATCGAGAGATGGTGCGATTTTTCATAAACACTCTTCCTCCCGAATGGCAAGATGTGTTGAATCGCATATGGGATGTCAACGGAGCTGCTTCCTATAAGAAAATTGTGATGGATTTTGTAAATGAATATTACTTGTATTGTTACAAGGGAAAAGATCAAGAAATTGAACAAAATAGGATCTTTCCTAGTTCGTGTCTTGACTATGTGTTAGTTGTATTGGTGATGTATGTTAAGTATGCTTTGTGGACATATCATGTAATGATTACTACCTATTTGTATTGATTGAAAGCATTATTGTTTTATTGGAATTCAATTATTTGTTGCTTTCTGTTATTGCTTTGTTCTTTGTGGGTAATTAGCTATGGGTAGTTATAGAAGTTTTTGTAACTTCATAGAAATGATTTTGCATATGACAATTATATTAATGATAATTTTAAGTTAGGATTTTTGGAGGATGATTGGAAACGTAGTGACCTTTTGATTCTGAAGCCTTACTTGAAATTATTCATTAATATAATGGGTCTATGCAAATAGGGATGCATAAATGATAGGCTTTAATAATTCGTGCATATTTGTCGATGTGTTCGAGATCAATGGCTTCAGCCACTAAAAGCATAGTTGCCGAGCTGAACAAAGGTGAAAAACTCACTTTGGAGACAACTATGAAATTTGGCAAATGAAAATCCAGTATGTCTTTGGAAGAGCAAGAATCACTTGAGGCTCTTGTCATGACCATGGTAGAACCCGAAGAGGGACCCACTGAACAACACAAAAAGGACAAAGAAGCTTTTCTTGCGTGGAAAAGAATGAACTCTCTAGCTCGCATCACGTTGCTGAGCAGCATGGAAAATGATGTCATGCGAGAGTTTCGGCGTTTTGACAACGCCAAGGAAATGTGGGAGGCACTTGGAAGCTAGGTTTGGTCATACTTCGGTGACTAGGCGAGACGGCTAACTATCGATTTGACTCTTATAAGAAGCCTCATGGTCGAGACCATGAAGCAACATCTTAGAAAGATGTCAAATATGATAACCGAGCCGAGAGACGCCGCCATGTCCTCACGGATGAACAACAGGTGCAAGCAGTGATTCGTTCCTTGCCTCAGAGTTGGGAGCATATGAAGGTGCACCTGACTCATAATGAGAATATCAAAACATTTGAGGATGCAATGCGTCATCTTGAGCTGGAAGAGGACCGCCTGTTGGCGGCTAAGCCGGATGCTGATCTATATCATGCTAGTTCTAGCTCAAATGGAGCTTCGTGCTCCAAGCGCAAGCGCCCTAGCTGGTTTGATAAGGGGAAAGGCAAGGAAGAAGCTGGTCCTTCAGGGAAGAAACCCAAATTTGACCAACATGATAGAGGAAAGCGTCCTCACATGAAAAAGCTCGCAAGGGTGAAATGCTACAACTGTGACAAGAAGGGTCACTATGCTCGCGATGTCGTGAGCCAAAGAAGGTATGCACCCCTTGTACTTTTCAGAACTTTGCCTATGTGTCAAGTTCTCGTGTTCTTGACCGAGTCTAATCCTTTGTGGACTGTGGATTCGGGGCGACGGACCATGTAGCGAAGGATAGAGGATCCTTCGTGGAATTCCGACGAGTACCGCTGGAACTAAGTGGATCTATGTGGGAAACAACTCCGAGCTGAAGTGAAAGGAATTGGCACATGCCAACTGAATATGCGCGGTGGACGCACTTTGTTCCTTCATGATGTCCTGTATGCTCCGGAGATTCGTCGGAATTTAGTGTCTGTATTAATGTTGGTTAAATTAGGTTTCAATATGAACTTCTGTAGTAGAGGTGTGAATTTGTTTTTGGAGACAAATTACTATGGTTGTGGCTATTTTCTTGATGGTTTTATTGTATTGGATATTGAGTATATTAATGCAAATGTTTGTTATTCCCTTATCACATCTTCTAATACTTATGATAATGATGTGAATGTGTGGCATGCTAGGCTTGGTCACATTGGCCAACAACGTATGAAAAGACTAGCCAAAGAGGGCTTGTTGGGTAACATTGAAAAAGTCGATTTGCCCATATGTAAGCATTGCCTAGAAGGAAAAACAACACGGAAACCATTTGGGAAAGGGAAAAGAGCTGAATTTCCTTTGCATTTAATCCATTCGATGTCGTGGTCCAATGAATGTGAGAGGAAGGCATGGGGCTGTTTATTTCATCACCTTTATTGATGATTATACTCGATTCGGATATGTCTATTTGATTTCTCATAAGTCTGAAGCAATAAGTTGTTTCAAAAGGTTTATGAACCTGGTAGAAAATCAATTAGACAAGAAAATAAAAACATTGAGATCCGATCGAGGTCGAGAATATTTATCGATGAGTTCAGAAAATTATGTGATGAAAAAGGAATAGAAAGACAGTTGTCTATTCCGTATACTCCTCAACAAAATGGTGTTGCGAGAGAGAAGAAACAGAACCCTACTAGAAATGGTTAGGTCTATGATGGCGCATGCTAACTTACCTATCACCTTTTGGAGTGATGCATTGTTAACTCTTGCTGCCTATATACTTAACCGGGTGCCTTCCAAATCGTTGCTTCCACTCCATATGAGTTATGGACGGGTAGAAAACCGGACTTGAGTTTTCTTAAGCCATGGGGTTGTGCTGCCTATACACATGAGTCCTCTCACAAATTTGGGAAATTAGGTCCCAGAGGAAAGAAGAGTATTTTCATAAGATACTCGGAACACTCAAAAGGGTATGTGTTCATTGGTGAGCAGGAAAGTGGGAGTATAACAGAATATGAATCACGAGATGTCACATTCTTAGAGGATGAGTTTCCTAAGAAGGGCGAAATAGGGGAAGATCACTCCCTATTTGAGACATTGGATCAAGATAATGACATTAGTGGTGTTCATCCAAGTGGGAGCATAATAGGGAATAATGTGCAAAGTGTACAATCCCCTATAAGGCGAACAAGTCGCCAAAGTATTCCCCGTCGACGTTTTGACATTGAAGGGGAAACTTTTATGGTTGCTCCACAAGATGAGGATGAGCCAAGAAATATCAATGAGGCTCAAGTGCCCTAGTAAGGAAAAATGGATTAATGCAATGGAAGAAGAAATGGAGTCAATGGAATCAAACCAAGTCTGGGAACCGGTTGATCTTCCAAAAGGACGCGAGCTATTGGGAACAAATGGGTTCTCAAAATAAAGCGAAAGGCTGATGGCTCGATAGAAAGGCATAAGGCTCGCCTTGTGGCGAAGGGGTATAATCAACGGGAAGGAATTGATTATGAAGATACGTTTTCTCCCGTAGTAAGATTTACCTCAATTCGCATTATTCGGCAATAGTGGCTAGTCGGATCTTGAGTTACATCAAATGGATGTAAAGACTGCTTTCCTCAATGGAGAATTGGAGGAAGAAATATATATGGAACAACTGCTGGTTTCATAGTGAAAGGCCAAGAAGAAAAAGTATGTCGACTTTTGAGGTCGATATATGGTCTTAAGCGATCATCAAGACAATGGTATATACGTTTTCATAATGCCATAATGGCATATGATTTTACAATGATTGATGAGGATCATTGTGTGTATATCAAAAGATCCAAGGATCAATTTGTGATCATATCATTATATGTTGATGATATACTAATTGCCGGAAGCAATATGGAGTTGGTTAGTACCGTCAAGAGATGGTTGTCTTCTAACTTTGAGATGAAGGATATGGGTGAGGCTGCATACATTCTTGGAGTTAAGATTTCGAGAGATCGTTCGAAGAGATCGTTGTCTCTTTCGCAAGAAACCTATATAAATAAGGTTCTTGAACGATTTCGTATGCAAGACTGTAAACCCATAGACACTCCTATTGCAAAAGGTGAATGATTGAGCCACAGACTGTGTCCGGGGACTCCACAAGAGAAGGAACAAATGAAACATGTTCCTTATGCTATTGCTGTTGGGAGCTTGATGTACGCTATGATGTGTACAAGACCCGACATATGTTTTGCAGTTGGAATGGTGAGTAGATACCAATCCAACCCGGGTCCAAAGACATTGGAAAGCCGTGAAGAGAATACGAGGTATCCAAGGGAACTGCTGATTTCAAGTTGAATTACCAAGGAAAGGATCTGCGACTTGAAGGCTATTCGGATGCTGATTGGGGAGGAGATTTAGATGAAAGGAAATCTACCTCGGATTTGCTTTCTTCTTGAACAATGGCGCCATATCATGGAGCGGTAAGAAGCAAACGTGTATAGCCTTATCCACGATGGAAGCTGAGTTCGTGGCATTATCGGCGCGGTACAAGAAGGAGTTTGGCTTAAGAGATTTTTGGATCATTTAGGTGTTATTGAGAAAGCTGCAAATCCATTATTAGTTAATTGTGATAGCCAAGCAGCTATAGCGTACACCAAAGATCCAAAATATCATGGCAAGACCAAACATATAGATACCAAGTATAACTTTGTGAAAGATATGGTTGCACGAAAGGATGTGAACTTACAGTACATATCTACGCATAGAATGGTAGCAGATCCTATGACAAAGCCAATACCTAGAGATGTGTTTTGTGGTCATGTAAAATCTCTAGGATTGCGTAGAGTCTGATGTACTAAATTGTAATTTCCCTGAGTTGTTCACATTTATGAGATTTTTGTTTTTTCATTGATTAATGCCTATGAATCTATTTATGATCTTTATGCATCTTAATGCTCAGTGCATTATTTGAGAAGTATGTCGGACAGATATAAGATTAGCCCACTCACACGGGTAATCGCCTCTATTTACTGTGTGATAAATAGAGATGAGACTGTTTTTTAAGCTTATTATCTAGGTGATAATCGAGAGCTCAAGCTTAAAATACGAATGTCGCCTTAACTGAGTGTTAAGATGAGGACATAATACTAAAGATGTCCGAAAGTAAAATACCCAACATATTTTACTTTATCTGTCTAAGATGCCAGATGTGAGTTCTGATGAATTTTGTAAATGAGTAGATAGGTGAACTCAAGTTAGACATTGGGTATGTCTGAACTATCATCTGTACGGTATTGAAAAGTGTAGACATACGCTCCATGGGAAAGGAGTTAATACTGTAATACGTATTTCATACTACGTATGCATGAGACGACCAATAAGAGTGGCAAAAAGTTTGATCTCAACTTTTATGACGTGTGAGACTCTTGAGGAAAAGAGTTCCTCAATTTTTAGTCCCCTCGGGACTCTTACTTATTCTTAAGGTTTCTATTTAGTGTTTGCTATCTTAGGATGTTGCCAATGGTCATGAGATGATTCGATCTAATGGGGCATTTCTAGAAAAGCAAGCTGGACTGAAATTGAAAGTTTGAAGGAAAGAGGAAGATCGATTTTGGAGAATCACATTGTGGTTTTGTATTCACTGGTCGACCAATTATAACTGTCTTTGTGATAATTATAATTGTGAATGCAATATATATATCATTGTTTAAAAGAGATCAAGAGAGATATAGATGTGATCGATCGATCTAGGGTACTGCATACTAAATCTACTCGAGTGTGACGCCCAATTATGAGCTGCTATATATTCCTAACGATGTATAGCAACGAGCTCTCAAAGTATGCTGGTCGCACGGATTATTCACCGGTATGAATGTTAAAGAGAGGTAAAGAGATTCCTGTTCGGCCCACCTTGTGCGAGTGGGAGATGAAAGCTTTATTTAATTAATTAAAGGGCTTAAGGCCCTGTCCGCCCAAGCTGGGCCCAGAAAGCCCGGCCCACGGGAATAAGGCCCGTGGGAAGGGAGAGGTATAAAAGGGAGAGAGAGAGAGAGAAAAGAAGTTGGTTGGATTCATTCTTACGCACGTCTTTTCTCTCCCGCGCGTTTTCTCTCTCAAAAGAAGAACAAGGCATACGGCTTCTAATTCTTCCCTTCAAGGCTTCATCAAATCGAATACGATCGGATTCTCTTCCTCCATTGGCGTCGGTGTTTAATCTGTGGCTAACAAGGTACGCTCGAATCCGTGGTGTGCTTTACGATCGGTGATACGTGTCGTTTTCTTGGGCTGCGCTTCCGCTTGAGTTTAGGGGTTTGATTTAGTGTCAAATCCGAGTTTTCGGGGATCAGTTATTCCCAACAATTGTTTGTGATTGCATAATCAGCCTCCACGCAAAGCACGGAATAGCATGTGCTTCTCTGCCGAAGCCCAACAATAGACTTCATGTAATAAAACAGTTTCGACATCTTAGAGCTCACAGAGCCACCCTAAAATACTAAGAAGGACACATAAGATCAAAGGGTCTCTCCACAAGCAAGACCGTTGGTCAATAATGCATGCCTAATCGAGGGGCACGGGATCGTATATAGCCGACGCAAGAGAGTCCTTGGAAATATTACTGGGTTGGCCGAATCCGTCTCCACATCCGTAAAAAGTATGACAAATTCGTGCCGTGTTTACACAGGCACCAAGAAAAGGCCCTAATCCGGGAATTCGGTAGTCTTCAAATACGGCTCTATTCATCCACTTCCAGGCCTCACGCACCATATGCATGATGTGTTCACGTGCGGCCTCTTCTGACGCGCCGGTTTCATTCATGTAGCATTCCAGTGCCTTCAAGTTGTCTCCTCGTGCCACTTCATGCTAAGCATGGACAATCATTGTTGGGTTATAACCATAAGTCCAAATACTCTTCCCACTTTTGTATCGAGGAAATAAAAAAGAAGATGTACCCTTTTTTTTTCTTATGAGCCACTATTTGCAAGAAGAAGAACAATATAAAAGTAAATTACCGATGATGTACCGAGATCATTGATAAGTCGAAGCATCTTGCTAGAACAACGCATGACGCTTGGGATTTTCGACACGTAATCAAGGCCCTTTTCCGTCAATTTATCTGTGGTTAGGAAGTAACTGGGCAACATCATAACCACCCCTCCGGATGAATTCGTCGCAACGTCAATGTATTCCTTCAGGGTCGGTTTAATGCCCTTGCTGCGCCAATGGACCTCCTTCAGGTACGCCTTGCATTCTTCGGCCCACTATAGGATTGAAATTCGGAAAAGTGTGTCAATGACCAAGTCAAGGGACGTTCTTTTCTCATACTTGTTCAGACTCTCAAACGTTCAAATTTAGAAGTCATAACGAAAGTTAAAAGTAGAAAAATGAATTGACTGACATGGACTAGAAATTATCAGGTGAAAGATTTCGCAAGTCAAAATTACCACTTTCCGCAGGTAAGGGATGGGGTTGATTCCTCGCTCTCTCATCGTCCAATACCCAACTTCGTTGGTCGTGTTGTACATGGCCATGAAACTATCCCTTATTATTGGAGGAAGCCTATCGATGTCTGTGATGTCCCACCTTGATAAGTTATCACAATTTCAGCAATTTTACCAAATTTACCGCCATTCAATACACTTCTTAGTAACAATAACGAAAATTAATGCCAACCATTACTTTATTAGCCCAAACCACCAACATAAACCATGATATGTCCAAAACGCATTGAAGAATTTATTTCATATATATAATTTTTAGTACTTTTTTCCATTGCATTCATAGACTAATTAATTATGTCTTTTTCTTGGCAGTCATAGTTACAAGGGAAAATGATGACGGTGGTGATACTAGGCAAACCTGACAATGAAATCTGTTAAGAGCTCAAGTTCTTCTGGCATCCCATATATTTCATAAACATCATCAATAAGTACCACCATATTACCAAACTTCCCATTCATTTCTCTGTAAGCTGTATGTTGAGGTTCGAAAACCATACTATTGGCCCAAAAATAGCTTTACACCATCCTATCCCTACTAAAGGTCATCTTGTTCGCCCCAAGTTCAACCCACCACCTGAAAAAATTGTCATATGATGATTAAGTCGATCAAAATGCACTCCCATGCTGCCATATTGATTTGTACCTTGCCAAATTGCTGACTTCCTTCCTGTAGACTGACTGCACTAAATTGAAGTCTAATTTAGCCAATCGTAGTAAAGAGGGGATCATGTCTTGCTGTTTCTTGTACATGTCAATGAACCACCGAGCCTCCAACCTGTTTAGCCTCCAGTGGATTGGCATATCTAATGCATGACTCACGTGACTCGCTAAATTAGTGGGAATCTTATTGAGGTTTAGATCCTTCAGATGCTTAGAAGCAAAGGTCCAAGCTTCATCGAGTATGGTTTCACCTTCCAATCCATGAAAAGAAGCTTCATAAAGACCAAGAAGCCCCTTCACATCTTCATTGAGCGATTCATTGAATGTGCCTGTCTTGCTCATAAATCTTTGAAACACATCTATATGTCCAACAAAAGGAATGGAAGGGTAAATTTTGATGCGTCAACATGATTTACCAAAGTTTTATAGTTGACGAGTACCTTGCGGTATGTTGTATCCATGTTGTCTGAGTAGCCGGAATCGAAGGGAAACGACATCAAGATTTTCCGAAAGTTGAGCATCTTCGGTGTTGTTATAGATGGAACTTAGAGTGTTCTTGATCTCCGTCTCGAATTGGTATCCTAGTCCTAGTCTTTGAACCGCGTCAATGAACTTGAGCTTGGCCACCTGATTCATCTCCCCATCCAATAGACCCTTGACTTCTTTCTTCAACCTTTGGACTTCCTCCGAACATTTATCCTCCTAGCACATGAAAAACGCCGAAAAATGAGATCTTAATCGAAGTCGATGCACAAGCACTGTCGAGCTCTTGCCGTATTGTTGAGAATATGCTGTTTTGACCAGGTTTATCGATATCTCCTATAGAATATTGTTGCGGTTGGCCCTACATTTGATACTTTGGCAATGGATGAAGGTACAAATTGATTTTACATATCTCGAATGTCATATATAAATCGTATACAGAAGTACACAAGATGTATACATCCATAAACTAGGTTCAAAGTAAAGTTTGTCCTTTGTTTCCATGTCGTTTTGAGATTTATGGACTCGTCCCACCAAAGTAAATAGAAAATAGGGAAACAGTGCACCTCGGTCACTAAACATTTTTTTTTTTTTCTGTCGTCGGTGTGGAAACTTAAATTTGAGCACGGCAAAGTGAAGCCAAGGTATTAATCGATGCCAAAAAAAAGTATAATACTCAAATAATCAGTGCCTTCATGGAATAAATTGTTACCGAAATTATCAGAACCATAGACCGGAAAAATTGTTGGGAAATTTTTCCAAGTTTGAGGACCAAATGTGAATATTTCCCATCGTACTTAAGCTACTGAGTTTTGTGCCGAAAAAAACAAAAGAAAATTCGTTACCGTGTAATTAACGGTGAGTGACTGCAAAAAGTCATAATCCCAAACGCTAGGTTGCCAATTCGCCGAATGTCTCCCGATCTCTTGAACTTCAATCTTCGAAGCACATGTCACGAATTGAGCACTGGACGCGGTGGAGGAGGTGGCGGCGGAGGAGGAGGAGCGGAGGTGCCTAGAGAATAAGAGAGAGGCTGGTTATGGTGAAATGAGGAGGGGAGGAAGCTTGTTGACAATGCCTAAAGAGCCATTGCGAATTCTGTAGCGAGTCACTTAGTATGCCAACTATCCTTTATATAGGGGTTGGTCTGGAGTCCCCCTCACGGCGACAATTTGTAGTTGCTTTTCGAGCAGATTTTTTCCTATTTACTCGAGCCATTCTCTAAGCATTGTAATTTATACACCTTTTTTTTTTTTTTTTTTTTTTCCAAACCGGCTCTTCTCGACACACCATGATTAAACCGGCTCTTCTAATTTAGGGTTTCTTTTAGTAATTTTTTATATTAAAAAGGTTCCGGTCCGGTCCGGGTGGGCGGATCCGCCCATGGAACCGGGAACCGGACCGGTTCCCTCAAGAACCGCTAGTTCCGGGCGGTTTCGGTCCGGTTCCGGGCGGTCCGGGCGGTTCCCGGGTATTTTGCACACCCCTACCTAATATAATACATCTGTAACAAATTTATCCCAAGTGACTACAAAAAACTCAAACTGATATATTTATGATAAATTGACCCAAAACTAATTTGTTCGACTGCTATAAACCCAAACTAGTACATTTGTGACTGAACGCCTCGCAATGCTTTTGTGTGATGACGTCAACAATACATGTGAAGGAGCTTCAGCGCACGAAGGCACAAGGCACATGAACCCAATGGGGGTAGAGACGCATGAGAGCACTTGTGGAAGCGAATGGCAATGAAATTTCCGAAACAAGCAACATAAAGCGTCAAAACAGCACTCAAGAGTAACGAGTTTGGTGGAAAATGACATCCGCGTCGCTTATGCTTCGTTACTACAAACACTCTGTAAAAGGCTCAAGGGGCTCTTCCTCAAACAACAAAAGGTTGGGAAAATGACTTTCCAAGTGTCATAATTTTCATATAATGCTCGTATCAGTACCACAACCTTTTTCCCAAAATGTTGTCTCCTTTAAGATAAACTAATAAAAGTATTAGCAACAGTTGACACAATAGAAATAATTTGAAGGCCAAACATCATGAAAAGCCTCTAACTTTTTTTTTTCTTTTTTTATAAAAATCACTATCTCCTATTATAAAATATTCCCTCGGAGACTGTCGAATATAAAAAAAAAAAAATAAAGCAAAAATATGAAAGAAAATGAGTGAGAACTTGCCAAATTTCAAGAAGAAACAATAAGAAAGACGTCATAGAACGTCTTTGCGATGTCAGGTCAAGAATAATTACAATCCCATGCTTTCATATATCTGCTCTTGAAGCCAAAGGTCGTTTACTACTAAGTAGCACTAACACCCACATCAACATCCAACACACAACATGACATAATACGACATCACATGCCGACACGTCGTTTCTAAAAAAAAAGAGAACTCTAACACGTTGTATATTAAGTGTATATTTTTATATATACATAATAATTTTTTTTTTATGATTATTTCAATCAAATTAATTTGATTCAAATTCACAAATAAATAAATAAGAGCCTAGAATTAATTTAAATCAAAAACATTAATCCATAATTTGTTAATATCATTCATTGCTTCAATTTGATAAATTCAACTTCATTCTAATAATTCATAAAACTTAGAGGAAAAAAACAAGCAATTCATTTTCTGGATTCACGTGTCAGACATGTTAGAAGAAAAAAGAAAAAAAAACTTGGGGGATGAATTGTGTATTACAGGAAGTGAGAGTTAGAACAAAAGATAAGACTAACTTTTCTTCTTTTCCATTTATTATTTTTGATTAATTTTTACTTTTTCACATATATATTTTGACCCATCATTTTTTGAAAATTTTTAAAATTGACCTCGCGTGTCGGAATTACATGTCAAAAACTCGCATGTCAGAATTGTGACTCGAGTGTTGGAGAATGTTGAAAAAGTTAACCAAGTGTTGGATTTTCCAACACATATTGACAAAGTGTCGAAGAGTACATGAGAGTATCTAAATGTTGGACACAATACAAAAGCTCCCGAAAAGTATCGATGCTTCCTAGGTTTGCTATCGATTGCAAATGTCATAAAATCTCCCCAAAAGAACCGAAACTAATGCCCCCAAAATCCAACCGCTCCTAATCAATAGGGTGCCACTAGTACAAAATTGACAAAAGTTTGGTTGGGGTGGCTTTTAATAATAAGACATGTCTCCCATTCAAATTAAGACTTCGTCAAACTCCCTTTCCATCATACGTGCTGTCTTACAATGCCAACAAATAGAAAAATTTGCTTTTCACATGTACATTTTGAGGGCTGTGATTTATTGAGACTAAAAAATCATAATCAAAATGCAAGGTTGTTATCCATGGGTGAGCTACAATTGAAGCATAACAAAGGAGTCTAATACCTAAGTCACGATCTTAATTGCATGGATCTAGAAGCATAATTATGATCAATCTGGTGAAATTACAAGTACTAACGATAAAGTCATATTCTAAGAACCTTCAAATGTCTCACAAAAGAACGCAAAATTTGGCTTACAACCCAAAAAAGTGCCTCCTTCTGGCATCCATCAATAGTAGCTGTTAGAAGTTTCACATATCAATCGAAATGTGCTTACACCTCTTGCCTAGGCTAGAGGTAGGTGGGGCCTCAACTAGCCATGGTGAGGGCGGCCTCGCATTGGCCAGTAGGGGCAGGCTTGCCAACGCTCACCTCTGGCCCTGGCCAGAGGAAGGAGGGAGAAAGAAGAAGGAGAAAAAAGGAAAAAGAAAATGAAAAAAAAATAATGATAATTTCGAAAATATATAATATTATTAAAAAAAATTATCTACGTTAGCATCGGCCGGCCAAAATTGATCGAATGGACTAAATTTGCACAATTGCAAAATACTTATAACTAAATTAGCCAAAAAGAAATATTTAGAAGTGAATTGGAAAAATTGCAATAGATTTAGATTTATTTTGGTAATTTTCCTTCCTCTAGTGCTTTATCTAGACTTTGCTTTCTTTTTAAAATGCCATGCCAAACTGAAAAATTAATTTAAAAAATAATGTAGGACAAATAGCTAGAATATCTCACGAGAAGCATTGTAGTAATCAAATATTCAACCAACATGGCGATATAGCACCTAGATGGCACTTATGTATCTTTTTTTCCCCACAAAAAGCTCTATAGCAAGAGAAGAAATATGTGTAAAAGAGAATTATTCTTTATCTTGTAATGAAAAATACATAAGTCTAATAACATCATTCAATCGAGGATATGTACAGTTATAGAAGATACACACACACACACACACACACACACACACACACACATATACATACATATATATAATCCTAGAAATATGGACATTTAAGGAAATTACTGATAATCCCCAATTATGCACCTTCCGACTTTTATTTTTTTCTAAAAAAAGTCACTAAATATGTTGTTTCCTTTAATATAAACTGATAAAAGTATTAGCAATAGTGGACAAAATGGAAATAATTTGAAGGCCAAATTTCATGAAAAGCCTCTAACTTTTTATTTTACTTTTTGTAAAAATCAGTATCTCAAATTATAAAATGTTCTCTCAGAAACCGTTGAATATAAAAAAAAAATAAAGCAAAAATATGAAAGAAAAAGAGTGAGAACTCGCCAAATTTCAAGAAGAAACAATAATTAAAACGTCATAAAATGTCTTTGCGATGTTAGGTCAGGAATAAATATAATCCCATACTTTCAGATCTCCACTATTGACGCCGAAGGTCGTATACTACTAAATAGCACCAACACC
Source organism: Eucalyptus albens (assembly GCA_014182695.1). Lineage (NCBI taxonomy): Eukaryota > Viridiplantae > Streptophyta > Magnoliopsida > Myrtales > Myrtaceae > Eucalyptus > Eucalyptus albens. The sequence goes on from CM024655.1 coordinate 37,795,309, forward strand.
AACATAGACACACAACACGTGACACGACACAACACACCGATAGGTCGTTTCTCAAAAAAAGAGAATTCTGACACGTTGTATAATAAATGTATATTTTTATATATACATGATAAATTATTATTTTTATAATTATTTAATCAAATTAATTTGATTCAAATTCACAAGTAAATAAATAAATAATAACAAAAGCCTAGAATGAATTTTAACCAAAAACATTAATCTAGAATTTATTAATATCATTCATTGTTTCAAGTTCATAAATTCAACTTCATTCCAATAATCCATAAAACTTAGAGGAAAAAAAAATCAATTTACATTTTGAATTCACGTGTCAGACGTGTCAGAAGAGGAGAAAAAAAACTTTTGGGATGAATTGTGTATCACTGGAAATGTGAGTCAGAACAAAAGAGAATACTAACTTTCTTCTTTCCAATTTATTATTTTTATCATTATTTTTTATTTTTGACATATATATTTTGACCTCTCATTTTTTTGAAAATTTTTAAAATTGATCTCGCGTGTCGGAATCACATGTCGAAAACTCGCAGGACAGAATTTCGACTGAGTGTCAGAGAGTGTCGAAAAAGTTGACTAGGTATTGGATTTTCCAACACATGTTAAAGAATGCACGAGACTATCGGAGTGTTAGAGACAATACGAAAACTCCCGAAGAGTGTCAATGCTTTTTAGGTTTGTTGTAGATTGTAAATGTCACAAAATCCCCCCAAAGAACCAAACTAATGCCTCCAAAATCCAGCCGCTCCTAATCAATAGGGTGTCACTAGTACAAGATGGATGTAAGTTTGGTTTGGGTGGGTTTGAATAGGGTTTGAATAATAGAACATGTCTCCCATTCAAACTAGGACTCCACCAAACTCCCTTTCCATCATACGTACTGTCTTACAATGCCAACAAATAGAAAAATATGCTTTTCTCGTTTAAATTTTGGTGGTGGTGATTTATTTAGACTAAGAAATCATAATCAAAATGCAAGGTTGCTGTCCATGGATGAGCTATGATTGAAGCGTCATGAAGGAGTCTAATACCTAAGTCACGACCTTAATTGCACGGATCTAGGAGCAAAATTATTGTCAATCTAGTGAAATTACACGTACTAATGATAAAGTCAAATTCTAAGAACCTTCAAATGTCTCACAAAAGAACGCAAAATTTGGCTTACAACCCAAAACAATCCCCCCTTTTGGCATCCATCAATAGAAGCTGTTAGAGGTTCCACAATTCAATAGAAATGTGCTCACACCTCTACTTAGGTGACATGCATTGAGGATAAATGAAGAGATGTCGTGTCACTCTTAAATTATTTAATAAATGTGAGAAACTATTAAATAGTTGTGGCTTTCTGCACAAGCTCCACTTGCTAATTACCACATGTTCAAAATGAGTCGTACTCATTAGAGTTTTCAAAATTTCCTCCCTTCCCTCACCTTACTCTCTCCCTCCATTATTAATTCCTTGAACGAGACTCCTATACCTAAGTCACAATTTTAATGGCATGGGTTTGCAACAATTTTTATTATCAAATTAGTGAAATTATATCTACTAATGTCAAAGTTGGATTCTATCCAAACTTTCAAACATTTCACAAAAGAAATTTTTTTTATTATTATTCTTTTTCTTTTTCTTTCTTCACTTCCTTCTCCTTCCTCTAATCGGTCACTACCAAAGGTAGGGGTGCCGAGGGACCTCACCAGCCTCGGGGAAGCCTAGCCATGGCCAAACAACCTTGCCTAGGCCGACTAATATCATTCATTGTTTCAACTTGATAAATTCAACTTCATTCCAATAACTCATAAAACTTAGAGAAAAAAAAAAAAGCAATTCACATTATGGATTCGCGTGCCAGATGTGTTGGAAGAGGAAAAAAAAAAAAAACTTGGGGGATGAATTGTCTATCACGGGAAGCGTGAGTTGAAACAAAAGAGAATACTAACTTTTCTTCTTTCCCATTTATTGTTTTTATCATTATTTTTTTTTAACATATAAAATTTTTAAAATTGACTTCGTGTGTCTAAATCACATGTCAGAAACTCACAAGTTGGAATTTCGACTCGAGTATTAGAGAGCATCGAAAAAATTGATCAGATATTGAATTTTCTGACACGTGTTGACGGAGTGTCGAAGAGTGCACAAGACTGTCGGAGTGTTAGACACGACACAAAAACTCCCGAAGAGTGTCAATGCTTTTTAGGTTTGCCGCAGTCACAAAATGCCCTCAAAGAACCAAAACTAATGCCTCCAAAATCCAGCTGCTCCTAATCAATAGGGTGTCACTAGTACAATTTGGATGTAAGTTTGGTTCGGGTGGGTTTGAATAATAGAACATGTCTCACATTCAAACTAGGACTCCACCAAACTCCCTTTCCATCATACGCACTATCTTACAATGCCAACAAATATAAAAAGCTGCTTTTCACATGTAAATTTTGATGGTTGTGATTTATTGAGACTATGAAATCATAATCAAAATGCAAGGTCGTTGTCCATTGATGAGCTACAATTGAAGCATAACGAAGGAGTCTAATACCTAAGTCACAATCTTAATTGCACGGATCTAGGAGCAAAATTATTGTCAATCTAGTGAAATCACACGACTAATGATAAAGTCAGATTATAAGAACCTTCAAATGTCTCAAAAAAAAAAAAAAAAAAAAGCAAAATTTGGCTCACAACCCCAAACAGTCCCCCCCCCCATGGCATCCAATAATAGTAGCTGTTAGAGGTTCCAAATATCAATCGAATGTGCTTACACCTCTCAAATTTAGGTGACATGCATTGAGGATAAATGAAGAGATGCCATGTCACTCTTAAATTATTTAATAAATGTGAGAAATTATTGGATAGTTGTGGCTTTCCTCGCAAGCTCCACTCACTGATATCACGTGTATGAAAATAGGATTAGTTCAAGTAGGAATCAAACCTCTTACAAAAGAAGGTCTTAAAACATCAATTCTCTTAGTTTATGAGATTCACGTCTCTTGAACTATGATGAATCTATTCTTGGTACCGTGGAGACAAGTCTCTGCAAAGGACCTATACATTTTGACCGTTACCCCAATTTCTCAATATCCCTCAAGGATAAGAACATTCTAAGAGCCCTCACACTCCAAATAAAAATCCATAATTACAAAGTAGCGGATGGATCAATTCCTTTAGCTCTTGTCTATAGGATCCATTACAAAGCCATGACCTTCGCCTTCGGAGAAAATGCTTTCAAACATAGTCCACGAGGAGAAACACTTCTCCTCCAAACTAGCATTTCTAGAGCAAATACAACAATTCCAAGGTCTATTAACTAGAACCAAGTCACTCTACCTAAACAATGGGAATTAGAAAACCAAATTCCTCAACAAATTGTTCAAAATACTAGTTCGACCAATGTTATTTAACTTCCAGAAGGAAGGGTCACAATTAGGTTTTCCAGAAGATCTTTTGATTCAAGATCTAGTCCTTCATTTCATTCATCCTATTCAAGATCAGTAGATTTAAATCGCAATCTCCCACCTATAATCATCATTCCTCCAAGTATGCATAGACTATATGCTCTACTTACCCAATGTTTTTTGGGAAAGAAAGAAGCATATCGTTGATTTACCTTACGAACAAGATTATTTTGAAAACAAAATACCTACAAAAACCTGCCCGACACAAATGAATCAAGAAGTTTTGAAATTTTGCCAAACAGAAATACGAGATTTCTTGAATAAAAAACTCATAAGAAATAGCCAATCACCATAGAGCTGTTCTGTTTTCTATGTCAATAAAAATGTTGAATTAGAAAGAGGTGTTCCAGATTAGTTATTAATTATAAACCTCTAAACATAGACCTTAGATGGATAAGATATCCAATACCTAATAAAAAAGATTTGCTAAACAGATTATTAGATCAAAAATATTTTCAAAATTTGACATGAAGTCAGGATTTTAGCAAATACAAATCAGTGAAAAAGATAAATACAAGACAGCTTTTACTGTCTCTTTTGGTCAATACAAATGGAATGTTATGCCATTTAACCTTAAAAATGCCCCTTTAGAATTCCAGAGAATCATGAGTGAAATCTTTAATCCTTATTCAGAATACATTATTATTTACATAGATGATGTTATAGTTTTCTCCTCTAATATAGAACAACATTTTAAACATCTTTCTACTTTCATAAAAATAATCATACAAAATGATTTAGTAGTATCTCTTACTAAAATTGCACTCTTCCAGACCAGGATTATATTTCTAGGTCATTATATCCATTTGGGCACCATAACTCCCATACAAAGATCAATCTCTTTTACTATCAAATTTCCCGATGAGATTAAAGACAAAACTCAACTACAAAGGTTTTTAGGTAGCCTTAATTATATTTGTCGCGACCAATTTTTCGGGTGTAAACCACCTAGGGTTTGGCTAATGGATTGTTAAGCCTAAACTTAACTCGAGCTCTCCCAAGCCCATACCAATTCGCGACTTAGGTTCAAGTTCTTAGCATGCAATTGATTTTTTAATCAGGAGTCGCCACTAATATATTTTTTGGTGGGTCGATTAGAAACCCAAGTAAAGTAACGGGAGATTTACTTTACTCCTACAAACAAGAGATTATGAGTTCGGGGACTTGGTTATGCTAGACTTTTCTAACGCCCTTTCGGTACCATTATTTTATTTTCAAAAATGTTTGGCAAGCAGCTTGAATTGATTTTAAATCTATTTCCCTAACATGTGGAGGTTATCATGCATGTGCACAAACCATCAATTTAACACCCAGATAAACAATAAATAAATTGCAAAAACTTACCTCCAAGCAATAAAAGCATCTGCAATGTTAAATTAAAATCCACATCAACAACCCTAGATTTGGTTTCTAATTAACACGCAATTTAATTTTTTTGTTTTCACTTAATTAATTAAAATCATGCAATATGTAATGCGATATTAACTAAATGACCTAATCCTAATGACATGTAATTTCTAATTAAATGGGCCTAGCAAAAATACTAAATGACATGCATTTCAATGAATCTAACCCTAATGACGTGCATATGACATTTTTTTCCTTTTCCTAAAAGAATGCATTTTATCCTAAATAATAAAACTAATTTAACCTATGACATTTTTTTTTTTTTTATATTTTTCATGAAATTCGAAATTTGGTGAAATGTGAAAATACCTAATTAGATTAAGATCCTATTTAATTTATATTAGGAATTAGGTTGAGTCAAACCCTAATTTAAACTAAAACATTATTTTAACCTAAATAATCCTAAAATGCAATATATCTCAAAAATACCTAAACTTATAATAAATTAAAAAATATATATTATCTAAAATTAAATTAAGTGCAATTTAACCCTAATATGCAATGACGTGTAAAATATGACATAATTCTACATGACATATGCATGATGATTTTTTGTTGTTTTTATTAATTTTTGAAATTAATAATTGCCAAATAATTAAACATGCAACCTAAATTAAAATCTAGCAACCTAAATTGATTTATTTGAATTTTGATTTTTTTTTTAAATTTGAAATAAAATTCCTATTCTAAACATGTAAACTATGCAATATTCTAACCCAAACATATCTCAAGATAAACAAGGCAATTAAGACGAGACAACTCATTCAAAATCATCAAAAATATCACACATCGTTCAGATCAAGAGAAAATATTTCGCTAGTAAAATCGATAAATTGATCTTAAATCTTAAATATCAAAATATCAATTTTATTCTCACTTGATTAATTATTTCATCTAAAGCCTTATAGATGAAATAAAAAAAAACCCAGGCACGATTCGAATCGGGTGATATGTAATATGTTGAGATTTCCAATTATGTAGAGATAGGTATTGCAACCAAAGAAAATAACATATAAAATGATAATAATAAAAAAAAAAAGAAAAACCTAAACTTGCCTAATAAAGTAAAGCAAAAATACCTTATTTAATTTTTTCCTTTTTTTCTTTTTTTTTTTAAAAAAGAAATCTTGGCCGTCGGTTTTGGGGAATCGGCGGCAAGATTCTCCGGCGAGGGGCGTCGCGGGGAAGCTGCGCGGCGAGGAGCTCGCGCGTCGGATCTCGGCTTGGCAACGGCAGCGACTTCACGGGCGAGGGCAAGACGGAGACGGAGCGCGGATCGCGGATCGTGGGTCGTCGGGCTGCGGGCTTCGAACGGTAGAGCGTTGCAGGGACTGCAGGGGGCCTCGGGCGGCTGCGGTGAGGAGCTCCGATGTCTAGATCTGGCTGTAGGGCGCGGCGTCCAGCGACGTTGTTGGGTCGCAGCGGGGACGAGGAGGCAAGGACGGCGTCGGATTTGGATCGGCTGCTATGGGGATCTCAGATCTGCAGGCGGCGAGCGGAGGCGATGTTTCGGGTTGCAGCTCCGACAACGGATCGACAGGGCGGCAGCGCTCCTCGCGGGGGCTGGCAGACGGTGTGGAGGCGAATCGATGGTGGTGTGGCCGCAGCGGCTAAATGCAGCGGTCGGCGACTGCAACTGGTGAAGGTCGGTGGCGAATCGGCGACGGCAGGGCAGCAGAAACGTCAGATTGTCACCGGATCTGAGAGTTGCAGTTGACGGGACCGATCTGCTGGGTCAATAGGCGCCGGGGCTCCCGAACGGAGATGCGGCAGTGGTACGTCGGGAGGATGCGAGCTTCGGGCGCTAGGGCTCGCGATCGGAGATACGGCGCCGGTGCGGCACCGGCGAGGTCGGGGGATCTTCGGGGAAGATGAACAGTCCCCCGATTAGGGTTTCACCCTTTTTTTTCACTTTTTCTCTCTCTTACGTCACTCAATTTTCACTTTTTTTACTTTTTTTTTTTTGTGTTCTTTTTCACCCAACCGAAAAGAATCCCCTTTTACTTTGCGCGTAATGTATTTTATAGGTCCAAAAAATGTATCCTCACGACATATTTTTTCCTTTTTTGCTTGCACATGATACCCCTAAATATGTTGTTGAAATATACATACCCCACGCAATATTCCCTTTCATATTTCTCACATATTCTATCTAGAAAAATTCTCTCTTTGCACAAAATACACCCCTTAATGTATATTACCTAAAAATATGAAAAATCTAAATGGAATATGTGAAAAATCTTCCCTTCACCGGTAGCCCAAAATAAAATAAACCAAAATGAAAATAAGAATAAAATGTTTCTAAACTATATGCCCTGTGTGTGTGTGTGTGTTTTTTTTTATTAACCCAAAAATTGTGCAAAAATTTATGTGTCAACACTATTATAGATTTCTTTCCCAATATAAATATTCTTTGCAAACCTTTACACCAAAGGTTACGCAAGGATCCTCCGCCATGGACTTCAGTCCATACAGACATCATCAAACAAATAAAGATTCATGTGAAAGAAATATCATGCTTACACCTAGCTGACTCATTTGCTTTCAAAATAGTAGAAACAGATGCTTCAGAATTTTGATATCATGACTGTTGGGAATAACGGATCCCCGAAAACCGGATTCGACACCGAATCGAACCCCTAAATCAATGCGGAAGACGAAGCCCGAGAAAAACATGTATCACCGATCGTAAAGCACACCACGGATTCGAGCGTACCTTGTTAGCCACAGATTAAGCACCGACGCCGACAAGAGGAAGAAAATCTGGCCCCATTCGATTCGATGAAGTTTTGAAGAGAAGAAAAGCGCGCCGTATGCTTACTGTTTTTCCTTTTGGGAGAGAGAGAGCGTGAGAAGAGAAAAGACGTACATTGAATTGCAAAATGTTGTCTTCTCTCTCTCTCTCTCTCTCTCTCTCTTTTATACCTTGCCCCTCCACGGGTCCTATTTCCGTGGGCCGGGCCTTTTGGGCCCAACATGGGCGAACGGGCCTTAAGCCCATCCCCAATTAAAACCATCATCTCCCACTCGCACATGGTGGGCCGAACAGTATTCTCTTTACCTCTCTTCAACATTCATACTGGTGAATAATCCGTGCGACCAGCATACTTTGAGAGCTCCTTGCTATACATCTGTTAGGAATATATAGCAGCTCATAATGGGCGTCACACTCCGAGTAGATTTAGTATGCAGTACCCTAGATCGATCGATCACATTTTATATCTCTCTTGATCTCTTTTAAACATGATATATTTATTGTATTCACAATTATAATTATCACAAAGACAGTCATAATTGGTCAACCAGTGAATACAAAACCACAATGTGGTTCTCCAAAATCGATCTTCCTCTTTCCTTCAAACTCTCAATTTCAGTCCAGCTTGCTTTTCTAGAAATGCCCCATTAGATCGAATCATCTCATGACGATTGGCAACACCCTAAGATAGCAAACACTAAATAGAAATCTTGAGAATAAGTAAGAGTCCTGAGGGGACTAAAAAATTGAGGAACTCTTTTCCTCAAGAGTATCACACGTCATAAAAGTTGAGATCAAACTTTTTGCCACTCTTATTGGTCATCTCATGCATACGTAGTATGAAATACGTATTACGGTATTAACTCCTTTCCCATGGAGCGTATGTCTACTCCTTTCAATACCGTACAGATGATAGTTCAGACATACCTAATGTCTAACTTGAGTTCACGTATCTACTCAATCACAAAATTCATCAGAACTCACATCTGGCATTTTAGACAGATAAAGTAAAATATGTGGGGTATTTTACTTTCGAACATCGTAAGTATTATGTCCTCATCTTAACACTCAGTTAAGGCAACATACATATTTTAAGCTTGAGCTCTCGATTATCACCTAGATAATAAGCTTAAAAGCAGTCTCATCTCTATTTATCACATAGTAAACAGAGGCGATTACCCGTGTGAGTGGAATAATCTTATATCTGTCCGACATACTTCTCAAATTAAAATAATGCACCGAGCATTAAAATGCATAAAGATCATACAAAGATTCATAGGCATTAATAATGAAACAACACAAGTTCATTAATGTGAACAACTCAGGGAAATTATAATATCCAGTATATCGGATTTTACGCAATCCCAGAGATTTTATATGACCACAAAACACATCTCTAGGTATTGGTTTTTCATAGGATCTACTACCATTCTATGCGTAGATATGTACTGTAAGTTCACATCATTTCGTGCAACCATATCTTTTACAAAGTTATACTCGGTATCTATATGTTTGGTCTTGCCATGAGACTTTGGATCTTTGGTGTACGCTATAGCTGCTTGGCTATCACAGTTAACCAACAATGGATTTGCAGCTTTCTCAATAACACCTAAATGATCCAAAAATCTCTTAAGCCAAACTCCTTCTTGTACCGCTGCTGATAATGCCACGAACTCAGCTTCCATTGTGGACAAGGCTATAAATGTTTACTTCTTACTGCTCCATGATATGGCGCCATTGTTCAGTAAGAAAGCAAATCCAGAGGTAGATTTTCTTTTATCTAAATCTCCTCCCCAATCAGCATCTGAATAGCCTTCAAGTCGCAGATCCTTTCCTTGGTAATTCAACTTGAAATCAGCAGTTCCCTTCAGATACCTCAGTATTCTCTTGACGGCTTTCCAATGTGCTGGACTTGGATTGGATTGGTATCTACTCACCATTCCAACTGCAAAACATATGTCGGATTTTGTACACATCATAGCATACATCAAGCTCCCAACATGTTTCATTTGTTCCTTCTCTTGTGGAGTCCCTGGACATAGTCTATGGCTCAATCCTTCACCTTTTGCAATAGGAGTGTCTATGGGTTTACAATCTTGCATACGAAATCGTTCAAGAACCTTATTTATATAGGTTTCTTGCGAAAGAGACAACGATCTCTTCGAACAATCTCTCGAAATCTTAACTCCAAGAATGTATGCAGCCTCACCCATATCCTTCATCTCAAAGTTAGAAAACAACCATCTCTTGACAGTATTAACCAACTCCATATTGCTTCTGGCAATTAGTATATCATCAACATATAATGATATGATCACAAATTTATCCTTGGATCTTTTGATATATACACAATGATCCTCATCAATCATTTTAAAATCATATGCCACTATGGCATTATGAAAACGTATATACCATTGTCTTGATGACTGCTTAAGACCATATATCGACCTCAAAAGTCGACATACTTTTTCTTCTTGGCCTTTCACTGTGAAACTAGCAGGTTGTTCCATATATATTTCTTCCTCTAATTATCCATTGAGGAAAGCAGTCTTTACATCCATCTGATGTAACTCAAGATCCAGACTTGCCACTATTGCCAGAATAATGCGAATCGAGGTAAATCTCACTACAGGAGAAAACGTATTTTCATAATCAATTCCTTCATGTTGATTATACCCCTTCGCCACAAGGCGAGCCTTATGCCTTTCTATCGAGCCATCAGCCTTTCGCTTTATTTTGAGAACCCACTTGTTCCCAATAGCTCTGCGTCCTTTTGGAAGATCAACCAGTTCCCAAACTTGATTTGATTTCATTAACTCCATTTCCTCTTCCATTGCATGAATCCACTTTTCCTTACTAGGACAATTCAGAGCCTCATTGATATTTCTTGACTCATCCTCATCTTGTGGAGCAACCATAAAAGTTTCCGCTTCAATGTCAAAACGTCGACGGGGAATACTTTGGCGACTTGTTCGCCGTATGGAAGATTGTACACTTTGCACATCATTCCCTATTATGCTCCCACTTGGATGAGCTCCATTAATATCATTATCTTGATCCAAGGTCTCAAATAGGAAGTGATCTTCCCCTATTTTGCCCTTCTTAGGAAACTCATCCTCTAAGAATGTGACATCTCGTGATTCAAATTCAGTTATACTCCTACTTTCCTGCTCACCAATGAACACATACCCTTTCGAGTGTTCTGAGTATCTTATGAAAATACTCTTCTTTCCTCTAGGACCCAATTTCCCAAACTTGCGAGAGGACTCATGTGTATAGGCAGCACAACCCCATGGCTTAAGAAAACTCAAGTCTGATTTTCTACCTGTCCATAACTCATATAGAGTGGAAGTAACTGATTTGGAAGGCACCCGGTTAAGTATAAACACAGCAGTTAACAATGCATCACTCCAAAAGGTGATAGGCAAGTAGCATGCGCCATCATGGACCTAATCATTTCCAGTAGGGTTCTGTTTCTTCTTTCCGCAACACCATTTTGTTGAGGAGTATACGGAATAGACAACTGTCTTTCTATTCCTTTTTCATCACATAATTTTCTGAACTCATTAGATAAATATTCTCGACCTCGATCGGATCTCAATGCTTTTATTTTCTTATCTAATTGATTCTCAACCAGGTTCATAAACCTTTTGAAACAACTTATTGCTTCAGATTTATGAGAAATCAAATAGACATATCCGAATCGAGTATAATCATCAATAAAAGTGATGAAATAAATAGCCCCATGCCTTCCTTTCACATTCATTGGACCACAGACATCAGAATTGATTAAATGCAGAGGAAATTCAGCTCTTTTTCCTTTTCCAAATGGTTTCCTTGTCATTTTCCCTTCTAGGCAATGCTTACATATGGACAAATCGACTTTTTCAATATTGCCCAACAAGCCCTCTTTGGCTAGTCTATTCATACGCTGTTGGCCAATGTGACCAAGTCTAGCATGCCACACATTCACATCATTATCATATTTATTAGGAGACGTGAGAAGGGAATAACAAACATTAGCATTAACATAATCAATATCTAATACAATAAAACCATCCAGAAAATAACCACAGCCATAGTAATTTGTATCCAAAAACAAATTCACACCTCTACTATAGAAGTTCATATTAAAACCTAATTTAACTAACACTAATATTGACACTAAATTCCGACGAATCTCCGGAGCATACAACACATCATGAAGGAACAAAGTGCGTCCACCACGCATATTCAGTTGGCATGTGCCAATTCCTTTTACTTCAGCTCTGGAGTTGTTTCCCACATAGATCCACTTAGTTCCAGTTGGTACTCGTCGAAATTTCATGAAGGATCCTCTATCCTTCGCTACATGGTCCGTTGCTCCTAAATCCACAGTCCACAAAGGATTAGACTAAGTTAAGAATACAGAACTCGACACATAAGCAAAGTTCTGAAAAGTACAAGGGGTGCATACCTTCTTTGGCTCACGACAGTCGCGAGCATAGTGACCCTTCTTGTCACAATTGTAGCATTTCACCCTTGCAAGTTTTTTCATGCGAGGACGCTTCCCTCTTCCATGTTGGTTAAATTTGGGTTTCTTCCCTAAAGGATCTGCTTCTTCCTTGCCTTTCCTTTTATCAAACCAGTTAGGGCACTTGCGCTTGGAGCTCGAAGCTCCATTTGAGCTAGAACTAGCATGATAAAGTTCAGCATCCGGCTTAGCCGCCAACAGGCAGTCCTCTTCCAGCTCAAGATGACGCATTGCATCCTCAAAGGTTTTGATATTTTCATTATGTGTCAAGTGCACCTTCATATGCTCCCAACTCTGAGGCAAGGAACGAATCAGTGCTTGCACTTGCTGCTCATCTGTGAGGACATGGCTAGCATCTCTCAGCTTAGTTATCATGTTTGACATCTTTCTAAGATGTTGCTTCATGGTCTGACCATGAGGCTTCTTATAAGAGTCAAACCTGATAGTGAGCTGCCTCAGTCTAGTCACTGAAGTATAACCAAATCTAGCTACAAATGCCTCCCACATTTCCTTGGCATTGTCAAAACGCCGAAACTCTCGCATGACGTCATTTTCCATGTTGCTCAGCAACGTGATGCGAGCTAGAGAGTTCATTCTTTTCCATGCAGAAAAAGCTTCTTTGTCTCTTTTGTGCTGTGCAGTGGTTCCCTCTTCAGGTTCTACCATGGTCATGACAAGAGCCTCAAGTGCTTCTTGCTCTTCCAAAGACATACATACTGGATTTTCATTTGCCAAATTTCATAGTTGTCTACATTGAGCTTTTCACATTTGTTCAGCTCGGCAACTATACTCTTTGTGGCTGAAGCCATTGATCTAAACAAATCAGACAAATATGCACGAATTATTAATGCCTATTATTTATGCATCCCTATTTACATAAACCCATCATATCAATGAATAATTTCAAGTAAGGCTTCAGAATCAAAAGGTCACTACGTTTCCAATCATCCTCCAAAAATCCTAACTTAAAACTATCATTAATATGATTGTCATATGCAAAATCAATTCTATGAAGCTACAAAAACTTCTAAAACTACTCACAGCTAATTACCCACAGCAACCAGCAATAACAGAAAGCAACAGACAATTGACATACAATTAAAAAACAATAATGCTTTCAATTAACACAATTAGGTAGTAATCATTACATTAAGTTGTCCACAAAGCACACTTAATAAATATCAGCCAATACAACTAACACAAAGTCAGCACACGAACTGGGAAAGATCCTCTTTTGTTCAATTTCTTGATCTTTTCCCTTGAAACAATACAGTAATATTCGTTTACAAAATCCATCACAATTTTCTTATAGGAAGCAGCTCCGTTGACATCCCATATGCGATTCAACACATCTTGCCATTCAGGTGGAAGAGTGTTTATGAAAAATCGCACCATCTCTGACTGTGACATAAGACGACCATTCCATATGACCTGTTAAATTTTCCTATTGACTTCAAGGACATGATCAATTAAGTCACCTCTCTCTCATCGATGATCAATCAGCTCAGCTATCAACTCAGACAGCCTATCCTTTTGTTCATCGGTAACTGTGCGAATAGGTGTGCGCAACCTTAGGGGAGGCATAATTCCTGCAACAAATGTAGAACAAATAACGGATCACATTATAATCCACATAGACCTAATTGAAAAAGAAACACATTATTTTCCCTTTCTTTTTTTTTGGGTCAACGGTTAACGGTCAACGGTCAACGTGGTCAACGGTCAACAGTCAACGTGGTCAACGGTCGTCGGATGTCGGATCGATCGGACCGTTCGGGCGAATCGACCGCACGTGCCTCGAGCGTGCGGGGGATGACGTCACGCAGACGTCATCCGGCACGTGCCGGGCGCGTGCCTGCGTCCGCGAGTCGGGTCGGGTCGCCGGTCGGGTCAAGTTGCCGGCCGGTGACCGTCCGGCGAAACGTCGTCGGCGATGACGTCATCGGTGACGTCATCCGAGCGGTTACTTACCGTTGGATGACATCACGATGACGTCATCGCGTGACGTCAGCATGCGTTGGTCTGCGGACCGGCGCGTGCCGGTTCGCCCGCTGGTGGCTTTCACGCGCCGGTTCGCCCGGCGGCGGCTTGCCTCGCATGCGCGCAGTTCAACACACAGGCGCGTGGATCCCACGTGCGCAACGGTTGCCGCACGCATGAGAGCACGTGGCACGTGGATTCCACGCGCCTGCAACCGCAGCTCGTGCGTGGGCTCCACGCGCCTTCTTCCTCACGAACAGAAGCCTTTTTCTTCGCCCTTTTTCGCCGTTCCACCGCGGTTTCACCAGCCGTTTCTTCTCCGGCAGCCCATTTCAGACACAAATTAATAGTGGGTTTTAAAGAGCATGCTGGCACGACCACATGGGTCCAAGTTTCGGCGAAAATCAGCAAAAATTGGCCCCAAAATCAGACGAAAATTTCCCAAAATACAATTCCTTCAACCACCGCGACTTCCGCCGCCCAATTAGCCTCCAGCGAACACCGATATACCGGAAAAACTCATGGCTAATGTTCCTTATGGCGGTGCGACTATACGGATCCGAATTTGAGGGATGGGTTGCCGGATTTTGCCCGAAATTGGTGAATTTCTCTTGGCCTCAAAACTTCAAGTTACTGTTCATGTTCTAAAAGCCCGAATATACACCGAAAATACACAAAAATCCAAGAAAAACAAGGCAGAGGCACTAGACACGCTCTGATACCAAATGTAAGACAAAATAATTCATATGCGGAAGCCAGGATCAATTGAAGACAAACCTCCGGCCATTGTTCTTGTTCGCATTCGTCAGAAAAACCTGAAATCAAAGAAAAATTGGGGACACTCTACTACCCCAATTCACTCTCGTACTGATGGTGTATTCTGAATGAGAGAGTTTGAGGTAGACCTTGTCATCACCCATTAGAAATGAACGCACGTTCCTATTTATACATCATCTCCCATCAAGACGGGTGGTTGTCACGAAAGGGTACGAAGCATGGAAAAACTTCATGTCGAACAGTCGCAACTTTAAGAGAATATATGGGTCTAAAAAATGTGGGATCACAAAATAAATAACAATCAGAGGACATTGTATTACCCTCAGGTACTGGTTTACAATCAGGAAAATTCCTTGGAGAGATATGGATTAAGCGAAGGTAAGTGATAAGGTTGATAATATTATTAGTGAAACATCAAAAGATTAGATTAGAGTATGAGATGTGATTTGATTCTGCCATTGAAAGATTAGATTAGAGTATGATCTAATTATGATTTGGTTCTGCTATCAAAAGATTAGATTAGAGTGGGACATATAATTTGATTCCGATTATTCTAATCGTAGATTAATTGATTCGGTCAATCTGTAAGATTAGATATTCGGAATATAGAATAGGAAATATAGGTGTCTTCTTAATATAAATAGCATTAGGTATTGTAGAAGAAGAGTGCGTATTATGACTTTGAGTGAAGAACATTATTCTCTTGGGAAATCTACCTTTGAATCGATGTTTTCTTGATTCCTCTGATTTTCTTCGGTAAGAAGCATGCTTACTGAAGTAAATGTGCAGTTGGAAATGGCAAACTCAATACAAGGTCAATTGACACATAGCATCATAAGCAAACCCAAAATAGAAGCCAGACGCATTGTACTTCCATCAGTGAAACTTCTGAACTAAACAATGTAGACATAAGTGACAAGGGCACAACCATGGAACAAATGGAAGAGAATCAAAATTGCCAAGGGAAAGAATTTGAAAAGGAGCCTAAGTTGGCTCGACTCAATGACCTTGAAGAGATATGGATGGATATTGTGGAAAAGGTAGAAAGCACAAATATTAGGCAATTCCTCTACTAGCAAGTGAAGCTCGCATCATTCACCATGGCAAGCAATAATGTGTTCTGTCCAATACCCAACTTAATGACGTTTATCAACTACCTTTCATTCACGTGATATTCAATTTCACTCCAACAACCAATGCCATTATGTATTTGATCTTACCTGAAGACCAGACAACTGTTGAGATGTGTGAAGAAATCATATCTAAGGCCCTACAAAATGCATTGGGGTGCCTCGTCGTAGTAACTGTAAGTCTGGAGCCACCATGACTTGAGGATGATCGAATCTAATAAAGTCAGAACCATGAAAATACAAGCTACCGAATCCAATCATTTCAGAAAGCAACAGAGAACATTATCTTCTACGAAGACCAATAATTACTACACCAGTTCTAATTACGCCAAAAAAAACAAAATACAGGCAAGGGTTTGCCTGTAGGCCCTCCAGAACCACAAAAACAACTAAAAGACAGCAACACTATGCTCCATAAGGAGAACAAAAGGCAGCCACACATGCATCCAACATAATCTATATAAATATAGAGAGACTTTCATCACCGGAGAACAAAGCAGACACATTCCCAGATGTAGATGCAAACTATCCATTGTCACCAGCTGATGCACAAGAAGGAAAACAATAAAGCATCAGTGGCTGTCAGTATCTTCCATTCAGCACAGTGATGCAACTGTCGAACCATAAGTCAAGACATTGTTCAAAAATGCAAATATGGACAATGAGGGTAGAGTAAAAAGAAATTTGAAGCTCAAACAGAGCTTATCATAGGATAGGGAAGATCATCATTCCCACATGATACGAGAAGCAGGTAAGTACATCCGATGCTCAATCAAACAATTAACCTAGCTTTTGCTGCCAAGGAAATAAGGTGCTTCTGTTCTCTATCTAGGTGACCTAATCTTTCTTGGAGGTGCAAGGACATTTTTTGTCTGTAGAGAAAAGCAGGAAACAATGGATTGTGATGTTAGGAGCATGTTTATGCTTCCTCATAACATCGTCACAAAAATTTGAGAGCTGAAGCTTCCGAGAATACAAAATCAATGCCACCCATCAGCATCATTAGATGCGTGCATCTTATGTGCTAAATGAAGAATACTCTATGTTCTTCTGAGACAACTTGGGAAGCTAACTATATAAGTAGGATTTTCCTTTATTGAAAGTTTTGACAAGTTTTTGCTATTGAAATTTCTTAAAATTTCTCACTCAATGAATGCAAGAAAAGCAGCATTGTCATAGATTCTTGAGTGAAAGATAGTCATCAACAATTTATCCTCCAAAAACCTTCTCATTGATCATGATCATATGCATAAATCAAAAGTGCCAAAATTCAAAATGGATCCCTTGGGTCTTGGAACAAAATTTAGCAACATAAGTTCGAGTAATCAAATGCAAACCTTCTTAGTGGCAAAACAGAATGATTTGAATGAAACGGGGGAAACCCAATATCCAGCATAGTATTATTGAGACAAAACAGGAGTAAGGCTTGTTGAGATGGGGCAAGTGATCGAACAATAATATAGACAGAAAAAGAAAAATAAATCGAACACCAGGTTTACATGGTTCAGTCGTAAAGACCTACGTCCACGGGGAGAGCAGCAACGAATTTCACTATAGATTAAGCGATACAAGGAGATTACACACTCGAGTCACTCAAACACTCTCTCAGTGTTTCCCAAGCCCAAATTACACCCAATAACGCACGCAGTGTTTAGCCCTGAAATTCCTCGAAAATAATCTCTCAATCTCACGAAGGAATTACACACAAATCTTACCTCAAGATTTAATCGACTACAAACACTAAACTTCTTGGATGTAATTCACGAACGAAAACCCGCCAAGCACTCGCTAGAATAACGGTGCTTCAATGCTCGTATCAACAATGATGCTTCAGTAAAGGACGTCCCACGAGCAAACCTTCTGAGGAATATTATATTCCACCGCCAAAGAATTTCATGCATGAAGAAAGCGAATCATCCAAGATTTGGTCAACAGGGAAGTAAAAGATTGACTTTCCCTTTTTTTATTTCCTTCGTCCAACCCCAGAAGAAGCAAACATGCCTCGGTCAACTGATTAAAAGATTTGTTGACCAGCTTTAAGAATATGACGTCCAACAAATTAATTCGTGTACCTGTTTATTTTAATTTATTTCAAAAATAACATTTCGCTTCGGGCTTAAAACTCGAGACATATTTTAACAATCTCCACCTTGGCTCGACGTTTGAGCCATATTGCAATCGCTTCGTAAAAATTCAAATTCTGCTGCTACTTTCTCATAACCCTCGATGGGCTCAACCGCCACAGATATTATCCAAGTCCAAGCCTCGCTTGAACCTCGCCATAACCGAGGACCTCATCAGAATACCAACTCCACATGCACCTTTAACTGCTCCGCAAGGATTTTCTGACGCAACCTCCTCAACCGCAGACAAAGTAAAACCATTACTGCATACATATCTATCATAGATCGAATATGTACCTTGTCAATATCAGCAGTTACAACAACCGTTGCCTCTATAGGCTCCACCTCACTATGAGCATCATCTGTGTCGATTACTTTGCTAGTACCTGTACACGCTACCTCAGGAGTTTCTGGTTGCAACTCCACCTCAAGCTGAACACCGTTCAGATCCGTATTAGCACTACTATAATAACTCATAGCCAGAAGTACTTGAGACTCATCAAGGGTAACTTCTCTGCTGTTAACAGGTGAATTTATATCTGGGCACCACAACTGATCACCCCGCTCACCTTGTGCATAGCCATGGAATATGCATCTTGCCCTCCAATCAAGCTTACCATCATTTACTCGAAAATAACACGGACAACCAAACATTCTAAGAATAGAATAATCAGCAACGTTACCTGACCACACTTCTTCAGGAGTCTGCCATTCAATAGCAGTTGATGGGGATCTATTCATCAGGTAGCTTACCGTACTTAGCACATCAACTAGGAATCTCCTAGCCATACCAGCACTAGAGATAATTTTTCGGGCCGTCTCTAGTAATATTTTGCTCATCAATTCTGCAAATTGTTGTGATTTACTAGCACTAGTGCGGTGTTTCACTATGCTCTCTTTCATGCAGAATTTATTTGCCAGCTCTGAGCAAAACTCCATGCTATTGTCAGTCCGCACATGCTTAATCGACTTACCAGTCTCCGTCTCGATCAAAGCTCTTGACTGCGAGATCCTAACACCAGCATCAAACTTGTGCCTTGGCACAAACACCCAGGTCTTCCTAGAGCAGTCAATAGACTCTCGAACAGATGTATCCGACATCTTCGCAGCGAAATTTATCATTGTCTCACCTTGAAGTTTATATATGCCATCGTGTTCGATTCCTTTCATTATCACCAGGGCACCTCGAACAACCTTCAGAACTCCACCTTTTGAAGAATACCTGCAACCAGCTGAATCTAGGGCACCCAAGGAAATTAAGTTCTTTTTCAATTCTGGAACATGCCTCACTCCAATCAATGTCCTCACGATACCATCATACATTCTGATTTTAACATCACCAACACCCACAACATCGCACTCAGCGTTGTTCCCTAATTGGACTTTATCACTACTCGTGCACTGATAAGTGATAAACCAATTTCTATTTGGTGTGACATGAAAAGAACAACCAGAATCCGTAATCCATCCATCAAACGATGAATAATCAGTGATAGACAAGACATAATCAGCATTATCTGCTACAGCTGCAACATTATCTGCAGAATCAACTATAATTCCCTTACCCTTCTCATTCTTCAACTTAAGACAATCTCTTCTAAGATGCCCCCTCTTGCCACAGCTCCAACAGACAATATTAGCAGTCCTAGATTGACTACGTCTATTCATATTGTACTACTATTACCCACACGTGTTCTAGATCTTTCTCTATTTTCACCTACTAAAGCAGTAGATAAAGATTCGCCAGATTCTCTTCTACGAATATCCTCGCTCAGAATTAAATCTCGAACCCCATCAAACGTCAAACTTGTTGACCCAGAGGAATTACTAATAGCAGTAACAGTAGTATTCCAACTATCAGGCAATGAGGATAATAGAATCAAAGCACGTACCTCATCTTCAAATTCAATCTCAACTGAACTCAGTTGACTAACAATCACATTAAATTCATTAATATGATCAGCAACTGACACACCTTCGCTCATCTTCAAGTTAAACAGACGCCGCATCAAACAGACCTTGTTGATCACAGAGGGCTTCTCGTACATATCCGACAGGGCTTGCATCAAATCAGCAATGGTCTTCTCCTTCAAGATGTTAAATGCGACGTTACGAGCCAACGTCAGACGAATAACACCCATAGCTCGTCTATCCAGCAAATCCCAATCAGCTTGCTTCATCGTCTCTGGTTTCTCCCAAAATAAAGGCAAGTGCAGATTCATCTGGTAAAGATAATCTTCAATCTGCATCTTCCAGAAACTAAAATCCTTCCCATCAAATCTGTTGATTTTCACTTTTACTTCTTCTGTCGCTATCGATTCGCTTCAACTCAGCTAAACCTAGCTCCGATACCACTTGTTGAGATGGGGCAAGCGATCGAACAATAATATAGATAGAAAAAGAAAAATAAATCGGACACCAGGTTTACGTGCTTCAGTCGTAAAGACCTACGTCCACAGGGAGAACAGCAGCGAATTTCACTATAGATCAAGCGATACAAGGAGATTACACACTCGAGTCACTCAAACACTCTCTCAGTGTTTCCCAAGCCCCAATTACATCATCTGTTTTATTTTCTTCTACGTGAAATGATTTTAAGTAAATTGCTTGTTTTTAATAGTAGGGCATAATGATCTGTTTCACTGAGCTTTCCTTTGCATAGGCGTAAAATTCATTTCTGCAAGAAAAGATCCTTCAATATTCTTGCCCTTCCAGCTAATTTCCAGAGTCATTTTCCGAAAGTTGGTGTCAGTTTTTAACCAAACTACCTTTGACCATGATGGCTTCAGGGGAACAATGAATTTATTTGGGATTTAATTTTTCATCCAAAACAAATATGGCAAGTAGAAATAAGAGGCCAGAAATGCATTAGCACGTAATAAAACGAACGCAATTAATGAGAACTGTGCGTAGGCTTTTGACAACGAGCAAAATGTTAAATTGGAAATGCCCATACTTCATATTGTCATGCTTGTGAAGGCATCCTTGTCCTCGCAAGTTTTCATTTTTCATTTTTATCGAAGCAGTTTCGGGTTTTATTTTGTACACAATTTTGGCTTCCAAATTAATCTATTAACTCTATACCGTCTTTGTTATAACATAAGTGAATTTTGAGAAAAAAATGAATTTTGAGATCGGGGGTGTCGAGAGAAAGAGCTCCTACCTGGGGTTTCGACGAACGGCTCCGACGTCCGGGGCGGCTTCCAAGGGCGGTAGTGGCCGGCGGGATGTGGGCGGTGGAGTGAAAAACTATTTTATTTATCTCTACTCTCTCCGTCACAAATCTCCAACGGAATCTTTTTCGGTTTTGCGTCGCTCTCCCACGCGCCAGCTCAGCCAATTCTAGTCCTAAAATTTGTTACGAATCAGATACGTTCGTGCCTGCTTTTCATTTATAAGATAATTCAATTTGATTGATACGAGAATTTAATCGCATCAACCTTCCCCTTTTCGAAGTCTTATATTAATAATCTATTTTTCTCTCGACTATTTATTTATTTTTACTTGGAAACATTTTCGATCCCACCATTGGTTTCTCTCTCTGCGATCATCTCTCTCTTCCACCGTCTCTCTCTCTCCCTCCTCCGCTTCTGCGCATTTACTGCTCAGCTCCATGCCTCCTCCCTCGCCGGCATCCAGCCGCCTTCATCTCCCAAAAACGGCACCGCCCACGACGACCTGAACGGCGAATCTCCTCATCTCCTTCCCCTTGGACGACGAGAAGGCCGCCGCCGTCAGGCCCCCCCTCTCCACGGCCTCCAGCTACGCCTCCACCACCCTCCCGGGCGCCACCTCTGCCGCCCCCTCCAGGTTCTACCAGCACCGGCGGCAGCGGTCCGCCAGCGGGAACTCCCTCTCGTCCATGTCCGACGACGGCCGGCACCAGTCCTGGGGCGCGACGTGAAAAAAGAAGGAACGCAAGCGCAAGTGGAGAGAGTGTGGTGGGACCCGGAGACACGTGGCGCCACGTGTCGTCCATTAAATGAGTCGTCCCCACCTCGGGGAGGCCTCTACCCGAGATTTTCTCGTAAAACAATCAATCAAAACCTTCTCTAAGAAACCACGTACCAAATTAGTGTGCATTTTCCTCTTTTAAAAAAAAAAAAAAAAGAACATGTGATATTCAAACGTTTGATTTGTCAACCGGCGGATAGCCCACGCGCTGAAAATTTAAGCAATTAAAATGCAATTAAGTTTGTTAGATAACTCTAATTAGTTTAGACTTACAAGATTTAATTAAGATGAAAATTGACTTATTTAATACATTAAAGGGGGTTCACTTAATTCATTTAGTAGGAAAAAGAAATTGATGATAATTAAAATCTTATGTACCAATCATGATTCTATGTTTGGAAAGAAATTATAGATATATAGTGATAGTAAAAAAAAAACTATTTCTTTCATGTTTAACACTTCAAATGAGCTCTTTAAGTTCTTAACACTGATTTCTCAATATATGCATACAAATCAATACATTCATATAGATCAAATAATACTCTAAAAGAGTGGTCGACTTAATCTCCGATTCAAAATTACTTTATGGGGACGTAATACAATCAAGCATTTATTCATGCAACTCTCTCCAATTTATTTATTTTCTTGTCACTTACCCATAAAACAATATATACATATTGTTGATCAGCTAAAGGCAAGGAATGCATAAAAACGTTAACGTATGGGCTCTTTGCAAATGCGTGAACTTGGCCTAGCGCCACCCTTTGCATATCATAGGGTTTCAACAAAATTAATTGAAATTTAATATGGTAACTGTGGTCGCAATTTCCTCCATATTGTAAATTTGAAATAACCCATATTTTTCTTTAGCCTCACTAATAAAAAGTCCTACGTCCATGCGGTAATCATGGATCTGGTTTTTATTAATTCTCTTGTCATTACGACTAATGTATGGATTTTTATTTTTATTTTTTGGACTATGCTAGCATGACCTGGGCCATCCATTTTTGTATAATGGGCAAGTGGACAAAAATTTGCTGTGGAAAACGATTCTGTTTTTACATGTGTGCAATACTTGAAGAAACAAATCTAATGTGAAGAAACAAATCTAATGATGTCCAAGAAAGAGAAATTCATGAGGAATTGACTCCCTATTTCATATGGTGGATATTTTGCTCCCTTCCCGCAACTACTGTCTATTCCGAAGTTCACTATGATAGGAAAACGAATAATTATTTTAGACAGATCATCATCTTATTTAGAGTCACTCGGGATTATAATGTCTTTGCCCCAATGTAATGCTTGACTGATTAAATTGACATTAGTAAAAGGGTGAAAATATAGTCCGCAAATGTTCATTCCATGTTTTCATTGAGGAGGAGATTTTGTAAGTAAGTTATTCTTTATATATATATATTTGCCTTTTATTTTTTAGTATTAGAGTTGATAGGCGATCTTTAAGACTAATTCTATTTTTAAATATCTTTATAAAAGTAGAAAATATAAATCTTGCTATTGTTCTTTTTGTGAATTTTCAAACTAAAATTAAAAGTTTGATTTCACATTTGACCAGGCAACAAGAATTCCTTAACGGTACTATATCCATGTATACAAATTACCAAGACTTAGAAGTGATGGTTTGCTTTTGCAAATAAACTTGAAAATGATGATTATTATTCGGCATTCTCAATGCTCGAGTTTTAAGTAATGAATATGTGTAACCTGTTATAATCGATAATTTATTTTAATTAAATAAAAAAATATATGTATTCTCTAACTGTAAATCAATTTACATATTTCATCTAAAAAATGAAGTTATTTGCTAATGAGATTGAATTTCATTGTAAAGTGCTTGATAAATCACTTATTGGCTAAATGAAAAAAAGAAACTATCTTTAATTAATTATTGCAGTCAATCTAACTAACAAAATAATACATTTTATTTTTGAAATTAGAAAAACGAAATATTACCCTTAATGGCCCTTGTAATAGATGAACATCTCACTTGATATACCCTTAATATAGGTGGCAGGTAGGATCTCTAAAAACTTTCCGATTTCCACGAAGAATGTAAATGTCACAACAATTTTGCATGAATGGCTTGGACATGGCAAGCATGTATAGGTAGGTCCACTTGTCTTAAATTCCTGAAATATTTTCCTTTAATTTTAGATGCAATTTAAAAACAATGTTAAGAAAATGTGAAATACTACCGTTACTGCTGCTGTTGCTGCTAATAATAGTAGTAGTAGTAATAATGATGATGATGATGATGATGATGATGATATACTCGTTTGGGATAAAAATTTGCTGTTGCGGCAAAAGGATCAGTTTGGTTGTTTCTTTCTGCTGTTATTCTCAAGGAAAATGGAGGCACATGTGCATGTATAGAGATATACAGGTATTTTGATCTGAATATATGCACTCATATATAGCGCAAAGGAAATAGGTTCATCGTGGTCGGTGTTTACAAGAACAGGAGAAAATCCTAATAATTCCCTCTCCAAGAGGACGTTGAAGACGACATTAACGTTGGAGAGGATGACCTGACGGATGATGTGGTGGATGTCGACGAGAACCACTGCAGAGGTGATGAAATATCCAAGGCTAATGAAGCCAGCGTCTTCCCGTGCTGTTTTCCATCCGAGTAATTCCCTTTCATCATGGCTGTCGCTGGTTATTTAGCTACTTCTGTCGTTTCAGTGTTTGTATAGTTGCTCTATTATTGCTTTTTAGTTTCCCATAGATATGAATTTTGTTTGCCTATCCCATGTGAGATTAAGATCAAGTGGTGTGAGATCGGAGTGCTACATATATAATTTTCCAAAGCCGTCTTTTGCGTCTCAATGTGAACGGCACCATACTCTTGATATTGGGGGTTAAATCTATTAGCAGTCTCTCTCGACGATGAAGCTTTACATGAAGAACAGCCTTCCTCTGGCTATTGTTATGAAAAGTATCACGGGATAAGATCCAATAGACACCCTCATCTCTCTCCCGAATGATTTATGTATGTAAAATCAAACATGGAATTTTAGAAAATGTAACCGTGAAAAGAAGGCCCAAAAAAATTTGGACCAGAAAAGATCAAATCTAAGTGTAAGACTCGCGGCCCAAAATTGACAAAACCCAGAGGTACCCGTCGCCGCCGGATCTCCACCGGGGCAGGCAAAGGGACCGACGAGGGTTGAATCTTTGGCGTTGTGTACGGCGGAGCCTCCGGCGACGAGTCAGTGAGGTCGTAGCCATGGGAGCGAGGGCGTCGAGCTCGGCGAGAAGGACGCAGGTGGTGCTGGGAGGCTGAGGAGCGTAAGGCGAGCGTTCCACAGAAGAGGATGAGGGCGGTTTCGTCGTGGGCGTAGTTCAGGATTGTAAATCAATTCAATTGCCACCACAACCATTGAGTCAGGATCGTGCTTTGTAGATCTCTACGGTTATAAAAATTTCAGCATCACACAAACATGCGTTGTGGGAAGATTTTAGGATCGAATAATTGTAGATGCCTAATAAAACAGTCATAGCATGAGGCGTGTTTTTTATTTTATTTTTTTATATGACAATTAAAACCAAGATTTGGTAGTTTAATGGCAAATCTCGTTGTGCCTTCTGTTACCACGAATGAGATGAGTGCCGATTGAACTCCCGAGGTGCTCCTTATATTTAGTTTAATGGCAAACCTTCATTCTCTTGCCCTCTCCTGCCATGATCACTTTTGCACGTTATTGGTTTCGATTTTCAAAAAAAATGTTGGGATAGCAAATTTTTAAAAATCAAATCGAATACACGTGCAATGTATGTGCGATACACATGCAATATACGTGCAATATACTTTCTCAAAGAAAATGATGGGGAAGATGTATTTGGAGTAGTCAATAAAATGGGTTGGAAAAAGGCAAAGAGATGCCAAAATCGAATACTTGAATAGATAAACCTACCTTATGCAAAATCTAATTCGAAGGTCTACGTTGGAAAAGTCGTTGTATCTATACTTCTCAAAAAAGCGAGGGGCAAAGTGTATCATGGTGTCTATGACGGACGCATTGAGTTGGGTGGAAGATGTCCTGCCGCGTGCCGATGTTCCAGTTGGTGTTCACAATGTCATCGTTGTAGTCCTCGGGTATGCCGACATCCTTCTTGATCTGGGCAAGCTTGCTTCTCAAATTTGGAGGTCTTGGTGAGGATGGGCTAGGCGAGGCCTAGGCAGCCCCGCATGATGAGCCACTCAAGCAATTCTAGCATAGGAGAACTATGAAAGTAGGCACAAGTACAATCAAGAGGATTGCTTCCGCAATAAGCATCCAACACCATGCATGGTTGAGGTGGAGATAGGAGAGAATATAATTGGATAGATTGCCGAATAGGGTGCTAATGTTGATACACACTTAAACCATGTAAACAAAAAATGAAAAAGATGCCACAAAATTGGGGTAAAAAAAAAAGAAACGAAAATAAATGACTACCTCAGGTATAGAGATCAAGATGTCACGGGAGAAGGCCATGGAGATGTCAGTGGCATAGACTAGGGCAATCGTAAGGGCAAAGTTGGTGCCGAGGTTGGCCATGGAGTGGCCGACTGGAAGACAACATAACTTGGGAAGAAGCCCATAATGAGTGGCCCGACGAAAGATATGGCACCCGCCATCACAATTGCCCAACGGCAGCTGAATTGATTAGAAATCAATCTCACTAGCACCAACTTGAGCAATGTGAACATGCCGAGGATGGCCATCATAAGCTCAAGATGGAAGTAGCCCAGAATTAGGTTCGTGTTAATATATAGCGCAAGCTCGCTAATCTATTATTGCTTTTGCAATCGATTTGTTTATTCTATTCAAATATATGTTGTACCACGCCCCTGCTCTTTCTTCCGCATTATACTAGGACAAGCTAGGTTGTATCGTTCGCCCCCTTCCCTCCCCCAAAAAAAAAACCTTCATTCTCTTGCCATCTCCATCACTTTTACATGTTTTTTTTTTTTTTTTTGTAAGGATCACTTTTACATGTTTGTGGTTTTGATTTAATTTTTTTTTCGGATAGCAAATTTTTAAAATTCAAACCAAATACATGTGTAATGTACGTGCGATACACGTGCAACGTATGTGCGATACACGTGCAAAGTATGTGTGCATATGTGCGCGTACGTGCGATATACTTCGAGCAAATTTTTAGATAGTTTGGTTCTATTGCAGCACCCAGTTAGTTTTCTTGCACATTTGTACTTTCATGTGCCATCCCTTTCTGGCATTATGCGGTAGAGTGGGCTCTAAGAAAAGGAACATGAATGCCAGGTTCAACTTCAGTAACCTCCTACTATTTACTTTGAATGTCTTGTCTTTTGCTTTATTGAAGATATAAATTGATTTACCTACATTGACGCTTGCTTGGGCTTTCAAAGTTTGAACTATCAAATGGAGCTCTTTTTTTTTTTTTTTTTGGTTGTTTATGAAGAAATTTATGAACAAAGAGAGAGAGAGAGAAGAAAAACAGAGATGATGAACTTTTATTCAATGAGAAGTATTTTTACATCTGAGAGCTTGATAACTAGTTTGGTCTCTTTAGATCAGTTTATATATCAGCTGAAATTATCAACTGACTGGAAAAACTAACAGAAAGCAAAACAGAATGTTTCAGCTTTACACGCTTAAAACCAAATATGGATTCCACAATGTAAACATGCTACACGTGCTACAATCTTTGTTGTTGACTTCTTCAGTAGCTTTTCTTCCTCTGTTCTTGGCAGCACCAGTAGTAACTCCATCGACATGCTTTCGCATTATACTTCCTCTGTTTTTGGCAGCACTAGATTCTTTAGTAACATAATGTGTACTTATCATATGATTCTTAATAGTTTACATATCTCTTGAATTAATCAAACAAGACCATGCACAATGGAAACAATTTTATTGTTAGAGTTTGGAAGCAAAGGATTTTTCTCCATAGATTTGAAAAGTTTCTTAACCATGCTTAGACCTGACGAAACTGTTTAGCTCATAATTTGGGCGATGAAGCTTCATCAGCCTGCTTGTCTTTTAGGCACACCAGGTGGGTGTTGATGCATGTCTAATCAGAAGTTTAGTACTGGCTAGACCTACTTGATATATTTTCACTAGTCTGGATTGACATCAAAGATCTTAAGTGATTGATTGGGAATAACATCTGTGAAGAAAAGAAGTATAGCCACCTTTGTTTTTGCTCTAATTCTTCTACAATAAGCCATTTGTTGGCGAAAGGCCCACCTTGTTAAAATATGCCTCGAGTTTTAAGCCCGAAGCGAAAAGTTATTTTTGAAATAAATTAAAATAAACAGGTACACGAATTAATCTGTTGGACGTCATATTCTTAAAGCTGGTCAACAAATCTTTGAAGCAGTTGACCGAGGCACGTTTGCTTCTTCTGGGGTTGGACGAAGGAAATAAAAAAAGGGAAAGTCAATCTTTTACTTCCCTGTTCACCGAATCTTGGATGATTCGCTTTCTTCATGCATGAAATTTTTGGCGGTGGAATATAATATTCCTCAGAAGGTTTGCTCGTGGGACGTCCTTTACCGAAGCATCGTTGTTGATATGAGCATTGAAGCGCCGTTATTCTAGCGAGTGCTTGGCGGGTTTTCGTTCGTGAATTACATCCAAGAAGTTTAGTGTTTGTAGTCGATTAAATCTTGAGGTAAGATTTGCGTGTAATTCCTTCGTGAGATTGAGAGATTATTTTCAAGGAATTTCGGGGCTAAACACTGTGGGGCAAATAAATCCTTAAAGAAAGTGATATCACGCTTCAAAGTCCGAGTTGTTTTACAAGATCCGATTTCATTGGTCAACCCATTTCGAAGCTATATTTCCAACAGTTACTACTGGTGCTGCCAAGAACAGAGGAAAAAAAGCTACTGAAGAAGTCAACAACAAAGATTGTAGCACGTGTAGCATGTTTACATTGCGGAATCAACATTCGGTTTTAAGCGTGTAAAGCTAAAACATTCTGTTTTGCTTTTTGTTAGTTTTTCCAGTCAGTTGATAATTTTAGCTAATATATATAAACTTATCTGAAGAGAGCAAACTAGTTATCGAGCTCCTAGATGTAAAAATACTTTTCATTGAATAAAAGTTCATCATCTCTGTTTTTCTTCTCTCTTTCTCTCTTTGTTCATAAATTTCTTCATGGTATCAGAGCTCTATGAGTTTATATGGCTTCTCCGATGCAGATTGGGCTGGTTGTGTTGAAACCAAATGATCCACTACTGGTTTATGTACCTATCTTGGTTCTGATATCATTTCGTGGGCAGCGAAGAAGCAACCTACAGTCTCTCACTCTTCCACTGAAGCAGAATACTGGGCACTTGCTTCTGCTGCAGCTGATCTTACTTGAATTAGCTTTATTCTTCCAGACATTGGCCTATCTTTGAACTCTCCAACACTTTTATTTTGTGATAATCAATCTGCCATCTCACTTACTACCAATCCTATTCTTCATGCTCGAACTAAACAGATTGAAGTCAATTTTCACTTCATTCGTGAGAAAGTTTCTTCTGGTTCTCTGCGTGTACAGTATATTCCGAGCACTCATCAACTTGCTGACATATTTATTAAAGCCTTGTCACGGCTGACACATTTCACTCTTCGAATCAAATTGGGCATGGGATTTTCACCCCTTCCCAATTTGCAGGGGATGTTAAGAATCATATGATAAGTACACATTATGTTACTAAAGAATCTGGTGCTGCCAAAAACAGAGGAAGTATAATGCGAAAGCATGTCGATGGAGTTACTACTAGTGCTGCCAAGAACAAAGGAAGAAAAGCTATTGAAGAAGTCAACAACAAAGATTGTAGCACGTGTAGCATGTTTACATTACGGAATCAATATTCGGTTTTAAGCATGTAAAGTTGAAACATTCTGTTTTGCTTTCTGTTAGTTAGTTTTTCCAATCAATTGATAATTTCAGCTGATATATAAACTGATTTGAAGAGAGCAAACTAGCTATCGAGCTCTCAGATGTAAAAATACTTCTCATTGAATAAAAGTTCATCATCTCTGTTTTTCTTCTCTCTTTCTCTCTCTGTTCATAAATTTCTTCATAAACAACCAAGAAAAAAAAGAAAGCTCCGTTTGATAGTTCAAACTTTGAGAGCCCAAGCAAGCGTCAATGTAGGTTTATCAATTTACAAGACATTCAAAGTAAACAGTAGGAGGTTACTAAAGTTGAACCTGGCATTCATGTTCCTTTTCTTAGAGCCCACTCTAAAAAGGGATGGCACATGAAAGTACAGACGTGCAAGAAAACTAACTGGGTGCTGCAATAGAACCAAACTATCTAAAAATTTGCTTGAAGTATATCGCACATACGCACAAATGCGCGCACATACTTTGCATGTGTATCGCACATGCGTTGCATGTGTATTGCATGTACATTACAGGTGTATTTGGTTTGAATTTGAAAAATTTGCTATCCCAACATTTTTTTTTTTTTAAATCAAAACCACGAACATGTAAAAGTGATCCTTACAAAAAAAAATGTAAAAGTGATGGAGAGGGCAAGAGAATGAAGGTTTTTTTTTTTTTTTTGGGGGGGGGTAAGGGAAGGGGGCGAACGATACAACCTAGCTTGTCCTAGTATGATGCGGAAGAAAGAGTAGGGGCGTGGTACAACATATATTTGAATAGAATAAACAAATCGATTGCAAAAGCAACAATAGATTAGCGAGCTTGCGCTATATATCAACACAAACCTAATATGGGCTACTTCCATCTTGAGCTTATGATGGCCATCCTCAGAGTGTTCACATTGCTCAAGTTGGTGCTAGTGAGATTGATTTCTAATCAATTCGGTCGCCGTTGGGCAATTGTGATGGCGGGTGCCATCGTCGGGCCCCTCATTATGAGCTTCGTCCCAAGTTATGTCGTCTTCCAGTTGGCCACTCCATGGCCAACCTCGGCACCAACTTTGCCCTTACGATTACCCCAATCTATGCCACCGACATTTCCGCGGCCTTCTCCTATGACATCTTGATCTCTATACCTGAAGTGGTCATTTATTTTCGTTTCTTTTTTTTTCCCCAATTTTGTGGCATCTTTTTCATTTTTTGTTTACATGGTTTAGGTATCAACATTGGCACCCTATTCGGCAATCTATCCAATTATATTCTCTCCTATCTCCACCTCAACCATGCATGGTGTTGGATGCTTATTGTGGAAGCAATCCTCTCGATTGTACTTGTGCCTACTTTCATATTTCTCCCATGCTAGAATTGCTTGAGTGGCTCATCATGCGGGGCTGCCTAGGCCTCGCCTGGCCCATCCTCACCAAGACCTCCAAATTTGAGGAGCAAGCTTGCCCAAATCAAGAAGGATGTTGGCATACCCGAAGACTGGGGCGATGACATTATGAACACCAACTGGAACATCGGCGCATGGTGGGACATCTTCCACCCAACTCATTGCATCCGTCATAAACACCATGATACTCTTGGCCCCTCATTTTTTTGAGAAGTATAGATACAACGATTTTTCCAACGTAGACCTTCGAATTAGATTTTGCATAAGGTGGGTTTAACTATTCAAGCATTCGATTCTGGCATCTCTTTGCCTTTTTCCAACCCATTTTATTGACTGCTCCAAATACATCTTCCCAATCATTTTCTTTGAGAAAGTATATTGCATGTACATTGCATGTGTATTCAGTTTGATTTTAAAAAATTTGTTATCCCAACATTTTTTTTGAAAATCGAAACCAATAACGTGCAAAAGTGATCATGGCAGGAGAGGGCAAGAGAATGAAGGTTTTCCATTAAACTAAATATAAGGAGCACCTCGGGAGTTCAATCGGCACTCATCTCATTCGTGGTAATAGAAGGCACAACGAGATTTGCCATTAAACTACCAAATCTTGGTTTTAATTGTGGTATGCAAAAAAAAAAAAATAAAAAAAAAAAATAACACGCCTCATGCTATGATTGTTTTATTAGGCATCTACAATTATTCGATCCTAAGCTCGAGCCTCATTTTCACCTACCTGTTAATTTGGACTTTTCAGATTTGACATTTCTAAAATTTAATGTGTCGGAAGGAAAAAGAAAAAAGGCTACGCAAGAAAAGAAAGGGAAAATTTCAAGAGATCAATGCAAGGATAAAAGGGTCATTTTAGCGAGAAGCCACTCTTGAGGCCTCTGCTTTCGCCATTGGTCGTACCAAATGTAGACAACCAGATAAGACAAGTAGGAGCGTGCGTTGACTCTAACGTTGACTCTACGGGCTAGTTGAGATTTTGCTGCAATTTGTCTTAACACGCAGCCCTTTGTTCATTTCATGCGAAGAAAGGTGAAGTGTGTTCTCCTAGTGCGTTGCTTCCGCCCAAAGCGACCTCGTTTTCGATAGGAGCACGCCCTCACGTGCTCGAGTTTTGCAGGAACCCAAGGGTGTGGGAAGGAGTAGAGGGGAGCGTCAAGTCCTGTTTAATCCGAACATCGAATGGACAGGTGACCGGTGGGCTCTCGGACAAATTGGTTTGCCTTTTTGTCTGCTGAACCGGTTTAAAATCTCTTTTTCAGGAGTGAGAAAAAATTGGACCTATCAAGATTTGACTCATGGTCTATAACATTAACAAACAACATAACCACCTAACTGACCGATGTTTTTGTAGTGAAGTGGTGCAGTTTTTTTAATGTAAGCATTTTCTTTTTGTCCAAAGACGTAAACGATCAGATCCCACCAATTAGATTACTAATTATGATCTTCTGGAATCAGGAGTTCCAAGGTAAGCTTTGTAATTTTAGATCCGTGATCAATTACTCCTGAAATCGATTGGCTCCATGAAGGGAAAAATAGCATAATACCTTTTGGTATGATTTATCACTCGGCATCTCTTAGCTGCCATATAAGACAAATATTACGTGAAATAATCTTCTCTCCCCATTGAGAGTATAAGGAGCACCTCGGGAGTTCAATTGGCACTAATCTCATTCGTGGTAATAAAAGGCACAACAAGATTTGCCATTAAACTACCAAATCTTGGTTTTAATCGTGGTATGCAAAAAAAAAAAAATGAAAATATAAATAAATAACACGCGTCATGGTATGATTTTTTTATTAGGCATCTACAATCATTCGATCCTAAAATCTTCCCACAACGCATGTTTGTGTGATGCTGAATTTTTTTATAACCGTAGAGATCTACAAAGCACGATTCTGAGTCAATGGTTGTGGTGGCAATTGAATTGATTTACAATTCTAAACTACGCCCACGATGAAACCGCCCTCATCCTCTTCTGTGGAACTCGCCTTACGCTCCTCAGCCTCCCAGTACCGCCTGCGTCCTTCTCGCCGAGCTCGACGCCCTCGCTCCCGTGGCTACGACCTCACTGGGTCGTAGCCGGAGGCTCCGCCGTACACAACGCCAGAGATTCAACCCTCGTCGGTCCCTTTGCCCGCCCCGGTGGAGATCCGGCGGCGACGGGTACCTCTGGGTTTTGTCAATTTCGGGCCGCGAGCCTTACACTTAGATTTGATCTTTTCTGGTCCAATTTTTTTTTTTTTTTTTTTGGGCCTTCTTTTCACGATTACGTTTTCTAAAATTCCATGTTTGATTTTACATACATAAATCATTCGGGAGAGAGATGAGGGTGTCTATCGGATCTTCTCCCGTGATACTTTTCATAACAATAGCCAGAGGAAGGCTGTTCTTCATGTAAAGCTTCATCGTCGAGAGAGACTGCTAATAGATTTAACCCCCAATATCAAGAGTATGGTGCCGTTCACATTGAGACGCAAAAGACGGCTTTGGAAAATTATCTATGTAGCACTCCGATCTCACACCAATACTTGATCTTAATCTCACATGGGATAGGCAAACATAATTCATATCCATGGGAAACTAAAAAGCAAAAATAGAGCAACTATACAAACACTCCCTACGAAAGAAGTAGCTAAATAACCAGCGACAGCCATGATGAAAGGGAATTACTCGGATGGGAAACAGCACGGGAAGACCTGCTTCAGCCTTGGATATTTCGTCACCTCTGCAGTAGTTCTCGTCGACATCCAGCACATCATCCGTCAGGTCATCCTCTCCAACGTTAATGTCGTGTTCAACGTCCTCATGGAGAGGGAATTATTAGGATTTTCTCCTGTTCTTGTAAACACCGACAAAATGATGAACCTATTTCCTTTGCGCTATATATGAGTGCATACATTCAGATCAAAATACCTGTATATCTCTATACATGCACACCTATTTCCTTTGCGCTATATTTGAGTGCATACATTCAGATCAAAATACCTGTATATCTCTATACATGCACATGTGCCTCCATTTTCCTTGAGAACAACAGCAGAAAGAAACAACCAACCTGATCCTTTTGCCGCTCAATCAAGGTTGCATCTTTCTCCAATTGTTTTAGTCCTGCAACATGTGCATAGCACCACCCATTAAGCATGTCAAAAACAGTAAGCAAATAACAGTTATTCTACCCACCGCAATGAAAGCAGAAATTCAGCATCCAGTTGCTGTATCACGGCCACCAGGTGAACAGAAACTTATCTTCGGCTCAATAAAATTGTGAATACCCTTTGGACCAAAAGGAAAAATAACCTGCAGCAGGGGAAATAATTAGAAACCATGGATATAACACTTAGTAAGAGATGTGGAAGGATGATTGAAGTCCCTGCAAACTAGATGACCTACACCAAGTCACTCACATGAGGGAACATAATTATGGACCTATGGTATTCCAGGAGAGTGAGAAACCAAACTTATAAAATTGCTAAATTTTCTGTGGTGCTCAGTCCAGCGCAAAAACGGCAACTCCAACTTCTTTTCTTCTACCTTGGCAGCATTTCGTGCCCTAAGAGTCTGATACAACTAGCGGTTGTAAACAAAAGAGAGTAAATGTCAATTGCTTCAGTTTCTTCCTCCATGCCTCGTTCCGCTGCTCTCTCCCTTTTCTCTCCTTCGCCGCTCGGCTTAGCATTGGACGACGGGCCTCGAAATTGGGCCTCTCCCAATCCATACCCGAACCCGTTTACAATTCCAACAAAATTATTGTCGGAGTGGGTGGAGACGGGCCTGAGCGGCCCTGTCAAGACACTGCAAAAGAGATGGGCTGAAAAAGAAATACAGAGATGGGCTAAAGGAAATAAAAAATGGGCTTGACACACCGGCCTGCTCGATTTTTTTCATTTTCATCATTTTTTTTTTATATATCACATTCCTTCATTTTTATTTCCTTTTCATTTGGTCCATTTTTTTATTTTTTATTTTTTGTCTTTTTTATCTTTTATCCTTTTTTATATAATTTTTTTATATTTTTATAAAATAAATGGATACATAAAACATTGACAAAAATTTATGTGTCAACAAGCGATTGAATATAAATTTGTTATGGAAACCATCTATTTTGCATATTTGTAGTCGTTGAAGAAATAAATCTAATAATATCCAAGAAAGAGAAATTCATGAGGAATTGACTACCAATTTTAGACGTGGAAATTGGTCCAAAATTAAAATATTGACACCATGTAATCAAATGTTGGAAATTTACATATTGTAAATAAAAATAATTTTTTTAATTATACCATAAATGGGAAATCCTTCGTGCACTATCATAACCATGATATTAAAAAATTCAAAGATGTACTTGGTTATGATAAAAATTTGTCCACCGTCTTCACAAATTACTTGAAAGTTTTGAAAATATTGAAATATCAAATAACATAGTTTACAATTGGTCCGTTTATGTAATCTTGAAGGGTACAATTCATTCATTTTTTACTCTCTTTAAATTTTACGAGATTATCTCTTTGACTTTTATTTATTACAAAATATTTGGAAATCATCAAAATAGTGAATATCAAATACTGAACTATGCAATTTATTTATTTTCAGAACTTAGAGAAATTAAGTCTTTACTATATATCAAAATTTTTTGTCCCAAACGAGTATATTATTATTATTATTATTATTATTATTACTACTACTACTACTACTACTACTACTACTACTACTATTAGCCATAGCAGCAGTAGCAACGGTAGTATTTCACATTTTCTTAACATTGTTTTTTAAATTGCATCTAAAATTAAAGGAAAATATCACAAGAATTTAAGACAAGTGGACCCGCCTATACATTCTTGCAATGTCCAAGCCATTCATGCAAAATTGTTGCGACATTTACATTCTTCATGGAAATCGGAAAGTTTTTAGAGATCCTACCTAGCACCTATATTAAGGGTATATCAAGTGAGATGTTCATCGATTACGAGGGCCATTAAGGGTAATATTGCGTTTTTCTAATTTCAAAAATAAAATGCATTATTTTGTTAGTTAGATTGACTACATTAATTAATTAAAGATAGTTTCTTTTTTCATTTAGCCAGTAAGTGATTTATCAAGCACTTTACATCAAAATTCAAGCTCATTGGCAGATAACTTAATTTTTTTAGATGAAATATGTAAATTGATTTACAATTAGAGAATACGTATATTTTTGTATTTGAGTTAAAATAAATGATAGATTATAACAGGTTACACATATTCATTACTTAAAACTCAAGCATTGAGAATGCGGAATAATAATCATCATTTTCAAGTTTATTTGAAAAAGCAAACCATCACTTCTAAGTCTTGGTAATTTGTATACATAGATATAATATCATTAAGGTATTCTTGTTGCCTGGCCAAATGTGAAATCAAACTTTTAATTTTAGTTTGAAACTTCACAAAAATAACAATAGCAAGATTTTATTTTCTACTTTTATAAAGATATTTAAAAACAGAATTAGTCTTAAAGATCGCCTATCAACTCTAATACTAAAAAATAAAAGGCAAAAATATAAATATGAAGAATTACTTACAAAATCTCCTCCTCAATGAAAACATGGAATGAACATTTGTGGACTATATTTTCACCCTTTTACTAATGTCAATTTAATCAGCCGAGCATTACATTGGGGTAAAGACATTATAATCCCGAGTGACTCTAATTAAAATGATGATCCGTCTAGAATAATCATTCGTTTTCCTATCATAGTGAACTTCGGAATAGACAATAGTTGCCAAAAGGGAGCAAAATAATGCCAATTTCATCCCCCCTTCCTTTTCTATCTTTGCACTTTTTACATAAATTGCCTTGTATATTCTGGAATTTTGATTTCCTTGGTAATTTTTGTTGACTAATCGAGTAAAAAAAGCTACAACCAAAACGTTGTGTTTTTTTCCCCATAAAATAGACGTTAAATGATGCCTCCGGCTTCATTTACCACATAAGGTCATCAAATAAAGCTACACTGATTTGGCTCCATCTATTAACTAGAATCGCCTGTCATTTTTACCTCCTCATTTTGGGGTTTTCTAGATGAAGCCTGTCGAGGCCGACTGATGCGACGTACGCATACCAAACGCCCAAAACACACACGGACAAAATTGAAATTTTCTCGAACTCGAAATTTTGGCTGAGAACAGCAAATGGATGATGGCTTCCCCGTCTGCCTCTGGTTACTTTTCATTTGATTTGGAGGAGCTTTTGGGGTGAGTCATTTTTGGGACTTCATTCATGTCATGAATTATGCGTTGGAACCTTCTACCTTAATTGTCATTTTTGGGACTTTAGTGTCACAAGAAACTTTAATGGAAAGAGGGGTTATGATGCTTGTGTCACGGGCCAAGAGTTTCCTAGGCCTCGGAACGACCCGCGGGTGCCTGGCGAGCGGAATTCGCTAGGCCAGCCTTCTTTCTTTAGATGTTCCGTGAACGATACAGTGAATACCTTCGTGCAAGATCCTACCATGCCCAGCTTCGCTCAGGCGTTTAGTCCATCAAGTTAGACAGCAAATCTCCTTAGGATCAACAACTGGTTTCAGCCTACCATGGCTCGTCGGGAGAGCGGCATCAACTCTCGACCAGTTTGTGCACGGGAGGCCTACCCCATCTTCAGAGCTCCTAAGTGATATAATCCTTCTATCCTAGAACTCCTAGCACCAACCGTCCTAACGCTACTCCCACGGACCAGTTGTGTTCTACCCTTCTGCCTCACACTCTTCACTAGATAACCCCAAGCACCACTTACAAGTGTCACGAGTACGGGAGGATTCACGAACCGTGACATTCTCCCCAACTCAATTCACAATGCCCTCGTTGCGATCTGTTCTGTCGCTTCCTTGCGTTCATTAACCATTGATGTGCCACTTTTGGGAATTCACATCGAACGGTCACGCTCGCCCAACAAAACAGGTTTTGCTCCATTGGTAGCCTCTTTTGATCTCAGCCGCTCAACCATTCAGTCACCTGCGTTTTCCGGCAAGTGTGACATTTTTCTCCAACCGCATCTTTTGGCAGCACCATTTCAGCCTAACCAGCATCTTGACCCTAGCAAACCAGATGGAGGTTCTTTCCTTGTTGAAAATGTGATAGTAGACCTCTTCTTCGAATTCACCGATCGATCCAAGAATGTTATCCCTATTCAATGAGGATTCAGTTCTTCTCTAACTCGCTTTTCGCTCGACGAGAAACTGACTCGCCCTAGTACCCATCCACTAGAACTTATCAATTCAACTCACACTTGAGCAAGGAGTCCGATTCTCCGAGTCGCTTACTTACTAGAGGGATTCCTGCTCTGATACCACTTGTCACGGGCCGAGAGTTTCCTTGGCCTTGAAACAACCCGCGGGCACCTAGCGAGTGGAATTCGCCAGGCCAGCCTTCTTTCTTTAGCTGTTCCATGAACGATATAGTGAATACTTCTTCGTGCGAGATCCTACCACGCCCAGCTTCGCTCGGGCGTCTAGTCGATCGAGTTAGACAGCAAATCTCTTTAGGATCAACAACTGGTTTTCGCCTGCCATGGCCTCGTCAAGAGAGCGGCATCAGGTCCCGACCAGTTTGTGCACGGGAGGCCTACCCGGTCTTCAGAGCTCCTAAGTGATATAATTCTTCTATCCTAGAATTCCTAGCACCAACCATCCCGACGCCACTCCCACGGACCAGTTGTGTTCTACCCTTCTGCCTCACACTCTTCACCAGATAACCTCAAGCACCACTTACAAGTGTCACGAGTACGGGTGGATTCACAGACCGTGACACTTGCACCCTCGTATGATCTAGAGACCATAAGCACGTCCCTTTTGAAGGGTCCCTTGACAAACCCTTTGAAAAATCAAGTAATTGCTGCTTGATTTTTTTATTTTTTATTTTTGGGTTGAAAAGAAAGGGTACGTTGAGTTATTACTTCCCATCTTCTTTTTTTTTAGTATGAAAAAAGTCATAAAAAACCCCCCAAGTTTATCCACTATAATATATTTATCCTAAACTATTTTTTTTTTTATATATCCTTAATATAGATGCTAAATAGGATCTCTGAACACTTTCTGATTTCCACAAAGAATGT
Organism: Eucalyptus albens; assembly: GCA_014182695.1. Lineage (NCBI taxonomy): Eukaryota > Viridiplantae > Streptophyta > Magnoliopsida > Myrtales > Myrtaceae > Eucalyptus > Eucalyptus albens. The sequence continues at coordinate 37,834,774 of CM024655.1, forward strand.
AGAATGTCTCAGCAATTATGCATGTATGGCTTGGACTTTGCAAGCATGTATAGGTGGGTCCACTTGTCCAAAGATTGTGCAACATTGTCCTTTAATTTCAGATGCGACTTAAGAAATAATTCGAAGAAAATGTAAAATACTACTGCTACTAATAATAACAATAGCGACAATAATAATAAGATACTCGTCTGGGATAAAAAAAAATTTCTATTTATAGTAAAGACTTACTACTTAGACTCCTTCTCTAAGTTCTAAAAACGGATCAATTGTACAATTCAGTATTTGGTATTGAATATGTTTGAAAATTTCCAAATGTTTCGTAATAAATAAAAGTCAAAGAGATAACGTCATAAAATTTAAAGAAAGAAAGACAAATAAAAAGAACCATTGGTACCCTTCAAGATTTCATAAATGCACCGAAAGTACACTAGTATTTGATATTTCAATATTTTCAAAACTTTCCAGCATTTCATGAAGACGTTCGACAAACTTTTATCGTAACAAAGTGCAACAATGAATTTGTTTTTTTTTTTTTTTAATATAATGGTTATAATAGTATACAAAGAATTTCCAATTTTATGTTATAAGAGAAAAACTTTATGAAATGTGAATATTTTTATTTATAATATGTAAATTTTCACGTTTGACTTAGGTGATATCAATTTTTTGATTTTGAACTAATATTCACAATATGAAATAGGGAGTCAATTCCTTATGAATTTCTCTTTCTTGGACATCATTAGATTTGTTTCTTCAAATATTGCACACATGCAAAACAAAATGGTTTTCCACAGCAAATTTATGTCCACTTGCCCATTACACAAAAATGGATGGCCCAGGTCATGCTAGCATAGTCCAAAAAATAAAAATAAAAATCCATACATTAGTCGTAATGACAAGAATTAGTAAAAACCAGATCCATGATTACCGCATGGACGTAGGACTTTTTACTAGTGAGGCTAAAGAAAAATACGGGTTATTTCAAATTTACAATATGGAGGAAATTGAGACCACAGTTACCATATTAAATTTCAATTAATTTTGTTGAAACCCTGTGATATGCGAAGGGTGACGCTAGGCCAGGCTCACGCATTTGCAAAGAACCCATACGTTAATGTTTTTATGCATTCCTTGCCTTTAGCCAATCAACAATATGTATATATTGTTTTATGGGTAAGTGACAAGAAAAATAAATAAATTGGAGAGAGCTGCATGAATAAACGCTTGATTGTATTACGTCCCTAGTTCAAAGTAATTTTGAATCGGAGATTACGTCGACCACTCTTTTAGAGTCTTATTTGATCTATATGAATGTATTGATTTGTATGCATATATTGAGAAATCAGTGTTAAGAACTTAAAGATCTCATTTGAAGTGTCAAACATGAAAGAAATAGTTTATTGACTATCACTATATATCTATAATTTCTTTCCAAACATAGAATCATGATTGGTAGATAAGATTTTAATTATAATCAATTTCCTTTTCCTACTAAATGAATTAAGTGAACCCCCCTTTAACGTATTAAATAAGTCCATTTTTATCTTAATTAAATCTTTTAAGTCCAAACTAATTAGAGTTATCTAACAAGCTTTGCATTTTATTTGCTTAAATTTTCAGCGTGTGGGCTATCTGCCGGTTGACAAGTCAAATGCTTGAATATCACATGTGCTAAAAAAAAAAAAAAAAAAAGAGGAAAATGCCACTAATTTGGTAAGTGGTTTCTTAGAGAAGGTTTTACATGTTGATTGTTTTACGAGAAAATCTCGGGTAGGCCTCCACGACGTGGGGACGACCCATTTAATGGACGACACATGGCGCCACGTGTCGTCCGGGTCCCACCACACTTTCTTTCTGACCTCTCACCTCCTCTCTCCACTGCGCTTTCTTTTTGGTCAATAACTCTCCAATGCGCTTGCGTTTCTTCTTTTTTCACCTCGCGCCCCACTGGTGCCGGCCATCGTCGGACATGGACGAGAGGAAGTTCCCGCTGGCGAACCGCCACCGCCGGTGCTGGTAGAACCTGGAGGGGGCGGTGGCAGCAGCGGTGCCCGAGAGGGCGGTGGAGGCGTAGCTGGAGGCCATGGAGAGGAGGGTCTTGACGGCGGCGGCCTTCTCGTCGTCGAAGGGGAAGGAGATGAGGAGATTCGCCACCGAGGTCGTCGTGGGCGGTGCCGTTTTTGGGAGATGAAGGCGGTTGGATGCCAGCGAGGGAGTGAGGGAGGAGGCATGGAGCTGAGCAGTAAATGCGCAGAAGCGGAGGAGGGAGAGAGAGAGACAGTGGAAGAGAGAGATGATCGCAGAGAGAAACCAATGGTGGGATCGAATATTTTTCCAAGTAAAAATAAATAAATAGTCGAGAGAAAAATAGATTATTAATACCACCCACTTGGGTGGCGCTGGGGGCGAGCTTCTCCCCCTACGCAAAGGGAGGAGTTCGATTCCTGGGCGTCACAAGGTGACTTACCTGGTGGCACGTGTGTGGTGGCTAACACGTGTTGCCCCCGGGGTTTACCCCCGTTACTCCGAGTCTTTCGGGCTGTCTGTGTTAGTACGGTGCGCGAGTTCCCTTGGTTAAAAAAAAAAAAATTTATTAATATGAGACTTCGAAAAGGGAAAGGTTGATGCGATTAAATTCTTGTATTCAATCAAATTGAATATCTTATCAATGAAAAGCAGGCACGAACGTATCTGATTCATAACAAATTTCAGGACTAGAATTGGCTGAGCTGGCGCGTGGGAGAGCGACGCATAACCGAAAAAGATTCGGTTGGGAATTTGTGACGGAGAGAGTAAAGATAAAAAGGAGAGTTTTCACTCCACCCCCCACATCCCGCCGGTCACCACCGCCCTTGGAAGCCGCCCCAGACATTGGAGCCGTTCGTTGAAAACCCAGGTAGGAGCTCTTTCTCTCGACACCCCCGATCTCAAAATTCATTTTTTTCTCGAAGATCGTAGCCATCTTGCATAGAAATATTGGTTGATCTGTGACTAATAATGTCGATTCAATCCTTCATGTGTCGAGACTAAGCCTCAAGCTTGCTGTCCGAAATGCGTGTCGTGCATTTGCTAAAATGCCTGAAGGAAGGCCGAGGAATTTTCACGCATAAACTCGAAGCCAATTCAGGTTTGCGTTTATATTCGTCGAATCTTGCTCGATTTCTTTGTATTTTGTCGTGTCTTTGAGTGACTTTGCGATATATTCTCCTCTGTCCGAGTTGGTGTGTGTGGACTCAAGAATTTTTTTTTTTTTTTATTTTTTGCGAATGAATGCTCGTGGAGTTGCTCGTAGAGGTGTTAAAATGGGTCATTGACCCATTTTTGAACTCATATTTTATTTATACTAGTCTTTCTACGTGGAATGCCAAATATTTCATGCTGATGATGCTTTCAATAAAGCTTTTTCAATTCCCTAAGATTTTTCTTTTTTAATTTAATTTCCTAAAAAAATCTTGTAGTTGGGGGAGCACGCCCCATCATTATTCGACATTTTATGCCAAGTTTCTCACTTTCGACCTTTTTCATCTTTCCATGGCTCCTCTGCATTCCGCATCGACAACAGCGGCCATGGCCTACCCTGCCTCTCATCCTCTGCCAAGCAAACATTAGCCGGATGAACGCAACGCATCCGACCTTCCTCACCGTCCGCACCGGCCTCAGCCACACACCTCCCTTTCAAATCGGATGTGACGATGTAAATCTTCCGTTTGCCGTATGGTGCTGACTGCTGTGATGTCTATTTTGATGGTGATGCCGGCTTTGATCCTGTTCGTTTGCATTGTGAGCGGACCTCAATACCCCACATTGAGAGTTGCTGCGCTGATGGTGTCCAATCTCACGACCGCTGCACCCAACGGAGCTACTTGGAGAGCCGCCTTCTTGGCGGATAAAGAAGTGAAGTGCGGGAACTTCTTCCGTGTGAGGTCCAGTGCTTTGTCTACTACCATTGGGACGTAGCGCATGCCTTGGCAGTGGCGTCGGCAGAGCCGTTTGAGCTGCGGGGTGGTGAGAGGGCAGTGATAAATGCGAGGATGACGACGATGGAGAGGCCCGAAAAGGAGGAGGAGGCGGTCGAGGATATGGATCGAGAGCAAGGTCCATAGGTCCGGTGGCCGTCGGACTGGGCTTGAGGATGAAGGGCAGGTACGTGTTCGGGCCTTGGTGGAAGAAAAGCTATGACCGCATCGAAGCTTGCTGCGACAACTTGAGGATTGCATTCGCGAATTCCACAACGGAGGGGAGCCTAGTCATCAAAGCTAATTCAGTAACCGGCGATAGTACCCCATCCGATAGTCTTCCATCGTGCTCTTACGGTGGTGACTGAATCTAGTTTATGATTTTTTTTTTTTTAAGTTTTTAGTGATCTAGGAATTAGTGATCATTTCTACCACTCTATTGTTAATATATATTGTCTGCGAAGAAGATTATTGCACTTATTAAATATCATATTTCAGTCGCCGCAAATGAAATTTGCAGGCACACGCCTCGTCGTTTTTTTTTTTTGGTCATACACTCCTTGTCGTTTGATGGGCATATAATATTTGAATTAAAATAGACAATGTTGATCAGAGATGTGCTCAACACATTCACTTATGTTATAACAAAGACGGTATAGAGTTAATAGATTAATTTGGAAGCCAAAATTGTGTACAAAATAAAACTCGAAATTGCTTTGATAAAAATGAAAAATGAAAACTTGCAAGGACAAGGATGCCTTCACAAGCATGACAATATGAAGTATGGGCATATCCAAATTAACATTATGCTCGTTGTCAAAAGCATACACTTGGTTCTCATTAATTGCATTCGTTTTATTGCGTGCTAACTCATTTCTGGCCTGTTATTTCTACTTGTCATATTTGTTTTGAATGAAAAATTAAATAAAAAAATGTCTGTCATCCCATATAAATTCATTGTTCCCTTTTTGAAGCCACCATGGTCAAAGGTAGTTCGGTCAAAAACTGATACCGGCCTTCGAAAATGACTCTGGAAATTAGCTGGAAGGGCAAGAATATTGAAGGATCTTTTCTTGCAGAAATGAATTTTACGCCTACGCAAAGGAAAGCTCAGTGAAACAGATCATTATGCCCTACTATTAAAAACAAGCAATTCACCTAAAAACATTTCAGGTAGAACATAAAACAGAGGATGAGCATTGTGGTCATAACAATTTGTATGCACATTCTTTAGGTAAATATGATTCCAAACCCTACCATCTTTTTGGAAAGGCGTCAATAATATGGACAAATAAGATTCTTTTTACCATAATATTATCATTCAGATGCTAGTAACAATCTACAAGTTTTCTTGGGCGACAAGGGGAAATTAATAAAAAAAAAAGTCAAACATATCAATTTGGTCAATCTAGCCTTAAATTTTTTTAACAATTCGCCAATTGAATCATTTCGGCCAAATTTGGCTACTAGTATGATCTATGTTGACGTGGATGATGTTTGCAATTTTATAATTTTATAATATTTTTTTATTTTCCCTTCTTTTTTTTTCTTTCATTGTGGCCAATGAGGGTCATGGCAGTGCCTCGAGGTAATGAATTTACATGATCTCTTATTTATACTAAAATAATTCTATGCAATCAATCAACCCCTCAACGAGCTTCACCACTATCAGTTTCAGTTCATCACATAACCTCACTCGATGCTGATTGAAATGCTGAAGCTTTCTTTAGGAAACTCAGAATTCCTTCCTGTCTACCTGATACCCATCTTTGTCACTCTCTTGAGGCACTAACCAATCAATTCTTGCGACATGACACCTAGATGATCCGTCACAAAATTATGTCTTGCTCGTCATTCATTACCGGATGATCTAAAACATACAATAATTGCTTGTCACTTGCTAAACCAACGCTACCAAATAAAAACTCCGGAGCAAAGTGCACTCACGCTGGCAAAAGGATAAGAGAGAGGGTTGATTATGGCGGATCAAGGAGGGGAGGAAGCTTGGGCACAAAACAGCCATTGCGAAATTTATCACAAGTCTCTTAGCATGCTAACCATCCTTTATATAGGGGTTGTTGTCGAGCCCGTCATGGAAAAAAAATTTAGTTGCTTTCAGTGTAAATTTTTCTATTTACTCAACCCATTCTCTAAGCACTGTATTTTGTCTTCTTTTTTTTTCCCAAAACGGGTGTCCTTGAAACACAATGTTTAATTTGGATGAATGGGAACGTTGTGCTTCAAAAATAGAGGTGTTGAAACTGGTCATAAACCCCTTCTTTGACTCACATTTTTACAATCAGGTTGTATATGGGTTGTTTAAACATTTAAAAAAGCCGGGTGAAAATGAGTTTAAGAAGTTAAAGTTCAATCATATTGGGTCTTGATGGAATTTTACAGGATATAACACATATGGTCGGCACACAACACCAAACGAGTACTATAACAATCAGTTGGTGCTATGGCCAAGAAAAAGTTTCAAAAAATAAATCTGATCATCACCTTTTTTTTACTTTTTTTAGGCCTGTAATTAGTATAGGATGTATGACGCGCGGTTCATTTCACATTGATCATTTCTTCAACATGAGTATTTTATGTGAGCACCACCAGAAGGAGTCGGGTGAAACTATAACTATTTCAAATATGTGAGAGCTGAATGAGGGAAGCCACTAAAATTTGTTGATGGAATATTCATACTTGAAAAGAGAGGTAAAAGGATACTTTATGGGACTCTATATACCTAATGCTCGAGAGTGCGCTCGTCTTTCCACATGCATTTTCCCTTTTAATGTATCTTTCTAGCTATGGTCTCTTTTGAGAAACCAGACCAAATTTCTAGCTGTAGAAGAAATGACAGGAGATTTGTCCTAATAGCTTGGAAACCTGATAATTTTTTAGTGGAATAAATATATTATGAGTACTATAACTATCTTTTCACTCACTTGAATGTCACATTGGTGTAAAATCAATCACTTAAATGCCATTTTTGACAAATTGTTCTACATTAATTTTTTTCTTAATTTTCCATTTTAACATGAAATTTTTAAAACTAAACTAAAGTCCAATGTGGAAATTTTCCTCCAACGTGGCAAGAGTATAACATACGTTGTCATTTGTTGTTGTTTCTTTTGAATCTTCCCCAATTAGATAACACTGTTTTCAAACTTTTTATCTTCCTCAAACGATGACGTTTTCAAACTCTTTCTTCCCGTCACTTAACTGATCACTTTTAAAAAAATTGATGAACCTAATGTTGGGTGGTCTTAAGCCTTTCTCACCCCCAAAAGCTAACTTAAAGAGTGAGACTTTCCCTCACACTAATAAAAACCATGAGCTCCTTCTATAACCGATGTGGGAAACCTCAACAATCTCCCCCCTCACACATTGGGGCTAGGTCGGAGTAGGAACAACTATGTAACTCTTCCATGTGAATATTGATTCCATATTTGTTGACAACCTAAGCTTCGATACCAATGTTGGGTTTGTGCATCTCTCACCCCAAAAGTTAACTCAAAGGCTGAGATTTTCCCTCACACTTGACCACCAGCCCCTTTTACAATCGATGTGGGACAACCTTAATACCCAAGGGTTCATTCGTAAAAGTCTATGACATTGAAATGATCATTCATGAAGTTATTGGAACTTTAGTTATCTTCAAATTAGATAGTCAAATGACGTTGTTTGCCTTATCAAGTGATGACTTCAATTTTCCAATGTGTCACGTCGAATGATGTATTATAAATTAACATCACGTCAACTTGTCTGATGAGGTAAATCATTGATGACACTCAAATGATCGATTTTTTTAAATTTGTGGTACAAATAAATAAAGAAAAAAAAAAGTTATGACACTCAGGTGAGCATAGTACGAAAGCTGTAGCACTCCTAATGTACTAATCCCTTTTTCAATAATTTCTTATTTGCTAATTGATTTTCATATTTTGGCTCTATTTGTTTCACAAAAATGAATAATTTGAGAAATATTTTCCTAAAAATAACTGTCTTGTATTATTTATAAAAATGAATCAATAAAAAATGTTATCATTGTCCATGAAAATGTTTATACATAAATTGTTTTGATAATAAAAATATTTTCTGTTGATTAATTATTTCAAATGATATAAGCAATTATTTTTGGAAAAATGTTTTGCAAATTATTCATACTCCAAGAAATAAATGCATCCTTAATTTATTTTTAATTAATTAGTTTTTCTAATATGGTTAAAATTGGAGCCAACTCAAGTCCAGATCAAGTCGAGTCAGATGGGAGTCACTAATTGTGTTACTTGCTAATAGGTAATGATGACACCATTGTCTAACCTCAATTATTGTCGAACTTCTTCGACAAATTGTGGATTTGGTTGGTCATTTTGTCTTCAAGGTAGTTTCGTTAGTCTTGCCAGATTATCAACATTGATTGACATGGAATATTCACATTGGGTAGAAGCTAGTCTTACATCTTCAACATTTGGCAATTAACCAGCCTATTAACCAATTTGATTTGCCAAATTATCATCATCAATTTGGTTATTTTTGTTGAGAAAACATTCCCCAAGTTATTTTGATGATTGACAAAACTTAGAAACTTTATTTATGATAAAAAGTATTTTCAAGTGGAAAATCTGATGTGATGTGATAAGATGTTATTAATCAGAATCAGAGTTGTGGCTATATTACTTCCTTTATTATATATCTTACTAATCGAATAGGAAGGAGTAAACTACATGTGCAATGGTTAGTGGCAAATTGGCTTGATTCCTTACTATATTTATAAAGAGTTTCAAAAGGAAAGTCTTACAAATATCTTTTGAGGATTCAACTTTCCTAGGATTTCTTTCTAAAGGCAAAACATTCTTTCTATTCATAAACACCCAACTTTTTGGAAACCCACTATGTTGTATGGGCGACAAGAATTATGGAAAGCATCAATCTCGGTGATCCTGAAGCCATAAGATCTTCTCACGAGTAGCTTGGCTAGATAACTCCTCTTGGAGATATGTCCAACGGTCAACTTGGATCAAGAGAAGTATAAGAGGAGACTTCGAAGCTAAAGAAATTACACATTGCATTCATGAGATTTGAAACTTTTAATTCTGAGAGTCTGAAGAGTGTGTTTGTGATCTCATGCATTCGTCTTTACTAATCAATAGTGTGTAACCATTTATAGGCTGAAAGTGTGAGGAGTTGTTCATACATACTTGAGTATTTGCAGCTCAGGACTCGTAACCTCTGATCGATTATTACTAGTGAATTCTAGCCAATAGGTTGTAACGCGGGAGAGTTGACATAGGCTTTGAAAAGCCGAATCACTATAAACTTTTGTGTGCAATTCTCTATCACTTACTCTCGTTATTAATTGTGATAGAATTGTATGCTAGTAAGATCTGACCGCTTCATCAGAAGTTGTCTCACTACAATATTTATTTAAATTCTTTCATTTCCGTAAAATCACATATTCACCCTCTCTAAGTGATATTTATAGCCAAGAAAATTGTGCAAATATCAGTTACCTCTGCTCAAGATAGATGAACAGATGATGTGGAAGATGAGTTTCAAGCATACCATTGAAGGCCGGAAGAATACAAAAGAGAAACTCCTGAAAATCGATGCAGAAGAATTTGTGTCGGAGATAGTTAATCACCCAAGGAAGAGAAGAAAGATTACTAAACAAAGACAAAGCTCTTGAGCTTTCTTACAAAGGCTCAATGAAGAAATCTTGACCAAGTCTGAAGAAGAAATGGTAGATTTGGATGATATCATTGATGCATATCAACCTGATACTGATGATGATGTTGAAGAAGAGAATGAAGCCGAAGTGGAAATAGGAGCAAGAGTGGCTGTAGAACAGATAAAGGATATTACTACTGCAGAACAACATCAAAATGATGCTGAGGATCCACTAAGACGAATTGATGATCAGGATAGCATGGTGGATATTGATCTTATCATGATCTAGAAAGTGGCAACAATACTAATGAACATTAGGAGCTTACTTTGGACAAAACTATCACCGAGCATTAGGGACCAGTTCAATAACAAATCACTGTTGGAGAACAGGATGTTGCCTCGCACATAAGTGCTATTGCAGCTGATTCTTCTAGTGTTATGGTACCTACTGAGGGGGAGCTTGGTCATGCTCAGGACCTAGTGGAAAACATTCCCATTGAGTTTCCTGATGAGGCTGACAAAGAAGAAATTGCTATCGCTAAAAAGGCTCAAGGAAGTCAAGAAGTACTTGACTCTCAGGATATACTGTTGTGGACCCTATTTCCATTCCTTCTTAAATTGCTGACATGACTGGATTTTTTCACGATGTCCTAGAAACTTAGGAAGTTTGAGTGATGACTCTTCCATTTGCAGAATCTAATGTTGAAGAAGTCCCTACTTGTCACGCCCCGAACGTCGGGCGCGCCAACATCCCGCCATGGTCATGAAAGTGCGACAACCCCAGGTAGTGTCGCCGACCCCAAATGTTATTATTAATGCGCAAGCGGAACGTTCTAAGAAACCCTTACAAAACATACGGGATAGAATAGCAAGAAAATCAATTCAATTCAAACAACGAACATTCATACATCATCATCAAACCAGGGTTTACATACATCAACCGGATCCAGGGCCTATGCACCAAAAATGGGTCAGAGTTTATGTGCATCAAAAGAGGGTTAGCCTACACAACATGGACCAGACCATCAAAAAGAAAGGACACAGTCCTAGGACTACTGGTCATCCCCGTTCGTCGATCCCACATCCTCAGGATCAGACACCCACGAGGCCGGGGGCGATGCGTTGATTACTCGACCATCGGGATGATCTGCCACACCTTCTCCCAAAATGGCGTTCATCACCGCCAACGGAATGTCCATGCTGTCCAAGGGGCCAATCCTAACACCATCTGCTCCGGTACGAAACCAAGCCCTAAACATATAAGGTACTCTACTCTCCACGCTCACCTCGACCCAAATGAGGGTCCTAACCAACTGATAAACCCAGGGACTTCCAGGATCAGGGGCACTCTCAGTCGTCTGGTCAATCACCGTCGGCAGGCCGCTCATCTCCGGGGGTCTCGCCATCTACGGTCCTGTAATATTTTTCCCCAAACTAGGATGAGACTTTGTCTCAGCAAGTTCACCCCTCCTAAACCCCTATTAAAAAGAAAATACACCCCATAGTGGTCTAGCCACGTAGTACAGAAGACTTACCTCGCCTTCTAGCCTTCCTGCATATTAGTACAGTTCATAGCACTCAAGTACAAATTATAATTCGCACGTGGACTATCGGAACACAATCCAATTTATTTAATTTCAAATTCACAGCAAGCATTTCAATTCATCATTCATCAGCGCCACACAAGGGCATAGCCTACTCACGTTCGGCTATCTACGACATAAAGCCAGGCATCGCCTCCCCCTTGGAGCGCGGCTTCGTCAGTACATCGACGGCGTTCTCGAAGGAGCATGGGCCCAGAATCAACTGCGACCCGCATCCACCGCGTGGGCATCCCATATAGGGGCAATTCCCACTCAATAGCTCCAAAAAGTTTCTCACAATTATCATAACACCATTCATAATCAAATTAAAGCACGCCACACGTCATTCACATATTTCAATTGCAACATTAATCTTTAAGAACTCAATTTCAATATCAAACCCGACATTTGAGATTTTCTAATTAAAATCCATAGTTTCCTCAATCAACACTCAATTTGCATTAACCGTTCATCAATTTCAAATTCTAAGTATACAGCGACGACCGGTATGAAATTCTGAGCAATTAGGGCCAAAAATAATTTTTCGAGTTTTTTTTTTATAAATAATATTTTAACGATTTTCGGAATATGATTTATTATTAAAATAATCCAAAATTCCGAAACATTTATTTAAATCCTAAATAAATCCCTTTAAGTCACATCAAGGTTTATTTTAAAATAAACCCACTTAACCCTTAATTTAAACATGCTTTACTTTAATTAAAACCACTTAATCTAATCCATATTTAAATAAACTAATCTAACAACCTAATCTCAATCAACCTAAACTAAACACACTTAAGGCATGATTAACCCGCTAATCGGAGTTTAGTGAGTTAAACTCACCGGAATCGCTTTTCGACGAGTCTCCGGCGAAGAGCACGACGACGCCGGCGACAAACCTACACGGATCAACACCAAATGAGGACTAATAGGGGGCCAAAACAAGCTTGGAAGGAGCTGGTTCTTGCTGGTTTTTCCAGCACTAACCGAACTTCGAAGGGCGGCGGACGGCGGCTGAACGGGTGGAGGAACGGCGGCGAAGGACCGGCGGTAGCTCGAGCAAGAACCGGCGGTGGCTTGGGCGGAGGAGCGATGGCTGGTTTGGGGCGACGACGGTGCGGGACTCGCCTCTTGGAGCTGCGACGTCGAGGCTTCGAGGTGGAGACGGAGGCACGGCGGCTCGGCGCACGGGACGGCGAGCGGCCACGCACGGACGAGCGGCGACGGCGGCTCCGGCGGCGACGAACGACGACGACGTGCGGGCGACCGGGGGGGCGGACAAGCTTGGCTGTCGCTGGTTTTCTCCTCCTCTCCCTCTTCTCTCTCCTCCAAGTTCAAAAGGTTGAAGATGATGGGGACAAGGGGGAGGTGACATCCCACCTTTCCAAGGCCTCATCCCCACCCTCCACTTGTCCAAATCTCCTTCTCTTGGCCCAACTACCATGACATCATCCTATGTCATCTTCCACTAACTCATTTCCTCTACAACTTATTTCAATGGGTCCAATTTTATTTTCCGCCGGGGTCCAAGTTCTTGCACATTCCCTCACTTCAATTTCCATCAATCCTCATCCAATTGAGTCCAAATTAAAGTCCACAAATTAATCCAATGGTCCTAATAAACTTTGCGACGTACCATGACTTCCAATTTTAGAGTTCAATCACAAATTCACGGTTAGTTTCACTTTGGCACCATACTAGCGCATTCTAATCTACCGAGCAACGTTTACAAATTTTTGTGCATTCGACTTGCGGTTGATCATTTCAAGCCACAACTTTCGGTTGTCGGGGGAAATCTCAAGATTTCAAATACGGGCACAGGGTACCCAATCGTTAGAAAAGTCGGCCCAGTGTCGGTTGGTAAGAATTGTGTGATCTGGTGGAATCACCCACACCTGATCACATGCCTCTGTCGAGCCAACCTATTTCCGATCTCTAATCGATTTTCATTTGTGCCGTAATGACCCTTGCAGATTATCTCGGTCGAAAGGTCACTTATTAATCAAATTTTCGAGTCTTATGCATTAGAATTTCATAACGACTTCACCGGATAGATTAGATTTCACATGAGTGGCCGACTCAAGGAAATGGATTATATGCGTGCCAACGAAATGCCCGTCGAAATTTATTGAAATTAAAATTGGAAAAATCGGGCTGTCACAACTCTTCCCCTCTTATAAAAATTTCGTCCTCGAAATTTAAATCATTACACATCTGAATTAAAAAGGTGAGGGTACAATTCTCTCATCGAATCTTTGGTTTCCCAAGTTGCTCTTTCAGTGCCGTGGTGTTGCCAGACCACTTTGACCAATGGAATGGTCTTGGTAAGCAAAACTTGCTCCTTGCGATCCACTATCTGAACCGGGCTTTCAACGTACGACACCCGGTCATCCACGTCTAATTCCTCAAAATTTAGGACGTGTGCCGGATCAGGTTCATACTTCCTCAACATCGATACTTGAAAGACGTCATGCACTTGTGCCAACCTCGGCGGTAGCGCAAGACGATACGCCAGAGTCCCTATTCTTTCTAAAATCTCAAAGGGACCTACGTACCTCGAGCTCAGTTTTCCCTTTTTGCCAAAGCGGGAAGTACCTCTCATCGGTGACACCTTCAGAAAGACGTGCTCACCGACTTGGAACTCCAATGGCCTTCGACGCTTATCGGCATAACTTTTCTGGCGGCTCTGAGCGGTCTTTAATCTGTTTCTGATAACTGCAACTGCCTCCACTGACTGCTGGACCAACTCCGGACCGGTGATCTTTCTTTCCCCGACTTCATCCCAACAAACTGGTGTTCTGCATGCTCTGCCATACAAAGCTTCAAAAGGAGCCATCTGAATACTCTGCTGGTAACTGTTGTTGTAAGCAAACTCAACCAGATGAAGCTGTTCCTCCCAACTTCCTTTGAAGTCCAAGATGCAAGCTCGCAGCATGTCTTCGAGAGTCTGAATTGTCCTCTCAGACTGGCCATCAGTCTGCGGGTGATAGGCCGTACTATACTACAGCTTCGTTCCTAAAGCGGATTGTAAACTCTTCCAGAAAGCGGCGGTGAACCTCGGATCTCTGTCTGAAGTAATTGTGACCGGCACTCCATGCATACGGACTATCTGACGTACATACAGGTCTGCAAGTCTATCCAAACTCAAGTCCCTTCGAACTGCAATGAAGTGAGCCGACTTTGTCAGCCTGTCGACTACCACCCAAATCGAATCATTCCCTCTCTAGCTCCTCGGTAGACCCGTCACGAAGTCCATCGTGATATGCTCCCATTTCCATTCTGGGACGACTCAAGGAAATGGATTATATGTGTGCCAACGAAATGCCCGTCTAAATTTATTGAAATTAAAATTGGAAAAATCGGGCTGTCACACTACTACAGCAACTCATGGCATCACTAGTGAGCAAATTACTAACCCTGCTCATACTTCTGATCTAGTTGTGTAGGATAAAAGGAAAGGAATTGCAAATGTTGAGGCGGAGTCTAATGCTAATAAGCAAAAGCAACAAGACATCAATATGGTGATGAAACTCGGGTTGGAGATTGGTCCATCAAGAATTCCTGTTACTGATAGCACTGAAGATAGGCTATTTCTGTAGACCTTACTCAAAATGATAAAACAGAAGGATAGGATGGAAAGAGAATTGAACACCTTAAACATGTTTCTCATAACCCAAGTTGAAGCTTTGGATGCTAGAATGACAAACATGGAGCATACCTGGGATCACATGCAATTCTATGTTCTTATTCAATTGCCACCAAAACATAGGGTTCATTCTCCAGTTTCTTCTCCAGCTCCTACTCAAGTTCACAATCTAGACACCAATCCAACCCAGCCATCATCCTCAAAATAATCTTTTGACTTGATTTATTTTTCAAAGTTTGGACTATTTCTGTCATTTAGTATGTAGGGTTTGAGGTTTGTTGTTTGCACTTGTTGGACTAACCTTCGTACTATGAGTTGCTTATGATATTATGCTTTATTTAGTATCTTTTTGATTGATGACAAAAAGGGTGAGAAGGTGGACTATCAGAGTTGAGGTAATTGAGGTTGCAAATTTCATTAACAATCTTTCTATAGGATCTTAAAGACTTTGAGCATTGCAGAAGCAAAGAGGAATGGTTAAATTTTTCTAATCTTTTGATACTGAGTATTATCTATAAGAATTTCATTAAAATTCTTTCAATGCAAATATTCTTATAGTTTAACTGTGCCTCATTTTAAAACTAGCTCTTTCAAGAGCTATTTAAATTTCATAATATTTTTTAAAGTTCCGCATGTGTAAGTTTTGTCATTATCAGAATGGGGGGGGGGGAGATTGTTGAGAAAACGTTCCCTAAGTTGTTTTGATGATTGACAAAACTTAGAGACTTTGTTTCTAATAAAAAAATATTTTCAGGTGAAAAGTCTAATGGGATGTGATCAAATGTTATCAATTAGAACCAGAGTCGTGGCTCAATTACTTCCTTTATTATATATCTTACCAATTGGATAGGAAGGAGTAAATCACCCGAGCAACAGCTAGATTTAGGCCAACGGGTAGATTGGCTAGATAAGTTCTCTTGGAGATATATCCAACGATCAGCTTGGATTAGGAGAAGTATAAGAGGAGATTTCGAAGCTAAAGGAATTACACATTGCATTCACGAGATTTGAAACTTTTAATTTCGATAGTTTGAAAAGTGTATTTGTAACCTCATGCATTTGTCTTTGTTGAGTGATATTGCATAACCCTTTAGAGGTTGAAAGTGTGAGGAGTTGTTCATACATACTTGAGTACTTATAACTCAGGACTTGTAACCTCTGATCGGTTCTTCTTAATGAATTCCAGCCAATAAACTGCAACGCGGGAGAGTGGACGTAGGCTTGTAAAAGCTAAACCACTATAAACTTTTGCGTGCAATTCTCTATCCATTATTCTCTTTATTAATTATGATAGAATTGTACATCGGTAAGATCTGACCACTTCATTAGAAGTCATCTCATTGCAATATTTATTTAAATTCTTTCATTTCCGTAAAATCACTTATCACCCCCTCTAAGTGATAGTTATAATCATAATAATTTTGACTAATATTTGCCTGATTATTCTCATTGTTGTGACTTTGACTAGAAGAACAGAGCTTTGCATAATTCTTACGAGGGGTTGGCTACTCTGACTGATATTATTGGCACCAACAACTGAGGAGGGATTATGAACATACTCTATTACCGCTGGATTGGATAATGATGGTTGAATAATGACGATCTTAGTCTTGAGAAAACATCACACATAGCATTGATAACGATTAGCTTGATCACATCTGACATGTGACCCATAATATTGCTCTTTGAACAATCTCTTCACAGTGGCCAACGTTTGAGGGGTTGGTTTAACTTCTCTTAATTGTTCTTTAGTGAAACGTTGGGAAAGGTTTGCCCCCTCATGTTTCAACACCCCCATCTTACTTACAAGTATAATTACAAGTAGCACATGTCATTTTGACCATGGCACATGAAATTTGACTGATGAGGGTGGATGCATAATCACGAAAGGGATCACACTAGCTTTGATATCATGGTAGATTTTGTAAGATCTCTGTCAACCGTTCTAAAAGCTTAAATTATTACATAAACATGTGGTTTAATATTTAAGTATTCTAAACATATGTTGATATCCATAATTTAGGAAAAATCACAAAATCTCCCGTCAATTCTCACAAAAACAAAGGGAAAAATGTTGAGGGCCAAGCAAGATCGTTGCTTTGACTCTCAATATGCTTTTGAGCCTTCTTGTTGCTCCAGACGATTGAAGCTAGAGTTGGACTGCAGTCTTCTTCTTCGGCTCCTTCTCCTCGTTTGGCTTCATTTACTCACAACTGCAATGTCCTCTCGTCCTTTGTCCAGACTTCGATTTTTTTTTTTTAAATGGCATATCAAATTTATTTTTTATTTTTGGAAAGCCATGTAAGACCGATCACCAAAATATCTCATCAAAGGCACTGTAGTGATCGATTTTCACTCATGTGGTACTCAAATGATTGAAAAGGTCATATGGCACTAGTGATATCCTTTTCTCCACACCTAGAAAAGAAATATGCAGAAGAGGGAATTGTATAATTTCTATATATCTTGTAATGAAAAGTATATGAACTAGACAAAATTATTCAATTGGAGAATTTTAAGGTCAAAGGAGATAAATGTACAATCCCGAGTGATATGAAAAATTAAGGAAATATCCTAATCATCTCTAACTATGCCTGTTCCAACTTCAATTTTTGCTAAAAAAAGTCAATAAAATATGTTGTCTCCTTTAAGATAAATTAATAAAAGTAAATTAGCAATGGTAGAGAAAACAGAAACAATTTGAAGGCCAAATATCACGAAAAGCCTAGAATCTCTCACTTTTCTTATTTATTTATTTATTTATTTATCAAAATCAGCATCTAAAATCATAAAACAAATCTTCCAGAGACCAACGAATATAAATAGGGGGAAAAAAAGCAAAATATAGGAGAGAAAACAAGTGGGCTCACCAAAATTCTCAAGAATGAACAATAAAAAAAAAAACACAATAGAACATCTCCGCTATGTTAGGTTAGAAACAAACGCGAAGCACTGTATAACAAATAAGCCAGACGTCGTATGAAATTCTGAACTCGAAGATCTCCGCTCTTGAAGCTGAATGTCATTTGCCGTGGATTGCAAACATCATAAAATCACCCTAAAGAAACAAAAATTGATGCCCCCAAAATTCAGCCACTCCTAGTTAATAAAATCGATGTAAGTTTGGTTACAGTAGCTTTGAATTATAGGACATGTCTCCCATTCAAATTGAGACCCCCACCAAATTCCCTTTCCCTTTTACAAGTTGCCATATAACACCCAAGATATAAAGTCGATTATTTATATAAAATTTTATGTTGACATGCAACTTTTGATAGTTGTTGTTTGTTAACATAGAGAAAAAACGCAGAGTTGTTATCCATGAAGGAGCTCCGATTGAACTTCAACAAAGAGGTCCCATATCTAAATCACAATCTTAATGGGGCAAAATTGCTATTGTTATAGTCAATTCCGTGAAATTACATCTATTAATGGTAAAGTCGGACTCTATTCAAATTTTCAAATATCTCACAAAAGTGATATGGCTAGTAAGGACACCTAGAGGGGAGTGAATAGGTGTTAAAGAAATTTTCGCAAGACTTAATAAATTAACTTGTAAAAGTAAATGACTATAAGTAATTATGTAAAGCTACAAATTAAAGCAAGAAGTATAGGGAAAGAGAATTTAAACATAAGGTTTATAGTGGTTCGGCTTAGATCAAGCTTACGTCCACACTCCCGCACTGGCAGCCCACTAGCTGGATTTCACTATGAATCAAAAGAGATTTTTATAGTCTCACGTCCTTGATTCCATAGTATAGAAACTCTACTACACTTCCTCAAGGTCTCTCAAGTGTTTAATCTCTCCTTTGAGTACAACTTAAGCTCAGTGATTGAGAAAGCAAAGAACTAAGAGTTTTAGACTTTGGAATTTTTCTTTCACGCACACACTTGAACAACTTGAGCATCTTTGTTATATACTCCTCCATGCCTCTATATCCGTTGGCACTTTCCAAAGGAGTTCTTTCAATCTACCCGTTAAACAGAATCAATCAAGGAGATCTCGAGTCATTTAAGGAATGTGATGATAGCCCACAAATCATATTCACCCATACAATCAGGATTTAGGTTTCCATAGGTAGAACCTTCTAAGTATACTTTGCTTTTCAAAATATCTTGATTATCCGAATTGAATCCAATAAGAATAATGATCACAAGGTGTTATCTCCAGCCGTAAGATCTTCTTCAAACCGTACGAACTGAATCCTTAAAGATAAACTCTCATCTTGATAAGTCTTCTTTTCCTTAGCCAAGAAACTATCAGTGAGGGTAGACTTTAAATCTTGAGTCTTTCAGTCTTCAGAATTTGATGATAGAGTCTGGAGTTCGCCAGACTTTGACGCAAGTCTTCAGACAAGACTGATGGAAACGTTTTGTCAACTTCAAAATAAAAGAGTTTTCTCCAACAATCTCCCCCCTTTTGATGGTGACAAAACTTTCCTACAGATTTGAATGCTTTTGACCTGCAAAACAAAACTTAAACATAACAAGATATCTCATAAAAGATGAGTAGATTAGGATAAGAATAGTAATAATTCTGCAACCACAGAAAACTTGTTAGTCTTGCAGAATAACTATCCTTCCATAATCATTGTCACAACCTAAGTAACTGTAAGCATCAAAAGATCAAATCAAACAGTCAAAAAGTCCATTCAATCCACAACCAAACAAAAGATAAGTCCAAAAAAGTCTAAACCAATAGTCAAATCTGCACAAACTTTCTCACCCTTTTTGTCAACAACAAAAAGTGGAGAACATAAAAAGGATTGGATAAAATCAAGGTTGCTTGAGAATGCAAACGAGTTGGAAATCTCCCATAGACTTGACAGTCTCCTCCAGCTTCCTCAGATCCTCCTTCAGTTGTTCTAAATCCTCATCCTTTGCATTTGTTTGAACTTGAAGATGAAGGGCTTGTACTTGGTTGTGCAAAGAAACTAAAGTAGCTTGATGAGCATTCTGCATGGTCTGAAATTCACATCCCAACCCATAAACCTAAGCTTTAATCTCTAGAAGAAGCTTGAGCAGTCTTTTAAAGTCTAATGATTCGTCAATTTGAGTACTTGCGTAAGTACGATTAGATTGTGGAGTATTTACTAATGATGAAACTTTAACATGTACATTCAAACTTGGAGATGAAGTCTCATTACCATCTTCAGGAAATTAAGAGGCATATACATCTTATGGATTAGCAAGAGAACAACTAACATCATCACTAGCAAAAGCAAGTGAAGAAGTACCTCTTTTATCAGTAGCTCCCTCTGTTTCAATGCCTACAGGTGGAGAAAAGTACTATTCATGCTCTTGTTCTTCTTCAATATCACATAGATCTTGTCCTTCTTCCTCTGCATGAGAATCACCATGATCCTCTTCTTCTGCTTGTTCTCTTCCTCTCTCTCTACTTCTTTTGTTCTTCCTTCTTCTTCTTCCCTCATCGCTTCTTTCTCGACATCTCGCTACTCTGTCTCTTCTCTGTCTCGGTTCTCTTGATCCTCTGTCTCTGGAACAAAACTCTATAAGTTTTTCAAAGCAAGAGCAGAGATAATGATGTCATCCTCATCTTCTTCATCCTGCAAGATGAGTGCTCTCCTCTTCTTAGATGGTGCTGTCATTGGCTCTTTGGCTTTCCATTTTCAAGACGCAGAGTCTTGTCGTTCCTTGATAGAGGTCTTCTCCTTAAAGCGCTCCAAAGTCTTGTTTAGCTCCTTTAGACGCATCTTGGAAACCATCTTCGATCCCACTACCATTGGATCAATGGTTCGAACACACAGAATTTTGGGAGGCTGAATGTTAAGATGTCTGAACAAACGAGTGACTAGAGCAGAAAAAGGGAGTCGTCCCTTGTCCTTTACCACTATCCTATACATGTGCATAAGGATAGTGTGAGGCAAAGAGAACTTAAAACCAATGTTAATGGCGTACATCAACTTTACTTCAGAGTTTGAGACATCAGTCTTTGATGTGGATTTGGGTTTGAGACAGTTAATGACAATCTTGTGAAGTAAGATATTGAAAGCATTCATTCGGGTGTAAGAAATTCGGCCTTCAGAAATTCTATCCCGAATAAGCGCTAAGGAAGCACGAGTAATAGACACACTAATTGGTTGGAAACTCCCTCTTTCCACCCCAATCACATCAGCCAGAGTATCCACATCAACCACAAAATCTTGGTCTCTAACACTAAAGGAAAATCTATTTACATCTAAAAAGGATAGATTGGAATAGAAATAAGTTGTAAGTTCTGGATGAGCAATAGTTGTTTCAAAACAAAACCGTTCGAGTTGAAGCAATGTAAACTTCTCTCGTAACTTCACGTTCAATGAATCAAGAAAATCAAAATCCACACTCCTAGGGTTCATCACCCCTCGCTTCAGCAATTTAGAATAAGCTTGCTTGTGCTCCTTAGAATGAAAAAGATCCATTCTCGTACCATGGATGTTCGCAACGACACCCATCTTGGGCTTAAAATGTGTGAACATCCTCTCATCATCATCTTTTCATTCAGGTTGATTAAATTATTTGAATTGTGGATCACTTGAGAAATTTGCAAAAGCCCTTTCTACTAAACCAGCAGCAACAATACCCAAACTCTCCATCGTCTTTAAGAAATGAGTTTCATTTATGTACCATTTCTCACTCAAAAACTCATCAATAAGGGTTATTGGAGAACCACCTTCCTTCAAAACGGTGTAGAGTTTGAAAAGAAATGTAGGCTTAAGAGTCCTTACAGGTTCTACATTCTCGATGATTTCTTCCTCTGCTTGTTGTTGTGAAGGCACTTGCGTTCTAGCCGAAGAAGAATGGCGCGGTTGAGAATGTTGTTGTTGACTTTGTTGATACCTTGGAGAGTCTTCTTCCTCGGTTAGATCAAAGTGCGTAGGACCCTCACGCATATGCTGTGGTCCCCTGCTTGCAATCCTAGAGGACTTCTTTTGGAAAGACATTGTCACAGTCTTTGAGAGATTTCTCAAACTCGATTCGTAAAAAAGATGAGAACTTTATGGATTAAACTAGTGAGAAAAAGTGAGAAAGTAAGGTTCTGTGATCTAGGGTTTGTGAGTGAAAACGAAGAAGAAAAACAATAGTGTATAAAGCAAACAAAACGACGTATACTAGTCATCATAGAGGAATAAATAAAACTGCATTTTTGAAAATAAATGCCTTTTTGAAAATAACTACCTTTTTGAAAATGAATAACTGCTTTTTTGAAAAAGAAAACTACCATAAATTCAAAGACTTGGAAAAGATAATTTCTAAAAATATAACAATCAATTAGCAATTAAAAAGAAACTATACCTTTTCAAATCTTGAACCAAAAATTAAATTACTAGTACCGAAATAACTTAAAGTCGTAACTCTTGATTTTATGAGTCTAAAAACTTTCAGATTTTACCTCTGAGTTTGAGCACCTTCAGACTTTACTGGATAAAGGTTGTGATATTCAGTCTGGTGCGAATAGATTCAAATAGGCTTTTTACTAGAGGCTTTGTAAATATGTCTACCAGTTGATTTTTTGAATCGATGAACTGTATCATAACTTCTCCATTTTGAACATGATCTCTAATGAAGTGATGTTAAATCTCTATGTGTTTTGCTTTTGAATGAAGAATTTGATTCTTTGTAAAGATTGATTGCGCTGGTGCATGAGTCTTCAATTCTAAAGTCTCTCAGTTGTTGTTTTATCCACAAGATTTGAGAACAACAACTTCCAAGAACCACATACTCTGCTTCTGTTGTTGAAAGAGCTACAGTGCTTTACTTCCTTGAGAACCAAGATACTGTCCTGTTTCCTAGCAAGTGGCATGCACCAGAGGTACTCTTTCTATTAACTCAGCAACCTACTAAATCTACGTCTGAATATCCAAGGAGAGTAAAGTATCCTTCTTTGAGATACCACAAACCTAAATTTGAAGTAGTTGCAACGTATTTGATGATGCGTTTTGCAGCACTTAGATGAGATTCTTTGGGATCAGATTGAAATCCAGCATAAATGCAAATACTAAACAAAACGTCAGGTCTAGAAGCAATAAGATAAAGAAGTGAACCAATAATGCTCCTGTAAAGCTTTTGGCCAACTTTCTTTCCTCCTTCGTCTTTGTCCAGTTTTGAAGAACTTGACATTGGTATTTTAGTCTCTTTGCAATTATCCAATCCGAACTTTTTAACGAGATCTTTTGCATATTTTTCTTGGTGAATGAAAATTCCTTCCTTCAATTACTTCACTTGTAATCCGAGAAAGAAAGATAGTTCACCTATCATGCTCATTTCAAATTCATCCTACATAGATTTAGAAAACTTCTTGCATAGGTTTTCGTTAGGTGATCCAAATATGATATCATCAATATAGATTTGAACGAGTAGAAAATCTTTACCTTCTTTTTTAATAAATAAAGTAGTATCCACTTTACCTTCAACAAAACCATTCTGAATTAGAAACTTACTTAATTTGTCGTACCAAGCTCGAGGTGCTTGTTTTAATCTATATAGAGCCTTCTTCAGTCTGAATATTAAGTCTGGTTTCTTTGGATCTTCAAATCTTGGAGGTTGTTCTACATAGACTTCTTCTTGGATAAATCCATTTAGCAATGTGCGTTTGACGTCCATTTGGAATAACTTGAAATTTTTATAGCTAGCAAAAATAAGTAATAATCTAATTGCTTCTAACCTTGCTACCGGTGCGTAGGTCTCATCATAGTCTATCCCTTCTTCTTATGTATATCCTTTAGCCACGAGTCTTGCTTTGTTTCTGATCACTTTTCATTTTTCGTCCATCTTGTTCTTGAAAACCCATTTAGCTCTAGCAATGGATTTACCTTTTGGTTTAGGAGTTAATTCCTAGACATCATTATTGCTAAACTATCTGAATCATTCTTGCATAGCTTCAATCCAGCTTTCGTCAGCTAGAGCCTCTTCTATGCTTTTGGGTTCTATTTCAGAAATAAGTGCCATGACGCTAGACTCTTCTTGCTTTTTGGATCAAATGCGATTCCCTTCATCAATGTCGCTGATGATGAGTTCTTTAGGATGACTAAACTTGTACTTCCAGTTACTAGTCGCTCTGACAGACTGCTGATTTTCTATTTCAGTTGATTTTTCCGTTCATTGTTGATCTTCAAAAGTCTAAGTTACTTCAGGGGAGATAGACTTTGTAAAATTTGGAGCAGGTTTAGATTATTCAGGTTGAGTCTGAATTAATTGATTCTGCAAAGAGTCTTAGAATTTGATGTTCATAGATTCTTCCATAGACTGAGTCTTCTTGTTGAATACTTTGTAGGCTTTGCTTGTGGTTGAGTATTCAAAGAAAATTCCTTCGTCTGATTTCTTTTCAAATTTACCAATTTGATCATTAACATTTTTCAAAATAAAACATTTGCAACCAAACACATGAAAATAATAAACAATCGGCTTCTTTTCTTTGAATAACTCATAGGGAGTTTTCTCCAGAATAGGCCTTAAGAATACTCTGTTAATGATATAACAAGCTGTAGAAACTGTTTCAGCCCAAAAACGAGAAGAGATATTACTTTCAATTAAGATAGTTATTGTCATTTCTTGCAAAGATCTATTTTTTCTTTCCACAACTCTATTTTGTTATGGAGTGTATGGAGATAAGAAAAAAATGTGAAAACCAGATTCATCACAGAATTTGGCAAAGTCTTAATTTTCAAACTCACCTCCGTAATCTGTCCATATGCTTGAAATCGCATATCATTTCTCATTTTAAACTTTCTTAGCAAACTTTGAAAAGTAATAAAATGTTTCATATTTACTTGTCAAAAAGTAAATCCAAGTAAATCGTGAATAATCATTCACAATTACTATGCAATATCTCTTTCCACCAATGCTTTGAGTTTTGGTTGATCCAAAGAGATCCATATGCAGAAGCTACAAAACACGATTAGTAGTAATCTGATTTATTGGTTTAAAAGAGCTTTTAACATGTTTTCCCAACACACATGGTGTGCATA
This sequence comes from Eucalyptus albens, assembly GCA_014182695.1. Taxonomy (NCBI): domain Eukaryota; kingdom Viridiplantae; phylum Streptophyta; class Magnoliopsida; order Myrtales; family Myrtaceae; genus Eucalyptus; species Eucalyptus albens. Next base: position 37,859,594 of record CM024655.1, read on the forward strand.
AGTCAGACTTTTGATACTTTAAGTTGGGCAGTCCACGAACAAGATTCTTGGATGGGATCTTGGCAATTTACTTCATGTTAACATGGCTAAGCTTTCGATGTCAAAAACTTGCTTCATCTTGAATTGATATTAGACATTGAGATCTTTCTGGTTTTATAGCCAAAGAATAAATGTTCCCATGTCTTCATTCAGTAAAAGATTGAGAAAGATCTTTACTAGTTCCCGAACATATTCCTTCTTGGAAGTTGATTTTGAATTCAATGTCACACAATTAGCTAATATTGAGTAAATTGTAATTTAGTCCTTCCACCAATGAGACATTGTTAATTGTGAGACTTCCAATCTTTACAGTTCCACACCCAACAAATCTTCTTTTATTGTATCCATCAAAAGAGACTTTTCCACCATTTATTTGCACAAGTTTTATAAAACAACTTGAATCTCCAGTCATGTGTCTCGAACAGCCACTATCCAAATACCATTTAATATTTTTCTTGATAGTGACCTACAATTACAAAAAGAACTCAAGCTTTCTTTGGTACCTAGATCTTTTTAGGTCCAGAGGAGTTAGTTTTAAACACAGTCTCTCCCCAATCCTTCTTAACAAGTCTTCAAACCATAGGACATTCTTTCTCGAAATATTTTGAGCTATTGCACTTTAAATATTTGAGAGCACTTCGGCCAACAAGTTTTACAAAGACTTTTTGAAAATGATTTCTGTAAAAAAAATTTGTAGGTCTTTGTTTGATTTTTTCATTTACCTTTGGAAAATCAATTAAAGGAACGGTTTTTTGGGTCATTCCCAGTCCTGACTTGTTGAAATAAGGTCTTTGTATTGAAATAATCTTTTTCAACTTCTCAGATCCTATTGAAAATCTTTTTGAAATATTTGAAATGCCTTGTTTCAAAAATGTATTTTCTTTTAAAACCACAAAGCTTTTGTCTAGATTTTCAAACTTTTCTTTCCAAGAGTTATCTTGTTGCTTAAGTATAGAATTCTCCTTTTTTTAACTTAGAAATATTTCACTGTCTGAGTCCGAATCTAAATCTATCTCGGAGTCTGAGTCTGAACTTGATTTTGCCATTAGACATATATTGTCATAATCTTCATCACTTTCTTCACAATCAGTATCACTCCATGTCTCTGCTTTGAGAGCCTTTTATATTTATCATCTTTCCCTTCTTTTTCTTCAACAGAGGACAGTTGGGTCTGATGTGTCCTTTTTTCTTGCATTCAAAATAGATTACATCTTTATTAGCTTCATCATCCTCAATTGATTTGTTTTGAAACTTTTAAGTGCTTTGTTTTTTCCAAGTGAATCTTCTTCCATTTTTGTTCAATTTCTTGAACCTCCTTATCATAAGTGCTAACTCTTCATCGTCCATATCATCTTTAGAGTCTGTAACATCAGAGTCATTGTTAGATTTTAAAGCAATTGACTTCTTACCCTTGGGATCTTTTTCCTAGTTGATTTGCTTCACTTCATAAGACTAAAGTGTGCCAACCAGTTCGTCTACAGAAAGCGAAATGATCCTTTGAGTTTCCCTTATTGAAGTCTTCACGTGATTCCGGTCTTTAGAGAGTCCCTGTAGCAATTTGTTAACCTTCATTGGTCTTGAGATTGGCTGTCCCTAATATTCTAGACCGTTTACAATCTCTATAAAATGACTAAACATGTCAGTGATAGATTCTCCTAACTTCCTCTTAAAGGCTTCATACTGTCCAAGTAGAATATTGATTCTTGTTTCTTTTACTCGATCAGTGCCTTCATAGGTAATGTGCAGCCTATCCTAGACTTCTTTGGTTGTATCACAAGAAGAAATTACATTATACTTAGTAGGAGATAAAGCGCAATATGAAGAGTAAATTGATTTAGCATCAAAAGCTTATCTCTTGGTTATTTCTTCTTGTGTCATATCGCTAGCATCTGCAACTTGTTTTCCTCTTTCTGAAATTGATGCAACTTTAGGAATGATTCCTTTTTCTACCACATCCCATTCTAGAGGATCTTTCGATCTTAGGAATGCCTTCATCTCATTTTTCCATATGCTGTATTCATTTCCATCAAAGTAAGGAGGTCTGGTGTTGCTTTGGCCTTCAACCAAACCTGGAGCCAACATATTAGCCATAGATCTTTAGTTCAGAAGTAAAACACTTCAATTAAATGAGCACATAAGCTCGAATACCAATTGATATGGCTAGTAAGGATTGATATAACTAGTACGAGTACCTAGAGGGGGGTGAATAGATATATAAAAGATTTTTCTTGATAATTGCACAATACTTAGACAGTTGAAGGATTTGCGACAAATAATAATCAACGTAAGACTGAGTAAATGAAAGAGAGAATTGAACACGCGGTTTATAGTGGTTCGGCTTGATTCAAGCCTACGTCCACTCTTCTGCACTGACAGTCAATTGGCTGGATTCCACTATGAACAATGAGATGTTACAGCGTTGATCTTCCTTGATTTCTAGGTGTAGATGATCTACCACACTCGCTCAAGGTATCACCAAGTATAGACACTCTCTGTGTATACAATTTCGCTCAAACTGTATTGACTGATAATCAATGTGCTTCAAACTCTAAAATTTCTCTATCGATCACATTACTAAAACAACTAGAACGTCTTCCTTTTATACTCATTTATGCCATCATACCCGTTGGCACTTACCAAAGGAATTCCTCCAATCTACTCGTTGGACGGAATCAATTAAGAAGATCATTCGAGCTATCAAAGGAACCTGATGATAGCCCATCAATCATGTTTGCCCATACAATCAGGATCTTGGTTTCCAAGTATAGAACCTTCCAAGAATATTTCGTCGACCATCGGATCTTCAATCGATCTAGATACGAATAAAAGAATCCGTTATATTTATCCAACCAAGAGATCTTCTCCAGAGGATAGGATTAAATCCTCAATCTTATACTTCGGCTCTGGATTTCCTTCGACACTGGATCAGAAAGACTCTCAATGAGAATAGTCTTGAGTCTTAAGTCTTGAGTCTTGAGTCTTAAGTCTTGTGATCAGAAAATCTTCAGACTTTAAACAAACGGTCTGCAAATATCCAAACTAAACTGATAGAAACGTTTTGTCAGCTTCAAAATATTCTGGAAAGATTTCTCCAACAATCTCCCCCTTTTTTATGGTGACAAAACTTTCCTGTAAATTTAAACAACTTTGACCTGCAAAAACATTTCTCAAGCAATATGGCTATATCATAAAGATTAATAAAACAACCAGACTCTGCATCCACTGAAAATTGGTTAGTCTTTCATGAGTAATACCATATAACAACACTTGATATAAATGCAAACAGTCAAGCATCAAAATCCACAGCCAATTCAGTCAAATTCAAGTTCACACCCAAGTTCACTCAAGTCATACTCAAAAACAAACATAACCACAAAAACAAATTTAAAGTCAAAGTTTAAAGTTGGTTGGTTCAAATTGCTTCTCCCCCTTTTTGTCATCATTAAAAAAGGTGAGAAAGGAGTCAGGTCTGCTTAGGAATGCGCACGATCTGGAAATCTCCCATGGACTGGACTATGCCTTCTAGCCTCTTCAAGTCTTCCCTTAGTTGAGCTTACTCCTCACCTTTGGCATTGGCTTGAAGTTGTAGAGCGAGGTCTTTCATTTTGTCCTCCAGGGTAATCGAAGATGCTTGTTCAGCATTCTTTATGGTTTGAATCTCACAGTCCAGAGTATAGATTTGGCCCCGCATTTCCAAAAGAACATCAAGAATACGACGAAAATCTATTGAATTGTCCGTCTGTGTACTTGCATTTGCTTTCTCAGATGGAGTGAATGTAGACGATGGCGCTTCTGTATAATCTTGCAGATTTGGTGTTGACGTATCGTGTCCTTCAGGCAATTGAGAAGCCTGAAACTCTTCTGGATCTGCTGGAGATTGTCTTAGACCTTCATTATTGGCAGCATGAGGTGTGGACCTTTCTTGCTCGCCAACTCCCCCTGTCTCTAGGACATCAAAAGGGGAAGAGTGATGATCACGCTCTTCTGTATCTTGATTCCCCTTCTCTCCAGATTCAGCTGCAGACTTTTCTTTCTCTTCTTCTCCTTCTTCTTCAGCTTCTTTCTCCTTCTCTCGCTGCTCTTCTTCTTCTCTGTTCTTCTGAAGTTCCGTCGGTTGAGGTACAGAACGTCTAGTTCTTATCAAGGCAGAGATTGTGAGATCTTCCTCCTCATCTTCATCCTCCAAGATGAGAGTTCTCTTCTTTTTGGATGGGGCACCAATGGCCTCCTTCCCTTTTCTCTTTGAAGTAGACGATACTGGAGTCTTCACTCTGAATTTCTCCATTGCCTTGGAAAGTTCTTTCAAACGCATCTTCGTCAACATCTTCAAACCTACCACCATCTTATCGCACGGTCGAACACAAAGTGTATGTGGCGGTTCAATATTCATGTGTCTGAAGATCTTGGTCACTAGACCTGGGTAAGGCAATTGTCCCTTGTCCTTCGACATTGCTCTGTACATGTGAAAGAGAATAGTGTGAGGGAGAGAGAACTTCTTCCCTAAGTTGATTGCGTACATTAATTTTGCCTCGGAATTAGACACATCAGTCTTTGATGTAGACTTGGGCCTAATGCAATTGATCACAATTTTGTGCAGCACAATATTGATGGCACGCATCCTTGAATAGATGATTCTTCCCTCTATATCTCTATCTTTGACAAGTTCCATTGAGGCACGAGCAACTAAGACTTTGATTGGTTGATAACGTCCTCGTTCAACTCCAATTATGTCCGCCAACATGTCCACGTCTACCACATAGTCCTAGTCTCGAACACTGAATGATATTCTATTCGCATCTAAAAAGCTGAGATTCGAATAGAAGTATGCTGTCAATTGCGCATAACCGTTTGTGGTATCGGTGCAAAATTGCTCAAGTTGAGGCAGATTGAACTTCTCCCTTAAGTTCACATTAACAGCATCCAAGAAATCGAAATCAACACTCCTAGGGTTTATCACCCCTTGTTTCAGCAGTCTGAAGAACAGATTCTCTTGTTCCTTCGATTTAAACAACTCCATTCTCTTTCCCTTCACCTTCGCAGCAACACCCATTCTAGGTTGAAAATCACTGAACATTTTATCATCATCGTTCCCGTAAGTCGAATTTGGTCCCGACATACGAGGGTCACTTGGAATGTTTGCAAGTGCTTCCTCCGCCTTTCCCTTGGGAGCAATTCCCAAATCCTCCATTTTTTTCAGAAAGATATATTCATTCCCATAATTCTTATCTTTAAGAAAATCATCCACGTAGTTCAATGGAGTCCCAGTACTTTTCAATGCACAGTAGAGTTTGTAAATAAATTTTTGGAGTCTTCAGGGTCTGCGTCCTCGATTATCTCTTCCTTCGGTTGTTGACCTGCACCTTGTGGGGTAGATGGCGTTGAGTGACGTGGTGGAGAGTGAATCGGGCTCTGTTGCTAACTCGATAATTCTTCCTCTTCGGTGAGATCAAAATGGGTAGGTCCCTCCTTCATTCTCTGTGGTCCCCTGTTCGCGATTCTTGAAGACTTCCTCGAAGAAGACATCCTTCCTTGTCGTTGAAAGATTGCTTTAATTGCTTTCCCAAGAAAAGATGACAACTTTCTCGAAGATGAACACGAAGTAGAAACCGGATTGGGAGGAGAATGCCTTTTAGGGTTTTGAAGATTGGATGAAAAAGAAAACTGTATATATATAACTCAATTTTGAAAAGGAAAGTTCAATCAGCACAAGGAAAGTATACGAACACTTCTTTTTAAAATCATTAACTGCCAAAATTAATCCTTTTGAAAAGACAAGATTTCGTTTTTCACGGAGACTATAAAATAACTGAACAAAAGATCGTACCTTTTCGAGTTTAGATAAAATAGCAACTTACGCCTATAGCCATGAATGTCTCGAGTCCGAGGATTTAGAGTCTCGAGAGTTTAGAGTCTTAGGGTTGGAGAGTCTCTAGACTTTAACTTCTTCAAGCTTCAAAATGTTGAGTCTGGAATGGATAAAATCAAATTGATTTTTCTCCAAAGGCTTTGTGAATATATCCGCTACTTGACTTTTTGAATCAACAAATTGAATCGAGATTTCTCCATTTTGAATATGATCTCTAATGAAGTGATGTCGAATCTCTATATGCTTTGCTCTTGAATGAAGGATTGGATTTTTGGTGAGATTGATTGCGCTTGGTGTTGTCACATCTGATTTCGTGCATGAGTCTTCAATCCCAAAGTCTTGTAGCTGTTGTTTTATCCATAGAATTTGCGAACAACAGCTTCCAAGAGCTACATACTCTGCTTCTGTTGTTGAGAGAGCTACAGTGCTTTGTTTCCTTAAAAATCAAGACATTGTCATGTTTCCAAGCAACTGGCAAGTTCTTGAAGTACTCTTTCTATCGACTCTGCAACCGGCCAGATCTGCGTCTGAATATCCCAGAAGATTAAAGTCTCCTTTCTTAGGATACCAAAGACCGATGCTTGAAGATGAAGCAATGCATTTAATGATACGTTTTGCAGCACTGAGATGGGATTCTCTAGGATCTGATTGAAACCTAGCACAAATGCAAACACTCAACAAAATGTCAGATCTAGAAACAGTAAAATAAAGAAGTGAACCAATGATGCTCCTGTACAGCTTTTGATCAACTTTCTTCCCTTCTTCATCTTTGTCCATCTTCAAAGAACTTGACATTGGTATATCAGTCTTTTTGCAATTTTTAAATCCAAACCTTTTGACATGATCATTAGCATATTTTTCTTGGTAAATGAAAGTTCCTTCTTTCAATTGCTTTACTTGAAGAACAAGAAAGAATGTTAATTCTCCCGTCATACTCATTTCAAACTCATCCTGCATAGACTTAGAAAATTTCTTACATAGACTTTCATTAGAGGATCCAAAAATAATATCATCCACATATATTTGAACAAGTAAAAAGCTTTTGTTTTCCTTTTTGATAAATAAAGTAGTATCTACTTTACCTTTGACAAAACCATTATGTAATAAGAACTTACTTAGTCTGCCGTACCAAGCTCGAGGTGCTTGCTTTAAACCATACAAGGCCTTTTTCAATCTGAAGACTGAGTCTGGCTTCTTTGGGTCTTCAAACCCAGGTGGTTGTTCCACATAGACTTCCTCATGGATAAATCCATTTAGGAACGCACTTTTGACGTCCATTTGGAATAACCTGAAATTTTTATAACAAGCAAACGCAAGTAATAGTCGAATAGCTTCTAACCTTGCTACAGGAGCATAAGTCTCATCATAGTCTATTCCTTCTTCTTGCGTATATCCTTTGGCCACGAGTCTTGCTTTGTTTTGTATGACTTTTCCTTTTTCATTTATCTTGTTTCTAAACACCCATTTGGCTCCAATAACAGTTTTACTTTTTGGTTTAGATGTCAATTCCCAGACATCATTAATGTTGAACTGTCTGAGCTCTTCTTGCATAGCTTCGATCCAGCTTTCATCATATAAAGCTTCTTCTATGCTTTTTGGTTCAATTTCAGAAATGAGTGCCACAGCACTAGACTCTTCACGTCTTTTGGATTTGGTGCGAATTCCTTCATTAATTTCGCCGATAATGAGATCTTTGGGATGACTAGACTTATGCTTCCAGTTACTGGTTGATTTATCTGGATAATGATCTCTTTCTTTATTTGAATCTTCATGAACATCTTGATGCTTTGGTCTTCCAGTCGAGATACTTCTTGAGTTGTAAGCTTTGGAGGGTCTGGAGCAGGTTCAGACTCTTCACACTGAGTCTGACTGGATTCATCTTGCGTAGAGTCTTGAAATTTGAGATTCATTGACTCCTCCACAGACTGGCTCTTCTTGTTATAGACTATGTAGGCTTTGCTTGATGTAGAATATCTAAGGAAGATGCCTTCATCTGATCTTTCTTCAAACTTACCAACTCGATCTTTTGCATTTTTCAATATAAAGCATTTGCAACCGAACACATGAAAGTATGAAACAATGGGCTTCTTACCTTTGAATAACTCATAAGGGGTTTTCTCTAGAATAGGTCTTAGGAAGACTCTATTGATGATATAGCATGCTGTTGAAACAGCTTCAGCTCAAAATCGTGAAGAAATTTTACTTTCAATTAAAAGAGTTCTAGCCATTTCTTGAAGAGATCTATTCTTTCTTTCCACAACTCCATTTTGCTGAGGAGTATATGGAGAGGAGAACACATGCTTAAATCCAGATTCATCACACAATTTTGTAAAATCTTGATTTTCAAATTCACCCCCATGATCTGTTCTTATACTTGAGATAACACATCCTTTTTCATTTTGAACCTTTTTAACAAATTTTTCAAAATACGAGAAGGTTTCTGACTTACTTGCAAGGAAATATGCCCAAGTAAAACGGGAGTAATCGTCCACAATTACTAGGCAATATTTTTTACCTCCAATACTCTAGGTTCTGGTTGGTTCGAAGAAATCCATATGCAGCAACTGTAGTACATGATTAGTAGAGGCATGATTTATTGGCTTAAATGAATTTCTTACCTACTTTCCCAGAATACATGGTGTGCATGGATCGGACTTTTGGTATGGTAATTTGGGTAGACCTCGAACAAGCTGTTTTGATGAGATTTTGGCTAATTGCTTCATGTTGACATGACCAAGCTTTCTATGCCATAAGCTTGCTTCATCTTGAATTGAGATTAGACATTGCGATTCATTTAGTTTCATGTCTAAGAGGTAGATATTTCCATTTCTTCGACCCATGAAAGATTGAGTAGAGTCTTTACTGATTCCAAAGCATATTCCTTCTTGAAAGGAGATCTTGAAACCAGTATCACACAATTGGCTAATGCTGAGGAGATTATAATTGAGTCCTTCCACTAGAGAAACATTGCTTATTGTGAGATTTCCAATTTTCACAGTTCCATATCCCACAATACTTCCTTTGCCGTTTCCTCCAAATGAAACTTTTCCACCATTCACTTGAATAAGCTTTATGAAGCAATTTGAGTCTTCTGTCATGTGTCTTAAAAATCCGCTATCAAGATACCACTTTACCTTTTTCTTGACGGAGACCTGCATTTAAAAGAGTCTCAAGCTTTCTTTGGTACCCAAATTTTCTTGGATCCTTTGGTGTTAGTAAGATAAACATTACTAGGCCATACTTTCTTAACAAGCTTCCAAACCATAGGACACTCTTTTTCAAAGTGATCCTGACTGTTACACTTTGAACACCTTAGAGCATTTTGACCTATAGACTTTACAAAAACTTTCTTGAAATGATTTTTGTAAGCCTCTCTCGACGGTCTTTTTAATTCTTTCTTTTACTTTAGGAAAATCAATCAAGGGAATTGTTTCTGCTGTCATACCTAGACCAGACTTATTGAAGTAAGGTCTTTTAACTGAAAAAACTTTTTCAAGTTTTTCGGATCCTATCGAAAATTTCTTTGAAATATTTGATAAGTCAGTTTTTAAAAAGCATTTTCTTTCAAAAGATTATCTTCTTTTTCTTTAAGAGTAGAAACATTCAAGTCTAAACTTTTAACTATTTCTTCTAAAATGTTTTCCTTTTGTTTTAGAGCTGAGTTTTCCTTTTTAAGTTTGGAAATTCTTTTGAGAGAAGTCTTAAGACTAAAACACAGTTCATCAATGTATTTAGAGACTTTGACAAGAATTTTAAAATCACTTACCTCAAATTCACTGTCTAAGTCTGAGTCTGAATGTGCCATCAAACATATGTTGGCATATTCATTATCACTTTCTTCACAATCTGTATCACTCCAGGTTTCAGCTTTGAGAGCTTTTCGAAACTTCTTAGCTTTTCCTCTTTTCTTCTTCAGAAGAGGACAGTTGGGTCTGATGTGTCCCTTTTTCTTACATTCGAAGCAGACTACATCTTTGTTTGGTTCCTCATCATCAACAAACTTGGTCTGCTGTCTTTGGAAATTTTGTTTCTTTGAGTTGAACCTTCTTCCTTTTCTATTCAGTTTTTTGAATCTTCTTATCATGAGAGCAAGCTCCTCATCGTCCATATCATCTTTAGAATATGTATCATCAGAATCATCATTTGATTTTAATGCAATGGATTTCTTACCTCTTGGATCTTCGTCTTCATTAATTCGTTCCACTTCATAAAACTGAAGAGTTCCAATCAGCTCGTCGACAGATAGTGGCATAATTCTTTGCGTCTCTCTTATTGAAGTCTTTATATGATTCCAATCCTTGGAGAGTCTATGCAGTAGCTTGTTCACCTTCATGGGATCAGAAATTTTTTGTCTTTGGTTCTCAAGACCATTGACAATATCTGTAAAACAACTAAACATGTCAGTTATAAATTCTCCTGGTTTCATTTTGAAGGCTTCATATTGACCGAAGAGAATGTTAATTCTGGTCTCCTTTACTCGATATGTTCCTTCATAGGTGATATGTAATCTGTCCCATACTTCTTTTGCTGTAACACAAGAAGATATTCTGTTATATTCAGTTGGTGACAAAGCACAATATAAAGAGTAAATTGCTTTTGCATCGAGTGCTTGTCTCTTGTTTATCTCTTCCTGAGTCATTCCGCTGGTCTCAACAATTTCTTTCCCTCTTTCAAAGACTGATGCAGCAGTAGGAGTGATTCCTCTTTCCACAACGTCCCATTCCAGAGGATCCTTTGATCGTAGGAAAGCTTTCATCTTGTTCTTCCAGATGTTGTAATCTTTTCCATCAAAGTAGGGTGGTCTGGTATTGCTTTGCCCTTCCACCAGCCCTGGTGCTAGCATACTAGCCATGGATCTTTTACTCTGAAGTAAAACGCTTCAAATAAAGTAAGAATACGAGCTCTGATACCAATTGATATGCTAGTACGAGTACCTAGAGGAGGTGAATAGGTATATAAAAGATTTTTCTTGATAATTGCACAATACTTAGACAGTTGAAGGATTTGCGACAAATAATAATCAACGTAAGACTGAGTAAATGAAAGAGAGAATTGAACACGCGGTTTATAGTGGTTCGGCTTGATTCAAGCCTACGTCCACTCTTCTGCACTGACAGCCAATTGGCTGGATTCCACTATAAACAAAGAGATGTTACAGCATTGATCTTCCTTGATTTCTAGGTGTAGATGATCTACCACACTCGCTCAAGGTATCACCAAGTATAGACACTCTCTGTGTATACAATTTCGCTCAAACTGTATCGACTAATAATCAAGGTGCTTCAGACTTTGGAATTTCTCTATCGATCACATTACTAAAACAACTAGAACGTCTTCCTTTTATACTCCTTTATGCTATCATACCCGTTGGCACTTACCAAAGAAATTCCTCCAATCTACCCGTTGGATGGAATCAATTAAGAAGATCATTCGAGCTATCAAAGGAACCTGATGATAACCCATCAATCATGTTCGCCCATACAATCAGGATCTTGGTTTCCAAGAATAGAACATTCCAAGAATATTTCGTCGACCATCGGATCTTCAATTGATCTAGATACGAATAAAAGAATCCGTTATATTTATCCAACCAAGAGATCTTCTCCAGAGGATAGGATTAAATCCTCAATCATATACTTCGGCTCTGAATTTCCTTCGACACTGGATCAGAAAGACTGTCAATGAGAATAGTCTTGAGTCTTAAGTCTTGAGTCTTGAGTGCTGAGTCTAGTGATTAGAAAGTCTTCAGACTTTAAACAGACGGTCTCCAACAAGGACACCTAAAGGGGGATGAATAGGTGTTAAAGAAATTTTCACAAGACTTAATAAATTAACTTGTAGAAGTAAATGACTAAAAGCAATTATGTAAAGCTATGAATTAAAACAAGGAGTATAGGGAAAGAGAATTGAAACACAAGGTTTATAATAGTTCGGCTTAAACTAAGCTTACGTCCACTCTCCCACATTGACAGCTCACTAGCTAGATTTTTACAGTCACACGTCATTGATTCCACAATGTAGAAACTCTACTACACTTCCTCAATGTCTCTCAAGTGTTTAATCTTTTCTTTGAGTACAACTTAAGCTTAGCGATTGAGAAAGCAAAGAACTACAAGCTTCAGACTTTGAAATTTTCCTTTCACGTACACACTCAAACAACTTAAGTGTCTTCCTTATATACTCCTTCATGCCTCTATATTCGTTGGCACTTTTCAAAGGAGTTCTTCCAATCTATCCATTGGCAGAATCAATCAAGGAGATCTCGAATCGTTTAAGGAATGTGATAATATCCCACCAATCCTACTCGCCCATATAATCAGGATCTAGGTTTCCATAAGTAGAACCTTCCAAATATACTTCGCCTTTCAAAAGATCTTGATTATCCGAATTGAATCCAATAAGAATAATTGATCGCAAGGTGCTATCTCCAGCCGTAAGATATTCTTCAAACCGTACGAACCAAATCCTTCAAGATAAACTCGTATATGGATAAATCTTCTCTTCGTTGGTCAAGAAACTGTTAGTGAGGGTAGACTTTAAATCTTAAGTCTTGCAGTCTTCATACTTTGACGACAGAGTCTGGAGTTCATCAGACTTTGACAAAAGAGTCTGCAAGTCTTCAAATAAGACTAATGGAAATGTTTTGTCAACTTCAAAATATGATAGTTTTCTCCAACAAAAAGAACACATAGTTTGGTTTCCAACCCAACCCCCCCCCCCTTAAGCATCCATCTATGGTAGTTGTTAGGCATTTGAATTTAAGTGACGTGGGTTGAAGGAAGACAAAAAAATGCCATGTCACTCCAAAAATTATTTTATAAAAATGAGAAAACATTGGTTAGTTGTGATTTTTCACACTAACTCCACTCATTAATCACCACGTGCCCAAATGATTCCTACTCATTAAAGTTTTCAAAATTACCTCTCTTCTCTCTCTTTGCTATCTCTTCCTTCATTTAGAAAATAATAGGTGGGGCGGCCATAACACATCAGCATGCACCCTGGTCAATCAGGAAGCTCCATGTGGCTCCACATCAACGAGTTGTCCCCACTGCTCTTTGCGCATAGAAAATATTAATTTCCTCTTTCTAAATTAGAAATTTCCCTTGATAATAGGCCTGCGCATATTATTGGCCGCACTAGACCTACACTAGACCTACTGCGGGGAGTTATTTCACTTTCTCTCTCCTCCTTTTTCTCCTTATGGAGGAAGACGACGCTCTCTCCCTTCCTCTCATGAATTCAAAATTTCAATTCCCTTGTCTTCACTCCTTCCGGTGCTCGCTCCATCTTTGCTCTCGCTCTTGCTCAGCGCTCATTGGGCGTCACTTCTTCGCTCTTTGCTTCGGCGCTTGTGTTCGTTGGGTCTTGCTTTTTCATGCTCTGCTCTAGCGCTTGCTTGGCTTGTTTGCTCTCTGCTCTGACGCTCCCTTGGGACTCGTTGGGTCTCTGCTGCTCGCTCGGTGTTGGAGCACACCTTGGTCAGCTCAAGGTCAAGATGCCATAGCCAAGGAAATTGGCCATGGCAGCAATATTTGCTTTTTTCCGTCCTGGGCTGGCCGTAGAGTAGGAAGCCCCGCTTCCAGGCCCGCCCGTCTGCTGATAGAAGTCCTTCCTGGCCGTGAAGTGACGGAGGTTCTCCATGATGTCCCTCTTCCTCTATGGGTCCATGGTCAATGTGTCAAAGGTGCTCGGGTGCTTGAAGGGCACCAATTTCCACGCGCTGCACAAATTAGTGTTAAGGAGGCATTCTTGGTTCTTACGGCAGATGTCGTTGGCCTTGTCCATGATGTAGTCCAGGAAGGAGTCAAGGATGAGCTCATTGTCGCACTTCCTAATCTGGAGCGTGAAGCCACGCTTCTGGTCGGGGAGGGGCCCCCACGAGGAAGGCTGGCACTGCCACTACCTCACCACATGCTCCCACTAGACGGCAACGCCGTCAAAGATGTCGATGATGCAGTCATTGTTTGAGTGGCCGCAGGTGGTGAGCTGGAGTTGCGAGCGTGACCGAGGGAGAGGCAGCTACAGGAGGCGGAGACAAAGGAGCTGAATAGAGTTGGACGGTGTTGACGCAGTTGTTCTCGTTGATTTCAAAGTAGCAGTAGAAGAGTCAAAGCCGAAGGCCCGTTTTAGGAATCTGAGGGTGGTGAAGCAAAGCACCAGCGGGAGTGCCGCCCAGAGGAGGGTCTGGCAGAAGGCGAGGATGCCCAGCAGTCTGGTTCTCCAGATTCTTTGTTAGATATTGAGGATTTATTTTTTAGTCATAGCCATCCATTTTCTTTGTCAATTTCATCGAGACTAGTTTGTGTTTTGCAGGTTTCGTGCCCTGCTATCGAGTAACCTATGGTAATCTTAATATTTTACCGGCTAAGTTAATCGGGGGCCTGAACACTATTCAATCCAAGCGAGACTAGTGCCTTTTTTTTATATATATATTTTTTGGGAAAATGATAAGTTGACTGCACCGTCACGACACAGCAGTATGTACCATGTATTGTGTCAAGGACACCGGATGACTTGCTTGTCCGGTCTAGTAAAATATCCACAAGAACACCCTTCGGTGAAAAAGAAATTGGGTACTTGAGGCCCCACATCTTGACTTCTCTCATGCTACTCTCTCTCTCAATGGAAATGAAAAAAATAAATGAATATAAGAACAGATACCTCACCTCCCCTCTGAAGTGAAGTGAAGAAAAACGACGAGCCATTTGCCGTTTCTCTCGTCGAGCTTTATACTTGCAAGAACAACCACCGTGAACCTCTCTTCACCGCTATTGCAAACATGTCCGAGTCAAGAGCCGGCTCGCTGCCGCCGTCACCCCCCACTAAAACCTCACTGAAGCCCTCGCTCTCAGTCACTCTCCTATCACTATCAATCTTGGCTTCAATTCTAGTGATCACGATCCTGTACCAACACGAGCCCTTCGACCGGCACTGCACGGCTTTGCTCACGAGGAGAGAGCAGCCGTCGAGGTTGAAGTTAGAGGGAGAACAGCAAGTGATGATTATGGGGTTGTGGGTAGGAGGGACGGCAGACGAGAACCTATTCTCAAGAGCTTGAGTTGCGAGAAGGCGAGGCTCAATGATTCCGTATTTGCTCGATATCTCGTATTTTGTCTCTTCCGGTTGTCAATTGCATCTCCATTTAGTATGTGGTCAAAATGGCACCGTTATTCCCAAGAAATAATGGTACCGTCGCCTCAGCAGCACCCTTCTTCTTCTTTTTTCTTTTCTTTTCTTTCTTTTTATCTTATGCTTGATTTAGTTCATCAATGATGAAATTAAGTTTTGTTTGCACCATTACTACCATCTAGTGGAATCTCTTGATTTTAAGGAGTATAAAATCCAAACGAGAATTTTGTTTGAATTGTTTTTGGCGAGAACGGAATTGTCAATCAAAGCAAAATCAGATTTTTGTTTTTGGCTTTGATAAAAAAAAAAATTAACTTTTAACTGTAACTGTTAATTATTATTAGGAATTGGTAAAGAGGAGCGAAAAATGTGAAACCAAAACATGGAGCTCTAAAAGCAAAGGCAAAGCCAATTGGAACAAGCAAAACAAGGACGTGATTCTCCTGCAGTTTCAATCCCGACCAAAAAAACATCCCTAAAGCAATCAAACAAGACTTCAAAGTCCTAGAAAATACAGTAAGACACTCTCCAAATCAACCTCAGCCCACAAGATTGCCTCGTTAAAATTGCAAAACCCAACCTTCAGTTCATGATAATTGATCTTTCTTCGAGTTCTCAGGAAAAATTTCTAAAATCTGAATTTTTAATGAGAAGAAATTCAGAGAGCGAGCGAGCACCAAAGCAAAGAGCAAGTGAGCCAAGCAAGCACCAAAGCAAAGAGTGAAAAAGAGAGACCCGCCATGCACCAAGGGAGCTCTGGAGCAGAATGAGCCGAGCAAGCACTAGAGCAGAGAGCGAAAAAGAGAGACCCGCCGAGCATCGAGAGAGCTTCGGAGCAGAACAAGCCAAGCAAACTTGGAAGTAAAGAGCGAAGAAGTGACGCCCAATGAGCATCAAGTGAGAGCCGGAGTAGAGAGGGAGCGAGCATCGAAGAGAATGAAGACGAGGGAACTGGAATTTTGAATTCATGAGAGGAATGGAGAGAAAAAACGTCATTCTTCCTCCTTCAAAAGGAGAAAAAGGAAGAGAGAGAGTGAAACAAGAGTCTGTTTGGTAATATTTTTGTTTTGGGAAATAATTTCTTTTCATAAATAATATTTTTCTATTTGTATTTCTTTAAACAATTTCTGAATAAAAGAACGCGTTTAATAAATATACAAAATTTATATTCTCAAAATTGAAAAAGAATAGGAATGCATTTGTTACACCCGATGGCAACCGGCAGGAGGTGGCTATCGACAGCCGAGGGTTGCCAACAATAGAGCAAGTGACAAGGAAGAAGAAAATAAAATAAAGAAAATAAAAAAAATATGATTTATTTCTAGAAATTGTTTCAGAGAATAAAAAACTACTCTTTTATATTTCTTATTTTTGTTTCAAATCTATTCATTAACCACTTTTCTATTCCGGAGAATAAAAAATTAATTAACGTTACCAAACGGATTTATATTTTTTCTATTACAAGGAGCAAAAGAACATAAAAACAAAGAAATAGAAGTGTTGCCAAACGGAGCCTAACTCTTCACAACAGGTCTAGTGTAGCCATTAATGTAAGGAGGCAATTAGTATTTTCTATGTACAAAGAGCGATGGGGACCACTAACTGACGTGGAGCCACGTGGAGCCACTTCATTGGCTAGGGCATACATGTTGTGGCTGACCCACCTAATATTTTCTCCCCTCCAATAGTGTTGAAGCAGGCTTCCTTACTTTGTGTGTGGAAAAGAATCAGCAACCGCCGAGACCACTCGAAATTGAACTGAACTAAACTAAAACTTGTAGTTCCCAAGGGAACTAGTCCAGTTCTCAAGTCCAATTTATTAGAATCAATAGATGCCGATTTGGTTCTCGGTTATAGATGTGGGCCCGCTTACCCACTCACTCGACTAAACTAATAATATATAAATATATTTTATTTTTTAATAAAAATTTATGTCAAAAAAATTTAAGAAAAATGAAAACCATAAAATTCCCAATCTAAAATTCAATACCTATTAATCGAGTGCTTGTCTTGTCTCACTCTCATCTTATACAAGTTGTTTCTCTCTCTCTCACTCACAGCTTTGTCTCTCAACTCAAAACCCATCGGCTTACGGTGTCAACTCTCAATTTGAGTCCAATCTTTTTACTAATCTAGCAATTAAGAATAGGAATTTTTTTTTCTTTTTTTCTTTTCTTGCTTCACTTTGATTTGTCAGAAAATATTGTAATGAGTGAATGAAGTTTGATGGGATCGGTTCCATGGACCCACCTCAGTCCAGTTCTTGGGTGGATCCATAAAACCAATGGGCGGTTCCCGATTCCAATTTTTCGGAACTGATCCTTAATATATTATTCCTGATTCCAAGGTGGGAACCGCCCACCTGGACCATGCTCAACCCCCATTCTGACACACTCTCTCTCCCTTTTCCTCTTCACTTCCTCATCTCTTTTTCTTCGCTTCCTCGACCGCTAAGCAAATCATCTCTATCCAACAATTGCTATTACGCCTCTTTGCTTTGCACTTAACATTTCTTCTTCAGCCCTCACTTCGGCCATCTCTGAATCCCTCGCTCTTCTCGTTCTCTCCCAAGACCCCTCCTCTCTTGTAGCCCACCCACCATGGCCCTAGCTTCCATGCCTTCGCTACCAAAATCGCAAGCCCGTCAACCTCTGACTCGGCCAGGATCGTCCGGAAAGTTTTCTTCTTCCTGCACCAGTTCGATCTAGCCAAGGGTCACACCCAGATTAAGGAAGTGGAGTTCATGAAGAGCAGTGGGAGGGCCAAGAACTGTCCCAAAATGTGAGGCCCGATTTTGCAATTTTGGGTTCGTCTAATTTGGGCAAGTCTTCCCATATCAATGCTCTGGTTCGGAAGAAGGAAGTTGCAGTTACATCCAAGAAACCAGGTCCTTTTTCTTTCTTATGGTTTTACTTTGGTTGCCAGGGATGAGCTAATTGATTGATGTATTTTGCAAGCAAGACTTGGCTTATAAATCACTTGGTGGTGAACAGGAGTTGGTATACTGTGGATCTGTCGAGTTAGGGAGCTGTTGGCTTGCTTAAATATCTCATGCTGTGTGACAACTCATAAATGCATAAAAATAAAAAATCGCAAAATATGAGGTAATATGTTAAGTTTATTTCTTGGAATGCTGCAACTAATTGAGTGAGGTAAGTCGATTCGAAGTTGTTAGAATGGAAAACTGGATAATCGTTGGATCACTACTTGTTAACAAGCTTGCAAAACTTGATTAATTGCACTTAAATGGTTTAAGCATTTTTTACCAATCACTTTGGATATGCCAAGGTAGTAATTCTTCTGGCTAAGATGTAGAGATTGGATATGTCATAATATCCATATCCCAAACATTTTAATGATTTATCAATTTAGTCCTAAATCTTTGAAAAAATTCCAAAACATAGCTTGAAATGCTCTCAATTTCTCAAATAATGGCATAAAGTAAATCATATCTCAAATAAGAACTTGAAGTTCTCTCATTTTCTCAAATAAGGGCTTGAAGTTGCCATATTAATCTAAAAGAATGACCTAACCTCATCGGCTGATCAAGGGCATTCCAATCCTTTTGCTTTCTTTATTTTCTTTCTTTTTTCCTTTTTTTTTATTTTTTGGCATAAAAAAGACAAACTAAGAAAATAAAAAATAAAGACTAACACTTAAAAAAAAAAAACACTCACACAAAAAAATTAAAAAAGAAATTTAGGAGGAGGTCTAGTCGCTTGTGGCTGCCACCCCGTCGTTAGTGGGTTGTTAGCCATGGCTAGCAGGATCGCTAGCAATTGGGCAAGGTGGACAACTCTTGCCTAGACCTGGGGAAGGGTGGCAACCCTCTTTTGAATCTAGCGAGGACCAAGCTCTCACCTTTGGTCAGCAATCCCGTTAGCCATGTTTGATGCCCCACTAGTGATAGGGCAATAGCCACAAGTGAGGGAGGGCTAGTTGCCAACCCTATGCCTAATTTTTTTTTTTTTTTTTTTTTAAGTTTTAGCCTTATTTTTAGTTTGTCTTTTAATGAACATAAAGAGAAAAGGAAAAAAAAAAATCAAAAGGACGAAAATGCCCTTGATCGGCCGAAAAGTTCAAGTAATTCTTTGATATTGACATGGCCACTTCAAATCATTATTTGAAACAATGTCCATTTTTGGCCCATATTTAATAAAATGAGGGCACTTTATGTCTTTATTTAATGTAAGGTTCACTTCAAACCCTTATTTGAAAAATCAATGATATTTAGGGCCTTTATTTAGAATTTTTTTAAAACCTTTTGACAATATTTCAACTAAGCTGTAGAGATTAGATATATAACATTCACATCATAATATCCATGTCCTATTCCCATCATAAAAATCATGTCCTAAACCTTTTGACAGAGTGAAAATGTAGACATTTTGATTAAATATCCAAATAATAGTTTTAGAATTAAATTGACAAATCTTCAAAATGTTTGACTAAACTGACACAATTGAAAGATTTATAACTAAATTGGTATAATTGAAAATTTTATGATTGAATTGACCATTGTACAATAAATTAAGGATTTTTTGGATAATTAAACCAAAAACAAAATTAAAGACAAAAGATGTAATGAGTCAAGACACTTTTGAGGAAACTTTCTACAAGATATGATGTCTTCCATAAGAATGCAATAACGTACTTCTTTTTTTATCTGTACAATGATGCACTCCAAAGTGTTCATTTTTCTGAATTCAAACGCAAAAAACGATATGGAAATATAGTGTAATCGTTAGAGAAGAAGAAAATACTCGGTCCAATCTAATTCATCGACATTCCAACCTTCCTAAATAGCCTTGCACTGTTCTGGACGTTGGAGAATCTTTGGGACACCGTTTCAATGAAACTCGATGGTAGAAATAAAACCTTCTGCCCAGCCACCGTTTCAAATTCCATTGAACCAGCGTTGGTCGAAGTCAAACGATTTTTCATTTTCTATATAGTCCTTTTCTTTTCAATTTTTCTCCAATACAAAAAGCTAAATATTCAACATAAAATAAAATTCGATCATCCGAATATTGTTTATTGTTTGTGATTACATAATCAGCCACCTCACAAAGCACGGAATGGCATGTGCTTCTCTGCCGAAGCCCAACAATATACTTTATGTAAAACAGTTTCGACAACTTAGAGCTCACAGAGCCACTCTAAAATACTAAGAAAGACACAAAAGATCAAAGGGTCTCTCCACAAGCAAGACCTTTGGTCAATAATGCGTGCCTAATCGAGGGGCACGGGTTCGTATATAACCGACGCAAGAGAGTCCTTGGTATCATTACCGGGTTGGCCGAATCCGTCTCCACATCGGTAAAAAGTATGAGAAATTCGTGCCATGTTTAAACAGGCACCAAGAAAAGGCCCTAATTCGGGAATTCGGTAGTCTTCAAACATGGCTCTATTCATCCACTTCCAGGCCTCACGCACCATATGCATGATGTGTTCACGTGCGGCCTCTTCTGATGCACCAGTTTCATTCATGTAGCATTCCAGCGCCTTCAAGTTGTCTCCTCGTGCCAATTCATGCTAAGCATGGACAATTATTGTTGGGTTATAACCATAAGTCCAAATACTCATCTCACTTTCATATCGAAGAAATAAAAAAAGAAGATGTACTCTTTTTTTCTTATGAGCCACTATTTGCAAGGAGAACAATATAAAAGTAAGTTACCGATGATGTGCTGAAATCATTGAGGAGTCGAAGCATCTTGCTAGAACAACGCATGATGCTTGGGATTTTTGACACGTAATCAAGTCCCTCTTCCGTCAATTTATCCGTGGTTAGTAAGTAACTGGCCAACAACGTAACCAGCCCTCCGGATGAATTCGTCGCAACGTCAATGTATTCCTTCAGGGTCGGTTTAATGCCCTTGCCGCGCCAATAGACCTCCTTCAGGTGCGCCTTGCATTCATCGGCCCGCTATAGGATTGAAATTCGGAAAAGTGTGTCAATGACCAAGTCAAGGGACGTTCTTTTCTCGTACTTTTTCGGAGTCTCAAACGTTCAAAGAGAAGTCATAACGAATGTTAGAAGTAGAAAATTGAATTGACTGACATGGACTAGAAATTATCAGGTGAAAGATTTAGCAAGTCAAAATTACCACTTTCCGTAGGTAAGGGATGGGGTTGATTCCTCGCTCTCTCATCGTCCAATACCCAATTTCGTTGGTCGTGTTGTACATGGCCATGAAACTATCCCTTATTATTGGAGGAAGCCTATCGATGTCTGTGATGTCCCACCTTGATAAGTTATCACAATTTCAGCAATTTTACGAAATTTACCGCCATTCAATACACTTCTTAGTAAGAATAAGGAAAATTAATGCCAACCATTACTTTATTAGCCCAAACCACCAACATAAACCATGATATGTCCAAAACGTATTAAAGAATTTATTTCATAATATATAATTTTAGTATTTTTTTTTCCATCGCATTCATAGACTAATTAATTATGTCTTTTTTCTTGGCAGTAATAGTTACAAGGGAAAATGATGACGGTGGTGATACTGGGCAAACCTGACAATGAAATCTGTTAAGAGCTCAAGCTCTTCCGGCGTCCCATATACATCATAAACGTCATCAATAAGTACCACTATACTAGTGAGCTTCCCATTCATTTCTCTGTAAGCTGTATGTTGAGGTTCGAAAACCATACTATTGGTCCAAAAATAGCTTTCCACTATCCTGTCCCTACAGAAGGTCATCTTGTTCACCCCAAGTTCAACCCACCACCTGAAAAATTTGTCATACGATGATTAAGTCAATCAAAATGCGCTCCCACACTGTCAGATTGATTGTGTACCTTGCCAGACTGCTGACTTCCTTCCTATAGACTGACTGCACTAAATTGAAGTCTATTTTAGCCAATCGTAGCAAAGAGGGGATCATGTCTTGCTGTTTCTTGTACATGTCAATGAACCACCGAGCCTCCAACCTGTTTAGCCTCCAGTGCATCGGCATATCTAATGCATGACTAACGTGGCTAGCTAAATTAGTGGTAATTTCATCGAGGTTTAGATCCTTGAGATGCTTAGAAGCAAAGGTCCAAGCTTCATCGAGTATGGTTTCACCTTCCAATCCATGAAAAGAAGCTTCATAAAGACCAAGAAGCCCCTTCACATCTTCATTGAGTGATTCTTTGAATGTGCCCATCTTACTCATAAATCTTTGAAACACATCTATATGTCCAACAAAAGGAATGGAAGGGTAAATTTTGATGCATTGATATGATTCACAAATGTTTTATAGTTGATGAGTACCTTGTGGTATGTTGTATCCATGTTGTCTAAGTAGCCGAAATCGAAGGGACACAACATCAAGATTGTCCGAAAGTTGAGCATCTTCGGTGTTGTTGTAGATGGAACTTAGAGCGTTCTTGATCTCCATCTCGAATTGGTATCCTAGTCCTAGTCTTTGAACCACATCAATGAACTTGAGCTTGGCCACCTGATTCATCTCCCCTTCGAATAGACCCTTAACTTCTTTCTTCAACCTTTGGACTTCCTCCGAACATTTATCCTCCTAGCACATGAAAAACTCTGAAAAATGAGATCTTAATCGAAGTCAATGCACAAGCACTTTTAAGCTCTTGCCTTTTTGTTGAGAATATGCCGTTTTGACCAGGTTTATCGATATCTCCTATTGAATATAGTTGCGGTTGGCCGTACATTTGATACTTTGGCAATGGATGAAGGTTCAAATTGATTTTACATATCTCGAATGTCATCTATAAATCGTATACAGAAGTACACAAGATGTATACATCCATAAACCAGATTCAAAGTACAGTTTGTCCTTTGTTTCCATGTCGTTTTGGGATTTATGGACTCGTCGCACCAAAGTAAATAGAAAATAGGGAAACAGTGGACCTTGGTCACTAAACTTATGTTTTTTTTTTTTTTTTTTCAGTCGTCAGTGTGGTAACTTAGGCTGCGCATGACAACACTTCTTGGTTGGGGAAGAATTTTTTTTTTTTTAGAAATAGTTCTTTTCTATTTCTATTCCAGAAAATAATTTCTGAGTAAAAGAACTCGTTTAGTAACTACACAAAATTTCTACTCTTGGAATAGAAAAAGAATAGAAATGCATTTGGTAATGCAACGGTTTTTTTTTTTTTGTATTTATTTGTTTTTTATTCTTGCTCACGGATTGCTGACCGTCGACTGCCGCCACCGCCGCTGCACGACCGCCAGCCACCGACCGTTGTCGTCGACTGCCACCGCACAGCCCATCGACAATCAGCAGTGGCGGTGGCGGCGACGACAGCCGACGGCTATGGCTGGCGATCGACGGTGGCTCCAGGTGGTTGGAGGTGGCCGTGACAAGAGAGAGGAATAAAAAAAATAAAAAATAAAATTGGCTTATTTCTAGAAATTGTTCCCCGGAACAAGAAATAACTTTTTTTTGCTTCTCATTTCTGCTCCAAATCTATTCCTAGGCTAACTTTTTACTCCGTGGAATAAAAAAAATAACTTGGTTTTACCAAATGGATTTCTGTTATTTTTTTTTGTTCCGGGGAACAAAAGAATAGAAATTCATATACTTACCAAAAAAAAAAAAAAGAATAGAAATTCAGAGAAATAGAAACGTTACCATGCGCTGCCTTAAATTTGGGCACGACAAAGTGAGGCCGAGGTATTAATAGATGCCAAACCAGTGTATAATACTCAAATAATCAGTGCCATCATGAAAATAAATCGTTGTCGAAATTGTCAGAACCATAGACCAAAAAAATCGTCGGGAAATTTTTCCAAGTTTGAGGACCAAATGTGAATATTTTTCATAGTACTTAAGCTAGGCTGGGTTTTGTGCCAAAAAAAAACAAAAGAAAATTCGTTACCGTGTAATTAACGCTGAGTGACTGCAAAAAGTCATAGTCCCAAGCGCTAGGTTGCCAATTCGCCGAATGTCTCCCGATCTGTTGAACTTCAATCTTCGAAGCACATGTCACGAAGTGAGCACCGAAGGTGGAGGAGGAGGTGGCGGCGGAGGAGGTGGAGTGGAGGTGCCTAAAGAATAAGAGAGAGGGCTGGTTATGGTAAATTGAGGGGGGGAGGAAGCTTGTTGACAATGCCGGAAGAGCCATTGCGAATTCTGTCGCGAGTCACTTAGTATGTCAACTATCCTTTATATAGGGGTTGGTCTGGAGCCCCCCTCACGGAGACAATTTGTACTTGCTTTTAGAGCAGCCTTTTTCCTATTTACTCGAGCCATTCTCTAAGCATTGTAATTTATGCACTTTTTCTTTTTATTTTTTTTCCAAACCGGCTCTCCTCGGCACACCATGATTAATTTGGATGAATAAGAACAAGGTGCTTCAGAATTAGAGGTGTCAGAATGAATCATAGACCCATTTTTTGACTCATATTATTATAGTTAGGTTGTACATGGGTTGTTTAAACATTTAAAAAGTAAGGTGAAAATGAACTTAAAAATTAAAAATTCAATCAACTTGGGCCTTAATGAAAAAGCCTCGCTGGTGCTAGCCAAAGGAGGAAGAAGGAAGAAGGAGAAAAAAAGGAAAAAATAAATTAAAAATAAAAATAAATTAAAATATATATATAATATTATTAAAAAAAATTATCCACATCAGCATTGGCTAGACGGCTGGTGCCAACTGGCCAAAATTAGCTAAATAGACTGAATTGGCAAATTTGCAAAATGTTTATAACTGAATCGGCAAAAAAAAAAGGCTTAGAACTAACTTGGAAAAATTGCAATAGGTTTAGGCCTACTTTAGTAATTTTCCCTCCTCTAGTGCTTTGTCTAGACTTCGGTTTCTTTTTAAAATGTCATACCATACTGAAAAATTAATTTAAAAAACCAAATAAGACAAATAGCTGGAATATCTCTCGAGAAGCATTGTAGTAATCAATATTCAACCAACATGGCGATATAGCACCAAACTGATCGAAAAAGTTAGATGGCACTTATGTATATTTTTTCCCCACAAAAAGCTCTATAGCGAGATAAGAAATATGTGGAAGAGAGAATTATTCTTTATCTTGTAATGAAGAATACATGAGTCTAATAACATCATTCAATCGAGGACATCTATAGTTAAATGAGATATATATATATAAATATATATATATATATATATATATATATATAATCCTAGAAATATGGATAGTAAGGAAATGTATTGATAATCCCCAACTATGCATCTTCCGACTTTTACATTTTTCTAAAAAAAAGTCAATAAAAAAATGGTCTCCTTTAAGATAAACTAATAAAAGTATTAGCAACAATTGACACAATAGAAATAATTTGAAGGCCAAATATCATGAAAAGCCTCTAACTTTTTATTTTCTTTTTTATAAAAATCGCTATCTCAAATTATAAAACATTCTATCAAAGATTGTCAAATATAAAAAAAAAAATAAAGCAAAAATATGAAAGAAAATGACCGAGAACTCGCCAAATTTCAAGAAGAAACAATAAGAAAAAAGTCATAGAACATCTTTGCGATGTCCCATGCTTTCAAAAGCCAAAGGTCATTTATTACTAAGTAGTACCAACACTCACACCGACATCACACGCCGACACGTCGTTTCTAAAAAAAAGATAACTCTGACGCGTTGTATACTAAATATATATTTTTATGTATACATAATAAATTATTATTTTTATGATTATATTAATCGAATTTATTTGATTCAAATTCACAAATAAATAAATAAATAAGACCCTAGAATGAATTCAAACCAAAAACATTAATCCAAAATTTGTTAATATCATTCATTGTTTCAATTTGATAAATTCAACTTCATTCCAATAATTCATAAAACGTAGAGGAAAAAAACAAGCAATTCATATTTTGGATTCGTGTGTTAGACGTGTCAGAAAAAAAAAATACTTGGGGATGAATTGTGCATCACGGGAAGTGAGAGTAAGAACAAGAGAAGACTAACTTTTCTTCTTTTCCATTTATTATTTATTATTATTTTTTACTTTTTCACACACACACACACACACACACACACACACACACACATATATATATATATATATATATATATATATATTGATCCCTCATTTTTTGAAAATTTTTAAAATTGACCTTGCGTGTCGGAATTACATGTCGAAAACTCGCATGTTGGAATTTCGACTCGAGTGTTGGACATTACGATAATCCCCAACTTGCCCATGCTGATTAATATCATTCATTATTTCAATTTGATAAATTCAACTTCATTCCAATAATCCATAAAACTTAGAGAAAAAAAGAAAAAGCAATTCACATATTCATGTGTCAGATGTGTCAGAAGAGAAAAGAAAAAAAAAACTTGAGGGATAAATTGTGTATCACGGGAAGCGTGAGTTGAAACAGAAGAGACTACTAACTTTTCTTATTTCCCATTTATTATTTTTATCATTATTTATTACTTTTCAACATATATATTTTGACCCCTAATTTTTTGAAATTTTTTAAAATTGACCTCGCGCGTTTGAATCACATGACGAAAACTCGCAAGTCAGAATTTCAACTCAAGTGTCAAAGAATGTCGACAAAATTGACCAGATGTTGGATTTCCAACACACGCTGATGGAGTGTTGAAGAGTGCATGAGATTATCGGAGTGTTAGACACAACACGAAAGCTCTTGAAGAGTGTCAATACTTTTTCAGTTTGCTGTGGATTGCAAATGTCACAAAATCCCCCCAAAGAACCAAAACTAATGCCTCCAAAATCTTGCTGCTCCTAATCAATAGGGTGTCACTAGTACAAAATCAATGTAAGTTTGGTTGGGGTGGGTTTCAATAATAGGGCATGTCTCCCATTCAAATGGACATGTCTCCCATTCAAAATAGGACTCCACCAAACTCCCTTTCCATCATGCGTACTATCTTATAACGCCAACAAAAAGAAAATTCTGCTTTCCACATGTAAATTTTGATGGTTCTGGTTTATTGAGACTAAGAAATCATAATCAAAATGGAAGGTCATTATCCATGGATGAGCTACGGTTGAAGCATAACGAAGGAGTCTAATACCTAAGTCACGATCTTAATTGCACAGATCTAGGAGCAAAATTATTGTCAACCTAGTGAAATCACATGTACTAATGATAAAGTCAGATTCTAAGAACCTTCAAATGTCTCAGAAAAAAACGCAAAATTTGGCTCACCACCCAAAACAGTCCCCCCCCTTCTGGCATTTATCAATAGTAGCTGTTAGAGGTTCCACATATCAATCGAAATGTGCTTACACCTCTAAGATTTTGGTGACATGCATTGAGGATAAACGAAGAGATGCCGTGTCACTCTAAAATTATTTAATAAATTTGAGAAATTATTGTATAGTTGTGGCTTTCCGCGCAAGCTCCACTCGCTAATTATCACATGTTCGAAATGAGTTGTACTCATTAGAGTTTTCAAAATTTCCTCTCTTCCCTTTCCTTACTATCTCTCCCTCCATTATCAATTCCTTGAACGAGACTCCTCTACCAAAGTCACAATTTTAATGGCATAGAGCTACGGCCATTTTTATTGCCAAATTAGTGAAATTACATCTACTAATGTTAATGTCGGATTCTATCCAAACTTTCAAACATTTGACAAAAAAACACATTTTTTGATTAATTTTATTCTTTTTTCTTTATTCACTTCCTTCTCCTTCCTCTAACCGATCGCTACTAAAGGGAGGGTTGGCAAGGGACCTAACTAGCCTCGGGAAGCCTGGCCATGGCCAGACGACCCTGCCCAGGCTAATTAATATCATTGTTTATTTCAATTTGATTAATTCAACTTCATTCCGATAATCCATAAAACTTAGAGGAAAAAAACATGCAATTCACATTCTAGATTCTTGTGTCAGACGTATAGGAAGAGAAAAGAAAAAAAAAACTTGAGGGATGAATTGTGTATCCCGGGAAGCGTGAGTCGAAACATAAGAGAATACTAGCTTTTCTTCGTTCCCATTTATTATTTTTAGCATTATTTTTTATTTTTTAACATATATATTTTGACCCCTCATTTTTTGAAAATTTTTAAAATCGACCTCGCGAGTCTGAATCACATGTCGGCAACTCATAAGTCGGAATTTCAACTCAAGTGTCAAAGAGTGTTGACAAAATTGACCAAATGTTGAATTTTCCGATAACGTTGATGGAGTGTCGAAGAGTGCACGAGATTATCGGAGTGTTAGACACAACGCGGAAGATCTTGAAGAGTGTCAATACTTTTTAAGTTTGCTGTGGATTGCAAATGTCACAAAATCCCTCCAAAGAACCAAAACTAATGCCTCCAAAATCCAGCTGCTCCTAATCAATAGGGTGTCACTAGTACAAAATCGATGTAAGTTTGGTCGGGGTGGGTTTGAATAATAGGACATGTCTCCCATTCAAACTAGGACTCCACCAAACTCCCTTTCCATCATGCGTACTATCTTACAACGCCAACAAATAGAAAAATCTGCTTTCCACATGTAAATTTTAATGGTTCTGGTTTATTGAGACTATGAAATCATAATCAAAATGCAAGGTCTTTATCCATGGATGAGCTACGGTTGAAGCATAACGGAGGAGTCTAATATCTAAGTCACGATCTTAATTGCACGAATCTAGGAGCAAAATTATTGTCAACCTAGTGAAATCACATGTACTAATTATAAAGTCAGATTCTAAGAACCTTCAAATGTCTCACAAAAAAATGCAAAATTTGGCTCACCACCCGAAACAGTCCCCCCCACCTTCTAGCATTTATCAATAGTAGCTGTTAGAGGTTCCACATATCAATCGAAATGTGCTTACACCTCTGAGATGTAGGTGACATGCATTGAGGATAAACGAAGAGATGTCGTGTCACTCTTAAATTATTTAATAAATTTGAGAAATTATTGTATAGTTGTGGCTTTTCGCACAAGCTCCACTCGCTAATTATCACATGTTCGAAATGAGTCGTACTCATTAGAGTTTTCAAAATTTCCTCTCTTCCCTTTCCTTACTATCTCTCCCTCCATTATTAATTCCTTGAATGAGACTCCTCTACCAAAGTCACAATTTTAATGGCATAGATCTACGGCCATTTTTATTGCCAAATTAGTGAAATTACATCTACTAATGTTAAAGTCAGATTCTATCCAAACTTTCAAACATTTGACAAAAAAAACACATTTTTTGATTAATTTTATTATTTTCTTTCTTCACTTCCTTCCCCTTCCTCTAACCGATTGCCGCTAAAGGGAGGGTTGGCAAGGGACCTAACTAGCCTCGGGGAAGCCTGGCCATGGCCAAACGACCCTGCCCAGGTTAATGAATATCATTCATTATTTCAATTTAATAAATTCAACTTCATTCCGATAATCCATAAAACTTAGAGGAAAAAAACATGCAATTCACATTCTAGATTTGCATGTCAGACGTATCGGAAGAGAAAAGAAAAAAAAAACTTAAGGGATGAATTGTGTATCACGGGAAGCGTGAGTCGAAACATAAGAGAATACTAACTTTTCTTCGTTCCCATTTATTATTTTTAGCTTTATTAACATATATATTTTGACCCCTCATTGTTTGAAAATTTTTAAAATTGACCTCGCGAGTCTGAATCACATGTCAGAAACTCATAAGTCGGAATTTCAACTCAAGTGTCAAAGAGTGTCGACAAAATTGACCAAATGTTGAATTTTCCGACACACGTTGATGGAGTGTCGAAGAGTGCACGAGATTATCGGAGTGTTAGACACAACGCGGAAGATCTCGAAGAGTGTCATTACTTTTTAAGTTTGTTATGGATTGCAAACGTCACAAAATCCCTCCAAAGAACCAAAACGAATGCCTCCAAAATCCAGCTGCTCCTAATCAATAGGGTGTCACTAGTACAAAATCGATTTAAGTTTGGTCGGGGTGGGTTTGAATAATAGGACATGTATCCCATTCAAACTAGGACTCCACCAAACTCCATTTCCATCATGCGTACTATCTTACAACGCCAACAAATAGAAAATCTGCTTTCCACATGTAAATTTTAATGGTTCTAGTTTATTGAGACTAAGAAATCATAATCAAAATGCAAGGTCGTTATCCATGGATGAGCTACAGTTCAAGCATAACGAATGAGTCTAATACCTAAGTGACGATCTTAATTGCACGGATCTATGAGCAAAATTATTGTCAATCTACTGAAATCACATGTACTAATGATAAAGTCAGATTCTAAGAACCTTCAAATGTCTCACAAAAAGACACAAAATTTGGCTCACCACCCGAAACAGTCCCCCCCTTCTGGCATTTATCAATAGTAGCTATTAGAGGTTCCACATATCAATCGAAATGTGCTTACACCTCTAAGATTTAGGTGACATGCATTGAGGATAAACTAAGAGATGCCGTGTCACTCTTAAATTATTTAATAAATTTGAGAAATTATTGTATATTTGTGGCTTTTCGCGCAAGCTCCACTCGCTAATTATCACATGTTCGAAATGAGTCATACTCATTAGAGTTTTCAAAATTTCCTCTCTTTCCTTTCCTTACTATCTCTCCATCCATTATTAATTCCTTGAACGAGACTCCTCTACCAAAGTCACAATTTTAATGGCATAGATTTACGGCCATTTTTATTGCCAAATTAGTGAAATTACATCTACTAATGTTAAAGTCGGATTCTATCCAAACTTTCAAACATTTGACAAAAAAAAACACATTTTTTATTAATTTTATTCCTTTTTCTTTCTTCACTTCCTTCTCCTTCCTCTAATCGATCGCCGCTAAAGGGAGGGTTGGCGAGGGACCTCACTGGCCTCGGGGAAGCTTGGCCATGGCCAGACGACCTTGCCCAAGCTGATTAATATCATTCATTATTTCAATTTGATAAATTCAACTTCATTCCAATAATCCATAAAACTTAGAGGAACAAACAAACAATTCTCATTCTAGATTCACGTGTCAGACGTGTCTGAAGAGTAAAAGAAAAAAAAAACTTGAGGGATGAATTGTGTATCACGGGAAGGGTGAGTTGAAACATAAGAGAATACTAACTTTTCTTCTTTCCCATTTATTATTTTTAGCATTATTTTTAATTTTTTAACATATATATTTTAACCCCTAATTTTTTGAAATTTTTTGAAATTGACCTCGCGCATCTGAATCATATGTCGGAAACTCGCAAGTCAGAATTTCAACTTAAGTGTCAAAGAATGTCGACAAAATTGACCAGATGTTGAATTTTCGAACACGCGTTGATGGAGTGTCGAAGAGTACACGAGATTATTGGAGTGTCAGACACAATACAAAAGCTCTCAAAGAGTGTCAATACTTTTTAAGTTTGCTGTGGATTGCAAATGTCACAAAATCCCCCCAAAGAACCAAAACTAATGCCTCCAAAATCTTGTTGCTCCTAATCAATAGGGTGTCACTAGTTCAAAATTGATGTAAGTTTGGTTGGGGTGGGTTTGAATAATAGGACATGTCTCCCATTTAAACTAGGACTCCACCAAACTCCCTTTCCATCATATGTACTATGTTACAACGCCAACAAATATAAAACATTCAGCCTAATGTTAAAGTCGGATTCTATCCAAACTTTCAAACATTTGACAAAAAAAACACTTTTTTTTATTATTAATTTTATTCTTTTGTCTTTCTTCACTTCCTTCTCCTTCCTCTAACCGGTCGCCACCAAAGGCAGCGCTGGTGAGGGACCTCACTGACCTCAAGGAAGCTTGGTGATGGCCGGACGACCTCGCCCAGGCTATTAGCTAGGTTGGCGAGGCTTGCCCTCATCGAATCTAGCGAGGGTGAAGCCCCGTCGGCCATGGGTGAGACTCAACCTCACTAGAGGCCTCGGCAAGGGTTGCTAGTGGTTGGGTGAGGCTCATCCTCGCCGGATTTGGGGAGAATCGAGCCTTTTCATGACTTACCCATGGCTAACGAGGCTTGCCTAGACCAAAGGTAGGCGGGGCCTCACCTAGCCATGATGAGGGTAGCCTCGTCAGTGACTGGTAGGGGCGACCCTCGCCGGCACTCGCCTTTGGCTGGCTGGCCAGAGGAAGGAGGGAGGAGAAAGAAGGAGAAAAAATGAAAAAAAATAATAATAACCAATTCAAAAAAAATATTATTATTAAAAAAATTGTCCACGTCAGCGTCGGCCAAACGGTTGGCGCTGGCCGAATGGATTGAATTGGCACAATTGCAAAAAAAAAAAAATTATGACTGAATTGATCAAAAAAATGTTTAAAATTTAATTGGAAAAATTGCAAAAGGTTTAAGTCTCTTTTGATAATTTTCCCTCTTTTAGTGCTATGTGTAAACTTCAGTTTCTTTTTAAAATGCCATTCTAGACTGAAAAATTAATTTAAAAAACCACATAAGACAAATAGCCAGGATATCTCACGAGAAGCATTGTAGTAATCAATATTTAACCAACATGGCGATATAGTACCAAATTGATTGAAAAAGTTTGATGGCACGTATGTATCTTTTTCCCCACAAAAAGCTCTATAGCAAGAGAAGAAATATGTGGAAGAGAGAATTCTTCTGTATCTTTGTTGACACATAGATTTTATCATTTTATTTAGGATTCAATCGCATACAAAATTATGATTAATTGCTAAAAAAGAGAGTAAAGAATAAAGTAAATAACTTTCATTAAAATGCATCTTGTATGTTTTCATTAAAATCCATTATGCGTAGACATTAGGAGCATTTACATAACTATCATTAATTATTAAATCTAAAAATGTAAAAAAAGAAAAAAAGACCGGGCTTGGTCCGGCCCTTCTCTTTCTCCTCTCCTCTGTATGTCTTTTCGCTTGGGCCAAGCCCAGCTTCATTTACTTTTCTCTAAGCCCAGCCCGCATACTGGTCTTCTTCCTCCTTATGCTGGTCACGCTCTGGAAAAGAGAAGAGTACAAGTCAGAGAGAGGGAACGGATGGCGAGCGGCAGAGGGCAGGATGATTCGCGGGTCAGGGCCAGACCGACCAGCGAGCTGGTGATGGCAGTAGCCATGTGCACTGGCCGATGCTTTTAAAAAGGAAGCGGAGAAGGAGAGAGAGAAGGGGACAGGGGGTTCCGTTTTGGCCGAGGGAGAGTCTAAGGGAGAGAGACAGAGAGCAAACTGAGAGAGCGGGAGCTTGAGGGAGTGATCGACCATCGTCGGTGGCCTGTTCATCAGCCACCATCTGTCGCAGCATCCCCACCGAACCAAACCGGGTAGGTCTTCTGTGCTCATGTATGCTCCATTTTTGTAGGGCGCCGGACCGGAACTCGTGGTTGACCAGTTCACGCGAGCTTCGGTCCTATGGAGCCTCCATTGATGTTTCTGTGCATGCTGCTATGCTCATGTAGAAGCCTAAGCTCGAGTTGAGTTTCGATCGAGGCAAAACCTTCTCGTTTCATTAGTGCATACCATCTGTTCGACAAAATGCCTTAAAGAAAACCGAAGAATAGCCTATGTTTTAACGCAAGACCGACTCATTTTTGCCCCGTGCTTGATGAATCCTTATTGCTTTGCCTGTATTCATTGTGTTCTCGCGTGGTTTATGCGAAATATTTGCATGTATTCGAATCGACGAAGTCTTTCATCGCACCAGAAAATGAGTTAGTGGTCATCGGAATATGTGGCCAGCGGTAGCCAACATCGATCGAGGGGAATGACCGGTGGACGGTGTTGGTCCGACGGTCAAAGCCGGTTAATTCGGCTGGCGTTGTGCATGGTGCAGAATGAGGAAGCTTCGGGCAGAGAGGGGACATTGTGAAGAAGACCAGGGAAGAAGACGACCTAGAAAAAAAAAAAGGTTAAAAGAAAAACAAAAAAAAAAGAAATAAAAATGGGTAGTGAAAAGAAATGAAAAAAAAAAAAAAAAAATAGAAGGGTTGAAAAGACGTGGGAGGGAGACGTTCGATGAAGGCGGCGTGGATGAGAAGATAGTGCAGGGAAAAAGACAAAACAGAGAAGAAGTGAAAAAAAAAAAAAAAAACAAAAAAAGTTATTTAAAAACTAAAAAAAATTAATAAAAAATATTATTTTCTTTTTCAATCCGATAGGGTCAAATATGGATTTGGGTCAAGTCAACAAGCCGGATTGGGTTTACCCAGTCAAGATCCGTTTTACCGAACAAAATAATGTTAAATATTAAAAATTTCAAAAAAATTTCAAAAAAATTGAAAATAATAAAAATTTAAAAACTCCTCTGAAAATTCAAAAACTCAGAAAACATTAAAAAAATTCGACCTTTTTTTATTTTAAATTAAATTTAAAAACATTTAAAAACATTTTTAAAAAATTGCAAAAATCCAGTTTTTTGGGGGAAAATTCGAAAATTCAAATTTCCCCAAAAAAATCCAAAAAAAAAAAAAAATGGAAGTCTTTCAATTTAGAATTCTAATCAAGGGGTTTTAGTTGTCCTTAAAGACGAATACTCTTTAATGTGCAATTTTGGTATATTAAATTGGGCTTCCCTTTAGTCTAGTTAGGATTAGTATTTATCTTTTCTTTGATGTAAAATCTTTGCTCTCCCATGCAATTCATTTAAATGCTTTTCTTGGCTGCTAATTGCTATTTTAATGATTGTGCACCCGTGTGATCACATCATGTGTTAGTGGATAGGTATAAAATTAATTCAGGTTGCCTACAAAAACATATTTTTTAAAATGAATAAGATTAGGTACCAAAAGGGCACTAATTGGTTAATTAGTGTAATCAAATCCCGAACCTAGATTATATGGTTGCGTAGAAAGTGGAGTATATTCCAATGTCTCATTTGGTTTCTAGCCGACCCCAATAGGTTAGTGACGACTTCTTTTTACAAAATTCTTATGAACACCTTAACATCGTGCGAGGTATAGGTTTGGGAGAACCCGTGCCTAATCATGGGCTATGAACATGTCGTTAGGCAATACCTCTAAACCTATTCCCTTTCCCAAAGGGTAGGTCGCAACAATCTTGTAATGAAAAATATATAAGTCTAATAACATCATTCAATTGAGGCTATGTACAATTAAAGAAAATATATATTATCCTAGAAATAAGAATTTTTGTGGAAATATACTGATAATCCCCAACTTTGCATCTTCCGACTTTTATTTTTTTTCTAAAAAAAAAAGTCAATAAAAATGTTGTTTCCTTTAAGATAAACTAATATGCTTTGTTAAATTAGATTAATACCACAAAATTAAAACTACACAAATTGTACAATTATGACATAAGAAGAGTAAAATCCTAAATTAATACATTAGTCAACTATTACGTGTCATCAAACTTAGCAATTTGATAGTAAAATTCAATGGAAACTATTATTGGGTAAATTTATCATAAATATATCATTTTGGGATAAATTTGTTAAAGATGTACCGGTTTAAGGTTTTTGATAGTAAAATATTAGTTCAGGCTAAATTTATCAAATGTGTACTTTCAAGATATTAACCCAAAAGAAAACTACAAATACCAAAAGAAATTCCCAAGCGAAGCCCATATCAATCCACTTTGGTCATAAACACAACTATACCCCTTAAAGCAGTAGAAAGGAGATCATTGTGAAAGAACTATTTTCAGTTAAGGCTTTATTCATTTCGCGAAAAATAATTTTCAAGAAAACGTTTTTCTAACTTTTCGGCATTCGTTTCACGGAAAGTAAATTGCTTAGGAAAAACATTTTCCATGAAGGAAAAAAAGTTTTCTAAACTAGGGGAACATGTTTTCCACTTTTCAAAAGTGGAAAATATTTTCCTAGTCTCTCTCATCTCACATCCCTATAAACCCTCGCTTCCTCCTCCTCCTTTTTCTTCTCATTCTTTTAATTTGAATTATTTTTTTCTTTTTCTTTTTTCTTTTTATTTTCTTTGTTTTCCTCTTCTTCTTTCTTTTTAATTGTTTTTTTGGTAAACCCTCTTCTTCTATCTTGGCCGGTCATCGGCCATAGCCACAGCTAGTGACCGGCCACAGGCGAACCTCAAGCTTGCCCACCTCTAGCAAGCTTAGGCTCACCACTTGCCAGATTGGTGAGTGCGAGTTTTTGGTGAGGCGCTTGCTAATAGGTCATGCTCACCAATCTAGCGAGCCTCGAGCTCGTCGAACTCGAGCCTTGCTAGAATGGCGAGTGGCGAACCTAGGCTCACTTGTGGCCAATCATCGGCTGTCGCCGTGGCTGGCAACTAACCAAGAAGAAGAGGAGAAAAACAAAGAAAAGAAAATGGAAAAATATAAGAAAAATAAAAATGAAAAAATAATTTAATAATTTAATAATTGATTTTTTTAAAAAATAATTAAAAATCAATTTTTTTAAAATAAAATAAATCAAAAAGAGTGTATACAGGAAATTATTTTCCTTCCCGAATAGTGGCAAATATTTTCCACTTCTTTTTCAAGTTTCGCTCAAACATCGAAAAATAATTATATTTTCTTGAAAAATGATTTCTTAGAAAATATTTTCTAAAAATGCTACATTTTTCGCGAAACAAATGAAGCTGAAAAATTACTTCGATGTAGACATATCGTCCAATATGCATTAGTTACTTAAATGAGATGTCCCCTCCAAAAATATGAGGGAGAATTCATGAAAGAAAGTTATAGAATTTAGAATATGGGAGAACATAAAAGGCATGAACAAATGTCAAATATGCTAGCGGTTCATTGTCAAACACGCTAGCGGTCCATGGCAATGTAAGATGCTCAGAAGTAAACATTATTACTCACGGATACCATAACTTGTCAAAGCTGCATATGGTTCTCTCTACAAGTTAAGATAATGTTAAATATCAGCATGAAATGCTTACAAGAAAACAACCCACTTTTGCCACAAAAGGACTCAACTGATATGAATGATTACACCCTTCACGTCACATGGAATTCCATCAAAATCGCCATTTTCGGGAGCCTGACATAAGATCAGTGATAGCTGAGTTTTTCCTGTCAAAGCCATTACAACAACCAGACATCTCAAGAAATCCAAAAAGAATCAATTAAAGAATGTTGAAAAGCTGGTAGGAAAAAGATAATTTATTGATGAAAAAATACAGACGCCTATCCGGGGTTTCCATCAAATGGACCTTGCATAGGAAACAATTAGAAGATTCTTCGAGACAATCACGAGTTCATCCTCAAAAGCATATTAACGCAATTGAGTGGGCCGCTGTCTTTCTTCAGTTTCTTGTTTTCTCAATTTTCTGATCTTTCATTTCCTATTTACTTCCTGCTGATGTTCCTTTTCTGCACATCATGTGCACACAAGAGGCCTTGTAATCCTATTCAATCAATTTTCACGATTGTAAGGAAAAACAACAAACTGCGCACTTAAATAAACAAGCAATACAAGTTTTCATAATTGTTCATTAGGTTTTTCGACGCCTTGCACAGGTATACATACTAGAAAACAAGCTAAAGACCAGAGACCAACGATAGCATTTGAGTTTCAGCAGAAAACATTCTTCCTGAATCAGGCATTTTGTTTGTCATATAGTCCCTCAAAAGAATTTCCAGCAGTATATGCACGTAGATGGAGGTGATGGGTTTTTATGTGATGATAGGCTTATTTAAGCCCGTCCGCCCATGTTGGGCCAAAAACTCGGCCCATAAGAGAAGGGCCCATAGAGGAAGAGTGCAGTTACTGTAGATAAGAGAAAAATGGGGATTTTTGAATAAAATAAAAAGAGAAAAATCAGAGCGGTTGCTACGTAATCCTAAAAAACAAGAGAAAACACGTTCTCTCGTTATCGACACTCTCTCAATTTATCCCCAAAAACAATACGCACCTTTGAAGAATAGTATCATAATTCCTCTGCAAACTGTGACAACGGTGTAATATATAAAAGATAAGGTATGTTCGACTTTGTAATGTACCTTATGATTAGTGTAATATGTGTTTTATGGGCACACTTTCCGCATTTGTTTTTTCGGTGATCGATTGAGTATCAATTCATTGTTTTGGGGAATCCATTTCTTAACATTAGTATTGGAGCAATGTTCATGTTTCCCATTCACTTTTCATGTTTATAAATTGTTTTTTGATTGATTTTTTCGTGAAACGCCACCGTTGTCAATTAGGGACGGAAAATCCCGATACCGCATATTGTTCACCCCCGTTTATGATTTTCTATGAACCGAAATTCATTTATGAGAACATAGGGTCGTAGCTCTCGTCGATACAAGAAAATCGACTAGTGGCTCGCTGCCAGGGGGACGCCGGACGCGTTGCCATGCGCGGCCAGAAGATCCAGAGTGGTTAGCGTGTGCAATACACGCACCAAGGCAATTCCCAAGCGCGTGCAACGCACGCGCGCGATACCCACACGTGCTTACGCGACACAAGTGCGACAACCGCTGACATGACATCAGCCAACGGTTGCTCGTGCACGCGTCGGGCACGTGCGGGTGACATCACGATGACGTCACCTAGCAAGGTCGGTTGGTTCAACTCGACCCGACCCATCTTCGTTAACTTGTTGACTCTTGACCGTTAACCCATTGACTATTGACCATTGACTCGTTGACTCTTGACTCTTGACCGTTGATCATTGACTTTGACCATTGATCGTTGATTGTTGACCGTTGACAAAAAAAAAAAAAAAAAAAGAATATGTTTCTTTTTCAATTAAGTCTATGTGAATATGGATTATATATAATTCCTTTTTGTTCTGCATTTGTTGCAGGAACAATACCTTCCTTTCAGGCATGCACACTAATTCACACAAATATAGCTAAACAAAAAGAAAGGCTTTCAAGGTTGATAGCTAAGTTGATTGATTATCGATGAGAGAGTGGCAATTTAACTGATCATGTTCTCGAGGTCAACAAGAAGATACAAGAAGTCATATGGAATGGTTATCCCATGCTAGATTATGAGATTATGCGATTATTCATGAACACTCTTTCACAAAAATGGCAAGAAGTGTTGAATATAGGAGCTCAACAGAGTTCCTAAGTATAAGAGGCTTGTAATGGCTTTTATAGATGAATATTATCGGGTTGGAGCCACAAAGACTGCGACCCAAGGAATGACTTCAATCGGCGAGGAATGAATGTCCAAAGGAGAAATCCTAAGGGATATCCGTCTGTCTTTTCGTGGTTGCCGAATGTGCCTAAATCTTTTTCAAAAGGAAAGTTCAAGAAATTATTTTTTTTTGAAATGATTCTTTCTTTGTTCATAGGTTGACTTGGCGTTATCTGTTTCTAGTGGTGTTTATTTAGTATATTTTTTGGATATTTTATGTAAATATTTTCTACCTAGTTGATGTCATTGTAGCAACTGATGTGTTAGTTACATTATGTGGAATATTTTTATTATATCATTAATGGATGTCCAATATCATTTGCTTCTATTATTATTACCTGTTGTGAGTAATTCATAAAAGTTTTTGTAGCTTCAAATAACTTATTTTGTATAAAAGATTATATTAATGATAATTTCAAATTGGGATTTAGGATGATGATTTGAAACATAGTGACATTTTAAATTATGAAACCTTATTTGAAATTATTCATTAATATGATGAATTTATGCAAAATGGATGCATAAATGATAGGCATTAATAAATTCGTATATATGTGTCTGATATGTTTAGATCGATGGCTTCAACCACTAAGAGCATAGTCGCTGAATTGAACAAAAGTGAGAAGCTGAACTGTGATAATTATGAAATATGGCATATAAAAATCCAATATGTGCTGGAAGAGTAAGAGGCACTAGAAACTCTTAACCTGACTATGGAAGAACCTAAAGATGGGAACATTACACAACATAAAAATGAAAGAGAAAGAACTCCCTTGCTCACATTACGTTGCTAAGTAGTATGGAGAATGATGTCATGCGAGAGTTCAGGCGTTTTGAGAATGCCAAGAAAATGTAAGAAGCGTTGGCAGCAAGATTTGGTCATACATCGATGACCAAACTGAAGCAGCTCATTATAAGGTTTGACTCTTACAAGAAGCCTCATGGTTAGACCATGAAACAATACCTGAGAAAAATGTCAAACATGATTAACGAGCTGAAGGATGCTGGCCATGTCTTGACTAATGAGCAACAAGTGCAAGCAGTGATCCGTTCATTGCCTCAAAGTTAGGAGCATATAAAGGTGCACCTAACCCATAACGAGAACATCAAAACCTTTGGGGATGTAGTGCACCATCTTAAGCTATAAAAGGATTGCCTCCTGGTGGCTAAGTCAAAAACCAACATTTATTATGCTAGTTCTAGCTTGCATGGGGTTTCGAGTTCCAAACGCAAACGTCCTGATTAGTTCAAAATGTGGAAAAGCAAGGGAGCAAGTTTTTTAGGGAAGAAACTAAAAGTTGATCATCGAACGAAGAAGTTGTCAAATGTGAAGTGTTACAATTGTGACGAGAAATGGCCATTATGCTCGCGATTGTCGTGAGCAAAATAAGGTAAATACTCCTTGTACTTTTGAGAACTTTCCTTATGTGTCAAGTTTTGTATTATTAATTGAATCTAATCCTTTATGGACTATAGATTTGGGAGCAACAGACCATGTAACGAATGATAGAGAATCCTTTGTGGAATTTTGACGAATATCAACTGAAATTAAGTGAATCTATGTAAAAAATAACTCTAGAGCCAAAGTAAAAGGAATTGGCACCTGCTAATTGAACATGCATAGTGGACGAACTTTGTTCCTACATTATGAATTATATGCTTCGAAAATTCATTGAAAGTTAATGTCTGTTTTAGTGTTGGTTAAGCTTGATTTTAATTTGAAATTCCACAATAGTGGTGTGAATTTATTTTAAATACAAACTACTATGGTTGTGGTTATTTTCTAGATTATTTTATTGTATTAAATGTTGATTGTGGTAATGTCAATATTTGTTATTCCCTTTTCACGTCTTCTAATTCATACGGTAATGATATGAATGTGTGGCATGCTAGACTTAGTCATATTGGCCAACAACGGATAAATAGGCTAGCCAAAGAGTGCTTATTAAGCAATATTGAAAAAGTTGATTTGCCCATATGTGAGCATTGCCTAGTAGGAAAATGACAATAAAACTATTTGGAAAATGTACAAGAGTTGAATTTTTTTTTGCATTTACTCCATTCTGACGTCTGTGGTTCAATGAATGTGAGGAGAAGGCATTAGGCTGTTTATTTCATCACATTTATAGATGATTATACTCAATTCAAATATGTCTATTTGATTTCTCATAAATATGAAGTATTGAATTGTTTAAAAAAGTTTATCAACTTGATAGAAAATCAATTAGATAAGAAAATAAAAGTATTGCAATTCAATCGAGGTTGAGAATATATATCCGATGAGTTCAGAAATTTATGTAATGAAAAATGAATAAAAAGATAGTTGTCTATTCCATATACTCATTAACAAAATAGTGTTGTGGAAAGAATAAACAGAACTTTATTGGAAATAGTTATGTCCATGATAGCGCATGCTAACTTACCTATCACTTTTTGGAGTGATGCTTCATTAACTATTGCCTATACATTTAACTGTGTACATTTCAAATTAGTTACTTCCACTCCATATGAGTTATGGATAGGTAGAAAACTAGACTTAAGTTTTCTTAAAGCATGAGATTATGCTGCCTATACTTATGAGCCATTTCACAAGTTTGAGAAATTGGGTCAAAGAGGCAAGATGGGTATTTTTATAAGATACTCTGAATACTCGAAAATGTATGTGTTTATAGGTGAGCAGGAAAATGGGAGTATAACTGAATTCGAATCACGGGATATCACATTCTTAAAGAATTTATTTCCTAAGAATGGCAAAATAGGTGATGAGTTAGCCATATTTGAAACATTAGATCAAGATAATAAACTTAGTGGAGTTCGTCTAAGTGGGAGTAATATGAGAAGTAATGAATTTAATTTAACTCACTCTCAATTACAATCACATGATGAGATGATATCGTCATTATCTAATCTGAGTGAGAGCATAATGGGGAATGATATGCAAAGTGTACAATCTCTCATACGATGAAAAAGTCGCAAAAGTATTCTACGTCGATGTTTTAACATTGAAAGGGAAACTTTTATAGTTGCTCCGCAAGATGTAGATGAGCCAATGAATGTAAATAAGGCTCTAAATTGCCATAGTAAAGAAAAATGGATGCATGCAATGGAAGAGGAAATGGAGTCAATGAAGTCAAACCATGTTTGAGAAAGGTTGATCTTCTAAAAGGACGCAAAGTCATTGGAAACAAATGGGTTCTCAAAATAAAGCACAAAGCCGATGGCTCAATAGAAAGACATAAAGCTCATCTTTCTGACGAAGAGGTATAATCAACGGAAGTAATTGATTATGAGGAAACATTTTCTCCTGTAATGAGATTTACCTCGATTCACATAATTCTGGCAATAGTAACTAGCATGGATCTTGAGTTATATCAAATGGATGTAAAGATTGTTTTTCTCAATGGAGAATTATATTAAGAAATATATATGAAATAACATGTTGGTTTCATTATGAAAGGCCAAGAACAAAAGGTTTGTCAACTTTTGAGATCGATATATAATCTTAAGCAGTCATTAAGATAATGATATATACGTTTTCATAATACCATAATGGCATATGATTTTACAATGATTAATGAGGATTATTATGTATATATCAAAAAATCTAAAGATCAATTTGTGATCAAATCATTATATGTTGATGATATACTGATTGCTGGAAGCAATATGGAGTTTGTTAATATTGTTAAGAGTTGGTTATTTTCCAACTTTAAAATGAAAGACATGGGTGAGGCTGCATACATTATTAGAGTTAAGATTTCAAGAAATCATTCAAAGAGATTATTATCTCTTTCGCAAGAAACAAACATAAATAAGGTTCTTGAATGATTTCGTATGTAATATTGTAAACCCATAAATACTCTTATTGCAAAAGGTGAAAGATTGAGCCATAAAATGTGTCTAAAGACTCCACAAGAGAAGAAATAAATGCAACATGTTCCTTATGCTAGTTCTGTTGTGAGATTAATGTACGCTATGATGTGTACAAGACCTAACATATGTTTTGTAGTTAGAATGGTGAGTAGATACCAATCCAATCCAAGTCAAGCACATTGGAAATCCGTTAAAAGAATACTAAAGTATCTTAAAGGAACTGCTGATTATATACTAAGCTACCAAGGAAATGAAATCTACATCTGGATTTGTTTTCTTACTAAATAATTGTGCCATATCTTGGAGTAGTAAGAAATAAACGTATATAGTCTTGTCCACGATGGAAGCTGAGCTCGTAACATTGTCAACAACAATACAAAAAGGTATTTAGCTTAAATGATTTTTGGATCATTTAGGTGTTATTGAGAATGCTGCAAACTCATTGTTGGTTAACTGTGAAAGTCAAGCAGCAATAGTGTACACCAAAGATCCAAAATATCATGGCAAGATCAAGCATATAGATACCAAGTATAATTTTGTCAAAAATATGGTTGCACGAAAAGATGTGAACTTACAGTACATATCTACGCATAGAATGGTAGCAAATCTTATGACGAAGCTAATACCTAGAGATGTGTTTTGTGGTCATGTGAATTTTCTAGGACTGCGTAGAGGCTGATGTACTAAATATTGTATTTTCCCTTAAGTGTTCACATTTAATGAATTTGTATTTTTATTATTAATGTCTATGAGTCTATGTTTGACGTTTATGTATTTTAATACTTAATGCATTATATAAAATTGAGAAAGTATATCGGACAGATAAAATATTAGCCTACTTATACGGGTAATCGCTTATATTTACTATGTGATAAATAGAGATGAGACTGTTTTTAAGCTTATTACCTAGGTGATAATCGAGAGCTCAAGCTTAAAATATATATGTCACTTTAACTAAGTATTAAGATGAGG
This sequence comes from Eucalyptus albens, assembly GCA_014182695.1. Lineage (NCBI taxonomy): Eukaryota > Viridiplantae > Streptophyta > Magnoliopsida > Myrtales > Myrtaceae > Eucalyptus > Eucalyptus albens. The sequence continues at coordinate 37,903,414 of CM024655.1, forward strand.
ACATAATATTGACTATGTCCGAAAGTAAAATAACCCACATATTTTACTTTATCTGTCTATGATTCTAGATGTGAATTCTGATGAATTATGTGAAAGAGTAGATACGTGAACTCAAGTTAGATATTAGGTATATCTGAACTATCATCTATACAGTATTGAATGTGTAGACATACGCTTAATGAGAAATGAGTTAATACCGTAATATGTATTTCATACTACGTATGCATGAGATGACCAACAAGAGTAGCAAAAGTTTTGATCTCAACTTTTATGCCATGTGAGACTCTTGAGAAAAAGAGTTTCTCAATTAATTGCCCTCATGACTCTTACTTATTATCAAGATTTCTATTCAGTGTTTGCTATCTTAGAATGTTGCCAATGATCAAGAATATGTTCGATCTAATGGGGCATTTTAGAAAAGCAAATTAAAATGAAATTGAGAGTTTTAAAGAAAGAGAAAGATCGAATTTGGAGAATCACATTCTAGTTTTGTATTCACTAGTCAACCAATTATGATTGTTTTTTTAATAATCATAATTGTGAATACAATATATCATTAATAAAAAGATATCAATAGAGATATAAATGTGATCAATCGATCTATGTTATTGCGTACTATATCTACCCAAAATGTGATGCCCATTATGAGCTATTATATATTCCCAACAGATGTATGGCAACGGGCTCTCAGAGCTTGCTGATTATATATTATTCACTTGTATGAATGTTGCAAAGAGATAAAGAGGATTTTGTTTGGCCTATCATGTGTGAGTAGGAGATGATGGGTTTTTATGTAATGATAGGCTTATTTAAGCCCGTCCGCCTATGTTAGGCCAAAAACCCGGCCCATAAGAGAATGACCCATAGAGGAAGAGTGCGATTACTGTAGATAAGAGAAAATTGGGGATTTTTGAATAAAATAAAAGAGAAAAATCAGAGCGGTTGCTATGTAATCCTAAAAAACAAGAGAAAACACTTTCTCTCGTTATCGATACTCTCTCAGTTTTTCCCCCGAAAAAATACGCACCATTAAAGAACAGTATCAGAATTTCTCTGCAAACTGCGACAACGGTGTTAGATCTATGAAAGACAAGGTATGTTCGACTCCATAATATACCTTATGATCGGTGTAGTATGTGTTTTCTAGGCACGCTTTCCACATTTGTTTTTCGTTGATCGATTGAGTATCGGTTCATCGTTTTTGGGAATCCGTTTCTCGACAAGAGGAGGCGAGGGGTGTTCACCCACACAATGTGAGCAAACCATCCACCAAAAACCATAGCTTCATCACTCTAGAGGGTGGCTTAGGACAAAGTGTCTTGTTGAGGAATTACACCTATGGTGTGAATATGACTTATCTAATGCTAAATGACTTGATATACTCAAGTTAATGACTTACCCTACTTCCAATGCAGACAAAGCTTTTTATTTTTTATTTTTTTATAACCTAGGGAACCCCATACAACCGGCAACCGGTGGCCAAACCCTAGGGCCACAAAAGAGAACCACCACCCCATGCAAGCGATTAAGGCACCAAGCGCCTCCACTAGGTTTCGAACCTCTCACCTTGAGGGCAAGGATCAACGGGGCCTTATCTAGCGGAGCCATCACGGTGGGTGGTTTAATGCAAACAAAGCTTTTTCAAGGCTAAAAAGTTACGATATAATTTCTCCAATCCAATGACAATTGTAGACAATTTTGATCCCTCTGTTCTGTTACTTAAAGAGTAGTAAATACTATGAGTGATCGAATCCAAGGTGGGTAGGGTTTAAACCTGAATCCTGTACCTAACCCTATTATAACCGGTTCCCCTTTTTTGGACCCTATACCCGACTCACCCTGTTTTTCCAGTCTGGTTCCAAGGTCAATCTTGTTTCCATTGGAACCTGTTTTGCAATTTTCCAATATCCTATATGACTTCGAATTTTATATTAATACGTGAGAAAATAACGTAATCCTCCTAATTTATATCAAAACATTAAGTACTTGTAATAAATAAATACATGAACTTTTTGACTAAATAAAAAATTAAGGATCCACGGGGTAATTATAATAAATAAAATCATAAGGCAAAGAATAAGCAACAAACATGGGTTTAATATTAATCTTACTCCCACAACTATTACATGAAATTACTCATTTATGCAAGCATAACTCCTCATACAAAAGAGAAATTAGGCAAGCCAGCCCATGTGTTACACAAGAATTTGCCAGCGACAAATACCATCCATCCGTCGGACGGCGCGAGAGGGAGCCGATGAGGGAGGGAAGCAAGTGAGGAAGAGGAACGATGAAGGAGGAGTGCCAAGAGGAAAAATGCTGTGTGATTACGGGAGTAAGAATAAAAATAAAAGAAAAAATTAGAGTTTTGGACCTATACTTACAAAACTAGTTCCCAAACCAATTTCAAAATCGGTCCAGGGAACCTATTCCTGGGTGGGTAATCAATCGAACCCTGGTTCTTGGACCGGTTTAAACCGCTTCTGAATTTTGGGAACCTGTTCTCGGACCGGTTTCAACAGAAACCGGTTCCCGACCCTATTTTCCGGGTGGACCAATCCGGTTTTTGGGAATACCTAGTCCGGTTGCACACTCCTAGTAAATACACAGAACTGATGTTTGATCAAGAACTACACACATGAATATAAACCACGGACATTTGATTATTTTCATGAAATTGTTCCTGTTACACGACCTCCGCACGATGACAACGGCATTGCTTATTTTTTAAACTCTTAAAGGGTAAACCCATGAACAAAAGGCAATAAAAAGACCTAGTTAAGCAACTACCCTTATGCTCATTTAATGAGTAAAGCTCCAATCCTGATCAGTAAAGCTCCAATCAAAGATAACACTAAGCCTGAGGAGGCCCAGTCACTTTCAAGCCCCTCCACTAAGATAAGCCCACAAACTATGTTGTGGTGGCTCTTAATTCATCTTCTTTGAAAGATACTCCTTGTATTCTTTTTTATAATTATTATACGATACACGATTTATCATTTTTTTTAACATTCACGTCAAGGGTTAATCACATGCTGAAAAGAAAAGAAAAACCTGAATTGCTCATCATTTTTGCTCTTTGCTAGGGATTTCGGTACAATCAATTAGTGTCTTTGGATTGAATCAGTCAACAATCAATTTGTTTGTCTTGGTGCCTGGTGCTTGGTGATTGGTGCTAGGCAAATTATTCGTAGATGGCAATTCAATAAGTTTGTCGCTTCAGGTTTATATAGTTCTTTGGCACCGTTGATGAGCCATATCGGTTGTAAAAGTTGAGTTTAGAATTTTTATATTATTGGAATGGAAAGTAGATAGTATTAACAAATAATGAATTAATAATTTTTTTAGTGAAAATACACAGGGATCTCGAAAATAGTCTAGATTGATCGATGGGATCGCAAGACGATTTTGGGTTTCGGTTTCAGTGATCATCCCCTGTGATGATATTAAAGAAGAATTACTAGAAGTGTTATTCGACCTTGTGTTGATGATATTAGAGAAGGGCACATAAAAATTGCTCCGGGAACGTTTAGGAGAAAGGACGTAATTGAAAAAAAAAAATCGGGCAAGGAACTAAAAAGAGCCTCAGGACCCAATTGAAACAGATGCTCAAATTTGAGGACGGCATTTAAAAAATCCAAATTTTCCTCGGTCGTGCCGTCATCTTGGTCGACTTTCGCTCTCTCATCACTCTTTTGCTCGGTTATGTTTTGTTTAGCCACCGTCGTCGATCGGCGTGAAGCTCTCGCGCGAGCAGATCACCCAATTCGATTCACTCCGATAGCCCCGACGGATGAAGCGAACCGCAGAAACTTGCTACTTATCACGTTGAAGCCCAACGAGTAAAGTCCCCCCAAGAGGATGAAGAACCTCGACTCCGCATGGGACGATCTATCCCAATTCCAGTCCCAGTGCAGGTCCCTCCACGATGAGGCCAATGCCGATGCCTTGTCGTACGACCTCACTGTCCGTCGGAGAGAGAATGGCAACGAGCCGTCTGGGGACGGTGAGGTCAATCCAGAAGCGTCCGGAAAAATCGGGTAGCGTAGATGATTCTTGGCTAAAAACTGAGGGAGGAGGTGGTGAAGTTGGGGGATGATTAGGGGCACGAGGGCATGCCCATGGAGGAATTTGTGGCGGCGTATATTAGAGGGGTGTTATGGATGGGAAGAGGGGAAAGGGGTGGGGGAAGAATGCCAAGGAGGATGTTTCCTGTTTGACAGATTTTTTTTTTTTTTTTTTTGGTCTTACTTTATTTCTACTTTAATTCTTACTCTCGAATTTTTGTCCTGCCTCTTTATAGGGCGTGAGAGTCCAAACCCACACTTGAAATTAAATCGTCCCCACCTCAATCTCTTGAAAAGATGGGGACCCCACCTCCCCATGTGATTACTGTTTGGCAGATTGAAAGGTGAGAAATTATATCTGAAGAGGGGCAGTTGATGTTGTTGGACTGAAGATTTATGATATACTGACGGATGGGAGCAAAGCACTTATTTAAGGTGTAGATCAAGAATATCTTGAGATTGCATTACGCAAGCGTGGGCATCTGGTTTGCATTTTGTTTGGCGGTTATAAGCGTGTCCATGGGAGTCTAGTGGACAGGGATATTAACATGGCCAATCTTAGATGCCAGTCTCTTGGTCGTGATACTACTTATTTGAGTCAAAAGGTAGACGAATGGTTCATCTCATCTTGAGTTAAGTCGAGAGGAGCTCCTTATGTAGTCGGACAATGCTGAATTGTTCATCATTTTTGTTCTTTGCTGGGGATTTCGGTGCAATCAATTAGTGTCTCTAGATTGAATCAATCAACCGATCAATTAGTTTGTCTTGGTGCATGATCCCTGGCAAATTATTTCAAGATGGGCAATTCAATAAGTTTGTTGCTTCAGGTTAACGTAGTTCTTTGGCATAGTTGATGAGTTGTAGTGGTGGTAAAAGTTTTAGAAATTGATGACTTTTATCTGATAAGGCTGATTTGATAATTTGGTCTCGGGTTGTAGAGAAGTTTCCTGTTAAACTTATTTGTTTAGTTCCCTTAATCGTGTTAACTTGATAAACCTAACCAAATCAATATTATATGTTAAGGCAATAATTTTGTTGTCAACAATAAGGCTATGATCCTTCTTGCACCTAATAAAAAATGTTCTAGCTGATAGTCGTTCAATGTTTTTGTAGTTTGCAATTTTCCCTCTAAGGAAATAATTTTCTTACTTGATGTTAACGATTAAAGTGCTAAGTTACTCCTTGGCTTCTTCTATGTTATTGGTTTAGTGCTGCATCTCATAAATGACGAACTAACTCAACGATTTGGTTTGACTTTTACCCTTATTAGATTGATTTTGGTGAAATAAATAATTTTTTTTTGTATACAGTATACACCAAACAGAACCAAGAACCACAAATGTCCTAGTCAACATGAAATGAAATTGACTTCTATTAAGTACACTTGAAACAAATTTATATTGGCACGGTTCAATTGTACTTTTAGTTCCCACTTTTTCTTGCTTGTCAACTCACTTATAAGTATTTATGATTTACTCTAACTCTTATCTTGGATGGAAAATATTGGAAGGGGTAAAAAGAGAACCCACCTGCAATGATTCTATTATTTGGGTTACTACACGAGAAGGGAATGGAAGAGAAATTTAGTTACTTCATTTTGGACTGAAAGAAGTAAGTCAGAGATGAATAATGGAAGTTATCGTTTGCTGATACATATAGTTATAACCATAAGAGTATCCTTCGTGAGGAGTAGGAAACAAGAGAAAGAGCAAGGCTACTTCAGTCTATCAAATATATTTCATTTTCCTCCACATAGTTTTCTCTCCAGTATGCATTTAAGTCAAGATTGCACCTTCCTATCTTTTTTTTTTTTTTTTCAAATAGAGTGAGTGACCAAACTTTTGACTCTCATTGTGGTGTACTTTTGATTACTTGTGAGAGAGAACGTGATGTGATTTTCAGTGAAGTCGAGAGGATTGCATGCTCTGTGCTACTTTTTTGGAGAAGCTATACCTTTTTTTTTTTCCTTAATCTAAAGTTGCAATGAAATTAAACAAGTAATGTGACTGTAATATGAAAATCTCCTTGTGATCACAACCATGTGCTCAAAATTTGAGTTAAGGCAAGATGAATCTGTGTGTAATTGGAGTCATAAAGGCTGAAGAAAGAAGGTAAGTGTGCGAGTCAACAAGCTGGATTGTCGAATTGGCATTCTACTGCATCATCCTTTTTTGAATGTTAAATTGTTATGCAGTAGCAGATTTTCATTTGTAACATGCGCAATGTTTCTCTGATGTGGAACTGCATGTCAAAAGCTCTCCTGCCATTTTTACTTTTGGTACATTTTCCTTTTCTGGAGCTTGCCTTTTTTTTTCCTTTTTTTTTTTTCCCTTTTTGGAGTGGGGTTGGAGAGATGATGAGGTTATTAATCTTGTTTCTTAGGCTATACTCTAATCAATGCTCTCCAATGGGGTTAGCGTTTTTGTATCTGCTAGCATGTGGAAAAATAATAAATAGGTGTACATCAGAGCTCTATCGGTGTGAATTGGTGCTTGCATAGATGGCATGACAAAGAGTAAGGGGTCGAGATTGAAATTGGAAATGACTATTCAAGAAGGCTAGGTGGTGGCGGCGCATGTCACCACAGGGGATATGATTTTTAAGCCTATTTTGGAGGAAGGAGTTTTCCGCTTCAATTGTCACGGCAGTTCCTAATCTTTCTTTTGGCACCAACAAGGATAGGGACACACCTATACAGAGTCATCATGTCCCTTCTTATATCCCTTTTGGGCAGCAGTTCGTCAAACTTAAGGTCAATCTTCGCATGCTCTTATTTCTTTCCCATGAATCAGTTGAATCTTTTCTTGGTTGATTTGTTGTGCTCTTCGGACTGTGACATTTCCAATATTTTTAGGAACTCACTTTGCTTGATTTATGTTTTCAAAGTGAGTATGTATTTATGGAGTTCTTAATAACATTGTATTACCTATGATTTAGCTACCTGCTGGGACCAGTTTTTAGGGACTGGTGAAGTCATTGGATAGCTTGAGCGTATGGAAAAATGACTTAGTCCCTCATTCCCCAACTTTCCATACTAGCATTTGCTTTATCTATCCTTGAATGCTCAGTGATCTCTCCGATTTTAGGTGTTTACATGGAACACTGATGTTAGGTTGAACAATTTATATATTTCAAGCTTTCAATTAATGCTAGGTTAGGTTGTTTTTAGTCATGCCTTAGTGTTCATGATAGAATATTTAAATATTAAATCATGTTAAAATATTTAAATAATAAATCACACATTTACTTAATAATTTTAGCCTTCAAAACAGTTTGCCTGATTTAATATTTAAATATTCTATTATTTTCGTGTCCATTTAAAAGTTAGGATTGACCAGGGAAATTGGTGAGCAACATGAATTTGAGTAAAGAGGGGCAAGTGTTATCGGTCGAGAGGAACCGCTATCTGTACGTGCGCTTGTTCCTCAAGCTGTCGAGGATTTCTAAAGAACAGCCGCCCCTCACACGATTCGTCGTGCGCGTCTTGGTCGCTGGTACCGGCCGCAAGTTGTTCAGCTCTTATGGTGAAGTCTTTTCCTTCAATCTGATGATTCTATTATTCTGGGTCTCTAGGCAAGATTCCTGAATGCTCGATGATATGCTCTTTTTGTTGTTTTGCTTCCGACTTGCTTCTGGGTAGTGTATTAGGTGTCAAGATTTCTTGGACCTATTAATATACTATGTACATCTAAGTGAAATCTGGTTAATTTAAAGGGAACAAGAAAAAGGGTTGACATTTTTATGACTTTTCAAAGGAATGAAGTCATACCACGCTTGTCAAAGCTTCGTTGGAGAGAGAAAAAGAGGAAGGCGGGAGATCGGCCATTTTGGGGTTGGCCGGGGGCTGAAGATGAGAGCAGAGGGCTTCGGCCATGAGTGAAAAAAAAATCTTAGAGAGAGAGAGAGAGAGAGAGAGAGAGAGAGAGAGAGGGGGTTCGGGCATTGGTTCTTGCTCAATGGAAGAAAAAAAAATAGAGTAGAGATTGAGGGAGCTTCGACTAGAGGAGCAAGAGCAAAGGAAAAAAAATAGAAAAAAGAGTGACAATGAGCTTGGCTAGAGAAAAAAAAAATGAGTCAAGAGAGGAGAGAGGGATGTTGGCTGAGGGAATTTTGGCCATGGAAGAGTTGGGGCTAAAGAGAGGTTCGCGGAAGACAAGGGAGAGAAAGATTCCTTGGCTGGTTCTGGCGGAAAAAAAGAGAGGAGAGGGAAGAGAGATTAAAAAGGAAAACCAAAGAGAAAACCAAAATAAAAACATAAAAAGAAAAAACAGAGAGAGGTTCATTCAAGAAGAAAGGACTGGACTAACCTAATTGGTTCGGTCTGGTTCCAGGTTAACCCAAGACCAACTGTTAATTTTTAATTTTTTTTTGTACTATTTTAAAAAGCGATTGAGAACCGGACTGACCTAATGGGTTCAGTCTTGTTTCAAGGTCAACCCAAAACCAACCAATAATTTTTTATTTCATTTTTTGTACCTCTTGAACGAGCAACCGGAGATCGTACCGACCCAATGGTTTCGATGATGAGTGAGGTCAGCTAAGAAAGGCAAGCGATGAGGGTCAAGTGAGGTAAGCGTCGAACAGAATGAGCATCGAATATCAAGCGGGAACAACAAGCCAAGCGAACATCGAGCAGTAAGCAGCACAAGTGACCAAAAACGAGCGAGGCGAGTGTCGAGTGGCGAGCGGAGAAATTTTTTTTTTCGATTTTGGAAAATTGAAGACTAAGAGAACAAATAAGACAGAAAAGAACGAATATTAGATGAGGATGCCATAAGGTGCCTTTTTGGACGCCTTGAGAACTCACCACAAAAATATTTTCCTCTTTTGTAAATTATGACCATTAAAACCGTAAAATATATTAAAAACCTAAGTTATTAAAAAAATGTAAAATTATTTGAACTCCTCACTAAAGAGCTGTTTAATGTTGTTGACGCCGTTTATTTTAAGATTTTCTCTATATAAAATTTATGTATGTATATATACTATATGAGAGAAAAAGGAAGTATAAGAGACTAACATATCTATAAGAGAAATATAAGAACAATATAAAAACTAAATGAAATCTTGAGAATTAAAAATAATGTAAAGAGCAAAAGCAATATATAAAATATAAAGTAAGAGTATGCATAAACAAAAACCAATCATGAAGGTAGTATGGACTTGTATTATATGAAATGAAAATTACACGTATTAAAAAGTACAGAAACTATCCACTAGGGCAGTCATCCGCACTCCAGGGAGTATTGATGTTTATATTACAAGAAATGGTTAACTAACTATCATATAAGTTGGTAACCTTGTATAAATTATGCTAAATGTATTTGAAAACAAACTTACTTCGTAACCAGAGGTACAAGGTAAGAAAGCTTGAAGCTTGAATGGATGAGGGTTTATAAGAGGGTGAGGAGGAAGAGGAGAGAAGTGAAATCTGAAAAAAAAAAAAAAAAAAAAAAAAGTTCCCTTCTTCTGTGTTGAGAGAGTGTATTTATAGGAGATACTACGGTACTTAACAATCTAAAGTGAACAGTACTGAATGAATTGTGTTGTGTGAATAGTGAATAGTGAATAGTGAACGGTGTATATCTTGCTACTGTTGGAGAAAACTTCCTTGAGTATTTTGAAGTTGACAAAACGTTTCCATCAGTCTAGTTTGAAGACTTGCAGACTCTTTCATCAAAGTCTAAAGACCTTCAGACTGCCAGACTCAAGACTCTAAGTCTATCCTCATTGACAGTTTCTAGACCGTCGAAGAAGGCTTATCCAGAACTAAGTATTTCGTTAAGGATTTGATTCTATCGATTGAAGAAGATATCTTGGCTGGATATAGCATGTCGGAATCCATTATTCGAATTGAGATTGATTCAGGGATTTTGGATCCGTTGATTGGCAAAGTATACTTGGAAGGTTCTACTTATGGAAACCTAGATCCTAATTGTATGGGCGAGCAGGTTTGGTGGGCTATCGTCATATTCCTTAAATAACTCGAAATCTCCCTAATTGATTCTGTCCAACGGGTAGATTGGAAGAACTCCTTTGGTAAGTGCTAACGGGTGTGATGGCAACAGTCTCCTTAAGAGGAAAAGAAGCTGTTGAGTCCAGTGAAATGACTCAAGAAGAGATAACCAAGAGACAAGCTCTTGATGCAAAAGCAATTTATTCCTTATATTGTGCATTATCTCCTACTGAATATAACAGAATATCTTCTTGTGAAACAGCTAAAGAAGTCTGGGATAGATTACACATCACCTATGAAGGAACTGATCGAGTGAAAGAAACCAGAATCAACATTCTGCTCAGTCAATATGAAGCATTTAAGATGAAACCAGGAGAATCTATCACTAACATGTTTAGTCATTTTACAGAAATCGTGAATGGTCTTGAATATCAAAGTCAAATCAATTTCTGGACCCATGAAGGTTAACAAGTTACTGCGTGGACTATCTAAAGATTGGAATCACATAAAGACCTCAATAAGGGAGACACAAAGAATCATGCCACTCTCTGTTGATAAATTGGTTGGCACTCTTCAATCTTATGAAGTGAAGCAAATTAACGAAGATGAAGATCCTAAAAGTAAAAAATCTATTGCATTAAAATCTAATGATGATTCTGATGTCACAGATTTTGAAGACGATATGAATGATGAAGAGCTTGCTCTCATGATAAGAAGGTTCAAAAAACTGAACAGAAATGGGAGAATATTCAATCCAAAGAAACAAAGTCATCAAAAGCTACAAAATAAATCAGTTGAGGATGATGAATCCAACAAGGATGTAGTCTACTTTGAATGCAAGAAAATGGGACACATTAGACCCAACTGTCCCCCGCTGAAGAGAAAGAAAGGAAAAGCTAAGAAATATCAAAAGGCGGTTAAAGCATAAACTTGGAGTGATACCGAATGTGAGGAAAGTAATTATGATTATGCCAATATTTGTCTCATGACACAATCATACTCAGATACAGACTTTGAGATAGACTCAAATTCGGATAGTGAAATCGAGGTAAGTAATTTAAAAATTCCTACTAAAGTCTCTAGATACATTGATGAATTGTGTCTTAGTCTTAAAACCTCTCTCAAAAGGATTTTTGAACTTAAAAGGGAAAATTCTACACTAAAACAACAGGAAATTGTTTGGAAAGAGAAGGTCGAAAGTTTAGACAAAAGTGTTACTACTTTGAAAGAAAATGCAGACAATCTTTCAAAAGAAAACGCATTCTTGAAAAATGATATCTCAAGCATTTCTAAAAGGTTTTCTATAGGATCTGAGAAACTTGAAAAAATCTTTTAGCACAAAGATTTTACTTTAACAAATCAGATTTGAGAATGACTGCTGAAACCATTTCTCTAATTGATTTTCCTAAGGTAAAGGGACGAATTAAACAAAGACCTACAAAAGATTTTTACAAAAAACATTTCCAAAAGGTTTTTGTAAAATCAGTAGGCCGCAATGCTCTTAAATATTCTAAGTGTAACAGCTTAGAACACTTTGAGAAAGAATGTCCTATGATTTGGAAACCTGTGAGGAAGGTTTGGGCAAAGACTGCATATCACACTAACTCCATTGGACCCAATAAAATATGGATACTAAAGAAAGCTTGAGTTTCTTTTTTAAATGCATATCACTATCAAGAAAAAGGTTAAATGGTACTTGGATAGTGGATGCTCAAGACACATGACAGGAGACTCAAATTGTTTCATAAAACTTGTGCAAATTAATGGTGGAAAAGTTTCTTTTGGAGGAAATAGCAAAAGAAAAATTGTGGGATATGAAACTGTAAAGATTGGAAGTCTCACGATCAGTAATGTTTCCTTAATGGAAGGACTCAACTACAACTTGCTGAATATCAGTCAGCTGTGCGACACTGGTTTCAAAATCAACTTTCAAGAAGGAATATATTCAGGAACCAGTAAAGACTCCTCTCAGTCTTTCACGAGGCGAAGACATGGGAATATCTACCTCTTGGATATCAAACCAGATGAAACCCAATGTCTAATCTTAATTCAAGAGGAAGCAAACTTATGGCACAGAAAACTTGGGCACATCAACATGAAGCAAATAGCCAAAGTCTCATCAAAGAAGCTTGTTCATGGATTACCCAAACTGACATACCAAAAGTCTAATCTATGCACACCATGCGTGCTGGGAAAACAGGTAAAAAATTCATTCAAACCAATAAATCAAGTATCCACTAATCATGTACTGCAGCTCTTGCATATGGATCTCTTTGGACCAACTAGAACTCAGAGCATTGGAGGTAAGAAATACTGCCTAGTAATTGTGGATGATTATTCACAATTCACTTAGGTATATTTCCTGACAAGTAAGTCTGAAACATTTTCTTATCTTATGAAATTTGCTAAGAAAGTTCAAAATGAGAAAGGGTATGTTATTTCAAGTATTTGGACAGACCATGGAGGTGAGTTTGAAAATCAAGATTTTGCTAAATTTTGTGATGAATCTGGTTTTCAGCATGTATTCTCATCTCCTTATACTCCAGAGCAGAATGGAGTTGTGGAAAGGAAGAATAAATCTTTGCAAAAAATGGCTAGAACTCTTTTAATTAAAAATAACGTTTCTTCTCGTTTTTGGGCTGAAGCAGTTTCTACAACGTGCTATATTATTAATAGAGTCTTCTTAAGGCATATTCTGGAGAAAACTCCCTATGAGTTATTCAAATGAAAGAAGCCAATTGTTTCATATTTTAATGTGTTTGGATGCAAATGTTTTATATTAAAAAATGCAAATGATCGAATTGGTAAGTTTGAAGAAAAATCATATGAAGGTATTTTCTTGGATATTCAATCACAAGCAAAGCTTACAAAGTATACAACAAAAAGACTCAATCGATGGAGGAATCGATGAATGTCAAATTTCAAGACTTTAAGCAAAATCAATCGATTCAGACTCAACCTGAAGAATCTGAACCTGCTCTAGACTCTACAAAGTCTAAATCTTTAGAAGCAGCTTAGACTTCAGAAGACCAGTAACAAATGAACATCGAAGATTCAAATGAAGGAAATGTACAACAATCTGACAGATCAACCAGCAACTGGAAACATAAGTCCAGTCATCCCAAAGATTTCATTATTGGTGATATTAATGAAGGAATTCACACAAGATCCAAAAGGCGTGAAGAGTCTAGTGCTGTGGCTGTTATTTCTGAAATATAACCCAAAAGCATAGAAGAAGCTTTAACTGATGAAAGCTGAATTGAAGCTATGCAAGAAGAACTCAGGCAATTCAGTATCAATGATGTCTGGGAATTGACTCCTAAACCGAAAGGTAAATCTATTATTGGAGCTAAATGGGTTTTCAGGAACAAGATGAACGAAAAATTAAAAGTCGTAAGAAACAAAGCAAGACTCGTGGCCAAATGATATACGCAAGAAGAAGGGATAGACTATGATGAGACTTATGCGCTAGTAGCAAGGTTAGAAGCAATTAGATTATTACTTGCTCTTGCTTGTTATAAGAATTTCAGGTTATTCCAAATGGATGTCAAACACGCTTTCCTGAATGGATTTATCCAAGAGGAAGTCTATGTGGAACAACCTCCTGGTTTTGAAGACCCAAGAAAACCAGACTCTGTATTCAAACTAAAAAAGGCTCTATATGGTTTAAAGCAAGCACCTCGAGCTTGGTACGACAACTAAGTAAGTTTTTGATTCAAAATGGTTTTGTTAAAGGTAAAGTAGATACTACACTGTTTATCAAAAGAGAAAACAAAAACTTCTTGCTTGTTCAAATTTATGTTGATGATATTATTTTTGGATCTCCTAATGAAAATTTGTGCAGGAAATTCTCTAAGTCTATGCAGGATGAATTTGAAATGAGTATGATGGGTGAACTAACCTTTTTTCTCGGGCTTCAAGTGAAACAACTGAAGGAGGGAACTTTTATTTACCAAGAAAAATATGCTAAAGAACTTGTCAAAAAGTTTGGACTGGAGAATTGCAAAAAGACTGATATACCAATGTCAAGTTCTTTGAAGCTAGACAAAGATGAAGGAGGAAAGAAAGTTGACCAGAAGCTATACAGGAGTATCATTGGTTCACTTCTTTATCTTATTGCTTCTAGACCTGACATTCTGTTTAGTGTTTGTATTTGTGCCAGATTTCAATCAGACCCCAAAGAATCTCATTTAAGTGCTGCAAAACATATTATCAAATACATTGCCTCAACTTCAAATTTAGGTCTCTAGTATCCTAAAGAATGAGACTTCACTCTTCTTGGATACTCAGACGCAGACCTAGCAGGATGCAGAGTTGATAGAAAGAGCACCTCAGGCACCTGTCAACTACTTGGTAACAGGACAGTGTCTTGGTTTTCAAGGAAGCAAAGTACCGTAGCTCTTTCTACAGCAGAAGCAGAATATGTAGCTCTTGGAAGTTGTTGTTCGCAAATTCTGTGGATAAAACAATAGCTAATAGACTTTGGAATTGAAGATTCATGCACTGAGATCAAATGTGACAACACCAGCGCAATCAATCTTACCAAGAATCCAATTCTTCACTCAAGAGCAAAACATATAGAGATTCAACATCATTTCATTAGAGATCATGTTCAAAATGGAGAAGTATCGATTCAGTTTATTGATTTAAAGAATCAACTAGTTAACATATTTACAAAGCCTTTGGAGAAAAGTCAATTTGAGCTTATTCGTTCCAGACTCAATATCTTAAAGTTTGAGGAAGTACAGACTCAGGGATGAAAGTCTAAAGACACTCAGACTCAGACGATCAAGATTCTCCACTGTAAGTTATTTCTATTTTAGAAATTTATCTCTCGGATAAAATCTCGAAAAGGTACAATCATCTATCTGTAATTGATTGATGTTATCTTCCCCAGTTTACATGATTATTGCAATCTTTCCTTTTCGAAAAAGAAGTTATTTTTTAGATGACGGTTATTTAATTTTCAAAAATGCAGTTATTTTTTGAAATGGCATTTTTATTTTTCCTTTTACAACGTTCCGTATACCTCGCTTCAACTGCCTTATACTATTGGTTCTTCTTCGTTTTACTCATAAAAACCCTAAGAGAGCACAGATTTTCAACTTCTCTTTTCTTCTCTTGTTTAATCCTCGAAAATTTTTCATCTTTCTTGCGAAAGAAGTTTGGAATCTCTCAAAGACTATGAAGAATTTCGTCTCAAAGAAAGTCTTCGAGGATCGCGAACAGGGGACCATAGCAAATGCGTGAGGGTCCTACGCATTTTGACCTCACCGAGGAAGAAGAATCTCCTAGACAGCAGCAGAGCTCACAACATTCTCAGCAGCACCAATCTCCTCCATCTAGACCTCAAAATATTGAACATCGAGAAGAGGAAGAAATCATCGAAGATGCAGAACCCGTAAGAACTCTAAAGCCCACTTTTATGTTTAAGCCTTATTGTGCCTTGAAGAAGGGTGGTACTCCCTTGAACTATATTGATAAATTTTTGAAAGACAAAGGGTATCAAAATGAAACCTACTTTTTATGCACAATGGAACAATTGGGAATTGCTCCTGTGGAGTTAGCAGAAGAAGCATTTGCGAATATCCCAAGCGATCCATGTGTTGGAAGGCTGAGTCAACCTGATAGGAATGATGATGATAAGATGTACACTCATTTTAAGCCTAGAATGGGTGTTGCGGTGAAAATCCGAAGCAAAAGGACAGATTTGTTTCGCTCGGAGGAACACAAACGACTGTACTCTAAATTGCTAAAGCGTGGTGTGATTAACCCTAGAATTGTGGACTTTGATTTTCTTGATTCTTTGAATGTTAAGCTGCGAGAGAAATTCAATTTTCTTCAACTAGAACGGTTTTGTTCTGAAATGACAGAGGCTCATGCTGAACTCACTACTTACTTCTATAATAATCTAAGTTTCTTGGATGTGAATAGATTCTCTTTCAGTGTTCGAGATCAGGACTATGTAGTTGACATGGATACATTGGCTGATGTGATTGGGGTTGAAAGAGGGAAATTCCAACCAATCAGTGTGTCTATTGGACATGCGACGGTAGAGCTTGTTCGGGATAGAACGGCGGAAGGAAAGATTTCATATTTGAGGATGAGTGCCTCAAATATTTTGCTTCACAAGATAGTAATCAATTGCCTCAGACCCAAATCGACTTCAAAGACCGATGTTTCAAACTCGGAGGCAAAGCTGATGTATGCCATTAATACTGGCAAAAAGTTCTCTCTTCCACACACTATTATGTTCCACATGTACAGAACGATGGTGAAAAACAAGGGTCAACTTCCTTACTCAGCACTTGTCACTAAGTTATTTAGACATTTGAACATTCAGCCTCCTAGGATTCTTTGTGTTCGATCATGCGATCAAATGGTGGTGGGAATGAAAATGGTCTCTAAAATGCGTCTAAAGGAACCTAACAAGGCTTTGGAGCGATTCAAGGAGAAAACCCCTATCAAGACTCACTCAATCTCTTTGGCTGCAAAACAGAAATGGAAGGCGCCCATGATTGCTCCATCCAAGAAAAGAAGAGCACTCATCCTTGAGGATGAAGAAGATGAGGATGATATCACAATTTCTGCTCTTGCATTGAAAAACTTAAGTTGTTCTATTCCTGAGACAGAGGAGAGACAGGATCAAGACAGAGAAGAGATCGAACAAAGGAGTGGAGAGAGAGAATCGATGGAGAAAGAAGCAGAGGAAGAAAGGATTGCGGAAGAAGAAGAAGAGGACAAAGGTGAACAAGAGGAAGCAGAGCATGAAGAGTACTTCTCACCGCCCGAAGGCAATGAAACAGGGGGAGATGCTGAGAAAAGAGGTACATCTTCAATTACTGCTACTAGTGAAGGAGTAAGTCGTTCACTGGCAGATCCATAAGACATTTATGCCTCTCAATTCCCTGAGGAAGGCCATGAGGTTTCATCGCCAAATCTGAGTGATCGTGCTGACTTGCCATCATCTGCCAATACACCTACTGATTGTGCAGAAGCCAGTACTCAGACTAATAATTCAGCAAACTTTCGTGGAGTGCTTGATGTTCTTATGGAGATGCGAGGTGAAATTTATGCTCTGGGATGCGAAGTTCAGAACTTGCAGAATGCAAGTCAAGCCTCTTCAGTTTCCTTGCATGATCAAATTCATGCCCTTACTCTTCAAGTCCAAGCAAATGCCAAGGGTGAATATGTTGCTCAACTGAAGGAGGATTTGAAAAAGCTGGAAGGGATTATCCAGTCAATGGGAGATTTCCAGCTTGTTCGTGTTCCAAAGCAATCCTAATTCCATTCTCTTTTCATCTCTACCTTTTTAATGCTGACAAAAAGAGGGAGAGATGTGGTGCAAATTTGAGATTTGAGATTTAAACTTTTGATTTTTTTTTTTTTACTTTACTTTTGCGTTTGGCTGTTTTGATGTGACTGGATTTGGATTTGGATTGTTTGATCGTTTTTTTGTTTTAAGCACTATTGGTATTTCATGGCAAAGATAATTGTTTATTTATAGGACTAACTTATTTCCTATGGATGCAGATTTTAATGTCATCTTTATTGAGCCAATTATCTTTTGTAAGATATCCATGTTTGCTTGAGTATTGTTTTGCAAGTCAAAATTATCCAAATCTGCAGGAAAGTTTTGTCACCATAAAAAACGGGGAGATTGTTGAAGAAAACTTCCTTGAGTGTTTTGAAGTTGACAAAACATTTCCATTAATCTAGTCTGAAGACTTGCAGACTCTTTCATCAAAGTCTGAAGACCTCCGGACTGCCAAGCTCAAGACTCTAAGTCTATCCTCATTGACAGTTTCTAGACCGTCGAAGAAGGCTTATCCATAACTAAGTATTTCGTTAAGGATTTGATTCTATCGACTGAAGAATATCTCTTGGCTGGATATAGCATATCGGAATCCATTATTCGAATTGAGATTGATTCAGGGATTTTGGATCCGTTGATTGACAAAGTATACTTGGAAGGTTCTACTTATGGAAACCTAGATCCTGATTGTATGGGCAAGCAGGATTGGTGGGCTATCGTCATATTCCTTCAATAACTCGAAATCTCCCTAATTGATTATGTCCAACGGATAGATTGGAAGAAATCATTTGGTAAGTGCCAACGGGTGTGATGGCATGAAGGAGTATATAAGGAAGACGTTCCAATTATTCAAGTGTGTGCGCGATAGAAGAATTCTAAAGTCTGAAACTCATTGTTCTCAGTCAATTCAATTGTTGAGCGAAATCTTGTACTCAAAAAAGAGTTTATATCTTTGTGAGACCTTGAGGAAGTGTAGCAGAGTCTCTACACTGTGGAATCAATGAAAAGTTATACTGTAACAACTCTTTTAATTTATAGTGAAATCCAGCCGGTGGGCTGTCAGTGCGGAAGAGTGGACGTAGGTTTGGACTAAGCCGAACCACTATAAACCTTGTGTTCTTATTCTCTTCCCTAAGCTCTTTACTTTGATCGTAACAATATTTGTTTGTTAGAGTCTAATTTCCTTTTCATAATCTTTTGATAAAAAGAGTCGGTCCAAAAGAAAAATTATTATCTTTACTCTGCAAAATTTGTTTTCGCACCTATTCACCCCCTCTAAGTGCTTGTACTAGCCTTAACAGCTACAATATATAGCATTTGCGTCGTTGCAACAGTGTTGGCATGTGATCTTCTATCTTTAATTTCTTGTGGTTTTCTCTCTAGTTTTTCTTTTGTAATCTCTCTTCCCTCTCCTCTCTTTTTTCTACCAAAACTAGCCAAGGAATCTTTCTCTCCCTTTTCTTCCGCGAACCTCTCTTTAGCCCCCAACTCTTCCATGGCCGAAATTCCCTCAGCCAACGTCCCTCTCTCCTCTCCTCTCTTGTCTCATTTTTTTTCTCTAGCCAAGCTCATTGTCACTCTTTTTTCTATTTTTTTTCTTTTGCTCTAGCTCCTCTAGTTGAAGCTCCCTTAATCTCCGCTCTGTATTTTTTTCTTTCGTCGAGCAAGAACCAATGCCCAAACCCCGCTCTCTCTCTCTCTCTCTCTCTCTCTCTCTCTCTCTCTCTCTCTCTCTCTCTCTCTCTAATTTTTTTCACTCATGGTCGAAGCCCTCTGCTCTCATCTTCAACCCCCGGCCCACCCCAAAATGGCCAATGTCCTGCCTTCCTCTTTTTCTCTCTCCAACGAAGCTTTGACAAGCATGGTGTGACTTCATTCCTTCGAAAAGTCATAAAAATGTCAACCATTTTTCTTGTTCCCTTTAAATTAACCAGATTTCGCCTCACTGATGTACACAGTATATTAACAAGTCCAAGAAATCTTGACACCCAATACACTACCTAGAAGCAAGCCGGAAGCAAAACAACAAAAAGAGCAAATCATCGAGCATTCAAGAATCTTCCCTAGAGACCTAGAACAATAGAATCATCAGATTGAAGGAAAAGACTTCACCATGAGAAATCAACAGCTTGCGGTCGGTACCAGCGATCGAGACGCACACGACGAATGCACGAGGGCGGCTGTTCTTTAGAAATCCTCAACACGGGGAATAAACACACGTACAGATAGCAGTTCCTCTCGACTAATAGTGCTTGCCCCTCTTTACTCGAATCCACATTGCTCACCATTTTCCCCGATCGAGCACGCTCTTTTTTCTCTAAAAGGGTTAGGATCATAGTACTATTGGTATCAGAGCCAGTCGAAGGTATAGATAGTCTTTTTAAGATCATACTCACAGATTGAGAGTCATTTGTTGGCATCCTTCTTGTTTCTACAAAGTGGTCTAGGCCGTAAGTCCCTAAGTGGCTGTTGGACCGTTGGTTTAGCTCTGTAACAGTTCTGAAGAAGGAATAGTTCCGATCTCAAGTATGAGCTTACTTAGAAGATCTACATCTTCCTCTAGTTCTCTATCACAAATGGACTCAAATCTAAGTCTTATACATAGGGAAGAAGTAAGGATAGAAGATTTCAAGAAATCTATAGAGAATTGGGAAATTCCTAAAATACAACTTAAGGAAAATACAAACAATCAAAATTGAAATTTTTCAAAAAATCAGACTATTTCATAGCCATTGAAGAAAGAGATATTCCTCTTTCTAATTCTTACAAAAAAAAATACATTTTTTTGAATCAAGAGTCTATTAAGAAGCATAAATAAAAATACAATTATGTTCATATAGGATTAGTTCAAGTAGAAATCAAACCTCTTACAAAAGAAAGGTCTTAATACATCAATTCTCTTAGTTTTAAAAGATTCACGTCTCTTGAACTATGATGAATCTATTCTCGGTACCGTGGAGACAAGTCTCTGCAAAGGACCTATACATTTTGACTGTTGCCCCAATTTCTCAATATCTCTCAAGGATAAGAACATTCTTAGAGCCCTCACACTCCAAATAAAAATCCATAATTACAAATTAGCAGATGGATCCATTCCTTTAGCTCTTGTCTATAGAATCCATTACAAAGCTATGGCATCCGCCTTTGGAGAAAATGCTTTTAAACATAGTCCACGAGGAGAAACACTTCTCCTCCAAACTGGCATTTCTAGAGCAAATACAACAATTCCAAGGTCTATTAACTAGAATCAAGTCACTCTACCTAAACAATGGGAATTAGAAAACCAAATTCCTCAATAAATTGTTCAAAATACTAGTTCTACCAATGTTATTCAACATCCAGAAGGAAGGGTCACAATTAGGTTTCCCAGAAGATCTTTTGATTCAAGATCTAGTCCCTCATTTCATTCATCCTATTCAAGATCAGTAGATTTAAATCCCAATCTCCCACCTATAATCATCATTCCTCCAAGTACGCATAGAGATAATTACATCAGAGATATTACACCTTTACCTCCTACCACCAATAGAAATAATCATGAGACACCACCTGAACCAAAAATTAGTGGTTTAGATAATAGATCAAGGATTTCTAGGCCAGTTTACCAACAGAACCAGCTTAAACCAATTCTAGAACACACAGATTCTCCTCACCATTCTCCACTTATTCACAAATGATAGATGCTGAGCTTAATGTTTTAGAAAAACATTTTGAACCAAACAAGGCATTCCTTAATAGAGAATTTAATTCTTAAAACAATACACAAATCAAAGAATGGTTCTTCAAAACCTTTGCTGATAAAGCAAAAGACATCAAGCAAAAATATTACGACTATATATATGAATATGAAGTCCATTTATTTTTCTTTGATTGGTTAAAAGAACCATTCCTCGAACCAAAAGAAATAGTTGTTTTAGATCATCATTATAAGTGAAAACTTGATAATGGTGAAACCATAGAATCCAATCATCCACCTCTTAGGAGAATAAAAATACAACTTGGAGATAGCGAGGTAACAACTACTCCTTTTAGGCTTCCAGACAAAAGAGACTCTCTTTACACTCACAAAGTTATTGACCAAAACAATTATACAAATCAGCATTTGGTAATCATAGGAAAACAATTGAATAGGATGGAATCCACCATCCAGAATCCTACCCAACTTATCACACCATAAGTCGACACACTCAAAAAACCCATTTTTAAGGCTTTTGAATTTTCAAAAATTCTTAGTCCTGAGTTTGCTAAAGCTATAGAACAAAAGAAAAAGCTTTTAGGAAAATCAAAGCTATAACCTACACCTATATTAGACACCCCTAAATTCCAAGGACTTATTATCAACGATACTCTAGACCAACCTACTATTAGTACCTTGACTAAACCCTCTGGTGACTCTGATAATGAATCGGTCGCTGAGGTAAATAGACTCAATTGGAGACAACCTAAAAAACTTTATTATAGTAGAGTCACCCCACCAGACATCGCCCAAGAAGAATCGTCACAAAAAATACAAAATAAATACTCTCCTGACGGCCATTTATGAATGGAATATTGATGGTGTAGCCGAAGCTAATATTATGAACATACTAAACAACATAGTGATACTTGCTAATGCCTACGAAACACAGCAAGATGTTTCTAACCACGCTGTTGCTAATCTTTTAGTAACCGGATTTACTGGACAATTAAAAGGTTGGTGGGATAGCTGCTTGACCGATGAACAAAAAACACAAATTTTAACTGCTTATAAAATAGATGACTTTGGCCAACGCATGGATGATGATCAAGGACATCTCATCCAAAATGTGGTGAATACTCTTTTTATTCCATTTCACAAGACTTTATAGGAGATCATTCACATATTAGAGATAGAAACCAAGACCTCCTTTCCAATATTCGATGCAAATCCTTAGCGAGATTTAGAGAATACAAAGAACTTTTCCTTCAAAGGGTTCTTATTAGACCCAACTGCAATCAACTCTTTTGGAAAGAAAAATTCCTAGCTGGTTTACCCCAGATTATAGGTGACCAAGTTAGAGATAAAATTATAGAAGAATACAGTGGCCAAATTCCTTATGATATACTTTCTTATGGAGAAATAGTCTCTTACGTTTATAGGCAAGGAACACAAATATGTAATACAATTGAATTACAAACACAACTCAAGAAAGAACAATCTCTTACCAATAGAAGTTTAGGAGATTTTTGTGCTCAATACGACCCCTCTTATAACGAAAAAACAAAACCAAAATGTAAAGGAGCTTGTCATTCTGAAAAAGAAACAAAGAAACATCACAACAAATCTCAATCTCGTAGGAATAAACATAGACACGAGAATAACCAAAATAGACCTCACATAGATAAGAAAAATTTTAAAGACATTAAATGTTACTCTTGTGGTAGAAAATGTCATATTTCAAAATAGTGTAGGATTAATAAAAAAAATTAAACGAACTTTCTTTAGATGACAATACATTATACTAGTTAAATAACATCCTTATAGAAAATAGTGACACTTCTTCTCATGAACTTCTTGAAGAAGATGGTCTTCAGATTAACGAAATAGAATCATCTTCAAATTATAATTATGAAGACGCCTCTCCAAAAAAAAACATTCATGAAATAAACGTGTTAACAAAAGAAGAAGAATTCATTCTCAGCACTGTTGATAAAATAACCGACCCTGAAGCCAAAAAAGAATATTTAGATAGACTTCGCTCTTCTATGAATATTACCACTAAGCCCAATACTTCTTATAATCTTAAAGACATTCTGAATAGAAACAAAAAAACCCCAAATCCAAACCGATAAATATTAATGATCTCCAAAACGACATAAAACAATAAAAATTAGAAATACAAGCCTTAAAAGAGACTCATTAGACTTTACCCACACAAAAAAAAAAAAAAAGACTCAATTAGAAATGAAACGAGAAATTTCTAATATGAAGTCTCTTGTCATAAAAGGAAAGACGAAATTAGAAGATCAAAATGAAATCATCAATACTTCTAATACTCTTAACCCGGCCTTCCTTATGTTATTAACAGAAATAACATCTAGGAGATGGATAATAAATATAACAATAAATATTAATAATGAGTATATTATTGAAACAACAGCACTCTTTGATATAAGGGTTGATGTCAATTGTATCAAAGAAGGCCTTGTTCCAACAAGATACTTCAATAAAACCTCTGAATCCTTAAAATCAGCCTCAGGAGACAAATTAAATATCCAATACAAATTACCAGAAGCCTTAATAGTTAAAGACTAAATGTCTTATAAAACATCTTTTCTTTTAGTTAGAAATATGAGGCAACAAGTAATTCTTGGAACACCTTTCATACAATTAATTCAACCTTTTACAATTACTAATGAAGGTATTGAAACCCATGCTCTAAACAGAAAAATCACCTTTAATTTCATAACAAAACCACAGAAAAGGAGCTTAAATATTTTACAAGAACACTCTATTTCAAAAATAAATTACCTAATAAAAAAACAAAGAAAACCGGCTTGAATTCTTAAAAGAGGATTTAGAATTCAAAAGAGTAGAATAAAATCTTATAAAACCAAACACCATAGAAAAGATAGCTTCCCTACAAAACACATAGAAAAGACTATATGCTCTACTTACCCAATGCTTTTTGGGAAAGAAAGAAGCATATCGTTGATTTACCTTATAAACAAGATTATTCTGAAAACAAAATACCTACAAAAGCTTGCCCGACACAAATGAATCAAGAAGTTTTGAAATTTTGCCAACCAGAAATACAAGATCTCTTGAATAAAAAAACTCATAAGAAAGAGCCAATCACCATAGAGTTGTTATGCTTTCTATGTCAATAAAAATGCTAAATTAGAAAGAGGAGTTCCCAAATTAGTTATTAATTATAAACCTCTAAACATAGCCCTTAGATGGATAAGACATCCAATACCTAATAAAAAAGATTTGCTAAAGAGATTATTAGATCAAAAATATTTTCAAAATTTGACATGAAGTTAGGATTTTGGCAAATACAAATTAGTGAAAAAGATAAATACAAGACAGCTTTTACTGTCTCTTTTGGTCAATACGAATGGAATGTTATGCCATTCGGCCTTAAAATGCCCCTTCGAATTCCAGAGAATCATGAATGAAATATTTAATCCTTATTCAGAATACATTATTGTTTACATAGATGATGTTCTAGTTTTCTCCTCTAATATAGAACAACATTTTAAACATCTTTCTACTTTCATAAAAATAATCATACAAAATGGTTTAGTAGTATCTCCTACTAAAATTGCACTCTTCCGACCAATATTAGATTTCTAAGTCATTATATTCATTTGGGTACCATAACTCTCATAGAAAGATCAATCTCTTTTACTAACAAATTTCGCGGATGAGATTAAAGACAAAACTCAACTACAAAGGTTTTTAGGTAGCCTTAATTATATTATAGATTGCTTTCCCAATATAAATATTCTTTGCAAACCTTTACACCAAAGGTTGTGCAAGGATCCTCCGCCATGGACTTTAGTCCATACAAACATCTTCAAACAAATAAAGATTCATGTGAAAGAAATACCATGCTTATACCTGGCTAACTCATTTGCTTTCAAAATAGTAGAAACAGATGCTTCAAAAATAGGATATGGTGGCATTCTTAAACAAGTCAATAATAACAAAGAACAAGTTGTTCAGTTTATTTCAAAACATTGGAATTCCACCCAACAAAACTATTCAACACTCAAAAAAGAAATATTTGCTATAGCTTTGCCCATATCAAAATTCCAATGAGATTTATTGAATCAAAAATTTCTCTTGAAAATTGATTGCAAATTAGCCAAGGAAATTTTACAAAAAGACGTACTAAACATTGCATCTGAACAGATTTTTGCCAGATGGCAAGCCATACTTTCAGCATTTGAGTTTGACATTGAATTTATAAATGGTTCTTCAAATTTATTACCTGATTTTCTCACAAGAGAATTTTTACAGGGGATACCATCATACCAAGACCCAAAAAAGATAAAGGCAAAGCCATTGCCGAAACCTCAAATACACCACCAAAACCAACAAGCTTGACACCTATCAAGTCGTGGCTCCAAATGGCATAAAACAATTAGTCATTCCTACAACAACATCCAATACCAAATACACCTTCAAAAGAAGAACCCATACTAGCCCTAGCCCAGCTAGCTGCCATACTACCCAAAGAAACACTAGAGTTACTTGCCCAATCTTTACCCAAAAAAA
The DNA here is from genome assembly GCA_014182695.1 of Eucalyptus albens. Lineage (NCBI taxonomy): Eukaryota > Viridiplantae > Streptophyta > Magnoliopsida > Myrtales > Myrtaceae > Eucalyptus > Eucalyptus albens. The sequence continues at coordinate 37,928,997 of CM024655.1, forward strand.
AAAAAAAAAAGAAAGAGCCATCTAGTGCCATTGCAATAAGCAACAATCCTTCCTCGCTTGCTACACAAAAATAGTCGGAATATAAAAGAATTTCGAATGAGATGTTCATTAGGCCACAGGCAACCCCTCATTCTCAAAAATCAAAGTTTTTCCTCAAAACATCTTTTCAAAAAATACTGACTATGGAGGATGGATTCTTCGATGAAGATCCAATCAAATTTGCACAAAACATCTTTCCAAAAAATTGGCTTTTCAAACCACACAATACAAACAAAACCCTTGCTTATTATGAGTAAATTTTGGTGGAGACAAAATCGGCAAGGTTCACTCACTTTGCTAACAAAAATAATATAGAAAACATCCTATACTCCACTATATCCATCAGTAAAGTCATACACCCCTCACACTAGGGAGCTTTACTTCATACACCCAAAAAATTCCAAACAAGACTTACCCAAAGCCTACCATACTCCTTATCATATACCTACTGGGACTACCAACAAGCTTGGTGGAATTTTTTCTTCTGAAAAAATACAAATTTCCAGCACACTTGGCTAATATTCTTCAAAGACAACTTCCCAAGACAAAACCTACCAAACCGGTTTGACTTCTGGTGGGATCTCTTTGGTGCTTTGGAAGTAATACTACACCCCACAGTCGATCAAGGGTACCAAATGTTAGGGAAATCCCTTATGATGTTTTGAAGATGACAAAATAAATCAAAGGCTACTAACATGTTTGATGGTTGAGTAATAGACCATGCAGATGATAAAACATCTAAAGGATTTTATCAAAGTCAGAAGATGACCGAAGACTGAACGTAACATATGTCCGTAGTATATTCTGAAGATTTCCAGACTTCGTGTCAAAGTCCAAGACTGCCGACTCAAGACTCAGATTGTAAAGTCTACGGCGACTCAGATTGTAAAGTCTACAGACCCAGATTGTAAAGTCTCAAGACTCATATCGTAAAGTCTACGACTCGGACTTTACATCCAGATTCGATGAATCGTAACTCAAGCCCAATCATACAACGGCTAGTGATCTGGTTTGGATTCCACATCAAGATTGATTTGATTGATTCAATCTAATTGATTGACGATTGGATCTTGAAAACAAGAATTTTCTATACGAAGAAGCTTTACTTATGGAAACCAAGATTTCGTTTGTATGGGCGATCGGAATCAATTTGGGATTCTACCTTTGTCACTCAACGGCTACCAAATCTTCTAGATACAGAGCTGTCCAATGGGTATATTGGAAGACGATTCTCCGGGATGCTGTCCAACAGCTAGTTTGGAAGTGGAGGAGTATTTAAGGAGGTGAAGGACCGATGAGCAAGTAAGAGACGGAGCGTAGAATTTATAATTCCAAAGTCTGAGCGACCTTGATTATACACTTGTCTTTGGAGAGCTTAAACGTTTGTAATCGTGAGAGAAATACCAAAAGAGTGACTTAGTGAGATAGTGTGATCTACTACTAAGCGTTTGCACTCGAAGTTGTAATCTCTTGTTGATTGCATAGTGGAATCCAGCCAAGAAGGCTGTTAGCGTGGGAGAGTGGACGTAGGCTTGGATTAAGCCGAACCACTATAAATCTTGTGTTCTTATTTTCTTCCCCAACTCCTTTATTTTGTTTATACTAGCTATATCAATTGATATCAGAGCTCATGTTCTTACTTTATTTGAAGTGTCTTACTTCAGAGTAAAAGATCCATGGCTAGTATGTTAGCACCAGGACTTATGGAAGGGCAAAGCAACACAAGGCCACCATATTTTGATGGAAAGGAATACGACGTATGGAAGAACAAAATGAAAGCATTCCTAAGATCCAGAGATCTCTTACAATGGGATGTTGTGGAAAGAGGAATCAATCCCATTGCTGCGTCCACATCAAAAAAGAATGGCAAAGACAAAGAAAGCAAACCCCCCGCTCCTATGTCTCGGATGGAGATGTCCAAAAGAGAAGCGCTTGATGCGAAAGCAATTTATTCTTTATATTGCGCTTTATCTCTTGCTGAATATAACAGAATTTCTTCATGTGAAACAGCAAAAGAAGTTTGGGATAAACTTCATGTTACATATGAAGGGACCGATCGTGTAAAAGAGACAAAAGTAAACTTCTTGCTTGGCCAATATGAATCTTTCAAGATAAAGCAAGGAGAGTCAATTGGAGATATGTTTAGCCATTTTACAGAAATTGTAAATGGTTTAGCATATCAAGGTCAGCAAATTTCTGCCCCGATGAAGGTCAACAAACTCTTGCGAGGTCTCTCAAAAGATTGGAATCATGTCAAGACCTCAATCCGGGAGACTCAGATGATTATGCCACTCTCCGTTGATGAATTGATCGGCACTCTTCAATCCTATGAAGTGGAACAACTCAACGATGAAGATCCCGAAGGTAAAAAGTCCATTGCTTTAATATCTAATGCTGTTTTTGATGAAACAGACTCAGAAAATGACATGGACGACGAAGAACTTGCCTTTATGGTCAAGAAATTCAAAAACTGAGTAGAAAAGGAAGGAACTTCGATGGAAGAAGTCAATACAAGCATAATGGCCATAAAAGAATCATGAAAGAAGATGATGATCAAGAAAATATATGCTTGATGGCACATTCGAAATCTGAGTCTGATTCGCATACGGACTCGAATCAAAGTCCGACTGCACACGTACTCGAGAATCCGATGAGGAAATCGAGGTAAGCAATTCAAAAATTCCTCTCAAAGTTTCAAAGTATATAAATGAGCTTTGTTCGAATCTCAAATCTTCTCTTAAAAGGATTTTCAAACTTAAAAAAGAGAATTCTCGACTTAGGCAACAAGATCTTTCTCAAGTCTGGAGACCTATTAAGAAAAACTGGATAAAAGCAACATATTCTACTAACTCTCATGGACCCAAGAAAAAATGGGTACCAAAGAAAAGATAAGTTATTTTTGCAGGATATAAAGAAGAAAGAAGAAAGAGGATTTGGTAAGGAATTTTTTTATTCTCAATTTGACTTGGGCAATAATTCTCATTATGCTTGATATTCGATATATCCTTGGTTGATTGAGTTTTTATAATGATCATATTTTGCTTTATGGAAGAAAGAATCGTATGATCTGTTTTTGTGATTTGATTTAGTACGTGTGATTATTTGAGATAATTCAGATTATTTGGTTTAATTTTATGCTCTCAAATTGTCATATTTTGCAAAGTAAAAATCCGATTCTACGTTATACTAATTTTGCAAGATATTTTTTTTAGATATTCAAGGATTTTATTCTCTCTAATTTATTGTACTATGACTAAGTGAGAATTTATTTTTCAAAATATCATTGTGCATAAAATTCTTTCTTTGAATACTTTATTATGATGAATTAAGAAAGAATATTTGATTATGGAGATTTTCTATTTCACTCTAACGTCAAGGAAGGATCCAAATTGATGGATACCAAAAAGGGAAATGAGTTGATTGCAGGAAATTCAATGAGGCAAGAATGATTACAAATCTACACATAAAATATCTCCTACGACAATTGCAACAATTGTTTCTATCCGCAAATATTGTCATGATCACAGGGGAGAAAGCAAATCCAAAAGAAAATGAAAAGAATCGTGATCATCTCAAAAGGCAACAAATTGAGGGGGAGCTTTGATCAATTTTGGAAAAATCTTTTTGATTGATCGTGATCTTGTTATGAAAAGAAGGAAGGTAAATGTGTCAGAATTGTTAAGATCTACAAAATCCGGTTAGTGCATCTTTTATTACATTTTGTCATTATCAAATCTCTTATTGATAGTATCATTTTATTATGACAAAAATGGTACGTAAATTTCATGATGCATCTGTGATTTTTATTGGATATTTGCTGATATATATGATCGAAGTGAGCTATATTGCATATCTTTAATATTCGATAAAAGCTGATTTTTGGAAATTGTGATTCATGCAAAATATTTGTTATCATTCTCTACGTGAATCTAGTATTATCACTTTTTGATTATGGCAAAAAGGGGGAGAAGAAATGAATATGCATATGTGCTGATTGGTTGATATTATTTATTGCATAATATTGAGCTGTGATTATTTTTCTATATATTCTTATGCTCAATCTATTTGTTATCTTCTGATATTCTTTGATTTAAAAGTATGTTTACAAATCTGCATATTCAGAGATTGTTTTGTCATCATCAAAAAGGGGAGATTGTTAGGGAAATCCCTTATGATGTTTTGAAGATGACAAAATAAATCAAAGGCTACTAACATGTTTGATGGTTGAGTAATAGACCATGCAGATGATAAAACATCTAAAGGATTTTATCAAAGTCAGAAGATGACCAGAAGACTGAACGTAACATATGTCCAGTATATTCTGAAGATTTCCAGACTTCGTGTCAAAGTCCAAGACCGCCGACTCAAGACTCATATTGTAAAGTCTACAGACTCAGATTGTAAAGTCTACAGACCCAGATTGTAAAGTCTCAAGACTCATATCGTAAAGTCTACGACTCGGACTTTACATCCAGATTCGATGAATCGTAACTCAAGCCCAATCATACAACGGCTAGTGATCTGGTTTGGATTCCACATCAAGATTGATTTGATTGATTCAATCTAATTGATTGACGATTGGATCTTGAAGACAAGAATTTTCTATACGAAGAAGCTTTATTTATGGAAACCAAGATTTCGTTTGTATGGGCGATCGGAATCAATTTAGGGATTCTACCTTTGTCACTCAACGGCTACCAAATCTTCTAGATACAGAGCTGTCCAATGGGTATATTGGAAGACGATTCTCCGGGATGCTGTCCAACGGCTAGTTTGGAAGTGGAGGAGTATTTAAGGAGGTGAAGGACCGATGAGCAAGTAAGAGATGGAGCGTAGAATTTATAATTCCAAAGTCTGAGCGACCTTCGATTATACACTTGTCTTTGGAGAGCTTAAACGTTTGTAATCGTGAGAAAATACCAAAAGAGTGACTTAGTGAGATAGTGTGATCTACTACTAAGCATTTGCACTCGAAGTTGTAATCTCTTGTTGATTGTATAGTGGAATCCAGCCAAGAAGGCTGTTAGCGTGGGAGAGTGGACGTAGGCTTAGATTAAGCCGAACCACTATAAATCTTGTGTTCTTATTTTCTTCCCTAACTCCTTTATTTTGTTTATACTAGCTATATCACCAAATATTTCGTAAATACTTTGTACCAACACCACAGGATACAACGTTCCCATGCCTTATGCATTTTTTCATAGTATTCAAAATCTCATGGGTAACAGCTTGGGAATTTGAATACAATACATCAACCAAACTGGGTGTACCAGTACTTGTTTGAAAATACAAAACAAAATAGTGAAATGGATTCAAATACCATGAACAAGGGGCCGAAGCTGCAGTTAAAACTTGGCTAAATAGTCAGAAAACCCAACTAACTACAATCCCGTCAAATACATCATTTTTACAAGAAAAATCCGTAACAAGTGCAGCACTTGCTGCGGTTCGAGCAAAGAGGAATACTACAATATCCTCATAACAATGCTCTCGAAAGCAGAAGAATCACAATGTGAATCTTCCAAATCACAAGACAGTCAAGACGGATCCTCACAGAAATACCAATGAAGACGATTGCTACGGGATCAGCCTAGACAGAAATTAAAGACAGAAGATCACATGCCAACATTGTTGCAATAGCGCAAAGGCTATACACTGTAGCAAGATAGGCATACAACGTTCACTATTCACACAGTACTATTCACTCAGTACTGTTCACTTTATACTGTTCAAAGACTGTAGTACCTCCTATAAATACACTTTCTTAACATAGAAGAAGAAGACTCGAATTTTTTTTTTTTTTTTTCAGACTTCACTTATCTCTTCTTCCTCCTCACCCTCTTGTAAACTCTCTTCCTTTCAAGCCTCAAGCTTTCTTACCTTGTACTCTTGATTACGAAGTAAGTTTGTTTTCAAATACATTTAGCATAGTTTATACAGGGTTACCAACTTACATGATAGTTGGTCAACCATTTCTTGTAATATAAACATCAATACTCCCGGAGTGCAGATTACTGCCCTAGTGGATGACTTGATACTTTAGTTTCTGTACTCTTTAGTACATGTAATTTTCATTTGATATATTACAAGTTCATACCACATTTATGGTTGGTTTTTGTTTATGCATACTCTTACTTTATATTTTATATATTGCTTTTGCTCTTTACATTATTTTTAATTCTTAAGATTTCATTTAGTTTTATACCGTTCTTATATTTCTCTTATAGATTTGTTAGTCTCTTATATTTCCTTTTTCTCTCATATAGTACATATATATATATATATATATATATATATATATATATATATATATATATATTTTTTTTATATAGAGAAAACCTTAAAATAAACAGTGTCAACAACATTAAACAGTTCTTTAGTAAGGAGTTCAAATAATTTTACATTGTTCTAACTTAAGTTTTTAATGTATTTTACGGTGTTAATAGTCATAATTCAAAGGAGGAAAATATTTTTATGAGGAGTCCTCGCGCCCAAAAAGGCACCTTATGGCATCTTTCTCTAGTATTCGTTCTTTTCTGTCTTATTTGTCCTCTTAGTCTCCAATTTTTCAAAATCGAAAGAACCAATTTCTCCGCCGCCACTCGACACTCGCCTTGCTTGCTTTGGGTCACTTGTGCCACTCACTGCTTGATGTTCGCTTGGCTTGTTGCTCCCCGCTCGACATTCGATGCTCAATCTATTTGATGCTCACCTCACTTGACCCTCATCGCTTGCCTTGAAAGATTAGATTAGAGTATGATCTGATTATGATTTGGTTCTGCCATTGGAAGATTAGATTAGAGTATGATTTGATTATGATATGATTCTGCTATCAAAAGATTAGATTAGAGTGGGACATATAATTTGATTCCGATTATTCTAATCGTAGATTAATTGATTCAGTCAATCCGTAAGATTAGATATTCGGAATATAAAATAGGAAATCTAGGTGTCTTCTTAATATAAATAGCATTAGGTATTGTAGAAGAAGAGTGTGTATTATGACTTTGAGTGAAGAACATTATTCTCTTGGGAAATCTACCTTCGAATCGATGTTTTCTTGATTTCTCTGATTTTCTTCAGTAAGAAGCATGCTTACTGAAGTAAATGTGCAGTTGGAAATGGCAAACTCAATACAAGGTCAATTGACACACAGCATCATAAGCAAACCCAAAATAGAAGCCCGACGCATTGTACTTCCATCAGTGAAACTTCTGAACTAAACAATGTAGACATAAGTGACAAGGGCACAACCATGGAACAAATGGAAGAGAATCAAAATTGCCAAGGGAAAGAATCTGAAAAGGAGCCTAAGTTGGCTCGACTCAATGACCTTGAAGAAATATGGATGGATATTGTGGAAAAGGTAGAAAGCACAAATATTAGGCAATTCCTCTGCTAGCAAGTGAAGCTCGCATCATTCACCATGGCAAGCAATAATGTGTTTCATCCAATACCCAACTTAATGACATTTATCAACTACCTATCATTCACGTGATATTCAATTTCACTCCAACAGCCAATGCCATTGTGTATTTGATCTTACTTGAAGACCAGACAACTGCTGAGATGTGTGAAGAAATCATATCTAAGGCCCTACAAAATGCATTGGGGTGCCTCGTCATAGTAACTGTAAATCTGGAGCCACCATGACTTGAGGATGATCGAATCTGATAAAGTCAGAACCATGAAAATACAAGGTACCGAATCCAGTCATTTCAGAAAGCAACAGAGAATATTATCCCCTACGAAGACCAATAATTACTACACCAGTTCTAATTACGCCAAAAAAACAAAATACAGGCAAGGGTTTGCCTATAGGCCCTCCAGAACCACAAAAACAACTAAATGACAGCAACACTAATGCTCCATAAGGAGAACAAAAGGCAACCACACATGCATCCAACATAATCTATATATATATATATATATATATATATATAGACTTTCATCACCGGAGAACAAAGCAGACACATTCCCAGATGTAAATGCAAACTATCCATTGTCACCAGCTGATGCACAAGAAGGAAAACAATAAAGCATCAATGGCTGTCAGCATCAGTGGCTGTCGGTATCTTCCATTCAGCACAGTGATGCAACTGTCGAACCATAAGTCAAGACATTGTTCAAAAATGCAAATATGGACAATGAGGGTAGAGTAAAAAGAAATTTGAAGCTCAAACAGAGCTTATCATAGAATAGGGAAGATCATCATTCCCACATGATACGAGAAGCAGGTAAGTACATCCGATGCTCAATCAAACAAATAACCTAGCTTTTGCTACCAAGGAAATAAGGTGCTTCTGTTCTCTATCTAGGCGACCTAATCTTTCTTGGAGGTGCAAGGACATTTTTTGTCCGTAGAGAAAAGCAGGAAACAACGGATTGTGATGTTAGGAGCATGTTTATGCTTCCTCATAACATCGTCACAAAAAGTTGAGAGCTGAAGCTTCCGAGAATACAAAATCAATGCCACCCATTAGCATCATTAGATGCATGCATCTTATATGCTAAATGAAGAATACTCTATGTTCTTGAAAGACAACTTGGGAAGCTAACTATATAAGTAGGATTTTCCTTTATTGAAAGTTTTGACAAGTTTTTGCTATTGAAGTTTCTTAAAATTTCTCACTCAATGAATGCAAGAAAAGTAGCATTGTCATAGATTCTTGAGTGAAAGATAGTCATCAACAATTTATCCTCCAAAAACCTTCTCATTGATCATGATCATATGCATAAATCAAAAGTGCCAAAATTCAAAATGGATCCCTTGGGTCTTGGAACAAAATTTAGCAACAGAAGTTCGAGTAATCAAATGCAAACCTTCTTAGTGGCAAAACAAGATGATTTGAATGAAACGGGGGAAACCCAATATCCAACATAGTATTATTGAGACAAAACAGGAGTAAGGTGGGCCTTTCGCCAACAACTTGCTTATTGCAGAAGAATTAGAGCAAAAACAAAGGTGGCTATACTTCTTTTCTTCACAGTTGTTATTCCCAATCAATCACTTAAGATCTCTGATGTCGATCCAGACTAGTGAAAATATATCAAGTAGGTCTAGCCAGTACTAAACTTTTGATTAGACATGCATCAACACCCACTTGATGGGCCTCAAAGACAAGCAGGCTGATGAAGCTTCATCGCCCAAATTATGAGCTAAACAGTTTCGCCAAGTCTAAGCATGGTTAAGAAATCTTTCAAATCTATGGAGAAAAATCCTTCGCTTCCAAACTCTAACAATAAAATTGTTTCCATTGTGCATGGTCTTGTTTGATTAATTCAAGAGATATGTAAACTGTTCAGAATCATATGATAAGTACACATTATGTTACTAAAGAATCTGGTGCAGCCAAAAATAGAGGAAGTATAATGTGAAAGTATGTCGATGGAGTTACTACTGGTGCTGCCAAGAACAGAGGAAGAAAAGCTACTGAAGAAGTCAACAACGAAGATTGTAGCACGTATAGCATGTTTACATTGCGGAATCAATATTCAGTTTTAAGCATGTAAAGCTGAAACATTCTGTTTTGCTTTCTGTTAGTTAGTTTTTCCAGTCAGTTGATAATTTCAGCTGATATATAAACTGATCTGAAGAGAGCAAACTAGTTATCGAGCTCTCAGATGTAAAAATACTTCTCATTAACTAAAAGTTCATCATCTCTATTTTTCTTCTCTCTTTCTCTCTATGTTCATAAATTTCTTCATGGTATCAGAGCTCTATGAGTTTATATGGCTTCTCTGATGCAGATTGGGCTGGTTGTGTTGAAACCGGACGATCCACCACCGGTTTATGTACCTATCTTGGTTCTAATATCATTTCATGGGCAGCGAAGAAGCAACCTACAGTCTCTCACTCTTCCACTGAAGCAGAATACCGGGCACTTGCTTCTGCTACAACTGATCTTACTTGGATTAGTTTTGTTCTTCGAGACATTGGTCTATCTCTGAACTCTCCAACACTTTTATTTTGTGATAATCAATCTGCCATCTCATTTATTGCCAATCCTATTCTTCATGCTCGAACTAAACGCATTGAAGTCAATTTTCACTTCGTTCGTGAGAAAGTTTCTTCCAGTTCTCTGCGTGTATAGTATATTCCGAGCACTCACCAACTTGCTGACATTTTTACTAAAGCCTTGTCACAACTGACACATTTCACTCTTCAAATCAAATTGGGCATGGAATTTTCACCCCTTCCCAATTTGCGGGGGGATGTTAAGAATCATATGATAAGTACACATTATGTTACTAAAGAATTTGGTGCTACCAAAAACAGAGGAAGTATAATGCGAAAGCATGTCGATGGAGTTACCACTGGTGCTGCCAAGAACAGAGGAAGAAAAGCTACTGAAGAAGTCAACAACGAAGATTGTAGCACGTGTAGCATGTTTGGCACGTGTAGCATGTTTACATTGTGGAATCAATATTCGGTTTTAAGCGTGTAAAGCTAAAACATTCTGTTTTGCTTTCTGTTAGTTAGTTTTTCCATTTAGTTGATAATTTCAGCTGATATATAAACTGATCTGAAGAGAGCAAATTAGTTATCGAGCTCTCAGATGTAAAAATACTTCTCATTGAATAAAAGTTCACCATCTCTGTTTTTCTTCTCTCTTTCTCTCTCTGTTCATAAATTTCTTCATAAACAAAACAAAAAAAAAAAAAAAAAAGAGCTCCGTTTGATAGTTCAAACTTTGAAAGCCCAAGCAAGCGTCAATGTAGGTAAATCAATTTATATCTTCAATAAAGCAAAAGACAAGACATTCAAAGTAAACAGTAGGAGGTTACTGAAGTTGAACCTAGCATTCATGTTCCTTTTCTTAGAGCCCACTCTACCGCATAATCCCAAAAAGGGATGGCACATGAAAGTACAAACATGCAAGAAAACTAACTGGGTGTTGCAATAGAACCAAACTATCTAAAAATTTGCTCAAAGTATATCGCACATACGCGCACATACGCGCACTTGTATCACACATACGTTGCACGTGTATCGCATGTACATTACACGTGTATTTGGTTTGAATTTTAAAAATTTGCTATCCCAACATTTTTCTTGAAAATCAATACCACGAACATGTAAAAGTGATCCTTACAAAAAAAAAAAAAAAAAAAAAAAAAAAAAAAACATGCAAAAGTGATGGAGAGGGCAAGAGAATGAAGGTTTTTTTTTTGGGGGGGGGGAAGGGAAGGGGGCGAACGATACAACCTAGCTTGTCCTAGTATAGTGCAGAAGAAAGCGCAAGGGCGTGGTACAACATATATTTGAATAGAATAAACAAATCAATTGCAAAAGCAACAATAGATTAGCGAGCTTGCGCTATATATCAACACGAACCTAATTCTGGGCTACTTCCATCTTGAGCTTATGATGGCCATCCTCGGCGTGTTCACATTGCTCAAGTTGGTGCTAGTGAGATTGATTTCTAATCAATTCAGTCGTCGTTGGGCAATTGTGATGCCGGGTGCCATATTTTTCGTCAGCCCCTCATTATGGGCTTTGTCCCAAGTTATGTCGTCTTCCAGTCGGCCACTCCATGGCCAACCTCGGCACCAACTTTGCCCTTACGATTGCCCCAATCTATGCAAATAACATCTCCGCGGCCTTCTCCCGTGACATCTTGATCTCTATACCTAAGGTAGTCATTTATTTTCGTTTCTTTTTTTTTTTCCCCAATTTTGTGGCATCTTTTTCATTTTTTGTTTACATGGTTTAGGTGTGTATCAACATTGGCACCCTATTCGGCAATCTATCCAATTATATTCTCTCCTATCTCCACCTCAACCATGCATGGTGTTGGATGCTTATTGCGGAAGCAATCCTCTTGATTGTACTTTAGCCTGCTTTCATATTTCTCCCATGCTAGAATTGCTTGAGTGGCTCATCATGCAGGGCCACCTAGGCCTCACCTAGCCCATCCTCACCAAGACCTCCAAATTTGAGGAGCAAGCTTGCCCAAATCAAGAAGGATGTTGGCATACCTGAGGACTGCGACGATGACATTATGAACACCAACTGGAACATCAGCGCGTGGCGGGACATCTTCTACCCAACTCAATGCGTCCGTCATAGACACCATGATACTCTTCGCCCCTCGCTTTTTTGAGAAGTATAGATACAACGACTTTTCCAACATAGACCTTCAAATTAGATTTTGCATAAGGTGGGTCTATCTATTCAAGCATTCGATTCTGGCATCTCTTTGCCTTTTTCCAACCTATTTTATTGACTGCTCCAAATACATCTTCCCCATCATTTTCTTTGAGAAAGTATATTGCACGTATATTGCACGTGTATCGCACATACATTGCACGTGTATTCGGTTTGATTTTTAAAAATTTGCTATCCCAATATTTTTTTTGAAATCGAAACCAATAACGTGCAAAAGTGATCATGGCAGGAGAGGGCAAGAGAATGAAGGTTTGCCATTAAACTAAATATAAGGAGCACCTTGGGAGTTCAGTCGGCACTCATCTCATTCGTGGTAATAGAAGGCACAACGAGATTTGCCATTAAACTACCAAATCTTGGTTTTAATCGTGGTATGCAAAAAAAATGAAAAAACAAAAATAACACGCCTCATGCTATGATTGTTTTATTAGGCATCTACAATCATTCGATCCTAAAATCTTCCCACTACGCATGTTTGTGTGATGCTGAATTTTTTATAACCGTAGAGATCTACAAAGCACGATCCTGACTCAATGGTTGTGGTGGCAATTGAATTGATTTACAATCCCGAACTACGCTCACGACGAAACCGCCCTCATCCTCTTCTGTGGAACGCTCGCCTTACGCTCCTCAGCCTCCCAGCACCGCCTGCGTCCTTCTCGCCAAGCTCGACGCCCTCGCTCCCGCGGCTACGACCTCACTGACTCTTCGCCGGAGGCTCCGCCGTACACAACGCCAGAGATTCAACCCTCGTCGGTCCCTTTGCCTGCCCCGGTGGAGATCCGGCGGCGACGGGTACCTCTGGGTTTTGTCAATTTCGGGCCGCGAGTCTTACACTTAGATTTGATCTTTTCTGGTCCAAATTTTTTTGGGCCTTCTTTTCACGGTTACATTTTCTAAAATTCCATGTTTGATTTTACATACATAAATCATTCGGGAGAGAGATGAGGGTGTCTATCGGATCTTCTCCCGTGACACTTTTCATAACAATAGCCAGAGGAAGGCCGTTCTTCATGTAAAGCTTCATCGTCGAGAGAGACTGCTAAAGATTTAACCCCCAATATCAAGAGTATGGTGCCGTTCACATTGAGACGCAAAAGACGGCTTTGGAAAATTAACTATGTAGCACTCCGATCTCACACCAATACTTGATCTTAATCTCACATGGGATAGGCAAACATAATTCATATCTATGGGAAACTAAAAAGCAAAATAGAGCAACTATACAAACACTCCCTATGAAAGAAGTAGCTAAATAATGGAGCTGTTAAACAGGTGGGTCGGGTCGGGTCGGGTCGGGTTTGGGTTGGGTTATTAATGGTCCAACCCAAATTGACCCATTAACCCATTTATAACCAATTTATGCCTAATGTAAATTTTTCGACCCATACCCAACCCCACCCATATTAATAAAAATTTTTCGTATTTAACCAAATTTAGGAAAACTTATTCTTATGTTTTGTTTTTTAAGATTATATTACTTAAAAACTTCCAAGCAATACAAATCCAATTAATAATTTTTCAATTTTTTATAATTTTTCAAAAAATTTGTTTTTTTCTTTTTCTTTCTTCCAAAAAAATTATGTATCTTTTCCACAGATAAAATCCCATCGAGCATGACAAAATGCACATCCAAAGTTAAAAATACAACAAAACTATGCTCAAGGAGCAAGAAGTTGAAAAAAGACATTAATACAGAAACGGTCTTGAGAATAGCGAATGCTAGATGAGCAACTAAATGTAATACCTCTAAATAGTTAACATATCATAGCAACAGACACTGTCGCTCATGTGTTAAGAGGTGCTTTCATCTTACAATGCAATAGCCATCAGACTGGTAAGGACAACAAAGCATACACATTAAAAAAAAAAAAAGAAAGCCCTCTACACCTAACAATCTCATTGGTAATATCTAATTTTGCAGACAACAGCAAAGGTAGGAATTATACCTTCATGTAAGGATGGAAAATTAGGTATTACCAATTACTAGTATTATAGGGTTGTGGAGTGGTAAGACCTGCTTCAGCCTTGGATATTTCATCACCTCTGCAGTAGTTCTCGTCGACATCCAGCACATCATCCGTCAGGTCATCCTCTCCAACGTTAATGTCGTCTTCAACGTCCTCTTGGAGAGGGAATTATCAGGATTTTCTCCTGTTCTTGTAAACACCGACCACGATGAACCTATTTCCTTTGCGCTATATATGAGTGCATATATTCAGATCAAAATACCTGTATATCTCTATACATGCACATGTGCCTCCATTTTCCTTGAGAATAACAACAGAAAGAAACAACCAACCTGATCCTTTTGCCGCTCAATCAAGGTTGCATCTTTCTCCAATTGTTTTAGTCCTGCAACATGTGCATAGCACCACCCATTAAGCATGTCAAAAACAGTAAGCAAATAACAGTTATTCTACCCACTGCAATGAAAGCAGAAATTCAGCATCCAGTTGCTGTATCACGGCCACCAGGTGAACAGAAACTTATCTTCGGCTCAATAAAATTGTGAATAGGGACCCTCTGGACCAAAAGGAAAAATAACCTGCAGCAGGGGAAATAATTAGAAACCATGGATATAACACTTAGTAAGAGATGTGGAAGGATGATTGAAGTCCCTGCAAACAAGATGACCTACACCAAGTCACTCACATGAGGGAAAATAATTATGGACCTATGGTATTCCAGGAGAGTGAGAAACCAAACTTATAAAATTGCTAAATTTTCTGTGGTGCTCAGTCCATTGCAAAAACAGCAGTAAATGTCAACTGCTTCAGTTTCTTCCTCCATGCCTCGTTCCGCTGCTCTCTTCTTTTTCTCTCCTTCGCCGCTCGGCTTAACATTGGATTGGACGACGGGCCTCGAAGAATTGGGCCTCTCCCAATCCGTACCCGAACCCGTTTACAATTCCAACAAAATTATTGTCGGAGCGGGTGGAGACGGGCCTAAGCTGCCCTGCCAAGACACTGCAAAAGAGATGGGCTGAAAAAGAAATACAGAGATGGGCTAAAGGGAAAAAAAGATGGGCCCAAGGAATTAAAAAATCGGCTCAACATACCGTCCTGCTCGATTTTTTTCATTTTCATCATTTTTTTTATATATCACTTTCCTTCATTTTTATTTCCTTTTCATTTGGTCCATTTTTTTTCAGTTTTTCTTTTTGGCTTCTTATCTTTTATCCTTTTTTATATAATTTTTTATATTTTTCTAAAATAAATGGATACATAAAATGTTGATAAAAATTTATGGGTCAACAAGTGATTGAACATAAATTTGTTGTGGCAACCATCTGTTTTGCATATTTTAGTAGTTGAAGAAACAAATCTAATGATATCCAAGAAAGGGAAATTCACGAGGAATTGACTACCAATTTTAGACGTGGAAATTGGTCCAAAATTAAAATATTGACACCATGTAATCAAATGTTGGAAATTTATATATTGTAAATAAAAATAATTTTTTTTACTTATACCATAAATGGGAAATCCTTCGTGCACTATCATAACCATGATATTAAAAAAAAAAAAAAAAAAATCAATGATGTACTTGGTTACAATAAAACTTCATCCACCGTCTTCACAAATTACTTGAAAGTTTTGAAAATATTGAATTATCAAATAACATAGTTTACAATTGGTCCGTTTATGTAATCTTGAAGGGTATAATTCATTCGCTTTTACTCTCTTTAAATTTTACGAGATTATCTCTTTGAGTTTTATTTATTACAAAATATTTGGAAATCTTCAAAATAGTGAATATCAAATACTGAACCATGTTGCCATTTTGTTTTCTCACCGAAAAAGAAAAATACTGAACTGTGCAATTGATTTATTTTCAGAACTTAGAGAAATTAAGTCTTTACTATATATAGAAAATTTTTATCCCAAACAAGTATATCATCATCATCATCATCATCATCATCATCATCATCATTACTACTACTACTACTATTATTAGCAACAACAGCAGTAGTAACGGTAGTATTTCACATTTTCTTAACATTGTTTTTAAATTGCATCTAAAATTAAAGGAAAATATTGCAGGAATTTAAGACAAGTGGACCCGCCTATACATGCTTGCAATGTCCAAGCCATTCATGCAAAATTGTTGCGACATTTACATTCTTAGTGAAAATCGGAAAGTTTTTAGAGATCCTACCTGCCACCTATATTAAGGGTATATCAAGTGAGATGTTCATTGATTACAAGGGCCATTAAGGGTAATATTGCGTTGTTTTAATTTTAAAAAAAAAAAAAATGCATTATTTTGTTAGTTAGATTGACTACAATAATTAATGAAAGATAGTTTCTTTTTTCATTTAGCCAATAAGTGATTTATCAAGCACTTTACATCGAAATTCAAGCTCATTAACAGGTAACTTAATTTTTTTAGATGAAATATGTAAATTGATTTACAATTAGAGAATACGTATATTTTTTTTATTTAGTTAAAATAAATGATCGATTATAACAGGTTACACATATTCATTACTTAAAACTCGAGCATTGAGAATGCCGAATAATAATCATCATTTTCAAGTTTATTTGCAAAAGCAAACCATCACTTCTAAGTCTTGGTAATTTGTATACATGGATATAGTATCGTTAAGGAATTCTTGTTGCCTGGCCAAATGTGAAATCAAACTTTTTATTTTAGTTTGAAAATTCACAAAAAGAACAATAGCAAGATTTATATTTTCTACTTTTATAAAGATATTTAAAAATAGAATTAGTCTTAAAGATCGCCTATCAACTCTAATACTAAAAAATAAAAGGCAAAGATATAAATATAAAGAATAACTTACTTACAAAATCTCCTCCTCAATGAAAACATGGAATGAACATTTGCGGACTATATTTTCACCCTTTTACTAATGTCAATTTAATTAGTCAAGCATTACATTGGGGCAAAGACATTATAATCCCGAGTGACTCTAAATAAGATGATGATCCGTCTAAAATAATTATTCGTTTTCCTATCATAGTGAACTTCGGAATAGACAGTAGTTGCGGGAAGGGAGCAAAATATCCACCATATGAAATAGGGAGTCAACTCCTCATGAATTTCTCTTTCTTGGACATCATTAGATTTGTTTCTTCAAATATTGCACACATGCAAAAACAGAATCGTTTTCCACAGCAAATTTATGTCCACTTGCCCATTATACAAAAATGGATGGCCCGGGTCATGCTAGCCTATGAAGCACGGACACGTTGCCGAGCCTTCCGAGTCGTGTCCGACACGTGTCGACGTGTCCGACACGCTCGGACACGCTCGGACACGTTCGGACACGCGGTCAACGCGTGTCGAGAAATCCGACACGTGGTCAACTTTTCTCGACACGCGTGTCCGAGAGAGATTGTTGAAGAAGACGATGGTGGGTAGAGAGGTGACGTCGAGGAAGAGGCCGAGGAAGCGGAGGTGAGGCCGCGACGGCGAGAGGAAGAGCATAAACTGAGCGATGGAGGGCCGGCGGCGAGGGCCTCGCCGTGAGGCTACAGCTTGCAGCTGCTGCGAAGGAGGAAGGGCGGAGGCGACAGCGATGTGGCGACCGAAAGAGTTGAGAAGATCGTGAGGAAGAACCTGAGGTGGCGGGGAGAAGGCGGTGGCGTGGGGGAGGGGGAGAGAGAATGGGAAGAACGGGGATGGAGGGGATTGTGATGGGGGCACAGGCTCACAGCCTCGCAGGGGAGCAGGTGGTGGCGAGGGGGAGGGGGAGGGGGAGAGGAGAGAGGAGAGAAGGGGAAGAAACCGAGGGGGATGGGGGCAATTGATGGGGGCGCAGGTGATGGGGACGCAGGGAGCAGGTGGTAGCGTAGGGAGAGAGAGAGAGAGAGAGAGAGAGAGAGAGAAAAAGGGGAAGAGATTGAGGGGGCTGGAGGTGATTGATGGGGCGCGGCGAGGGAGCAAGTGGGCGTAGGGGGAAGGTGAGGGGGAGAGAGAGAGTGGGGGTAGATCGCAGAAATCGAAGGGGAGGATTTTGGGGGTGATGGCGTGGGAAAAGAGGGGGAGAGAGAAACGAGGAGAGAGGATTTGAGAGAATTTGAGGGGGAATAATTTTTGTTAAAATAAAAATATATTTTTAAATATGCACACGTATGAATATGTTTTTAGATTTTTTTATGAATAAATAGTGTAAATTTATTATAAGTTCTTATTTATTTATTTGTGAATTTGAATTAAATTAATTAAAAATAAAAAAATTATTTAATATATAACGTGTCGGAACGTGTCGGAATTCTCTACTTTTTAAGAAATGACGTATCGCACGTCGTGTCGTGTCGTGTCGCGTGTCGCGTGTCGCGTGTCCGTCTTTACATAGATGCTAGCATAGTCCAAAAAATAAAAATAAAAATCCATACATTAGTCGTAATGACAAGAGAATTAATAAAAACCAGGTAGGACTTTTTATTAGTGAGGCTAAAGAAAAATAAGGGTTATTTTAAATTTACAATATATTAAATTTCAATTTTCTTTGTTGAAACCCTGTGATATGCAAAGGGTGACGCTAGGCTGGCTCACACATTTGCAAAGAGCCCATACGTTAACTTATTTATGCATTCCTTGCCTTTAGCCAATCAACAGTATGTATATATTGTTTTATGGGTAAATGACAAGAAAAAATAAATAAATTGGAGAGAGTTGCATGAATAAACGGTTGATTGTATTACGTCTCCAATTCAAAATAATTTTGAATCGGAGGTTACGTCGACTACTCTTTTAGAGTCTTATTCAATCTATATGAATGTATTGATTTGTATGCATATATTGAGAAATCAGTGTTAAGAACTTAAAGAGCTCATTTGAAGTGTTAAGCATGAAAGAAATAGTTTTTTGACTATCACTATATATCTATAATTTCTTTCCAAACATAGAATCATGATTGGTACATAAGATTTTAATTATCATCAATTTCTTTTTCCTACTAAATGAATTAAGTGAACCCCCTTTAATGTATTAAATAAGTCAATTTTCATCTTAATTAAATCTTGTAAGTCTAAACTAATTAGAGTTATCTAACGAGCTTAATTGCATTTTAATTGCTTAAATTTTCAGCACGTGGGCTATCCGCCGGTTGACAAGTCAAACTTTTGAAAAACGCACACTAATTTGGTACGTGGTCTCTTAGATACGGTTTTGCATTGATTGTTTTACCAGAAAATCTCGGGTAGGCCTCCACGACGTGGGGGCGACCCATTTAATGAAGACACGTGGCGCCACGTGTCGTCCGGGTCCCACCACACTCCCTCTCTGACCTCTCACCTCCTCTCTCCACTGCGCTTGCGTTTCTTCTCTTTTCACCTCGCGCCTTAGGGACTGGTGCCGGCCGTTGTCGGACATGGACGAGAGGGAGTTCTCGCCGGCGGACCCCCTCCGCCGCTGCTGGTAGAACCTGGAGGGGCGGCGGCGGCGGCGCCCGGGAGGGCGGTGGAGGCGAAGCTGGAGGCCTTGGAGAGGAGGGGCCTGACGGCGGCGGCCTTCTCGTCGTCGAAGGGGAAGGAGATGAGGAGATTCGCCGTCCGGGTCGTCGTGGGCAGAATCCTTTTTTTGGGTCGGTCTCGGTTGAGGCCCGCAGAGAGAATGTCGAGGACGAAGCGCTGGCGAGGATCGATCGGAGATGGAGTATCGTCACTGTTCCGGCAGAAGCAGAAGCGGAGGAGAGAGAAAGAGAGACGGTGGAAGAGAGAGATGACCACAGAGAAAGAAACCGATGGGTGAAGTCTGCGCGTGGGTGACCGAAAACGGAACAGTCAGCGTGCCTCTATGTGAGGGAGCAGTGAGCAACGGAGCGAGTGAGCGAAGCGGACCCCATGGTAACCGCCTAGAATTTGGCTAAGCTGGCGCGTGGGGGAGCGACGCATAACCGTAAAAGGCAGAGGCGAGGAAGGAGTGCGCGAGGAGGACGAGAAAAAGATTCGGTTGGAGAGGGGGAGGAATCGACCATTTTTTCCTCCTTTTCTTGCTTTGCAGAAAGAGGTTCGCCGGAAGTTTTGAGGGTGAGGGAGATTGGTGGCGGAGAGAGAAGAGGGGCGCACGAGAGAGAAGATAAAAAAGGAGAGTTTTCACTCCACCGCCCACATCCCGCCGTTCACTACCTTCCTTGGAAGCCGCCCCGGACGTCGGAGCCGTTCGTTGAAACCCCAGGTAGGAGTTCTTTCTCTCGACACCCCCCGATCTCAAAATTCACTTTTTTTCTCGAAGATCATAGCCATCTTGCATAGAAATATGGGTTGATCTGTGACTAATAATGTCGATTCAATCCTTCATGTGTCGAGACTAAGCCTCAAGCTTGGTGTCCGAAATGCGTATCATGCGTTTGCTAAAATGCCTGAAGGAAGGCCGAGGAATTTTCGCGCATAAACTCGAAGCCGATTCAGGTTTGCGTTTATATTTGTCGAATCCTGCTCGATTTCTTTGTATTTTGCTGTGTTTTCGTGTGACTTTGCGATGTATTCTCCACCGTCCGAGTTGGTGTGTGTGAACTCAAGTATTTTTTTTTTAATTTTTTTAATGGGAATGAATGCTTGTGGAGTTACTGGTGGTTGTCCAGCGTCAGTGAAAGTTGCAGAAGAAGAAGAAGGCGTGAGGTTGAAGATGGAGTACAAAAAGACAAAAACAATAAAAGAAAAGAGAGAAAAAAGCAAAAATAAATAAATAAATAAGTGGTGGGCCTCGAGCTTGCTTGTTTTCTGGGTTGGGATAGGTTGTGCTGAGAATTAGAAAATGAAAGTGGGCTGGAGGTTTGACGCCTTTCTTTTTTAAAAATGTAGGTGGGCCTTTTGATTAATCCTGAGTGGGCCGGAATTAAGACAGTCTAGTTTTTCAGCCCAACTGGCTCGAATTCTTTTAAATCAGGCCGTGGCTCCTAACCCGGTTCGAATTCTTTTCCTTTTTAATATTAAAAATAGTAAAAAATGAATAATAATAATAATAATAATAATAATAATAATAATAATAATAATAATATTATTATTATTATTATTATTATTATTATTATTAAAAAAAATTCGAAAATAAAAGTTTAGAAGTTTAGAAAATGATAAAAATGTTTAAAAACTTTAGGAAATAATAAAAATATTTAGAAAATTTGAAAATCAATAAAAAATTAGAGTTTAGAAAATAATTAAAAGTAAAAATATTGGAAAACCCTAAGAGAGTAAATCCTAAAATTGGTTTGTCGTTGGACTGAAGATTTATGATATACTGATGGATATGGGAGCAAGGCACTTATTTAAGGTGTAGATCAAGAATATCTTGAGACTGCATTACGCAAGCTAGGGCATTTGGTTTGCATTTGGATATTGACTGAGATACTGGTGTAGTCTACGATGTTGATAGTCATGAGTTGTTCAATGTGCGGCTTGGTCAAATTGCTGAGTATGTTGGAGATCCAAGCTTAATTGGGGTTTTGCTCGGTGCCTCAACAGTGTTAGAAAGGTGGTAGGCATTCTTGTTTAACATGACTCCTGTTTAGTATTTGGGTAGATTGAGGTCGTACTTGATTCATGCATTCAGTGTTGGCAGTTGCTTGAGGTGATCGTGATGATGTCAAGTAAACTTTTCAGTTGTCGTTTAGATTCATATTATGTGCATGTTGAGTTATTAAGTAAGTTCTACTTGCTGAAGCTATTCCCTTGTCAAATAAAGATATTGTGGTTTTGTTTTATAATTTATCTCTCTTTGTCTATCTATGTTATTGCAAAGTTGAATTAAGTCGATGAGAATAAAAAAAAAGAAGAGGGTAGAGAAGTAACAGAGAGATCAAAAGAGAAGATAGAGCACGAAGAAAATATTTTCAGGTACTTATTTCTTTCCCATGAATCAATTGAATCTTTTCTTGGTTGATTTGTTGTGCTCTTCGAACTGTGACATTTCCAATATTTTTAGGAACTCACTTTGCTTGATTTATGTTTTCCAAGTGAGTATGTATTTCTAGAGTTCTTAATAACATTGTATTACATATGATTCAGCTACCTGATGGGACTAGTTTTTAGGGACTGGTGAAGTCAATGGAAAGCTTGAGCGTATGGGAAAATGAGTTAGTCCCTCATTCCCCAACTTTCCATATTAGAATTTGCTTTATCTTTCCTTGAATGCTTAGTGATCTCTCCGATTTTAGGAGTTTACATGGAATACCGACGCACAAGGTTATGGCCTTGGTACTAGAGGTGGCAAAATGGGTCATATATTGATCACTTTTTTTTTTTAAAGACACCAATTAAATAGTTTTAACAATTAATGACTTAAGATATGTGGGTCTTAAGTGGGTTGGATTTAGAACTCATTTTCAACCAAAACCTTACAATCTCTCTCTTCCCATTTTAACTTTACAATTTTTTTTAATAAAAATCGAAATTATAATTATTTTTTATTTTAATTTTCTTTTTTTTTCCTCCTTCTAGTGGCCGGCACAATGATGACGGCAACTAGCCAGGCGAGCCTCGAGCTCGCCGAATCTGGCGAGGCAATTATTTAATTTAACGTTATTTTTTTCTTGTTCTTTCTTTCTTCCAAGTACCATCTAATATATATATATATATATCTTAATATGTTTTTCACTGTGACCAGTAATAGAACACGTCAGACAAATAGTTTACCTCCATATAGATGCTCACGAGGGTTAACTTTTAAATGGACACGAAAATGATAGAATATTTAAATATGAAATCAAACAAACTGTTTTGAAAGCTAAAATTTAAGTAAATGTGTGATTTATTATTCAAATATTTTAATATAATTTAATATTTACATACTCTATCATGAACACAATGGCATGACTAAAAACAACCTAACCTAGCATTAATTGAAAGCTTGAAATATATAAATTGTTCAATAAATAGACGATGGTGGATCAAACGTAAATACTCAAAAAAAATATATATATTTTGCAATTTTGGGGAGTTTGTCAATAATAACGTCAAGATCTCTAGTTAGGCAATCGACACTCAAACGAGCTGCAATCCATTGAACGAAGGCAAATAAACACAACCCACTAGGCTCAAGAGCTCTTCCCGCTTGAACGAAGGCTCACAAGCTTTTCCGCCACATCTCTCTTCCGCCACCCACATCTTCTGCCAAAATCGCCCCCTCCCCTTCTCTCTCTCTCTCTGTTGACGTGGGTGGCGGAATAGAGAGAGAGGGGGAGGGGGCGGTTTTGGTAAAGGACATGGGTGGCGGAAGAGAGACGTGGTGGAAAAGCTTTTGAGCGGTCGTTCGAGCGGGTTGAGCTCTTGAGCCTGGTGGGTTGTGTTTATTTGCCTTCGTTTGATCTATTGCAACCCGTTTGAGTGTCTTCTTTGATTGCCTAACTAGAGATCTTGATGTTATTATTGACAAACTCCCCAAAATTGTAAAATAATTTTTTTTGAGTATCTACATTTGATCCACCATCGGCTATTTGTTGAACAATCTATATATTTCAAGCTTTCAATTAATGCTGGGTTAGGTTGTTTTTAGTCATGCCATTGTGTTCATGATAGAGTATGTAAATATTAAATCATGTTAAAATATTTAAATAATAAATCACACATTTACTTAATAATTTTAGCCTTCAAAATAGTTTGTTTGATTTAATATTTAAATATTCTATCATTTTCGTGTCCATTTAAAAGTTAGGATCAACCAGGGAAAATGGTGAGCAGCATGGATTTGAGTAAATAGGCAGAAGCGTTATCGGTCGAGAGGAATTGCTATCTATACGATGCGCGTCTCGGTCGCTGGTACCGATCGCAAGCTGTTCAGTTCTCATAGTGAAGTCTTTTCCTTCAATCTGATGATTCTATTGTTCTGGGTCTCTAGGGAAGATTCCTGAATGCTCGATGATCTACTCTTTTCGTTGTTTTGCTTCTGGCTTGCTTCTGGGTAATGTATTGGGTGTCAAGATTTCTTGGACTTGTTAATATATTATGTACATCAGCGAAGCAAAATCTAGTTAATTTAAAGGGAACAAGAAAAAGGGTTGACATTTTTATGACTTTTTGAAGGAATGAAGTCACACCATGCTTGTCAAAGCTTCGTTGGAGAGAGAAAAAGAGAAAGGTAGGACATCGGCCATTTTGGGGTTGGTCGGGGGCTGAAGATGAGAGCAGAGGGCTTCGGCCATGAGTGAAAAAAATCTTAGAGAGAGAGAGAGAGGGGTTTGGGCATTGGTTCTTGCTCGATGGAAGAAAAAATACAGAGCAGAGATTTAGGGAGCTTCGGCTAGAGGAGCTAGAGCAAAGGAAAAAAAAAAAACAGAAAAAAGAGTGACAGTGAGCTTGGCTAGAGAAAAAAAACGAGTCAAGAGGGGAGAGAGGGACGTTGGTTGAGGGAATTTCGGCCATGGAAGAGTTGGGGCTAAAGAGAGGTTTGCGAAAGAAAAGAAAGAGAAAGATTCCTTGGCTAGTTTTGGTGGAAAAAAGAGAGGAGAGGGAAGAGAGATTAAAAAAGGAAAACCAGAGAGAAAACCACAAAAATAAAAATAAAAAGAAAAAATAGAGAGAGGTTTGTTCAAGAAGAAAGGACAGGACCGACCCAATGAGTTCGGTCCGGTCCCCGAGTCAACCCGGGACCAATCGATAATTTTTTATTTTATCTTTTATACTTCTTTAAAAAGCGATTGAGGATCGGACTGACCCAATGTGTTTGGTCTGGTTTCAAGGTCAACCTAGAACCAGCCAATAATTTTTTTTATTTCATTTTTTGTACCCCTTGAAAGAGCAATCGGGGATCGTACCGACCCGGTGGGTTCGATGATGAACGAGGTCAGTTAAGAAAGGCAGGCGATGAGAGTCAAGTGAGATGAGCATCGAATAGAATGAGCATCGAATGTTGAGTGGGGAGCAACAAGCTAAGTGAACATCAAGCGGCGAGCAGTACGAATGACCTAAAGTGAGCGAGGCAAGTGTCGAGTGGTGAGCGAAGAAATTGTTTCCTTCGATTTTGGAAATTGAAGACTAAGAAGACAAATAAGACGTAAAAGAATGAATATTAGATGAAGATGCCATAAGGTGCCTTTTTGGACACCGTGAGGACTCCTCACAAAAATATTTTCCTCCTTCGTAAATCATGACTATTAACACCGTAAAATATATTAAAAACCTATATTATTAGATAACAATGTAAAATTATTTGAACTCCTCACTAAAAAGTTGTTTAATATTATTGATGCCGTTTATTTTCAGGTTTTCTTCATATATATACTATATGAAAGAAAAAGACAGTATAAGAGACTAACAGATCTATAAGAGAAATATACGAACAATATAAAAACTAAATGAAATCTTAAGAATTAAAATAATGTAAAGAGACCACCCGTGGTGGCGGCGTAGGTGGTTGGGCACTGGTTCCTCTCACGAAAGGTCCAGTGTTCGATCCATGGCGTCATCTGCTTTGAAGGAAAGGAACCCACGACTTACTCAGCAGGCAAGGGTGGTGGTGACTCTACTTGTCATCTAGGGTTTACCTACCGGCTGCCGGTTGTACGGGTTCTCTGGGTAACCAAATAATAATAATAATAATAATAATAATAATAATAATAATAATAATAATGTAAAGAGCAAAAGTAATATGTAAAATATAAAGTAAGAGTATGCATAAACAAAAACCAACCATAAAGGTAGTATGAACTTGTATTATATGAAATGAAAATTACATGTATTAAAAAGTACATAAACTAAAGTATCAAGTCATCCGCTAGGACGGTAATCCGCACTCTAGGGAGTATTAATGTTTATATAATAAGAAATGGTTAACTAACTGTCATGTAAGTTGGTAACCCTATATAAACTATGCTAAATGTATTTGAAAACAAACTTACTTTGTAACCAGGGGTACAAGGTAAGAAAGCTTGAAGCTTAAAATGATGAGAGTTTATAAAAGGGTGAGGAGGAAGAAGAGAGAAATGAAATCTGAAAAAAAAAATTCGAGTTCTCTTCTTCTGTGTTGAGAGAGTGTATTTATATGAGATGCTACAGTGCTGAGCAGTGTAAAGTGAATAGTACTGAATGAATAGTACTGTGTGAATAGTGAATAGTGAACGGTGTATGTCTATCTTACTACAGTGTATAGCCTTTGCACCGCTGCAACGGTGTTAGCATGTGATCTCCCGTCTTTAATTTCTTGTGGTTTTCTCTTTGGTTTTCCTTTTTTAATCTCTCTTCCCTCTCCTCTCCTTTTTCTGCCAGAACCAGCCAAGGAATCTTTCTCTCCATTTTCTTTCGCAAACCTCTCTTTAGCCCTAACTCTTCCATGGCCAAAATTCCATCAACCAATGTCCCTCTCTCCTCTCTTGACTCGTTTTTTTCTCTAGCCAAGCTCATTGTCACTCTTTTTCTATTTTTTTTTCCTTTGCTCTAGGTCCTCTAGTTGAAGCTCCCTCAATTTCTGCTCTGTATTTTTTTCTTCCATCGAGCAAGAACCAATGCCCAAACCCCTCTCTCTCTCTCTCTCTCTCTCTCTCTCTCTCTCTCTCTCTACGATTTTTTTCACTCATGGTCGAAGCCCTCTACTTTCATCTTCAGCCCCCAGCCAACCCCAAAATGGCCGATGTCTTGCCTTCCTCTTTTTCTCTCTCCAACGAAGCTTTGACAAGCGTTGTATGACTTCATTGCTTCGAAAAGTCATAAAAATGTCAACCCTTTTTCTTGTTCCCTTTAAATTAATCAAATTTCACTTCGCTGATGTACACAATATATTAATAGGTCCAAGAAATCTTGCCACCTAATACACTACCCAGAAGCAAGCCGGAAGCAAAACAACAAAAAGAGTAGATCATTGAGCATTCAGGAATCTTCCATAGAG
Source organism: Eucalyptus albens (assembly GCA_014182695.1). Lineage (NCBI taxonomy): Eukaryota > Viridiplantae > Streptophyta > Magnoliopsida > Myrtales > Myrtaceae > Eucalyptus > Eucalyptus albens. Next base: position 37,955,992 of record CM024655.1, read on the forward strand.
ACCCAAAACAATAGAATTGTCAAATTGAAGGAAAAGACTTCACCATGAAAATTGAACAACTTGCGGCCGGTAGCAGCAACCGAGACGTGCACGACGAATTGTGTGAGGGGCGGCTATTCTTTAGAAATCCTCGACAGCTCAGGGAACAAGCACACATACAAATAGCGGTTCCTCTTGACCGATAACGCTTGCCCTTCTTTATTTGAATCCATGCTGCTCACCATTTTCCCTGTTCAAGCACACTCTTTTTTCGCGGGATAAGTACATTAATGGTGCCATAAATTGTGTACGACGCTCACATTAGTGCCAAAACTTTCCGTTGGATTACTTAAGTGCCAAATCGGAGGAAAAACGATCACTTTGGTGCCATCGGCGAAAGATTTTGACCACCAGCGAAAAATTCCAACCAAAATGATTACGTGACTTTTTTTTTTTTTTTAAATCGACAAGGCCTTCAAATGACGTCGTTTTCGGTCCTCCTTAAGAAACGACGTCATTTTGCCTCCTACATGAATGGCCTCACAAAAACGATACTATTTAACTCATTTGGAGATTTTTCCGACCTAGCTCGCTTAGCCATCATTGCTCAGTCTCCACCGTCATTGGGCCACCGTCGCTCGCTTAGCCGCTATTGCTCGGCGATGTTCGGACGCCATCAACGGCACACGAGGGAGCACCAGCCCTAGTCGTCGGAGCCTAGGTACTGAAAAACACAGGCTAGGCACTCGTCGGGGAGATCGGAGATGGAGAGGGAGACATCAATGGCGGCGCACTCGTCAGTAGCCTCCCTGAGCACCGGCTAGATCACGGCCTTCGACTTGGCCGCCGAGTGGCCGTCCTCGGGGTTGGGGTTGGAGTTGGGGTCGGGGTCGAGGCTGCGGCCACCAAGTGGCCATCGTCGAGGTCGGGGTTGGGTCAGAGCCATGGCCGCCGAGCGTGGGGGCCGCCGAGCGTGGGGACCGTCGAGATATAGGATTTGAATTGAGGGAGAAACCAAATGGTTTTTTTTTTTTTTTTTTTATGTGTTAGGACGCTAAAACGACGTCGTTTGAAGGCCTAAGTGATCCAAGGAAACTCCAGCGAGCCACATCAGTATAAGAAATTAATTATAAAAAAAAAGGCCACATCGGATTTACGGCCGATTAGATCGACGTTGGCACCTAAGTGAGCATTTTTCAAATTTTTTGGCACTTAAGTGATCCAACGGAAACTTTTAGCACTAAAATGAGCGCCGTACACAACTTATAGCACCATTAGTGTACTTATCCCCTTTTTTCTCTAAAGGAGTTAGGATCGTAGTACTATTGGTATCAAAGCCAACCGGAAGGTATAGATAGTCTTTTTAAGATCATACTAAGAGATTAAGAGCCATTTGTTGGCACCTTTCTTGTTTCTACAAAGTGGTCCAGGCCGTAAGTCCCTGAATGGCTGTTAGACCGTTGATTTAGCTCTATAATGGTTTCGAAGAAGGAATAGTTCCGATCTCAACTATGAGCTTACTTAGAAGATCTACATCTTCTGCTAGTTCTCTATCACAAATGGACTCATATCCAAGTCCTATACATACAGAAAAAATAAGGATAGAAAATTTCAAAAAATCTATAGAGAATTGGAAATTCCTAAAATACAACTTAAGGAAATATACAAACAATCAAAATTGAAAATTTTCAAAAAATCCGACTATGTCATAGCCACTGAAGAAAGAGATATTCCTATTTCTAATTCTTACAAAAAAAAAAAAAACCTACATCTTTTGAATTAAGAGTATTAAGAAACATAAACAAAAATACAATTATATTCATATAGGATTAGTTCAAGTAGAAATTAAACCTCTTACAAAAGAAGGTCTTAATACACCAATTCTCTTAGTTTTACGAGATTCACGTCTCTTGAACTATGATGAATCTATTCTCGATACCGTGGAGACAAGTCTTTGCAAAGGACCTATACATTTTGATTGTTACCCCAATTTCTCAGTATCCCTCAAGGATAAGAACATTCTTAGAGCCCTCACACTCCAAATAAAAACCCATAATTACAAAGTAGCAGATGGATCCATTCCTTTAGCTCTTGTCCATAGGATCCATTACAAAGCCATGGCCTCCACCTTTGGAGAAAATGCTTTCAAATATAGTCCACAAGGAGAAACACTTCTCCTCCAAATTGACATTTCTAGAGCAAATACAACAATTCCAAGGTCTATTAACTGGAATCAAGTCACTCTACCTGAACAATGGAAATTAGAAAGCCAAATTCCTCAACAAATTGTTCAAAATACTAGTCCGACCAATGTTATTCAACATCCAGAATGAAGGGTCACAATTAGGTTTCCCAAAAGATCTTTTGATTCAAGATCTAGTCCTTCATTTCATTCATCCTATTCATGATCAGTAGATTTAAATCCCAATTTCCCACCTATAATCACCATTCCTCCAAGTATGTATAGAGTTAATTCCATAAAAGATATTACACATTTACCTCCTACCACCAATAGAAATAATCATGAGACACCATCCGAACCAGAAATTAGTGGTTTAGATAATAGATTAGGGATTTCTAGGCCAATTTACCAACAAAACCGGCTTGAACTAGTTCTAGAAAACATAGATTCTCCTCATCATTCTCCTACTTATTCACAAATGATAGATGCTGAGCTTAATGTTTTAGAAAAATATTTTGAATCAAACACGGCATTCCTTAATAAAAAATTTAATTTTGAAAACAACAAACAAATCATAGTGTGGCACCCCGAAGCGCCCAAGGTCACCACATCTTACCAAAGAAGAACCCTAGTTCCCAGGCATTTTTTTAAAAGGGTCCCAGCGTATCTTATTTGCGGAAGCATAATCGAGTCTTACTAATTCCCCCACCAACTACCATGATACAATTGCACACCACTTACATCTTAAGAAAAGATAAAGCCTAGACACTTTTATTTACATATTTCATGATGGATTTCCTTGGGTCAATACATCAAAAGAAAGGCCAAGACTTGTAGCACCACTCGGCCATAATCCCAAAAAGAGACACTCGACCCACTATGTCTATCGTGCAAGATCCCCCATCAACTAGTGTCGGCTATTTCCCAAAAAGTTGCAGCTCCTACTCTTCACAAACGGGCCGTCACACCCATCCCGGTGCATCAGGCGGTAGTGACGGTAGCATCCCACGCATCACTCCATTTCGACGAACATGAACGGATATGAACTCCTGAATCACAAGGCCCTCAGCTAGACCCACGTCATACATCACTATCGCACGAACCCGAATAAACGTAAGACCAAGGATGGTGGGACAATCGATCTCCACACACTCGACCTCCACATCCGAAGGAAGGCCGTAAAAGATGCCCCGCGTGACAGCAGGGAGCAGCATCTCTCTAATCTGAAATGTTAGTCCCCGAAGGGGTGAGTACAACCACTTAGCAGGTAAAGAACCAATAAACCACTCAATGTATCATACCATACAATCATCACAACCATAGCAAAACACATGTCATTCAAGAATCCATGCACAATTTACCTTAATATCATGCACATGTCATCATACTGCATGTACATACATCATCATATAATCATCACCATCATGTCGTGCACTTACCATCATCATGTCACATGTACCATCATGCCATAAGTGCACATATATCCATGCACTCACCATCATCATGCATCCATGCACTCATCATCATCATATCACATGTACCATTATGCCATAGGTGCACATACATCCATGCACTCATCATCATCATATCACATGTACCATTATCATCACAGGTGCACACACATCCATACACTCACCATCATCATGCATCCATGCACTCATCATGATCATATCATATATGCCATTATCATCATGTCACATTTCTCTTTCCCGGGACCAATGTTTGCATCCCACGTTTATCACTCGCACCCAATCTTGGCATCCCGAGAACCCTCCGACACAATACCTACCGAGCATCCGGCACAATACCTGTCAGGCATCACGCACCCCAACTGGCATTGCGAGGCATCCCCCGGCACAATACTTGCCAGGCTTCCGACTCCTCCACGCTCCAGGCATCTCGAAACTCCTGAGAACCCTCCGGCATTCAGCCATTTAAGGCCACCGGGCAACCGGCCTTTACCCTTCTAGCCAAGCATCTCAACACTCCTGGGGCATCATTGGCTCACACCTCCGATGGCCTTCTCACTTATCTTAGTTCACATTTTCAATTATAACTCAATTTTAACATGGCATATAATGTGATGGCAAACAAGACTATTTTCATCATTTTAATTCTTATATGCATTTCCAATCATCATCATACATGCAGCAAGATACAACCACAAATGTGGGGTCCATACAACTTAGAATAGTCCATATATCATACCTTTTTTGAAATTTACTAAATTACAGCTTGGTCAAATTTAGAAAACATTTAAATTAAATATCCATATGATTTTCAAAAATCATGAAATCAGGACATGTGATAGACAAGACAAAAATATAGCAATTTCATGAAGAACACATGCTCAAAAGAGTTTCACACAAGAAGATATAGTTCACACAAATACAGCATGTAAATTCGGATAAAATCAGATTGCGCAGTTCTTGAAATATTTCGATTAAAATACCCGAACGACCTCCAAAAATTATGAAATTTTACCAGGTTGTATTAAAGACATTAAGGTATATTTTTTATGAAGACATCTAGGCTAGATTCGTTCTAGATAATTTTCTATATACGCTCGAAGTTACTGTTCCTAGTACCGAACAGTCCAGTGTGGCTATCTCCGAAATATCGAGGTTTTGCCTACTTATCTTTCTTCATTTCCTCTGAAATTTTGATATGTTTTGCCTCAAGAGGTCCCCTACAACTTTCATTAAGAGATATAAGTGAGATTATCAAAGAATAGTCACCATATAGGTCTAAGAAGTCTCGGGTTTCCAGTACCGTATTTCCAGATTTACCATCTTCAAAAGAAAATCGTTTCACTAGGCTACACTTGCTCATTTTATCTCAAATTTGAGTATGTTAGTCTTTAGGATGTTCACTACAACGTTTATGAATAATTAGAAGGGAGATTCTCGGTAAAAAGTAACATGCAACCCACAAAACCACTAAGAGGTCAACCAAGCAGTTCCAGATCTAGTGTCCTCGTAGGAGAAGGGTTTCCCCCCTTAAAACTCAGTATTTTTGTCTCAAATTTTAGTATGTTGTACTTTGAGATGTTTTCTAAAACTTTCATGAAGGAGTTGAAGTCAAAACCCAACTCGAAACATGCATGCAAGCCTCTACAAATTTCTGGGTCAGGTGTTATACACGAAAACAGCAAGCTATTTCAAGAACAAAGCACACTAGCTTCGGTTTCTCACTCCTAAACACCTAAGATTCAACACCATTCCAAATGCACATGCAAAACACACATGCAAGAGTAGAAAATGGATCTTAAGTTGCCTCTAAGATCAAGCGAATGACAGCACACGGGCGGGTGATCGGACGGCGACGGGCGGACGAATGGCGAGCGGCTCCTTCTTCCTCTCTCTTTCTCTCTCGGCAACCCTCTCTCTCTCTCTCTCTCTCTCTCTCACTTGGACGACAGCCCCCCTTCAACTGGCCACTCTCTCCCTCTTATTTCCCCTAAATCCCATCATTAGCAATCATGAGAAGCCACCCGCAATAGCCAATGCATGGAGTCTTCTTTTTGCCATTTGGCAAGACATGCAAGATGGGCTTGGGAAGAAGTGGGCCGGCCTCTCCCCCTTGTGGCCGACGAAAACTCCTCCTTGGGCTTCAATGGGCTGGCCATTTGGCCCACCAAAGTCCATACTCTTGGGCCTAAGGCGCAAGCCTAATTAAACCCCAAATTTTACTTTTACTAATTCATCTTTAATTCTTTCTTTTATAGATTTCAAGTTTTAAATTTCACATGGCCAAAATCTTGTAATAATTAATCCATAGGAATTAAATCTATGAGGTGCATAGCCAAGAATAAATTCTTCTAATATATTTATCCTATAATACTAATTTTTAATAATTCATGAACACAAAGATATAACACTTGGTATTAAGAGAAAACCAATGGCTAAAGCATAAACCATAGGTAATTTCATTACCTAATCATGGGCTTTAATTCATCTAGAGGTTGCCTTGAATTTTGGGATACCACACAGAGAATGGTTCTTCAAAACCTTTGCTGATAAAGCAAAAGACATCAAGCAAAAATATTACGACTACATATATGAATATGAACTTTGATCGGTTAGAAGAACAATTCCTCGAACCAAAAGAAATAGTTGTTTTAGATCATCATTTTAAGTTGAAACTTGATAATGGTGAAACCATAGAATCCAATCATCCACCTCTTAGGAGAATAAGAATACAACATGGAGATAGCGAGGTAACAACTATTCCTTTTAGGCTTCCAAACAAAGGAGACTCTTTTTGCACTCACAAAGTTATTGAACAAACAATTATACAAATTAACATTTGGTAACCGTAGAAAAACAATTGAATAGGATAAAATCCACCATCCAAAATCCTACCCAACTTATCACAAGTCAACACACTCAAAAAACCCATTTTTAAGGCTTTTGAATTTCCTGAAAATCTTAGTCCTGAGTTTGCAAAAGTTATAGAACAAAAAATTAAAAAAAAAAAACTTTTAGGAAAAACAAAGCTAGAACCTACACCTATATTAGACACCCCTAAACTTCAAGGATTTATTATCAACAATACTCCAAACCGACTTATTATTAGTACCTTGACTAAACCCTCTGGTGACTCTGATAATGAATCATTCGCTAAAGTAAATAGACTTAATTGTAGACAATCTCAAAAACTTTATTATAGTAGAGCCACCCCACCAGACATTGTCCAAGAAGAATCATCACAAAAAAAAATACATAATAAATACTCTCCTGATGCTATTTATGAATGGATTGTTGATGGTGTAGCTGAAGCTAATATTATGAATATACTAAACAATATGGTGATGCTTGCTAATGCCTACAAAACATAGCAAGATGTTTCTGACCATGCTATTGCTAATCTTTTAGTGGCCAGATTTACTGGATAACTAAAAGGTTGATGAGATAACTACTTGACCGATGAACAAAAAACACAAATTTTAACTGCTTATGAAATAGATGACTTTGGCAAATGCATGGATGATGATCAAGGACATCTCATCCAAGATGTAGTGAATACTCTTATTTATTTCATTTCACAACACTTTATAGGAGATTCTTCACATATTAGATAGAAACCAAGACCTCATTTCCAATATGTGATGCAAATCCTTAGGGAGATTTAGAGAATACAAAGAACTTTTCCTTCAAAGGGTTCTTGTTAAACCCGACCGCAATCAACCATTTTGGAAAGAAAAATTCTTAGTTGATTTACCCCAAATTATAGGTGACCAAGTTAGAGATAAAATTATAGAAAAATAAAGTGGCCAAATTCCTTATGATCTACTTTCTTATGGAGAAATAGTCTCTTACATTTATAGGCAAGAAACACAAATGTGTAATACAATCAAATTACAAAAACAACTCAAGGAAGAACAATCTCTTACCAATAGAAGTTTAGGAGATTTTTGTGCTCAATAAGACCCCTCTTATAATGAAAAAAAAAACAAAATGTAAATGAACTTGTCATTCTAAAAAAAAAAACAAAGAAACATCGTAACAAATCTCAACCTCATAGGAATAAACATAGACACCAGAATAACCAAAATAGACCTCATATAGATAAGAAAAATTTTAAAAACATTAAATGTTACTCTTGTGATATAAAATGTCATATTTCAAAATACTGTAGGATTAATAAAAAATTTGAATGAACTTTCTTTAGATGACAATACATCATACCAGTTAAACAACATCCTTATAGAAAATAGTGACATTTCTTCTGATGAACTTCTTGAAGAAAATGGTCTTCAAATTACCGAAATAGAATCCTCTTCAGATTCTGATTATGAAGACGCCTCTCCAGAAAAAAAAAAAAAAAAAAAAAAACATTCATGAAATAAATGTGTTAACAAAAGAAGAAGAATTCATTCTCAGCACTGCTGATAAAATAACCGACCATGAAGTCAAAAAAGAATATTTAGATAGACTTCACTCTTCTATGAATATTACCACTAAGCCCAATACTTCTTATAATCTTAAAGACATTCTGAATAGAAAAAAAAAAAAAAAACAGTCCATACCTATAAATATTAATGATCTCCAAAAGAAAATAAAACAACAAAAATTAGAAATACAAGCCTTAAAAGAGACTCAATTAGAAGATCAAAATGAAATCATCAATACTTCTAATACTTCTGACCCAGCCTTCCTTATATTATTAACAGAAATAATTTCTAGGAAATGGATAATAAATATAACAATAAATATTAATAATTAGTATATTATTGAAACAACAGCACTCTTTGATACATGGACTGATCTCAATTGTATCAAAGAATGCCTTGTTCCAATAAGATACTTCAATAAAACCTCTAAATCCTTAAAATTAGCCTTAGGAGACAGATTAAATATTCAATACAAATTACCAGAAGCCTTAATAGTTAAAGACCAAATGTCTTATAAAATATCTTTTCTTTTAATTAGAAATATGAGGCAACAAGTAATCCCTGGAACACATTTCATACAATTAATTCAACATTTTACAGTTACTAATGAAGGTATTGAAACTCATGCTCTAAACAGAAAAATCACCTTTAACTTCATAACAAAACCATAGAAAAGGAGCTTAAATATATTATAAGAACACTCTATTTCATAAATAAATTGCCTAATAAAAGACAAAGAAAACCAGCTTGAATTCTTAAAAGAATATTTAGAATTCAAAATAATAAAAGAAAATCTTATAAAACCAAACACCGTAGAAAAGATAGCTTCCCTACAAAAACACATAGAAAAGATTATATGCTCTACTTTACCCAATATTTTTTTGAAAAAAAAGAAGCATATCGTTGATTTACATTATGAACAAGATTTTTCTGAAAACAAAATACCTACAAAAGCCCGCCTGACACAAATGAATCAAGAAGTTTTGAAATTTTGCCAAACAGAAATACAAGATCTCTTAAATAAGAAACTCATAAGAAAGAGTCAATCATCATAGAGTTGTTCTGCTTTCTATGTCAATAAAAATGCTAAATTAGAAAAAGGAGTTCCTAAATTAGTTATTAATTATAAACCTCTAAACATGGCCCTTAGATGGATAAGATATTCAATACCTAATAAAAAAAGATTTGCTAAACAGATTATGTAGATCAAAAATATTTTCAAAATTTGACATGAAGTTAGGATTTTGATAAATACAAATTAGTGAAAAAGATAAATACAAAACAGCTTTTACTGTCCCGTTTGATCAATACGGATGGAATGCTATGCCATTCGGCCTTAAAAATGCCCCTTCAGAATTCCAGAGAATCATGAATGAAATCTTTAATCCTTATTCAAAATACTATTGTTTACATAGATGATGTTTTAGTTTTCTCCTCTAATATAGAACAACATTTTAAACATTTTTCTACTTTTATAAAAATAATCATATAAAATGGTTTAATAGTATCTCCTACTAAAATTGCACTCTTCCATACCAGGATTAGATTTCTAGGTCATTATATCCATTTAGGCACCATAACTCCCATAGAAATATCAATCTCTTTTACTGACAAATTTCCGGATGAGATTAAAAACAAAACTCAACTACAAAGGTTTTTAGGTAGACTCAATTATATTATAGATTTCTTTCTCAATATAAATATTATTTGCAAACCTTTACACCAAAGGTTACGCAAGGATCCTCCGCCATGGACTTTAGTCCATACAGACATCGTCAAACAAATAAAGATTCATGTGAAAGAAATACTATGCTTATACTTAGCCGACCCATTTGCTTTCAAAATAATAGAAATAGATGGGGAAAATGTCACAAATGGTCCCTATACTATTACCTAATGTGCAATTTGGTCCATGAACTTTTAATCAGCTCAATTTGGTCATTAAACTATTGGTAAATATCCGATTTGGTCCCTGAACTTTCAATCGGCTCAATTTGGTCCTTGAACTATTTGATAAATGTCTGATTTGGTCCCTGAACTTTTGATCGGCTTAATTTGGTTCCTGAACTATTGATAAATGTTCGATTTAGTCCTTAGTTACTGTTTTTCCTTTTTTATTTTTTGAAATTTTGAAATTTTGAAATTTTTAATTTTAAAATTTTTAATTTTTTAAATTTTTTTTGCTTCTTTTCTCTTCCCTCCGCCAGCTTCGGCGAGGGTCGCCCTCACCGGCTGGCCCTCGCCGACGTTAGCGAGGGGCTCCCTCGCAGATCGGCGAGGGAGCCCCTCGCTCGATGCCGAGGTGCTCCTTGCCCGACGCCGGCGAGGGGCTCCTCGCCGGATCTGCGAGGGAGCCCCTCGCTTAACGTCGGCGAGGGCCAACCGGCAAGGGTGACCCTCATCGGAGCCGGTGGAGGGAAGAGAAAAGAAGCAAAAAAAATTAAAAATTAAAAATTAAAAATTTCAAAATTTCAAAAATAAAAAATAAAAAATAGTAACTCAGACTAAATCGAAATTTTATTAATAGTTCGGGGACCAAATTGAACCGATCGAAAGTTCAGGGACCAAATCAAACATTTATCAAATAGTTCAGGGACCAAATTGAGCCGATTGAAAGTTCATGGACCAAATCGGATATTTACCAATAGTTCAAGGACCAAATTAAGCCGATTGAAAGTTCAGGGACCAAATTGCACATTAGGTAATAGTATAGGGACCATTTGTGACATTGTCCCAAATAGATGCTTCAGAATTAGGATATAGTGGCATTCTCAAACCAGTCAATAGTAACAAAAAACAAGTTGTTCAATTTATCTCAAAACATTGGAATTCCACCCAACAAAACTATTCGACAATCAAAAAAGAAACACTTGCTATAATTTTGTCCATATCAAAATTCCAATGAAATTTATTGAATCAAAAATTTCTTTTGAGAATTGATTGCAAATCAGCCAAGTACATTGTACAAAAAGACTGTCGCGACCAATTTTTTCGGGGCATGAACCACCTAGGGTTTGGCTAATGGATTGTTAAGCCTAAACTTAACTCGGGCTCTCCCAAGCCCATACCAATTCGCGACTTAGATTCGAGTTTTTAACATGCAATTGATTTTCAATTAGGAGTCGCCACTAATCTATTTTTGGTGGGTCGATTAGGAACCCAAGTAAAGTAATGGGAGATTTACTTTACTCCTACGAACCAGAGATCATGGGTACGGGGACTTGGTTACACTAGATTTCTCTAATGCCCTTTCGGTACCTTTATCTTTTATTTTGAAAAAAATTGTTTGGCAAGCAACTTGAATTGATTTTAATTCCTTAACATGTGAGGTGACCATGCAGGTGCGCAAATCACCAATTTAACACTCAAGAAAACAAATGAATAAATTGCAGGACTTACCTCATAGCAACGAAAGCATCTGCGTTGTTAGTTTAGAATTCACATCAGCAGTCCTAAATATGATTTCTAATTAACACGCAATTTTGTTTTGTTTTCACTTAATTAATGAAAATCATACAATATGCAATGCATGCCACTAATTTAACATGAAATAATATGACATAGCAACATGACTTACTATATGACCTAAGCAATATGATATAACTAAGCATGTAGTCTATCCTAAGCATGAGATGATTTATTCTAAATAATTTTTTTGTATTTTCTATGAGATTCGAAATTAAAGAAATGTAACACTTAAATATGCAATCTAAATTAATCTAATGACCTAATTCTAATGACGGGCAATTTCTAATTAAATGCATCTAACAAAAATCACTAAATGACGTGCATTGTATGAAACTAATTCTATATGACGTGCACATGATTTTTATTTTCCTAATAAGCATGCAATCTATTTAGGAGAAATTATCTAAACCTATAACATGCAATCTTAACATGCAATGACGTGCAAAGAATGCCCTAATTTTACATGACATATGCATAATGACCTTTTTTGTGTTTTTCCTTTTTTCCTTTTTTTTTTAAATTTCGAAATTAATAATTGCCAAATAGTTAAACATACAATTTAGACTAGTGAAGCAGAAATCTAACATCCTAATTTTTGTATTTTTAATTTTTTCAAAAATTCGAAATAAATAAATTCCCTATTCTAGACATGCAAAGTAATCTAAAACAAGTAACATCCTAACATGCATCTAATCTAACTCAAATATTTTTTTTTTTTTTACGGGAGCAAACAAATAAAGCATCAAGAATAACATAGCACCAAATCAAGCAAGACATCATCCATGTCCATTTAACTTTGGGAATTAAATTGACGAATCATATCTCGCGCATGAGATCGGATTGGCCAATTTTTAAATAAAATCACGAATCATATCTCGAGCGTGAGATCGGATTGGTGATTTTCCGTACGATTGCGGGTCGTATTTCGAGCGTGAAATCGGACCGTCAATCATATGTACGTTGTGAAATTAGGAGGATTTCCCAATTTAAAAGGCTAATCGTGTTGCGAATATCATGGCATATTGGGAATTTCCATCACGTGCACCAATGAGTATATCAAATAAGGAAACAAAATTTTCAGAAATTAACGTAAACAAAATTCTTACCTATCCCAAATATTTGCTTCCAAATTTGGCCTTCGAACAGGGGCTCGTGAATCACGGTAGAGGTTCAACGTGATAGCACAACGACAACAGGATGACTCACGGGCGGCAGCTCAAGATGACGTGTTGTTCAAAGATGGTATCTCGCTCGGTAAGTGGTGGCTGATGCTTTGCTGATTCGGCTTGGCAAAGTCAGTGAGGATGACCAGCACAGCAAAGGGGGACAGCCACAAGAAGACTAGAACGGCAAAAGGGAGAGTTGCTGCAAAATAAAAACACAATAAGATTGCCGACTCGATGAGGCAGCGATCCCTTCGCAAAGGGGTAGCATCGGGCAGCGTTCATCGGTGGAGGATCAACGCCAGCGAGCCAGGGAGCAATGGCACCAGTACGTAGCAACAACGAAACCAAAGCAGAAACGAAGTTGGGTGCAACAGCTCGGACTCGGTTGACTTCTCGGGTGGCACGTATGCAGGGAGCAGCTTGGCTGTCGTCGACACCTCACCAGGGCAGCAGCATGATGTGGCGGTGATGGAGACAGAAGTGCGACCCCAAGTCTGGCCGTGGAAGGGGTGGATGCGTGGAAGGAGCTTCTCAGCCAAGAGCTGATCGAGATTTCTCGCGTATGCTCTACTCTCTCTCTCGTGTGTCTCTCTGAAATTCGAAAAATCCCCTCCCCTTCTCTAGTCCGCGAAAGGTCCCTTTTATAGGGAGAGGGTCCGAACTTATTAAGAAAAACAGCATATTTCGTTTCCTCTTCTGTGCATGCTTTGAAATATATTCTATTTCCTTTTCTTTTCCTCATTGACCGAATGCCTTCACTGCAGGAATATATCCCTTTTTTTTGCATATCAATGTGCCCGCAGCGTAGAACGTGCCCAACATTCCTTGCTCATGCTGATCTTTCGAATTTCCTATGTGCATATGCTCGTATCTTCCCACATCCGGCCATGCATGATGAATATTCTCCGCCGATTTTATTTCTTTAAACCAAATACCAGCCCGAAAATTCAAGATTATAATAGACTTTTCCCAGATTCCGAATCTTACAAAGATGGGCTTGCAATATCACCTTCCCGCGCCTGAATAGATTGCACGAATATTTAATCGAGAATTTGATTTCAAATCAAAACAGGTAGATGGTTGGCGATTCTCCATGGAGCCGTTTATGGGGTCTCAACCAAGGAAGGTGCAGCTTGCAATGATGGCTCGTGGAAGTAACCAGCAGTGGTTCTCGACTTCGTCAACTAGGAGGGGTTGTCCGATGGTTACTCGGCTTGGTAGTTAACGGGGAATCTTGCAAAACTGGAAACTAGCTCGGTATAACCTCCAAGGCGATCCACCGATAGCTACTCCGCTTAAGCCGCGGAGCATTACCGGGACAACAACTTGCTGGGAAAGTCGTCGTACATGGAGGAGCTTCGCGAGGCTATAAGTGACAGTATCTCGCGGCTTGAGAAATTTGCAAACAAGACTCGAAGGTGCGGGGACAAGATATTGCGGAGAAACGATGGCGATAGGGAGAATTTATTCTCACGTGCGTGTGCTTGACCAAATGTTTGGTCACCGAATTTGCTGCCCAAGCCGTGGAGATCATGACCAGACACCCCCACTCGAAACCAACAATCACCGTCCGCTCTTGATTCAATTGTGGTCTCCTGCTGTGATGTTGATCAAAGCGTATATACACCAAATAGGAACCACTAGTGTCACACTTCACAGACGAGGGCCTACACAAGGAACGGCTAATGATCAAGGAAACTGCCAAGCACCGAGATGGAATCGTCCGAACCACGTAGGAAGAGAGAGAGCTTCGGCCCTTGAGAGCTCTAGCCTTTTGAATATGTTCTTTTTTTTTAATTAAGGCTCTAACTCTAAATTGCCAACCTCATAAGTTAATTCTCAATCATAAAAAAAATAACGAGCTCGGGCTAATTCCCTTTTTTTCATAGGCTTAGCCTAACTCGTCAATTAAAAGCTCATAACCACCAATTCGGGTCCATTTGTCACCAATGCAAATGCAATAATAATAAATAAATGCATCTAAAACTATATGCTATGCAATTAAATAATAATTTTTGTAGGGGTTGAAATTAACCTCTAATTTTTGTGCAATAAATGACTAATCGGGTCGCCAAAATTTAGGTGTCAACAGCTGCCCCTCTTTGAGGGTGAGCTCGAAGAGGTTACCTTCAAAGACAAATTGAGACCTAAATTTTGACTTTGCACATGCATTGAATGATTTTTTGTTGGAAAATGAATTCCATTTTTGAATGCAATATATATGATGCATGGAAATGATAAATGATAAATGAACCTACCTGAAATAATTCACCTTCGAGGAGGATAGAGTAATTCGAGGTAGTGGGTGTTACCTGTCCAGGACCCGTACCATTCTACGGTCGCCCAGTAGGGTAGAAAGGAGCTGCTTTCTCAGGACCCGTACCATTCTACAGTCGCCCAATACGGCAGAAAGGTTTTGTAAGGAACTGCTTTCCCAGGACCCGTACCATTCTACGGTCGCCCAGTACGACAGAAAGGTTTTGTCTAGGACCCGTACCATTCTACGGTCGCCTAAACGGGGATTCATTTTCCAGGACCCGTACCATTCTACGGTCGCCTGAATGAGGAAATTGCTTTTCCAGGACCCGTACCATTCTACGGTCGCCTAGACTGAGGTTTTGCTTGGCTAGGACCCGAACCATTCTTCGGTCGCCCAACCTTGCGGCAGAAATCATCCGACCCGGACCCGAACCATTCTTCGGTCGCCTTAATCGATTGAATCTGGAGGAAAAATCTTTGGGGGACAACTCAATTGAGTGTCGGTATGCTTAAAAGGGAATACCTGCGCAATGACAAATATTCAAGGTATAGATAGAGATATACTTACCTGGTAACATCTTCGATCTTCGGGGATATGTCTCCTGTAAAACATGGTTGTAGGAGAAGCAACATGCATTTGTAATCATAAATATGCATCATTATAATGGAGGTTCATGATGATTTCCATTAATCTTGCACCACCTGAACACATGAGTGTCATGAATGTGTCAAATGAGGGATCCTTTGGTCTGAAAGGACTTTTCTCTCATTCTCATTAAAACGGCAATTTCATCCCGACCTTTGATGCAGGATTTTGTCAATCACTCTATCTCACCATCGTCATGCCAAACAAGGGCCTGAGCAATCTTGCAAGTGGTACGCCTTCACCAATCTGAGAGGTCATTAAAAGGGACCGTAATGTGGGCTTAGTCAACGGCTTAACAAAGGGGACTCTTTTGAGTCGAGGTTATTTGAAAAATGACATTTCGTAACTGTCTTGGGATTTTCAAGTCAAGAAATATGTGAAATGAGGCAGTAATTATCTTACTCGCACTTCTTCAAGTGATGCTTTCAAGCATATGAACTCTTACGTTAATTCAAGTGCCCTAATCTGAAGAGACTTTGTAAGGGATGTAACGTAGGCTTGGTTCATGGGTTATGAAATGAAAAGATCATTAGGCTCAAAAAGTGTTTAGAGGGTCAAAGTTGGTGATCATCTTGACATTTCCATCACTTTCCTTCTCCATTGTTGGGGACTTTTCATTTGCATTGATTGCAACAGCATTTGAGTTTTTTTTTTGGCATCGGCCTTGCTTTTACTAGGCACACTGCTTTTTTCATGCCCCATTTTTGCATTTTTTTTTTTTTAACAAAATTTCCATTTTTGTCGGCATTCTTGTTTATGCTACTTGAGTATATTTGCCTTGCCCCAGTGTGGGGGATGATCACCAACTTGGTTTAATATGAAATGAATTCATAGGCTCAAGTGGGCTATGCAATGGATAAAAGTGTGTAGGATAGAGAAATGATTGCTCTTCATCATCCTAAGGCACTTTAAACTATCATACAAGTTACAACGCGAAAGCAATACTCGAAGATTGATGCAAGTGTGAGTAAGAAAACTCCTATCATTCATTTCAAACTTTGTCCCAACGTGGGATGATCCTTGACAGGGATGATTTAAAAATTCTTCATGTGTGAGGGCTCGAAGGGCTAAACAATGGGTATACCTGTAGTGTTTCGGGTAGAAGAAGAAATTGCCTCTCGTCACCTTGGTTAGTGTACCCTTTGCAAGATCACCCTCTTCCTTGTGGACATGGAATTTCTTCACACAACTCACCGAGGATTAGTGTATGGGGTATTGTATGGAACAAGGCTTGCCTTTCATCATTCCAAGGTATCTCATTTGACACATTCAATTTATCTCATACGATTCATTAAGGAAGAAGAATGCAAAATTTATGACAAATTTGAACAATTCAACTGATTGAGGCATCTTATTCATCATAAAATACTTGCAATTCAAGACAAGACATGGCAAATTCTATCATGGATAATACTTCTTGACAAGATCGAGAATTAACTGAGTGGAAAACTCACGACCATCCATTTCTGCCAAGATCAAGGCACCTCCAGAAGTACTTTCTTCACCACATATGGACCGCCATAATTTGGGGCGAACTTGCCCCCAGGATCAGGGAAAATTGGCAACAGTTTTCTTAGAACAAGATCATTTACCTCGAAATGTCTCGGTCGTACTTTTCGGTTGAAGGATCTGGCAACTCTTTGCTGATAAGCTTGGCCATGACAAAGAGCCTTCAGTCTCTTCTCATCAATCAGGTTTAACTGTTCAAGTCTTTGTTGCGACCATTCAGCTTCAGACAATTCTACTTGAGATAAAACTCTCAGAGAAGGAATCTCCACTTCTACAGGTAGAATTGCCTCCATGCCGTACACCAAAGCAAACGGGGTTGCCCCAATGGAAGTGCGGATCGATGTCCGATACGCCATTAGTGCGAAGGGTAACCTGTCATGCCAATCTCTATAATTCTCGGCTGTCTTAGCCAAAATCTTCTTAATGTTCTTATTAGCTGCTTCAACGGCCCCGTTCATTTGAGGGCGATAAGGAGACGAATTCAGATGCTTGATCTTGAACTCGCTAAACAACTCATCAACAAGCTTGTTGTTCAAATTTGTTCCATTGTCAGTGATGATTGTTTCAGGGACACCATAGCGAGCAATTATGTCACGTTTGATGAACTTTGCAACATTGCGAGCAGTGACACTTGCAAATGACATAGCTTCGATCCATTTGGAGAAATAGTCTATGGCCACTAAAATGAATCGGTGCCCATTGGAAGCCTTCGGGTTTATTGGGCCGATCACATCAATGCCCCACATTGAGAAGGGCCATGGCTCGGAAAACTGATGTAGTTCGGTTGGAGGAACATTTATCTTATCACCATGGATCTGGCAACGATGACAACTCCGTACATGCTTGATGCAATCACTTTCTAGTGTGAGCCAATAGTAGCCTAATCTCATAATCTTCTTAGCCATCATGTGCCCATTCATATGAGGGCCACATATTCCTTCGTGCACTTCTTGCATGATTTGAGTGGCTTCGGTTGCATCCACACACCGTAACAAGACTGAATCATAAGATCTCTTGTACAAATTCTCGCCACTGACAAAGAATTTTGAGGCCATCTTCGTGATGTACTTCCTATCAGCGGGAGTGCTTCCTTTGGGAAATTCCTGCCTTTTAATGTAGTTCATGATATCGTAATACCATGGTTTTCCATCAGGTTCTTCAGTTATAATCATACAATAAGCCGGCTTTGGCAAAACCTCTATCTTTAAAGGCTCAACCTCTAACCCGTCAGTGACTTGCAACATAGATGACAAAGTCGCGAGTGCATCCGCAAATTGATTATGAGACCTTGGCAAGTATTCAAATGAAATTTTGTCAAACTCCTTTACCAGATCTTCTAAGTACTTGTGGTACGGGAGCAACTTGGCATCCTTGGTCTTCCACTCACCTACAGTCTGTAATATGATCAGTGTCGAATCTCCATATACCATTAACTTGGCCACACCCATCTCGATTGCGGCTTGAAGTCCGAGGATGCAAGCCTCATACTCGGCCACATTGTTAGTGCATGGGAATATCAATTTCGCAGCTACCGGATAGTGCTGTCTATGGGGGATATCGAACCGCCCCGATGCAAACCGCACAAGTTTACAGCTCCATCAAAGAACATCTTCCATGAGTCTTCATTTACACTCAAGACACGATCATCAAGGAAACTGTCATCGTCATTAGAGACTCCTGAATTTCCGGCTAATAGATCGGCGATCACTCGACCCTTAACCGACTTTTGTGGCATGTATTGCACATCAAATTCGGAGATCAAAATTTGCCATTTGGCCAACTTACCCACCAAAGCTGGCCGATCAAGTAAATACTTGATGGGGTCGTTCTCAGTTACGAGAAATGTTTGATAATGTAGTGTGTATTGTCGCAATCTATGCAATACCCACACCAATGCCGCACAAGTCTTTTCAACATCAGAATATTTCAGCTCTGATACAGTGAACTTCTTACTCAGATAATAAATGGCTTGTTCTTTTTTATCGACAGGACTCTCCTGAGCCAACATTGCACCCAATGACTCACTATGAATGGTAAGGTAGAGAATCAAGGGATGCCCCGGTGATGGTGGGACAAGAACCGGTGGGTTCATCAGGTACTGCTTTAACTTGTTGAACGCTTCTCGACACTCATCATCCCAGTTGATTCGTGCATTCTTCTTTAGGAGCTTGAAGAATGGCTTGGCAGATTCAGAGAGTTGGGAAATGAACCGGGCTATGTAATTCAGTCTTCCTAGGAGGCTCCGAACTTCTTTCACTGTTGATGGAGGTTGCAATTCGCATATGGCCTTAGCCTTGGATGGGTCAATCTCAATCCCCTTACTGCTTACAATGAATCCGAGTAATTTACCGGATGTTGTCCCGAATACGCATTTAGTGGGATTTAGCCGAAGCTTGAATTCACGGAGTCGATCAAACAACTTCTTCAGGGTTTCTACATGGCTTCTCCCGGGCCGAGTCTTTGCAATCATATCATCAACATAGACTTCAATCTCTTGATGCATCATATCATGGAATAGTGTTACCATGGCTCGTTGGTAAGTTGCCCCTGCATTCTTGAGTCCGAAGGGCATGACCTTGTAATGAAAGGTTCCCCATGGGGTGATAAATGCAGTCTTCTCCTTGTCTTCCTCCTTCATCCTTATCTGATTGTACCCGGAAAACCCATCCATAAACGAGAATAGTTCAAATCCGGCGGTACTATCCACGAGGACATCTATGTGAGGCAGTGGGAAATCATCTTTCGGGCTGGCTTTGTTCAAATCTCGATAGTCGACACAAACTCGAACTCGACCATCCTTCTTCATCACCGGCACAATGTTGGCCACCCATTCAGGGTATTGTGAAACTTCGATGAATCCCACCTTCAAAAGCTTCATCACCTCTTCCTCTATCTTCTTTGAGAGCTCGGGTTTAGTTCTCCGCAGCCTTTGCTTCTTAGGTGGCATGTCCGGATTGGTAGGCAAGCAATGCTCGACGATCGATGGGTCTAAACCAGGCATGTCAGCATAGGTCCATGCAAAGACATCCTGATATTCCTTCAATAGTTGAGTTAGGCGTTCGGCCTCATCTTTGGGGAGATTTGCCCCAATTTTAACTTCCTTGACTTCTTCGGTATCATCTAAATTAATAGTGACAGTCTGCTCAGATGTAAGAGCCTTGGCTTTCTCATGTTGTTCCCAGCTTCGCTGCATCTCAATGGAATCTTCATTTAAGTCCTCGAGGTCATCAATGTCAGCATTTGTTGCATTGGGTTGGACCATTTCCATACTTTTGTATGCCGTAAGATTGCTCCTGAAACATGAAGTAAATAAATTAGAAAGACAAACAAAGTAATCTATCTTTTTGTTTTTATGTTTTTGTTGTTATTTTTTTTTTAAAGAATTTTGGCAAAAACATTTTTTTTAAAACATTTTGACAATGAGAAAGCATGATGGAGCCCAGGCCTCAGAATTCTCCTTGGATTTCTTTTTCTTTTATCGGCTGGATATCATCACTGGGCTGGTTTGGTGTACCTCATCATGCCCTCAAAATAAAACTTGTAATTTTATTGATATTCATCAATCAATTACATTTATTGAATGGAAATGCGATTTTCAAGCCCTAAAAGAAAGCGAAAAAGAAGAAATAGAAAACAAGCCCTAGAAAGCGATAAAAATTCCCGCGCAGGGGAATGTGAGAAAGCAGTAAATGAGTTACTCTTGTGGGCTAGAGCCCATCTTCTCCGGAGGTCCTTCGTCAATGGTCCCTATGAAGACATCACCGAAGAGACTAGAGATTCCTTCTAATGCATCTTCGGGGTTTTCCGTCTCCGAGGGTGTCGAATCATCCATGCCGCCCCATCCATCCGAGACAATGTTGCGAGGATCAATGTAGAAACTGGGAGGAGCCGAATACTTCACCAAATAGTCGAATTTTCCGCTTGGCTGTCCCAGGGTGCCGATTATTTCTGCTTCGTCCTGCATCATTATGGGAGGACCAGGGAATGTCTCGAGAATGTTTGGGGGTAATGGGTTTTGCCTTCCTCGCCCGTGGTCAGGTGGCGGGTTTCGCCTTTCCTGTCTTCGTCCTCTAGAACTTTCTCCACCTCTTCCATGGTACCCTAATCCAGTAGCACGGGACCTTTGAGGGGCTTCAATGGGGTTTTGAATCCCCTGACCATTTCTTCCAAGGCCACTACCAGGAATGAAACCACTCCCGACCATCATCCTTCCCACCATGAGAGTAGCATTTGAAACTTCAGGGGTTGGTGGTGGTGAGTCTCTAGAAGCATGAATAGTGGATACCAACTCAAATGAGTGGTAGCTCGATTCGAACTCAAAGTCTGGTTCTACATAGGGGATAGCTGTCTCATGGTAAATTCGGTGATCTTC
This sequence comes from Eucalyptus albens, assembly GCA_014182695.1. Lineage (NCBI taxonomy): Eukaryota > Viridiplantae > Streptophyta > Magnoliopsida > Myrtales > Myrtaceae > Eucalyptus > Eucalyptus albens. The sequence continues at coordinate 37,977,469 of CM024655.1, forward strand.
TTCGCCATAGACAGTGACCAGCTTCCCTTTGATTACGAATTTCACAGCTTGATGTAGACTTGATGGTACCGCCCCAGCAGTATGAATCCAGGGACGACCCAGCAGGAAATTAAAGGCAGTAGGGATATCCATTACCTGAAAAGGAACATTGAAAACCACCGGCCCTATTTGCACATCAAGATGAATCTCCCCAAGCACCTCCTTCTTTGTACCATCAAAAGCTCGAACAGAAGTCTTCGCAACATGTATCTTGGACGGGTCCACCTTGAGGCGATGAAGAGTGGCCAGTGGACATATGTTTAGGGCGGACCCATTATCGATGAGTACTCGGGACACATGAGAAGCCTTATGCTTGACAGATACATATAATGCCTTGTTATGCCCCCTACCCTCGAGAGGGAATTCCTCATCAGAGAAGGCAATCATGTCCTTAAGAAGGATCGATCCCACAAAATCTTCCAGCTTGTCCGCCTCAACCGTTTCAGGTACACGAATTTCACTTAACACCTTCATTAGTGACTTTCGATGCACAGGGGATGTAAGCAGGAGTTCAAGCAAAGAAATTTGGGCGGGCATCTTTCGTAACTGTTCGACCACCTTATACTCACTTGCTTTAATCACAGCCAGAAATTCCTTAGCCTCTTCGTCAGTGACGGGCTTTGCAGGTTGAGCATTATTTTGAGCATAAGTCCGACCAGACCTTGTAACGAGGTCAACATCTAGATCATAGGACCAAGGGACTGCCTTATTGTTGACATATTCATACGGTTGAGGCATTTCAATCACTATCTCATTATCGGATGCATCTTCAAGTGGGGGCATGTCAACAAGTGAAGGATCAACTTCCTCTTTATCATCATTGAGTGCCGCTTGCTCCTCCTCCCAATCAATAATGATGGGGGAAATAGTGGAAACTATGCAGTTATGGTCAGCATAAACGATGATTCCGTCATCCACCATCCTAGTGACTCTTTCTTTCATCAGTGATAGAGGAACACCCTCCTGATTTGGATAATATCCAGCTCTTATCAGCCCGTTGTAAGCATCTGCTACGTGTACCTTTGAGTTCTTGATCCGACTGACTTCAGGCTCTAAGATAGCATTGACTGTACTTTCGTGCTCAGGCAGTGGATTCTTTTGGACATTCGGTCGAGTAGTTTGAAATGAGAAGGCTTTCGTGTCTAAGAGATTTTGGATCTTATGTTTCAAGGTGAAACATTCATCAGTTGAATGTCCCAATTCACCGCTATGATAGTCGCACTTCTTGGTCGAGTCGTAGCCACGAATGTTTTCGCGGTTAGGGCGCTTCGGTTCGCTAGTAAGCAATCCTTTCTTCCTTAGGATTGCCAAGACTTGGGATGGAGATCCAGGGAGAGGAGAGAATTGCCTTATTGCTTGAGCAAAGGATTGACGGCCAGTAGCTTGCTGTTGCCTCGGATTCATCTGGATAGCCGGGGTGCGATTGGCACTTTCCTGGCTATAAGCCACATTTACATCTACAGCAACCTCCTTCTCTTTCTTGGCAGAGAATCTTCTATTTGATGGTTCAGTAAACCATCATTCCCTTATCCCCATCTCGATTTGTTCCCCCACAGAAATAAGCTGATTGAAGCTTTCAACGTACGTGCTGGCCATCCGGATACGGAATTCAGATGGGAGAGTTTTGATAAATAACTTCATCAGCTCCTTGTCAGTAGGCTCAGGGGTGATTTGAGCTGCCAGATTTCGCCATCTCACGGCATACTCTTTGAATGACTCGCTCTTCTTTTTCTCCATCCTCTCAAGATCCTCTCGGGAAGGTGCAATATCCATGTTGAACTTGTATTGCTTGAGAAATGCGTCAGCCACTTCATTCCAAGTGTTGAGAAGGTTCACATTCTTCATGACATACCAATTTAGTGCAGGCCCGGTCAAACTTGCATGGAATGATTGGATCATGAGAGGCTCGTTCTTGACATATTGGGCCATGCGTACGTGGTACATCTGCAAATGAGCTTTTGGGCAAGAAGTACCATCGTATTTCTCAAAATCCGGCATTTTGAATTTCTTTGGCATCTTGACTTTCTCGTACACGGACAAGTCGAACGGGAGTGAACTCTGTGACTCCTGCAGTTGTTTCAACTTTTCTTCCATTTTCGCCAAGCGTTCATCCTGCTCCGTCTTAGGGATGTTGACAAGCTTAACATTTTCCACATTGATCGGGAATGGATCATCTTCCAGCCCGGGCATGTCATCCTCACCCATTTGGGCCTTGTTTGTCGGCTTCGGGACGGATATCTCGGGGAGAGTGGGTACAGGAGCCGGATTCACTTGGAGGGATTGAAGTTGAGCTGTTATAAGCTCCATAGAGGCAGCTAACTGTTGGAGTTGGCCTTCCATAGCAGAGACACGATCACGCACTTCGGTTTGTTCGGCCATTCTTGCTCTTAATCGCGTGATAATGGGAGAGCGTGGAGGATCCGTTATCACCTAATAATTAAGAAATGAACACAAATAAGTATCATATGAAAATACGCCGATCCATGGCAATACTCTAGAAATTTTATTCATCAATGGAGCTTTTGACAAGCCTAGAAATTCGATATGTCCTAAACAAACGAACTAGGAAAGTAAATGACCCCAACTCCCTAAACATTAATCTGAAAATGAGAATATCAAGATTGATTCAAGCACTTCATTTGGCTTGATCAATATACATTCGGGACACCATTCGGCGCAATCGTTTATTCTCCTCTTGAGCTTTTTCAGCAACTCTTTTGAGGCGTTTATTCTCAGCTTGATTGGTGATCTTCAACGGCGCCTCCGGTATCTTTGGAAGCAGCTCCTCGGGAATCTTGTGTTGTTGGATATACTTAATCGAGGCATAGTACTTCATTTCCTTGCCTTCCAACTCCTCTTCGGGCCATTTGAGTTTTCGTGGACGGCACATGTCCCACATCGACTTGATAGTGAGAATGGAATCTTCATGGCCTCGGCTTCCATCAACAAAACTGACTTGGAATGGCTCTGTTTGTAACGCTGGGGGAAGCTCCTGCACGACTTGATACTGACGAGTCACTCTAGTTGGATAGTACTCCAATGCTCCAGTGAATCCCAATAGAGGGATTGGGCCAACTCCTCCACACGAGAGTCTCGCTACCCGAACTTGGAACCATTTGGCATGCCATAGGAAACCATTGGAAGTTGGTTTTTTCATGAAAGCTAGCCACTTAGAATAATGATAGTCCGGTGCATGTTTTTGATTGTTCTCAAATCTCATAATAGGGTGATTGGAATTACTAACATCATGTATAGTCATTAGACCACCAAACCCTTTTATATGTGAAAGAAACCAAATTTGCAAAAGTTCAGGAGAGGAATGGAAAGTCTTATCACCGCCTCCTTTAAAACGAGTGAGGGAAAGGAAAGTTTCAGTTAGAATAGTGTTTACAAAATTCTTTCCTTCCAATACTTGTTTAACTAATTGAGCGATCAAAGGGTTAATAGCATTCTTGCAGTGAGGAAAAACTATAAACCCAAAGAAGGCTAAAAGGAAAACCCTTCGCATTTGAGATGAAGTGCCTTTCTCAAAACATTGTTTCAGAAAAGATAAAGGACATGCATTGCGGTTAGCCTTTAAAACCTTTCTTAAATCATCTTCCTTAATTCTCAGAAAATCAGATAAGGTCATAACAGGATCTATTCCGATAGGCGGACTAATCAATTCAGCTTTCAAGGATTTTCCTATGGCAATGCTATACTCTTCCAAGGTGGGAGTGAGCTCATGCTTACCGCCGAAGATAAAAGTAGAAGTCTCGGGGCACCAACAGTGGGCAAGTGCTTGGACGAGGCCGACATGGATGTTGATACGCAGCAGTGGAAGCAGTCGACCAGTATGTGACTCTACAAACTGACGGCCATCTTGATCTAACTTGTCCCACCAAGTGCTAAGCTCTTCCCTTGGAGGGAAAATAATTCGAGTGTCCGGTGTCCCCATTGTATATTGATCAAGACTCAGGACAATCCTAATGCCATGGACCGACAAAATAATGCGATAAAGTAAGTAAATTGCAAAGGCCAAAAATTTAGAGAACTTACTTTACCAATGATGGGCAATCACATAGACATGCGCATGGTAAGTGGCTCGATTTCTACTCTATAAGGTTTATCAAAGTGAAGCCACAAGGATGATCGGACTAGCCACGAGCTTGTGGACTATGTCGGGTCCTCATGACTCCGGCTTGGTCAAAGAGCCGACCCGGGTCGCGAGCATGCGGACCGAGGTGGGTACTCTTGACACCATGAAAGAAACTTCGGGATTGAGATGGGCGACTCGTACCGCGAGCATGCGGTCGGAGTGGCAAACATCTCAATACCATCCTAGATGATCCTAATGCGGCCCAGGTCCGGCGGCAGGTTGTGTGTGCAATAGTGTAGTGCTAGATGCAAGGCATGCACAACATTTTATATCAAGCAACACTTCATATATGAAAATAAACCATACATTCCTACACCTCCCTACAAAACAAAGGTTAGCAAACACTTCCCCTTATACCTCCCATCCTGCAAAAACATTTAACACCTTAAATGTTAGGGACATAAAGATCCTTGCTGCCAAACAAAAACATTTTTCAAAAGAAAAGAAAAATTGGCCTAAGTCCACTAAGAGTTTTAACTCAAGTCCCCAGCGGAGTCGCCAAGCTGTCGCGACCAATTTTTTCGGGGCATGAACCACCTAGGGTTTGGCTAATGGATTGTTAAGCCTAAACTTAACTCGGGCTCTCCCAAGCCCATACCAATTCGCGACTTAGATTCGAGTTTTTAACATGCAATTGATTTTCAATTAGGAGTCGCCACTAATCTATTTTTGGTGGGTCGATTAGGAACCCAAGTAAAGTAATGGGAGATTTACTTTACTCCTACGAACCAGAGATCATGGGTACGGGGACTTGGTTACACTAGATTTCTCTAATGCCCTTTCGGTACCTTTATCTTTTATTTTGAAAAATTGTTTGGCAAGCAACTTGAATTGATTTTAATTCCTTAACATGTGAGGTGACCATGCAGGTGCGCAAATCACCAATTTAACACTCAAGAAAACAAATGAATAAATTGCAGGACTTACCTCATAGCAACGAAAGCATCTGCGTTGTTAGTTTAGAATTCACATCAGCAGTCCTAAATATGATTTCTAATTAACACGCAATTTTGTTTTGTTTTCACTTAATTAATGAAAATCATACAATATGCAATGCATGCCACTAATTTAACATGAAATAATATGACATAGCAACATGACTTACTATATGACCTAAGCAATATGATATAACTAAGCATGTAGTCTATCCTAAGCATGAGATGATTTATTCTAAATAATTTTTTGTATTTTCTATGAGATTCGAAATTAAAGAAATGTAACACTTAAATATGCAATCTAAATTAATCTAATGACCTAATTCTAATGACGGGCAATTTCTAATTAAATGCATCTAACAAAAATCACTAAATGACGTGCATTGTATGAAACTAATTCTATATGACGTGCACATGATTTTTATTTTCCTAATAAGCATGCAATCTATTTAGGAGAAATTATCTAAACCTATAACATGCAATCTTAACATGCAATGACGTGCAAAGAATGCCTTAATTTTACATGACATATGCATAATGACCCTTTTTTGTGTTTTTCCTTTTTCCTTTTTTTTTTTTAAATTTCGAAATTAATAATTGCCAAATAGTTAAACATGCAATTTAGACTAGTGAAGCAGAAATCTAACATCCTAATTTTTGTATTTTTAATTTTTTCAAAAATTCGAAATAAATAAATTCCCTATTCTAGACATGCAAAGTAATCTAAAACAAGTAACATCCTAACATGCATCTAATCTAACTCAAATATTTTTTTCTTTTACGGGAGCAAACAAATAAAGCATCAAGAATAACATAGCACCAAATCAAGCAAGACATCATCCATGTCCATTTAACTTTGGGAATTAAATTGACGAATCATATCTCGCGCATGAGATCGGATTGGCCAATTTTTAAATAAAATCACGAATCATATCTCGAGCGTGAGATCGGATTGGTGATTTTCCGTACGATTGCGGGTCGTATTTCGAGCGTGAAATCGGACCGTCAATCATATGTACGTTGTGAAATTAGGAGGATTTCCCAATTTAAAAGGCTAATCGTGTTGCGAATATCATGGCATATTGGGAATTTCCATCACGTGCACCAATGAGTATATCAAATAAGGAAACAAAATTTTCAGAAATTAACGTAAACAAAATTCTTACCTATCCCAAATATTTGCTTCCAAATTTGGCCTTCGAACAGGGGCTCGTGAATCACGGTAGAGGTTCAACGTGATAGCACAACGACAACAGGATGACTCACGGGCGGCAGCTCAAGATGACGTGTTGTTCAAAGATGGTATCTCGCTCAGTAAGTGGTGGCTGATGCTTTGCTGATTCGGCTTGGCAAAGTCAGTGAGGATGACCAGCACAGCAAAGGGGGGACAGCCACAAGAAGACTAGAACGGCAAAAGGGAGAGTTGCTGCAAAATAAAAACACAATAAGATTGCCGACTCGATGAGGCAGCGATCCCTTCGCAAAGGGGTAGCATCAGGCAGCGTTCATCAGTGGAGGATCAACGCCAGCGAGCCAGGGAGCAATGGCACCAGTACGTAGCAACAACGAAACCAAAGCAGAAACGAAGTTGGGTGCAACAGCTCGGACTCGGTTGACTTCTCGGGTGGCACGTATGCAGGGAGCAGCTTGGCTGTCGTCGACACCTCACCAGGGCAGCAGCATGATGTGGCGGTGATGGAGACAGAAGTGCGACCCCAAGTCTGGCCGTGGAAGGGGTGGATGCGTGGAAGGAGCTTCTCAGCCAAGAGCTGATCGAGATTTCTCGCGTATGCTCTACTCTCTCTCTCGTGTGTCTCTCTGAAATTCGAAAAATCCCCTCCCCTTCTCTAGTCCGCGAAAGGTCCCTTTTATAGGGAGAGGGTCCGAACTTATTAAGAAAAACAGCATATTTCGTTTCCTCTTCTGTGCATGCTTTGAAATATATTCTATTTCCTTTTCTTTTCCTCATTGACCGAATGCCTTCACTGCAGGAATATATCCCTTTTTTTTTGCATATCAATGTGCCCGCAGCGTAGAACGTGCCCAACATTCCTTGCTCATGCTGATCTTTCGAATTTCCTATGTGCATATGCTCGTATCTTCCCACATCCGGCCATGCATGATGAATATTCTCCGCCGATTTTATTTCTTTAAACCAAATACCAGCCCGAAAATTCAAGATTATAATAGACTTTTCCCAGATTCCGAATCTTACAAAGATGGGCTTGCAATATCACCTTCCCGCGCCTGAATAGATTGCACGAATATTTAATCGAGAATTTGATTTCAAATCAAAACAGGTAGATGGTTGGCGATTCTCCATGGAGCCGTTTATGGGGTCTCAACCAAGGAAGGTGCAGCTTGCAATGATGGCTCGTGGAAGTAACCAGCAGTGGTTCTCGACTTCGTCAACTAGGAGGGGTTGTCCGATGGTTACTCGGCTTGGTAGTTAACGGGGAATCTTGCAAAACTGGAAACTAGCTCGGTATAACCTCCAAGGCGATCCACCGATAGCTACTCCGCTTAAGCCGCGGAGCATTACCGGGACAACAACTTGCTGGGAAAGTCGTCGTACATGGAGGAGCTTCGCGAGGCTATAAGTGACAGTATCTCGCGGCTTGAGAAATTTGCAAACAAGACTCGAAGGTGCGGGGACAAGATATTGCGGAGAAACGATGGCGATAGGGAGAATTTATTCTCACGTGCGTGTGCTTGACCAAATGTTTGGTCACCGAATTTGCTGCCCAAGCCGTGGAGATCATGACCAGACACCCCCACTCGAAACCAACAATCACCGTCCGCTCTTGATTCAATTGTGGTCTCCTGCTGTGATGTTGATCAAAGCGTATATACACCAAATAGGAACCACTAGTGTCACACTTCACAGACGAGGGCCTACACAAGGAACGGCTAATGATCAAGGAAACTGCCAAGCACCGAGATGGAATCGTCCGAACCACGTAGGAAGAGAGAGAGCTTCGGCCCTTGAGAGCTCTAGCCTTTTGAATATGTTCTTTTTTTTTAATTAAGGCTCTAACTCTAAATTGCCAACCTCATAAGTTAATTCTCAATCATAAAAAATAACGAGCTCGGGCTAATTCCCTTTTTTTCATAGGCTTAGCCTAACTCGTCAATTAAAAGCTCATAACCACCAATTCGGGTCCATTTGTCACCAATGCAAATGCAATAATAATAAATAAATGCATCTAAAACTATATGCTATGCAATTAAATAATAATTTTTGTAGGGGTTGAAATTAACCTCTAATTTTTGTGCAATAAATGACTAATCGGGTCGCCAAAATTTAGGTGTCAACAAAGACGTACTAAACATTACATCAAAACGGAATTTTGTCAGATGGCAAGCCATACTTTCAGTATTTGATTTTGACATTGAATTTATAAATGATTCTTCAAATTTATTACCTAATTTTCTCACAAGAGAATTTTTATACGGGATACCATCATGCCAAGACCCAAAAAAGATAAAGGCAAAGCTATTGTCGAAACCTCCAATACACCACCAAAGCCAACAGGCTTGACACCTATCAAGTCATGGCTTCAAATGACAGAAAACAATCAGTCGTTCCTACAACAACATCCAATACCAAATACATTGTCAAAAAAAGAACCCATACTAGCCCTAGCCCAGCTAGCTGCCATATTACCCAAAGAAACACTAGAGTTACTTGCTCAATCTTTACAAAAAAAAAAAAAAAAAACAACAGTAAAGAAAGAGTCATCTAGTGCCATTGCGGTAAGCAATAATCTTTCCCCACTTGCTACACAAAAACAATTGGAATATAAAAGAATTTCGAATGATATGGTCATTAGACCATAGGCAACCCTTCATTCTCAAAAATCAAAGTTTTTCCCCAAAACATCTTTTCAAAAAATACTGACTATGGAGGATGGATTCTTCAACGAAGATCCAATCAAATTTGCAAAAAACATCTTTTAAAAAAAAAAAAATTGGCTTTTTAAACCACACAATACAAATAAAACCCTTGCTTATTATAAGCAAATTCTAGTAGAGACAAAATCGGCAAGGTTCACTCACTTTGCTGACAAAAATAATATAAAAAACATCATATACTCCACTATATTCATCAGTAAAGTCATACACTCCTCACACTAGGGAGCTTTACTTCATACACCCAGAAAATTCCAAACAAGACTTACCTAAAGCCTACCACACTCCTCATCATATACCTACTAGGACTACCAACAAGCTTGGTGGAATGTTTTCTTTAAAAAAAAAATACAAATTTCCAACACACTTGGCTAGTATTCTTCAAAGACAATTTCCCAAGACAAAACCTACCAAACTGGTTTGACTCCTAGTGAGATCTCTTTGGTCAGTTGGAAGTAATACTACACCCCATAGTCGATCAAGGTACCAAATATTTCGTAAATACTTTGTACCAACACCACATGATACAAGGTTCCCATGCCTTATGTATTTTTTCATAATATTCAAAATCTCATGGGTAACAGCTTGAAAATTTGAATACAATACATCTACCAAACCGAGTGTACTAGTACTTGTCCGAAAATACAAAACAAAATGGTGTGATGAATTCAAATACCATGAATAAGGGTTTGAAGCTACAGTTAAAACTTGGCTAAATAGTTAGAAAACCCAACTAACTATAGTCCCATCAAATACATCATTTTTACAAGAAAAATCCATAACAAGTGCAGCACTTGCTACAGTTTAGAGCATGGAGGAATATTGCAATATTCTCCGAATAATGTTCTCAGAAGCGGAAGAATCACAATGTGGATCTTACAAATCACAAGACAATCAAGACGAATCCTCACAATCACATCACAGTGGAAATACCAATGAAGATGACTGCTACGGGATCAGCCTAGATAGAAATTAAAGACAAAAGATCATATGCCAACACTGTTGCAACGGCGCAAAGTCTATACACTGTAGCAAGATAGACATACAACATTCACTATTCACTATTCATATAGTACTGTTCACTTTACACTGTTCAGCACTATAGCACCTCCTATAAATACACTCTCTCAACACAGAAGAAGGGGACTTGAATTTTTTTCAGATTTCACTTCTCTCTTCTTCCTCATCATCCTCTTGTAAACCCTCATCCTTTCAAGCCTCAAGCTTTCTTACCTTGTACTCCTGGTTACGAAGTAAGTTTGTTTTCAAATACATTTAGCATAGTTTATACTGGTTTAACAACTTACATAATAGTTGCTTAACCATTTCTTGTAATATAAACATCAATACTCTAGAGTGCGGATTACCGCCCTAGTGGATGACTTGATACTTTATGTACTTTTTAATACATGTAATTTTCATTTCATATAATACAAGTTCATACCACCTTCATGGTTGGTTTTTGTTTATGTATACTCTTACTTTATATTTTATATATTGCTTTTGCTCTTTACATTATTTTTAATTCTCAAGATTTCATTTAGTTTTTATACTGTTCTTATACTTCCTTTTTCTCTCATATAGTATATATATTTATTTTGTTTATATAGAGAAAACCTTAAAATAAACAACGTCAACAACATTAAACAACTATTTAGTAAGGAGTTCAAATAAAATTATATAGTTCTTTAATAACTTAAGTTTTTAATGTATTTTACGTTGTTAATAGTCATAATTTACGAAGGAGGAAAATATTTTTGTGAGGAGTCCTCACGGCGTCCAAAAATGCACCTTATGGCATCCTCATCTAGTATTCATTCTTTTCTATCTGATTTGTCCTCTTAGTTTTCAATTTTCCAAAATCGAAATAAACAATTTCTCCGCTCGCCACTTGACACTCACCTCGCTCGCTTTGGGTCACTCATGCCGCTCGCCGCTCGATGTTCGCTTGGCTTGTTACTTCCCGCTCGATATTGGATGCTTATTCTATTCGACACTCACCTCACTTGACCCTCATCGCTTGCCTTTCTTAGTTGACCTCGCTCATCATCGAACCCATTATGTCGATACAATCCCCAGTTACTCTTTCAAGGGGTACAAAAAATGAAATGTAAAATTATTGGTTGGTTCTGGGTTGACCTTGAAACCAAACCAAACTTATTGGGTCAGTCCGGTCCTCAATTACTTTTTAAAGGAGTACAAAAAATGAAATAAAAAATTATTGGTTAGTCCTGGATTGACCTTGGAACCAGACCCAACCAGGTCGGTCCAGTCCTCGGTCCCAAGCTCAATAGGTTCGGTCCTCGGTTTCAAAAATTGAGAACTAGCATTGTGCAGGTTGGTCCTAAGGTTAGGCAGTGAATCAACCCAACCCGAACCATGCTCTCCCCTACTCAAAACATGCCAACCATGATTGAATTTCGAGAATCGAATCCCGTAGACATACAAAGACCTAATCTATTATGCATAAACCAAATTTATGGTGCATGGATTTGCACGCAGGAAGTGATGACGATGGTCCCCTATCTTTTTAAACACCAAAGGATGATCAGATAATTTCTTTCTTTCGCCCTCCTTGATCTTTTCTAATCCAATCTCCTGCTCGCAAAATTTCCTTTCAAAACCCTAAGGCCATTCTTTATATCAATCTATTGCTTCATCTCTAATTTCACTCCGTCCATCTCTTCTCTTTTCAAACTCCACACTAAATCATATATCCGCTTATGATTGTGTTTGAAAAATAATGAACAAATTGAATCAATCTTGAATTCTAATTTTATTTGAACCCATCTTGACCCAAATCTTGACCAATTTAGAATCAACAAAACAAATAAGGAAACGAGAATTAATTGTCGGACTCTACATATTTGGACGAGATAATTAGCGCCTTTGTGCATTTGAGTTGGTGACACAAGAACGTGTTCTCTCTATAAGAAACGTGTTCTCGGCTCACATTGCGTCCCGCGATCTGTAAAGCAATTTTATTAAATTATTGCTTGTTTATAACAGGATTAGTAAATTTATACGAGAACATTAAACCAATACCAGGTTAGTTTAAAACTTCCTCAAGCTTTAATATTACAACAATACCCGCATTTGTCTCAAACTTGCTATAAAATAAGTAAACAATAAACGATTACGTTGCGATTTAGTTAAAAAAATAGTTAATTTGTAATTTTCCTAATATGTATATAGATATGCCCGATGATGTTGAGGCCATTTAAGGGAACAATATCGTCTGCATTTGATACCATGTTATTTTTTACCCGTAATTACTATTAGAAGTCAGTTTTACGATGCTAGATACTGTGATGTTTTTGAGACAATTGGGAAAGTTTGCTTAAACCTTTCTTTTCAAAAAACCTTAAATCTTTATGACAATTTGAGACAAATAGGTCTAGCATTCAAAAGAGCCAAAAATTTGCTAAGTGGGTCGGATTACCCGGCCCACACGACTTGTTATTATTATACAATTTCGTTCATTTTCAATTTTTATTTACCTTTTTTAATGAGTTTTTATATTTTCTCAAAGTAAATGAATATTTAAAACATCGACAAAAATTCGGATGTCAACAAACGCTGACTTTTGAAAAATCATTAATCGAAAACAAAAGACAATTGAATAGTATACATGTCTATTTTCATTAATAATAATACTTTTCATGAAATTAAAACCACGCAGCTACACAGATTTGCGATTTGGTGAAAAAAGGTGGAGGGAGAGGAGATGATGAAGACAAGTCCGAATCAAAAAGCCTTCTTGATAAATTTATATTCCGCCATCCTCATGTACTTAAAATTGCCGTCCTTGTTTCAAAATGAGACGAACCCAAAAAAAGATTCGATTCAATTGGAGGACTCCACGAAGGTCTTATAATTGAAGAATTGTTCCCATTTCTCCTCCTCCTCATCCTCCTTTTACTTTTTTGGAGTCTTTTGGAGGACTCCACGAAGGTCTTATAATTGAAGAATTGTTCCCATTTCTCCTCCTCCTCCTCCTTTTAATTGTTTGGGGTCTTCTGGTTTCCTAGAAATATTCGATTTTAGGGTTCTTTTCAGATGATTAAATATCCAATCGGAAACGATCATGTTTTCTGCTCAAATCGACATTAGTATTTGGTACTTCAGTGTCAAAAGAATGAAATATGTCGCCGAAGCCATCTACTCCTGAGGAGAAAGAGGCAGAAAACATATTAAGATCGGTTATCTTTAATGGGGTCAAGAATCACTTACTTCCATGGTTCAAGAAATGGTGCGTCATCTATCATAGCTTTACATTTTTCCTTTCTAAACAGGACTCTGTTAGCCAACTCTTTTCATGCATCTTTCCCCTAAACCTGCATCTGTAGGTACGCCAAATTCCTCGCGATGAGCTCAATGACAAGATATCATCCAACTCACTACAGAGCTTTATTTGAACAGGTGTGGAACCACAACCCCGAGTGTCCCAATTGGCATCTCTTGTCAATTCCCGAACATTGTCATCGACCATCACATGTAATGACAAGAGTGCAGAAAGTTGGCGCAAACTATAAAGACTCTTGAGCTTATAGCATGCATGAAATCTACATATCAGCTGAGCTTTTGATACTTTTGCAGTTAATAATCAATTAGAGAGGTTGTGCTACACCTTGAAAGTGCTCGTTGGAGTAGCGAAGCAATCCCGATCCTTCATTGACCCGAGTTCCCATATATTTGCTGCTCTTCCACAAATTGCTTCACAAGACAACCCCAACAAAATCTCTCCGAGAAATATCGCATCAGAGGACACCGTATTACCCTCAGGTACTGGTTTATAATCAGGAAAATTCCTTGGAAAGATATGGATTAAGCGAAGGTAAGTGATAAGGTTGATAATATTATTAGTGAAACATCAAAAGATTAGATTAGAGTATGATCTGATTATGATTTGGTTTCGCCATTGGAAGATTAGATTAGAGTATGATTTGATTATGATTTGATTCTACTATCAAAAGATTAGATTAGAGTGGGACATATAATTTGATTCCGATTATTCTAATTGTAGATTAATTGATTCAGTCAACCGTAAGATTAGATATTCGGAATATAGAATAGGAAATCTAAGTGTCTTCTTAATATAAATAGCATAAGGTATTGTAGAAGAAGAGTGTGTATTATGACTTTGAGTGAAGAACATTATTCTCTTGGGAAATCTACCTTTGAATCGATGTTTTCTTGATTTCTCTGATTTTCTTCAGTAAGAAGCATGCTTACTGAAGTAAATGTGCAGTTGGAAATGACAAACTCAATACAAGGTCAATTGACACACAGCATCATAAGCAAACCCAAAATAGAAGCCCGACGCATTGTACTTCCATCAGTGAAACTTCTGAACTAAACAATGTAGACATAAGTGACAAGGGCACAACCATGGAACAAATGGAAGAGAATCAAAATTGCCAAGGGAAAGAATCTGGAAAGGAGCCTAAGTTGGCTCGACTCAATGACCTTGAAGAAATATGGATGGATATTGTGGAAACGGTAGAAAGCACAAATATTAGGCAATTCTTCTGCTAGCAAGTGAAGCTCGCATCATTCACCATGGCAAGCAATAATGTGTTTCGTCCAATACCCAACTTAATGACATTTTTCAACTACCTATCATTCACGTGATATTCAGTTTCACTCCAACAGCCAATGCCATTGTGTATTTGATCTTACCTGAAGACCAGACAACTGCTGAGATGTGTGAAGAAATCATATCTAAGGCCCTACAAAATGCAATGGGGTGCCTCGTCGTAGTAACTGTAAGTCTGGAGCCACCATGACTTGAGGATGATCGAATCTGATAAAGTCAGAACCATGAAAATACAAGCTACCGAATCTAGTCATTTCAGAAAGCAACAGAGAACATTATCTCCTACGAAGACCAATAATTACTACACCAGTTCTAATTACGCCGAAAAACAAAATACAGGCAAGGGTTTGCCTATAGGCCCTCCAGAACCATAAAAACAACTAAAAGACATCAACACTAATGCTCCATAAGGAGAACAAAAGGCAACCACACATGCATCCAACATAATCTATATAAATATAGAGAGACTTTCATCACCGGAGAACAAAGCAGACACATTCCCAGATGTAGATGCAAACTATCCATTGTCACCAGCTGATGCACAAGAAGGAAAACAATAAAGCATCAGTGGCTTTCAGCATCAGTGGCTGTCAGTATCTTCCATTCAGCACAGTGATGCAACTGTCGAACCATAAGTCAAGACAATGTTCAAAAATGCAATTATGGACAATGAGGGTAGAGTAAAAAGAAATTTGAAGCTCAAACAGAGCTTATCATAGGATAGGGAAGATCATCATTCCCACATGATACGAGAAGCAGGTAAGTACATCCGATGCTCAATCAAACAAATAACCTAGCTTTTGCTGCCAAGGAAATAAGGTGCTTCTGTTCTCTATCTAGGCGACCTAATCTTTCTTGGAGGTGCAAGGAAATTTTTTGTCTGTAGAGAAAAGCAGGAAACAATGGATTGTGATGTTAGGAGCATGTTTATGCTTCCTCATAACATCGTCACAAAAATTTGAGAGCTGAAGCTTCCGAGAATACAAAATCAATGCCACCCATCAGCATCATTAGATGCGTGCATCTTATGTGCTAAATGAATAATACTCTATGTTCTTCTGAGACAACTTGGGAAGCTAACTATAGAAGTAGGATTTTCCTTTATTGAAAGTTTTGACAAGTTTTTTCTATTGAAGTTTCTTAAAATTTCTCACTCCATGAATGCAAGAAAAGCAGCATTGTCATAGATTCTTGAGTGAAAGATAGTCATCAACAATTTATCCTCCAAAAACCTTCTCATTGATCATGATCATATGCATAAATCAAAAGTGCCAAAATTCAAAATGGATCCCTTGGGTCTTGGAACAAAATTTAGCAACAGAAGTTCGAGTAATCAAATGCAAACCTTCTTAGTGGCAAAACAGAATGATTTGAATGAAACGGGGGAAACCCGATATCCAGCATAGTATTATTGAGACAAAACAGGAGTAAAGTGGGCCTTTCGCCAACAAGTGGCTTATTGTAGAAGAATTAGAGCAAAAACAAAGGTGGCTATACTTCTTTCTTCACAGTTGTTATTCCCAATCAATCACTTAAGATCTTTGATGTCAATCCAGACTAGTGAAAATATATCAAGTAGGTCTAGCCAGTACTAAACTTCTGATTAGACATGCATCAACACCCACCTGCTGTGCCTAAAAGACAAGCAGGCTGATGAAGCTTCATCGCCCAAATTATGAGCTAAACAGTTTCGTCAGGTCTAAGCATGGTTAAGAAATTTTTCAAATCTATGGAGAAAAATCCTTTGCTTCCAAACTCTAACAATAAAATTGTTTCCATTGTGCATGGTCTTGTTTGATTAATTCAAGAGATATGTAAACTATTAAGAATCATATGATAAGTACACATTATGTTACTAAAGAATCTGGTGCTGCCAAAAACAGAGGAAGTATAATGCGAAAGCATGTCGATGGAGTTACTACTGGTGCTGCCAAGAACAGAGGAAGAAAAGCTACTGAAGAAGTCAACAACAAAGATTGTAGCACGTGTAGCATGTTTGGCACGTGTAGCATGTTTACATTGTGGAATCAATATTCGGTTTTAAGCGTGTAAAGCTGAAACATTCTGTCTTGCTTTCTGTTAGTTAGTTTTTCTAGTAAGTTGATAATTTCAGTTGATATATAAACTGATCTGAAGAGAGCAAACTAGTTATCGAGCTCTCAGATGTAAAATTACTTCTCATTGAATAAAAGTTCATCATCTCTATTTTTCTTCTCTCTTTCTCTCTCTGTTCATAAATTTCTTCATAAACAACCAAAAAAAAAAAGAGCTCCGTTTGATAATTCAAACTTTGAGAGCCCAAGCAAGCGTCAATGTAGGTAAATCAATTTATATCTTCAATAAAGCAAAAGACAAGACATTCAAAGTAAATAGTAGGAGGTTACTGAAGTTGAACCTGGCATTCATGTTCCTTTTCTTAGAGCCCACTCTACCGCATAATGCCAAAAAGGGATGGCACATGAAAGTACAGACGTGCAAGAAAAGTAACTGGGTGCTGCAATAGAACCAAACTATCTAAAAATTTGCTCGAAATATATCGCACATACGCGCACATACGCGCACATACTTTGCACGTGTATCGCACATACGTTGTACGTGTATCGCACATACATTACACGTGTATTTGGTTTGAATTTTAAAAAATTGCTATCCCAACATTTTTTTTGAAAATCAAAACCACAAACATGTAGCAGGTGTAACGTGTTTAGCACGTGTAGCATGTTTACATTGCGGATCAACATTCTGTTTTAAGCGTGTAAAGCTGAAACATTCTGTTTTGCTTTCTGTTAGTTTTTCCAGTCAGTTTATAATTTCAGCTGATATATAAACTAATCTAAAGAAAGCAAACTACTTATCGAGCTCACAGATATAGAAATACTTCTCATTGAATAAAAGTTCATCATCTCTGTTTGTCTTCTCTCTTTCTCTCTCTGTTCATAAATTTCTTCATGGTATCAGAGCTCTATGAGTTTATATGGCTTCTCCGATGTAGAGTGGGCTGGTTGTGTTGAAACCAGATGATCCGCCACTGGTTTCTATACCTATCTTGGTTCTAATATCATGTCATGAGCAGCGAAGAAGCAACCTACAGTCTCTCACTCTTCCACTGAAGTAGAATACTGGGCACTTGCTTCTGCTACAGCTGATCTTACTTAGATTAGCTTTGTTCTTCGAGACATTGGTCTATCTCTGAACTCTCCAACACTTTTATTTTGTGATAATCAATCTGCCATCTCACTTACTGCCAATCCTATTCTTCATGCTCAAACTAAACATATTGTAGTCGATTTTCACTTCGTTGGTGAGAAAGTTTCTTCTGGTTCTTTGTGTGTTCAGTATATTCCGAGCACTCATCAACTTACTGACATTTTTACTAAAGCCTTGTCACGGCTGACACATTTCACTCTTCGAATCAAATTGGGCATGGGATTTTCACCCATTCTCAATTTGCGGGGGATGTTAAGAATCATATGATAAGTACACATTATGTTACGAAAGAATCTGGTGCTGCCAAAAACAAAGGAAGTATAATGCGAAAGCATGTCGATGGAGTTACTACTGGTGCTACCAAGAACAGAGGAAGAAAAGCTACTGAAGAAGTCAACAATGAAGATTGTAGCACGTGTAGCATGTTTGGCACGTGTAGCATGTTTACATTGCGGAATCAATATTCGGTTTTAAGCATGTAAAGCTGAAACATTCTATTTTGCTTTCTGTTATTTAGTTTTTCCAATCAGTTGATAATTTCAGTTGATATATAAACTGATCGGAAGAGAGCAAATTAGTTATCGAGCT
The DNA here is from genome assembly GCA_014182695.1 of Eucalyptus albens. Classification (NCBI taxonomy): domain Eukaryota; kingdom Viridiplantae; phylum Streptophyta; class Magnoliopsida; order Myrtales; family Myrtaceae; genus Eucalyptus; species Eucalyptus albens. The sequence continues at coordinate 37,995,887 of CM024655.1, forward strand.
CTCAGATGTAAAAATACTTCTCATTGAATAGAAGTTCATCATCTCTATTTTTCTCTCTTTCTCTCTCTGTTCATAAATTTCTTCATAAACAACCAAAAAAAAAAGAGAACTCCGTTTGATAGTTCAAACTTTGAAAGCCCAAGCAAGCGTCAATTTAGGTAAGTCAATTTATATCTTCAATAAAGCAAAAGACAAGACATTCAAATTAAATAGTAGGAGGTTACTGAAGTTGAACCTGGCATTCATGTTCCTTTTCTTAGAGCCCACTCTACCGCATAATGCCAAAAAGGGATAGCACGTGAAAGTATAGACGTGCAAGAAAACTAACTGGGTGCTGCAATAGAACCAAACTATCTAAAAATTTGCTCGAAGGATATCACACATACACGTACATACACACACATACTTTGCATGTGTATCGCACATACGTTGCACGTGTATCGCACGTACATTACACACGTATTTGGTTTGAATTTTAAAAATTTGTTATCCCAACATTTTTTTTGAAAATCAAAACCACGAACATGTAAAAGTGATCCTTACAAAAAAAAAAACATGTAAAAGTGATGGAGAGGGCAAGAGAATGAAGGTTTTTTTTTTTTGGGTGGGGGGGGAGAGGGGAAGGGAAGGGGCGAACGATACAACCTAGCTTGTCCTAGTATAATGCGGAAGAAAGAGCAAGGGCGTGGTACAACATATATTTGAATAGAATAAACAAATCGATTGCAAAAGCAACAATAGATTAGCGAGCTTGTGCTATATATCAACATGAACCTAATATGGGCTACTTCCATCTTGAGCTTATGATGGCCATCCTCGGCATGTTCACATTGCTCAAGTTGGTGCTATTGAGATTGATTTCTAATCAATTCGGTCGTCGTTGGGCAATTGTGATGGCGGGTGCCATATTTTTCGTCAGGCCCCTCATTATGGGCTTCATCCCAAGTTATGTCATCTTCCAGTCGGCCACTCCATGGCCAACCTCGGCACCAACTTTGCCTTTACGATTGCCCCAGTCTATGCCACCGACATCTCCGCGGCCTTCTCCCGTGACATCTTGATCTCTATACCTGAGGTAGTCATTTATTTTCATTTCTTTTTTTTCCCCCCAATTTTGTGGCATCTTTTTCATTTTTTGTTTACATGGTTTAGGTGTGTATCAACATTGGCACCCTATTCGGCAATCTATCCAATTATATTCTCTCCTATCTCCACCTCAACCATGCATGGTGTTGGATGCTTATTGTGGAAGCAATCCTCTCGATTGTACTTGTGCCTACTTTCATATTTCTCCCATGCTAGAATTGCTTGAGTGGCTCATCATGCGGGGCTGCCTAGGCCTCGCCTGGCCCATCCTCACCAAGACCTCCAAATTTGAGGAGCAAGCTTGCCCAAATCAAGAAGGATGTTGGCATACCCGAAGACTGGGGCGATGACATTATGAACACCAACTGGAACATCGGCGCATGGTGGGACATCTTCCACCCAACTCATTGCATCCGTCATAAACACCATGATACTCTTGGCCCCTCATTTTTTTGAGAAGTATAGATACAACGATTTTTCCAACGTAGACCTTCGAATTAGATTTTGCATAAGGTGGGTTTATCTATTCAAGCATTCGATTCTGGCATCTCTTTGCCTTTTTCCAACCCATTTTATTGACTGCTCCAAATACATCTTCCCAATCATTTTCTTTGAGAAAGTATATTGCATGTACATTGCATGTGTATTCAGTTTGATTTTAAAAAATTTGTTATCCCAACATTTTTTTTGAAAATCGAAACCAATAACGTGCAAAAGTGATCATGGCAGGAGAGGGCAAGAGAATGAAGGTTTTCCATTAAACTAAATATAAGGAGCACCTCGGGAGTTCAATCGGCACTCATCTCATTCGTGGCAATAGACGGCACAACCAGATTTGCCATTAAACTACCAAATCTTGGTTTTAATCGAGGTATGCAAAAAAAAAAAAAAAATTGAAAAAAAAAAAAAATAACACGCCTCATGCTATGATTGTTTTATTAGGCATCTACAATTATTCGATCCTAAGCTCGAGCCTCATTTTCACCTACCTGTTAATTTGGACATTTCAGATTTGACATTTCTAAAATTTAATGTGTCGGAAGGAAAAAAGAAAAGGCTACGCAAGAAAAGAAAGGGAAAATTTCAAGAGATCAATGCAAGGATAAAAGGGTCATTTTAGCGAGAAGCCACTCTTGAGGCCTCTGCTTTCGCCATTGGTCGTACCAAATGTAGACAACCAGATAAGACAAGTAGGAGCGTGCGTTGACTCCTAACGTTGACTCTACGGGCTAGTTGAGATTTTGCTGCAATTTGTCTTAACACGCAGCCCTTTGTTCATTTCATGCGAAGAAAGGTGAAGTGTGTTCTCCTAGTGCGTTGCTTCCGCCCAAAGCGACCTCGTTTTCGATAGGAGCACGCCCTCACGTGCTCGAGTTTTGCAGGAACCCAAGGGTGTGGGAAGGAGTAGAGGGGAGCGTCAAGTCCTGTTTAATCCGAACATCGAATGGACAGGTGACCGGTGGGCTCTCGGACAAATTGGTTTGCCTTTTTGTCTGCTGAACCGGTTTAAAATCTCTTTTTCAGGAGTGAGAAAAAATTGGACCTATCAAGATTTGACTCATGGTCTATAACATTAACAAACAACATAACCACCTAACTGACCGATGTTTTTGTAGTGAAGTGGTGCAGTTTTTTTAATGTAAGCATTTTCTTTTTGTCCAAAGACGTAAACGATCAGATCCCACCAATTAGATTACTAATTATGATCTTCTGGAATCAGGAGTTCCAAGGTAAGCTTTGTAATTTTAGATCCGTGATCAATTACTCCTGAAATCGATTGGCTCCATGAAGGGAAAAATAGCATAATACCTTTTGGTATGATTTATCACTCGGCATCTCTTAGCTGCCATATAAGACAAATATTACGTGAAATAATCTTCTCTCCCCATTGAGAGTATAAGGAGCACCTCGGGAGTTCAATTGGCACTAATCTCATTCGTGGTAATAAAAGGCACAACAAGATTTGCCATTAAACTACCAAATCTTGGTTTTAATCGTGGTATGCAAAAAAAAAAAAAAAAAAATATGAAAAATAAATAAATAACACGCCTCATGCTATGATTTTTTTATTAGGCATCTACAATCATTCGATCCTAAAATCTTCCCACAACGCATGTTTGTGTGATGCTGAACTTTTTATAACCGTAGAGATCTACAAAGCACGATCCTGACTCAATGGTTGTGGTGGCAATTGAATTGATTTACAATCCTGAACTACGCCCACGACGAAACCGCCCTCATCCTCTTCTGTGGAACGCTCGCCTTACGCTCCTCAGCCTCCCAGCACCACCTGCATCCTTCTCGCCGAGCTCAACGCCCTTGCTCCCGCGGCTACGACCTCACTGACTCGTCGCCGGAGGCTCCGCCGTACACAACGCCAGAGATTCAACCCTCGTCGGTCCCTTTGCCCGCCCCGGTGGAGATCCGGCGGCCACGGGTACCTCTGGATTTTGTCAATTTTGGGCCGCGAGTCTTACACTTAGATTTGATCTTTTCTGGTCCAAATTTTTTTTGGGCCTTCTTTTCACGATTACGTTTTCTAAAATTCCATGTTTGATTTTACATACATAAATCATTCGGGAGAGAGATGAGGGTGTCTATCGGATCTTCTCCCGTGATACTTTTCATAACAATAGCCAGAGGAAGGCCGTTCTTCATGTAAAGCTTCAACGTCGAGAGAGACTGCTAATAGATTTAACCCCCAATATCAAGAGTATGGTGCCGTTCACATTGAGACGCAAAAGACGGCTTTGGAAAATTATATATGTAGCACTCCGATCTCACACCAATACTTGATCTTAATCTCACATGGGATAGGCAAACATAATTCATATCCATGGGAAACTAAAAAGCAAAAATAGAGCAACTATACAAACACTCCCTACGAAAGAAGTAGCTAAATAACCAGCAACAGCCATGATGAAAGGGAATTACTCGGATGGGAAACAGCACGGGAAGACGCTGGCTTCATTAGCTAGTGACTAGTATTATCGGGTTGTGGAGTGGTAAGACCTGCTTCAGCCTTGGATATTTCGTCACCTCTGCAGTAGTTCTCGTCGACATCCAGCACATCATCCGTCAGGTCATCCTCTCCAACGTTAATGTCGTCTTCAACGTCCTCTTGGAGAGGGAATTATTAGGATTTTCTCCTGTTCTTGTAAACACCGACAAAATGATGAACCTATTTCCTTTGCGCTATATACGAGTGCATACATTCAGATCAAAATACCTGTATATCTCTATACATGCACATGTGCCTCCACTTTCCTTGAGAACAACAGCAGAAAGAAACCAACCTGATCCTTTTGCCGCTCAATCCAGGTTGCATCTTTCTCCAATTGTTTTAGTCCTGCAACATGTGCATAGCACCACCCATTAAGCATATAAAAAACAGTAAGCAAATAAGAGTTATTCTACCTACCGCAGTGAAACCAGATATTCAGCATCCGGTTGCTGTATCACGGCCACCAGGTGAACAGAAACTTATCTTCAGCTCAATAAAATTGTGAATAGGGACCCTTTGGACCAAAAGGAAAAATAACCTGCAGCAGGGGAAATAATTAGAAACCATGGATATAACACTTAGTAAGAGATGTGGAAGGATGATTGAAGTACCTGCAAACAAGATGACCTGCACAAGTTACTCATATGAGCGAACATAATTATGGACCTATGGCATTCCAGGAGAGAGAGAAACTGAACTTATAAAATTGCTAAATTTTCTGTGATGCTCAGTCCAGTGGAAAAACAGCAACTCCAACTTCTTTTCTTCTGCCTTGGCAGCATTTCGTGCCCTAAGAGTCCGGTGCAAGTAGCTGTTGTAAACAAAAGAGAGTAAATGTCAACTGCTTCAGTTTCTTCCTCCATGCCTCGTTCCTCTGCTCTCTCCCTTTTTCTCTCCTTCGCCGCTCGGCTTAACATTGGACGATGGGCCTCGAAGAATTGGGCCTCTCCCAATCCGTACCCGCACCCGTTTACAATTCCAACAAAATTATTGTCGGAGCGGGTGGAGACGGGCCTGAGCTGCCCTGCCAAGACACTACAAAAGAGATGGGCTGAAAAAGAAATACAAAGATGGGCTAATGGGAAAAAAGATGGGCCCAAGGAATTAGAAAATGGGCTTGACACACCGGCCTGCTCGATTTTTTTCATTTTCATCATTTTTTTTATATATCACTTTCCTTCATTTTTATCTCCTTTTCATTTGGTCCATTTTTTTCAGTTTTTTTTTTTTTTTTTTTTGGCTTCTTATCTTTTATCCTTTTTTATATAATTTTTTATATTTTTATAAAATAAATGGATACATAAAACGTTGACAAAAATTTATGTGTCAACAAGCGATTGAACATAAATTTGTTGTGGCAACCATCTGTTTTGCATATTTGTAGTAGTTGAAGAAACAAATCTAATGATATCCAAGAAAGAGAAATTCATGAGGAATTGACTACCAATTTTAGACGTGGAAATTGGTCCAAAATTAAAATATTGACACCATGTAATCAAATGTTGGAAATTTACATATTGTAAATAAAAAGTTTTTTACTTATACCATAAATGGGAAATCCTTCGTGCACTATCATAACCATGATATTAAAAAAAAAAATTAAATGATGTACTTGGTTACGATAAAACTTTGTCCACCGTCTTCACAAATTACTTGAAAGTTTTGAAAATATTGAAATATCAAATAACATAGTTTACAATTGGTCCGTTTATGTAATCTTGAAGGGTACAATTCATTCGTTTTTTATTCTCTTTAAATTTTACGAGATTATCTCTTTGACTTTTATTTATTACAAAATATTTGGAAATCTTCAAAATAGTGAATATCAAATACTGAACCGTGTTGCCGTTTTGTTTTCTCACCAAAAAAAAAAAAAAAAAAATACTGAATCGTGCAATTGATTTATTTTCATAACTTAGAGAAATTAAGTCTTTACTATATATAGAAAATTTTTATCCCAAACGAGTATATCATCATTATTATTATTATTATTATTATTATTATTATTATTACTACTACTATTATTATTATTATCATATCAGCAACTATTATTAGCAGCAGCAGTAAGTAAGTAGTATTTCACATTTTCCTAACATTGTTTTTAAATTGCATCTAAAATATAGGAAAATATTGCAGGAATTTAAGACAAGTGGACCCGCCTATACATGCTTGCAATGTCCAAGCCATTCATGCAAAATTGTTGCGACATTTATATTCTTCGTGGAAATCAGAAAGTTTTTAGAGATCCTACCTGCCACCTATATTAAGGGTATATCAAGTGAGATGTTCATCGATTACGGGGGCCATTAAGGATAATATTGCGTTTTTCTAAATTCAAAAATAAAATGCATTATTTTGTTAGTTAGATTGACTACAATAATTAATTAAAGATAGTTTCTTTTTTCATTTAGCCAATAAGTGATTTATCAACCACTTTACATCGAAATTCAAGCTCATTAGCAGATAACTTAATTTTTTTAGATGAAATATGTAAATTGATTTACAATTAGAAAATACGTATATTTTTTTTATTTAGTTAAAATAAATGATCAATTATAACAGGTTACACATGTTCATTACTAAAACTCGAGCAGTGAGAATGCCGAATAATAATCATCATTTTCAAGTTTATTTGCAAAAGCAAACCATCACTTCTAAGTCTTGGTAATTTGTATAACTGGATATAATATTGTTAAAGTATTCTTGTTGCCTGGCCAAATGTGAAATCAAACTTTTAATTTTAGTTTGAAAATTCACAAAAAGAACAATAGCAAGATTTATATTTTCTACTTTTATAAAGATATTTAAAAATAGAATTAGTATGAAAGATCGCCTATCAACTCTAATACTAAAAAATAAAAGGCAAAGATATAAATATAAAGAATAACTTACTTACAAAATCTCCTCCTCAATGGAAACATGGAATGAACATTTGCGGACTATATTTTCACCCTTTTACTAATGTCAATTTAATCAGCCGAGCATTACATTGGGGCAAAGACATTATAATTATTCGTTTTCCTATCATAGTGAACTTCGGAATAGACAGTAGTTGCCGGAAGGGAGCAAAATAATGCCAATTTCACCCCCCCCCCTTCCTTTTCTATCTTTGCACTTTTTACATAAATTGCCTTGTATATTCTGGAATTTTGATTTCCTTAGTAATTTTTGTTGACTAATCGAGTAAAAAAGCTACAACCAAAACGTTGTGTTTTTTGCCCCATAAAATAGACGTTAAATGATGCCTCCAGCCACATAAGGTCATCAAATAAAGCTACAATGATTTGGCTCCATCTATTAAATAGAATCGCCTGTCATTTTTACCTCCTCATTTTGGGGTTTTCTAGATGAAGCCTATCAAGGCCGACTGATGCGACGTACACATACCAAACACCCAAAACACACATGGACAAAATTGAAATTTGCTCGAACTCGAAATTTTGGCTGAGAACAGCAAATGGATGATGGCTTCCACGTCTGCCTGTGGTTACTTTTCATTTGATTTGGAGGAGCTTTTGGGGTGAGTCATTTTTGGGACTTCATTCATGTCATGAGTTATGCGTTGGAACCTTCTACCTTAATTGTCATTTTCGGGACTTTAGTGTCACAAGAAGCTTTAATGAAAAGAGGGGTTATGATGCTTGCACCCCCGTATGATCCAGAGACCATAAGCACGTCCCTTCTGGAGCGTCCCTTAACAAACCCTTTGAGAAATCAAGTAATTGTTGCTTGATTTTTTATTTTTTTTTTGGGGGTCGAAAAGAAAGGGTACATTGAGTTATTACTTCCCATCTTTTTTTTTTTTTTTAAAGTATGAAAAAGTCATAAAAAAACCCAAATTTACCCACTATAATATATTTATCCTAAACTAATTTTTATATATATATATCCTTAATACAAATGCTAAATAGGATCTCTGAACACTTTCCGATTTCCACAAAGAATGTAGAATATCTCGGCAATTTTGCATGTATGGCTTGGACTTTGCAAGCATGTATAGGTGGGTCCACCTGTCCAAAGATCGTGCAACATTGTCCTTTAATTTCAGAAGCAACTTAAGAAATAATGCGAAGAAAATGTAAAATACTACTGCTACTAGTAATAGCAATAACAACAATAATAATAAGATACTCGTCTGGGATAAAATTTTTCTATTTATAGTAAAGACTTACTACTTAGACTCCTTCTCTAAGTTCTAAAAACAGATCCAATGTACAATTCAGTATTTGGTATTGAATATTTTTGAAAATTTCCAAATGTTTCGTAATAAATAAAAGTCAAAGAGATAACGTCGTAAAATTTAAAGAAAGAAAGAAAACTAAAAAGAACCATGTGTACCCTTCAGGATTTCATAAATGCACCGAAAGTACACTATAGTATTTGATATTTCAATATTTTCAAAACTTTCCAGCATTTCATGAAGACGTTCGACAAACTTTTTTCGTAACAAAGTGCAACAATGAATTTTTTTTTTTTTAATATAATGGTTATGATAGTATACAAAAATTTCCGATTTTATGTTATAAGAGCAAAACTTTATGAAATGTGAATATTTTTATTTATAATATGTAAATTTTCAACATTTGACTTAAGTGATATCAATTTTTTTGATTTTGGACTAATATCCACCATATGAAATAGGGAGTCAATTCCTCATGAATTTCTCTTTCTTGGACATCATTAGATTTGTTTCTTCAAATATTGCACACATACAAAAACAGAATCGTTTTCCAAAGCAAATTTATGTCCACTTGCCCATTATACAAAAATGGATGGCCCAGGTCATGCTAGCATAGTCCAAAAAATAAAAATAAAAATCCATACATTAGTCGTAATGACAAGAGAATTAATAAAAACCAGATCCATGATTACCGCATGGACGTAGGACTTTTTACTAGTGAGGCTAAAGAAAAATAAGGGTTATTTCAAATTTACAATATGGAGGAAATTGCGACCATTGTTAACATATTAAATTTCAATTGACTTTGTTGAAACCTCGTGATATGCGAAGGGTGACGCTAGGCTGGCTCACGCATTTGCAAAGAGCCCATATGTTAACTTATTTATGCATTCCTTGCCTTTAGCCAATCAACAATATGTATATATTGTTTTATGGGTAAATGACAAGAAAAATAAATAAATTGGAGAGAGTTGCATGAATAAACGGTTGATTGTATTATGTCTCCGGTTCAAAATAATTTTGAATCGGAGGTTACATCGACTACTCTTTTAGAGTCTTATTCGATCTATATGAATGTATTGATTTGTATGCATATATTGATAAATCAGTGTTAAGAACTTAAAGAGCTCATTTGAAGTGTTAAACATGAAAGAAATAGTTTTTTTTACTATCACTATATATCTATAACTTCTTTCCAAACATAAAATCATGATTTGTAGATAAGATTTTAATTATCATTAATTTATTTTTCCTACTAAATGAATTAAGTGAACCCCCCCTTTAACGTATTAAATAAGTCAATTTTTATCTTAATTAAATCTTGTAAGTCTAAACTAATTAGAGTTATCTAACAAGCTTAATGGCATTTTAATTGCTTAAATTTTCAGCGTGTGGTCTATCTGCCGGTTGACAAGTCAAACTTTTGAAAAACGCACACTAATTTGGTAAGTGGTTTCTTAGAGAAGGCTTTTGCATCGATTGTTTTACGAGAAAATCTCGGGTAGGCCCCCATGGGGGCGACCCATTTAATGACGACACGTGGCGCCACGTGTCGTCCGGGTCCCACCACACTCCTTCTCTGACCTCTCACCTCCTCTCTCCACTGCGCTTGCGTTTCTTCTCTTTTCACCTTGCGCCTTAGGGACTGGTGCCGGCCGTTGTCGGACATGGACGAGAGGGAGTTCCCGCCGGCGGACCCCCTCCGCCGCTGCTGGTAGAACCTGGAGGGGGCGGCGGCGGTGGCGCCCGTGGGGCGGTGGAGGCGTAGCTGGAGGCCATGGAGAGAAGGGTCCTGACGGCGGCGGCTGATATTATTAATTATAGAAGACAAAGGACTAGTTCAATGACGGCCCTCAGCCACACGCCCCCCTTTCAAATCCGATGCAACGATGTAAATGTTCCGTTCACTGTAAGGTGCTGACTGGTATGATGAGTTTTTTGATGGTGGTGCCGGCTTTTTTCCTGTTCATCTGCATTGTGAGCGGACCTCAATACCCCACATTGAGAGTTGCTGCGCTGATCGTGTCCAATCTCACGATCGCTGCACCCAACGGGGCTACTTGGAAAGCCACCTTCTTGGCGGAGAAAGAAGGGAGGTGCGGGAACTTCTTGTTCCGTCATGTCCAGTGCTTTGTCTACTACCATTGGGACGTAGCGCATACCTTGGCAGTGGCATCGGCAGAGCCATTCGAGCTGCGGGGTGGCGCGAGGGCAGTGATAAATGCGCAGATGACGACGATGGAGAGGCCGGAGGAGGAGGACGAGGAGGAGGAGGAGGCGGTCGAGGATATGGATCGAGAGCGGAGGTCCGTAGGTACGGTGGCCGTCGGGCTGGGCTTGAGGATGCAGGGCAGGTACGTGTTCGGGCCTTGGTGGAAGAAAAGCCACGACCGCATCGAAGCTCGCTGCGACAACCTAAGGATTGCATTCGCGAATTCCACAACGGAGGGGAGCCTAGTCATCAAAGCTAATTCAGTAACCGGCGATAGTTCCCCATCCGATAGTCTTCCATCGTGCTCCTACGGTGGTGACTGAATCTAGTTTACGATTTTTTTTTTTTTAATAAAGTTTTTAGTGATCCAGGAATTAGTGACATTTCTACCACTCTATTGTTAATATATATTGTCTGTGAAGAAGATTATTGCGCTTATTAAATATCATATTTCAGTCGCCGCAAATGAAATTTGCAAGCACAAACCTTGTCGTTTTTTTTTTTTTTTTTTGGGTTAAACACGCCTTGTCGTTTGATGGCCATATAATATTTGAATTAAAATAGACAATGTTGATCAAAGATGTCCTCGATATGTTATAACAAAGACAATATAGAGTTAATAGATTAATTTGGAAGACACATTCACTTATGTTATAACAAAGACGGTATAGAGTTAATAGATTAATTTGGAAGCCAAAATTGTGTACAAAATAAAATCCGAAATTGCTTTGATAAAAATGAAAAATGAAAAATTGCAAGGACAAGGATGCCTTCACAAGCATGACAATATAAAGTATGGGCATATCCAAATTACCATTATGCTCGTTGTCAAAAGCATACACTTGGTTCTCATTAATTGCATTCGTTTTATTGCGTGCTAACTCATTTCTGGCCTGTTATTTCTACTTGTCATATTTGTTTTGAGTGAAAAATTAAATAAAAAAAGTCTATCATCCCATATAAATTCATTGTTCCCTTTTGAAGCCACCATGGTCAAAGGTAGTTCGGTCAAAAACTGATACCGGCCTTCGAAAATGACTCTGGAAATTAGCTGGAAGGGCAAGAATATTGAAGGATCTTTTCTTGCAGAAATGAATTTTACGCCTATGCATAGGAAAGCTCGGTGAAACAGATCATTATGCCCTACTATTAAAAACAAGCAATTCAGAACATAAAACAAAGGATGAGCATTATGGTCATGACAATTTGTATGCACATTCTTTAGGTAAATATGATTCCAAACCCTACCATCTTTTGGAAAGGCATCAATAATATGGACAAACAAGATTCTTTTTACCATAATATTATCATCCAAATGCTAGTAGCAATCTACTAGTTTTCTTGGGCGACAAGGGGAAATTACTAAAAAAAAGTCAAACATATCAATTTGGTCAATCTAGCCTTAAATTTTTTTAACGACTCGCCAATTGAATCATTTCAGCCAAATTTGGCTACTAGTATGATTGGTGTTGACGTGGATGATATTTGCAATTTTCTAATTTTTTAATATTTTTTATTTTCCCTTCTTCTTTTTTTCATTGTGGCCGATGAGCTTCACCACTATCAGTTTCAGTTCATCACATAACCTCAGTCGATACTTACTGAAACGCTGAAGCTTTCTTTAAGAAACTCAGAATTCCTTCCTGTCTACCCGATGCCCAACTTTGTCACTCTCTTGAGGCACTAACCAATCAATTCTTGCGACATCACACCTAGATGATCCGTCACAAAATTACGTCTTGCTCATCATTCATTGCCGGATGATCTACAACATACAATAATTGCTCGTCACTTGCCAAACCAACACTACCAAATAAAAACTCCGGAAAGAAGTGCACTCCTAAGGACGCTAGCAAAAGGATAAGAGAGAGGGTTGATTATGGCGGATCAAGGAGGGGAGGAAGCTTGGGCACAAAATAGCCATTGTGAAATTTATCACAAGTCTCTTAGCATGCTAACCATCCTTTATATAGGGGTTGTGGAGCCTGTCGTGGGAATTTTTTTTTTTTTTTTTTTGTTGCTTTCAGTGTAAATTTTTCTATTTACTCAAGCCATTCTCTAAGCACTGTATTTTGTCTTCTTCTTCTTCTTCTTCTTCCCAAAATGGTTGTCCTCGACACGCAATGTTTAATTTGGATGAATGGAAGCATTGTGCTTCAAAAATAGAGGTGTTGAAACTTCTCATAAACCCCTTCTTTGACTTACATTTTTACAATCGGGCTATATATGGGTTGTTCAAACATTTAAAAAAGCCGGGTGAAAATGAGTTTAAGAAGTTAAAGTTCAATCGTATTGGGTCTTGATGGAATTTTAGAGGATATAACGTATATGGTCAGCACACAACACCAAACTATTACCGTAACAATTAGTTGGTGCTGTGGACAAGAAAAAGTTTCAAAAAATAAATCTGATCGTCACCTTTTTTAACTTTTTTTAGGCATGTAATTAGTCTAGGATGTATGACGCGCGGTTCATTTCACATTGATCATTTCTTCAACATGAGTATTCTATGTGAGCACCACCACAAGGAATCGGGTGAAACTATAACTATTTCAAATATGTGAGAGTTGAATGAGGGAAGCCACTAAAAATTGTTGATGGAATATTCATACTTGAAAAGAGAGGTAAAAGATACTTTATGGGACTCTATATACCTAATGCTCGAGAGTGCGCTTGTCTTTCCACATGCATTTTCCCTTTTAATGTATCTTTCTAGGTATGGTCTCTTTTGAGAAACCAGACCAAATTTCTAGCTGTAGAAGAAATGACAGGAGATTTGTCCAAATAGCTTGGAAACCTGATAATTTTTTAGTGGAATAAATATATTATGAGTACTATAAATATTTTTTCACTAACTTGAATGTCACATCGGTGTAAAATCAATCACTTAAGTGTCATTTCCGACAAATTGTTCTACATGAATTTTTTCTTAAATTTCCATTTAGACATGAAATTTTTAAAACTAAACTAAAGTCCAATGTGGAAATTTTCCTCCAACATGGCAAGAGTATAACATACGTTGTCATTTGTTGTTGTTTCTTTTTAATCTTCCCTAATTAGATAACACCGTTTTCAAACTATTTATCTTCCTCAAATGATGACGTTTTCAAACACACATTTTCAAACTATTTATCCTCCTCAAACGATGACATTTTCAAACTCTTTCTTCCCGTCAATTAACTTATCACTTTTAAAAAAATTGATGAACCTAATGTTGGGTGGTCTTAAGCCTCTCTCACCCCAAAAGCTAGCTTAAAGAGTGAGACTTTCCCTCACACTAATAAACTGACCATGAGCTCCTTCTATAACTGATATGGGAAACCTCAACAATCTCCCCCCTCACACATTGGGGCTGGGTCGGAGTAGGAACAACTATGTAACTCTTCCATGTGACTATTGGATCTATATTTCTTGACAACCTAAGCTCTAATACCAATGTTGGGTAGTCTTTTGCATCTCTCACCCTAAAAGTTAACTTAAAGGTTGAGATTTTCCCTCATATTCATAAATTGACCACTAGCCCCTTTTACAATCGATGTGGGACAACCTCAACACCCAAGTGTTCATTCTTAAAAGTCTTTGACATTGAAATGATCATTCATGAAGTTATTAGAACTTTAGCTGTCTTCAAATTAGATAGTCAAATGACGTTGTTTGCCTTATCAAGTGATGACTTCAATTTTCCAACGTGTCATGTTGGATGATGTATTATAAATTAACATCACGTCAACTTGTTTGATGAGGTAAATCGTTGATGACACTCAAATGATCAATTTTTAATTTTTTTTTTCCGGTAAAGATCGATTTTTTGAATTTGTGGCACAAATAAATGAAAACAATAAATAAGTTATGACACTCAAGTGAGCATAATACGAAAGTTATGGCGCTCCTAATGTACTAATCCCTTTTTCAATAATTTCTTATTTGCTAATTGATTTTCATATTTTGGTTCTATTTGTTTCACGAAAATGAATGATTTGAGAAATATTTTCCTAAAAATGACTACTTGTATTACTAATAAAAATGAATCAATAAAAAATGTTATCATCATCCATGAAAATGTTTATACATAAATTGTTTTGATCATAAAAATATTTTTTGTCGATTAATTATTTCAAGCGATATAAGCGATCATTTTTGGAAAAATGTTTTGCAAATCATTCATACTCCGAGAAATAAACGCATCCTTAATTTATTTTTAATTGATTGGTTTTTTTAATATGGTTAAAATTGGAGCCAACTCGGGTCGAGATCAAGTCGAGTCAGATGGGAGTCGCTAATTGTGTTACTTGCTAATAGGTAATGATAACACCATTGTCTAACCTCAATCATTGTCGAACTTCTTCGACAAATTGTGGATTTGGTTGGTCATTTTGTCTTCAAGGCATTTTCATTAGTCTTGCCGATAGTCAACATTAATTAACATGGAATATTCACATTGAGTAGAAACTAGCCTTACATCTTCAACATTTGGCAATTAACCAGCCTATTAACCAATTTGATTTGCCAAATTATCATCATCAATTTGGTTATTTTTGTTGAGAAAACATTCCCCAAGTTGTTTTGATGATTCACAAAACTTAGAGACTTTATTTCTGATAAAAAGTATTTTCAGGTGGAAAGTCTAGTGTGATGTGATAAGATGTTATTAATCGAACTAGAGTCGTGGCTATATTATTTCCTTTATTATATGTCTTACCAATCGAATAGGAAGGAGTAAATCACCTGTGCACTGGCTAGCGGCAAATTGGCTTAATTCCTTACTATATTTATAAAGAGTTTCAAAAGGAAAATCTTGCAAATATCTTTCGAGGATTCAACTTTCCTAGGATTTCTTTCTAAAGGCAAAACATTCTTTCTATTCATAAACACCCAACTTTTTGGAAACCCACTATATTGTATGGGTGACGGGAATTATGGAAAGCATCAATCTCAGTGATCCTGAAGCCATCAAATCTTCTCAACTAGATTCAAGCTAATGAGTAGATTGGCTAGATAACTCCTCCTCGAGATACGTCCAACGGTCAACTTGGATCAAGAGAAGTATAAGAGGAGATTTTGAAGCTAAAGAAATTACACTTCGAATTCACGAGATTTGAAGCTTTTAATTCCGAGAGTCTGAACGGAATGTTTGTGATCTCATGCATTCATCTTTACTAAGCAATACTATGTAACCCTTTATAGGTTGAGAGTGTGAGGAGTTGTTCATACATACTTGAGTATTTACAACTCAAGACTTGTAACCAATAGACTGTAGCGCGGGAGAGTGGACATAAGCTTGCAAAAGCCGTATCACTATAAACTTTTGTGTGCAATTCTCTATCACTTACTCTCTTTATTAATTGTGATAGAGTTATATACCGGTAAGATTTGACCGCTTCAACAAAAGTTTCTCATTGCAATATTTATTTAAATTCTTTCATTTCCGTAAAATCACATATTCACCCTCTCTGAGTGATAGTTATAGCCAAGAAAATTGTGCAAATATCAATTACATCTCCTCAAGATAGATGAATAGATGATGCGAAAGATGAGTTTTAGGCATACCATTGAAGGTTGGAAGAAGACAAAAGAGAAACTCCTGAAAATTGATGCAAAAGAATTTGTTTTGGAGACAGTTAATCACCCAACGAAGAGAAGAAATATTACTAAATAGAGACAAAGCTCTCGAGCTTTCTTGCAAAGGCTCAATGAAGAAATCTTGACTGAGTTTGAAGAAGAAACAATAGATTTGGATGATATCATTGATGCATATCAATTTGGATGATATCATTGATGCATATCAACCTGATACTGATGATGATGTTGAAGAAGAGAATGAAGCTGAAGTGGAAATAGGAGCAAGAGTGGTTGTAAAATAGATAGAGGATATTACTGCTGTAGAATAACAACAAAAGAATGTTGAGGATCCACTAAGATGAATTGATTATCAGGATAGCATGGTGGATGTTGATCTTACTCATGATCTAGAAAGTGGCAACAATATTGATGAACATTAGGAACTTACTTTGGACAAAATTATCACCGAGCATTTGGGACTTGTTCAAGAACAAATCACTGTTGGAGAGCAGGATGTTGCCTTGCACATAGGTGCTGTTGCAGCTGATTCCTCTGGAGTTATGGTACCTACTGAGGGGGAGCTTGGTCATGTTGGGGACCTAATGGAAAACATTCCCATTGAGTTTTTTGATGAGGCCAACAAAGAAAAAATTGCTAGTGTTGAAAAGGCTTAAGGAAGTTAAGAACTATTTATCTCTTAGGACATAGTGTTGTAGACCCTATTTCCATTCCTTTTGAAATTGCTGACATGATTGGAGTTTTTCACGATATCCTAGAAACTTAGGAAGTTCGAGTGATGACTCTTCCATTTGCAGAATCTACTGTTGAAGAAGTCCCTACTACGGCAACTCATTGGCATCACTGGTGAGCAAATTACTAACCTTGCTCATACTACGGGATCTTAAAGACTCTGAGCATCGCAAAAGCAAAGAGGAATGGTTAAATTTTTCTTATCTTTTGATACTGAGTATTATCTATAAGAATTTCATTGAAATTCTTTCAACGCAAACATTCTTATAGTTTAACCGTGCCTCATTTTAAAACCAGCCTTTTCAAGAGCCATTTAAATTTCGTAATATTTTTTAAAGTTTCTCTTGTGTAAGTTTTGTCATCATAAAAAAGAAGGGAGATTGTTGAGAAAACATTCACTAAGTTGTTTTCATGATTGACAAAACTTAGAGATTTTGTTTCGATAAAAAAAATATTTTCAGGTGAAAAGTCTAATTGGATGTGATCGAGATGTTATCAATTAGAACTAGAGTCGTGGCTCAATTACTTCCTTTATTATATATCTTATCAATCGAATAGGCATGACTAAATCACCTAAGCAACAGCTAGTGGCAAATTTGCTTGATTTCTTGCTATATTTATAAAGAGTTTCAAAAGGAAAGTTTTGCAAATATCTTTCGAGGATTTAACTTTCCTAGGATTTCTTTCTAAAGGCAAAACATTCTTTCTATTCATAAATACTCAACTTTTTGGAAACCCAATCTATTGTATGGGCGACATAAATTATGGGAAGCATCAATCTTGGCAATCCTAAAGCCATCTAATCTTCTCAATTAGATCTAGGCCAACGAGTAGATTGGCTAGATAAGTTCTCCTGGAGATACGTCCAACGATTAGCTTGGATTAGGAGGAGTATAAGAGGAGATTTCGAAGCTAAAGGAATTACACATTGCATTCACGAGATTTGAAGCTTTTAATTCCGATAGTTTGAAGAGTGTGTTTGTAATCTCATGCATTCGTCTTTGCTGAGTGATACTATGTAACCCTTTAGAGGCTGCAAGTGTGAGGAGTTGTTCATACATACTTGAGTATTTACAGCTCAGGACTTGTAAACTCTAATTAGTTCTTCTTAATGAATTCTAGCCAATAAATTGTAGTGCGGAAGAGTGGACGTAGGCTTGCAAAAGCTTAACCACTATAAACTTTTGTGTGGAATTCTCTATCCATTACTCTCTTTATTAATTATGATAGAATTGTACATTGGTAAGATTTGACCACTTCATTAGAAGTCGTCTCATTGCAATATTTATTTAAATTCTTTCATTTCCGCAAAATCACCTATTCACCCACTCTAGGTGATAGTTATAATCATAACAATTTTGACTAATATTTGCCTGATTATTCTCACTGTTGTGACTTTGACTAGAAGAACAGACCTTTGCATAATTCTTACGAGGGGTTGACTACTCCAACTGATATTATTGGCACTAACAACTAAGGAGAGATTATGAACATACTCTATTATCGTTGGATTGGATAATGATGGTTGATTAGACGATCTTAGTCTTGAGAAAGCATCACACATAGCGTTGATGGCGATCGGCTTGATCACGTCTAACATGTGACTTATTATATTGCTCTTTGAACAATCTCTTCATAGTGGCCAACGTTTGAGGGGTTGGTGCAACTTCTCTTAATTGTTCTTTGGCGAGACATTAGGAAAGGGCTGCCCCCCTCATGTTTCAACACCCCATCTTACTTGCAAGTATAATTATGAGCAGCACATGACATTTTGACCATGGCACGTGAAATTTGACTGATGAGGGTGGATGCATAATCACGAAAGGGATTGCACTAGCTTTGATATCATGTTAGATTTTATAAGATCACCATCAACTATTCTAAAAGCTTAAATTATTACATAAATATGTGGTTTAATATTTAAGTATTTAAACATATGATGATATCCATAATTTAGGAAAAATCACAAAATCTCCCATCACAATTCTCACAAAAACAAAGGGAAAAATGTTGAGGGCCAAGCAAGATCATTGCTTTGACTCTCGATATGCTGTTGAGCCTTCTTGTTGCTCTAGACGATTGAAGCTAGAGCTGGACTGCAGATCTTCTTCTTCAGCTCCTTCTCCTCGTTTGGCTTCATTTACTCACAAGTGCAATGTCCTCTCATCCTTTGTCCAGACTTCAATTTTTTTTTTTTTTTTAAATGGCATATCAAATTTAAAAATTCATTGAAAAGCCATGTAAGACCAATCGCCAAAATATCTCACCGAAGGCACTTTGTAGTGATCGATTTTCACTCATGTGGTACTCAAATGATTGAAAAGGTCATATGACACTTGTGATATCCTTTTCTCCACACCTAGAGAAGAAATATGCAGAAGAGGGAATTGTATAATTTCTATATATCTCGTAATGAAAAGTATATGAACCAGACAAAATTATTCAATTGGAGAATTTTAAGGTCAAAGAAGATATATGTACAATCCCGAGTGATATGAAAAATTAAGGAAATAGCCTGATCATCTCTAACTATGCATGTTCCAACTTCAATTTTTGCTAAAAAAGTCAACAAAATATGTTGTCTCCTTTAAGATAAATTAATAAAAGTAAATTAGCAATGGTAGAGAAAACATAAACAATTTGAAGGCCAAATATCACGAAAAGCCTAGAATCTCTCATTTTTCTTCTTCTTCTTCTTTATTTATTTATTTATTTATTTATTTATCAAAATCAGCATCTAAAATCATAAAACAAATCTTCCGAAGACCAACGACTATAAATAGGAAAAAAGAAGAAGCAAAATATAGGAGAGAAAACAAGTGGACTCACCAAAGTTTTCAAGAAGGAACAATAAAAAAAAAACGCAATAGAATGTCTCCGCTACATTAGGTTAGAAACAAACGCAAAGCACTATACAACAAATAAGCCATACGTCGTATGAAATATTTAATGAACTCAAAGATCTCTGCTCTCGAAGCCGAAGGTCATTTGCCGTGGATTGCAAACATCATAAAATCACCCTAAAGAAACGAAAATTAATGCCCTCAAAATTCAGCCGCTCCTAGTTAATAAGGCATCCCAGTACAAAATTGATGTAAGTTTGGTTACGTAGCTTTTAATTATAGGACATGTCTCCCATTCAAATTGAGAGCCCCACCAAATTCCCTTTCCCTTTTACGAGGTGGTATATAACACCCAAGATATATAGTCGACTATTTATATAAAATATTATGTTGACATGCAACTTTTGATAGTTTTTTTTTTTTGGTGAAAAACTTTTGATGGTTTTTTTTTTTTTTTTTTTTTGGTAATGGTAAATAATAATATAGCTTTGGACAAAATACAAAAGACGGCGCCAAAGGCTTACACTCTAAGGAAGACCAAAGAGTGGAAGGGTGCCGTGAAAAAAGCCAAAGGCAAGCGGACCAAAAGGAGAAGATCCACAGTTACAACACAAAAACCAGAACAACCACCAGACCTCCGCCAAACATTCGAAGAACGAAGAAACGGAGTGATGTTGAAGTTGTAGCAGAACGAGAGAAGAAGCGGGGAGACTAACGCCTGAGACGATCTGTAAAGATGGAGGGATCAAGATCCCAGCTTCTTTGGAGACGCCTATTTCTCAGAGTATCAGGAACACTTGTGAATGTAGTCGCTTTATCTTTGACTATCTTCATAAGGTGGTTCTTCAAAGCAGGGACACCCAGTGCTTCCCCTCGGAAAATAATATCATTCCTTTTCTTCCAAATCAAATAACAAAGGCCACCGAAGGAGAATTGCGCAATCCGATGGTAGAAATCCTTACCAGAGAGCAACCTGATCGCCCAAGCAAGGTTGTCCATCCATGGCCTCGATTTCCAAGGTAAATTGCATCTCGTCGCCCAAAAATAAGCAAGCGTGGCCGAGATACGACAGTTGAAGAACAAGTGATCAATAGAGTCCGGAGTAGCATTACAGTATGCACAAGTACCCGAGACGATTCTACCAGAATGGATTAGGAATTCTTGGGTGGGTAGTCTGTTCTTGGTAATCAACCACAAGTTAAATTGATTTCTAGGGACAATATCAGAGTTCCAACTTTTGATGGTTGTTGTTTACTAAGACTGAGAAAAAACGCAGGATTGTTATCCATGAAGGAGCTCCGATTGAACTTCAACGAAGGGGTCCCATACCTAAATCACAATCTTAATGGGGGCGAAATTACCATTGTTATAGTCAATTCCGTGAAATTACATCTATTAATGGTAAAGTCGGATTCTATTCAAATTTTCAAATATCTCTCAAAAGAACACATAGTTTGGTTTCCAACCCAAAAAACCCCCTTTAAGCATTCATCTATGGTAGTTGTTAGGCATTCGAATTTAAGTGACGTGGATGGAAGGAAAACAAAAAAAACGCCATGTCACTCCATGAATTATTTTATAAAAATGAGAAAACATTGGTTAGTTGTGATTTTTCACACTAACTCCACTCGTTAATCACCACATGCCCAAATGGTTCTTATTCATTAAAGTTTTCAAAATTGCCTCTCTTCTCTCTCTTTGCTATCTCTTCCTTCGTTTAGAAAATAATAGGTCGGGCGGCCATAACACATCCGCATGCACCCTGGCCAATCAGGAAGCTCCACGTGGCTCCACATCAATGAGTTGTCCCCACTGCTCTTTGCGCATAGAAAATATTAATTTCCTCTTTCTTATTTAGAAATTTCCCTTGATAATAGGCCTGCACATATTAATGGCCGCACTAGACCTGCTACGGGGAGTCATTTCACTTTCTCTCTCCTCCTTTTTCTCCTTATGAAGGAGGAAGACCACGCTCTCTCCTTCCTCTCATGAATTCAAAATTTTAGTTCCCTTGTCTTCACTCCTTCCGGTGCTCGCACCCTCTTTGCTCTCGCTCTCGCTTGGCGCTCATTGGGTGTCACTTCTTCGCTCTTTGCTCCGGCGCTTGTGTTCATTGGGTCTTGCTTTTTCATGCTCTACTCTAGCACTTGCTCAGCTTGTTTGCTCTCTGCTATGACGCTCCCTCGGGACTCGTTGAGTCTCTGCTGCTCGCTCGAAGTCACAGAGGTTCTCCATGATGTCCCTCTTCCTCTATGGGACCATAGCCAATGTGTCAAAGGTGCTCGGGTGCTTGAACAGCACCGATTTCCACCCGCCGCACGAATTTGTGATAAGGAGGCATTCTTGGTTCTTACGGCAGATGTCGTTGGCCTTGTCCATGATGGAGTCCAGGTAGGAGTCGAGGATGAGCTCATTGTTACACTTCCTGATCGGAGCGTGAAGCCACGCTTCTTGTTGGGGAGGGGCCCCCATGAGGAAGGATGGGACCGCCACTGCCTCACCACATGCTCCCCCTAGACGGCACCGCCGTCGATGATGCATTCATTGTTTGAGTGGCTGCAGGTGGTGAGATGGAGTTGCGAGCACGACCGAGGGAGAGGCAACTATAGGAGGAGGAGACGAAGGAGCTGAATAGAGTTGGACGGTGTTGACGCAGTTGTTCTCGTTGATTTCAAAGTAGCAGTAGAAGAGTCAAAGTCGAAGGCCCGTTTTAGGAATCTGAGGGTGGTGAAGCAAAGCTTCGGCGGGAGTGTCGCCCAGAGGAGGGTCTAGCAGAAGGCTAGGGTGCCCAACAGTCTGGTTCTCCACATTCTTCGTCAGATATTGAGAATTTATTTTTTAGTCATAGCCATCCATTTTTTTTGTCAATTTCATTGAGAATAGTTTGTCTTTTGCAGGTTTCGTGCCTGCTATCGAGTAACCTATAGTAATCTTAATATTTTACCGGCTGAGTTAATTGAGGGGCTAATACTATCCTAACATTATTTAATCCAAGCGAGACTAGTGCCTTTTTTTTTTTTTTAAATTTTTTTGGGGAAAATGATAAGTTGACTGCAAGAAAATGCAGGCCCGTTTGGTTCAGCATTCCCAAGGGGCTTTCAATCCTGAAAGCCCATTGGGAAAAAAATTTGGTGTTTGGTTCTGCATTTGGAGGTGTCCTTGGCCAAATGCTGACCTTTGAAATGCTGAAAGCCCAAAGTAGGTGGAAACTTGCTTTGGGTATTCAGCATTTGCAGAATGCTAGTCCTTTTATTAATGAATTTCTTTTTTCGGACATATATGACCAAGTTTACTATCATGAATGACTCTTTCTAGTCAAATTTGTATGAAAGGAACTTGGTTTTATTTTTCTTAATGAGAACCTCCCTTTTTATATGCAGTGCTTACTCAAAAAATTAGTATCCACAATCGGTGACTTCACCATCCACCGAAAAAGTTCACCTTTTTTTTTTTATCATTTTTATCTTTTGACAATCATTAGTCCAACTTTTTATCAATAAATTAGAATGATCATTAATTAACGAAGATTATTAATACTACAATAATTAAAAAAAAAATTATTCAAAGTTGAAAACAAACCTAAAAGAACCCTAGGCCAAAAGTTGAGCTTTGCATCTAATCTATAATCAAAATTTTTAATATAATTTTTAAATAAATTTTGTTAATATATATCTTTTACATTACTCTCAACATGAAAATGTATATATAGTCATTGTTTCTTTTTTGCAATTTTAAAAATACTAAAACTAAACTTAATTTGGTCATACTAAAAGGCTTTTCAAATATATATTTACCAAACAGTCTTGCATTTCCCTAAAGCACTTTTCAATTATAGTTTACCAAACAGTCTAACATTTCGGAAAACCTCTTTACCCCAAAGGTATTTTCATTCTCCCAAGAGCATTTCCCCAAAGTAGAACCAAACAGGCCCGCAGTATGCACCATGTATTGTGTCAAGGACATCGGATGACTTGCTTGTCTGGTCTAGTAAAATATCAACAAGGACACCCTTCGGTGAAAAAGACATTGGGTACTTGAGGCCCCACATCTTAACTTTTCTCATGCTACTCTCTCTCTCTCAGTGGAAATGAAAAAAATAAATGAATGTAAGAACAGATGCTTCACCTCCCCTTTGAAGTGAATTGAAGAAAGACGATGAGCCATTTGCCGATTCTCTCGTCGAGCTTTATACTTGCAAGAACATCCACCATGAACCTCTCTTCGTTGTTGTCGCACACTTGTCCGAGTCAAGAGCTGGCTCGCCCCCACCGTCGCCACCCACTAAAACCTTGCTAAAGCCCTCACTCTCAGTCACTCTCCTATCACTATCAGTCTTGGCTCCAATTCTAGCGATCACGATCCTGTACCAACACTGGCCCTTTGACCGGCACTGCTTTGGTCACGAGGAGAGGGCAGCCGTCGAGGTTGAAGTTAGAGGGAGAACAACAAGTGACAATTATGGGGTTGTGGGTAGGAGGGACGGCAGGCGAGAACCTATGCTCAAGAGCTTGAGTTGCGAGAAGGCGAGGTGCTCTGATGGAGAGAGAGAGAGAGAGAGAGAGGGAGGGCCCTTGGGGATGCGACAGCCTTGCTCAATGATTCCATATTTGCTCAATATCTCGTATTTTGTCTCTTCCAGTTGTCAATTGCATCTTCATTTAGTATGTGGTCAAAATGGCACCATTATTCCCAAGAAATAATGGTATCGTCACCTCAGCAGCACCCTTTTTTTTTTCTAAATATCTTATGCTTGATTTGCACCATTACTGCCATCCAGTGGAATCTCTTGATTTTAAGGAGTATAAAATCAGAATTTCGCTTGAATTGTTTTTGGCAAGAACGGAATTGTCAATCAAAGCAAAATCAGATTTTTGTTTTTGGCTTTGAAAAAAAAAAACTTTTAATTGCAACTGTTAATTATTATTAGGAATTGGTAAAAAGGAGCGAAAAATGCGAAACCAAAACATGGAGCTCTAAAAGCAAAGGCAAAGCCAATTGGAACAAGCAAAACAAGGACACGATTCCTCTGCCGTTTCAATCCCGACCAAAAAAAATCCCTAAAGTAATCAAGCAAGACTTGAAAGTCCTAGAAAATAAAGCAAACACTTTGCAAATCAACCTTAGCCCACAAGATCTGCCTTGTTAAAATTGCAAAACCCAACCTGCAGTTCATGATAATTGAACACTCTTTGAGTTCTCATAAAAATTTCTAAAATCTGAATTTCTGATGAGAAGAAATTTAGAGAGCAAGTGAGCACCACAGCAAAGAGCAAGCGAGCTGAGCAAGCACTAGAGCAGAGAGCGAAAAAGAGAGACCCGCTAAGCACTGAGGGAGCTCCGGAAAAGAACAAGCAAAGCAAACACTGAAGCAGAGAGCGAAGAAGTGATGCCCAATGAGCACTGAGCGAGAGCCAGAGTAGAGAGGAGCGAGCATTGAAGAGAATGAAGATGAGGGAATTGAAATTTTGAATTCACGAGAGAAGGGAGAGAAAAACATCATTCTTCCTCCGTCAAAAGGAGAAAATGGAGAGAGAAAGTGAAATAAGAGTCTGTTTGGTAACATTCTTGTTTCGAAAATAATTTCTTTTCAAAAATAGTATTTTTTTATTTTTATTCCCTTGAACAATTTCTGAATAAAAGAACGAATTTGATAACTATACAAAATTTATATTCTCATAATTGAAAAAGAATAGGTATATGTTTGTTACACCCCAATGGCGACTAGGTGAGAGGTGGCGGTCGGTAGGCGAGGGTCGGCTAGGGGTAGAGCAAATAGCAAGAAAGAAGAAAAGAAAAGAAAAAAATGACTTATTTTTAGAAATTGTTCTAGGGAATAAGAAGCCACTTTTTTCTATTTCTTATTTTTATTCCAAATCTATTCTCTAGACACTTTTCTATTTCGGAGAATAAAAAAATTAATTAACATTATCAAACAGATTTCTATTTTTTTCTATTCCGGAAGTAAAGAATATAAAAACAAAGAAATAGAAGTGTTGTCAAACGGAGCCTAACTCTCCACAACAGGTCTAGTGTAGCCATTAACGTAAGGAGGAAATTACTATTTTCTATGTGCAAAGAGCAGTGGGGACCACTAGCTGACGCGAGCCATGTGGAGCCTCTTGATTGGCTGGGGCATACATGTTGTGGCCAATTCACCTTATATTTTCTCCCCTTCAATAGTGTTGAAGCAGGCTTCCTTACTTTGGGTGTGGAAAAGAACCAACAACAACCCATACCGCTCAAAACCGGACCGGACTGGACTAAAACCGGCAATTCCCAAGGGAATCGGTCATGTTCTCAGCTCCAATTAATTAGAATCTGTGCGTACTGGTTCGGTTCTTGGCTATAGGTGTGGGCCCGCTCACTCGACTAAACTGGTAATATATAAATATATATTTAACTTTTCATAAAAAAACTATGACAAAAAAATTTAAGAAAAATGAAAACCCTATAATTCCTAATCAAAAGTTCAATACCCATTAACCGAGTGCTTGTCTTGTCACTCTCATCTTGTATGAGTTGTTTCTCTCTTTCTCTCATTCACAACCTTGACTCTCAACTCGACGCCCATCGACTTGCGGCGTCAACTCTCAATTTGAGTCCAATCTTTTTACTAATCTTGCAACTAAGAATAGGAATTTTTTTTTTTTGCTTTACTTTGATTTGTCGGAAAATGTTGCAATGAGTGAATGAAGTTTTGATGGGATTAGTTCCATGGACCCACCCCAGTCCGGTTCTTGGTTGGATTGACTGAACCAATGAGCGGTTCCCGGTTCAATTTTCCGAAACCAGTCCTTAATGGATTGTTCTTGATTCCAAGGTGGGAACCGCCTACCCAGACCATGCTCAACCCCCTTTCTGACACACACTCTCTCTCCCTTTGCCTCTTTGCTTCCTCATCTCTTTTTCTTCGCTTCCTCGACTACTAAGCAAATCATCTCCATCCTACAATGGTTATTATGCCTCTTTTCTTTGCACTTGACCTCTCTTCTTCAACCCTCACTTCTGTAACATTCCGGGTCCCATTGTGTAATATTGTCCACTTTGGGTCACCCGCCCTGGCGCGGACAAACTGCCATCCCAACCACGGTCTTTTCTTTCACGGCTTTAAAACACGTTACATAGATTAGAGGGAACCAAGCCTTATAAGTTAACCAAGACCTCCCTCCCTAAGCGATGTGGGACAAGAGAGGAGGCTATCACACTCTCCCCCTCTTAATAGAACAGCGTCCTCGCTGTGGCCCCACGGGCGTCGGGAGTCGACTCTGATACCGTTTATAACATCCCGGGCCCCACTATGTAATATTGTTCGCTTTGGGTCACCCACCCTGGCACGGACAAACCGCCATCCCGGCCACGGTCTTTTCCCTCACGGCTTTAAAACGCGTTACATAGATTAGAGGGACCCAAGCCTTATACGCTAACCAAGACCTCCCTCCCTAGGCGATGTGGGACAAGAGAGGAGGCTATCACACTTGTAACATCCTGGGCCCCGCTGTGTAATATTGTCCACTTTAGGTCACCCGCCTTGGCGCGGACAAACCGCCATCCCAGCCACGGTCTTTTCCTTCACGGCTTTAAAACGCGTTACACAGGTTAAAGGGACCCAAGCCTTACAAGCTAACCAAGACCTCCCTCTCTAGGTGATGTGGGACAAGAGAGGAGGCTGTCACACTCTCCACCTCTTAACAGAATAGTGTCCTCGTTGTGGCCTCACGGGTATCAAAACAGCATTCTTGCTATGGCCCCACACGTGGTCGGGAGTCGGCTCTGGTACCACTTGTAACATCCTCAGCCCCGCTGTGTAATATTGTCCGCTTTGGGTCACCCGCCCTGGCGCGAACAAACCGCCATCCCAGCCACGGTCTTTTCCCTCACGGCTTTAAAACGTGTTACACAGGTTAGAAGGACCTAAGCCTTATAAGCTAACCAAGACCTCCCTCCTTAAGCAATGTGGGACAAGAGAGGAGGCTGTCACAACTTCAGCCATCACCAAATCCCTTGCTCTTCTTGTTCTCTCCCAAGACCCCTCATCTCTTGTAGCCCACCCACCACGGCCCTAGCTTCCATGCCTCCGCATCAAAAACCGCAAGCCTGACAACCTCTGACTCAGCCAGGATCGTCTAGAAACTTCTTCTTCTTGCACCGGTTTGATCTAGCCGAGGGTCACACCAGATTAAGGAAGTGGAGTTCATGAAGAGCAGTGGGAGGGCCAAGAACTGTCCCAAAATGTGAGGCTTGATTTTGAGATTCTTGGTTCATCTAATTTGGGCAAGTCTTCTCATATCAATGCTATGGTTAGGAAGAAGGAAGTTGCAGTTACATCCAAGAAACCAGGTCATTTTTCTTTCTTATGGTTTTACTTTGGTTGCTAGGGATAAGCTGATTGATTGATGTATTTTGCAGGCAAGACTCGGCTTATAAATCACTTGGTAGTGAACAGGAGTTGGTATATTGTGGATTCGTCGGGTTATGAAGGAGCTTTTGGCTTGCCAAATATCTCCTGCTGTGTGGCAACTCATAAATGCATAAAAAGAAAAATCGCAAAATGTGAGGTAATATGTAAGTTTCGTTTCTTGGAATGCTGCAACTAATTGAATGAGGTAAGTCAATTTGAAGTTGTTAAGAGTGGAAAATTGGATAATCGTTGGATCACTACTTGTTAACAAGGTTGCAAAACTTGATTAATTGCACTTAAATGGTTTAAGCACTTTTTACCAATCACTTTGGATATGCCAAGGTAGTAATTCTTCTGGCTAAGATGTAGAGATTGGATATGTCATAATATCCATATTCCGAACATTTTGATCATTTATCAATTTAGTCCTAAACCTTTAGAAAATTCCAAAAAAATGGCTCAAAATGCTTTCAATTTCTCAAATAATGGCATAAAGTAAATCATATCCCAAATAAGAACTTGAAGTGCTCTCATTTTCTCAAATAAGGGCTTTAAGTGGCCATGCTAATCTAAAAGAAGGACCTAACCTCATCAGCCGATCAAGGGCATTCCATCCTTTTGCTTATTCTTTCCTTTTTTTTTTTTCTCTGTTTTGGCATAAAAAGACAAACTAAGAAATTAAAAAATAAAGACTAAAAATTTTAAAAAACACTCACACAATTTTTTTTTTTTAAAAAAAAAAAAAAAACTTAGGAGGAGGTCTATTCGCTTGTCGCCGCCACCCCGTCATCAGTGGGGCGTTGGCCATGGCTAGCGGGATCACCGGTGACTAGCCAAACCTAGGGAAGGGTGGCAACTCTCTCCTGAATCTGGCGAGGACCAAGCTCTCACCTTTGGTCGAGACCTTGTCAGCCATGTCTGATGTCCCACTAGTGATAGGGTAGCAGCCACAAGTGAGGGAGGGCTGGCTACTAACCCTCTGCCTAAGTTTTTTTTTTTTTTTTAGCCTTTTTTTTTAGTTTGTCTTTTTATGAACAAAAAGAGAAAAGGAAAAAAAAAAAAAAAAAAAAGAAAATTAGAAAAAGGACGAAAATGCCGTTGACCGGCCGAAAAGGTCAAGTCCTTCTTTGATATTGACATGACCATTTTAGGCCATTATTTGAAACAAGGCCCTAATTAAATGATGGCACTATTTGAGGTGAGGTTCACTTCAAACCCTTATTTGAAAAATCGATGATATTTAGGGCCTTTATTTGGAATTTTTTTAAAAACTTTTGCCAATATTTCAACTAAGCTGTAGAGGTTAGATATATAACATTCACATCATAATATCCATGTCCTATTCCCGTCATAATATTCATGTCCTAAACCTTTTGACGATTTGAAATTGTAGACATTTCGGCTAAATATCCAAATAATAGTTTTAGAATTAAATTGACAAATCTTCAAAATGTTTGATTAAACTGACACAATTGAAAGATTTATAACTAAATTTGTACAATTGAAAATCTTATGATTGAATTGATCACTGTACAATAAATTTAGGATTTTTTGGACAATTAAATCGAAAAAAAAAATTAAAGACAAAAGATGTAATGAGTCAAGACACTTTTCAAGAAACTTTCTAGAAGATATGATGTCTTCCATAAGAATGCAATAGCGTGCTTCCTTTTTTATCTGTACGATGATGCACTCCAAAGTGTTCTTTGTTTATGAATTCAAACGCAAAGAACGATATAGAAAGATAGTGTAATCGTTAGAGAAGAAGAAAATACTTGGTCCAATCTAATTCATCCACATTCCAACCTTCCGAAATAGCCTCGCACTGTTCTGGACGTTGGAGAATCTTTGGGACACCGTTTCAATGAAACTCGATGGTAGAAATAAAAACTTTCTGCACAGCCACCGTTTAAAATTCCATTGAACCAGCGTTGGTCGAAGTCAAACGATTTTTTATTTTCTTCTATATAGTCCTTTTCTTTTCAATTTTTCTCCAATACAAAAAAGCTAAATATTCAACATAAAATACAATTCGATCATCACGAATATTGTTTATTGTTTGTGATTACATAATCGGCCACCACACAAAGCACGGAATGGCATGTGCTTCTCTGCCGAAGCCCAACAATAGACTTCATGTAAAACAGTTTCGACATCTTAGAGCTCACAGAGCCACCCTAAAATACTAAGAAAGACACATAAGATCAAAGGGTCTCTCCACAAGCAAGACCGTTGGTCAATAATGCATGCCTAATCGAGGGGCACGGGTTCGTATATAGCCGACGCAAGATAGTCCTTGGTATCATTACTGGGTTGGCCGAATCCGTCTCCACATCCGTAAAAAGTATGACAAATTCGTGCCGTGTTTACACAGGCACCAAGAAAAGGCCCTAATCCGGGAATTCGGTAGTCTTCAAAAACGGCTCTATTCATCCACTTCCAGGCCTCACGCACCATATGCATGATGTGTTCGCGTGCAGCCTCTTCCGATGCCCCGGTTTCATTCATGTAGCATTCCAGCGCCTTCAAGTTGTCTCCTCGTGCCACTTCATGCTAAGCATGGACAATTATTGTTGGGTTATAACCATAAGTCCAAATACTCTTCCCACTTTCGTATCGAAGAAATAAAAAAGAAGATGTACTCTTTTTTTCTTATGAGCCCCTATTTGCAAGGAGAAGAACAATATAAAAGTAAGTTACCGATGATGTACTGAGATCATTGATGAGTCGAAGCATCTTGCTAGAACAACGCATGACGCTTGGGATTTTCGACACGTAATCAAGTCCCTCTTCCGTCAATTTATCCGTGGTTAGGAAGTAACTGGGCAACATCAAAACCACCCCTCCGGATGAATTCGTCGCAACGTCAATGTATTCCTTCAGGGTCGGTTTAATGCCCTTGCTGCGCCAATGGACCTCCTTCAGGTACGCCTTGCATTCTTCGGCCCACTATAGGATTGAAATTCGGAAAAGTGTGTCAATGACCAAGTCAAGGGACGTTCTTTTCTCATACTTTTTCAGACTCTCAAACGTTCAAAGAGAAGTCATAACGAAAGTTAGAAGTATAAAAATGAATTGACTGACATGGACTAGAAATTATCAGGTGAAAGATTTAACAAGTCAAAATTACCACTTTCTGCAGGTAAGGGATGGGGTTGATTCCTCGCTCTCTCATCGTCCAATACCCAATTTCGTTGGTCGTGTTGTACATGGCCATGAAACTATTCCTTATTATTGGAGGAAGCCTATCGATGTCTGTGATGTCCCACCTTGATAAGTTATCACAATTTCAGCAATTTTACAAAATTTACTGCCGTTCAATACACTTCTTAGTAACAATAATGAAAATTAATGCCAACCATTACTTTATTAGCCCAAACCACCAACATAAACCATGATATGTCCAAAACGCATTGAAGAGTTTATTTCATAATATATAATTTTTAGTATTTTTTTTTCCATTGCATTCATAGACTAATTAATTATGTCTTTTTTCTTGGCAGTCATAGTTACAAGGGAAAATGATGACGGTGGTGATACTAGGCAAACCTGACAATGAAATCTGTTAAGAGCTCAAGTTCTTCTGGCGTCCCATATATATCATAAACATCATCAATAAGTACCACCATACTAGCAAGCTTCCCATTCATTTCTCTGTAAGCTGTATGTAGAGGTTCGAAAACCATACTATTGCTCCAAAAATAGCTTTCCACTATCCTGTCCCTACAAAAGGTCATCTTGTTCGCCCCAAGTTCAACCCACCACCTGAAAAAATTGTCATGTGATGATTAAGTCGATCAAAATGTGCTCCCATGCTGCCAGATTGATTGTGTACCTTGCTAGATTGTTGACTTCCTTCCTGTAGACTGATTGCACTAAATTGAAGTCTAATTTAGCCAATCGTAGCAAAGAGGGGATCATGTCTTCCTGTTTCTTGTACATGTCAATGAACCACCGAGCCTCCAACCTGTTTAGCCTCCAATGGATTGGCATATCTAAAGCATGACTCACGTGGCTTGCTAAATTAGTGGGAATTTCGTTGAGGTTTAGATCCTTCAAATGCTTAGAAGCAAAGGTCCAAGCTTCATCGATTATGGTTTCACCTTCCAATCCATGAAAAGAAGCTTCATAAAGACCAAGAAGCCCCATCACGTCTTCATTCAGCGATTCATTGAATGTGCCCGTCTTGCTCATAAATCTTTGAAACACATCTATATGTCCAACAAAAGGATTGGAAGGGTAAATTTTGATGCATTAACATGATTTACAAATGTTTTATAGTTGATGAGTACCTTGCGGTATGTTGTATCCATGTTGTCTGAGTAGTCGGAATCGAAGGGAAACGACATCAAGATTGTCCGAAAGTTAAGCATCTTCGGTGTTGTTATAGATGGAACTTAGAGCGTTCTTGATCTCTGTCTCGAATTGGTATCCTAGTCCTAGTCTTTGAACCACGTCAATGAACTTGAGCTTGGCCACCTGATTCATCTCCTTGTCAAATAGACCCTTGACTTCTTTCTTCAACCTTTGGACTTCCTCCGAACATTTATCTTCCTAGCACATGAAAAACTCTGAAAAATGAGATCTTAATCGAAGTTAATGCACAAGCACTGTTGAGCTCTTGCCTTTTTGTTGGGAATATGCCGTTTTGACCAGGTTTATCGATATCTCCTATAGAATATTGTTGCGGTTGGCTGTAGATTTGATAACTTGGCAATGGATGGAGGTGCAAATTGATTTTACATATCTCGAATGTCATATATAAATCATATACAGAAGTTTACAATATGTATACATCCATAAACCAGATTCAAAATACAGTTTGTCCTTTGTTTTCATGTCGTTTTGGGATTTATGGATCCTTCCCACAAAGTAAATAGAAAAGTAAATAGAAAAGAGGGAAACAGTGCAACTCGGTCACTAAAATTTTTTTTTTTTTTCTGTCGTTAGTGTGGTAACTTAAATTTGAGCACGGCAAAGTGAAACCGAGGTATTAATCGATGCCAAACAAAAGCATAATACTCAAATAATCAGTGCCATCATGGAATAAATTGTTACCGAAATGTTAGAACCATAGACCAAAAAGGGAAATTTTTCCAAGTTTGAGGACCAAATGTGAATATTTCCCATAGTACTTAAGCTAGGCTGGGTTTTGTGCCCACAAAAACAAAAGAAAATTCGTTACCGTGTAATTAACACTAAGTGACTGCAAAAAGTCATAGTCCCAAACGCTAGGTTGCCAATTCGCTGAATGTCTCCCGATCTCTTGAACTTCAATCTTCGAAGCACATGTTATGAATTGAGCACCAGAGGTGGTGGAGGAGGTGGCGGCGGAGGAGGAGGAGCGGAGGTGCCTAAAGAATAAGAGAGAGGGCTGGTTATGGTGAATTGAGGAGGGGAGGAAGCTTGTTGACAATGCTGGAAGAGCCATTGCGAATTCTGTTGTGAGTCACTTAGTATGCCAACTATCCTTTAAAGCACATGTTATAAATCAAAGCAATGTATTTTTTTGGGGTACGAACATGAAGAATTCGGTTACAGACTCTGGGATCCCATTAACCGGAAAATAGTCCAAAGCAGGGACATGGTATTTCTTGAAGATCAGACAATCGAGGACTTCGAGAAGCACGAGAAATCTCCATCAACAGATGAATACTCAGTTGATCTTGGCCCCATCACTCCTCCTATCAACAAGCAAGCTGAATCTAGGATTGAAGGTATGACTACTTCAACTGGACTTGAACCAATTGTTGAACAAGTCCCATCAGAACCTCAATTGAGGAGATCAACTCGTGAACGACAATCTAGTCGTAGATATTCTTCCAATGAGTACGTGATGCTCACTAACAGGGGAGAACCAAAGAACTACCAAGAAGCTATATACCACGAGCATAAAGAGGAGTGGTTAAAAACTATGCAGGAGGAGATGAAGTCCTTAGACGAAAATCATACTTATGATTTAGTTAAGTTGCCACAGGGAAGAAAAGCTCTCAAAAACAAGTGGGTGTTCAGATTAAAGACTGAAGAAGGTAACTCACAGCCACGATACAAAGCAAGGTTGGTTGTGAAGGGATTCACTCAGAAGAAAGATATCGACTTCAATGAGGTATTTTCTCATGTAGTTAAAATGTCCTCTATCCGAGTTGTCCTTGGCTTGGCAACAAGCTTGAACCTAGAGGTCGAGCAACTTGACGTGAAGACCGCGTTTTTACATGGAGATTTAAATGAGGAGATCTACATGGATCAGCTGGAAAGTTTCAAAATCGAAGGCAAAGAAAACCTTGTGTGTAGATTGAGGAAGACTTTACGGGCTCAAGCAGGCACCAAGACAGTGGTACAGAAAATTCGATTCCTTCATGGAAGAAAATGGATTCAACAAAACCACCGATCACTGCGTTTTCGTCAAGAAATTTACTAATGGTAATTTCCTCATTCTTTTGCTTTACGTTGATGACATACTAATTGTTGGCCAAGATAAAAGCAAGATCAACAACTTAAATAAGGAATTGGGCAAGTGCTTTGTGATGAAGGATTTGGGACCCGCAAAACAAATTCTTGGGATGGAAGTCTTGCGAGACAGATAGAATCGTAAACTCTGGTTATCTCAAGAATGGTATGTTAATGAAGTTCTTGAAAGATTTAATATGAATAAATCCAAATCAGTTTGTTCTCCACTTGCAAATCATTTCAAACTCAGCTTAGATCAGTGCCCAAAAAGTGAGACAGAAAAGAAGGAAATGGAAAAAGTCCCTTATGCATCGGCGGTTGGTAGTCTAATGTACGCGATGGTATGTACGAGGCCTGATATCGTGTATGCAGTTGGTGTGGTAAGTAGATTTCTATCAAATCCTAGTAAAGATCATTGGGCAGCAGTCAAATGGATATTCAGGTATCTTCGTGGTACATCTAATAACTGCATATGTTTTGGTGATGGTAAAACTATGTTAGAAAGTTTTTTGGATTCAGACATGGCAGGGGACGTGGACTCAAGAAAGTCTACATCGGGATACCTAATGACTTTTGCAGGGGAGCAGTTTCATGGCTATCTCGACTACAAAAATGTATTGCCCTATCTAGTGCTGAAGTAGAGTATATTGCGATAACGGAAGCATGTAAAGAACTTTTGTGGATGAAGAAGTTTTTACAAGAAGTGGGTCACAACCAAGAGGAGTATATCTTGTATTCAGATAGTCAAAGCGCAATACACCTCAGCAAAAATGCAACTTTCCACTCCCGATCCAAACACATTAACATCAGCTATCATTGGATATGTGATGTGTTGGAGGAAAAAGCCCTACAGCTAAAGAAGATACACACTGACAACAACGGCTTAGATATGATGACAAAATCTCTATCTACAGTGAAGATGCAAGCTTGTTGAACTTTTGCAAGTTTGACACATTCTCCAAATTGCTCGTGAGGGGAGATTTGTTGAGTAGGTCACTCCCAATTGGAGAGGCCAATGCAATTATGTATATTTGTAGTAGTATGGTAGTGAGTGTGTAAAAGTAAAAAAAAAAAAAAAAAAGAGAAAAAAAAAGGAGAAAAAGAAAATATCAAAAGAGATCAGGAGATAAATCAACGTGATCTTCCACATCCAGAAAGTCAAGGGAGATTGGAAAAGAAATCAAAGTGATATTCTCATATATACAAAATCACGAGAGATTAGGAGATAAATCTACGTGATTTTGTATCGTATAATTCCTATTTGGGATTGTATTTGCTCCTATGAATAGGAGTCCTCCTCAACCGAGAAGAACATACAAAAGAAAGAATATCAGAGCAGTGTAGCGGAAGAAACAGTTTTCTTCTTCCAAGAAAGAGAGTTATCTTTAAGTGAGTTATCCAGTTTGTGAGAGGTTCAGATCCATAAATTGAAGACAGAGAGAGATCCACCTTTGGGTGAAGTTGTATCCCATTATTTATCATAGTGGAAGTTTGAAGTGAACTACGGTCCCGTGGTTTTTCCCTTCACCTTGGAGGGTTTTCCACGTTAAAATTCTCGTGTTATTTATTATTCATCTTTACTGCCTTTAGTTTGTATTTTATCCTATTTAATTTTCACAAAAATAGTGGCGTGAAAAATTTTCTTGGACTTCTCCATAAATATTTTTCCCAACAGGAATAATTTGCCAGGCACCAAGACAGACTAATAGATTGTTAATTGATTTAGTCCAGAGACACCAATCGGTTGCTCTGAAATCCCCAGCAAAGAGCAAAAATGATGAGCAATTCGGCATTGTCCAACTAAGTAAGCAGCTCCTCTCGACTCAACTCAAGATAAAATGAACCATTCCTCTACCTTTAGACGCAAATAAGTAGTATCCTGACATTGGCTGATTCTGATGTTCCCCATGATGGGGAAGAAGGAGCAAAATGGCTCTCGTCGATGTCCGCTTTGGCAAGAAGCCGCCGATGCTTGTGAGGATCGGAGTCAGAGAGCCAAACCGTCTCACCGATCGCCGCCTCCTCGATGTGCGACGGTAGAGTTCTGGCGAGACGCTGGGCAGATTCAAAGAAGACTTGCCGTCGGGATGGTCTCCCTTGCAATCAGAGATTGAGAGAGAATTGGAGAGTGCAATTTCAGAGACGGAATGAAAAAGCATAAAATAAATTGTCAAAATTTAGAGCGAAAGCTCAAAATTATTGCAATTTTGAACCCATGGGTTCGTCTAAATTGTGTGAGCGGCCACATACTTTTTCCTTATTTTCATTTCCTAATTTGCGTGAAAACACAAAAAAAGAATAATAAATAAATAAATACTTTCTGTTGGTTTTTTTGCCGGTAAAAGCGTTTTTCTTTCGAAACGAGTCTACTAAATTTAGAGAAACTGAGCAAAATTTTATAGTTCTTTTTCTTTTTGGGTGTGGACAATTTTTCATTTGTCTTTAGAATGAAAGGGACCCTTTTTTTTTTTTTTTAATGTTGTTTTTATTCGCAAGCAAGCAATATGGGAAATGATAATGAGTAGGCAACGCCTCTTACTTTAAAATCTCACAAAGATTTAAGATTTTCCAAAAATAATTTGTCCAAACTTTCCTTGCTCCTTTTCTCCCAAAAACATCACAATGTCTAATGTCCCAAAACAGAGCTTCTAATGTTAATTTACGGGTAACAAATAATATGGTATCGAATGCAAACTCCCTTAATGGCCTCAACATCATCGGGCATATCTATATACATAGTAGGAAAATTGCAAATTATCTAATTTTTTAAACCAAATTGCAACGTAATCTTTTCCTGTTTAATTATTTTATAGCAAGTTAGAAAAAAAATACCAGTATTGCTGTAACATTAAAGCATAAAGAGAGTTTTAAACTAATTCTGGTATTGATTTAATATCCTTGTATAGATTTAATAATCCCAATATAAACTAGTAATAATTTGCTAAAATTACTTTTTAAGCCATCGACACCATGGCGGCCAAGAACAAGTTTCTTATAAAAGAGAACACGTTCTTGTGTTACTTACTCACATGCATAAAAGCGTTAATTATCTCGTTCAAATATGTCAGTCTTGTATGTTTTATCACATCGAGAGCTGCAGAAGTTTGGAAACAACTTCCTTCATGCTCAACCCAGTCATCCTATCCCGGCATCATCCTATAGCCCATGAGCTTTCTCATCACACACTCAATATGAACCATTATTTGATGGGACTGAGTTGTTATACGAGTTAGAATGATCAAGTCCAAAATAATATGTGTGTTAAATAAATTTATATCTTACTTAAATCTAACTTATTTTTATAACTCTTTCTCTCTTGCATTCGTTCACCCTCGCTTGTTCTTTAACTCTCACCTCAATTCTAGTGCAAGTTTTCCTAAATTGGGTTAATTATGTATTTTTGCTATAAGGGTCGAGTTGGATATGACATTTGGTATGGATCACTATATTATAGGTTCACACCAATCAATTTGATTCAGATCATTTTTAATTTGACATAAATTCGATGTGGTTTATCTATTTCATGGGATATAGAAAAAGGGTACAAAAATGTATACATATTCACTTTAAGGCCCAAATTCCTCAGGTCCAAGCCCAACCGCAAAAACGAACTTTTGAAGCAGCGAACGTCAGCACAGAGGAAGTCCTCCGGCAGAGCGATCTCCTTCGGTTCAAATAAACAAATGGGATTTTCTCTCGGAATGTAGGACTCGAGTGACAGATAAAATTTCTTTAACTATCGTGTCTTGCTCAAATCAGCGCGAGAAGTCATCAGAGACGACGATGCTGGAATGAACTATCATCAGAGCTGCTAAGAACACAAAAACACAGAGAGAATCAGAAATACAGATGCAATAAAATCAAAATTAGAGTGAGCGTCAGTCGCGGCCATTTTCCTCTTATCGAGGACGATAATGGTAGAAATCAGAGTTGCATTACGAGAATCTCTGATGATGACGCTCGGAAGTGACAAAATCCACCGAAGGAATTACGCGACAAGGATATTCATCCGTGATTGGCTGCGATCTGAGTTAGATGAAGAAGCTTAACGAACTCTAGAGTGATCGAAGCAGCCCTGTGGAGAGTTGTAACAAAGAGGAAGAGCGTGTTAAGTGCGCGACGGTCAGAGGTAGTCCGGCGCTACTCCGTGACGGTGAATGTGTTTAGAATGAAAGAAAATTTCACAAAACTCCACACCTAAACAACATTTTCGACACTAACTATTCCAGCAACCAAACAAACGTGGATGTATTTAGAATGAAAGAAAATGATGACTCGTAGGGCCGGAAAGGGGGTGTATGAGACACGAACTCGGACGGTGAAGAATATACCGCAAAGTCACACGAAAACACAGCAAAATACCAAGAAATCAAGCAGGATTCCCCGAATGTAAGCACAAACATGAATCGGCTTTGAGCTTATACGGGAAAATTCCTCGGTCTTCTTTCACGCATTTTAGCAATGAGGCTTAGTCTCGACATCTAAAGGTTTGAATCGACATTTTTTTTTTTTTTTATACCCAGGGAATCCCGTACAGCCGGCAGCCGGCAGATAAACCCTGGAGCGACGCTAACGGAGGACCCACCACTTTGACGTCGCGCTTGAATCGACATCATTAGTAACAGATCAATCGATATTTCTATGCAGGCTTCGTGGTCTTGGGCTCGCCGGGCCTGTCTTCGGATGGGAAGGGGCTCGGTCGAGAAAATGGGGCCCTGTCTATTTATACGGGCATAATTTGTTCTTCGGCCCAATGATGCTTGCACCCCCGTATGATCAAGAGACCATAAGCACATACCTTGAAATTTTTATTGTAATTTGTCCCATAAAAACCTTGAACTATCCTATCTCGTACCATGTCCATTCTCTACAAACTATATCATACACTTGCACACAACGTCACTAACCAAAAACTATAACTAATACCAAAACTATGCTTTCGCATGCACACATAGGTGCGTCCAAGTTCGTAACTGAGAAAATCTAGCTTTGGCAGCTTATATAAAGGAGCAAGTGCTCCATGTTTTGGGTGGGAGCTAACCATAAAAACAATGTAGCTCCCTCACCAACACCTCCTTCAACTATTGTATAATCATCTTTATAAGCTAGTGAAACTATCTTTGTCCCATAAACCTTCTCAAAATATCATATCCTTGTCCATTCTTTGTCAAATATAAACTATACTATGCTTCCGCATGCACCCATAGGTGCGCCTAGGTTCGTAACTGAGCCGGGCATAAAGGACCATGTTAGAATTTAAATGTGCGCGGAAGCATAGTATAGCTTATATTTGATAGAGAATGGACAAGGATATGATATTTTGAAAAGGTTTATGGGACAAAGATAGTTTCACTAGTTTGTAAAGATGATTATACAATAGGTGAATGAGGTGTTGGTGAGGGAGCTATATGGTTTTTATGGTTAGCTCCCACCCAAAACATGGAGCACTTGCTCCTTTATATAAGTTGCCAAAGCTAGATTTTCTTTTTTAAGGATTTTTCTTGAATTTTCTAGCTAATATCAATCTTAAAGTTTCTAGAAGTTTTAGAGAAAAATGATCACAATTTCCAATAAGAGTATTTGTAATTATTTTCGCTTTTTATGTTTGGGTGTTTGTACGGATCTATAACTTGAAGTCCTAGAATGATGATTGAGTGGTCACCATGTGAGAAATGTTGGACGGGGACAAAAACTTCCTAAATGCTGCAACATCATATATGGGTACTCTAAATGTCAGGAATCATCGCAATGTTTTGATCATTGGTGATGGAAAATAGAGAAGTAAACCTAAATCTAAGATGAGAGATGCCGCACCAAACATTCAGACTGGAAATTAACTTCACATCCATTCACCAATTTGGAATTTGAGATGCCGTCCCATCCACAAGGAGTAGAGCTGTATTTGGCACTAATCATGCTTAGCCAGAGAGGATTTCTTTACTAAGGGGAACTGTAAAGCCATTTTACCTTCAATAGATTTGTTTGACAAGTGTTGATTCTTGAAAGCAAAGACTTCTTTTGGTTGCGAGATTTACATTTAGTTTCGGGGGCATGCTCATCCTTTTGTTTTAATCTTGCCTTACGGAACATAGAGCGCATCAAGATTAAATGACATTAGCAAATAAGATAAGAATGATGAGAAATAGTAAATGCGATGAACACTATCCAATTAACTTGCTTGGCATTAAAAAGGAAAACAAAAAGTGGGATTATTAGGAACAAATACTTTAGTTGAGTTCCTTACCAAAAAATATATATATATGTAAATAAACCTTACCCAAAAAAAAAAAAATAGTTTAGTTGAGTTAATAGAAGATTTAACTTCATCTCCGGGCCTAACTATGTTGTTGGCCCATTGATTGCAAAGCACTGGCCAAACATGGCAGTTGCAAGGGTATGAATGCTGACGTCCGCAGATACTAGAAAATGTGTTAGTCAAACCTATCAAGTTTTCCTGAGGAGAAAGTTTAGATCTTTCCAGGTCTTATTGGCATCCTTTTTATGATATATTTCAGAAAGTTTAGCCTACATATGATAGATAATATTATAGTATGTAAATATTAATCTACATCTTCATGCGACAAGTTAAACTTTGAGAAAAATTAGAGGTAATCCCACAAAATTTTACATGATAATAGAGCCAAAAGTGACGGGGACCCAAGGTTAATCTTTCTTCGTTTAGTCAATCTCTGCTTGTTGTCAAAGGGAATCGCCGTTTGTCTAGATCAAGTGAACTCGCTGCTCTCGTCAACATCTTCGTTGCCCTCAAGCCACTGTCGCTCCTAGCCTCATCGTTGGTCAATTTCCGTCCATCCCAATTGATGGATTTTTCCTTTTTGATGGGCCTAAGTTGGCCCATCTGCCCATGATGGGCCCAAAGGCCCGGCCCATGAGTTGAGGGCCCATGGAGGAAATTATTAAAGATAAGGGAAAATCAGAGAGGCGGTTATCGTAGAGAGGTTACGTAATTTTGAAAGGTGAGATTACGCTCTCTCTCAGTTTTTACGTTATACCGCTTTCTCCCAAAGAACATAACAGGATTATCCTCTGAAGAACAGTGTGGATTCTTCCTCTTTGAATCGCAACACCGGTGTTTAGTCTGTGGAAACAAAGTGCATTCAATTATGTGACATGCCTTAGGATCGGTGATTCATGATTTTCTTGGGCTTGCTTCCGCTACGTTTGTGTTCGATTATGTGTCGAATCACTGTTTTGGGGATCCCGTTTCCCAAATTTTTTCCCTTCATTGGTATCAGAGCATCTCGATCATGTTTCCCGATTACTGTTTACGTTTATAAACAAGTTTTGATTGATTGTTTTTCGTTAAACGTCATTGTTAATCGATTAAGAGACGAAAAAATCCTGACACCGTTCTGTTCCCCCTAGTTTTTTGATTTTTTGTAAATCGAATTGTGTTTCTGATTGCTTAAGGTTGAAGTGCTCATCAATACGAGAATTTCGAGTGGTGGCTCGCCACCGGACACCGCCGGACGCGCCGTCACGCACGGCCGATGTGTTCAAACGCGCCGAGGTGGTTCCCAGGTGCGTGCGATGCATGCGTGAGCGGTGGAAACCGCAGGCGCGTGCAACGCACGAGCGAGGTAACTGCACGCGCGTGCGGCAACTGCCTGCACATGCAAGGCACGCGCCAGCTGACGTCATTGTGACATCGGCCGGCGGTTGCCCACGCACGCACAGGGCACGTGCCGGTTGGTTTGTTCAAGCGGCCCGTTCGGCCCGACTGGCCTCACTGGTTCGACCTGACCGACCCGACCTGACCCGTTTGACTCGGCGGACCTGTTGACCAGACCCGTTGACTCGATCGATCATCCGTTAACCGTTGACCGGCGTTGACCAACGTTTATCGACATTGACCACTGACTTTGACCGTTGACCGTTGACTTTGACCGTTGACAAAAAAAAGAAAAAGAAAAGAATGTGTTTCTTTTTCAATTATGTCTATATGGATTATATGTAATCCCTTTCTGTTATGCATTTGTTGCAATAACAATGCCTCCCTTGAAGTTGCGCACACCTATTCGCGCAATTACCGATGAACAAAAGGAAAGGCTTTCAAGGTTGATAGCCGATTTGAATAATTATCGATGGAAGAGTGACGACATAATAAATCATGTCCTTGAAGTCAACGGAAAATACAAAAGGTCATATGGAATGGTCGTCCCATGCCACAATCTAAGATGGTGCGATTTTTCATGAACATTCTTCCACCCGTAAATGGCAAGGAGTGTTGAATCGCTTATGGGAAGTCAACAAAACCACTTCATATAGGATTCTTGTGATGGCTTTTATAGATGATTATTACCAGATTGTTACAAAAAGAAAATATCAAGAAATTGAACAAAAAATGATCTTTACCAGTTTGTATATTGTCTTGGGTTTAGATGTTTCGAGTTGTCTTTCTTTTAGTAGGCTCTATGGACATATTATGTGAATATTTTTCTATCTCGTTGATGTTAATGTAACAACTGATGTGTTTAGTTACATAATATGGAGATTTTCTTTCTTAAATTATTAAAGGATGTTCAATATCGTTTGCTTCCATTATATATTGCTGTAAATTAGTATGTTAATTTACAATTCATTGTGGGAAGTTCAAGAAAATTTTAGTGACTTTGCTGAACTTATTTTGCATAGAAAATTGTATTAATGATAATTTCAAGTTAGGATTTTTATATGATGATTGGAAACACAGTGACCTCTTGATTCTAAAACCTAATTTGAAATTATTCATTAATATGATGGTTTTATGCAAAATAGACGCATAAATGATCGGCATTAATAAATCATGCAAATATGTTTGATATGTTCAGATCAATGGCTTCAGCCACAAAAAGCATAATCGCTGAGCTTAACAAAGGTGAGAAGCTCAATGGCGATAACTATGAAATATGGCACATGAAAATCTAATATGTGCTAGAAGAGCAAGAGGCACTAGAAGCTCTTAATCTGATCATGGTAGAACCTAAAGAAGGAAACACTACGCAGCATAAGAGAGATAAGGATGCATTTGTTGCATGGAAAATAAAGAACTCCCTAGCTCGCATTATGTTACTGAGTAGCATGGAAAATGATGTCATGCGTGGGTTCAGGCATTTTGAGAATGCCAAGAAAATGTGGGAAGCGTTGGCAGCAAGATTTGGTCATACTTCAGTGACCAGACTAAGGAGCTCACTATTATGTTTGACTCTTACAAGAAGCCGCATGGTCAAACCATGAAACTACACTTAAGAAAAATGTCAAACATGATTAATGAGCTAAAAGATGATGGCCATGTAGTGATTCGTTCCTTACCTCATAGTTGGGAGCATATGAAGGTGCACCTGACTCATAATGAAAGTATCAAAACCTTTGAGGATGCAGTGCAACATCTTGAACTGGAAGAGGACCGTCTCTTGGCGGCTAAGACAGAAACTGAAATTTATCATGCTGGTTCCAGCTCACATGAAGCTTCGAGCTCAAAGCGCAAACATCCTAACTGATTCGATAAAGGAAATGCAAGGGAGCAAGTTCTTCAGGGAAGAAACCTAAGCTTGACCAACATGAAAGAGGAAAGCGTCCTCGAATAAAGACACTGTCAAGGGTGAAGTGTTTCAACTGTAAGTAGAAAGGTCACTATGCTTGTGACTGTCGTAAGCCA
Source organism: Eucalyptus albens (assembly GCA_014182695.1). Lineage (NCBI taxonomy): Eukaryota > Viridiplantae > Streptophyta > Magnoliopsida > Myrtales > Myrtaceae > Eucalyptus > Eucalyptus albens. Next base: position 38,040,024 of record CM024655.1, read on the forward strand.
AAGAAGGTAAACACCTTTTGTACATTTGGGAATTTTGCATATGTGTCAAATTTTGTATTCTTAACTGAATCTAATCCTTTGTGGACTGTAGATTTGGGAGCAAAGACCATGTAGCGAAGAATGGAAAATCTTTCGTAGAATTTCGACGAATTCCGACAGGAACTAAGTGGATTTATGTAGGAAATAATTCAAGAGCTAAAGTTAAAGGGATTGACACCTGCCAATTAAACATGCGTGGTGGACGCACCTTGTTCCTACATGATGTTTTATATGCTCCGGAGATTTGTCGAAATTTAGTGTCTGTTTTGGTGTTGGTTAAGCTTGGTTTTAATGTAAACTTCCATAATAACGGTGTAGAATTGTATTTGGATACAAACTACTATGGTTGTGGTCATTTTCTTGATGGTTTTATTGTACTAAATGTTGACTGTGCTGATGTCAATGTTTGTTATTCCATTTTCACGTCTTTTACTTCATATGATAATGATGTGAATGTGTGACATGCTAGACTTGGTTATATTGGCCAACAACGTATGAATAGACTAGTTAAAGAGAGCTTGTTGGGTAACATGAAAAAATCGATTTGCCCATATGTGAACATTGCCTAGTAGGAAAAACAACAAGAAAACCATTTGGAAAAGGGAAAATAGCTTAATTTCCTTTGTTTTTAGTCCATTCTAACGTCTGTAGTCCAATGAATGTGGGAGAAAGGCATGGGGCTATATATTTCATTACATTTATAGATGATTATACTCGATTCGGATATGTCTATTTGATTTCTCACAAATATGAAGCATTGAGTTGCTTCGAAAAGTTTATGAACTTGGTAAAAAATCAATTAGACAATACAATAAAAGTATTGAGATCCGATTGAGATTGTGAATATTTATCTGATGAGTTCAGAAAATCATATGATGAAAAAGGAATAGAAAGACAATTATCTATTCTTTATACTCCTCAACAAAATGGTGTTTCAGAAAAAAGAAACAGAACCCTTCTGGAAATGGTTAGGTCCATGATGGCGCATGCTAACTTACCTATTACTTTTTGGAGTAATGCGTTGTTAATTGCTACCTATATACTTAAACGAGTGCCTTTCAAATCAGTTACTTCCACTCCATATGAGTTATGGACGGGTAGAAAACTGGACTTAAGTTTTCTTAAGCCATGAGGTTGTGTTGCCTATACTCATGAGCCCTCTCACAAGTTTGGGAAATTGGGTCTTAGAGGAAAGAAGAATATTTTCATAAGATACTTTGAATACTCGAAAGGGTATGTGTTCATAAGTGAGCAGGAAAGTGGGAGTATAACTGAGTTTAAATCACGAGATGTCACATTCTTAGAGAATGGTTTTCCTAAAAATGACAAAATATGTGGGGACTATTCCTTATTTGAAACCTTGAATCCAGATGATGAATTTAATGAAGTTCGTCCAAGTGGGAGTAACATAAGAAGTGATGAATTTAATTCAACTCACTCTCAATTACAACCACATGATGAGACGATATCATCATTATCTAATCCTAGTGGGAGCATAATGGGGAATGATGTACAAAGTGTACCATCTCCCGTACAGTGAATAAGTCGCAAAAGTATTCCCCGTTAACATTTTGTCATTGAAGGGGAAATTTTTATGGTTGCTCCGCAAGATGAAGATGAGCCAATGAATGTAAATGAGGCTCTAAGTTGCCATAATAAGGAAAAATGGATGCATGCAATGAAAGAAGAAATTGAGTCAATAAAGTCAAACCATGTTTGGGAACTTGTTGATCTTCCAAAAGGACCTAAAGCCATTGGAAACAAATGGGTTCTCAAAATAAAGCGTAAAGTTGATGACTCGATAGAAAGGCATAAGGCCCACCTTATTGCGAAGGGGTATAATCAACATGAAGGAATTGATTATGAGGAAACATTTTCTCCTATCGTGAGATTTACCTCGATTCGTATTATTCTGGCAATAGTGGCAAGTATGGATCTTGAGTTACATCAAATGGATGTAAAGACTACTTTTCTCAATGGAGAATTAGACGAAGAAATTTATATGGAACAACCTGTTGGTTTCATTATGAAAGGCCAATAACAAAAAGTATGTCGACTTTTAAGATCGATATATGGCGTTAAGCAGTCATTGAGATACTGGTATATACGTTTTTATAATGCCATAATTAGATATGATTTTACAATGATTGATAAGGATCATTGTGTATATATCAAAAGATCTAAAGATCAATTTGTGATCATATCATTATATGTTGATGATATACTGATTGCCGGAAGTAATAAGGAGTTTGCTAATATTGTCAAAAGTTGGTTATCTTCCAACTTTGAGATCAAAGACATGTGTGAGACTGCATACATTCTTGGAGTTAAGATTTCAAGAAATTATTCGAAGAGATCATTGTCTCTTTCGCAAGAAACATACATAAATAGGGTTCTTGAACGATTTCGTATGTAAAACTGTAGACCCATAAATACTCCTATTGCAAAAGGCGAAGGATTGAACCACAGATTGTGTCTAAGGACTCCACAAGAGAAGGAACAAATGCAACATGTTCCTTATGCTAGTGCTATTGGGAGCTTGATGTACGCTATGATATGTATAAGACCTGACATATGTTTTGCAATTGGAATGGTGAGTAGATACCAATCCAATCCAAGTTAAGCACATTGGAAAGTCGTTAAGAGAATACTGAGGTATCTAAAGGGAACTGCTAATTATACGCTGAGTTATCAAAGAAAGAATTTGCGACTCGAAAGCTATTTTGATGCTGATTGGAAAGGAGATTTAGATGAAATGAAATCTACCTCTGGGTTTATTTTCTTACTAATAATGGCGCCATATGTTAGAGTAGTAAAAAACAAACATGTATAGCCTTGTCCACGATGGAAGCTGAGTTCGTGGCATTATCAGCAGCAATACAAGAAGGTGTTTGGCTTAAGAGATTTTTGGATCATTTAGGTGTTATTGAAAGTGCTGTAGATAATAGCGTACACTAAAGATCCAAAATATCATGACAAGAACAAACATATAGATACCAAGTATAATTTTGTCAAATATATGGTTGTACGAAAAGATGTGAACTTACTGTACATACCTACGCATAGAATAGTAGCAAATCCTATGACAAAGCCAATACCTAGATATGTGTTTTGTGGCCATGTAAAATCTCTAGGATTGTGTAAAGGCTGATGTACTGAATATTGTAATTTTCCTTAAGTGTTCACATTTGATGAATTTGTGTTTTCATTATTAATGCCTATGAATTTTTTGTTTGACGTTTATGCATCTTAATGCTCGGTGTATTATATTAAGTTGAGAAAGTATGTCGGACAGAGATTAGCCCACTCACACGGTTAATTGCCTCTATTTACTATGTGTTAAATAGAGATGAGACGGTTTTTAAGCTTATTATCTATGTGATAATTGAGAGCTCATGCTTAAAATACATTTGTCACATTAACTGAGCGTTAAGATGATGACATAATATTTTTTATGTCCGAAAATAAAATAACCCACATATTTTACTTTATCTGTCTATGATGCCAGATGTGAGTTCTAATAAATTATGTGAATAAGTAGATATGTGAACTCAAGTTAGACATTGAGTATGTTTGAACTATCATCGGTATGGTATTAAAGATGTAGACATACGCTCCATGGGAAATGAGTTAAATACCATAATACGTATTTCATACTAATGTATGCATGAGACGACCAATAAGAATGGCAAAAGTTTTGATCTTAACTTTTATACCGTGTAAGACTCTTGAGGAAAAGAGTTCCTCAATTTAGTGCCCTCATGACTCTTACTTATTCTCAAGACTTCTATTCAATGTTTGCTATCTTAGAATGTTGCCAATGATCACGAATTGATTCGATCTAATGAGACATTTCTAGAAAAGCAAGTTGAACTGAAATTGAGAGTCTCAAGGAAATAGGAAGATTGAATTTGGAGAATCACATTATAGTTTTGTATTCACCGGTCGACCAATTATGATTGTTTTATGGGATAATCATAATTGTGAATACAATATATCATTGTTTAAAAAGAGATCAGAAGAGAGATATAAATGTAATCGATCAATCTAGGGTACTGCATACTAAATCTACTTAGGATGTGATGCCCATTATGAGTTGCGTTATATTCCTAACAGATGTATAGTAACGAGCTCTCAAAGTATGCTGGTCGCATGGACTATTCACCAGTATGAATGTTGCAGTGAGGAAAAGAGGATTATGTTCGGCCCACCATATTGAGTGGGAGAATGATGGATTTTTTAATTGATGAGCCTAAGTAGGGCCTGTCCGCTCATGTTGGTTTTGGCCCACCATGTGCGAGTGGGAGATGATGGATTTTTCCTTTTTGATGGGCCTAAGTTGGCCCGTCCGCCCATGATGGGCCCAAAGGCCCGGCCCACGAGTTGAGGGCCCATGGAGGAAATTATTAAAGATAAGGGAAAATCAAAGAGGCGGTTATCATAGAGAGGTTACATAATTTTGAAAGGTGAGATTACGCTCTCTCTCGGTTTTTACGTTATACCGCTTTCTCCCGAATAACATAACAGGATTATCCTCTGAAGAACAATGTGGATTCTTCCTCTTTGAATCACAACACCGGTGTTTAGTCTGTGGAAACAAGGTACATTCGATTATGTGATGTACCTTAGGATTGGTGATTCATGATTTTCCCGGGCTCGCTTCCGCTACGTTTGTGTTTGATTCTGTGTCGAATCACTGTTTTGGGGATCTCGTTTCCCGAATTTTTTCCCTTCACCAACCGTCACGAGTCTATATTGCTTGCCATCACCTTCTTGAGCTTTTCTTTGTGACTCGTCCTTGTCTTCATGGCTAGTGGAAACTCACATCAAGTCCCTCCGTTCTCCAATCTAGGTTTCCGTCAAGTCCTTCATTCTAGTAGCCGTCTTCGGATCTTTTGTTGTCCTCTGTCATTTCTGGTTTGTGTGTCGGTCAACCTTTACAAATTTGCTCTGGTTCATGTGCTTTGGTTTCTTTAACAGAGCTCTCTCAATTATAAACAAGATAAGTCCAGAAAAAGGCCTTTTCCAGTAGCAACTCATCTTCAACGATTTCCTTAATTGTGGTCCTTTGAAATAATAAGAAGCCTACTGTGGATGTTATCCATTGTGAGACTCGTCGTCGACTTAAGAGCATCATTGACAAGTGAGGTCGTCGTCAGGTTTCCAAGTAGCTGTGAGCACCGGACACCAGCATACCTTCATCGAGCTGCCAAAATCGGTGTTAATGTGGATTATATTCAGTTTGTCCAGTAATGGCCAGACACAATTGTCATTATGCTAAATCCGGTTTGATAGATCCACATCCATTGTCTAGTCGACATCCAGTTTACACAACGTTTTAGTCACAAAATTTGGACAGAAGTTGCCCGTCATATGCAACGCATATGCTCTAGTTTGAGGGTAAGTGTTGAAATATATCTATGATGTTAGGCTATTATCTAGTAGCTAGTAGGTAGTAATCATAAATAAGGAAATTAAGGTTTTGTTAGGTGTCTCTCATGCTTTATAAATAGAGCCGTCTATATACTCTTTTATTTCATCATTAAGTAAACGTGTAGTCTTTATTATCTGCTGGAATTCCAGCGATTTGCAAATTAGACCAAAGTAGAACTCGACTTTTCATTTATGTAGAAGCATTTGACCGCTCATAATCTGCGGAATTATTTATTATAAACATTAATCTATAAAGCTTTACAATTAGTATGAACAACCATTGCTGCCATTCCCTGTTAACATAATCTGCAAAACTTTTTTTTTCATTTGATTTCCAATACATAGGAATTTTATTTTCTTTCGGTAGATTTGTCTTGTGTAAGCTCTGCGTTCGCTTTAGAAGAAATCTTGAGCTTGTTGGAGAAGAGGAATCTCTCATGATGGAAGGTGAAATTGGCGGTGGACTGGTCCTTCAATGACTCATATCTATCGCAAAAGGACAACCCTATGATCTTTCGAATTGACTCTAGCTTTGCAGCCGAGAAAGTCGGTGCTGGTTCGGTGCATTTTCAAGGTCAGCTTAAAAAAAAGTCTTGAAGAAAGTTACACAACTACAAAGGACTTCTGATAACAGGCCTCTAGGAAATCAGCAATTGTCTTAATACTAAGAAAATGTCATGAAAAACTCATTGCTTATCACTATTGAGAACACATGCTTGAAGTTTAGCCTGCATATTTCTTACAGTGAATTATTTAATCAGAAAATTAAATGGAGAAATCATCAGAGAACTGCTTTTTATGCTTTTCGTTTCTTTTCTGACTTTCAGATTGTCAATAATCACCTGTAATGGTGTTTTGTTTGTATTGTGCTGTAGGTTGGTCTGCTTGAGAGCACACCCTCACTTTCACCCTGCTGCACCCTAGAGAATCTTTTATCTCATTTACAGCCGTTGATGGTTCTAAGCAAGAACTATGGCCCGATTTTGGTGAGCAGACCTTCGAAGGGAATCTTCTAGCTAATGTAATATTGTGTTCTTACCTTTTCTTTTGGTGCTGCGAAGGCCTAGGTAACTGGAGAGCTGTACCCCCTAGTAAACCAAGGGGCGATTGCATCATGCCACTTTTTGAAACTCTTACATTTGTTTGCCAAAATTTGCATTTGGTTATCTGCTGGAAGACCAGGGTAACAGGGTCACAAATTCCTTGTTTAACCAAGATCCAAGTGCGTTGTTCAAGATTTAAGCAAGCTTCTAGCATCTTCGATCACCAAAATTTGGTTAGGATTGAATTTTTAGCACTCTGGTATCATTTTAGCAGAAATATTCCAGAAACCATAGGTGCTTTAAGTGATTAACAAGAAATAAAGGGGTAGAGATAACAAAATTGAGGTAAATATAGGAGAGGTCCAGGCCCCCACCTTTCTCCTCTCTTTTCATGTACTACCGACCCAGCCTCTAATCCCGGCTGAATCCGTCGCTTCCACCTAATATATTATAACTCATACCATCTGTTCCACACAACTTCAGCATCAGTTGCTTCTATGTTAAACCCTTGTACAGCACCAGCAGTCTTTGAACAATGACCTCCTATCAATGCTCCCATTTAGTTAAGCCTCTCCCTCTCATATAAATTTCTAAGCCCACTCCGCAGTGCTTACTAGAGAGAAGGCCATACAAGGATTGTTCAAAATACACTCAAGGTCTTGCTAGATTTGGCACAAATGGAAGTACAAGAACCAAGGTGTAGGCTCTTCATATTGGTGGTATTCTCGTTATACCTCATTCTTGTCCCCTACTCTGAATTCCAATACTCAGTTCTCTTTGATTGAAACGTCGGAGGTCCCTTAGCCAGCCATCATTGTCTTCCACTCTTCCATCCTTGTGTGAATCTTCATATGGCCTTGTATTTATCAAAGTCAATTCATAGGCTCATGAGATTTCGTTCCATGAAACCACCAATCAACTAAGGTTGTTCCATATCCGATTTCATCAATTAGCTTCTGCATATCCTAAAGTTCCATCTAATCAATAGGTTGAGCATGGTGATAATCTTCACTTTCTTCGGATGGTTGTATATGCATATGCTTAAAATCTTCAATACATATGCTTCAACAAATGATCAATCTGCTCAATCTTTTCCATGACATATGGATATCTAGCTTTTAGTTGGGTTCAAATACATTTTGACTAAACATAATTCCATCAACTATGAGGTCTTCAGATTGAATCATTCAAAATTTAATTTGAATTTTGAAGTTGCAGATTCCATTCACCATTTCTTCCTCCTGTGATAGAGCATTCTGCTTCTACTGTTAGAGCACTTCTTGCATATGTTTAAAACGCTTCCAGCTTCTATTTTCCTGTCCTTGGCCGAATCTTCTCTTCTTTGATTACGTAACCTAAATGATCTTTTATTCGCATCCCCACTCATGAGATTCCTTAAAATGATAAAAACTTTTGGATAAGACGACCATGAATTGGTCATCCAATCAGTAGCCACTCACTTCAGACGTTTTTGTTCCAACAAATGAGAATATCTCAGTGCCTTTACCATCCACTTTTTTCAGGTGAATGGTCGCTCTGAGATAAATGCCTTGGCATGGGACTGGTCGATTGGTTCGGCCTCAGTGAGGTCTTCAAAAGTATGGTCCACTGGGGAACCGGAACAGTTAATCTAGAGCTGTGGTCAGAGGAGAGGCCAATATCACAAGAGTCCCCCCTTGAAGATTTCTCATGAATAAAAGGCTGTGAGAACTTTCTGAATTTTCCATATAATACTGTGAAAATTATGTCGTTGCAGTGTTTATAGTGAATAACAGGGGCATTATAGCAAAGAAGAAAGTGAACCTATGTGCAAAGAACTATCATGCATTGACTCATAAATGATATGCCGACAGCATACAGTGAAAGTTGGACAATTAGAAAATTTAGAACTAAAGAACTATCATGCATTGACTCTTAATGATATGCCAACAGCATATGGTGAAAGTTGGACATTGTTATTTAATCAGGTGGAAGGAAATGCTGATTGAGCAGGAAAGACTATCGAATCAAGCAAGATGCATCGAAAGGGCCAACCTCTCAAACTCTGTTATCAGAGTGATAGCTCCAGCAGCATTGAAGGTAATAAACAGACTATCAAGAACATTGTACAGTCATTCTAGTGGTCCTATAAAGTCCATTTAGGACTAAACTAGAATTCCACATATGCATGTTTCTTAAGAAAAGAAAAGTCATACAAAGACAGAAATATTTATTTTGGCAACATCATTCATTAAGCATGAAGTGTTTTCTTCATTTAAAACTGGAAAAACAGAGAGTTCATCGTAACAAGAATTATGCATGATATCTTGATAAAATGAATACATTCAACTTTTTTGTGTCTGTAAATCAGCTTATCATGTATACTCCTCAGGAAAACCACTTAAGTGAAGCCTCTACATGTTATAAAAAGCAAATGGTGGGAAAAAGCAGTAAACATGCCTCGAATGTTTTGGCATCAAATGTAGAAATCAAGATCGCAAAGTTTCGAGAGCTTCCGTAGAAAAGACTCTTAAGGATTTGAACTATCACTCATTAACGAAACAAAAAAGACTAGATAAAAAGAAGTGGCAAAATTTATAATACAGAAAGCATAAAAGCCTTGCATCTAACTAGAACATCCTCCTTGGCTTTCTTTTCCACCTCTTTCCACTCGTCATCCAAAAGCCCTCTAAGATAGGCTGCGGCAAATTCCTTGAGGGGCATGTCCTCGTACCCCGGATCATCCCCCAACTTCACCAACTTCTGCCTCAGTTTTAGCCGAGAATCATCTAGACTACCTGATAGTCTGGGTGCTTCGGGCTTGACTAACCAAAAACGCCATTTCATTGTGAAGACAGTAAGGCAAAAGCTGGTTTTGGAGGGAAGAGAAGCAAGCGGTTCTCTTCTTAGGGGCGGTAAAAACTGTCCTTTGACCCATATACAACCCATGTAAATAAAATATGAGCCCAAAAATGGGTCATGGACCCATTTTGACACATTTAATATGGGTCAAGAGCTTGAAAAAAACCCAACTAAAAATGGGTAAAAAAAGTAAGTCTAATTTAAATGGATCAAAAATTGGTCAAAACTTGTGACCCATTTAAAATATCAAGTGGGTTGAAACCTTAAAACTCATTTTTAAATTTCCAACCCAAGCCCCACACAATCTTTCTCTCTTTAACTTTTATAAAAAAAAAAAAATGTTTCTTTTATAAACAATAAAAATTATAATTATTTTTCATATTTCAATTTTCTTTTCTTTTTTATTTTTCTTTTTTCTTTCTTTTTCTTTCTTCCTTAGCCGGTGCTCGGCGGGCGACGGTCGATGATAGGCCAAGCGAAGCTCAAGCTCGTCGGCATGCGAGCTCGTGGTCATTGACGACTGGCGAGGCTCGAGCCTCACCGGATCCGCAAGACTTGAGCTCGCCCAACGCAAGCGGGGCCTTGGCCTCGCCGGATTGGTGAGATCGAGCCTCGCCGAGTCTAGCGAGGCTTGAGCTCGCCGGCGTCGGTGAGCTACATCTTGCTGTGATCGATCGCCGACCATCGTTGTGGCTGGCAACTTGCCAAAGAAGAAGAAAAAGAAAAAATATATTTTAACAAATAAAAATAAAAAATATAATTAAAAATTCGATTTTTTCGAAAAATATTTTAATTAAAGATTTTTCACGTTACAGTTTTCAATTGCTTAATAGTATATTCACTTTAAATAAAAGAAGCATGTACATAGTCTAATTCTTTATAAATATTTCAATTTATAGGTTTTTTTTAATTTTTTTTAAATTTAATTTGAAGTTTTAATCCAATTAGCAAATAGTAGGTGTGGGTTTTCCTAGAATATGGGTTAATACCCTTAAAAAACCCAAAATCGATACACTTGTGACAAATTTATCACAAACTTTTTTTTTTTATTATCAAAAACCCAAAACTGGTACACTTGTGATAAATTTACACTCGGTTAGTTTTCATTAAATTTTATTATCAAATTATTAAGTTAAATGACACGTGACAGTTGATTGATATACTAATTTAGGATTTTATGCTCCATTTGTCACAATTTACAATATTTGTGATTTTTTTGTGGTATTAATCCAATTTAACGAAGGGTATATTTGTCACAAATTTACCAGTTTAGGGTTTTTTGCGATCGAATAAATTGGTTTTGGGTAAATTTGTCATAAATGTACTAGTTGAGGGTTTTTTTATGATTAATTAGGATAAATTTGTCACAAGTGTACCGGTTTGAGGTTTTTCACGGTCAAAAAAATAGTTTGGGGTAAATTTACCATAGTGTATCAGTTTTGGGTTTTTCAAAATATTAACCCCTAGAATATTAATAGGTTTTAGCAATACGAGTTAAGTCGAGTCGGGTCAGGTCAGCTATGGGTCACTTGATTTACAGTATATGAATATGGGTCAAAATGAGTTAAACGGGTCAAATATGGATCGACCCATTTTTGACCCAACCCAAACCCAATCCGATCCACCCTTTTGACAGGTCTAGTTACCGATGGTTGTCCAACGTCAGTGAAAGTTGCAAAAGAAGAAGAAGAAGAAGAAGGCGTGAGGTTGAAGATGGAGTACAAAAAGAAAAAAATAGTAAAAGACAAAAACAATAAAAGAAAAGAGAGAGAAAAGCAAAATAAAATAAAATAAAATAAAAAGGGCCGGAGTGGAAAGATAGAGAATTTAAATGGGTTTCGGGCTTTTAACTATTGGCTAGTCGTAAAAAAAAAAAAAAAAAAAAAAAAAGTGGTGGGCCTTGAGCTTGCTTGTTTTGTGGGTTGGGATAGGTTGTGCTGAGAATTCGAAAATGAAAGTGGGCTGGAGGTTTGACACCTTTCTTTTTGAAAAATGTAAATGGGCCTTTCAATTAACTCTGAATGGACCGGAATTAAGACAATCTAGTTTTTCAGTCCAACCGGCTCGAATTCTTTTTTAATATTAAAAATCGTAAAAATTTAGTCGTGCTGGGTTGGTTTAGTCAGGCCGTGTCTCCTAACCCGGTTCAAATTCTTTTCTTTTTTAATATTAAAAATTATTATTATTATTATTATTATTATTATTATTATTATTATTATTATTATTATTATTATTTAAAAAAATTCGAAAATAAAAAAAAATTAGGAAATAATAAAAATATTTAGAAAATTTGAAAATCATTAAAAAATAAAAATAAAAATTGGAAAACCCTAAGATAGTAAATCCCAAAATTGGACAAGCCTTTATGGCTTTACAATAGGCTTATCCTTTTGATTGCTTTTTTTCTCTTTTAGGTACAATTTTAGGATGCTTGCATTCTTCCTATTACAATTGTAATTGATTGTGCTTTTCAATCTTGGATGTTACTTTCCTACTTTAGAATGGTTAGGATGTTATTAAAACTCTTAGATAGGCTGCTATGGTGTTAGCTAGCATGTGATCAGGTTGAGCCTTAGTGCTAACATAATCAAGTCCCCGAGTTTAGAATATTTGGTTATGTAGATAGTAAGATATTCTCTTGTATTTTACCGGGTTTCTAATCGACCCTAAAAGGGCTAGTGGCGACTCCTTAGTCAAAATTCGCATAAGCTTAAATGATTAAAAACGTGAACACCCGATGTTGCGTGAGGTATGAGTTTGTGAGAACTTGAGTCAATAGAAGGCCATTGGCCTAACATTGTTAATACTCCCAAACCTAACTCTCTCTCCCTCGAAAGGGTGTAAAACTTAATTCTTTCATAGTGTACTCGCAATGATATTTTCACATATTATTGATACAAATAAAGTCATATTAGTAACTAACACGTGTATTTCACTAATTTAATGAGATTCCAAAACATTATTGAACAAGTGCAAAATTTTGTACACTACCATGGGTCTCGTTGTGGCATTTGCTGAACTTAGACACAATATATACTCATCTACTTAAGAATGTTAAATTGAAATTTGGCTGGCACAGTGAAAGGGTTGGGCTATACAAAATATAGAAAAGGGAAGAAAAGCAAAAATTTTAATTTGACAAATTCGATATAGTATAAAATCTAAATAAATTTCAATTTTGGTTGGTTACAAAATGATCATGAATTGATTTTTGAGTTAACTTGGATTGCTTTGGCTCGAGTTGAATTTATTGATACATTAAGTTGTATAAATGATGAATATATTTTTTTTCACACGTGAAAAATGTTCTACATGGTGGTGTTGCCAATAGATATCCTAAATTTATTTGTCTTATAATAAAGATCTTTAAACTGGTCTTTCTACATGGAATGCCAAATGTTTCATGCAGATAATGCTTTCAATAAAGCTTTTTCAATTCCCTAAGTTTTTTTTATTTATTTAATTTCCTCAAAAATTCTTGTGGTTGGGGGAGCACACCCCATCATTATTCGACATTTTATGCCAAGTTTCTCACTTTCGGCCTTTTTCCTCTTTCCATGGCTCCTCCACATTCCGCCTCGACAGCAGCGGCCATGGCCTACCCCGCCTCTCATCCTCTGCCGAGCAGACATCAGCCGGATGAACGCAATGCATCCGACCTTCCTCACCGTCCCCATCCGCCTCAGCCACACGCCCCCCTTTCAAATCTGATGCCACAATATAAATCTTCAGTTCGCTGTATTGTGCTGACCGCTATGATGACTATTTTGATAGTGATACCGGCTATGATCCTGTTCATTTACATTGTGAGCGGATCTGAATACCCCACATTGAGAGTCGCTGGGCTGATCGTGACCAATCTCACGATCGCTGCACCCAACAGGGCTACTTGGAGAGCCGCCTTCTTGGCAGAGAAACAAGTGAGGTGCGGGAACTTCTTCTTCCGTGAGGTCCAGTGCTTTGTCTACTACCATTGGGACGTAGCGCATACCTTGGCAGTGGCGTCAGCAGAGCCGTTCGAGCTGCGAGGTGGCAGGAGGGCAGTGATAAATGCGAGGATTGACGATGACGACGGAGAGGCCCAAGGAGGAGGAGGAGGAGGAGGAGGAGGTGATCAAGGATATGGATCGAGAGCGGAGGTCCGTAGGTACAGTGGCCGTTGGGCTGGGCTTGAGGATGCAGGGTAGGTACGTGTTCGGGTCTTGGTGGAAGAAAAGCTACAACCGCATCGAAGCTCACTGCGACGATCTGAGGATTGCATTCGCGAATTCCACGACCAAGGGGAGCCTAGTCACAGAGGTAATTTAGTAACCGGCGATAGTCTCCCATCCCATAGTCTTCCATCGGGCTCCTACGGTGTTGACTGAATCTAGTTTATGACTTCTTTTCTTTCTATTTTAGTTTTTAGTGATCCAGGATTTAGTGATCATTTCTACCATTCTATTGTTAAGATATATATATATATATATATATTATCTGTGAAGATTATTGCGCTTATTAAATACCACATTTCAGTCGCTGCAAATGAAATTTGCAAGCACGCGCCTTTCGTTTGATGGGCATTTAATATTTTAATTAAAAAAGAACATGTTGATCAAAGATGTCCTCGGCACATTCATTTATGTTATAACAAAGACAATATAGAGTTAATAGATTAATTTGGAAGCTAAACTTGTGTCCAAATTGAAACCCGAGACCGCTTCAATAAAAATGAAAAATGAAACTTGCAAGGACAAGGATGCCTTCACAAGCATGACAATATGAAGTATGGGCATACCCAAATTAACATTATGCTCGTTGTCAAAAGCATGCACTTGGTTCTTATTAATTGCGTTCGTTTTATTGCGTGCTAACTCATTTCTAGCATGTTATTTCTACTTTTCATATTTGTTTTGAATGAAAAATTAAATTAAAAAATGTCTGTCATCCCATATAAATTCATTGTTCCCTTTTTGAAGCCACCATGGTCAAAGGTAGTTCGGTCAAAAACTAATACTGGCCTTCGGAAATGACTCTGGAAATTAGCAGGAAGGGCAAGAATATTGAAGGATCTTTTCTTGCAGAAATGAATTTTACGCCTATGCAAAGGAAAGCTCGGTTCATTATGCCCTACTATTAAAAACAAGCAATTCAAAACATAAAACAAAGGATGAGCATTATGGTCATGACATTTTGTATGCACATTCTTTAGGTAAATATGATTCCAAACCCTACCATCTTTTGGAAAGGCATCAATAATATGGACAAACAAGATTCTTTTTACCATAATATTATCATCCAAATGCTAGTAGCAATCTACTAGTTTTCTTGGGCGACAAGGGGAAATTACTAAAAAAAAGTCAAACATATCAATTTGGTCAATCTAGCCTTAAATTTTTTTAACGATTCGCCAATTGAATCATTTCAGCCAAATTTGGCTACTAGTATGATTGGTGTTGACGTGGATGATATTTGCAATTTTCTAATTTTTTAATATTTTTATTTTCCCTTCTTTTTTTCATTGTGGCCGATGAGCTTCACCACTATCAGTTTCAGTTCATCACATAACCTCAGTCGATACTTACTGAAACGCTGAAGCTTTCTTTAAGAAACTCAGAATTCCTTCCTGTCTACCCGATGCCCAACTTTGTCACTCTCTTGAGGCACTAACCGATCAATTCTTGCGACATCACACCTAGATGATCCGTCACAAAATTATGTCTTGCTCATCATTCATTGCCGGATGATCTACAACATACAATAATTGCTCGTCACTTGCCAAACCAACACTACCAAATAAAAACTCCGGAAAGAAGTGCACTCCTAAGGACGCTAGCAAAAGGATAAGAGAGAGGGTTGATTATGGCGGATCAAGGAGGGGAGGAAGCTTGGGCACAAAATAGCCATTGTGAAATTTATCACAAGTCTCTTAGCATGCTAACCATCCTTTATATAGGGGTTGTTGTGGAGCCTGTCGTGGGAAATTTTTTTTTGTTGCTTTCATTGTAAATTTTTCTATTTACTCAAGCCATTCTCTAAGCACTGTATTTTGTCTTCTTCTTCTTCTTCTTCTTCTTCTTCCCAAAATGGTTGTCCTCGACACGCAATGTTTAATTTGGATGAATGGAAGCATTGTGCTTCAAAAATAGAGGTGTTGAAACTTCTCATAAACCCCTTCTTTGACTTACATTTTTACAATCGGGCTATATATGGGTTGTTCAAACATTTAAAAAAGCCGGGTGAAAATGAGTTTAAGAAGTTAAAGTTCAATCGTATTGGGTCTTGATCGAATTTTAGAGGATATAACGTATATGGTCAGCACACAACACCAAACTATTACTGTAACAATTAGTTGGTGCTGTGGACAAGAAAAAGTTTCAAAAAATAAATCTGATCGTCACCTTTTTTTAACTTTTTTTAGGCATGTAATTAGTATAGGATGTATGACGCGCGGTTCATTTCACATTGATCATTTCTTCAACATGAGTATTCTATGTGAGCACCACCACAAGGAATCGGGTGAAACTATAACTATTTCAAATATGTGAGAGTTGAATGAGGGAAGCCACTAAAAATTGTTGATGGAATATTCATACTTGAAAAGAGAGGTAAAAAGATACTTTATGGGACTCTATATACCTAATGCTCGAGAGTGCGCTTGTCTTTCCACATGCATTTTCCCTTTTAAGTATCTTTCTAGGTATGGTCTCTTTTGAGAAACCAGACCAAATTTCTAGCTGTGGAAGAAATGACAGGAGATTTGTCCAAATAGCTTGGAAACCTGATAATTTTTTAGTGGAATAAATATATTATGAGTACTATAAATATTTTTTCACTAACTTGAATGTCACATCGGTGTAAAATCAATCACTTAAGTGTCATTTCCGACAAATTATTCTACATGAATTTTTTTCTTAAATTTCCATTTAGACATGAAATTTTTAAAACTAAACTAAAGTCCAATGTGGAAATTTTCCTCCAACATGGCAAGAGTATAACATACGTTGTCATTTGTTGTTGTTTCTTTTATATCTTCCCTAATTAGATAACACCATTTTCAAACTATTTATCTTCCTCAAACGATGACGTTTTCAAACACACATTTTCAAACTATTTATCCTCCTCAAACGATGACGTTTTCAAACTCTTTCTTCCCGTCAATTAACTTATCACTTTTAAAAAAATTGATGAACCTAATGTTGGGTGGTCTTAAGCCTCTCTCACCCCAAAAGCTAGCTTAAAGAGTAAGACTTTCCCTCACACTAATAAACTGACCATGAGCTCCTTCTATAACTGATGTGGGAAACCTCAACAATCTTCCCCCTCACACATTGGGGCTGGGTCGGAGTAGGAACAACTATGTAACTCTTCCATGTGACTATTGGATCTATATTTCTTGACAACCTAAGCTCTAATACCAATGTTGGGTAGTCTTTTGCATCTCTCACCCTAAAAGTTAACTTAAAGGTTGAGATTTTCCCTCATATTCATAAATTGACTACTAGCCCCTTTTACAATCGATGTGGGACAACCTCAACACCCAAGTGTTCATTCTTAAAAGTCTTTGACATTGAAATGATCATTCATGAAGTTATTGGAACTTCAGCTGTCTTCAAATTAGATAGTCAAATGACGTTGTTTGCCTTATCAAGTGATGACTTCAATTTTCCAACGTGTCACGTTGGATGATTTATTATAAATTAACATCACGTCAACTTGTTTGATGAGGTAAATCGTTGATGACACTCAAATGATCAATTTTTAATTTTTTTTTTTTTTTGGTAAAGATCGATTTTTTGAATTTGTGGCACAAATAAATGAAAACAATAAGTAAGTTATAACACTCAAGTGAGCATAGTACGAAAGTTATGGCGCTCCTAATGTACTAATCCCTTTTTCAATAATTTCTTATTTGCTAATTGATTTTCATATTTTGGTTCTATTTGTTTCACGAAAATGAATAATTTGAGAAATATTTTCCTAAAAATGACTACTACTAATAAAAATGAATCAATAAAAAATATTATCATCATCCATGAAAATGTTTATACATAAATTGTTTTGATCATAAAAATATTTTTTGTCGATTAATTATTTCAAGTGATATAAGCGATCATTTTTGGAAATTTTTTTTGCAAATCATTCATACTCCGAGAAATAAACACATCCTTAATTTATTTTTAATTGATTGGTTTTTTTTAATATGGTTAAAATCGGAGCCAACTCGGGTCCAAATCAAGTCGAGTCAGATGGAAGTTGCTAATTGTGTTACTTGCTAATAGGTAATGATAACACCATTGTCTAACCTCAAACATTGTCGAACTTCTTCGACAAATTGTGGATTTGGTTGGTCATTTTGTCTTCAAGGCATTTTCATTAGTCTTGCCAGATAATCAACATTAATTAACATGGAATATTCACATTGGGTAGAAACTAGCCTTACATCTTCAACATTTGGCAATTAACCAGCCTATTAACCAATTTGATTTGCCAAATTATCATCATCAATTTGGTTATTTTTGTTGAGAAAACATTCCCCAAGTTGTTTTGATGATTCACAAAACTTAGAGACTTTATTTCTGATAAAAAGTATTTTCAGGTGGAAAGTCTAATGTGATGTGATAAGATGTTATTAATCAGAACTAGAGTCGTGGCTATATTATTTCCTTTATTATATATCTTACCAATCGAATAGGAAGGAGTAAATCACCTATGCAATGGCTAGCGGCAAATTGGCTTAATTCCTTACTATATTTATAAAGAGTTTCAAAAGGAAAATCTTGCAAATATCTTTCGAGGATTCAACTTTCCTAGGATTTCTTTCTAAAGGCGAAACATTCTTTCTATTCATAAACACCCTACTTTTTGGAAACCCACTATGTTGTATGGGTGACGGGAATTATGGAAAGCATCAATCTCAGTGATCCTGAAGCCATCAAATCTTCTCAACTAGATTCAAGCTAATGAGTAGATTGGCTGGATAACTCCTCCTCGAGATACGTCCAACGGTCAACTTGGATCAAGAGAAGTATAAGAGGAGATTTTGAAGCTAAAGAAATTACACTTCGAATTCACGAGATTTGAAGCTTTTAATTCCGAGAGTTTGAAGGGTGTGTTTGTGATCTCATGCATTCATCTTTACTAAGCAATACTATGTAACCCTTTATAGGTTGAGAGTGTGAGGAGTTGTTCATACATACTTGAGTATTTACAACTCAAGACTTGTAACCAATAGATTGTAGCGCGGGAGAGTGGACATAGGCTTGCAAAAGCCGTATCACTATAAACTTTTGTGTGCAATTCTCTATCACTTACTCTCTTTATTAATTGTGATAGAGTTATATACCGGTAAGATTTGACCACTTCAACAAAAGTTTCTCACTGCAATATTTATTTAAATTCTTTCATTTCCGTAAAATCACATATTCACCCTCTCTAAGTGATAGTTATAGCCAAGAAAATTGTGCAAATATCAATTACATCTCCTCAAGATAGATGAACAGATGATGCGAAAGATGAGTTTTAGGCATACCATTGAAGGTTGGAAGAAGACAAAAGAGAAACTCCTGAAAATTGATGCAAAAGAATTTGTTTTGGAGACAGTTAATCACCCAACGAAGAGAAGAAATATTACTAAATAGAGACAAAGCTCTCGAGCTTTCTTGCAAAGGCTCAATGAAGAAATCTTGACTGAGTTTGAAGAAGAATTAGTAGATTTGGATGATATCATTGATGCATATCAATTTGGATGATATCATTGATGCATATCAACCTGATACTGATGATGATGTTGAAGAAGAGAATGAAGCTGAAGTGGAAATAGGAGCAAGAGTGGTTGTAAAATAGATAGAGGATATTACTGCTGTAGAATAACAACAAAAGAATGTTGAGGATCCACTAAGATGAATTGATGATCAGGATAGCATGGTGGATGTTGATCTTACTCATGATCTAGAAAGTGGCAACAATATTGATGAACATTAGGAACTTACTTTGGACAAAACTATCACCGAGCATTTGGGACTTGTTCAAGAACAAATCACTGTTGGAGAGCAGGATGTTGCCTCGCACATAAGTGCTGTTGCGGCTGATTCCTCTGGAGTTATGGTACCTACTGAGGGGGAGCTTGGTCATGTTGGGGACCTAGTGGAAAACATTCCTATTGAGTTTTTTGATGAGGCCAACAAAGAAAAAATTGCTAGTGTTGAAAAGGCTTAAGAAAGTTAAGAACTATTTATCTCTTAGGACATAGTGTTGTAGACCCTATTTCCATTCCTTTTGAAATTGCTGACATGATTGGAGTTTTTCACGATATCCTAGAAACTTAGGAAGTTCGAGTGATGACTCTTCCATTTGCAGAATCTACTGTTGAAGAAGTCCCTACTACGGCAACTCATTGGCATCACTGGTGAGCAAATTACTAACCTTGCTCATACTTTTGATTCAGTTGTGTAGGATAAAAGGAAAGGAAATGCAAATGTTGAAGGGGAGTCTAATGCTAATAAGCAGAGGCAACAAGACATCGATATGGTGATGAAACTCAAGCTGGAGATTGGTCCATCAAGAATTCCTGTTACTGATAGCACTGAAGATAGGCTATTTTTGCGGACCTTACTCAAAATGATAGAACAGAAAAATAGGATGGAAAGAGAATTGAACACCTTAAACATGTTTCTCATAACCTAAGTTGAAGCTTTGGATACCAGAATGACAAACATGGAGTGTACCTTGGATCACATGCAATTCTATGTTCTTGTTCAATTGCCACTAGAACATAGGGTTCATTCTCCAGTTTCTTCTCCAGCTCCTACTCAAGTTCCCAATCTAGACACGATCCAACCCAGCCATCCTCCTCCAAATAATCTTCGACTTGATTTATTTTCAAAGTTTGGACTATTTTTGTCATTTAGTATGTAGGGTTTGAGGTTTGTTGTTTGCACTTATTGGACTAACCATCGTACTATGAGTTGTTTATGATATTATGCTTTATTTAGTATATTTTTTATTGATGACAAAAAAGGTGAGAAGGTGGACTAGCAAAATTGAGGTAATTGAGGTTGTAAATTTCATTAACAATCTTTCTACGGGATCTTAAAGACTCTGAGCATCGCAAAAGCAAAGAGGAATGGTTAAATTTTTCTTATCTTTTCATACTGAGTATTATCTATAAGAATTTCATTGAAATTCTTTCAATGCAAACATTCTTATAGTTTAACCATGCCTCATTTTAAAACCAGCCTTTTCAAGAGCCATTTAAATTTCGTAATATTTTTAAAGTTTCTCTTGTGTAAGTTTTGTCATCATAAAAAAGAAGGGAGATTGTTGAGAAAACATTCACTAAGTTGTTTTCATGATTGACAAAACTTAGAGATTTTGTTTCTGATAAAAAAATATTTTCAGGTGAAAAGTCTAATTGGATGTGATCAGATGTTATCAATTAGAACTAGAGTCGTGGCTCAATTACTTCCTTTATTATATATCTTATCAATCGAATAGGAATGACTAAATCACCTAAGCAACAGCTAGTGGCAAATTTGCTTGATTTCTTGCTATATTTATAAAGAGTTTCAAAAGGAAAGTTTTGCAAATATCTTTCGAGGATTTAACTTTCCTAGGATTTCTTTCTAAAGGCAAAACATTCTTTCTATTCATAAATACTCAACTTTTTGGAAACCCAATCTATTGTATGGGCGACAGAAATTATGGGAAGCATCAATCTTGGCAATCCTAAAGCCATCTAATCTTCTTAATTAGATCTAGGCCAACGAGTAGATTGGCTAGATAAGTTCTCCTGGAGATACGTTCAACGATTAGCTTGGATTAGGAGGAGTATAAGAGGAGATTTCGAAGCTAAAGGAATTACACATTGCATTCATGAGATTTGAAGCTTTTAATTCCGATAGTTTGAAGAGTGTGTTTGTAATCTCATGCATTCGTCTTTGCTGAGTGATACTATGTAACCCTTTAGAGGCTGCAAGTGTGAGGAGTTGTTCATACATACTTGAGTATTTACAGCTCAGGACTTGTAACCTCTAATCAGTTCTTCTTAATGAATTCTAGCCAATAAATTGTAGTGCGGAAGAGTGGACGTAGGCTTGCAAAAGCTTAACCACTATAAACTTTTGTGTGCAATTCTCTATCCATTACTCTCTTTATTAATTATGATAGAATTGTACATTGGTAAGATTTGACCACTTCATTAGAAGTCGTCTCATTGCAATATTTATTTAAATTCTTTCATTTCCGCAAAATCACCTATTCACCCACTCTAGGTGATAATTATAATCATAACAATTTTGACTAATATTTGCCTAATTATTCTCACTATTGTGACTTTGACTAGAAGAACAGACCTTTGCATAATTCTTACGAGGGGTTGACTACTCCAACGATATTATTGGCACCAACAACTAAGGAGAGATTATGAACATACTCTATTATCGTTGGATTGGATAATTGTTGACACCTATTTTTACAAAAAATCAATCAATCAAAAAGTCAATAAAAAAATCAAGAAATTAAAAAAGAAAAAAAAAAGAAAAGGAAACAACAACAGCCCAACCCCTTTTTTCCTTTCAGCTAGTGAGCGAGGTCTTCCTCCCTTTGTGTCGATCTTCGAAGACCTGCAAAAAAAGAAAGGAACGAACGAGAGGAAGCAGCGGAGACAGAGCAGAAGAAGAGGAAGCGATGACACACGGCTGCAGCATGGTGATGCTGCGGTTGTCAAAACCCAAAAGAACTTGCTGCCATCTTAGCCGAAAATACCATCAACTCGCTCCCAAGAACCGAAATAGCTGCGAGGCACATACACAGCAAGGAGAGGAGGCTGATTAATGACAGTCTTGAGATGGAGATGGAAGGAAAAGGCAGCTGGCTTCGCTGGCCATCCGGAACCGCTCTGGAGGGATGCCAAAAGGGAGCAACCTACGGCAGATTTAAAAAGATGGGGGAGGGCCTTTGAAAAAAAAAAGGGGCACCAAAAAGAGAGAGCTCGAGAGAATAGAGAGCGAGCTAAAGGGAGAGAGGAAGACCGAAGGACAGCTTTGCCGTCGCCAGTCGTCCACCCGTGGGCCGTCGTTCACCGCCGCACCCCTCTTTGAACTAGGTAGGACGTTCCCGAGTACGTCTGCCCTTTAGTCGGTGGGGCGTCGGGCTGGAGCTCGTGATCGACCAGTTCACACGAGCTTCAGTCTCGACCCTCGCTCAAAATTCCGTTGTGCTCATGTTCATTTCTCACAGAGCTTATGTGTGCTTATTGTAGTGCTTTATGCAAATATTTGTTTGTGTTTGGCGTTGTGGCTGAGACTCGTTACTTTTGTTTAAACTCAAGTTAAACGTTGATAAACTTGTCTATGAGCGAGCCAGAACAGTGCTTGTGTATCGCGTGATGATCTCGTCTGAACCCGAGCCCCCAATCGAGTCTATGCTTACCTCTCTATGCTAGTGCGTCTTATGTGTTTGATGAAATGCCTTAATAAAAAACCAAAGAACAGTGTATGCTTCAACGCAAGACCAACTCATTTTTGCTCCCGCGCCTGCTGAGTCTTGCTTGCTTTGCTCGTATACGTGGTGTTTTCGCAATGTTCGTGAGAAATATTCATGCGTATTCGAGTCGATTTTTCTTTTTCCCACGCCAAAAAAATGGGTTTGTCGTCACCGGAATGGGTGGCTAACAGTGGTCATCGTCGGTCGAAACGAGTGACTGGCGCTAGAAGGTAGCTCGGCGATTCTCCAAACCCTGCTGGAAGGTAGCTTGGCGACCCTCCAAGCCCCGATGAGGGTTCGCTGCAGTGTTGTTTTTAGTTCGGTGAAGATGGCGCAAATTGAGGAAGAAGCGTCGGAGAAGAAGAAGAACGCTAAAGGGGAAATAAAAAAAAGAATAAGGAAAAGAAAAACCAGAAAAGAAAAGAAGGCAAAAAAAAAATGATTTTGGGAGGGAGGAGTCGTAGAAGGGGGAAGTGCAGGGAAGGGATGAAGTATAAAAGAGTATAAAAACAAAAAACAAAAATAAAAGGAAAAAGTGAAAAAGTAAAACAAAATATTAAAAAAGAAAGGAAAAGTTGGCCTTGGGAAGGACATTCGGGTGGAACGTGCAGGGGAGTGTGCAGTGAGAAAAGACTAGCGGAGGGATTTTTTTTTTTTTTTTTTTTAATTTTTTTATTAAAAAATTGAAAATGTTTTTTTTTAAATGCAAAAGTGTTGGATCCGGGTTGGGTTGGGTCCACGGGCCGGATTGGGTTTACCCGGTCCGAACCCATTTTATTGAAGTATAATAATATTAAATATTAAATATATATTAAAAATTTAAAAAAATTCAAAAAATTAATTATAAAAATCAAAAATTTCGAAAAAATGATAAAAATTCAAAAAAGATTTCAAAAAAATTTCCGAAAATTCAAAAAAAAAAAAAAAACTCAGAAAGCATTCAAAAAAATTCGACCTTTTTCTTAATTAAAAAAAAATTAAAATTTTAAAAAAATTTTTTTTAAAAGATTAAAATTTTCAAAAATAAAAAAATGTAGGATTTGGTTAGAAAATTGTTATGTATTGCATTTTTAGTGTAATTAGGCATTTATTTGCTCGTTTATTAATTATATAGCATGTTTTATTTGCATATCTAATTCTGTTTAATTGCACGTGTTTAATTTTACTGCAATTAGGACCTTGTTAGCTATGATTATTACTTTAATGATTGTGCACCTGCATGATCACCTCGCATATTAGTGGATAGGTATAAAATCAATTCAAACTGCCTGCCAAAAATCATTTTGTTAAAATGAACAAGATTAGGTACCGAAAGGGCACTAATTGGTTAATTAGTGTAATCAAGTCCCCGAACCTAGATTCTCTGGTTGCGTAGGAAGTAAGGCACGCTCCCATGCCTCACTTGGTTTCTAGCCGACCCCAATAGGCTAGTGGCGACTCCTTTTGTGCAAAATCCATGAAAAATGTCCCAACGTCACGCGGGGTATGGGCTTGGGAGAGCTTGCGCCTAATCATGGGTCTTAGGTCCGTACTTTGGGCAATACCCCTAAACCTGTTCCCTCCCCCCGAGGGGTAGGTCGCGACAATAATGATGGTTGATTAGACGATCTTAGTCTTGAGAAAGCATCACACATAATGTTGATGGCGATCGGCTTGATCACGTCTAACATGTGAATATTATATTGCTCTTTGAACAATCTCTTCATAGTGGCCAACGTTTGAGGGGTTGGTGCAACTTCTCTTAATTGTTCTTTGGCGAGACATTAGGAAAGGGCTGCCCCCTCATGTTTCAACACCCCATCTTACTTGCAAGTATAATTATGAGCAGCACATGACATTTTGACCATGGCACGTGAAATTTGACTGATGAGGGTGGATGCATAATCACGAAAGGGATTGCACTAGCTTTGATATTATGTTAGATTTTATAAGATCACCATCAACTATTCTAAAAGCTTAAATTATTACATAAATATGTGGTTTAATATTTAAGTATTTAAACATATGATGATATCCATAATTTAGGAAAAATCACAAAATCTCCCATCACAATTCTCACAAAAACAAAGGGAAAAATGTTGAGGGCCAAGCAAGATCATTGCTTTGACTCTCGATATGCTGTTGAGCCTTCTTGTTGCTCTAGACGATTGAAGCTAGAGCTGGACTGCAGTCTTCTTCTTCAGCTCCTTCTCCTCGTTTGGCTTCATTTACTCACAAGTGCAATGTCCTCTCATCCTTTGTCCAGACTTCGATTTTTTTTTTTTTAAATGGCATATCAAATTTAAAAATTCATTGAAAAGCCATGTAAGACCAATCGCCAAAATATCTCACCGAAGGCACTGTAGTGATCGATTTTCACTCATGTGGTACTCAAATGATTGAAAAGGTCATATGACACTTGTGATATCCTTTTCTCCACACCTAGAGAAGAAATATGCGGAAGAGGGAATTGTATAATTTCTATATATCTCGTAATGAAAAGTATATGAACCAGACAAAATTATTCAATTGGAGAATTTTAAGGTCAAAGAAGATATATGTACAATCCCGAGTGATATGAAAAATTAAGGAAATAGCCTGATCATCTCTAACTATGCATGTTCCAACTTCAATTTTTGCTAAAAAAAAGTCAACAAAATATGTTGTCTCCTTTAAGATAAATTAATAAAAGTAAATTAGCAATGGTGGAGAAAACATAAACAATTTGAAGGCCAAATATCACGAAAAGCCTAGAATCTCTCACTTTTCTTCTTCTTCTTCTTTATTTATTTATTTATTTATTTATCAAAATCAGCATCTAAAATCATAAAACAAATCTTCCGGAGACCAACGACTATAAATAGGAAAAAAGAAGAAGCAAAATATAGGAGAGAAAACAAGTGGACTCACCAAAGTTTTCATGAAGGAACAATAAAAAAACGCAATAGAACGTCTCCGCTACATTAGGTTAGAAACAAACGCGAAGCACTATATAACAAATAAGCCAGACGTCGTATAAAATATTTAATGAACTCAAAGATCTCTGTTCTCGAAGCCGAAGGTCATTTGCCGTGGATTGCAAACATCATAAAATCACCCTAAAGAAACGAAAATTAATGCCCTCAAAATTCAGCCACTCCTAGTTAATAAGGCATCCCACTACAAAATTGATGTAAGTTTGGTTACAGTAGCTTTTAATTATAGGACATGTCTCCCATTCAAATTGAGAGCCCCACCAAATTCCCTTTCCCTTTTACGAGGTGGTATATAACACTCAAGATATATAGTCGACTATTTATATAAAATATTATGTTGACATGCGACTTTTGATAGTTTTTTTTTTTTGGTGAAAACTTTTGATGGTTGTTGTTTACTAAGACTGAGAAAAAACGCAGGATTGTTATCCATGAAGGAGCTCCGATTGAACTTCAACGAAGGGGTCCCATACCTAAATCACAATCTTAATGGGGGCGAAATTACCATTGTTATAGTCAATTCCGTGAAATTACATCTATTAATGGTAAAGTCGGATTCTATTCAAATTTTCAAATATCTCTCAAAAGAACACATAGTTTGGTTTCCAACCCAAAAAAACCCCCTTTAAGCATTCATCTATGGTAGTTGTTAGGCATTCGAATTTAAGTGACGTGGATGGAAGGAAGACAAAAAAAAAACGCCATGTCACTCCATGAATTATTTTATAAAAATGAGAAAACATTGGTTAGTTGTGATTTTTCACACTAACTCCACTCGTTAATCACCACATGCCCAAATGGTTCTTATTCATTAAAGTTTTCAAAGTTGCCTCTCTTCTCTCTTTTGCTATCTCTTCCTTCGTTTAGAAAATAATAGGTCGGGCGGCCATAACACATCCGCATGCACCCTGGCCAATCAGGAAGCTCCACGTGGCTCCACATCAACGAGTTGTCCCCACTGCTCTTTGCGCATAGAAAATATTAATTTCCTCTTTCTTATTTAGAAATTTCCCTTGATAATAGGCCTGCACATATTAATGGCCGCACTAGACCTGCTGCGGGGAGTCATTTCACTTTCTCTCTCCTCCTTTTTCTCCTTATGAAGGAGGAAGACCACGCTCTCTCCCTTCCTCTCATGAATTCAAAATTTTAGTTCCCTTGTCTTCACTCCTTCCGGTGCTCGCTCCCTCTTTGCTCTCGCTCTCGCTTGGCGCTCATTGGGTGTCACTTCTTCGCTCTTTGCTCCGGCGCTTGTGTTCATTGGGTCTTGCTTTTTCATGCTCTACTCTAGCACTTGCTCAGCTTGTTTGCTCTCTGCTCTGACGCTCCCTCGGGACTCGTTGAGTCTCTGCTGCTCGCTCGAAGTCACAGAGGTTCTCCATGATGTCCCTCTTCCTCTATGGGTCCATAGCCAATGTGTCAAAGGTGCTCGGGTGCTTGAACAGCACCGATTTCCACCCGCCGCACGAATTTGTGATAAGGAGGCATTCTTGGTTCTTACGGCAGATGTCGTTGGCCTTGTCCATGATGGAGTCCAGGTAGGAGTCGAGGATGAGCTCATTGTTACACTTCCTGATCGGAGCGTGAAGCCACGCTTCTTGTTGGGGAGGGGCCCCCATGAGGAAGGATGGGACCGCCACTGCCTCACCACATGCTCCCCCTAGACGGCACCGCCGTCGATGATGCATTCATTGTTTGAGTGGCTGCAGGTGGTGAGATGGAGTTGCGAGCACGACCGAGGGAGAGGCAACTATAGGAGGAGGAGACGAAGGAGCTGAATAGAGTTGGACGGTGTTGACGCAGTTGTTCTCGTTGATTTCAAAGTAGCAGTAGAAGAGTCAAAGTCGAAGGCCCGTTTTAGGAATCTGAGGGTGGTGAAGCAAAGCTTCGGCGGGAGTGTCGCCCTGAGGAGGGTCTAGCAGAAGGCTAGGGTGCCCAACAGTCTGGTTCTCCACATTCTTCGTCAGATATTGAGAATTTATTTTTTAGTCATAGCCATCCATTTTTTTTTTGTCAATTTCATTGAGAATAGTTTGTCTTTTGCAGGTTTCGTGCCTGCTATCGAGTAACCTATAGTAATCTTAATATTTTACCGGCTGAGTTAATTGGGGGGCTAATACTATCCTAACATTATTTAATCCAAGCGAGACTAGTGCCTTTTTTTTTTAATTTTTTTTTTTTTTGGGAAAATGATAAGCTGACTGCAAGAAAATGCAGGCCCCATTTGGTTCAGCATTCCCAAGGGGCTTTCAGTCCTGAAAGCCCATTGGGAAAAAAAATTTGGTGTTTGGTTCAGCATTTGGAGGTGTCCTTGGCCAAATGCTGACCTGTGAAATGCTAAAAGCCCAAAGTAGGTGGAAACTTGCTTTGGGTATTCAGCATTTGCAGAATGCTAGTTCTCTTATTAATGAATTTCTTTTTTCTTGACATATATGACCATGTTTTATATCATGAAATGACTCTTTCTATTCAAATTTGTATGAAAGAAATTTTGTTTTATTTTTCTTAATGAGAACCTCCCTTTTTATATGCGGTGCTTACTCAAAAAAATTAGCATTCATAATCGGTCACTTCACCATTCACCGAAAAAGTTCACCTCTTTTTTTTTTTTTTTGTCATTTTTATCTTTTGACAATCAATAGCCCAACTTTTTATCAATACATTAGAATGATCATTAATTAACGAAGATTATTAATACTACAATAATTAAAAAAAATTATTCAAAGTTGAAAACAAACCTAAAAGAACCTTAGGCCAAAAGTTGAGCTTTGCATCTAATCTATAATCAAACTTTTTTAATATAATTTTTATATAAATTTTGTTAATATATATCTTTTACATTACTCTCAACATGAAAATGTATATATAGTCATTGTTTCTTTTTGCAAT
This sequence comes from Eucalyptus albens, assembly GCA_014182695.1. NCBI lineage: Eukaryota > Viridiplantae > Streptophyta > Magnoliopsida > Myrtales > Myrtaceae > Eucalyptus > Eucalyptus albens. The sequence continues at coordinate 38,068,687 of CM024655.1, forward strand.
TTTAAAAATACTAAAACTAAACTTAATTTGGTCATACTAAAAGGCTTTTCAAATATATATTTACCAAATGTCTTGCATTTCCCTAAAGCACTTTTCAATTATAGTTTACCAAACAGTCTAACATTTCGGAAAACCTCTTTACCCAAAGGTATTTTCATTCTCCCAAGAGCATTTCCCCAAAGTAGAACCAAATGGGCCTGCAGTATGCACCATGTATTGTGTCAAGGACACCGGATGACTTGCTTGTCTGGCCTAGTAAAATATCAACAAGGACACCCTTCGGTGAAAAAGACATTGGGTACTTGAGGCCCCACATCTTGACTTTTCTCATGCTACTCTCTCTCTCTCTCTCAATGGAAATGAAAAAAATAAATGAATGTAAGAACAGATGCTTCACCTCCCCTTTGAAGTGAAGTGAAGAAAGACGATGAGCCATTTGCCGATTCTCTCGTCGAGCTTTATACTTGCAAGAACATCCACCATGAACCTCTCTTCGTTGTTGTCGCACACTTGTCCGAGTCAAGAGCTGGCTCGCCCCCACCGTCGCCACCCACTAAAACCTTGCTAAAGCCCTCACTCTCAGTCACTCTCCTATCACTATCAGTCTTGGCTCCAATTCTAGCGATCACGATCCTGTACCAACACTGGCCCTTTGACCGGCACTGCTTTGGTCACGAGGAGAGGGCAGCCGTCGAGGTTGAAGTTAGAGGGAGAACAACAAGTGACAATTATGGGGTTGTGGGTAGGAGGGACGGCAGGCGAGAACCTATGCTCAAGAGCTTGAGTTGCGAGAAGGCGAGGTGCTCTGATGGAGAGAGAGAGAGAGAGAGAGAGAGGGAGGGCCCTTGGGGATGCGACAGCCTTGCTCAATGATTCCATATTTGCTCAATATCTCGTATTTTGTCTCTTCCAGTTGTCAATTGCATCTTCATTTAGTATGTGGTCAAAATGGCACCATTATTCCCAAGAAATAATGGTATCGTCACCTCAGCAGCACCTTTTTTTTTTTTTTTTTTTCTAAATATCTTATGCTTGATTTGCACCATTACTGCCATCCAGTGGAATCTCTTGATTTTAAGGAGTATAAAATCAGAATTTCGCTTGAATTGTTTTTGGCAAGAACGGAATTGTCAATAAAAGCAAAATCAGATTTTTGTTTTTGGCTTTGAAAAAAAAAAAACTTTTAATTGCAACTGTTAATTATTATTAGGAATTGGTAAAAAGGAGCGAAAAATGCGAAACCAAAACATGGAGCTCTAAAAGCAAAGGCAAAGCCAATTGGAAAAAGCAAAACAAGGACACGATTCCCCTGCAGTTTCAATCCCGACCAAAACAAACATCCCTAAAGTAATCAAACAAGACTTGAAAGTCCTAGAAAATGAAGCAAGACACTTTCCAAATCAACCTCAGCCCACAAGATCTGCCTTGTTAAAATTGCAAAACCCAACTTGCAGTTCATGATAATTGAACATTCTTCGAGTTCTCATAAAAAATTTCTAAAATCTGAATTTCTGATGAGAAGAAATTTAGAGAGCAAGTGAGCACCACAGCAAAGAGCAAGCGAGCTGAGCAAGCACTAGAGCAGAGAGCGAAAAAGAGAGACCCGCTAAGCGCTGAGGGAGCTCCGGAAAAGAACAAGCAAAGCAAACACTGAAGCAGAGAGCGAAGAAGTGATGCCCAATGAGCACTGAGCGAGAGCCAGAGTAGAGAGGGAACGAGCATTGAAGAGAATGAAGATGAGGGAATTGAAATTTTGAAATCACGAGAGAAGGGAGAGAAAAAACATCATTCTTCCTCCTTCAAAAGGAGAAAATGGAGAGAGAAAGTGAAATAAGAGTTTGTTTGGTAACATTCTTGTTTCGAAAAATAATTTCTTTTCAGAAATAGTATTTTTTCTATTTTTATTCCCTTGAACAATTTCTGAATAAAAGAACGAATTTGATAACTATACAAAATTTATATTCTCATAATTGAAAAAGAATAGGTATATGTTTGTTACACCCCAATGGCGACTAGTGGGAGGTGGTAGTCGGTAGCTGAGGGTCGGCTAGGGGTAGAGCAAATAGCAAGGAAGAAGAAAAGAAAAGAAAAAAAATGACTTATTTTTAGAAATTGTTCTACGGAATAAGAAGCTACTTTTTTCTATTTCTTATTTTTATTCCAAATCTATTCTCTAGACACTTTTCTATTTTGGAGAATAAAAAAATTAATTAATATTATCAAACAGATTTCTATTTTTTCTATTCCGGGAAGTAAAGAATATAAAAACAAAGAAATAGAAGTGTTGTCAAACGGAGCCTAACTCTCCACAACAGGTCTAGTGTAGCCATTAACGTAAGGAGGAAATTACTATTTTCTATGTGCAAAGAGCAGTGGGGACCACTAGCTGACGCGGAGCCATGTGGAGCCTCTTGATTGGCTGGGGCATACATGTTGTGGCCAATTCACCTTATATTTTCTCCCCTTCAATAGTGTTGAAGCAGGCTTCCTTACTTTGGGTGTGGAAAAGAACCAACAACAACCCATACCGCTCAAAACGGGACCGGACTGGACTAAAACCGGCAATTCCCAAGGGAATCGGTCATGTTCTCGGCTCCAATTTATTAGAATCGATGGGTACCGATTGGTTCTCGGCTATAGATATGAGTCTGCTCACCCACTCATTCGACTAAACGGTAATATATAAATATATATTTAATTTTGAATAAAAATTTATGACAAAAAAATTTAAGAAAAATGAAAACCCTAAAATTCCTAATCTAAAATTCAATACCTATTAACCGAGTGCTTGTCTTGTCTCACTCTCATCTTATATGAGTTGTTTCTCTCTTTCTCTCATTCACAACCTTTGACTCTCAACTCGAACACCCATCGACTTGCGGCGTCAACTCTCAATTTGAGTCCAATCTTTTTACTAATCTTGCAATTAAGAATATGAATTTTTTTTTTTTTTTCTTTTTGCTTCACTTTGATTTGTTAAAAATGTTGCAATGAGTGAATGAAGTTTGATGGGATTAGTTCCATGGACCCACCCTAGTCCGGTTCTTGGTTGGATGGATCCATACCAATGAGCGGTTCCCATTTCCAATTTTTCAGAATCAATCTTTAATGGATTGTTCTTGATTCCAAGGTGGGAACCGCCCACCAAGACCATGCTCAACTCCCTTTTTGACACACACTCTCTCTCCCTTTGCCTCTTTGCTTCCTCATCTCTTTTTCTTCGCTTCCTCGACTACTAAGCAAATCATCTCCATCCAACAATGGCTATTATGCCTCTTTTCTTTGCACTTGACCTCTCTTCTTCAACCCTCACTTCGTAACATTCCGTGTAATATTGTCCACTTTGGGTCACCCGCCCTGGCGCGGACAAACTGCCATCCCAACCACGGTCTTTTCTCTCACGGCTTTAAAACACGTTACATAGATTAGAGGGACCCAAGCCTTATAAGTTAACCAAGACCTCCCTCCCTAGGCGATGTGGGACAAGAGAGGAGGCTATCACACTCTCCCCCTCTTAAAAGAACAGCGTCCTCGCTGTGGCCCCACGGGCGTCGGGAGTCGACTCTTATACCGTTTATAACATCCCAGGCCCCACTATGTAATATTGTTCGCTTTGGGTCACCCACCCTGGCACGGACGAACTGCCATCCCGGCCACGGTCTTTTCCCTCACGGCTTTAAAACGCGTTACACAGATTAGAGGGACCCAAACCTTATAAGCTAACCAAGACCTCCCTCCCTAGGTGATGTGGGACAAGAGAGGAGGCTATCACACTTGTAACATCCTGGGCCCTAGTAATATTGTCCACTTTAGGTCACCCACAAACCGCCATCCCGGCCACGGTCTTTTCCTTCACGACTTTAAAACGCGTTACACAGGTTAAAGGGACCCAAGCCTTACAAGCTAACCAATACCTCCCTCTCTAGGTGATGTGGGACAAGAGAGGAGGCTGTCACACTCTCCACCTCTTAACAGAATAGTGTCCTCGTTGTGGCCTCACGGGTATCAAAACAGCATTCTTGCTATGGCCCCACACTCGGTCGGGAGTCGGCTCTGGTACCACTTGTAACATCCTCAGCTCCGCTGTGTAATATTGTCCACTTTGGGTCACCCACCCTGGCGCGAACAAACCGCCATCCCAGCCACGGTCTTTTCCCTCATGGCTTTAAAACGCGTTACACAGGTTAGAAGGACCTAAGCCTTATAAGCTAACGGCCATCTCCAAATCCCTCGCTCTTCTCGTTCTTTCCCAAGACCCCTCCTCTCTTGTAGCCCACCCACCATGGCCCTAGCTTCCATGCCTCCGCTGCCAAAATTGCAAGCCCAACAACCTCTGACTTGACTAGGATCGTCCGGAAAGTTTTCTTCTTCCAACACCAGTTCGATCCAGCCGAGGGTCACACCCAGATTAAGGAAGTGAAGTTCATGAAGAGCAGTGGGAGGGCCAAGAACTGTCCCAAAATGTGAGGCCCGATTTTGTGATTCTGGGTTCGTCTAATTTGGGCAAGTCTTCCCATATCAATGCTTTGGTTCGGAACCACCCGCAAGGGTGGCTCCGCTGGTAGGCTCCAGGACTTCCACGCTGGAGGTCGGAGTTCGAAGCCCTTGCGACGCAAGTTGCATTGAGGCAGGTGGAGACACTTGGTGACTTACCCGGGGTGCGTGGGTGGTGGTTTCCTACGTGCCTCCCCAGGGGTTTACTCCCAGCTGTCGGCTGTGCGGGGTTCCCCTAGGTCACAAAAAAAAAAAAAAAAAGCTTTGGTTCGGAAGAAGGAAGTTGTAGTTACATCCAAGAAACCAGGTCATTTTTCTTTCTTATAGTTTTACTTTGGTCGCCAGGGATGAGCTGATTGATTGATGTATTTTGCAGGCAAGACTCTGCTTATAAATCGCTTGGCGGTGAACAAGAGTTGGTATATTGTGGATCCGTCGGGTTGTGGGGGAACTTTTGGCTGGCTTAAATATCTCATGCTGTGTGACAACTCATAAATGCATAAAAAGAAAAATCGCAAAATGTGAGGGAAAATATGTAAGTTTTATTTCTTGGAATGCTACAACTAATTGAGTGAGGTAAGTCGATTCAAAGTTGTTAGAGTGGAAAACTGGATAATCGTTGGATCACTACTTGTTAACAGGCTTGCAAAACTTCATTAATTGCACTTAAATGGTTTAAGCATTTTTTACCAATCACTTTGGATATGCCAAGGTAGTAATTCTTCTGGCTAAGATATAGAGATTGGAAATGTCATAATATCCATATTGTAAACATTTTAATGATTTATCAAGGGCATTCCCATCCTTTTGCTTTCTTTACTTTCTTTCTTTTTCCTTTTTGTTTTCCTCTTTTTTTTTTTTTTTTTTTTTCTGGCATAAAAAGACAAACTAAGAAAATAAAAAATAAAGACTAAAAAAAACTCACACAAAAAAATTAAATAAAAAAAAAACTTATGAGGAGGTCCAGTCGGCTATGTCTACCACCCCGTCGTCGGTGGGGCGTTGGCCATGGCCAGTGGGATCGCTGGCGACTAGGCAAGGTGGGCACCATGCCTAGACTTGGGGAAGGGTGGCAACCCTCTTTTGAATCTAGCGAGGACCAAGCTCTCACCTTTGGTCGGCAACCTCGTCAGCTATGTCTGATGCCCCACTAGCAATAGGGTAGCAACCACAAGTGAGGGAGGTCTAGCTGCCAACCTTGCAACTAATTTTTTTTTCTTAAGTTTTAGCCTTTTTTTTTAGTTTGTCTTTTTATGAAAATAAAGAGAAGAAAATAAGAAAAAGCAAAAGGACGGAAATGCCCTTGATCAGCCGAAAAGTTCAAGTCCTTCTTTGATATTGACATGGCCACTTCAAGTCATTATTTGAAATAATGTCCATTTTAGGCCATTATTTAATAAAATGAGGGCACGTTATGTCTTTATTTAAGGTAAGGTTCACTTCAAGCCCTTATTTGAAAAATCAATGATATTTAGGGCCTTTATTTGGAATTTTTTTAAACCTTTTGACAATATTTCAACTAAGCTGTAGAGATTAGATATATAACATTCACATCATAATATCCATGTCCTATTCCCATCATAATATTCATGTCCTAAACCTTTTGACGGTTTGAAAATGTAGACATTCCAGTTAAATATCCAAATAATAGTTTTAGAATTAAATTAACAAATCTTCAAAATGTTTGACTAAGCTGAGGTAATTGAAATATTTATAACTAAATTGGTACAAGTGAAAAATTTATGATTGAATTGATCACCGTACAATAAATTTAGGATTTTTTGGATAATTAAACCAAAAAAAAAAAAAATTAAAGACAAAAGATGTAATGAGTCAAGACACTTTTCAGGAAACTTTCTACAAGATATGATGTCTTCCATAAGAATGCAATAACGTACTTCTTTTTTATCTGTACAATGATGCACTCCAAAGTGTTCATTTTTCTTAATTCAAACGCAAAGAACGATATAGAAAGATAGTATAATCGTTAGAGAAGAAGAAAATACTCGTTCCAATCTAATTCATCGACATTTCAACCTTCCAAAATAGCCTCGCACTGTTCTGGACATTGGAGAATCTTTAGGACACCGTTTCTATGAAACTCGATGGTAGAAATAAAAAACTTTCTGCGCAGTCACCGTTTCAAATTCCATTGAACCAGCGTTGGTCGAAGTCAAACGATTTTTCATTTTCTTCTATATAGTCCTTTTCTTTTCAATTTTTCTCCAATACAAAAAACTAAATATTCAACATAAATAAAATTCGATCATCACGAATATTGTTTATTGTTTGTGATTACATAATCAGCCACCACACAAAGCACGGAATAGCATGTGCTTCTCTGCCGAAGCCCAACAATAGACTTCATGTAATAAAACAGTTTCGACATCTTAGAGCTCACAGAGCCACCCTAAAATACTAAGAAAGACACATAAGATCAAAGGGTCTCTCCACAAGCAAGACCGTTGGTCAATAATGCATGCCTAATCGAGGGGCACGGGTTCGTATATAACCGACGCAAGAGAGTCCTTGGTATCATTACTGGGTTGGCCGAATCCGTCTCCACATCCGTAAAAAGTATGACAAATTCGTGCCGTGTTTACACAGGCACCAAGAAAAGGCCCTAATCCGGGAATTCGGTAGTCTTCAAACACGGCTCTATTCATCCACTTCCAGGCCTCACGCACCATATGCATGATGTGTTCACGCGCGGCCTCTTCCGACGCGCCAGTTTCATTCATGTAGCATTCCAGCGCCTTCAAATTGTCTCCTCGTGCCACTTCATGCTAAGCATGGACAATTATTGTTGGGTTATAACCATAAGTCCAAATACTCTTCTCACTTTCGTATCAAAGAAATAAAAAAGAAGATGTACTCTTTTTTTTCTTATGAGCCACTATTTGCAAGGAGAAGAACAATATAAAAGTAAGTTACCGATGATGTACTGAAATCATTGATGAGTCGAGTCATCTTGCATGAACAATGCATGATGCTTGGGATTTTCGACACATTATCAAGTCCCTCTTCCGTCAATTTATCCGTGGTTAGGAAGTAACTGGGCAACATCAAAACCACCCCTCCGGATGAATTTGTCGCAACGTCAATGTATTCCTTCAGGGTCGGTTTAATGCCCTTGCTGCGCCAATGGACCTCCTTCAGGTACGCCTTGCATTCTTCGGCCCACTATAGGATTGAAATTCGGAAAAGTGTGTCAATGACCAAGTCAAGGGACGTTCTTTTCTCATACTTTTTCAGACTCTCAAACGTTCAAAGAGAAGTCATAACGAAAGTTAGAAGTATAAAAATGAATTGACTGACATGGACTAGAAATTATCAGGTGAAAGATTTAGCAAGTCAAAATTACCACTTTCTGTAGGTAAGGGATGGGGTTGATTCCTCGCTCTCTCATCGTCCAATACCCAATTTCGTTGGTCGTGTTGTACATGGCCATGAAACTATTCCTTATTATTGGAGGAAGCCTATCGATGTCTGTGATGTCCCACCTTGATAAGTTATCACAATTTCAGCAATTTTACAAAATTTACTGCCGTTCAATACACTTCTTAGTAACAATAATGAAAATTAATGCCAACCATTACTTTATTAGCCCAAACCACCAACATAAACCATGATATGTCCAAAACGCATTGAAGAGTTTATTTCATAATATATAATTTTTAGTATTTTTTTTTTCCATTGCATTCATAGACTAATTAATTATGTCTTTTTTCTTGGCAGTCATAGTTACAAGGGAAAATGATGACGGTGATACTAGGCAAACCTGACAATGAAATCTGTTAAGAGTTCAAGTTCTTCTGGCGTCCCATATATATCATAAACATCATCAATAAGTACCACCATACTAGCAAGCTTCCCATTCATTTCTCTGTAAGCTGTATGTAGAGGTTCGAAAACCATACTATTGCTCCAAAAATAGCTTTCCACTATCCTGTCCCTACAAAAGGTCATCTTGTTCGCCCCAAGTTCAACCCACCACCTGAAAAAATAGTCATGTGATGATTAAGTCGATCAAAATGCGCTCCCATGCTGCCAGATTGATCGTGTACCTTGCTAGATTGCTGACTTCCTTCCTGTAGACTGACTGCACTAAATTGAAGTCTAATTTAGCCAATCGTAGCAAAGAGGGGATCATGTCTTCCTGTTTCTTGTACATGTCAATGAACCACCGAGCCTCCAACCTGTTTAGCCTCCAATGGATTGGCATATCTAAAGCATGACTCACGTGGCTTGCTAAATTAGTGGGAATTTCGTTGAGGTTTAGATCCTTCAAATGCTTAGAAGCAAAGGTCCAAGCTTCATTGATTATGGTTTCACCTTCCAATCCATGAAAAGAAGCTTCATAAAGACCAAGAAGCCCCATCACGTCTTCATTCAGCGATTCATTGAATGTGCCCGTCTTGCTCATAAATCTTTGAAACACATCTATATGTCCAACAAAAGGATTGGAAGGGTAAATTTTGATGCATTAACATGATTTACAAATGTTTTATAGTTGATGAGTACCTTGCGGTATGTTGTATCCATGTTGTCTGAGTAGTCGGAATCGAAGGGAAACGACATCAAGATTGTCCGAAAGTTGAGCATCTTCGGTGTTGTTATAGATGGAACTTAGAGCGTTCTTGATCTCTGTCTCGAATTGGTATCCTAGTCCTAGTCTTTGAACCACGTCAATGAACTTGAGCTTGGCCACCTGATTCATCTCCTTGTCAAATAGACCCTTGACTTCTTTCTTCAACCTTTGGACTTCCTCCGAACATTTATCTTCCTAGCACATGAAAAACTCTGAAAAATGAGATCTTAATCGAAGTTAATGCACAAGCACTATTGAGCTCTTGCCTTTTTGTTGGGAATATGCCGTTTTGACCAGGTTTATCGATATCTCCTATAGAATATTGTTGCGGTTGGCCGTAGATTTGATAACTTGGCAATGGATGGAGGTGCAAATTGATTTTACATATCTCGAATGTCATATATAAATCATATACAGAAGTTTACAATATGTATACATCCATAAACCAGATTCAAAATACAGTTTGTCCTTTGTTTTCATGTCGTTTTGGGATTTATGGATCCGTCCCACAAAGTAAATAGAAAAGTAAATAGAAAACAGGGAAACAGTGCAACTCGGTCACTAAACTTTTTTTTTTTTTCTGTCGTCAGTGTGGTAACTTAAATTTGAGCACGGCAAAGTGAAACCGAGGTATTAATCGATGCCAAACAAAAGCATAATACTCAAATAATTAGTGCCATCATGGAATAAATTGTTACCGAAATGTCAGAACCATAGACCAAAAAGGGAAATTTTTCCAAGTTTGAGGACCAAATGTGAATATTTCCCATAGTACTTAAGCTAGGCTGGGTTTTGTGCCCACAAAAACAAAAGAAAATTCGTTACCGTGTAATTAACACTAAGTGACTGCAAAAAGTCATAGTCCCAAACGCTAGGTTGCCAATTCGTTGAATGTCTCCCGATCTCTTGAACTTCAATCTTCGAAGCACATGTTATGAATTGAGCACCGGAGGTGGTGGAGGAGGTGGCGGCGGAGGAGGAGGAGCGGAGGTGCCTAAAGAATAAGAGAGAGGGCTGGTTATGGTGAATTGAGGAGGGGAGGAAGCTTGTTGACAATGCTGGAAGAGCCATTGCGAATTCTGTTGTGAGTCACTTAGTATGCCAACTATCCTTTATATAGGGGTTGGTCTGTGTTGAAAATTGTGATCCATTTTCTCTAAAACTATCTAAAAACTACTGACTTAATCATAAAGGCAAGACCGTTGGCAGCAACATCTGAAGATTGTCTAGAATTTTTTAGAATGGAGGCTGCTAGCTGAATCTAGAAGATTCACGTGGAAAATGCAAGCAAGCAGAAGCATGGGAAACACGTTTTCTTCATTAGCAAGCAGCCGAAAGAATGAAGCAAAGTTTCTTCATCAAACTCCAGCTAGAGAAGTCTTCGTGTATGGGAAACGCATTTTTTTTTATTAGCAAGCAGCTGAAAGAATGAAGCAAAGTTTCTTCATCAAACTCCAGCTGTCAAGAACTTATTGAAGATAAAAAGAAATCCAAGAGAGGCTGAGGCGGTGAAGAAGAGAAAACTTGAAAATAAGTCAACAATGACTGCTTAACCATGAAGAAACAAGGATCGAGAGTACGTGGGCAGCAAGAATATTTGGAGAAGAAGAAAATGAGTGGTCTTCCAACTATACTACGGTGGTGAAAAAGTCAAAATTGTCTAGCTGTCTTGGGTGGTGACTAAACGAGTCTTCTTTACAGCAGGAAAAAGAAAGGTATGGACGAAACACTTGTACATTCATGAAGTTAGAAGTACCAGATATTCCTAGAGGCAAACCATCATAAAACTATTCATCCTTCCATTTTTCTTTACAAAATATTCTCTTGCGAGCGCATTTTGACTTTAGCCTAATAGCAACAAAAATGTACACTGATTGCCTCACTTGGCCGTCAACTTGTGCAGTATCAATTGAGATTTTTTGTGGAAAAAGTTTTTTGATGCTTGTCAACATTAGTGTCTGACAAAGGAACATGTCACGGGATAGAAAAACCACAGAATTAGACAAGCCTACTTATTGAAAAGATTGAAAGAAAACAATCGGACACAATTTAGCAAGTACCTCCAATAAGATCGAGAAATTAAATCAATTAATGACGCACCTAAGTTGTTCTAAGCTTGAGCAACCAGAAATTATCTATTAAATAGACATATGATATTAGTGATTCTGTCAACAATCAACATAATGCTAAATTATGAGAGTCCATAGAGGAAACGGTAAATTTTTCAACTGAAAGCGGTGGCTAGTGAAAATTAGACTTCTAAATCAGCCTTATCAGATAAAACTCATCAATTTCTAAAACTTTTACAACCGCTACGGTTCATCAACCATGCCAAAGAACTACATTAACCCGAAGCAACAAATTTATTGAATTGCCCATCTAGGAATGATTTGCCAGGCACGAAGCATTAAGACAAACTAATTGTTTGGTTGATTGATTCAATCCGGAGACACTAATTGATTGCACTGAAATCCCCAACAGAGAGCAAAAATGATGAGCAATTCAGCATTGTCCGACTAAGTAAGCAGCTCCTCTCTACTCAACTCGAGATGAGATGAACCATTCGTCTACCTTTCGACGCAAATAAGTAGTATCACGACCAAGGGACTGGCATCTAAAATTTGCAGTGTTAAGAAACTTTGGTCCTTATATTTGTATGTTGACAATCATATAAGGCCAGGTACAAGCTATCATAAGTCAAAATGCAGCACCTTTGTGAGTCAACCTGACCAAAAAAACCTGCACCATCTTCAGAAATCTACTCTCTACTTCCACCATGCACAACATCTTGAAACCGCTGTCACCAATTCTTGATCCACTTTCTAGGGGAACAGCCATACAACTCTTTGCCAAACAACTAAAAATCAAAATCTTTTAAAGCAAAATGCTTACAAAAAGGTTTTGGAATGTCAACGGAATAAGTTTCTGTTATGAGGTCGAAATCTAACATGTCAAGCTTGCGGTTTGTTGTGACTCCCATCACAGCTCACTACATGAGCATTCAATTATTCGGTACATTTCGAGTGGAAAAAATAAAAAAGTATTCGAAAAATGTTTTATGAGTTCTCTATCTTCTCTTTTGATCTCCGTTACTTCTCTACCTTCTTTTTTATTTTATTTTATTCTCATCGACTTAATTCAATTTTGCAATAACATAGGTAGACAAAGAGAGATAAATTATATGACAAAACCTCCATATCCTTATATGACAAGGGAATAGCTTCAGCTAGTAGAACTTACTTAATATCTCAATATGGACATAATATGAATCTAAACGACAACTGAATAGTTTACTTGACATCATCACCATCGCTTCAAGCAACCGCCAACACTGAATGCATCAATTTATTATGACCTCAATCTGCCCAAATACTAAACAGGAGGCATGTTAAACAGGAATGCCTACCATCTTTCTGACGCTGTTGAAGCATCGAGCAAACCAATATCCGATTAAAGCTTGGATCTCCAACGTACTCAGCAATTTGATAAAGCCGCACATTGAACAACTCCTGACTATCAGACTATCAGCATCGCGGACTATCCCACTATCTCGGTCAAAATCCCTGTCCACTAGACTTCCTTGGACACGCTTATAACCACCAGACAAAATGAAAACCGGACCCCAACGCTTGCGTAATGCAGTCTCGATATATTACGATCTAGCCCTTGAATAAGTGCTTTGCTCTCATCCATCAATATATCACACATCTTCAGTCCGACGACATCAACCGCCCTTTGCCTTTTTCACATACAATTTCCCACCTTTCAATCTGCCTATCCAGAAACATCCTCCCCTTCCCCCACCCTTTTTCCCTCTTCCCATCCATAACCTCTCTAAGATACGCCACCGCAAATTCATCCACAGGCATATCCTCGTGCCCCGTATCATGCCTCCAACTTCGCCAGCTCCTCCCTCAGTTTCAGCCGGGAACCATTTGTGCTATGATAGTTCGCGCGCTTCAAGCTTGACCTAAAATTTTGGCTCAATATATGAAGTGATCCCTAAAATTTTAATTTATTTAATATGATTGTTGAACTTTGATTCGATTTAATATGCAATGTCATTTCTAAACTTTTAATATTTTCAATGTGATCCTTAGTATGTTGGTACATGTTTAGTGTCGACCTAGATGTATCAGTTGAGGAGATGTGGAGATTAAGCCCGAAGGTAATTGTAGTTTGGTATAGGAGGGAGAGAGAAAATAGGCTTTTTATTTTTTATCTGATTCCACATCAATAGATATATATATATATATGTTTTTTTTTTTTTTTGGTCGGTACATCAATATATATGTTAATTTATAATTAGTTTAGAGTATATAAATGCATGCTACCTCACAAACAATGCGGTGCTTTGGAATCGCTGAATATTTTCTAGACATTGCACGGAGTGAAGAGTTGGAGGATGCAAAGGCCCATCAGTCTTCTTTTGACTACGGTCAAGTGGTCCACGACAATCGTCTCTAAGTGGGCCTAAATAGGGCAGCTAGGCCCATCAGTGTATTTGTCACTTTTATATTCTTTTCGAAATGTTTACAACTTCCACCCTTTGGCTTTTATTCAGCGCGAACGCTCCAAATCTATACAATTACTGAATATAGAGTCATTTAGAAGTTACTTTCACAATATTTTTGGGAAGTCATTTGCTTGTTTTTAATTTTTAAAATATTAAAAGAGAAAACGAAGAGCAATATATAAAAGTTGCAGTGAATGGGCATGCACTTTCTAATTCAGCATTCCATCATTGTTATCAATTAAGACGATGGTTGGCCTAGGGACTTGCCCAATGCCCGCTTCCACTTGCAAGTACGCATATCTATTAGATCTCAGGAAATACCGTTCCATGATAATTTAGGGTGCAACCAGAAATATTTTTCTATTTCCGAGAATAGATGTTGAAAGGAAATCCGTTTGGTACTGTAATTTCATTTTTTAAAATACATAATTTCTAAATTTTGGCTCAATATATTATGTGGTCCATAAAATTTTAATTTATTTCATATGGCCGTTGAACTTTGATTTAATGTGTAATGTCATCCCTAAACTTTTAATATTTTCAATGTAATCCTTAGTATGTTGGTACATATTTAATTCAGCTCCGTTCGTTTCACAGAAAATATAGCATTTCTGAAAAATATTTTCTAGAAAATCATTTTTCAAAAAAATGCCATTATTTTTTTGTGTTTGTCTAAAACCTGAAAATGAAATGGAAACTATTTTTTGCTATTTGATATGAAAAATATTTTTCTTTTATGGACTTTTTTTCAATGATTTTATTATTAATTTATTTTTAAAATCAATTTGTTTAAAAAATTGATTTTTTTAATTCTTTTTTATTTTTATTTTATTTTTCTTTTCTTTCTTTTTATCTTCTCCTTTGGCTAGTTGCCGACCATGGCGACAGTCGGTGACCGGTCAAAAGTTAACTTTTATGAGTGAGCGGCAAGCTCGATGTCCACTGGCAATGGTCAAAGGCCAGCATCCGTTGGCAAGCGATGAGCTCGAGCTCATCGGCCTTTGGCCTTGCTAGACGCTCGCGCTTGTCACTAGCTCGCTGATCTAGCTAATAGCGAGCAATGAGCATTAACCTTGAGCTTGCCGCTTGCCAAAGATCGGCGAGTGCGAGGGCTTGAGTGTAAGGGCAACCAGAGGCTCATGCTCACCGCTCGCTTGCCGATTTAGCTAATGAAGAGTTGTGTCACTCAAGCTTGCCGCTTGCTAGAGATTGACGAGTGCAAGGACTTGAGCACGAGGGTGAGCCTTGAGCTCGTAAACCTCTGGCCTCACCAAATCGACGAGTCAAAGGCTTGTGCTCATCTTTGGTTTGCCGATTTGGTGAGCGGCGAGCTGGAGCTCGCCCCTCGCTTGAGATCGACAAGTCAGGTGAAGCCCATGGCCGATGGCAGCAAGCCTAGAGCTCACCTAAGGGCAACGAGCTTGAGGCTCATCTATGACCGGTTGCCGGCCATAGCCATGTTGGCAACTACCAAAGAAGAAGGTGAAAAAAAAAATGAAAGAAAAAAGAAAAGAAAAAGAAAAAGAATTTAGGATTCGAATTATTAAAAAAGAAAACAAGAAAGAAGGGAGCTAATAGGGTATGAGACAACAAGAGAGAGTAAGGAAAATATTTTCCCCTAATGTTTTCCCCAATTTGAAAAGTGAAAAACATTTTCCCCTCTTTTAGAATATTTTTTTTCCTTGATAGAAAATGTTTTCCACGGTTAGTTTATTTTCCATAAAATGAACACTGGAAAATCCAAAAATGTTTTCCTGAATTTATTTTTCCAGAAAACGGAGCCTTAGAGTATAGTTGAACCGTGTCCATATAAATTTGTTTGAACTGTACTTAATAGAAGACAATTTCATTTCATGTTGACTAGTACGTTTGTGGCTCTTGGTACCGTTTGGTGTATACTTTATACAAAAAAGCAACTAATTTATTTTCACCAAAATCAAGCTAATAAGGTTAAAACTCAAACCAAACCGTGAAGATAGTTCGTTATTAATGAGATGCGGCTCTAAAGCAAAAACATATAAGAAGCTAAGGAGTAACTTAGCACTTTAATCGTTAACATCAAGCAAGAAAATTATTTCCTTTTGAGGGAAAAATGCAAACTGCAAAGACATTGAACGACTATGAGCTACAACTTTGTCATTGGGTGCAAGAGGGATCATAACCTTATTATTGACGACAAAATTATTGCCTTAACATAGACTATCGATTTGGTTAGGTTTATCAAGTTAACACAATTAAAGGAACCCAAACAAGTAAGTCTAACAGAAAACTTTTCTACAATGGAGACCAAATTATCAAATCAGCCTTATCAGATAAAAGTCATCAATTTCTATAACTTTTACAACCATTACGGCTCATCAACCATGCCGGAGGACTACATAGACCTGAAGCAACGGGCTTATTGAATTGCCCATCTAGGAATTGTTGAGTAGGTCACTCCCAATTGGAGAGGCCAATGCAATTATGTATATTTGTAGTAGTATGGTAGTGAGTGTGTAAAAGTAAAAAGAAAAAAAAAAGGAGAAAAAGAAAATATCAAAAGTGATCAGGAGATAAATCAACGTGATCTTCCACATCCAGAAAGTCAAGGGAGATTGGAAAAGAAATCAAAGTGATATTCTCATATATACAAAATCACAAGAGATTAGGAGATAAATCTACGTGATTTTGTATCGTATAATTCCTATTTGGGATTGTATTTGCTCCTATGAATAGAAGTCCTCCTCAACGGAGAAGAACATACAAAAGAAAAATATCAGAGCAGTGTAGCGGAAGAAACAGTTTTCTTCTTCCAAGAAAGAGAGTTATCTTTGAGTGAGTTATCCAATTTATGAGAGGTTCATATCCCCAAATTGAAGACAAAGAGAGATCCACCTTCGGGTGAAGTTGTATCCCAATATTTATTATAGTGGAAGTTTGAAGTGGACTACGGTCCCGTGGTTTTCCCCTTCACCTTGGAGGGTTTTCCACGTTAAAATTCTGGTGTTATTTATTATTCATCTTTACTGCTTTCAGTTAGTATTTTATCCTATTTAATTTTCACAGAACTAGTAGCAGGAAAAATTTTCTGGGACTTCTCCATAATTATTTTTCCCAACAAGTGGTATCGAGCTTGGTTGCTCTATTTATTATTTTTCTGTGCAAAATTAAATGGAGGAAAATTTTGGCAACATGATAAAATTGACTGCATTCAATTATGCAATCTGGAAACCAAAGATGGAGGATCTACTATACATTAAAGATCTTTGGAGGCCAATTGTGATAATGACGGAGGTACCAGTACCAACGTCTGAGGAGTCTGATCCTGCAGCGGAAGTCAAATTGGCATCGTCTTTTGGTGGCAAACCAAGGACAATGTCCGAAAGTGAATGGATGGTGCTCAATCGGAAGTGTGCCGCTCAAATCCGACAATGGATTGATAAGAGCATTTTTCAGAATTTTGCTAATGAACATGATGCTAGTGCTCTTTGGCAAAAATTAGAGAAAATGTACGCAAGAACAATGGCGCAAAATAAAGCAAATCACATGCGGTGGCTCATGAATCTAAAATACAAAGACGGGAGTAGTGTCTCGGAACACATGAGCGAGTTCCAAGGTATAGTAGACCAACTCAATTCTATGAATATGACATTAGATGATGAATTGCAGGCACTACTTGTGGCATCCTAGAATTCCTTGCCAATCTTTAAGGGTGCTTTAATTTATGTCTTGCATTAAGACTTTGGCCAAACTTTTGGTGAATAATTATTTGATAGAAAAATTCTATTTTTGGCCATGTGAATTTTGGATTGGAATTTATTAAATTAGGTCACAAAGTTTTGTGATTTATAAATTCCAATTAGGTGTTTATATAAATTAAGGATTGGGTAAATTAATAGGATGAGGATAGGTTGGACAATTGAAAGCCCAAACCAGCCCATGACCTCACCCCATTCTCGACCGGCCCACGAAGCCCAAGAAGAGGAGCTGCCGTTGGCCCATGGCTGGCCCAAGCCCAGCCGGATGAGCCCATCATGTGCATGGGAGGATTTACAAGTGTTAATCCCCTTTGTCCAAGTGTCCTTCATGCAAAATCAATGATTGTTCATCATTGAGGGGAAGAAACTAAGAGAACCGGTTTGATGATGAAGGGAGAGGGGAAGCGTCGTCCACGGAAAGAGAGTGAGAGAGAGAGAGCTACCGAGGGGAAGAGAGAAATTGAGAGAAAGGGAGAGTGAGCATGTGGAAGAAGAGAGGAAAGGAGGAGAGCTGTCCGTCGACCGTCCGCCGTGTGTCCGTTGCTCGTCGCCGTTCGTGCTCGCTGTTTGCTCGGTTTAGAGGCAAGTTGGGATCCTCAATCTGCTCTTGCATGTTGTGTCTAGTATGTTTGCTTGAATGGTGGTAGAATTCGGATGTTTAGGGGGTTAAAAGTTGAAGTTTTAAGAGGGATGTTTGAGACTAGTAAACTGTTCTTGAGAAAACAGTTCGACCTTGGATGTTCTATTGGCTTGCATATGTTGTTTAAGTTGGATTTTTGCCGTGAATTCTAAATGAAAGTTGTTAAGGACTTCTTGAAATATAACATACTCGAATTTGGGACAAAACGAACAAGTATAAGTGGGTGAAATCTGTATTTTTCGGAGAGACTGAATCGGGAGATTTCGGTAACTACCTTTGATGAATGCATGGTCTGTAAGCCTATCTTTTTGTTGAAATTTCACTTTGATTTCTTAACGAAAGATGTAAAGAACATCCTGAGGTTTAACATATAAAAAATTTAGAGAAAAATAACAAGAATAGATAGGTGAAATTGTAGTTTTTCGGAAGTAGACAGATCTGGAAACTTCGGTATTGAAACAGAAGCTTTAACCGTCTATATTAAATCACCTAGAACGAATTTGACTTTTATTTCTCCATGAAAAACCTACCTTAGGATCTTGACTACAACATATTCTAATTTCATGAATTTTTAAGGTCATTAGGATATTTAATCGGAAATATCTCAAAACCCGTGTAATCTGACGCGTTCGGACTTAGTCAGTTTCAATGTATGGGTCATATCATTTTGTATGAAGCTCTTTCGGCAAATTGTTCTTCACGAAGTATCTTTATTTATGTCTTCCCTGCAACATATTCAAATTTCATAATTTTTGAAGTTCATTTGCCTATTTAACCAAAAATGTTTTTAAAACTGTGCAAGCTGTATTGTTAGAATAGTACTGCTGTGATGCATGGTCTATATCAAATTGTATGAGGGTCTTTTGGTGAGGTGTCTTTCATGAAATATCTGCCTTTATGTCTTGACTATCACATGTTCGAATTTCATAATTTTTAAAGGTCATTTGGGTATTTAATGGAAATATTTTCTAAAATTGTGCAAGCTGGATTGAGCGAATTTCAAATGCTGTAATTTATGATTATTCTGTTTTGGATGAGCCCCATGAATTATATTGATTGAGGTGATTGAATCTTGCTGAGCACGTGATGATATTTGGCATTGCATATAGAATCAAATGTTGAATTTGACTTTGTTGCTATTACATCACGTGCCATGTTGATTGTGAGACATAAATTGGTGAATATGAATTATGATGAATGAGGAGACTGTTGGAGGTGGGCCGATAATGCCCTGGGAGTGTCAGGATGCCCGAGATAGGGGGTGCCGGATGCCCGGTTGTATTGTGATACATGCCCGGATGTCCTCGGGAGTTTCAAGATGCTCGGAATGGTTGGGTGCCGGAAGCCTCGGAGGTTTATGCCCCAGGAATGCCTCGTGATGCCAGTTGGGATGCGAGATGCCTGGAATGTGGGGGTGTCGGATGCCCGGTGGTGTGTGCCGGAGGTTTTCTCGTGATGCCAAGTTGGGGTACGAGTGATAAGGTGGGATGCAATTACTGATCCTAGGAAAGAAAGATGTGGTGATCAAATTGAAAGATACAAAGTGGAAATTGAACCATGCATGGTATAGTGACATGTATGCATGGCTTTATGATATGATGTATATGAGTGCATGGTTGTATGTGCACCTATAGCATGATGGTATGCGTACATGAGGCATGGTATATGTGTGGATGATTGATGATGAGTGCATGGTTGTATATGCACCTATGGCATGATGGTATACGTATGAATACTTGGTGATGAGTGCATGAGGATGTATGCACATATGGTATAATGACATATGCATGGCTGCAAGGTAAGTTATGCTTGGATGCATGGATGATATGTACTTTGCTATGATGTTGTGATTGTATTGTGTGATGCATTGAGTAGTTTATTGGATCTTTTACCTGCCGAGTGGCTGTATGCACCCCTTTGGGGACCAACATTTTAGATTAGGAAGATGCCGCTCTCTCCGGTCACGTGGGGTACCTTTTATGGCCTCCCATCTAACGTGGAGGTAGAGTGTTTGGAGATTGATTGCATTACCATCCCTGGTCTGACGTTTGTGCGAGTTCGCGTGCTAGTCATGTATAATGTGGGCCTTGCTAAGGGCCTAGTCATTCAGGAGTTTTTGTCGATCCACGTCCGCCGAGATGGAGTGATTCGGGGGATGTTGCCCACCACCACCGCCCGACGCGCCAGGATGGGTGTGATGGCCGCGTGAGGAGTAGAGAGCTGACGTTTTTTTTTTAGAGTAGCCGACATTGATAGATGGAGGATGACACGTGATCATTATAGGGGTCGAGATATCTTTTGGGTTGTGGCCAAGTGTAGTTAAAAGTCTTGGCTTTCTTTTTGGTTGTACCAACCCAAGAAATCCATCATGAAAATATATAAATAAAAGTGGTTCGGCCTTATCTTTTCATATGATGTGTAGTTGGTATGCATTGCATTATGGTTATTGGAGGGAGAGATGGTGAGACTCAATTATGCTTCCGCTAATAAGTCACGCTGGGACCGTTTTCAAAAAAAAAAAATGCCTAAGGACTTCGGTCCTTCTTTAAACCCCTTTTTGTAAAAGACAAGTAACAGATATCTTTTGAGAGAAAGCGATTGGCAGGCTGTGGCGACCCTAACGGATCAGGGGCCGTCGAGGGGTGCCACACTACTGTTGCTTAGCTCTTTGCCAAATAGCTGGGACACACTTGTTGTGTCAGTTAGCAACTCGGCTCCTGACGGCAAGCTTACCATGGACATGGTAAAAGATGGAATGTTGAATGAAGAATCTCGGCGAAAAGAGAGTGGAGTCAACCCTGAGTCCGAAGCTCTTGTCATTAATCGACAAGAAAATCAAGAACGGAGAGGGAGGAGCAAAAGCCGTAACTTTCAAAATCAGCAATGAGGAAGGTCCCAATCCAACTTCAGACAAGACAAGAAGTGCCATCATTATGGTAAATTGAGACACTTCATCCGAGAATGCAGAAAGCTAAAGGCAGAAAAATCAAAAGGTCATAGCATCAACAAAGCTAATGAGAACTAGACGAATGACACTGCAAATATTGCAGATGAGGTGATCATTATTCAAGGTGATGATTCCATTAATCTTGCATCCCAAGATTTGACATGAGTAATTGATTTTGGTGCATCCTACCATGTCACAGCTCGTCAAGATCTTTTCACATCTTACACCACTAATGATTTTGGACTCGTAAAGATGGGAAACGAAGGTACGTCCAAAATTATTGGTATGGGTAATATTTATTTGGAGACTAATGTTGGATGTAGGCTACTACTCAAAGATGTGAGACATGTTCCGGACATACGCCACAATCTTATATCTGTTGGCAAGCTTGATGACGAAGGCTACATCAATTTCTTTAGTGATGGAAAATGGAAGCTCACCAAAGGTAATTTGGTGATAGCCAAAGGAGAAAAGACTTACTCTCTCTATATCACACAATTCAAGCTGTGTAGAGGAGAGGTGAATATAACTGGAAAAGGAGTCATCATCGAGTTATGGCACAAGCGACTCGGACACATGAGTGAGAAAGGACTTAAGATTCTCACTAGAAAGCAACTTCTACCCAGATAAAAGGTACACCGTTGAATACTTGTGTCGACTGCATTCTGGGAAAACAACATAGAGTAGCATTTCACAATTCCCCTCCATCTAGAAAAGCTGAAATTTTAGATCTGATACATACTGATGTATGCACAATGCAAACTAGGACACTTGGAGGTGCGCTTTATTTTGTAATATTTATTGATGATCACTCTAGAAAAGTGTGGGCATTTGCTTTGAAAACTAAAGATCAAGTGCAGGAAATCTTCAAGCAATTTCATATGAAGGTTGAAAGAGAAACAGGCAAGCGATTGAAGTGTGTACGCTCTGATAATGGTGGTGAAGACCAAGGACCTTTTGAAGATTATTGCAAAAACCTTGGGATCAAACTAGAAAGATCCGTACCAAAAACACCTCAACACAACAGTGTCGCAGAGCGGATAAATAGAACCATATGTGAAAGAATCAAATGTATGCTCTCCAACGCAAAGTTGCCAAACCACTTTTGGGGTGAGGCAATGAGAATGGCAGTTGATTTAATCAACCTATCACCTTTAGCTCCACTCAACGGTGATGTACCATAAAGTGTCTGGACTGGTAAAGATGCTTCTTATGGCCACTTGAAGGTGTTCGGCTGTAGAGCATTTGTTCACATTCCAAGGGATGAGAGATCAAAGCTTGATGGGAAATCAAAGCAATGTATTTTTTTAGGGTACGAACATGAAGAATTCGGTTACAGACTCTAGGATCCCATTAACCGGAAAATAGTCAGAAGCAGGGACATGGTATTTCTTGAAGATCAGACAATCGAGGACTTCGAGAAGCACGAGAAATCTCCATCAACAGATGAATACTCATTTGATCTTGGCCCCATCACTCCTCCTATCAACAAGCAAGCTGAATCTAGGATTGAAGGTATGACTACTTCAACTGGACTTGAACCAATTGTTGAACAAGTCCCATCGTAACCTCAATTGAGGAGATCAACTCGTGAACGACAATCTAGTCGTAGATATTCTTCCAATGAGTATGTGATGCTCACTAACAGGGGAGAACCAAAGAACTACCAAGAAGCTATATACCACGAGCATAAAGAGGAGTGGTTAAAAACTATGCAGGAGGAGATGAAGTCCTTAGACGAAAATCATACTTATGATTTAGTCAAGTTGCCACAGGGAAGAAAAGCTCTCAAAAACAAGTGGGTGTTCAGATTAAAGACTGAAGAAGGTAACTCACAGCCACGATACAAAGCAAGGTTGGTTGTGAAGGGATTCACTCAGAAGAAAGATATCGACTTCAATGAGGTATTTTCTCATGTAGTTAAAATGTTTTCTATCCGAGTTGTCCTTGGCTTGGCAACAAGCTTGAACCTAGAGGTCGAGCAACTTGACGTGAAGACCGCGCTTTTACATGGAGATTTAAATGAGGAGATCTACATGGATCAGCTGGAAAGTTTCAAAATCGAAGGCAAAGAAAACCTTGTGTGTAGATTGAGGAAGACTTTATGGGCTCAAGCAGGCACCAAGACAGTGGTACAGAAAATTCGATTCCTTCATGGAAGAAAATGGATTCAACAAAACCACCGCTGATCATTGCGTTTTCGTCAAGAAATTTACTAATGGTAATTTCCTCATTCTTTTGCTTTACGTTGATGACATACTAATTGTTGGCCAGGATAAAAGCAAGATCAACAACTTAAATAAGGAATTGGGCAAGTGCTTTGTGATGAAGGATTTGGGACCCGCAAAACAAATTCTTGGGATGGAAGTCTTGCGAGACAGATAGAATCGTAAACTCTGGTTATCTCAAGAATGGTATGTTAATGAAGTTCTTGAAAGATTTAATATGAATAAATCCAAATCAGTTTGTTCTCCACTTGCAAATCATTTCAAACTCAGCTTAGATCGTGCCCAAAAAGTGAGACAGAAAAGAAGGAAATGGAAAAAGTCCCTTATGCATCGGCGGTTGGTAGTCTAATGTATGCGATGGTATGTACGAGGCCTGATATCGTGTATGCAGTTGGTGTGGTAAGTAGATTTCTATCAAATCCTAGTAAAGATCATTGGGCAGCAGTCAAATGGATATTCAAGTATCTTCGTGGTACATCTAATAACTGCATATGTTTTGGTGATGGTAAAACTATGTTAGAAAGTTTTTTGGATTCAGACATGGCAGGGGACGTGGACTCAAGAAAGTCTACATCGGGATACCTAATGACTTTTGCAGGGGGAGCAGTTTCATGGCTATCTCGACTACAAAAATGTATTGCCCTATCTAGTGCTGAAGTAGAGTATATTGCGATAACAGAAGCATGTAAAGAACTTTTGTGGATGAAGAAGTTTCTACAAGAAGTGGGTCACAACCAAGAGGAGTATATCTTGTATTCAGATAGTCAAAGCGCAATACACCTCAGCAAAAATGCAACTTTCCACTCCCAATCCAAACACATTAACATCAGATATCATTGGATACGTGATGTGTTGGAGGAAAAAGCCCTACAGCTAAAGAAGATACACACTGACAACAACGGCTTAGATATGATGACAAAATCTCTATCTACAGTGAAGATGCAAGCTTGTTGAACTTTTGCAAGTTTGACACATTCTCCAAATTGCTCGTGAGGGGGAGATTTGTTGAGTAGGTCACTCCCAATTGGAGAGGCCAATGCAATTATGTATATTTGTAGTAGTATGGTAGTGAGTGTGTAAAAGTAAAAAAAAAAAGAGAAAAAAAAGGAGAAAAAGAAAATATCAAAAGAGATCAGGAGATAAATCAACGTGATCTTCCACATCCAGAAAGTCAAGGGAGATTGGAAAAGAAATCAAAGTGATATTCTCATATATACAAAATCACGAGAGATTAGGAGACAAATCTACGTGATTTTGTATCGTATAATTCCTATTTGGGATTGTATTTGCTCCTATGAATAGGAGTCCTCCTCAACCGAGAAGAACATACAAAAGAAAGAATATCAGAGCAGTGTAGCGGAAGAAACAGTTTTCTTCTTCCAAGAAAGAGAGTTATCTTTAAGTGAGTTATCAAGTTTATGAGAGGTTCAGATCCATAAATTGAAGACAGAGAGAGATCCACCTTTGGGTGAAGTTGTATCCCATTATTTATCATAGTGGAAGTTTGAAGTCAACTACGGTCCCGTGGTTTTTCCCTTCACCTTGGAGGGTTTTCCACGTTAAAATTCTCGTGTTATTTATTATTCATCTTTACTGCCTTTAGTTTGTATTTTATCCTATTTAATTTTCACAAAAATAGTAGCGGGAAAAATTTTCTTGGACTTCTCCATAAATATTTTTCCCAACAGGAATAATTTGCCAGGCACCAAGACAGACTAATAGATTGTTAATTGATTTAGTCCAGAGACACCAATCGGTTGCTCCGGAATCCCCAGCAAAGAGCAAAAATGATGAGCAATTCGGCATTGTCCAACTAAGTAAGCAGCTCCTCTCGACTCAACTCAAGATAAAATGAACCATTCCTCTACCTTTAGACGCAAATAAGTAGTATCCCGACATTGGCTGATTCTGATGTTCCCCATGATGGGGAAGAAGGAGCAAAATGGCATGGGAGCTCTCGTCGATGTCCGCTTTGGCAAGAAGCCGCCGATGCTTGTGAGGATCGGAGTCAGAGAGCCAAACCGTCTCACCGATCGCCGCCTCCTCGATGTGCGACGGTAGAGTTCTGGCGAGACGCTGGGCAGATTCAAAGAAGACTTGCCGTCGGGATGGTCTCCCTTGCAATCAGAGATTGAGAGAGAATTGGAGAGTGCAATTTCAGAGACGGAATGAAAAAGCATAAAATAAATTGTCAAAATTTAGAGCGAAAGCTCAAAATTATTGCAATTTTGAACCCATGGGTTCGTCTAAATTGTGTGAGCGGCCACATACTTTTTCCTTATTTTCATTTCCTAATTTGCGTGAAAACACAAAAAAAGAATAATAAATAAATAAATACTTTCTGTTGGTTTTTTTTGCCGGTAAAAGCGTTTTTCTTTCGAAACGAGTCTACTAAATTTAGAGAAACTGAGCAAAATTTTATAGTTCTTTTTCTTTTTTGGGTGTGGACAATTTTTCATTTGTCTTTAGAATGAAAGGGACCCTTTTTTTTTTTTATGTTGTTTTTATTGGCAAGCAAGCAATATGGGAAATGATAATGAGTAGGCAACGCCTCTTACTTTAAAATCTCACAAAGATTTAAGATTTTCCAAAAATAATTTGTCCAAACTTTCCTTGCTCCTTTTCTCCCAAAAACATCATAATGTCTAATGTCCCAAAACAGAGCTTCTAATGTTAATTTACGGGTAACAAATAATATGGTATCGAATGCAAACTCCCCTTAATGGCCTCAACATCATCGGGCATATCTATATACATAGTAGGAAAATTGCAAATTATCTAATTTTTTAAACCAAATTGCAACGTAATCTTTTCCTGTTTAATTATTTTATAGCAAGTTAGAAAAAAAAATACCAGTATTGCTGTAACATTAAAGCATAAAGAGAGTTTTAAACTAATTCTGGTATTGATTTAATATCCTTGTATAGATTTAATAATCCCAATATAAACTAGTAATAATTTGCTAAAATTACTTTTTAAGCCATCGACACCATGGCGGCCAAGAGCAAGTTTCTTATAAAAGAGAACACGTTCTTGTGTTACTTACTCACATGCATAAAAGCGTTAATTATCTCGTTCAAATATGTCAGTCTTGTATGTTTTATCACATCGAGAGCTGCAGAAGTTTGGAAACAACTTCCTTCATGCTCAACCCAGTCATCCTATCCCGGCATCATCCTATAGCCCATGAGCTTTCTCATCACACACTCAATATGAACCGTTATTTGATGGGACTGAGTTGTTATACGAGTTAGAATGATCAAGTCCAAAATAATGTGTGTTAAATAAATTTATATATTAATTAAATCTAACTTATTTTTATAACTCTTTCTCTCTTACATTCGTTTAATCTCACCTTCACTCGTTCTCTTAACTCTCACCTCAATACCAGTGCAAGTATTCCTAAATTGGGTTAATTATGTATTTTTGCAATAAGGGTCGAGTTGGATATGACATTGGGTATGGATCACTATATTATAGGTTCACACCAATCAATTTGATTCAGATCATTTTTAATTTGACATGAATTCGATCCGATTTATCGGTTTCATGGGATATAGAATAATGGTACAAAATGTTTACATATTCACTTTGAGGGCCAAATTCTTCAGGCCCAAGCCCAACCGCGAAAACGAACTTTTGAAGCAGCGAGCGTCAACACAGGAGGAACTCCTCCGGCAGAGCGATCTCCTTCGGTTCAAATAAACAAATGGGATTTTCTTTCGGAATGTAGGACTCGAGTGACAAATAAAATTTCTTTAACTATCGCGTCTTGCTCAAATCAGCGCGAGAAGTCATCAGAGACGATGATGCTGGAATGAACTATCGTCAGAGCTGCTAAGAACACAAAAACACACAGAGAATCAGAAATACAGATGCAATAAAATCAAAATAAGAGTGAGCATCAGTCGCGGCCATTTTCCTCTTATCGAAGGACAATGATGGTAGAAAATCAGAGTTGCATCATGAGAATCTCTGATGGCGACGCTCGGGAGTGACAAAATCCACCGACGGAATTATGCGACGAGGATATTCATCCGTGATTGGCTCTCATCTCAGTTAGATGAAGAAGCTTCGACTGGATGTAACGAACTCTAGAGTGATCGAAGCAGCGCCGTGGAGAGTTGTCCCCAAGAGGGAGAGCGTGTGAAGTGCGCGATGGTCAGAGGTGGTCCGGCGCTACTCCGTGACGGTGAATGTGTTTAGAATGAAAGAAAATTTCACAAAACTCCACGCCTAAACAACATTTTCGACACTAACTATTCCAGCAACCAAACAAACGTGGATGTATTTAGAATGAAAGAAAATGATGACTCGTAGGGCCGGCAAGGGGGTGCATGAGACACGAACTCGGACGGTGGAGAATATATTGCAAAGTCACATGAAAACACAGCAAAATATCAAGAAATCAAGCAGGGTTCCCCAAATATAAGCACAAACATGAATCGGCTTTGAGCTTATACGGGAAAATTCCTCGGTCTTCTTTCACGCATTTTAGCAATGAGGCTTAGTCTCAACATATAAAGGTTTGAATCAACATTATTAGTAACAGATCAATCGATATTTCTATGCAAGATGCCTATGATCTTCGCAAAAAATGAATTTTGAGATCGGGGGTGTGGAGGGCCAGACAAGGTCGTGGTTTGGCTTGCTAGTCGTAGAGGACGTGGACGAGCGACTTCCACTGCGTGTACCTCTTGGCCACCGGATCTCCCCATCCCCTTCCCTCTCTCCTTCGTCTCCTTCTCCTTCTCCTTCCCTCTCCTTCTTTGCATTTCTGTTTTCCCGCCTCTCTTCTCGACATGACAGACGCTGGATGCGTTTGGTTCAGTATTTTGAAAGCCCATTGGAAAATGCAAAATAGTTTAATCTAAAGGACTTTAAACAAATGCAAATGCCGTTTGGTAAACTATGCTTTGAGAAGCAATCTTGAGCTCGCCGCGCCTGTCTTTGGATGGGAAGGGGCTCGGTCGAGAAAATGGGCTCTTGTCTATTTATACGGGCCCAATTTGTTCTTCGGCCCAATGATGCTTGCACCCCGTATGATCAAGAGACCATAAGCACGTTCCTTCTAGAGGGTCCCTTAACAAACCGTTCGAGAAATTTATCCATCATCATCATCTTCATAAAGAATACCTTTCTCGGTCCCTGTTAGGCAGGAAAGATAGAAATCAGAGTGTGGATAAAACTAAACAAGTCTTCTTTACAGCAGGAAAAAGAAAGGTAAGGACGAAACACTCGTATATTCATGAGGTTAGGAGTACCAGAAATTCCTTGAGGCAAATCATCATAAAACTATTCATCCTTCCATTTCTCTTAACAAAAGATTCTCTTGCAAACGCATTTTGACTTCAGCCTTGCCTCACTTTGCCGTCACTTGTGCAGCATCAATTGAGAATTTTTGTGGAAAAAGTTTTTCGATGCTCATCAACAATAGTGTCTGACAAAGGAACATGTCACAGGATAGAAAAACCATAGAATTAGACAAGCCTACTTATTGAAAAGACGGAAAGAAAACAATCGGACACAATTTAGCAAGTACTTGTAATAAGATCAAGAAATTAAATCAATTAATGACATGCTTAAGTCGTTCTAAGCTTGAGCAACCAGAAATTATCTATTAAATAGACATATGGCACTAGTGATTCGGTCAACCATCAACATAATGCTAAATTATTAGAGTCCAAAGAGGAAACAGTAAATTTTTCAATTGAAAGCGATGGGCAATGAAAATTAGACTTCTAATCAGTAATTTGACGCATTTCAAAGATGTTCATGACCCGTCTATAATGAAAACCATAGATGCAACTCTACCCTAGAAAAATTCAAATGACACAAGAAAATCAAGTGGAAGAAATATACCGCGTTCATTCAAAGCCACAGAGAGTGTCAAGTCATCTGAAAGATTAGCTTCACCAGCATGTTGATGGAGCACCCAAAGGAATGATTGACCTACCATGTAAAAATAATAAGGGCAGATCCTATCAAAAAGCAAAATAACATTAACTGCGGGCTAGCCAGTATAATGAAGAGCATTATAGAGAAACTAAGAGCTAGTGGTACCGGGTGTGCATCATCAATATCAAAGGTCAGCTAGATGTCCTTGGGCAACACATGCTGCAAGTCATTCAATTGCTGATGGAGCATAGAGCGGATCAAGATTAAATGACATTAGCAAATAAGATAAGAATGATGAGAAATAATAAGCGCGATGAACACTATCCAATTAACTTGCTTGGCCTAAAAAAGGAAAAAAAAAAATAGATGATATCCGAAATTAAGTAACACCTGCAGTAGATGTGCTATACACGTGCAATTGCTCTGAACGATTAAAGCATCCGACAGATGATCCTAGTTTCCTGTTATCTTTAGAAAGTGTAGGCCATCCTTGACACGTTAAAAAAGAGGTGAGGGGACTTTGTCCAAGTTCAGTTGTAGTCTTAATAGTATGTCATCCTTCCCCTGTTTGTTTATAATCAGTCTGTTGTCCTTGAGAGATGAAAGATTGACTTGGTATATTGATGGCCACCAATTGTGCAGATCAGTAATTAGTATATGACAAGGTGCTTCTTATCTGTTAAATATGCAGCAGAGAAGTTGGATCAAAGATCTTACCTGAATGGATGACAAAAGTAGTTGCGTACCGTTGTCGCGTACCACGTATTACCTTTGCAGTACTCTGTGTGAATCTATTTGGGTTGTTTACTCTTTTCCATGTGAACAATTTTGAAAAATGGCTTGGATTAGCGGAATTGCTGGATGATGTCGAGTTTCGGTGTATATCTCTGAAGTATTTAGATAGTTAGAGTATTCGTAATTATTTTCCTTTTCTTTTTGTTTGGGTGTTTGTACGGATATATAACTTGAAGTCCTAGAATGATGATTGAGTGGTCACCATGTGAGAAATGTTGGAACGGGACAGAAACTTCCTAAATGCTGCAACATCATATATGGGTACTCTAAATGTCAGGAATCATCGCAATGTTTTGATCATTGGTGATGGAACATAGAGAAGGAAACCTAAATCTAAGAGGAGAGATGCCGCACCAAACATTTGGACTGGAAATTAACTTCACATCCATTCACCAATTTGGGATTTGAGATGCCGTCCCATCCACAAGGAGTAGAGCTGTATTTGGTACTAATCATGCTTAGCCAGAGAGGATTTCTTTACTAAGGGGAGCTGTAAAGCCATTTTACCTTCGATAGATTTGTTTGACAAGTGTTGATTCTTGAAAGCAAAGACTTCTTTTGGTTGCGAGATTTACATTTAGTTTCGGGGGCATGCTCATCCTTTTGTTTTAATCTTGCCTTACGGAACATAGAGCGGATCAAGATTAAATGACATTAGCAAATAATAAGAATAAGAATGATGATTATTAGAAAAATAGTTTAGTTGAGTTAATAGAAGATTTAACTTCATCTCTGAACACTATGTTGTTGGCCAATTAACACTGCCAAGCATGGCTTTCCAGGTCTTATTTGCATCCTTTTGTTATCAAATCTATATTTTCCTGAGAAAGTTTAGCTTATTTGCATCCTTTTATCATATATTTCAGAAAGTTTATACTATAGTATGTAAAATATTAATCTACATCTTCATGTGACAAGTTAAACTTTGAGAAAAATTAGAGGTAATCCCACAAAGTTTTACATGATAATAGAGCCAAAAGTGACGGGGACCCAAGGTTAATCTTTCTTCGTTTAGTCAATCTCTGCTTGTTGTCAAAGGGAATCGCTGTTTGTCCAGATCAAGTGAACTCGCTTCTCTCGTCAGCATCTTCGTTGCCCTCAAGGAATTGCTGCTCTTTCGTTCCTCTGATAGTCTGTTGACCGCCCGTCTCAGTCGGTCACCATCGATCTCATCTTCTCCGGCGAGCTCAGGTCCACTATCGTAAACTTTCTAAAAGCCACTGTCGCTCCTAGCCTCATCGTTGGTCAATTTCCGTCCATCCCAACCGTCACGAGTCTCCATTGCTCGCCATCACCTTCTTGAGCTTTCTTCATTGTGACTCTCTCTTGTTTTCATGGCTTTGGAAACTCACATCAAGCCCCTCCGTTCTCATTTGGGTTTCCTTCAAGTCCTTCATTCCAGTAGCTCCCTCTTTGGTCTTTTATTTCCTGTTATTTCTGGTTTGTGTTTGGTCAACCTTTACAAATTTGCTCTGGTTCATGTGCTTTGGTTTCTTTAACAGAGCTCTCTCAATTATAAACAAGATAAGTCCAGAAAAAGGCCTTTTCCAGTAGCAACTCATCTTCAACGATTTCCTTAATTGTGGTCCTTTGAAATTTCAAGAAGCCTACTATGGATGTTATCCGTTGTGAGACTCATCGTCAACTTAAGAGCATCATTGACAAGTGAGGTCGTCGTCAGTTTTCCAAGCAGCTGTGAGCACCGGACACCAGCATACCTTCATCGAGCTGCCAAAATCGGTGTTAATGTGGATTATATTCAGTTTGTCCAGTAATGGCCAGACACAATTGTCATTATGTTAAATCCGGTTTGATAGATCCACATCCATTGTCTAGTCGACATCCAGTTTACACAACGTTTTAGCCACAAAATTTGGACCGAAGTTGTCCGTATGCAACGCATATGCTCTAGTTTGAGGGTAAGTGTTGAAATATATCTATGATGTTAGGCTATTATCTAGTAGCTAGTAGGTAGTAATCATAAATAAGGAAATTAAGGTTTTGTTAGGTGTCTCTCATGCTTTATAATTAGAGCCGTCTATATACTCTTTTATTTAGTCATTAAGTAAACGTGTAGTCTTTATTATCTGCTGGAATTCCAGCGGTTTGCAAATTAGACCGAAGTAGAACTCGACTCTTCATTTATGTAGAAGCATTTGACCGCTCATAATCTGCGGAATTATTTATTATCAACATTAATCTATAAAGCTTTACAATTAGTATGAACAACCATTGCTGCCATTCCCTGTTAACATAACCTGCAAAACTTTTTTGATTTCCAAAACATAGGAATTTTATTTTCTTTCGGTAGATTTGTCTTGTGTAAGCTCTGCGTTCCCTTTAGAAGAAATTTTGAGCTTGCTGGAGAAGAGGAATCTCTCATGATGGAAGGTGAAATTGGTGGTGGACTGGTCCTTCAACGACTCATATCTGTGGCAAAAGGACAACCCTATGGTCTTTTGAATTGACTCTAGCTTTGCAGCCAGGAAAGTCAGTGCTGGTTCGGTGGATTTTCAAGGTCAGCTAAAAAAAAAAAAGTCTTGGAGAAAGTTACACAACTACAAAGGACTTCTGATAACAGGCCTCTAGGAAATCAACAATTGTCTTAATGCTAAGAAAATGTCATGAAAAACTCATTGCTTATCACTATTGAGAACACATGCTTGAAGTTCAGCCTGCTTTTTTCTTACAGTGAATTATTTAATCAGAAAATTAAATGGAGAAATCATCAGAGAACTCTTTTTATGCTTTTCATTTCTTTTCTGACTTTTTGATTGTCAATAATCACCTGTAATGGTGTTTTGTTTGTGTTGTGCTGTAGGTTGGTCTGCTTGAGAGGACACCCTCACTTTCACCCTGTTGCACCCTAGAGAATCTTTTATCTCATTTACAGCCGTTGACGGTTCTAAGCATGAACTTTGGCCCGATTCTGGTGAGCAGACCTTCGAAGGGAATCTTCTAGCTAATGTAATCTTTTGTTCTTACCTTTTCTTTTGGTGCTGCGAAGGCCTAGGTAACTGGAGAGCTATACTCCCTAGTAAACCAAGAGGCGACTGCATCATGCCACTTTTTGAAACTCTTACATTTGTTTGCCAAAATTTGCATTTGGTTATCTGCTGGAAGACTGGGGTAACAGGGTCACAAATTCCTTGTTTAACCGAGATCCAAGTGCATTGTTCAAGATTTAGGCAAGCTTCTAGCATCTTCGATCACCTAAATTTGGTTAGGATTGAATTTTTAGCACTCTGGTATCATTTTAGCAGAAATATTCCTGAAACCATAGGTGCTTTAAGTGATTAACGAGAAATAAAGGAGTAGAGATAACAAAATTGAGGTAAAATATAGGAGAGGTTCAGGCCTCCACCTTTCTCCTCTCTTTTCATGTACTACCAGCCCAGCCTCCAATCACGGCTGAATCCACCGCTTCCACCCAATATATTACAACTCATACCATCTATTCCACACAACTTCAGCATCAGTTGCTTCTGTGTTAAACCCTTGTACAGCACCAGCAGTCTTTGAACAATGATCTCCTATTTCAATGGCTGAATCTCCCACCCAATATATTACAACTCATACCATCTGTTCCACACAACTTCAGCATCAGTTGCTTCTGTTTAGTTTTGAACAATGATCTCCTATCAATGCTCCCATTTAGTTAAGCCTCTCCCTCTCATATAAATTTCTAAGCCCACTCCGCAGAGCTTACTAGAGAGAAGGTGATACAAGGATTGTTCAAAATACACTCAAGGTCTTGCTAAGTTTTGGCCCAAATGGAAGTATAAGAACCAAGGTGTAGGCTCTTCATATTGGTGGTATTCTTGTTATACCTCATTCTTGTCCCTTGCTCTGACTTCCAATACTCAGTTCTCTTTGATCGAAATGTCGGAGGTCCCTTAGCCAGCCATCATTGTCTTCCACTCTTCCATCCTTGTGTGAATTTCATATGGCCTTGTATTAATCAAAGTCAATTCATAGGTTCATGAGATTTCATTCCACGAAACCACCAATCAACTGAGGTTGTTCCATATCCGTTTTCATCAATTAGCTTCTGCATATCCTAAAGTTCCATCTAATCAATAGGTTGAGCATGGCGATAATCTTCACTTTCTTCGGATGGTTGTATATGCATATGGTTAAAATCTTCAATACATATGCTTCAGCAAATGTTCAATCTGCTCAATCTTTTCCATGATATATGGATATCTAGCTTTTAGTTAGGTTCAAATACATTTTGACTAAACATAATTTCATCAACTGTGAGGTCTTCAGATTGAATCATTCAAAATTCAATTCGAATTTTGAAGTTGCGGATTCCATTCACCATATCTTCCTCCTGTGATAGAAAATTTCTGCTTCTACTGTCAGAGCACTTTTTGCATATGTTTAAACTGCTTCCAGCTTCTATTTTCCTGTCCTTGGCTGAATCTTCTCTTCTTTGATTACATAACCTAAATGATCTTTTATTGGCATCCCCACTCATGAGATTCCTTAAAATGATAAAAGCTTTTGGATAGGACAACCATGAATTGGTCATCCAATCAGCAGCCACTCACTGCAGACGTCTTTGTTCCAACAAATGAGGATATCTCAGTGCCTTTACCATCCACTTTTTTCAGGCGAATGGTCGCTCTGGGATAATTGCCTTGGTGTGGGACTAGTCAATCGGTTCGGCCTCAGTGAGGTCTTCAAAAGTATGGTCCACTCGGGAACCGGAACAGTTAATATGGAGCTGCGGTCAGAGGAGAGGCCAGTTTCAAAAGAGTTCCCCCCTGAAGATTTCTCATGAATAAAAGGCTGTGAGAACTTTCTGAATTTTCCATATATTACTGTGAAAATTATGTCGTTGTAGTTTTATAATGGATTATCAAAGGGGAACCTTATCAAAAGAAGAAAAATGATATGAACATATGTGAAAGTTGGACAATTAGAAAATTTAGAGCTAAAGAACTATCATGCATTGACTCATAATGATATGCCAACAGCATACAATGAAAGTTGGACATTGTTATTTAATTAGGTAGAAGGAAATGCTGGTTGAGCAGGAAAGACTATCGAATCAAGCAAGATGCATTAAAAGGGCCAACCTCCCAAACTCTGTTATCAAAGTGATAGCTCCAGCGGCATTGAAGATAGCCTAAGGACCACTTTGGTGGCATAAACACAGTTCCTGACAATATATGTAAGCTATATCATTAATTCAAGCGATAAAGGTAATAAACAGACTATCAGGAACATTGTACAGTCATTCTGGTGGTCCTATAAAGTCCATTTAGTACTAAACTAGAATTCCACAGATGAATGTTTCTTAAGAAAAGAAAAGTCATACAAAGACAGAAATATTTATTTTGACAACATCATCCATTAAGCATGGAGTGTTTTCTTCATTTAAAACTGGAAAAACAGAGAGTTCATCGTAACAAGAATTATGCATGATATCCTGATAAAATGAATACATTCAACTTTTTTGTGTCTGTAAATCAGCTTATCATAGATACTCCTCAGGAAAACCACTTAAGTGAAGCCTCTACATGTTATAAAAAGCAAATGGTGGGAAAAAGCAGTAAACATGCCTTGAATGTTTTGGCATCAAATGTAGAAATCAAGATCGAAAAGTTTCGAGAGCTTCCGTAGAAAAGACTCTTTAAGGATTTGAACGATCGCTCATTATCCCCCAACTTCGCCAGCTTCTCCCTCAGTTTTAGCCGGGAATCATCCAGACTACCCGATAGTCTGGGCACCTCGGGCTTGACTAATCAAAAACACCTTTTCATTATCAAGACAGTAAGGCAAAGGCTGGTTTTGGGGGGAAGAGAAGCAAGCGGTTCTCTTCTCAGGGGCGGTAACTGTCGTTTGAAAATCATAAGAAAAGAAAATTGCCAGTGATTTGTGGTACGTGGTTTCTTAGAGAAAATCACGGGTAAGTCTCCACGTCGGGGTTGGCCCATTTAATGGACGACACGTGGCGCCACTTGTCGTCCGGGTCCCACCACACTCTCTCTCTCTTCCTGGGATCTCTCCTCCCTACTTCTTCTCTTTTTCTTGCTTTTCTTCTTGCGGCCGCCATGGCCGGGAGCTCGAGCTCGAGTAACCCTGGTCGCAAGCTCGTGCTCAAGCGACCATGGCTGCTTTGACCTCGAGCTATAGGCTCAAGACTGAGCTCCACAGCCATAGCAACCGCGAGACTATGTGTCGACCTTGACCTTGAGGACAGATGCTTTGACCTCGAGCTTGTGCTGAGGAGAACGGCCATGTCTGTGTGCTCGAAACTCTCGAGAGGCACTTTTGAAAAAATAAAAAAGGGAAGAGAGATAGGATGCAGACGAGGTCGAGCTCTGTGGCCATAGAAACGCAAGCACAAAGGAGAGAGATCACATGAAGGAAGAGCGAAGGGGGTGGTGGGACCCGGCCGACACGTGGTGCCGGGTGTCGAACAACATCAAGCCTTCACCGAAGGCTCGTTAACGTAGGTTCAGAGCAGAGCGTGTGTAGAGAGGTGGGCCACGGCCAGGTCCTCCCGCGCGTTCATTTGAAGTGGAAGTGGAGAAGTGGGCCGACGTGGACAGACACGAGACACGTGTCACACTTTGAATGGTTCAAGACTAAAAATTGCGTGGCACTTTTCAAGTACCTAATACTAGATTTGTTAAACGAGTGGGTTAGGTTATAAATGGTCTAACCCAAATCGACCCATTTAACCCGTTTATGACCACTTATTGTAATGCAAATTTTTTTACCATACTCGACCCATACCCAACCTGTTTAACTAAACTTAAGAAAATTTATTTCTTATATATATATATATGGTATTGCTAAAATAGTTTTATACAACACAAATTTAATGGATAATTTTTATAATTTTTAAAATAATTATTTAAAAAATCAAAATTTAATTATTTTTTATTTTAAAATTAAAATTTTAATTATTTTTTATTTTTTAAATATAATTTTCTTTTTTTTTTTTTTGTTCTTCTTCTTCTTTGGCCGGCCGTTGGCCACAATGATGGCCCACGGCTGGCCACCAGTGAGATTCAAGCTCGCCCGGCTCACCGAACGCCGGCGAGCTCAAGCTCGCCCGACACTAATGAGCTCGAGCCTCGCGGACGTTGACGAGCCTCAAGGCCTCCCCAAATCTAGCGAGGCTCGAGCCTCACCGGACGTCGGGCGATCGACGAGGTCTCCACCTTGCCAAATCTAGCAAGCTTGAGGCTCCCCGATGTCGGGTGAGTTCGAGCTCGCCCCTAGCCCGACTCTGGCGAGTTCAAGTCTCGCCCGGATCGGCGAGACTCGAGCCTCACTGGTGTTGGCTAGGCTTGAGGCTCGCTAGGGCGTCGGCAGGCCTCACCCTCGCCAAATCCGGCGAGCTCGAGACTCACCTGGCTAGTACCTACCATCGCCATGCCGGCAATCGAAGGAAGAAGAAAAAGAAAAAAAGAAAAAAAATAAAATAAAAAATAAAATAATAATTATTTCGGTTTTTATAAAAAAAATATTTTTTGTAAAGTAAAGAGAGAAGAGAGAGATTGTGAGGTTTTGGGTGAAAATGGGTTTTAAACCCAACCTATTTAAGACCCACTTAAGGCCCATTTAAGACCAACCTATCTTAAGTCTTTAGTTGTTAAATCCATTTAACTAACTTCTTCAAGAAACAAGTAATCCATATATAACCCATTTATGATTTAAATGGGTCATATATGGGATCTATGACCCATTTTGCCACCTCTACCTAATATTTTCTCAGGTTTTCACTCCTTACAATTTGAGAGTGAGAAGCCCGGATATGATGTGGCCAAAAAGTCTAATCCGATGTAATGGACAAGCCCTCCTATGTACTTTACTTGTTTGCATTCCTTTCTTATCTTAGCTATTAAATTAAATAATGTTTCAGCATTTAAAAAAACTTAATTTTATATTAGCTATTACACCGAGTTATGTTATACTGGACACAAATCATAATATTTAGTTATACACAGAATTAAATGGTACAAATGGATCTAATTGTCAAAATTCATCCATGAAATATGTGCTCGCTCCACGTAAATTTGGATACTCTACACTTGCAAATCTAAACAATGGATTCAATGCTAAAGAAATTCAATAACTTCTTTTGGGTACACTCAACGTCAAAGTAAAGGGGACAATGGGACCACAACTTGATAGCGCATTTTTGTATTTCAAAATATGGCAAAACTAACTAGTCACGTGGTGATATGAAAAAAGATTATCGAAATATGAGGAATAAAAAAAAAAAGGTTTAGTAATGATCCATAGAGAGAAATGCCGAGTAAAGAAAGTTCCGATCATTGATCAAGCTAGGCTCGGTTGCAAATAAGGTCGCATGCATGCTGGCAACAAACCAAGGCACGTCTCGATCATGTAGTAGGTCCCGTCCTGGTCAATGTGGTCATGAATCAAGCTCCGTCCAATTGGGGCCGGATTAATTCTTTCCCTTTGTCACTTTCGGCATCCCCATCTTCCTCAAATAAGCAATGATTCGAACTTTTGTTTAAGGTCTTCCAAAGGTGGCAAGCAATCATGCCCGAGGATGGCATAATTTCCATGCCATTACGGTTGGATGGAGGGAGGGATCAGGCTATACAAAGGGCTTTCAAACCTGACCTTCAAAAATCAAAATGTGCTGAGGCCTAGAGTGCATGCTAGCAGGGGCTTATCAAAAGCCATGTTAATTTGTACCATGAGGACTATAAATACAAATTTTGAGTTAGATCGCATATCGATATAGTTAACAAAATTTTGTGGTTTTATTTTTAAAAAAAATTCCTAATTCCTAAATTTGGAAGAATACTTATAAAGAATGAGAACATGAGAATCTTCAAGTTCGATGTTTTTGTTTATTCATTACATTTTTGTTTTGTTAACATGAGAATCTTCAAGTTCGATGAGAATCTTCAAGTTTGATGTTTTTTGTTTATTCATTACATTTTTGTTTTGTTAGAGCGTAGTCATAACCATTATTTTTATTTTTTAGTATTATAGTTGGTAGGTGATCTTAAGACTAATTTTGTTTTAAATATCTGTATCAAATCGGAAAATAAAGTCATGCCATTTTTCTTTTTGTCAATTTTCAAACTAAAATTAAAAGTTCAATTTCACATTTGGCTATGTAACAAGAATTCTTCAACGATAATACGTTCATGTATACAAATTACCAAGACTTGGAAGTGATGATTTGCTTTTCCAAATAAACTTGAAGATTATGATTATTATTTGGCACTCTCAACGCTCTGAGTCTTATGTAATGAGTATGTGTAACACATTAAAATTGATCATTTATTTTAACTAAATACAAAAAATATACATACCATATAATTATAAATCAATTTACACATTTCATTTGAAAAAATTGAGAATTCTACTAACGAGTTTGCATTTCGACGTAAAGTATTTGATAAACCACTTATTGGCTAATTAAAAAAGAAAGTATCTCTAATTAATTATTGTAGTCAATCTAACTAACAAGTTAACGTTTTATTTTCAAATTTAAAAAACGCGATATTACCTTTAATGACCCTCGTAATCGATGAACATCTCATTTTATATATTCTTAATACAGATGCTAAATAGGATCTCTGAAAACTTTCCGATTTCCACAAAGAATGTAAAATGTCTCGGCAATTTTGCATGCATGGCTTGGACTTTGCAAGCATGTATAGGTGGGTCCACCTGTCCAAAGATCGTGCAACATTGTCCTTTAATTTCAGACGCGATTTAAGAAATAATGAGAAGAAAGTGTAAAATACTACTGCTACTAATAATAACAACAGCACAATAATAATAAGATACTCGTCAGGGATAAGAATTTTCTATTTATAGTGAAGACTTACTACTTAGACTTCTTATCTAATTCTAAAAACGGATCAATTGTACAATTCGGTATTTTATATTGAATATTTTTGAAAATTTCCAAATGTTTCGTACAAATAAAAGTCAAAGAGATAACGTTGTAAAATTTAAAGAAGGAAAGAAAGAAAGAAAAAAAAAAAAAAAAGAACCATTTGTACCCTTCAGATTTCATAAATGCACCAAAAGTACCCTATAGTATTTGATATTTCAATATTTTCAAAACTTAATGCTGACGTTCGACAAACTTTTATCGTAACAAAGTCCAACAATGGTTTTTTTTTTAATATTATGGTAATAATAGTATATGAAGAATTTCCGATTTTATGTCATAAGTGCAAAACTTTATGAATTGTGAATATTTTTATTTATAATATTTAAATTTTCAACGTTTGTTTTTTGGTAAGAGTAAATTTTTAACGTTTGACTTAAGTGATATCAATTTTTTTGATTTTGGACCAATATCCACCATATGAAATAGGGAGTCAATTCCTCATGAATTTCTCTTTCTTGGACATCATTAGATTTGTTTCTTCAAATATTGCATATTGCACACATGACAAATTTATGTCCACTTGCCCATTATACAAAAATGGATGGCCCAAGGTCATGCTAGCATAGTCCAAAAAACAAACATAAAAATCCATGCATTAATCATAATGACAAGAGAATTAATAAAAACCAGATTCATGGTTACCGCATGGACGTAGGACTTTTTACTAGTGAGGCGAAAGAAAAATATGGGTCATTTCAAATTTACAATATGGAGGAAATTGTGACCATAGTTACCATGTTAAATTTCAATTGATTTTGTTGAAACCCTGTGATATGAGAAGGGTGACACTAGGCCAGGCTCACGCATTTGCAAAGAGCCCATACGTTAACGTTCTTATGCATTCCTTGCCTTTAGCCAATCAACAAAATGTATATATTGTTTTATGGGTAAATGACAAAAAAAAAAAAAAAAAAAAAATTGGGGAGAGTTGCATGAAGAAACGCTATGTCCCCAGTTCAAAGTAATTTTGAATCGAAGATTACGTCGACCAAATCTTTTAGAGTCTTATCCGATCTATATAAATGTATTGTTCTTATGGGCTTCAGACTTAAAGAGCTCATTTGAAGTGTTAATAATCTTCAAGTTTTAAACATGAAAGAAATAGTTTTTTGACTGTCATTATATATTTATAATTTTTTTCCAAACATAGAATCATGATTGGTAGACAAGATATTAATCATCATCAATTACTTTTTCCTACTAAATGAATTAAGTGAACCCCTTTTGATGTATTAAATAAGTCAATTTCTAGCTTAATTAAATCTTTCTCGATCTCAAAATTCATTTTTCTCAAAGATCATAGGCATCTTGCATAGAAATATTGGTTGATCTATGCCTAATAATGTCGATTCAAACCTTTACATGTCGAGACTAAGCATCAAGCTTGCTGTCCGAAGTGCGTGTCAAGCGTTTGCTAAAATGCCTGAAAGAAGAGCGAGGAATTTTCACGTATTAGCTCGAAGCCGATTCACGTTTGCGTTTATATTCGTCGAACCCTGCTCGATTTCTTTGCATTTTGCTGTGTTTTTGTGTGACTTTGTGTTATATTCTCCACCGTCTAAGTTGGTGTGTGTGGATTAAACTTTTTTTTTTTTTTTTTGAATGCTTGTGGAATTCTGGTGGTTGTCCAGCGTTAGTGAAAGTTGCAGAAGAAGAAGGAGGCGTGAGGTTGAAGATCTAGTAGAAAAAAACAAAATAGTTAAAGGCAAAAACAATTTAAAAAAAAAAAAAAAAAGAAGAGAGAGAGAGAGAGAGAAAAAAGTAAAATAAAAAAAGGGCCATAGTAGAAAGATAGAGAATTAAAATGGGCTTCGGGATTTTAACTATGGGCTGGTCGTCCGTTAAAAAAAAAGGTGGTGGGTTGCTTGTTTTGTGTTTTGGGGTAGACTGGGCTGAGAATTAGCAAACGAAAGTGGGGTGGAGTTATGACACCTTTCTTTTTGAAAAATTTAGGTGGGCCTCTTTGAGTAATTTGAGTGGGCCAGAGAGTGGGCCAGAATTAAGACAGTCTAGTTTTTCAGTCCAACCCAGACCAATTGAGTCCGGGTCGGTTTAGTCGGGCCGAGTCTCCTGACCCAGTTCGAATTCTTTCTTAATATCAAAAATCGTAAATAAGGAATAATAATAATAATAATAAAATTAACAAACTTTGAAAATAAAAATTTAGAACTTCAGAAAAATTATCAAAAACTTTAAAACTTTAGGAAATAATAAAAATATTTAGAAAACTTGAAAATCAATAAAAAAAATTAGAGTTTTAGAAAATCATTAGAAAATAAAAAAATTGGAAAACCCTAAGAGAGTAAATCCTAAAAATGGACAAGTCTTTAGCACTTTACAATAGGCTTCTCCTTTTTTCTCTTTTTGGGACAATTTTAGGATGGTTGCATGCCTCCTATTATGATATAATTGATTGTGCTTTTCAATTTGGATGTTACTTTCCTATTTTAGAATGGTTATGATGCTATTAAAACTCTTGGATAGGCTACTATGGAGTTAGCTAGCATGTGATCAGGTTAGATACTGAAAGAATGTGAGCCTTAGTGCTAACATAATCAAGTTCCTAAGTTTATAAGATATGATTGCATAGATAGTAAGATATTCTCATGTATCTTTTTGGGTTTCTAGTTGATCCCAAAAGGGCTAGTAGTGACTTTTTAGTCAAAATTCGCATAGGCTTAAATGATTAAACATGTGAACATATGATGTCATGTGAGGTATTGGTTTGGGAAAACCCGAGTCAATAGAAGGCCATAGGCTTGAAATTGATAATACCCCCAAACTCTCTTTCTCTCGAAATCTTGCAAAGGCTCAATGAGGAAATCTTGATTGAGTCTGAAGAAGAAACGGTAGATTTGGATGATATCATTGATGCATATCAACTTGATACTGATGATGATATTGAAGAAGAGAATGAAGCCAAAGTGGAAATAGGAACAAAAGTGGCTATAGAACAGATTGAGGATAATACTACTGTAGAACAACAGCAAAAGGATGCTAAGGATCCACTAAGACGAACTAATGATCAGGATAGGATGGTGGATGTTGATCTTACTCATCATCTAGAAAGTGGCAACAATACTAGTGAACATTAGGAGCTTGCTTTGGATAAAACTATCACCGATCATTAGGAACCAGTTCAAGAACAAATCACTGTTGGAGAACAGGATGTTGCCTCGCACATAGGTGCTGTTGTAGTTGATTCCTCTAGAGTTATGGTACCTACTGAGGGGGAGCTTGGTCATGCCAAGGACTTAGTGGAAAATATTCCCGTTGAATTTTTTGATGAGGTTGACAAAGAAGAAATTGTTAGCGTTGAAAAAGCTCAAGGAAGTCAATAAGTACTTGACTCTCAAGACATATTGTTGTAGACCCTATTTCCATTCCTTCTGAAATTGCTTACATGATTGGAGTTTTTCATGATGTCCTAGAAACTTAGGAAGTTCGAGTGATGACTCTTCCATTTGCATAATCTACTTTTGAATAAGTCCCTACTACGGCACCTCATGGCATCACTGGTGAGCAAACTACTAACCCTGCTCAGTTGTGTAGGATAAAAGGCAAGGAATTGCAAATGTTGAGAGGGAGTCTAATGCTAATAAGCAGAGGCAACATGACATCAATATGGTGATGAAACTCGGGCTGAAGATTGGTCCATCAAGAATTTCTATTACTGATAGCACTGAAGATAGGCTATTTCCACGGACCTTACTCAAAATGATAGAATAGAAGGATAGGATGGAAAGAGAATTGAACACCTCAAACATGTTTCTCATAACCCAAGTTGAAGCTTTGGGATCACATGCGGGTTCATTCTCCAGTTTCTTCTCTAGCTCCTACTCAAGTTCCCAATCTAGACACTGACCCAACCTAGCCATCCTCCTCCAAATAAGCTTCTAACTTGATTTATTTTTCAAAGTTTGGACTATTTTTGTCATTTAGTATGTAGGATTTAAGGTTTGTTGTTTGCACTTATTGGACTAACCTTCGTACTATGAGTTGCTTATGATATTATGCTTTATTTAGTATATTTTTGATTGATGACATAAAGGGTGAGAAGGTGGACTA
This sequence comes from Eucalyptus albens, assembly GCA_014182695.1. Taxonomy (NCBI): domain Eukaryota; kingdom Viridiplantae; phylum Streptophyta; class Magnoliopsida; order Myrtales; family Myrtaceae; genus Eucalyptus; species Eucalyptus albens. The sequence goes on from CM024655.1 coordinate 38,112,517, forward strand.
GTAGAATTGAGGTAATTGAGGTTGCAAATTTCATTAACAATCTTTTTGTAGGATCTTAAAGACTCTGAGCATAGCAAAAGCAAAGAGGAATGGTTAAATTTTTCTTATCTTTTGATACTGAGTATTATCTATAAGAATTTCATTAAAATTCTTTCAATGCAAACATTCTTATAGTTTAACCGTGCCTCATTTTAAAACCAGCATTTTCAAGATATATTTAAATTTAATAATATTTTTTAAAGTTCCGCTTGTATAAGTTTTGTCATCATAAAAAATGGGGGAGGTTGTTGAGAAAACATTTCCCAAGTTGTTTTGATGATTGACAAAACTTAGAGACTTTGTTTTTGATACAAAAAAAATATGAAGTCGTCTCATTGCAGGAGAGTGGACGTAGGCTTGCAAAAGCCAAACCACTATAAATTTTTGTGTGCAATTCTCTATCCATTATTCTCTTTGTTAATTATGATCGAATTGTACATTGGTAAGATCTAACCACTTCATTAGAAGTCATCTCATTGCAATATTTATTTAAATTCTATAATTTATGCAAAATCACCTATTCACCCCCTCTAGGTGATAGTTATAATCATAACAATTTTGACTAATATTTGCCTGATTATTCTCATTGTTGTGACTTTGACTAGAAGAACGGACCTTTGCATAATTCTTATGAGGGATTTGATTACTCTGACTGATATTATTGGCACCAACAACAGAGGAGGGATTATGAACATACTCTATTACTGTTGGATTGGATAATGATGGTTGATAAGACGATCTTAATCTTGAGAAAACATCACACATAGCGTTGATGACGATCAGCTTGATCACGTCTGACATGTGACTCATAATATTGCTCTTTGAACAATCTCTTCACAGTGGGCAACGTTTGAGGGGTTGGTGCAACTTCTCTTAATTGTTCTTTAGTGAGATGTTGGGAAAGGTCTGTCCCCTCATGTTTCAACACCCCATCTTAATTGCAAGTATAATTACGAGCAGCACATGACATTTTGACCATGGCACATGAAATTTGACTGATGAGGGTGGATGCATAATCACGAAAGGGATTGCACTAGCTTTGATATTATGTTAGATTTTGTAAGATCATTGTCAACTATTCTAAAATGTTAAATTATTACATAAATATGTGGTTTAATATTTAAGTATTCTAAACATATGATGATATCCATAATTTAGGAAAAATCACAAAATCTCCTCTCCCATCAATTCTCACAAAAACAAAGGGAAAAATGTTGAGGGCCAAGCAAGATCGTTGCTTTGACTCTTGATATGCTTTTGAGCCTTCTTGTTGCTCCAGATGATTGAAGCTGGAGCTCGACTGCAGTCTTCTTCTTCGGCTCCTTCTCCTTGTTTGGCTTCATATACTCACAAGTGCAATGTCCTCTCGTCCTTTGTCCAGACTTCGATTATTTTTTTTTTTTAAATGGCATATCAAATTTCAAAATTCATTGAAAAGCCATGTAAGACCAATTATCAAAATATCTCACCGAAAGCACTGTAGTGATCAATTTTCACTCATGTGGTACTCAAATGATTGAAAAGGTCATATGGCACTTGTGATATCCTTTTCTCCACACCTAGAGAAGAAATACGCGAAAGAGGGAATTGTATAATTTCTATATATCTCATAATGAAAATTATATGAACCAGACAAAATTATTCAATTGGAGGATTTTAAGGTCAAAGGAGATATATGTACAATCCTAAGTGATATGAAAAATTAAGGAAATATCCTGATCATCTCTAACTATGCATGTTCCAACTTCAATTTTTACTAAAAAAGTCAATAAAATATGTTGTCTCCTTTAAGATAGATTAATAAAAGTAAATTAGCAATGGTAGAGAAAATAGAAACAATTTGAAGGCCAAATATCACGAAAAGCCTAAGATCTCTCACTTTTCTTATTCCTTTTTTTTTTTTTTTTTATCAAAATCAGCATCTAAAATCATAAAACAAATCTTCCGGAGACCAACGAATATAAACAGGAAAAAAAAAAGCAAAATATAGGAGAGAAAACAAGTGGACTCACCAAAGTTTTCAAGAAGGGACAATAAAAAAAAAAAAAAAAAAACACAATAGAACATCTCCGCTACGTTAGGTTAGAAACAAATGCGAAGCACTGTATAACAAATAAGCCAGACGAAGTATGAAATCCTGAACTCAAAGATCTCCGCTCTCAAAGCTGAAGGTCGTTTGCTGTAGATTGCAAAAATCATAAAATCACCCTAAAGAAACGAAAATTAATGCCCCCAAAATTCAGCCACTCCTAGTTAATAAGGCATCCCAGTACAAAATCGATGTAAGTGTGGTTACAGTTGCTTTGAATTATAGGACATGTCTCCCATTCAAATTGAGACCCCACCAAATTCCCTTTCCCTTTTACAAGGTGCCGTATAACACCCCCAAGATATAAAGTCAACTATTTATATAAAATTTTATGTTGACATGCAACTTTTGATAGTTGTTGTTTATTAAGACTGAGAAAAAACGAAGAGTTGTTATCCATGAAGGAGCTCCGATTGAACTTCAACAAAGGGGTCCCATACCTAAATCACAATCTTAATGGGGCGAAATTACCATTGTTATAGTCAATTCCGTGAAATTACATCTATTAATGGTAAAGTCGGATTATACTCAAATTTTCAAATATCTCACAAAAGAACTCATAGTTTGGTTTCCAACCCAAAAAACCCCCCTTTAAGCATCCATCTATGGTAGTTGTTAGGCATTCGAATTTAAGTGACATGGACTAAAGGAAGACAAAAAAACGCCATGTCACTCCATAAATTATTTTATAAAAATGAGAAAACATTGGTTAGTTGTGATTTTTCACACTAACTCCACTCGTTAATCACGTGCCCAAATAGTTCCTATTCATTTAAGTTTTCAAAATTGACCCTCTTCTCTCTTTGGTATCTCTTCCTTCCTTTAGAAAATAATAGGTGGGGCGGCCATAACACATCAGCATGCACCCTAGCCAATCAGGAAGCTCCACGTGGCTTCACATCAACAAGTTGTCCCCACTGCTCTCTGCACATAGAAAATATTAATTTCCTCTTTCTTATTTAGAAATTTCCGTTGATAGTAGGCCTGCGCATATTGATGGCCGCACTAGACCTACACTAGACTTGCTGCGGGGAGTTATTTCACTTTCTTTCTCCTCCTTTTTCTCCTTATGAAGGAGAAGACGACGCTCTCTCACCATCGGCTGTGATGGCTCTGCTGGGTAGGCTTCAAACCTTTGAGAGAAGGTCATAAGTTCAAAACCCCTGCAACGCAAGCTGCAGGAAGGCTGGCGGGTTATTAGGTGATTTGTGCGTGGCGCCGGGATGGTGGGTCCCTCGCTAGCTACTCCTGGGGGTTTACATGGCGAAAAAAGACGACTCTCTCTCCCTTCCTCTCATGAATTCAAAATTTCAGTTCCCCTGTCTTCACTCCTTCCGGTGCTCGCTCCCTCTCTGCTCTCGCTCTCGCTCGGCGCTCATTGGGCGTCACTTCTTCACTCTTTGCTCCAGCGCTTGTGTTCATTGGTCTTGCTTTTTCATGCTCTGCTCTAGCGCTTGCTCGGCTTGTTTGCTCTCTGCTTTGACGCTCCCTTGAGACTTGTTGGGTCTCTCCTGCTAGCTTGGAGTTGGAGCACACCTCGGTCAGCTCAAGGTCGCAGATGTCATAGCCAAGGAAATTGGCCATGGCGGCAATATTTGCGTTTTTTTCGTCCCGGGCTGGCCGTAGAGTAGGTAGCCTTGCTTCCAGGCCCGCCCGTCTACTGATAGAAGTCCTTCCCGGCCGTGAAGTCACGGAGGTTCTCCATGATGTCCCTCTTCCTCTATGGGTCCATGGCCAATGTGTCAAAGGTGCTCGGGTGCTTCAACGGCACCGATTTCCACCCGCCACACGAATTAGTGTTAAGGAGGCGTTCTTGGTTCTTACGGCGGATGTTGTTGGCCTTGTCCATGATGTAGTCCAGATAGGAGTCGAGGATGAGCTCATTGTCGCACTTCCTGATCCGGAACGTGAAGCCACGCTTCTGGTCCAGGAGGGGCCCCCACGAGGAAGGCTGGGATTGCCATTGCCTCACCACGTGCTCCCACTAGACGGCAACGCTGTCAAAGATGTCGATGATGCCGTCATTGTTTGAGTGGCCGCAGGTGGTGAGCTGGAGTTGCGCTCGCGACCGAGGGAGAGGCAGGTACAGGAGGCGGAGACAAAGGAGCTGAATAGAGTTGGACGGTGTTGATGCGGTTGTTCTCGTTGATTTCAAAGTAGCAGTAGAATAGTCAAAGCCGAAGGCTCGTTTTAGGAATCTGAGGGTGGTGAAGTAAAGCTCCGGCAGGAGTGCCGCCTAGAGGAGGGTCTGGCAGAAGGCAAGGGTGCCAGCAGTCTGGTTCTCCAGATTCTTCGTTCGATATTGAGGATTTATTTTTTAGTCATAGCCATCCATTTTCTTTGTCAATTTCATCGAGACTAGTTTGTGTTTTGCAGGTTTTGTGCCTGCTATCGAGGAACCTATAGTAATCTTAATATTTTACCGGCTGTTCTTGTGGTTGAGTTAATTGGGGGGCTAATACTGTCTTGACACTATTCAATCTGACTAGTGCCTTCTTTTTATTTTTTGGGAAAATGATAAGCTGACTGCACCGTCACGACGGTGCAGTCTAAACTGCACCATGTACTGTGTCAAGGCCACCGGATGGCTAGCTTGTCCGGTCTACTAAAATATCAACAAGGATACCCTTCGGTGAAAAAGATATTGGGTAATTGAGGCCCCACATCTTGACTTTTCTCATGCTACTCTCTCTCTCAATGGTAATGTAAAAAATAAATGAATGTAAGAACAGATACTTCACCTTCCCTCTGAAGTGAAGTGAAGAAAGACGGCGAGCCATTTGCCGATTCTCTCGTTGGGCTTTATACTTGCAAGAACATCCACCGTGAACCTCTCTTCATCGCTGTTGCACACATGTCCGAGTCAAGAGCCGGCTCACCGCCACCATTGCCATCCACTAAAACCTCGCTGAAGCCCTCGCTCTCAGTCACTCTCCTATCACTATCAGTCTTGGCTTCAATTCTAGCGATCACGATCCTGTAACAACACGAGCCCTTCGACTGGCACTGCACTACTTTGCTCACGAGGAGAGGGCAGCCAGCGAGGTTAAAGTTAGAGGGTGAATAGCAAGTGATGATTATGGGGTTATGGGTAAAAGCTTGAGTTGCGAGGAGATGAGGTGCTCTGATGGAGGGAGAGAGAGAGAGAGAGAGGGGAGGGGGTGGGGAGGGCCCCTGGGGATGCGGCAGCCTTGCTTAATGATTCCATACTTGCTCAATACCTCGTATTTTGTCTCTTTCGGTTGTCAATTGCATCTCTATTTAGTGTGTGGTCAAAATGGCATTGTTATTCCCAAGAAATAATGGTACCGTCACCTCAGTAGCATACTTTTTTTTTTATTTATCTTGTACTAGATTTAGTTCATCAATGATGAAATTAAGTTTTGTTTGCCCCAATACTGCCATCCAGTGGAATCTCTTGATTTTAAGGAGTATAAAATCTAGACAAGAATTTCGCTTGAATTGTTTTTGGCAAGAACAGAATTGTCAATCAAAGCAAAATCAGATTTTTGTTTTTGGCTTGGATAAAAAAAATTAAATTTTTAATTGTAACTATTAATTATTATCAGGAATTGGTAAAAAGGAGTGAAAAATGTGAAACCAAAACATGGAGCTCTAAAAACAAAGGCAAAGCCAATTGTAACAAGCAAAACAAGGACGTGATTCTCCTGCAATTTCAATCCCGACCAAGAAAACATCCCTAAAGCAATCAAACAAGACTTGAAAGTCCTAGAAAATAAAGTAAGACACTCTCCAAATCAACCTCAGCCCACAAGATTTGCCTCCTTAAAATTGCAAGACCCAACCTTCAATTCATGATAATTGATCATTCTTCGAGTTCTCAAGAAAAATTTCTAAAATATGAATTTCCGATGAGAAGAAATTTCGAGAGCGAGCAAGCACTAGAGCAAAAGAGCGAGCGAGCGAGCCGAGCAAGCACCAAAGCAAAGAGTGAAAAAGAGAGACCCGCCAAGCACTGAGGGAGCTTCAGAGCAGAATGAGTCGAGCAAGCACCAGAGCAGAGAGCGAAAAAGAGAGACCCTTTGAGCACCAAGGGAGCTTCGAAGCAAAACGAGCCAAGCAAACTCTGAAGTAAAGAGCAAAGAAGTGACACCCAATGAGCATCAAGTGAGAGCCGGAGTAGAGAGGGAGCGAGCATCGAAGAGAATGAAGACAAGGGAACTGAAATTTTGAATTCATGAGAGGAATGAAGAGAAAAAATGTCATTCTTTCTCCTTCAAAAGGAGAAAAAGGAGGAGAGAGAAAGTGAAACAAGAGTATGTTTGGTAATATTTCTGTTTCGGGAAATAATTTCTTTTAAGAAATAATATTTTTCTATTTTTATTCCCTTAAATAATTTTTGAATAAAAGAACACGTTTGATAACTATACAAAATTTATATTCTCATAATTGAAAAAGAATAGGAATGCATTTGTTACACTCAATGGCAATCAGTGGGAGGTAGGTGGCGATCGATGGCCGAGGGTCGGCCAACGATAGAGCAAGTTGCAAGGAAGAAGAAAAGAAAAGAAAGAAAAGAAAAAAATGATTTATTTCTAGAAATTGTTTCAAGGAATAAAAAACTACTCTTTTATATTTCTTATTTTTGTTTCAAATCTATTCCCTAACCATTTTTCTATTCTAGAGAATAAAAATTTAATTAACCTTACCAAGCGGATTTTTATTTTTTCTATTCCAAGGAGCAAAAGAACATAAAAACAAAGAAATAGAAGTGTTGCCAAATGAAGCCTAACTCTTCACAACAGGTCTAGTGCAGCCATTAATGTAAGGAGGCAATTAGTATTTTCTATGTACAAAGAGCGATGGGGACCACTAACTGACGTGAAGCCATGTGGAGCCTCCTGATTGGCTAGGGCATACATGTTGTGGCTAACCCACCTAATATTTTCTCCCCTCCAATAGTGTTGAAGTAGGCTTCCTTACTTTGGGTGTGGAAAAGAACCAACAACCGCCTAGACTGCTCGAAACTAAACCGAACTAAACTAAAACTTGTAGTTCCCAAGGGAACCAATCCAATTTTCAGCTCCAATTTATTAGAATCGATGGATACCGATCCGGTTCTCGGTTATAGATGTGAGTTCTGCTCACCCACTCATTCGACTGAACTAGTAATATATAAATATGTATTTAATTTTTAATAAAAATTTATGACAAAAAAATTTTAAGAAAAATGAAACCCTAAAATTCCTAATCTAAAATTCAATACCTATTAACCGAGTGCTTGTCTTGTCTCACTCTCATCTTATACGAGTTGTTTCTCTCTCTCTCACTCACGGCTTTGACTCTCAACTCAACACTCATCGGCTTACGGTGTCAACTCTCAATTTAAGTCCAATCTTTTTACTAATCTTGCAATTAAGAGTATGATTTTTTTTTTTTCCTTTTTGCTTCACTTTGATTTGTTAGAAAATGTTGTAACAAGTGAATGAAGTTTGATGGGATCGGTACTATGGACCCACCCCAGTCCAGTTCTTGGGTGGATCCATAGACCAATGGACGGTTCCCGATTCTAATTTTTTAGAACCAATCATTAATAGATTATTCCAGATTCCAAGGTGGGAACTGCCCACCAAGACCATGCTCAACTTCCTTTTTGACACACACTCTCTCTCCCTTTGCCTCTTCGCTTCCTCATCTCTTTTTCTTCGCTTCCTCGACCGCTAAGCAAATCATCTCTATCCAACAATGGCTATTACGCCTCTTTGCTTTGCACTTAACCTCTCTTCTTCAGCCCTCACTTCAGTCATCTCCGAATCCCTCGCTCTTCTCGTTCTTTCCCAAGAACCCTCCTCTCTTGTAGCCCACCCACCATGGCCCTAGCTTCCATGCCTCCGCTGCCAAAATCACAAGCCCGACAACCTTTGACTCGGCTAGGATCGTCCGAAAAGTTTTCTTCTTCCAACACCGGTTCGATCCAGCCGAGGGTCACACCAGATTAAGGAAGTGAAGTTCATGAAGAGCAGTGGGAGGGCCAAGAACTGTCCCAAAATGTGAGGCCCGATTTTGTGATTCTGGGTCCGTCTAATTTGGGCAAGTGTTCCCATATCAATGCTCTGGTTCGGAAGAAGGAAGTTGTAGTTACATCCAAGAAACTAGGTCCTTTTTCTTTCTTATGGTTTTACTTTGGTCACCAGGGATGAGCTAATTGATTGATGTATTTTGCAGGCAAGACTCGGCTTATAAATCGCTTGGCGGTGAACAAGAGTTGGTATACTGTGGATCCGTCGAGTTGTGGGGGAGCTTTTGGCTGGCTTAAATATCTCATGCTATGTGACAACTCATAAATGCATAAAAAGAAAAATCGCAAAATGTGTGGGAATATGTAAGTTTTATTTCTTGGAATGCTACAACTAATTGAGTGAGGTAAGTCAATTCAAAGTTGTTAGAGTGGAAAACTGGATAATCGTTGGATCACTACTTGTTAACAAGCTTGCAAAACTTGATTAATTGCACTTAAATGGTTTAAGCATTTTTTACCAATCACTTTGGATATGCCAAGGTAGTAATTCTTCTGGCTAAGATATAGAGATTGGAAATGTCATAATATCCATATCCTAAACATTTTAATGATTTATCAATTTAGTCCTAAATCTTTGGAAAAATTCCAAAAAATGGCTTGAAATGCTCTCAATTCTCAAATAATGGCATAAAGTAAATCATATCTCAAATAAGAATTTGAAATGCTCTCATTTTCTCAAATAAGGGCTTGAAGTGACCATATTAATCTAAAATAATGACCTAACCTCATCGGCCGATCAAGGCATTCCCATCCTTTTGCTTTCTTTATTTTCTTTCTGTTTTCCTTTTTTTTCTCTTTTATAAAAAAAAAAAAAGACAAACTAAGAAAATAAAAAATAAAGACTAAAAAAAAAAAAACAAAAAAAAAAAAAAAAAAAAAAAAAGCTTAGGAAGAGGTCCAGTCGCCTATGGCTACCACCCCGTCATCGGTGGGGCGTTGGCCATGGCCAATGGGATTGCTGGTGACTAGGCAAGGTGGGCACCTTGCCTAGACCTGGGGAAGGGTGGCAACCCTCTTTTGAATCTAGCGAGGACCAAGCTCTCACCTTTGGTCAGCAACCTCGTTAGCCATCTCCGATGCCCCACTAGCGATAGGGTAGCAACCACAAGTGAGGGAGGTCTAGCTGCCAACCCTACACCTAATTTTTTTTCTTAAGTTTTAGCCTTTTTTTTTTAGTTTGTCTTTTTATGAACATAAAGAGAAAAAAAATAAGAAAGAAAATAAGAAAAAGCAAAAGGACGGAAATGCCCTTGATCGGCCGAAAAGTTCAAGATGGCCACGTCAAGTCATTATTTGAAATAATGTCCATTTTAGGCCATTATTTAATACAATGAGGGCATTTTAATTCTTTATTTAAGGTAAGGTTCACTTCAAACGCTTATTTGAAAAACCAATGATATTTAGGGCCTTTATTTGGAATTTTTTAAAACCTTTTGACAATATTTCAACTAAGCTGTAGAGATTAGATATATAACATTCACATCATAATATCCATGTCCTATTCCCATCATAATATCCATGTCCTATTCCCATCATAATATTCATGTCCTAAACCTTTTGACGGTTTGCAAATGTAGACATTCCAGTTAAATATCCAAATAATAGTTTTAGAATTAAATTAACAAATCCTCAAAATGTTTGACTAAGCTAAGGTAATTGAAATATTTATAACTTAATTGGTACAATTGAAAAATTTATGATTGAATTGATCACCGTACAATAAATTTAGGATTTTTTTGGATAATTAAACCAAAAACAAAAGTAAAGACAAAAGATGTTATGAGTCAAGACACTTTTCAGGAAACTTTCTACAAGATATGATGTCTTCCATAAGAATGCAATAACGTACTTCTTTTTTATCTGTACAATGATGCACTCCAAAGTGTTCATTTTTCTGAATTCAAACGCAAAGAACGATATAGAAAGATAGTATAATCGTTAGAGAAGAAGAAAATACTCGTTCCAATCTAATTCATCGACATTTCAACCTTCCAAAATAGCCTCGCACTGTTCTGGACATTGGAGAATCTTTGGGACACCGTTTCTATGAAACTCGATGGTAGAAATAAAAACTTTCTGCGCAGCCACCGTTTCAAATTCCATTGAACCAGCGTTAGTCGAAGTCAAACGATTTTTCATTTTCTTCTATATAGTCCTTTTCTTTTCAATTTTTCTCCAATACAAAAAACTAAATATTCAACAAAAATAAAAATTCGATCATCACGAATATTGTTTATTGTTTGTGATTACATAATCAGCCACCACGCAAAGCACGGAATAGCATGTGCTTCTTTGCCGAAGCCCAAAAATAGACTTCAGGTAATAAAACAGTTTCGACATCTTAGAGCTCACAGAGCCACCCTAAAATACTAAGAAAGACACATAAGATCAAAGGGTCTCTCCACAAGCAAGACCGTTGGTCAATAATGCATGCCTAATCGAGGGGCACGGGATCGTATATAGCCGACGCAAGAGAGTCCTTGGAAATATTACTGGGTTGGCCGAATCCGTCTCCACATCCGTAAAAAGTATGACAAATTCGTGCCGTGTTTACACAGGCACCAAGAAAAGGCCCTAATCCGGGAATTCGGTAGTCTTCAAATACGGCTCTATTCATCCACTTCCAGGCCTCACGCACCATATGCATGATGTGTTCACGTGCGGCCTCTTCTGACGCGCCGGTTTCATTCATGTAGCATTCCAGTGCCTTCAAGTTGTCTCCTCGTGCCACTTCATGCTAAGCATGGACAATCATTGTTGGGTTATAACCATAAGTCCAAATACTCTTCCCACTTTTGTATCGAGGAAATAAAAAAGAAGATGTACCCTTTTTTTCTTATGAGCCACTATTTGCAAGAAGAAGAACAATATAAAAGTAAATTACCGATGATGTACCGAGATCATTGATAAGTCGAAGCATCTTGCTAGAACAACGCATGACGCTTGGGATTTTCGACACGTAATCAAGGCCCTTTTCCGTCAATTTATCTGTGGTTAGGAAGTAACTGGGCAACATCATAACCACCCCTCCGGATGAATTCGTCGCAACGTCAATGTATTCCTTCAGGGTCGGTTTAATGCCCTTGCTGCGCCAATGGACCTCCTTCAGGTACGCCTTGCATTCTTCGGCCCACTATAGGATTGAAATTCGGAAAAGTGTGTCAATGACCAAGTCAAGGGACGTTCTTTTCTCATACTTGTTCAGACTCTCAAACGTTCAAATTTAGAAGTCATAACGAAAGTTAAAAGTAGAAAAATGAATTGACTGACATGGACTAGAAATTATCAGGTGAAAGATTTCGCAAGTCAAAATTACCACTTTCCGCAGGTAAGGGATGGGGTTGATTCCTCGCTCTCTCATCGTCCAATACCCAACTTCGTTGGTCGTGTTGTACATGGCCATGAAACTATCCCTTATTATTGGAGGAAGCCTATCGATGTCTGTGATGTCCCACCTTGATAAGTTATCACAATTTCAGCAATTTTACCAAATTTACCGCCATTCAATACACTTCTTAGTAACAATAACGAAAATTAATGCCAACCATTACTTTATTAGCCCAAACCACCAACATAAACCATGATATGTCCAAAATGCATTGAAGAATTTATTTCATATATATAATTTTTAGTACTTTTTTTCCATTGCATTCATAGACTAATTAATTATGTCTTTTTTCTTGGCAGTCATAGTTACAAGGGAAAATGATGACGGTGGTGATACTAGGCAAACCTGACAATGAAATCTGTTAAGAGCTCAAGTTCTTCTGGCGTCCCATATATATCATAAACATCATCAATAAGTACCACCATATTACCAAACTTCCCATTCATTTCTCTGTAAGCTGTATGTTGAGGTTCGAAAACCATACTATTGGCCCAAAAATAGCTTTCCACCATCCTGTCCCTACTAAAGGTCATCTTGTTCGCCCCAAGTTCAACCCACCACCTGAAAAAATTGTCATATGATGATTAAGTCGATCAAAATGCACTCCCATGCTGCCATATTGATTTGTACCTTGCCAAATTGCTGAGTTCCTTCCTGTAGACTGACTGCACTAAATTGAAGTCTAATTTAGCCAATCGTAGTAAAGAGGGGATCATGTCTTGCTGTTTCTTGTACATGTCAATGAACCACCGAGCCTCCAACCTGTTTAGCCTCCAGTGGATTGGCATATCTAATGCATGACTCACGTGACTCGCTAAATTAGTGGGTATCTTATTGAGGTTTAGATCCTTCAGATGCTTAGAAGCAAAGGTCCAAGCTTCATCGAGTATGGTTTCACCTTCCAATCCATGAAAAGAAGCTTCATAAAGACCAAGAAGCCCCTTCACATCTTCATTGAGCGATTCATTGAATGTGCCTGTCTTGCTCATAAATCTTTGAAACACATCTATATGTCCAACAAAAGGAATGGAAGGGTAAATTTTGATGCGTCAACATGATTTACCAAAGTTTTATAGTTGACGAGTACCTTGCGGTATGTTGTATCCATGTTGTCTGAGTAGCCGGAATCGAAGGGAAACGACATCAAGATTTTCCGAAAGTTGAGCATCTTCGGTGTTGTTATAGATGGAACTTAGAGTGTTCTTGATCTCCGTCTCGAATTGGTATCCTAGTCCTAGTCTTTGAACCGCGTCAATGAACTTGAGCTTGGCCACCTGATTCATCTCCCCATCCAATAGACCCTTGACTTCTTTCTTCAACCTTTGGACTTCCTCCGAACATTTATCCTCCTAGCACATGAAAAACGCTGAAAAATGAGATCTTAATCGAAGTCGATGCACAAGCACTGTCGAGCTCTTGCCGTATTGTTGAGAATATGCTGTTTTGACCAGGTTTATCGATATCTCCTATAGAATATTGTTGCGGTTGGCCCTACATTTGATACTTTGGCAATGGATGAAGGTACAAATTGATTTTACATATCTCGAATGTCATATATAAATCGTATACAGAAGTACACAAGATGTATACATCCATAAACTAGGTTCAAAGTAAAGTTTGTACTTTGTTTCCATGTCGTTTTGGGATTTATGGACTCGTCCCACCAAAGTAAGTAGAAAATAGGGAAACAGTGCACCTCGGTCACTAAACTTATTTTTTTATATTTTTCTTCTGTCGTTGGCGTGGTAACTTAAATTTGAGCACGGCAAAGTGAAGCCAAGGTATTAATCGATGCCAAACAAAAGTATAATACTCAAATAATCCGTGCCATCATGGAATAAATTGTTACCGAAATTGTCAGAACCATAGACCAGAAAAATTGTTGGGAAATTTTTCCAAGTTTGAGGACCAAATGTGAATATTTCCCATCGTACTTAAGCTACTGAGTTTTGTGCCGAAAAAAAGAAAAGAAAATTCGTTACCGTGTAATTAACGGTGAGTGACTGCAAAAAGTCATAATCCCAAACGCTAGGTTGCCAATTCGCCGAATGTCTCCCGATCTCTTGAACTTCAATCTTCGAAGCACATGTCACGAATTGAGCACTGGACGCGGTGGAGGAGGTGGCGGCGGAGGAGGAGGAGCGGAGGTGCCCAGAGAATAAGAGAGAGGGCTGGTTATGGTGAAATGAGGAGGGGAGGAAGCTTGTTGACAATGCCTGAAGAGCCATTGTAAATTCTGTAGCGAGTCACTTAGTATGCCAACTATCCTTTATATAGGGGTTGGTCTGGAGCCCCCCTCACGGCGACAATTTGTAGCTGCTTTTCGAGCATATTTTTTCCTATTTACTCGAGCCATTCTCTAAGCATTGTAATTTATGCATTTTTTTTTTCCAAACCGGGTCTTCTCGACACACCATGATTAATTTGGATGAATAAGAATGAGGTACTTCGGAATTAGAGGTGTCAAAATGAATCATAGACCCATTTTTCACTCATATTATTACAATTAGGTTGCACATGGGTTGTTTAAACATTTAAAAGGTAAGGTGAAAATGAACTTAAAAATTTAAAACTAATCAAATTAGGTCTTATTGAAAATTCTACTAAGAACTTATTCTTCTTTATTTTATTCTATTGATTAGTTTTTGAGCATTTGAAGACATTTGGTAACTACTCAAAATTCTTATTCCTGAAATAGAAATGTGTTTGTTATGAATCTTAAATTTTTTGTGACTTAGAATTTCTTTTAATTTTTTAATACTTTTTAAATATTTTCCTCTTTTAAATTTTTAATAAATTTATTATGTAATCTTTTTTAAAATTATTTTATTATATAATTTTATCATATTTTAGTATGATTTTATTAGTAATTTTATTATATTTTTAATATAATTTTATGTTATAATTACATTGTATTTTTTAAATTTTCTTTTAATTTTTTTTTTATAATTTCATTATATAATATTATTATATTTTTAAATTAATTGAATATATATTATTTTAAATTTTATTGTAGAATTTTATCATATTTTTAATATAATTTATATTATAATTTTATTATATTTTTAAATTTTCTTTTAATTTTTAGGGTTATACCTTGAAAAATTCTAAACTGATATACCTTTGACAAATTTACCAAAAAATAATATTTTTTACCACGAAAACCCTAATATAATATATCTGTAACAAATTTATCCCAAGTGACTACAAAAAACTCAAATTGATATATTTATGATAAATTTACCAAAAAATAATTTGTTCGGCCGCCATAAACCCAAACTAGCACCTTTGTGACAAATATACCCTCTATTAAATTTAGATTCATAACACGAAAAAACAAAAAAAATAATATAATTTTAATAAGTAGTTAGTAAAATCACAAGCTAGTACACTAGTCCATTGTCACGTGTCATTTAACTTAATAATTTGATACTAAAATTTAACAAAAACTAACATAGGGTAAATTTATCGTAAGTATATCAGTTTAGGGTAAATGTGTCAAAAGTGTACTAATTTGAGATTCTTGATAGTCAAAAAATTAGTTTGGGGTAATTTGTCACAAGTATATCAGTTTAGGATTTTTAGTATAATACCCTAATTTTATTATATTTTTAAAATAATTTTATTATATTTTTGCAATTGGCTAGAGGAAAAAGAAAAAGAAAGAAAAGGAAAAGAAGAAAACATAAGAGAAAAAAAAAAAGGAACATGATTTGGTTTGATTTTGGAGTTGTTCCTGAAAGCAAAGAATTAACTTTTATTTTTTATTTTTTACTTTTGATTATGTTCCAAATTTATTTCCGGAAACCAAAAGGTTACCAAACGAAATTTTATCCTTTTTTTTTTTTCTGGAGAACAAAATAATATAATTAGATATTGTTTGACTAGTTACTAAACATGCCATTGGATGACTTATTTTTGTTGCTACATGCAAAATGGTTTCTACATGACGTGTATTGACTGGACGCTCTCGCAGTGCTTTTGTGTGATGACGTCAACAATACATGTGAAGGAGCTTCAGCGCACGAAGGCGCAAGGCATGTGAACCCAATGGGGTAGAGACGCATGAGAGCACTTGTGGCAGCGAATGGCAATGAAATTTCCGAAACAAGCAACATAAAGCGTCAAAACAGCACTCAAGAGTAAGAGTAACGAGTTTGGTGGAAAATGACATCCGCGTCGCTTATGCTTCATTGCTACAAACACTGTGTAAAAGGCTAAAGGGGCTCTTCCTCAAACAACAAAAGGTCGGGAAAATGACTTTCCAAGTGTCATAATTTTCATATAATACTTGTATCAATACCACAACCTTTTTTCCCATAATGTTGTCTCCTTTAAGATAAACTAATAAAAGTATTAGCAACAGTTGACACAATAGAAATAATTTGAAGGCCAAATATCATGAAAAGTCTCTAACTTTTTTTTTTTTTTTTTTTTTTTTATAAAAATCACTATCTCCAATAATAAAACATTCTCTCGGAGACTGTCGAATATAAACAAAAAAATAAAGCAAAAATATGAAGGAAAATGAGTGAGAACTCGCTAAATTTCAAGAAGAAACAATAAGAAAAACATCATAGGACGTCTTTGCGATGTCAGGTCAAGAATAATTACAATCCTATGCTTTCATATATCCGCTCTTGAAGCCAAAGGTCGATTACTACTACGTAGCACGAACACCCACATCAACATCCGACACGTCATAATACGACATCACATGCCGACATATCGTTTCTAAAAAAAAGAACTTTGACACGTTGTATATTAAATGTATATTTTTATATATACATAATAAATTATTATTTTTATGATTATTTCAATCAAATTAATTTGATTTAAATTCACAAATAAATAAATAAATAAATAAATAAGAGCCTAGAATTAATTTAAATCAAAAACATTAATCCATAATTTGTTAATATCATTCATTGCTTCAATTTGATAAATTCAACTTCATTCTAATAATTCATAAAACTTAGAGAAAAAAAAAAACAAGCAATTCATGTTTTGGATTCATGTGTCGACATGTTAGAAGAAAAAAAAAAAAAAAACTTGGGAGATGAATTGTGTATTACCGGAAGTGAGAGTTAGAACAAAAGATAAGACTAACTTTTCTTATTTTCCATTTATTATTTTTATTACTTTTTACTTTTTCATATATATATTTTGACCCATCATTTTTTGAAAATTTTAAAATTGACCTCGTGTGTCGGAGTTACATGTCGAAAACTCACATGTCAGAATTTCGACTAAAGTTTAAGAAAATGTTGAAAAAGTTGACCAGGTATTGGATTTTCCAACACGTATTGATAGAGTGTCGAAGAGTACATGAGAGTGTCAAAATGTCGGACACAATACAAAAAGCTTCCGAAAAGTATCAATGCTTCCTAGGTTTGCTATCGATTGCAAATATCACAAAATCCCCCCAAAAGATCCAAAACTAATGCCCCCAAAGTCCAACCGCTCCTAATCAATAGGGTGCCACTAGTACAAAATCGATGAAAGTTTGGTTGGGGTGGCTTTGAATAATAAGACATGTCTCCCATTCAAACTAGGACTCGCCAAACTCCCTTTCCATCATACTCCGCCAAACTCCGCCAAACTCCCTTTACAATGCCAACAAATAGAAAAAATTGCTTTTCACGTGCAAATTTTGATGGTTTTGATTTATTGAGACTAAAAAATCATAATCAAAATGCAAGGTTGTTATCCATGGATGAGCTACGATTGAAGCATAACAAAGGAGTCTAATACCTAAGTCACGATCTTAATTGCACGGATCGAGAAGCATAATTATGGTCAATCTGGTGAAATTACATGTAATAATGATAAAGTCATATTCTAAGAACCTTCAAATGTCTCACAAAAGAACGCAAAATTTGGCTTACAACCCAAAAAAGTCCCTCATTCTGGCATCCATCAATAGTAGCTGTTAGAGGTTCCACATATCAATCGAAATGTGCTTACACCTCTTGCCTAGGCCAGAGGTAGGTGGGGCCTCACCTAGCCATGGCGAGGGCGGCCTCGCATTGGCCAGCAGGGGCAAGCTTGCCGACGCTCGCCTCTGGCTAGCTGGCCAGAGGAAGGAAAGAGAAAGAAGAAGGAGAAAATGGAAAAAGAAAAATAATAATAATTTCAAAAATATAATATTATTAAAAAAATTGTTTACATTAGCATCGGCCGGCCAAAATTGATCGAATTGACTAAATTAACACAATTGCAAAAAACTTATAAATGAATTAGCCAAAAATAAATATTTAGAATTGAATTGGAAAAATTGCAATATATTTAGATTTATTTTGGTAATTTTCCTCCTCTAGTGCTTTATCTAGACTTTGGTTTCTTTTTAAAATGCCATGCCAAACTGAAAAATTAATTTAAAAAATAACATAGGACAAATAGCCAGAATATCTCACGAGAAGCATTGTAGTAATCAGATATTCAACCAACATGGCGATATAGCGCCAAACTGATTGAAAAGTTAGATGGCACTTATGTATCTTTTTTCCCCACAAAAAGCTCTATAGCAAGAGAAGAAATATGTGGAAGAGAGAATTATTCTTTATCTTGTAATGAAAAATACATAAGTCTAATAAGATCATTCAATCGAGGATATGTACATTATAGAATCCTAGAAATATGGCACTTATATATACACACACACACACATATAATCCTAGAAATATGGACATTTAAGGAAATTACTGATAATCCCCAACTATGCACCTTCCGACTTTTATTTTTTCCTAAAAAAAAGTCACTAAATATGTTGTTTCCTTTAAGATAAACTAATAAAATTATTAGCAATAGTGGACAAAATGGAAATAATTTGAAGGCCAAATTTCATGAAAAGCCTCTAACTTTTTAATTTACTTTTTGTAAAAATCAGTATCTCAAATTATAAAACGTTCTCTCGGAAACCGTCGAATATAAACAAAAAAATAAAGCAAAATATGAAAGAAAATGAGTGAGAACTTGCCAAATTTCAAGAAGAAACAATAATTAAAACGTCATAAAATGTCTTTGCGATGTTAGGTCAGGAATAAATATAATCTCATACTTTCAGATCTCCGCTATTGAAGCCAAAGGTCGTATACTACTAAATAGCACCAACACCAACATCGACACACAACACGTTACACGACACAACACACCAATAGGTTGTTTCTCAAAAAAAGAGAATTCTGACACGTTGTATATTAAATGTATATTTTTATATATACATGACAAATTATTATTTTTATGATTATTTAATCAAATTAATTTGATTAAAGTTCACAAATAAATAAATAAATAAATAATAAAAAAAGCCTAGAATGAATTTTAACCAAAAACATCAATCCAGAATTTATTAATATCATTCATTGTTTCAAGTTGATAAATTCAACTTCATTCCAATAATCCATAAAACTTAGAGAAAAAAAAAAACAATCAATTTCCATTTTGAATTCACGTGTTAGACGTGTCAGAAGAGGAGAAAAAAAACTTTTGGGATGAATTGTGCATCACAGGAAATGTGAGCCGGAACAAAAGAGAATACTAACTTTTCTTCTTTCCCATTGATTATTTTAATCATTATTTTTTATTTTTAACATATATATTTTGACCCCTCATTTTTTTGAAAATTTTTAAAATTAACCTCGCGTGTCGGAATCACATGTCGAAAGCTCGCAAGACGGAATTTCGACTCAAGTGTCAGAGAGTGTCGAAAAAGTTGACCAGGTATTGAATTTTCCAACACATGTTGAAGAGTGCATGGGACTGTCGGAGTGTTAGACACCATACGAAAACTCCCGAAGAGTGTCAATGCTTTTTAGGTTTGTTGCAGATTGTAAATGTCACAAAATCCCCCCAAAGAACCAAAACTAATGCCTCCAAAATCCAGCTGCTCCTAATCAATAGGGTGTCACTAGTACAAGATGGATGTAAGTTTGGTTTGGGTGGGTTTGAATAATAGAACATCTTTGTGATGTCAGGTCAAGAATAATTACAATCCCATGCTTTCATATATCTGCTCTTGAAGCCAAAGGTCGTTTACTACTAAGTAGCACTAACACCCACATCAACATCCAACACACAACATGACATAATACGACATCACATGCCGACACGTCGTTTCTAAAAAACAGAGAACTCTAACACGTTGTATATTAAGTGTATATTTTTATATATACATAATAAATTATTATTTTTTTGATTATTTCGATCAAATTAATTTGATTCAAATTCACAAATAAATAAATAAGAGCCTAGAATTAATTTAAATCAAAAACATTAATCCATAATTTGTTAATATCATTCATTGCTTCAATTTGATAAATTCAACTTCATTCTAATAATTCATAAAACTTAGAAGAAAAAAACAAGCAATTCATATTCTGGATTCACGTGTCAGACATGTTAGAAGAAAAAAGAAAAAAAAAACTTGGGGGATGAATTGTGTATTACGGGAAGTAAGAGTTAGAACAAAAGATAAGACTAACTTTTCTTCTTTTCCATTTATTATTTTTGATTACTTTTTACTTTTTCACATATATATTTTGAACCATCATTTTTTGAAAATTTTTAAAATTGACCTCGCGTGTCGGAATTACATGTCGAAAACTCGCATGTCAGAATTGTGACTCGAGTGTTGGAGAATGTTGAAAAAGTTAACCAAGTGTTGGATTTTCCATCACATATTGACAAAGTGTCGAAGAGTACATGAGAGTGTCTAAATGTCGAACACAATACAAAAGCTCCCGAAAAGTATCGATGCTTCCTAGGTTTGCTATCGATTGCAAATGTCATAAAATCCCCCCAAAACAACCAAAACTAATGCCCCCAAAATCCAACCGCTCCTAATCAATAGGGTGCCACTAGTACAAAATTGACAAAAGTTTGGTTGGGGTGGCTTTTAATAATAAGACATGTCTCCCATTCAAATTAGGACTTCACCAAACTCCCTTTCCATCATACGTGTTGTCTTACAATGCCGACAAATAGAAAAATTTGCTTTTCACATGTACATTTTGATGGCTGTGATTTATTGAGAATAAAAAATCATAATCAAAATGCAAGGTTGTTATCCATGGATGAGCTACAATTGAAGCATAACAAAGGAGTCTAATACCTAAGTCACAATCTTAATTGCACGGATCTAGAAGCATAATTATGGTCAATCTGGTGAAATTACAAGTACTAATGATAAAGTCATATTCTAAGAACCTTCAAATGTCTCACAAAAGAACACAAAATTTGGCTTACAACCCAAAAAAGTCCCTCCTTCTGGCATCCATCAATAGTAGCTGTTAGAGGTTTCACATATCAATCGAAATGTGCTTACACCTCTTGCCTAGGCTAGAGGTAGGTGGGGCCTCACCTAGCCATGGTGAGGGCGGCCTCGCATTGGCCAGTAGGGTCAAGCTTGCCGACGCTCGCCTCTGGCTAGCTGGCCAGAGGAAGGAGGGAGAAAGAAGAAGGAGAAATAAGGAAAAAGAAAATGAAAAAAAAAATAATGATAATTTCGAAAATATTTAATATTATTTAAAAAAAATTATCTATGTTAGCATCAGCCAGCCAAAATTGATCGAATGGACTAAATTAGCACAATTGCAAAAAGCTTATAACTAAATTAGCCAAAAATAAATATTTAGAATTGAATTGGAAAAATTGCAATAGATTTAGATTTATTTTGGTAATTTTCCTTCCTCTAGTGCTTTATCTAGACTTTGGTTTCTTTTTAAAATGCCATGCCAAACTGAAAAATTAATTTAAAAATAACATAGGACAAATAGCCAGAATATCTCACGAGAAGCATTGTAGTAATCAAATATTCAACCAACATGGCGATATAGCACTTAGATGGCACTTATGTATCTTTTTTCCCCACAAAAAGCTCTATAGCAAGAGAAGAAATATGTGGAAGAGAGAATTATTCTTTATCTTGTAATGAAAAATACATAAGTCTAATAACATCATTCAATCGAGGATATGTACAGTTATAGAAGAAATATATATATATAATCTTAGAAATATGGACATTTAAGGAAATTACTGATAATCCCCAACTATGCACCTTCCGACTTTTATTTTTTCTTAAAAAAAGTCACTAAATATGTTGTTTCCTTTAAGATAAACTAATAAAAGTATTAGCAATAGTGGACAAAATGGAAATAATTTGAAGGCCGAATTTCATGAAAAGCCTCTAACTTTTTAATTTACTTTTTGTAAAAATCAGTATCTCAAATTATAAAACGTTCTCTCGGAAACCGTTGAATATAAACAAAAAAATAAAGCAAAAATATGAAAGAAAATGAGTGAGAACTTGCCAAATTTCAAGAAGAAACAATAATTAAAACGTCATAAAATGTCTTTGCGATGTTAGGTCAAGAATAAATATAATCTCATACTTTCAGATCTCCGCTATTGAAGCCAAAGGTCGTATACTACTAAATAGCACCAACACCAACATCGACACACAACACGTGACACAACACAACACACCGATAGGTCGTTTCTCAAAAAAAGAGAATTCTTGACACGTTGTATATTAAATGTATATTTTTATATATACATGACAAATTATTATTTTTATGATTATTTAATCAAATTAATTTGATTCAAATTCACAAGTAAATAAATAAATAATAACAAAAGCCTAGAATGAATTTTAACCAAAAATATTAATCTAGAATTTATTAATATCATTCATTGTTTCAATTTGATAAATTCAACTTCATTCCAATAATCCATAAAACTTAGTGGAAAAAAACAAGCAATTCACATTTTGAATTCGCATGTCAAACATGTCAAAAAAGAAAAGAAAAAAAAAATTGGGATGAATTGTGTATCACAGGAAATGTGAGTCGAACAAAAGAGAATACTAACTTTCTTCTTTCCCATGTATTATTTTTATCATTATTTTTTATTTTTTACACATATATTTTGACCTCTCATTTTTTTGAAAAATTTTAAAATTGACCTCGCGTGTCGGAATCACATAGCGAAAACTTGCAAGACAAAATTTCGACTCGAGTATCAGAGAGTGTCGAAAAAGTTGACTAGGTATTGGATTTTCCAACATGTGTTGAAGAGTGCACGAGATTGTCGGAGTGTTAGACACAATACGAAAACTCCCGAAGAGTGTCAATGCTTTTTAGGTTTATTGTAGATTGTAAATGTCACAAAATCCCCCCAAAGAACCAAAACTAATGCCTCCAAAATCCAGCTGCTCCTAATCAATAGGGTGTCACTAGTACAAGATGGATGTAAGTTTGGTTTGGGTGGGTTTGAATAATAGAAAATGTCTCACATTCAAACTAGGACTCCACCAAACTCCCTTTCCATCATACGTACCATCTTACAATGCCAACAAATAGAAAAATCTGCTTTTCACATTTAAATTTTTGTGGTGGTGATTTATTGAGACTAAGAAATCATAATCAAAATGCAAGGTTGCTGTCCATGGATGAGCTATGATTGAAGCGTCGCGAAGGAGTCTAATACCTAAGTCACGACCTTAATTGCACGGATCTAGGAGCAAAATTATTGTCAATCTAGTGAAATTACATGTACTAATGATAAAGTCAGATTCTAAGAACCTTCAAATGTCTCACAAAAGAACGCAAAATTTGGCTTACAACCCAAAACAATCCCCCCTTTTGGCATCCATCAATAGAAGCTGTTAGAGGTTCCACATATCAATAGAAATGTGCTTACACCTCTACTTAGGTGACATGCATTGAGGATAAATGAAGAGATGTCGTGTCACTCTTAAATTATTTAATAAATGTGAGAAACTATTAAATAGTTGTGGCTTTCCGCACAAGCTCCACTTGCTAATTACCACATGTTCGAAATGAGTCGTACTCATTAGAGTTTTCAAAATTTCCTCCCTTCCCTCTCCTTACTCTCTCCCTCCATTATTAATTCCTTGAACGAGACTCCTATACCTAAGTCACAATTTTAATGGCACGGATCTACAATCATTTTTATTATCAAATTAGTGAAATTATATCTACTAATGTCAAAGTTGGATTCTATCCAAACTTTCAAACATTTCACAAAAGAACACAATTTTTTTTTTATTTTTTTTTTTCTTTCTTCACTTCCTTCTCCTTCCTCTAATCGGTCACTGCCAAAGGTAGGGTTGCCGAGGGACCTCACCAGCCTCGAGGAAGCCTAGCCATGGCCAAACAACCTTGCCTAGGCCAACTAATATCATTCATTGTTTCAACTTGATAAATTCAACTTCATTCCAACAATCCATAAAACTTAGAGAAAAAAAAAAAAAAAAAAACAAGCAATTCACATTCTGGATTCGCGTGCCAAATGTGTTGGAAGAGGAAAAAAAACTTGGGGGATGAATTGTGTATCATGGGAAGCGTGAGTTGAAACAAAAGAGAATACTAACTTTTCTTCTTTCCCATTTATTATTTTTATCATTATTTTTTATTTTTTAACAATATATATATTTGATTCCTCATTTTTTTTGAAAATTTTTAAAATTGACTTCGTGTGTCTAAATCACATGTTGGAAACTCATAAGTTGGAATTTCGACTCGAGTATTAGAGAGCGTCGAAAAAATTGATCAGATATTGAATTTTCCGACATGTGTTGACGGAGTGTCGAAGAGTGCACGAGATTGTCGGAGTGTTAGACACGACACAAAAACTCCGGAAGAGTGTCAATGATTTTTAGGTTTGCCGCAGATTGTAAATGTCACAAAATGCCCTCAAAGAACCAAAGCTAATGCCTCCAAAATCCAGCCACTCCTAATCAATAGGGTGTCACTAGTACAATTTGGATGTAAGTTTGGTTCAGGTGGGTTTGAATAATAGAACATGTCTCACATTCAAACTAGGACTCCACCAAACTCCCTTTCCATCATACGTACTGTCTTACAAGGCCAACAAATATAAAAAGCTGCTTTTCACATGTAAATTTTGATGGTTGTGATTTATTGAGACTATGAAATCATAATCAAAATGCAAGGTCGTTGTCCATTGATGAGCTACAATTGAAGCATAAGAAGGAGTCTAATACCTAAGTCACAATCTTAATTGCACGGATCTAGGAGCAAAATTATTGTCAATCTAGTGAAATCACATGTACTAATGATAAAGTCAGATTATAAGAACCTTCAAATGTCTCAAAAAAAAAAAAAAAAAAAAAGCAAAATTTGGCTCACAACCCAAAACAGTCCCCCCATGGCATCCAATAATAGTAGCTATTAGAGGTTCCACATATCAATCGAATGTGCTTACACCTCTCAAATTTAGGTGACATGCATTGAGGATAAATGAAGAGATGCCATGTCACTCTTAAATTATTTAATAAATGTGAGAAATTATTGGATAGTTGTGGCTTTCCTTGCAAGCTCCACTCGCTAATATCATGTGTTTGAAATGAGTCATACTCATTAGAGTTTTAAAAACTTCCTCTCTTTCCTCTCCGTACTATCTCTCCCTCCATTATTAATTCCTTGAATGAGACTCCTATACCAAAGTCACAATTTTAATGGCATAGATCTAGAACCATTTTTATTGTCAAATTAGTGAAATTACATCTACTAATGTTAAAGTCGGATTCTATCCAAACTTTCAAACATTTGACAAAACAAAAACACAAAAAGATTATTAATTTTATTCTTTTTCTTTCTTCACTTCCTTCTCCTTCGTCTAATCGGTCACCACCAAAGGCAAGGCTAGCGAGGGACCTCACTGGCCTTAGGGAAGCTTGGTGATGGCCAGACAACCTCGCCTAGGCTATTAGCTAGGCCGGCGAGGCTCGCCCACATTGGATCTAGCAAGGGTCAAGCCCCGTTGGCCATGGGCAAGGCTTGACCTCGTTGGAGGCCTCGGCAAGGGTTGCTAGTTGTTGGGCGAGGCTCACCCTTGCCGGATCTGGCGAGAATCGAGCCCCGCCACGACTTACCCATGGCTAGTGAGGCTTGCCTAAGCTAGAGGCAGGCAGGGCCTCACCTAACCATGACAAGGGTGGCCTCACCAGTGGCCGATAGGGGCGAGCCTCGTCGGTTCTCACCTTTGGCTAGCTGGCCAAAGGAAGGAGGGAGGAGGAAGAAGGGAAAAAAGAAAATAAAAATACAAAAGAATAACAAATTCAAAAAAATAATATTATTAAAAAATTATCGACATCAGCGTCAACCAAATGGTTGGTACTGGCGAATGGATTGAATTGGCACAATTGCATACAATTTATGACTAAATTGGCCAGAAAAAAAAATGTTTAGAACTGAATTGGAAATATTGCAATAGGTTTATGTCTGTTTTGGTAATTTTCCCTCCTCTAGTGCTATGTCTAGACTTCAATTTCTTTTTAAAATGGCATGCCAGACTGAAAAATTAATTTAAAAAACCATATAAGACAAATAGCTGGAATATCTCATGAGAAGCATTGTAGTAATCAATATTTAACCAACATGGCAATATAGTACCAAACTGATTGAAAAAGTTTGATGGCACTTGTGTATCTTTTTCCCCACAAAAAGCTCTATAGCAAGAGAAGAAATATGTGGAAGAGAGAATTATTCTCTATCTTGTAATGAAAAATATATAAGTCTAATAGCATCATTCAATCAAGGATATGTACAGTTAAAGAATATATATATATATATAATCCTAGAAATATGGACATTTGAGGAATTATACTAATAATCCCAACTTTGCATCTTCCGACTTTTATTTTTTTCTAAAAAAAGTCAATAAAAATGTTGTTTCCTTTAAGATAAATTAATACGCTTTGTTAAATTAGATTAATACCACCAAAAAACTACACGAATTGTACAATTGTGACATAAGAAGAGTAAAATCCCAAATTGGTACACTAGTCAACTGTCACGTGTCATCAAACTTAGCAATTTGATAGTAAAATTCAATGGAACTATTAGAGGGTAAATTTGTCATAAATATACAAGTTTGGGATAAATTTGTTAAAGATGTACCAATTTGGGGTTTTTATGGTCAAAATATTAGTTCAAAGTAAATTTATCACATATGTACTTTCAAGATATTAACCCAAAAGGAAACTACAAAGACCAAAAGAAATTCCCAAGCAAAGCCAATATCTGTCCACTTTGGTCGTAAACACAACTATACCCCTTAAAGCAGCAAAAAGGAGATCTTTGAGAAAGAACTATTTTCAGCTAGGGCTTTATTCATTTCGCAAAAAAATAATTTCTAGGAAAACGTTTTTCGAATTGTTTAGCATTCGTTTCACAGAAAGTGAATTGCTTAGGGAAAACATTTTCCATGAAGGAAAAAAAGTCTTCTAAACTAGGGAAACATGTTTTCCCCTTTTCAAAAGCCGAAAACATTTTCCTCACTTAGTCTCTCTTATCTCGCATCCCTATAAACCCTTGCTCCCCCTCCCCCCTTTTTTCTTCTCCTTCTTTTAATTCGAATTATTATTTTTTCTTTTTTCTTTTTCTTTTCTTCATTTCCCTCTTCTTCTTCTTCTTTTTTTTTTTTTTTTTTTGGTAAACCCTCTTCTTCTATCTTGGCCGGTTGCAAGCCATGGCCACAGCCAACGACCGGCCACGGGAGAACCTCGAGCTTGCCCACCTCTAGCAAGCTTAGGCTCACCACTCGCCAGATTGGTGAGCGTGAGCTTGTGGTGAGGCGCTTGCTAATAGGTCATGCTCATTGATCTAGTGAGCCTTGAGCTTGCTAGACTCGAGCCTTGCTAGATCGGCGAGCGACAAACCTAGGTTCACTTGTGGCCAATTGTTAGCCGTCGACATGGCTGACAACCGATCAAGAAGAAGAGGAGGAAAACAAAGAAAAGAAAAAGTATATATAAGAAAAATAAAAATGAAAAAATAATTTAATAATTGATTTTTAAAATAATAAAAATAATTAAAAATCGATTTTTTTAAAATAAAATAAATGAAAAAGATTGTATACAGGAAAATATTTTCCTTCCCAAACAATGGCAAATATTTTCCACTTCATTTTCAAGTTTCGCCCGAATATCGGAAAATAATTATATTTTCTTGGAAATTATTTCTTAGAAACTATTTTCTAAAAATGTTACATTTTCTACGAAACAAACGAAGTCTAAAAGACACTTCGATATAGACATATCGCCCAATATGCATTAGTTACTTAAATGAGATGTCGCCTCCAAAAATATGAGGGAGAATTCATGAAAGAAAGTTATAGAATTTGGAAGATGGGGGAAGAGAAAAGGCATGAACAGATGTCAAATATGCTAGCGGTTCATTGTCAAATACGCTAGCGATCCATGGCAACGTAAGATGCTCAGTAAGTAAACATTATTACTCACGGATACCATAACTTGTCAAAGCTGCGTATGGTTCTCTCTACAAGTTAAGATAATGTTAAATATGGGGCAATCAGCATGAAATGCTAACAAGAAAACAACCCACTTTTGCCTCAAAAGGACTCAACTGATATGAATTGATTACACCCTTCACGTCACATGGAATTCCATCAAAATCACCATTTTCGGGAGCCAGACATAAGATTAGTGACAGCTGAGTTTTTCCTGTCAAAGCCATTACAACAACCAGACAGCTCAAGAAATCCATAAAGAATCAGTTAAAGAATCGTTGAAAAGCTGGTAGGAAAAAGATGATTTGTTGTTTAAAAAAATATAGACGCCTATCCGGGGTTTCCATCATATGGACCTTGCATAGGAAACAATTAGAAGATTCTTCGAGACAATTACGAGTTCATCCTCAAAAGCTTATTAACGCATATTGAGTGGACCGCTTTCTTTCTTCAGTTTATTGTTTTCTCAATTTTTTGATCTTTCATTTCCTATTTACTTCCTGCTGATGTTCCTTTTCTGCACATCATGTGCACACAAGAGGCCTTGTAATCCTATTCAATCAATTTTCACGATTGTAAGGGAAAAACAACAAACTGCGCACTTAAATAAACAAGCAATACACGTTTTCATAATTGTTCATTAGGTTTTTCGACTCCTTGCGCAGCTAATACATATTAGAAAACAAGCTAAAGACCAGAAACCAACGATAGCATTTGAGTTTCAGCAGAAAACATTCTTCCTGAATCAGCCATTTTGTTTGTCATATAGTCCCTCAAAAGAATTTCCAACGGTAGAAGGAGAAAATTTAGGACATGCGTGCAGAATGGAGGAGGCGAGGGGTGTTCATCCCACAATGTAAGCAAACCATCCACCGAAAACCACAGCTTCATCACTCTAGAGTGAGGCTTAGGACAAAGTGTCTTGTCGAGGAATTACACCTATGGTGTGAATATGACTTTAAATATCTAATGCTCATTGACTTGCTATACTAAAGTTAATGACTTACGCTGCTTCCAATGTAGACAAAGCATTTTTAAGGCTAAAAAGTTAAGATATAATTTCTTCGATCCAATGACAATTGACATGCACGGGGTCAGACAATTTTGTTTCTTCTGTTCTGTTACTTAAAGAGCAGTAAATATGTAGAACTGATGTCTGATCAAGAACTACACACATGAATATAAACCACGGACATTTAATTATTTTCATGAAATTGTTCCTGTTAAACGACCTTCCGCACGATGACAACAGCATTGCTGATTTTTTAAACTCTTAAAGGGTAAGCCCATGAACAAAACGCAATAGAAAGACCTAGTTAAGCAACTACCCTTATGCTCACTTAATGAGTAAAGCTCCAATCAGAGATAACACTGGGCCTGAGCAGGCCCAGTCACTTTCAAGCCCGTCCACTAAGACCAGCCCACAAACTATGTTGTGGTGGCTCTTAATTCATCTTCTTTGAAAGATACTCCTTGTATTCTTTTTTATAATTATTATACAGTACGCGATTATCATTTTTTTTAACATTCGTGTCAGGGTTAATCACATGCTGAAAAGAAAAAAAGAAAAGAAAAAAAAACTGAATTGCTCATCATTTTTGCTCTTTGTTTGTCTTGGTGCTTGGTGATTGGTGCTGGGCAAATTATTCCTAGATGGCAATTCAATAAGTTTGTCGCTTCAGGTTTATGTAGTTCTTTGGCACCGTTGATGAAAGTCGTAAAAGTTGAGTTTTGAATTTTTTATATTATTGGAATGGAAAGTAGATAGTATTAACAAATGATGAATTAATAATTTTTTTTAGTGTAAATACATAGGGACCTCGAAAATAGTCTAGATTGATCGATAGGATTGCACGATGATTTTGGGTTTTGGTTTCGGCGACCATCCCCAGTGATGATATCAAAGAAGAATTACTAGAAGTGTTATTCGACCTTGTGTTGATGATATTAGAGAAGGGCACATAAAGATTGCTTCGGGAACGTTTGGGAGAAAGGACGTAATTGAAAAAAAGAAAATCAGGCAAGGAACTAAAAAGAGCATCGGGACCCAATTGCAACAGACGCTCAAATTTGAGGACGGCATTTCAAAAATCCAAATTTTCCTCGGTCGTGCCGATGTCTTGGTCGACTTTCGCTTTCTCATCGCTCTTTTGCTCGGTTAAGGTTTTGTTTAGCCACCGTCGTCGATCGGCATGAAGCTCTCGCGCGAGTAGATCACCCAATTCGATTCACTCCGATAGCCCCGACGGATGAAGCGAATCGCAGAAACCTGCTGCTTATCACGCCAAAGCCCAATGAGTAAAAGTTCCCCCAAGAGGAAGAAAAACCTCGTCTTCACCTCGGACGATCTGTCCCGGTTCCAGTGCCAGTGCAGGTCCCTCGACGATGAGGCCAATGCCGGTGCCGCGTCGTACGACCTCACTGTCCATCGGAGAGAGAATGGCAACGAGCCATCTGGGGACGATGAGGTCAATCCAGAAGCGTCAGGAAAAATCGGGTAGCGTAGATGATTCTCGTCTAAAAACTGAGGGAGGAGGTGGCGAAGTTGGGGGATGATCAGGGGCACGAGGGCATGCCCGTGGAGGAATTTGCGGCGGCAACGTATATTAGAGGGGTGTTATGGATGGAAAGAGGGGAAAGGGGTGGGGGAAGAATGCCAAGGAGGATGTTACCTGTTTTACAGATTTTTTTTTTTAATCGATTATATTTTATTCCTACTTTAATTCTCACTCTCGAATTTTTGTCCTGTCTCCTTGTAGGGTGTGGGAGTCGAAACCCACACTTGAAATTATATCGTCCCCACTTCAACCTCTTGAAAATGTGGGGACCTTACCTCTCCCTTTCATGTTGGAAGGGTGGCCACGTGGTTCCTATTTGGCACAATGAAAGGTGAGAAATTATATCTGAAGAGGGGAAGGGCAGTTGATGCCGTTGGACTGAAGATTTATGATATATTGATAGATGGGAGCAAAGCAGTTATTTAAGGTGTAGATCAAGAATATCTTGAGACTGCCTTACGCAAGCGTGGGCATCTGGTTTGCAATTTGTCCGGTGGTTATAAGCGTGTCCATAGGAGTCTAGTGGAAGGGGATATTGACTGAGATACTGGTGTAGTCCGCGATGCTGATAGTCAGGAGTTGTTCAACGTGCGGCTTGGTCAAATTGCTGAGTATGTTGGAGATCCAAGCTTAATTGGGGTTTTGCTCGGTGCCTCAACAGTGTCAGAAAGATGGTAGGCATTCCTGTTTAACATGACTCCTGTTTAGTATTTGGGTAGATTGAGGTCGTACTTGATTCATGCATTCAGTGTTGGCAGTTGCTTGAGGTGATCATGATGATGTCAAGCAAACTTTTCAGTTTTCATTTAGATTCATATTGTGTCCATGTTGAGTTATTAAGTAAGTTCTACTTGCTGAAGCTATTCCCTTGTCAAATAAAGATATTGTGGTTTTGTTTTATAATTTATCTCTCTTTGTCTATCTATGTTATTGCAAAGTTGAATTAAGTCGATGAGAATAACAAAAGAAGAGGGTAGAGAAGTAACAGAGAGATCAAAAGAGAAGATAGAGCATGGAGAAAACATTTTTCGGGTACTTTTTTTTTTAATACTTGAAAGGTACCAAATAATTGAATGCTCATGTAGTGAGCTGTAACGGCAGTAGGAACAAACCGCATGCTTGACTAGTTAGATCTCAATCTCATAACAGAGACTTATTTCGTTGATACTCCAAAACCTCCTTGTAAGCTTTTTGCTTTAAATGATTTTGATTTTTAGTTGTTTCGAAATAGCTGTATGGCTGTTCCCTTTGAAAGTGGATCAAGATTGGTGACAGCGGTTTCAAAATGTTGTGCATGATGGAAGTAGAGAGTGGATATCTGAAGATGGTGCAGGTTTTTCAGGTCAAGTTGACTCATAAAGGTGCTGCAATTTGACTTATGATAGCTTGTACCTGGCCTTCCGATTGTCAACTTACAAATATATGGACCGAAAAACATTGAAGTTTCTTAACATGGCAAATCTTAGATGCCAGTCTCTTGGTCGTGATACTACTTATTTGAGTCAAAAGGTAGACGAATGGTTGGTTCATCTCATCTTAAGTTGAGTTGAGAGGAGCTCCTTATGTAGTCGGACAATGCTGAATTGTTCATCATTTTTGTTCTTTGCTGGGGATTTTGGTTTAATCAATTAGTGTCTTTGGATTGAATCAATCAACCAATCAATTAGTTTGTCTTGGTGCTTGATGCTTGGCAAATTATTCCTAGATGGGCAATTCAATAAGTTTGTTGCTTTAGGTTAATGTAGTTCTTTGGCATAGTTGATGAGACGTAGTGGTGGTAAAAGTTTTAGAAATTGATGACTTTTATCGGATAAGGCTGATTTGATAATTTGGTCTTGGGTTGTAGAGAAGTTTCCTGTTAAACTTATTTGTTTGGTTCCCTTTATTGTGTTAACTTGATAAACCTAACCAAATCAATATTATATGTTAAGGCAATAATTTTGTTGTCAACAATAAGGCTATGATCCTTCTTGCACCTGATAAAAAATGTTGTAGCTGATAGTCGTTCAATGTCTTTGCAGTTTGCAATCTTCCCTCTAAGGAAATAATTTTCTTGCTTGATGTTAACGGTTAAAGTGCTAAGTTACTCCTTAGCTTCTTCTATGTTATTGGTTTAGAGCCGCATCTCATAAATGACAAACTAACTCAACGGTTTGGTTTGACTTTTACCCTTATTAGATTGATATTGGTGAAATAAATCATTTTTTTCTTTTTGTATACAATATACACCAAACAAAACCAAGAACCACAAATCTCCTAGTCAACAAGAAATGAAATTGACTTCTATTAAGTACAGTTGAAACAAATTTATATTGGCACGGTTTAATTGTACTTTTAGTTCCCACTTTTACTTGCTTGTCAACTCACTTATAAGTATTTGTGATTTAATCTAACTCTTATCTTGGATGGAAAATATTGAAAGGGGTAAAAAGAGAACCCACCTGCAATGATTCTATTATTTGGGTTACTACACGGGAAGGGAATGGAAGAGAAATTTAGTTACTTCATTTTGGATTGAAAGAAGTTTCTCCAAAGTCAGAGATGAATAATGGAAGTTATCATTTGCTAATGCATATAGTTATAACCACAAGAGTATCCTTCGTGAGGAGTAGGAAACAAGAGAAAGAGAAAGGCTACTTTAGTCTATCAATTATATTTCGTTTTCCTCCATATAGTTTTCTCGCCAGTATGCATTTAAGTCAAGATTTCACCTTCCTATCTTTTTTGTTTTTTTTTTTTTCTTTTTCAAATAGAGTGAGTGACCAAGCTTTTGAATCTCATTGTGGTGTACTTTTGATTACTTGTGAGAGAGAACGTGATGTGATTTTTAGTGAAGTCGAGAGGATTGCATGCTCTATGCTACTTTTTTGGAGAAGCTATACCTTTTTTTTTTCCTTAATCTGAAGTTGCGATGAAATTAAACAAGTAATGTGACTGTAATATGAAAATCTCCTTGTGATGACAACCAGGTGCTCGAAATTTGAGTTAAGGCAAGATGAATATGTGTGTAATTGGAGTCATAAGGGCTGAAGAAAGAAGGTAAGTGTGCGAGTCAACAAGCTGGATTGCCGGATTGGCTTTCTACTGCATCATCCTTTTTTGAATGTTAAATTGTTATACAGCAGCAGGTTTTCATTTGTAACATGCACAATGTTTCTCTGATGTGGAACTGCATGTCAAAAGCTCTCCTGACATTTTTACTTTTTGTACATTTTCCTTTTCTGGAGCTTGCCTCTCTTTTTTCCCCCTTTTTGGAGTGGGGTTGGAGAGCTGATGAGGTTATTAATCTTGTTTCTTAGGCTATACTCTAATCAATGCTCTCCAATGGGGTTAGCATTTTTGTATCTGCTGGCATGTGGAAAAATAATAAATAGGTGTACATCAGAGCTCTATCGGTGTGAATTGGCGCATGCATAGATGGCACGACAAAGAGTAAGGGGTCGAGATTGAAATTGGAAATGACTGTTCAAGAAGGTCAGGTGGTGGCTGCGCATGTCACCACAAGGGATATGATTTTTAAGTCTATTTTGGA
This sequence comes from Eucalyptus albens, assembly GCA_014182695.1. Classification (NCBI taxonomy): domain Eukaryota; kingdom Viridiplantae; phylum Streptophyta; class Magnoliopsida; order Myrtales; family Myrtaceae; genus Eucalyptus; species Eucalyptus albens. The sequence continues at coordinate 38,146,459 of CM024655.1, forward strand.
GGAAGGAGTTTTCCGCTTCGATTGTCGCGGCAGTTCCTAATCTTTCTTTTGGCAACAACAAGGATAGGGACACACCTATACAAAGTCATCATGTCCCTTCTTATATCCCTTTTGGGCAGCATATCGTCAAACTTGAGGTCAATCTTCACATGCTCTTATTTCTTTGCCATGAATCAGTTGAATCTTTTCTTGGTTGATTTGTTGCGCTCTTGGGATTGTGACATTTCCAATATTTTTAGGAATTCACTGTGTTTGATTTATGTTTTCCAAGTGAGTATGTATTTATGGAGTTCTTAATAACATTGTATTACATATGATTTAGCTACTTGCTGGGACCAGTTTTTAAGGGACTGGTGAAGTCAGTGGACAGCTTGAGCGTATGGGAAAATGAGTTAGTCCCTCATTCCCCAACTTTCCATACTAGCATTTGCTTTATCTTTCCTTGAATGCTCAGTGATCTCTCCGGTTTTAGGTGTTTACATGGAACACTAACGCATGGGGTTATGGCCCTGGTACTAGAGGTGGCAAAATGGGTCATATATGGGTCACTTTTTTTTTTTTAAGACACTAGTTAAATAGGTTTAACAAATGTGGGTCTTAAGTGGGATGGATTTAAAACTCATTTTCAACCAAAACCTCACAATCTCTCTCTTCCCATTTTAACTTTACAATTTTTTAAATATAAAAATCGAAATTATAATTATTTTTTATTTTAATTTTCTTTTACTTTTTATTTTTCTTTCTTCTATTTTTTTCTTTCTTCTTCCTCCTTCCAGTGGCTGGCACGGCAACTGGCCAGGCGAGCCTCGAGCTTGCCGGATCTGGCAAGGCAATTGTTCAATTTAACATTATTTTTTTCTTGTTCTTTCTTTCTTCCAAGGACCGTCTAATATTTATATATATCTTAAATATATGTTTTTCACTTTGACTAGTAATAGAACACGCTGGTCAAATAGTTTACCTCCATATAGATGCTCATGAGGGTTAACCTTTAAATGGACACGAAAATGATAGAATATTTAAATATTAAATCAGGCAAACAGTTTTGAAGGCTAAAATTATTAAGTAAATGTGTGATTTATTATTTAAATATTTTAACATGATTTAATATTTAAATATTCTATCATGAACACTAAGGCATGACAAAAAACAACCTAACCTAGCATTAATTGAAAGCTTGAAATATATAAATTGTTCAACAAATAGACAATATAGATACTCAAATTATTTTACAATTTTGGGGAGTTCATCAATAATAACATCAAGATGTCTAGTTAGGCAATCAAAGAAGACACTCAAACGGGTTGCAATTGATCGAACGAAGGCAAATAAACACAACCCACCAGGCTCAAGAGCTCTTCCTGCTTGAACGAAGGCTCAAAAGCTTTTCCGCCAGTCTCTCTTCCGCCACCCGTCCTCTGCCGAAACCTCCCCCTCCCTCCCTCTCTCTCTGTGTTGAAGTGGGTGGCGGAAGAGAGACGTGGCGGAAAAGCTTTTGAAAGTAGAAGATGTCAGCAGACTATCCGAACCTGCCAGTTGACATACCCCGACTCTCTCAACTTTCAACAACTCCGCGACCTTGTTGAGACCTCCGTGCAGACTATCGCAGAACTTCATAAGATGCTTGATATCATACAATGTCGGGAAATACATGTGGATCAACTTGAAGAACCCCGCTTGAGTGTCCGGCAGGGGTTGGCAAGTCAACACCTTGAGCAAATACCCGAGATCGTACCCGCTGTGGAAGGTTACCCAGTGAACATTATCGTTCAGCACAATCCCAGACGACATCAGCAACTCCCCAAATCGCACGGCATTGATGCCCCTGTCCCTATTCTTCTTGAAATTGATCCCGCTCTGTTTCAAGAGCTCGATTGAATCATTTGCGAAGAAATCCTCATTCGCATTGAACTCGAGGAAATTGAACTGCCAAATGCAGCACTTATCCGACCCGCAAGTCGGCAAGTTCCCTCTCTCATCAGAAAAAGTGAGGCCCAATTGGATCAACTTCAGTATATCCACATTCTCCTTCAGAGTCTGGTGGTGAAACTCACTGGAGTTCTTGAAGTTGCCCACAGGGCGCACGACAATACCCGGGAACTCCGTATCCATGGCCGCACGAATTAGTTAAGGAGGTGTTCTTGGTTCTTAAGGCGGATGTCGTTGGCCTTGTCCATGATGTAGTTCAGGTAGGAGTCGAGGATGAGCTCATTGTCGCACTTCCTGATCCGGACCGTGAAGCCACGCTTCTGGTCGGGGAGGGGCCCCACGAGGAAGGCTGGGACCACCACTGCCTCACCACATGCTCCCACTAGACGGCAACGCAGTCAAAGATGTCGATGATGCAGTCATTGTCTGAGTGGCCGCAGGTGGTGAGCTGGAGTTGCAAGCGCGACCGAGGGAGAGGCAGCTACAGGAGGCGGAGACGAAGGAGCTGAATAGAGTTGGACAGTGTTGACGCAGTTGTTCTCGTTGATTTCAAAGTAGCAGTAGAAGAGTCAAAGCCGAAGGCCCGTTTTAGGAATCCGAGGGTGGTGAAGCAAAGCTCCGGCGGGAGTGCCGCCCAGAGTAGGGTCTGGCAGAAGGCGAGGTGCCCAGCAGTGTGGTTCTCCAGATTCTTCGTTAGATATTGAGGATTTATTTTTTAGTCATAGCCATCCATTTTCATTGTCGATTTCATCGAGACTAGTTTGTGTTTTGCAGGTTTCGTGCCTGCTATCGAGTAACCTATGGTGATCTTAATATTTTACCGGCTGTTCTTGTGGTTGAGTGATTGGGGGGGCTAATACTGTCCTGACACTATTCAATCCAAGCGAGACTAGTGCCTTCTTTTTATTTTTTTTTGGGAAAATGATCTGCACTGCACCATGTATTGTGTCAAGGCCACCGGATGACTAGCTTGTCCGGTCTAGTAAAATATCAACAAGGATACCCTTCGGTGAAAAAGACATTGGGTACTTGAGGCCCCACATCTTGACTACTCTCATGCTACTCTCTCTCTCTCTCTCTCTCTCGATGGAAATGAAAAAACATAAATGAATGTAAGAACAGATACTTCACCTCCTCTCTGAAGTGAAGTGAAGAAAGACAACGAGCCATTTGCCGATTCTCTCGTCGAGCTTTATACTTGCAAGAACATCCACCGTGAACCTCTCTTCATCGCTGTCGCACACATGTCCGAGTCAAGAGCCGGCTCGCCCCCACTGTCGCCACCCACTAAAACCTCGCTGAAGCCCTCGCTCTCAGTCACTCTCCTATCACTGTCAGTCTTGGCTCCAATTCTTGCGATCACGATCTTGTACCAACACGAGCCCTTCGACCGGCATTGCACTGCTTTGCTCCCGAGGAGAGGGCAGCCGTCGAGGTTGAAGTTAGAGGGAGAACAGCAAGTGATGATTATGGGGTTGTGAGTAGGAGGGACGGAGGCGAGAACCTATGCTCAAGAGCTTGAGTTGCGAGAAGGCAAGGTGCACTGATGGAGAGAGAGAGAGAGAGAGAGAGAGAGAGAGAGGGCCCTTGGGGATGCGACAGCCTTGCTCAATGATTCCGTATTTGCTCGATATCTCGTATTTTGTCTCTTCCGGTTGTCAATTGCATCTCCATTTAGTATGTGGTGAAAATGGCACCGTTATTCCCAAGAAATAATGGTACCGTCGCCTCAGCAGCACCTTCTTTTTTTTTTTTCTTTTCTTTCTTTTTATCTCATGCTTGATTTAGTTCATCAATGATGAAATTAAGTTTTGTTTGCACCATTACTACCATCGAGTGGAATCTCTTGATTTTAAGGAGTATAAAATCAAACAAGAATTTCGCTTGAATTGTTTTTGGCAAGAACGGAATTGTCAATCAAAGCAAAATCAGATTTTTGTTTCTGGCTTTGATTAAAAAAAAAATAATTGCAACTGTTAATTATTATTTGGAATTGGTAAAAAGGAGCGAAAATGCAAAACCAAAACATGGAGCTCTAAAAGCAAAGGCAAAGCCAATTGGGACAAGCAACACAAGGACACGATTCTCTTGCAGTTTCAATCCCAACCAAAAAAACATCCCTAAAGCAATCAAACAAGACTTGAAAGTCCCAGAAAATAAAGTAAGACACTTTCCAAATCAACCTCAGCCCATAAGATCTGCCTTGTTAAAATTGCAAAACCCAACCCCAATTCATGATAATTGAACATTCTTCAAGTTCGCATAAAAAATTTCTAAAATCTGAATTTCCGATGAGAAGAAATTCAGAGAGCGAGCGAGCACCAGGGCAAAGAGCGAGCGAGTTGAGCAAGCACCAGAGCAGAAAGCGAAAAAGAGAGACCCGCTGAGCGCCGAGGGAGCTCCGGAGCAGAACGAGCTGAGCAAACGCTGAAGCAGAGAGCGAAGAAGTGATGCCTAATGAGCACTGAGCGAGAGCTGGAGTAGAGGGGAGCGAGAATTGAAGGGAATGAAGACAAGGGAACTGAAATTTTGAATTCACGAGAGGAAGGGAGAGAAAAAACGTCATTCTTCCTCCTTCAAAAGGAGAAAAAGGAGGAGAGAGAAAGTGAAATAAGAGTTTGTTTGGTAACATTCCTCTTTCGAGAAATAATTTCTTTTCATAAATAATATTTTTTCTATTTTTTTTCCTTGAACAATTTATGAATAAAAGAATGTGTTTGATAACTACATAAAATTTATATTCTTAGAATTGAAAAAGAATAGGAATGTTTGTTACACCCCAATGGCGACTAGTGGGATGTCGCGGTCGATAGCCGAGGGTTGGCCAACGGTAGAGCAAGTAGCAAGAAGAAGAAAGAAAAGAAAAAAAAAAAAAAGACTTATTTTTAGAAATTGTTTAGGGAATAAAAATCTACTTTTGTCTATTTCTTATTTTTATTCCAAATTTATTCTCTAGACACTTTTCTATTTCAGGAATAAAAAAATTAATTAACATTATCAAACAAATTTCTATTTTTTCTATTATGTGGAGTAAAGAGCATAAAAACAAAGAAATAGAAGTGTTGTCAAACGGAACCTAACTCTCCACAACAGGTCTAGTGTAGCCATTAATGTAAGGAGGAAATTACTATTTTCTATGTGCAAAGAGCGGTGGGGACCACTAGCTGATGTGGAGCCACGTGGAGCCTCTTGATTGGCTGGGGCATACATGTTGTGGCCAATTCACCTAATGTTTTCTCCCCTTCAATAGTGTTGAAGCAAGCTTCCTTACTTTGGGTGTGGAAAAGAACCAGCAACAACATGGACTACTCAAAAATCAATCGGACCATTAACCAAGTGCTTGTAGTGTCTCACTCTCATCTAAAAAAACCTATGACAAAAAAATTTATGAAAACCCTATAATTCCTAATCAAAAGTTCAATACCCATTAACCAAGTGCTTGTCTTGTCTCACTCTCATCTTGTATGAGTTGTTTCTCTCTCTCTCTCTCTCATTCACAACCTTGACTCTCAACTCAACGCCCATCGACTTGTGGTGACAACTCTCAATTTGAGTCCAATCTTTTTACTAATCTTGCAATTAAGAATAGGATTTTCTTTTTTTTTTTTGCTTTACTTTGATTTGTCGGAAAATGTTGCAATGAGTGAATGAAGTTTGATGGGATCAGTTCCTTGGACCCACCCTAGTCCGGTTCTTGGGTGGATTTGAACCAATGAGTAGTTCCTGATTCCAATTTTCCGAAACCAGTTCTTAATGAATTGTTCTTGATTCCAAGGTGGGAACTCGGACCATGCTCAACCCCCTTTCTGACACACACTCTCTCTACCTTTGCCTCTTTGCTTCCTCATCTCTTTTTCTTCGCTTCCTCGACTACTAAGCAAATCATCTCTATCCTACAATGGTTATTACGCCTCTTTTCTTTGCACTTAACCTCTCTTCTTCAACCCTCACTTCAGCCATCACCGAATCCCTCGCTCTTCTTGTTCTCTCCCAAGACCCCTCCTCTCTTGCAGCCCACCCACCACAGCCCTAGCTTCCATGCCTCCGCTTCCAAAACCGCAAGCCCGACAACCTCTAACTCGGCCAAGATCGTCCGGAAAGTTCTTCTTCCTGCACCAGTTTGATCTAGCCGAGGGTCACGCCCAGATTAAGGAAGTGGAGTTCATGAAGAGCAAGGGGAGGGCCAAGAACTGTCCCAAAATGTGAGGCCCGATTTTACGATTCTGGGTCCGTCTAATTTGGGCAAGTCTTCCCATATCAATGCTTTGGTTCGGAAGAAGGAAGTTGCAGTTACATCCAAGAAACCAAGTCATTTTTCTTTCTTGTGGTTTTACTTTGGTCACCAGGGATGAGCTGATTGATTGATGTATTTTGCAGGCAAGACTTGGCTTATAAATCACTTGGGTGAACATGAGTTGGTATACTTGTGGATCCGTTGGGTTATGGGGAGCTTTTGGCTTGCTTAAATACCTCCTGCTGTGTGACAACTCATAAATGCATAAAAAGAAAAATTGCAAAATGTGAGGTAATATTTAAGTTTTGTTTCTTGGAATGCTGCAACTAATTGAGTGAGATAATTTGATTTGAAGTTGTTAGAGTGGAAAACTGGATAATCGTTGGATCACTACTTGTTAACAAGCTTGCAAAACTTGATTAATTGCACTTACATGGTTTAAGCATTTTTTACCAATCACTTTGGATATGCCAAGGTAGTAATTCTTCTAGCTAAGATGTGGAGATTGGAAATGTCATAATATCCATATCCTAAACATTTTAATGATTTATCAATTTAGTCCTAAATCTTTGGAAAAATTCCAAAAATGGCTTGAAATGCTCTCAATTTCTCAAATAATGGCATAAAGTAAATCATATCTCAAATAAGAATTTGAAATGCTCTCATTTTCTCAAATAAGGGCTTTAAGTGACCATATTAATCTAAAATAAGGACCTAACCTCATCGGTCGATCAAGGCATTCCATCCTTTTGCTTTCTTTATTTTCTTTCTTTTTTCCTTTTTTTTCTCTTTTTTGGCATAAAAAATGCAAACTAAGAAAATAAAGAATAAAGACTAAAAAAAAAAACACACAAAAAAATTTTAAAAAAAAGCTTAGGAAGAGGTCCGCCGCATGTGGCTACCACCCCATCATTAGTGGGGCGTTGGCCATGGCCAATGGGATTGCACTAGGCAAGGTGGGCACCTTGCCTAGACCTGGGGAAGGGTGGCAACCCTCTTTTGAATCTAGCGAGGACCAAGCTCTCACCTTTGGTCAATGACCTATTAGCCATCTCCGATGCCCCACTAGCGATAAGGTAGCAACCACAAGTGAGGGAGGTCTAGCTGCCAACCCTACACCTAATTTTTTTTTTTTTAGCCTTTTTTTTTTTTAGTTTGTCTTTTTATGAACATAAAGAGAAAAAAAAAAGAAAGAAAATAAGAAAAAGGAAAAAGGACAAAAATGCCCTTGATCGGCCAAAATGTTCAAGATGGCCACGACCATTTTAGTCATTATTTGAAATAATGTCCATTTTAGGCCATTATTTAATACACTGAGGGCATTTTATGTCTTTATTTAAGGTGAGGTTCACTTCAAACCCTTATTTGAAAAATCAATGATATTTAGGGCCTTTATTTTTAATTTTTTAAAACCTTTGACAATATTTCAACTAAGCTGTAGAGATTAGATATATAACATTCACATCATAATATCCATGTCCTATTCCCATCATAATATTCATGTCCTAAACCTTTTGACGGTTTGAAAATGTAGACATTCCAGTTAAATATCCAAATAATAGTTTTAGAATTAAATTAACAAATCCTCAAAATGTTTGACTAAGCTAAGGTAATTGAAATATTTATAACTTAATTTGTACAATTGAAAAATTTATGATTAAATTGATCACCGTACAATAAATTTAAGATTTTTTTGGATAATTAAACCAAAAAAAAAGTAAAGACAAAAGATGTAATGAGTCAAGACACTTTTCAGGAAACTTTCTAAAGATATGATGTCTTCCATAAGAATGCAATAACGTACTTCTTTTTTTATCTGTACAATGATGCACTCCAAAGTGTTCATTTTTCTGAATTCAAACGCAAAGAACGATATAGAAAGATAGTATAATCGTTAGAGAAGAAGAAAATACTCGTTCCAATCTAATTCATCGACATTTCAACCTTCCAAAATAGCCTCGCACTGTTCTGGACATTGGAGAATCTTTGGGACACCGTTTCTATGAAACTCGATGGTAGAAATAAAAACTTTCTACGCAGCCACCATTTCAAATTCCATTGAACCAGCGTTGGTTGAAGTCAAACGATTTTTCATTTTCTTCTATATAGTCCTTTTCTTTTCAATTTTTCTCCAATACAAAAAACTAAATATTCAACAAAAATAAAAATTCGATCATCACGAATATTGTTTATTGTTTGTGATCTCGTGCACGCGCACGGCACGTGCGGCCGATCCGTTCGACCCCGTCCGACCGACCCGAGCGGTCCGACCCGCCTGTCCGGTCCGACTGGTCCGGCGACCGACGACCCGACCGGCGGCCGTTGACCGTTGACTTGACAGTGGCGATTGACCGGCCAGATTGGCGTTGCGACAGCGGTTACGACCCAAAAAAAAAAAAAAAAAGAGGAAAAGAATGTGTTTCTTTTTCATTAAGTCTATGAGGATTATATGTAATCCCTTATTTGTTCTGCATTTGTTGCAGGAACAATGCCTCCTGAGGGTGCGCACACCTATTCGTGCAGTTACAAATGAACAAAAGGAAAGGCTGTCTAAAGATTGATAGCTGCGACTGATCATCGATGGGAGCGTGTGACTTAATGATCACGTCCTTGAAGTCAACGGGAAAATTCAACAGGTCATATGGAATGGTCGTCCTATGTCACGGTCGAGAGATGGTGCGATTTTTCATAAACACTCTTCCACCTACGAATGGCAAGATGTGTTGAATCGCATATGGGATGTCGCGGAGCTAGCTTTCTATAAGAAAAATTGTGATGGATTTTGCAAATGAATATTCTTGTATTGTTTCAAGGAAAAGATCAAGAAATTGAAGAAAATAGGATCTTTCCCGAATTAGGTGCTGACTTGGTGTTAGTTGTATTGGCGATATATGTTAAGTGTGATTTGTGGACATATCATGTAATGATTACTACCTATTTGTATTGATTGAAAGCATTATTGTTTTATTGGAATTCAATTATTTGTTGCTACATTATTCTTGGTTGGCGTGGGTAATTAGCTATGGGTAGTTATAGAAGTTTTGTAACTTCATAGAAATGATTTTGCATATGACAATTATATTAATGATAATTTTAAGTTAGGATTTTTTGGAGGATGATTGGAAACGTAGTGACCTTTTGATTCTGAAGCCTTACTTGAAATTATTCATTAATATGATGGGTCTATGCAAATAGGGATGCATAAATGATAGGCATTAATAATTCGTGCATATTTGTCTGATGTGTTTCGAATCAATGGCTTCAACCACTAAAAGCATAGTTCTTTGAGAATTTGAACAAAGGTGAAAAACTCACTTTGGAGACAACTATGAAATTTGGCAAATGAAAATCCAGTATGTCTGGAAGAGCAAGAATCACTTGAGGCTCTTGTCATGACCATGGTAGAACCTCGAGGACCCACTGAACAACACAAAAGGACAAAGAAGCTTTTCTTGCGTGGAAAAAGAATGAACTCTCTAGCTCGCATCACGTTGCTGAGCGGCATGGAAAATGATGTCATGCGAGAGTTTCGGCGTTTTGACAACGCCAAGGAAATGTGGGAGGCCTTTGGAAGCTAGGTTTGGTCATACTTCGGTGACTAGGCGAGACGGCTAACTATCCATTTGACTCTTATAAGAAGCCTCATGGTCAGGACCATGAAGCAACATCTTAGAAAGATGTCAAATATGATAAGCGAGCCGAGAGACGCTGGCCATGTCCTCACGGATGAACAACGGGTGCAAGCGGTGATTCGTTCCTTGCCTCGAGTTGGGAGCATATGAAGGTGCACGACTCATAATGAGAATATCAAAACATTTGAGGATGCAATGCGTCATCTTGAGCTGGAAGAAGACCGCTGTTGGCGGCTAAGCCGGATGCTGATCTATATCATGCTAGTTCTAGCTCAAATGGAGCTTCGTGCTCAAACGCAAGCGCCCTAGCTGGTTTGATAAGGGGAAAGGCAAGGAAGAAGCTGGTCCTTCGGAAGAAACCCAAATTTGACCAACATGATAGAGGAAAGCGTCCTCACATGAAAAAGCTCGCAAGGGTGAAATGCTACAAGTGACAAGAAGGGTCACTATGCTCGCGATTTGTCGTGAGCCAAAGAAGGTATGCACCCCTTGTACTTTTCAGAACTTTGCCTATGTGTCAAGTTCTGTGTTCTTGACTGAGTCTAATCCTTTGTGGACTGTGGATTCAGGGGCGACGGACCATGTAGCGAAGGATAGAGGATCCTTCGTGGAATTCCGACGAGTACCTACTTTGAACTAAGTGGATCTATGTGGGAAACAACTCCGGGAGTGAAGTGAAAGGAATTGGCACATGCCAACCGAATATGCGCGGTGGACGCACTTTGTTCCCTTCATGATGTCTGTATGCTCAGGAGATTCGTCGGAATTTAGTGTCGTATTAATGTTGGTTAAATTAGGTTTCAATATGAACTTACGTAGTAGAGGTGTGAATTTGTTTTTGGAGACAAATTACTATGGTTGTGGCTATTTTCTTGATGGTTTTATTGTATTGGATATTGAGTATATTAATGCAAATGTTTGTTATTCCTTATCACATCTTCTAATACTTATGATAATGATGTGAATGTGTGGCATGCTAGGCTTGGTCACATTGGCCAACAACGTATGAAAAGACTAGCCAAAGAGGGCTTGTTGGGTAACATTGAAAAAGTCGATTTGCCCATATGTAAGCATTGCCTAGAAGGAAAAACAACACGGAAACCATTTGGGAAAGGGAAAAGAGCTGAATTTCCTTTGCATTTAATCCATTCGATATGTCGTGGTCCAATGAATGTGAGAGGAAGGCATGGGGCTGTTTATTTCATCACCTTTATTGATGATTATACTCGATTCGGATATGTCTATTTGATTTCTCATAAGTCTGAAGCAATAAGTTGTTTCAAAAGGTTTATGAACCTGGTAGAAAATCAATTAGACAAGAAAATAAAAACATTGAGATCCGATCGAGGTCGAGAATATTTATCGATGAGTTCAGAAAATTATGTGATGAAAAAGGAATAGAAAGACAGTTGTCTATTCCGTATACTCCTCAACAAAATGGTGTTGCGGAGAAGAAACAGAACCCTACTAGAAATGGTTAGGTCTATGATGGCGCATGCTAACTTACCTATCACCTTTTGGAGTGATGCATTGTTAATCATGCCTATATACTTAACCGGGTGCCTTCCAAATCAGTTGCTTCCACTCCATATGAGTTATGGACAGGTAGAAAACCGGACTTGAGTTTTCTTAAGCCATGGGGTTGTGCTGCCTATACACATGAGTCCTCTCACAAATTTGGGAAATTAGGTCCCGAGAGGAAAGAAGAGTATTTTCATAAGATACTCGGAACACTCAAAAGGGTATGTGTTCATTGGTGAGCAGGAAAGTGGGAGTATAACTGAATATGAATCACGAGATGTCACATTCTTAGAGGATGAGTTTCCTAAGAAGGGCGAAATAGGGGAAGATCACTCCCTATTTGAGACATTGGATCAAGATAATGACATTAGTGGTGTTCATCCAAGTGGGAGCATAATAGGAATAATGTGCAAAGTGTACAATCCCCTATAAGGCGAACAAGTCGCCAAAGTATTCCCCGTCGACGTTTTGACATTGAAGGGGAAACTTTTATGGTTGCTCCACAAGATGAGGATGAGCCAAGAAATATCAATGAGGCTCTGAAGTGCCCTAGTAAGGAAAAATGGATTAATGCAATGGAAGAAGAAATGGAGTCAATGGAATCAAACCAAGTCTGGGAACTGGTTGATCTTCCAAAAGGACGCAGAGCTATTGGGAACAAATGGGTTCTCAAAATAAAGCGAAAGGCTGATGGCTCGATAGAAAGGCATAAGGCTCGCCTTGTGGCGAAGGGGTATAATCAACGGGGAAGGAATTGATTATGAAGATACGTTTTCTCCCGTAGTAAGATTTACCTCAATTCGCATTATTCGGCAATAGTGGCTAGTCTCGGATCTTGAGTTACATCAAATGGATGTAAAGACTGCTTTCCTCAATGGAGAATTGGAGGAAGAAATATATATGGAACAACTGCTGGTTTCATAGTGAAAGGCCAAGAAGAAAAAGTATGTCGACTTTTGAGGTCGATATATGGTCTTAAGCGTCATCAAGACAATGGTATATACGTTTTCATAATGCCATAATGGCATATGATTTTACAATGATTGATGAGGATCATTGTGTGTATATCAAAAGATCCAAGGATCAATTTGTGATCATATCATTATATGTTGATGATATACTAATTGCCGGAAGCAATATGGAGTTGGTTAGTACCGTCAAGAGATGGTTGTCTTCTAACTTTGAGATGAAGGATATGGGTGAGGCTGCATACATTCTTGGAGTTAAGATTTCGAGAGATCGTTCGAAGAGATCGTTGTCTCTTTCGCAAGAAACCTATATAAATAAGGTTCTTGAACGATTTCGTATGCAAGACTGTAAACCCATAGACACTCCTATTGCAAAAGGTGAAGGATTGAGCCATAGACGTGTCCCGGGGACTCCACAAGAGAAGGAACAAATGAAACATGTTCCTTATGCTAGTGCTGTTGGGAGCTTGATGTACGCTATGATGTGTACAAGACCCGACATATGTTTTGCAGTTGGAATGGTGAGTAGATACCAATCCAACCCGGGTCCAGCACATTGGAAAGCCGTGAAGAGAATACTGAGGTATCTGAAGGGAACTGCTGATTTCAAGTTGAATTACCAAGGAAAGGATCTGCGACTTGAAGGCTATTCGGATGCTGATTGGGGAGGAGATTTAGATGAAAGGAAATCTACCTGGATTTGCTTTCTTATCGAACAATGGCGCCATATCATGGAGCAGTAAGAAGCAAACGTGTATAGCCTTATCCACGATGGAAGCTGAGTTCGTGGCATTATCAGCAGCGGTACAAGAAGGAGTTTGGCTTAAGAGATTTTTGGATCATTTAGGTGTTATTGAGAAAGCTGCAAATCCATTATTAGTTAATTGTGATAGCCAAGCAAATATAGCGTACACCAAAGATCCAAAATATCATGGCAAGACCAAACATATAGATACCAAGTATAACTTTGTGAAAGATATGGTTGCACGAAAGGATGTGAACTTACAAGTACATATCTCACGCATAGAATGGTAGCAGATCCTATGACAAAGCCAATACCTAGAGATGTGTTTTGTGGTCATGTAAAATCTCTAGGATTGCGTAGAGTCGATGTACTAAATTGTAATTTCCTGAGTTGTTCACATTTATGAGATTTTTGTTTTTCATTGATTAATGCCTATGAATCTATTTATGATCTTTATGCATCTTAATGCTCGGTGCATTATTTGAGAAGTATGTCGGAACAGATATAAGATTAGCCCACTCACACGGTAATCGCCTCTATTTACTTGTGTGATAAATAGAGATGAGACTGTTTTTAAGCTTATTATATAGGTGATAATCGAGAGCTCAAGCTTAAAATACGAATGTCGCCTTAATGAGTGTTAAGATGAGGACATAATACTAAAGATGTCCGAAAGTAAAATACCCAACATATTTTACTTTATCTGTCTAAGATGCCGATGTGAGTTCGATGAATTTTGTAAATGAGTAGATAGGTGAACTCAAGTTAGACATTGGGTATGTCCGAACTATCATCCGTACGGTATTGAAAAGTGTAGACATACGCTCCATGGGAAAGGAGTTAATACTGTAATACGTATTTCATACTACGTATGCATGAGACGACCAATAAGAGTGGCAAAAAGTTTGATCTCAACTTTTATGACGTGTGAGACTCTTGAGGAAAAGAGTTCCTCAATTTTTAGTCCCCCTCGGGACTCTTACTTATTCTTAAGGTTTCTATTTAGTGTTTGCTATCTTAGGATGTTGCCAATGGTCATGAGATGATTCGATCTAATGGGGCATTTCTAGAAAAGCAAGCTGGACTGAAATTGAAAGTTTGAAGGAAAGAGGAAGATCGATTTTGGAGAATCACATTGTGGTTTTGTATTCACCGGTCGACCAATTATAACTGTCTTTGTGATAATTATAATTGTGAATGCAATATATATATCATTGTTTAAAAGAGATCAAGAGATATAGATGTGATCGATCGATCTAGGGTACTGCATACTAAATCTACTCGAGTGTGACGCCCAATTATGAGCTGCTATATATTCCTAACGATGTATAGCAACGAGCTCTCAAAGTATGCTGGCCGCACGGATTATTCACCGGTATGAATGTTAAAGAGAGGTAAAGAGATTCCTGTTCGGCCCACCTTGTGCGAGTGGGAGATGAAAGCTTTATTTAATTAATTAAAGGGCTTAAGGCCCTGTCCGCCCAAGCTGGGCCCGAAAGCCCGGCCCACGGGAATAAGGCCCGTGGGAAGGGAGAGGTATAAAAGGGAGAGAGAGAGAGAGAAAAGACGTTTGTTGGATTCATTCTTACGCACGTCTTTTCTCTCCCGCCTTTTCTCTCTCAAAGAAGAACAAGGCATACGGCTTCTAATTCTTCCCTTCAAGGCTTCATCAAATCGAATACGACCGGATTCTCTTCCTCCATTGGCGTCGGTGTTTAATCTGTGGCTAACAAGGTACGCTCGAATCCGTGGTGTGCTTTACGATCGGTGATACGTGTCGTTTTCTTGGGCTGCGCTTCCGCTTGAGTTTAGGGGTTTGATTTAGTGTCAAATCCGAGTTTTCGAGGATCAGTTATTCCCAACAATTGTTTGTGATTGCATAATCAGCCTCCACGCAAAGCACGGAATAGCATGTGCTTCTCTGCCGAAGCCCAACAATAGACTTCATGTAATAAAACAGTTTCGACATCTTAGAGCTCACAGAGCCACCCTAAAATACTAAGAAGGACACATAAGATCAAAGGGTCTCTCCACAAGCAAGACCGTTGGTCAATAATGCATGCCTAATCGAGGGGCACGGGATCGTATATAGCCGACGCAAGAGAGTCCTTGGAAATATTACTGGGTTGGCCGAATCCGTCTCCACATCCGTAAAAAGTATGACAAATTCGTGCCGTGTTTACACAGGCACCAAGAAAAGGCCCTAATCCGGGAATTCGGTAGTCTTCAAATACGGCTCTATTCATCCACTTCCAGGCCTCACGCACCATATGCATGATGTGTTCACGTGCGGCCTCTTCTGACGCGCCGGTTTCATTCATGTAGCATTCCAGTGCCTTCAAGTTGTCTCCTCGTGCCACTTCATGCTAAGCATGGACAATCATTGTTGGGTTATAACCATAAGTCCAAATACTCTTCCCACTTTTGTATCGAGGAAATAAAAAAGAAGATGTACCCTTTTTTTCTTATGAGCCACTATTTGCAAGAAGAAGAACAATATAAAAGTAAATTACCGATGATGTACCGAGATCATTGATAAGTCGAAGCATCTTGCTAGAACAACGCATGACGCTTGGGATTTTCGACACGTAATCAAGGCCCTTTTCCGTCAATTTATCTGTGGTTAGGAAGTAACTGGGCAACATCATAACCACCCCTCCGGATGAATTCGTCGCAACGTCAATGTATTCCTTCAGGGTCGGTTTAATGCCCTTGCTGCGCCAATGGACCTCCTTCAGGTACGCCTTGCATTCTTCGGCCCACTATAGGATTGAAATTCGAAAAGTGTGTCAATGACCAAGTCAAGGGACGTTCTTTTCTCATACTTGTTCAGACTCTCAAACGTTCAAATTTAGAAGTCATAACGAAAGTTAAAAGTAGAAAAATGAATTGACTGACATGGACTAGAAATTATCAGGTGAAAGATTTCGCAAGTCAAAATTACCACTTTCCGCAGGTAAGGGATGGGGTTGATTCCTCGCTCTCTCATCGTCCAATACCCAACTTCGTTGGTCGTGTTGTACATGGCCATGAAACTATCCCTTATTATTGGAGGAAGCCTATCGATGTCTGTGATGTCCCACCTTGATAAGTTATCACAATTTCAGCAATTTTACCAAATTTACCGCCATTCAATACACTTCTTAGTAACAATAACGAAAATTAATGCCAACCATTACTTTATTAGCCCAAACCACCAACATAAACCATGATATGTCCAAAACGCATTGAAGAATTTATTTCATATATATAATTTTTAGTACTTTTTTCCATTGCATTCATAGACTAATTAATTATGTCTTTTTTCTTGGCAGTCATAGTTACAAGGGAAAATGATGACGGTGGTGATACTAGGCAAACCTGACAATGAAATCTGTTAAGAGCTCAAGTTCTTCTGGCATCCCATATATTTCATAAACATCATCAATAAGTACCACCATATTACCAAACTTCCCATTCATTTCTCTGTAAGCTGTATGTTGAGGTTCGAAAACCATACTATTGGCCCAAAAATAGCTTTACACCATCCTATCCCTACTAAAGGTCATCTTGTTCGCCCAAGTTCAACCCACCACCTGAAAAAATTGTCATATGATGATTAAGTCGATCAAAATGCACTCCCATGCTGCCATATTGATTTGTACCTTGCCAAATTGCTGACTTCCTTCCTGTAGACTGACTGCACTAAATTGAAGTCTAATTTAGCCAATCGTAGTAAAAGAGGGGATCATGTCTTGCTGTTTCTTGTACATGTCAATGAACCACCGAGCCTCCAACCTGTTTAGCCTCCAGTGGATTGGCATATCTAATGCATGACTCACGTGACTCGCTAAATTAGTGGGAATCTTATTGAGGTTTAGATCCTTCAGATGCTTAGAAGCAAAGGTCCAAGCTTCATCGAGTATGGTTTCACCTTCCAATCCATGAAAAGAAGCTTCATAAAGACCAAGAAGCCCCTTCACATCTTCATTGAGCGATTCATTGAATGTGCCTGTCTTGCTCATAAATCTTTGAAACACATCTATATGTCCAACAAAAGGAATGGAAGGGTAAATTTTGATGCGTCAACATGATTTACCAAAGTTTTATAGTTGACGAGTACCTTGCGGTATGTTGTATCCATGTTGTCTGAGTAGCCGAATCGAAGGGAAACGACATCAAGATTTTCCGAAAGTTGAGCATCTTCGGTGTTGTTATAGATGGAACTTAGAGTGTTCTTGATCTCCGTCTCGAATTGGTATCCTAGTCCTAGTCTTTGAACCGCGTCAATGAACTTGAGCTTGGCCACCTGATTCATCTCCCATCCAATAGACCCTTGACTTCTTTCTTCAACCTTTGGACTTCCTCCGAACATTTATCCTCCTAGCACATGAAAAACGCTGAAAATGAGATCTAATCGAAGTCGATGCACAAGCACTGTCGAGCTCTTGCCGTATTGTTGAGAATATGCTGTTTTGACCAGGTTTATCGATATCTCCTATAGAATATTGTTGCGGTTGGCCCTACATTTGATACTTTGGCAATGGATGAAGGTACAAATTGATTTTACATATCTCGAATGTCATATATAAATCGTATACAGAAGTACACAAGATGTATACATCCATAAACTAGGTTCAAAGTAAAGTTTGTCCTTTGTTTCCATGTCGTTTTGGGATTTATGGACTCGTCCCACCAAAGTAAGTAGAAAATAGGAAACAGTGCACCTCGGTCACTAAACTTATTTTTTTTTTCATATTTTTTTCTGTCGTTGGCGTGGTAACTTAAATTTGAGCACGGCAAAGTGAAGCCAAGGTATTAATCGATGCCAAACAAAAGTATAATACTCAAATAATCCGTGCCATCATGGAATAAATTGTTACCGAAATTGTCAGAACCATAGACCAGAAAAATTGTTGGGAAATTTTTCCAAGTTTGAGGACCAAATGTGAATATTTCCCATCGTACTTAAGCTACTGAGTTTTGTGCCGAAAAAAACAAAAGAAAATTCGTTACCGTGTAATTAACGGTGAGTGACTGCAAAAGTCATAATCCCAAACGCTAGGTTGCCAATTCGCCGAATGTCTCCCGATCTCTTGAACTTCAATCTTCGAAGCACATGTCACGAATTGAGCACTGGACGCGGTGGAGGAGGTGGCGGCGGAGGAGGAGGAGCGGAGGTGCCTAGAGAATAAGAGAGGGGCTGGTTATGGTGAAATGAGGAGGGGAGGAAGCTTGTTGACAATGCCTAAAGAGCCATTGCGAATTCTGTAGCGAGTCACTTAGTATGCCAACTATCCTTTATATAGGGGTTGGTCTGGAGTCCCCCTCACGGCGACAATTTGTAGTTGCTTTTCGAGCAGATTTTTCCTATTTACTCGAGCCATTCTCTAAGCATTGTAATTTATACACCTTTTTTTTTTTTTTTTTTTCCAAACCGGCTCTTCTCGACACACCATGATTAAACCGGCTCTTCTAATTTAGGGTTTCTTTTAGTAATTTTTTTATATTAAAAAGGTTCCGGTCCGGTCCGGGTGGGCGGATCCGCCCATGGAACCGGGAACCGGACCGGTTCCCTCAAGAACCGCTAGTTCCGGGCGGTTTCGGTCCGGTTCCGGGCGGTCCGGGCGGTTCCCGGGTATTTTGCACACCCCTACCTAATATAATACATCTGTAACAAATTTATCCCAAGTGACTACAAAAAACTCAAACTGATATATTTATGATAAATTGACCCAAAACTAATTTGTTCGACTGCTATAAACCCAAACTAGTACATTTGTGACTCGAACGCCCGCAATGCTTTTGTGTGATGACGTCAACAATACATGTGAAGGAGCTTCAGCGCACGAAGGCACAAGGCACATGAACCCAATGGGGGTAGAGACGCATGAGAGCACTTGTGGAAGCGAATGGCAATGAAATTTCCGAAACAAGCAACATAAAGCGTCAAAACAGCACTCAAGAGTAACGAGTTTGGTGGAAAATGACATCCGCGTCGCTTATGCTTCGTTACTACAAACACTCTGTAAAAGGCTCAAGGGGCTCTTCCTCAAACAACAAAAGGTTGGGAAAATGACTTTCCAAGTGTCATAATTTTCATATAATGCTCGTATCGTACCACAACCTTTTTCCCAAAATGTTGTCTCCTTTAAGATAAACTAATAAAAGTATTAGCAACAGTTGACACAATAGAAATAATTTGAAGGCCAAACATCATGAAAAGCCTCTAACTTTTTTTTTCTTTTTTATAAAAATCACTATCTCCTATTATAAAATATTCCCTCGGAGACTGTCGAATATAAAAAAAAAAAAAAGCAAAAATATGAAAGAAAATGAGTGAGAACTTGCCAAATTTCAAGAAGAAACAATAAGAAAGACGTCATAGAACGTCTTTGCGATGTCAGGTCAAGAATAATTACAATCCCATGCTTTCATATATCTGCTCTGAAGCCAAAGGTCGTTTACTACTAAGTAGCACTAACACCCACATCAACATCCAACACACAACATGACATAATACGACATCACATGCCGACACATCGTTTCTAAAAAAAAGAGAACTCTAACACGTTGTATATTAAGTGTATATTTTTATATATACATAATAATTTTTTTATGATTATTTCAATCAAATTAATTTGATTCAAATTCACAAATAAATAAATAAGAGCCTAGAATTAATTTAAATCAAAAACATTAATCCATAATTTGTTAATATCATTCATTGCTTCAATTTGATAAATTCAACTTCATTCTAATAATTCATAAAACTTAGAGGAAAAAAAACAAGCAATTCATTTTCCGGATTCACGTGTCGACATGTTAGAAGAAAAAAGAAAAAAAAACTTGGGGGATGAATTGTGTATTACAGGAAGTGAGAGTTAGAACAAAAGATAAGACTAACTTTTCTTCTTTTCCATTTATTATTTTTGATTAATTTTTACTTTTCACATATACATTTTGACCCATCATTTTTTGAAAATTTTTAAAATTGACCTCGCGTGTCGGAATTACATGTCAAAAACTCGCATGTCGAATTGTGACTCGAGTGTTGGAGAATGTTGAAAAAGTTAACCAAGTGTTGGATTTTCCAACACATATTGACAAAGTGTCGAAGAGTACATGAGAGTATCTAAATGTTGGACACAATACAAAAGCTCCCGAAAAGTATCGATGCTTCCTAGGTTTGCTATCGATTGCAAATGTCATAAAATCTCCCCAAAAGAACCGAAACTAATGCCCCCAAAATCCAACCGCTCCTAATCAATAGGGTGCCACTAGTACAAAATTGACAAAAGTTTGGTTGGGGTGGCTTTTAATAATAAGACATGTCTCCCATTCAAATTAAGACTTCGTCAAACTCCCTTTCCATCATACGTGCTGTCTTACAATGCCAACAAATAGAAAAATTTGCTTTTCACATGTACATTTTGAGGGCTGTGATTTATTGAGAGACTAAAAATCATAATCAAAATGCAAGGTTGTTATCCATGGGTGAGCTACAATTGAAGCATAACAAAGGAGTCTAATACCTAAGTCACGATCTTAATTGCATGGATCTAGAAGCATAATTATGATCAATCTGGTGAAATTACAAGTACTAACGATAAAGTCATATTCTAAGAACCTTCAAATGTCTCACAAAAGAACGCAAAATTTGGCTTACAACCCAAAAAAGTGCCTCCTTCTGGCATCCATCAATAGTAGCTGTTAGAAGTTTCACATATCAATCGAAATGTGCTTACACTCTTGCCTAGGCTAGAGGTAGGTGGGGCCTCAACTAGCCATGGTGAGGGCGGCCTCGCATTGGCCAGTAGGGGCAGGCTTGCCAACGCTCACCTCGGCCCCGGCCGGAGGAAGGAGGGAGAAAGAAGAAGGAGAAAAAGGAAAAAGAAAATGAAAAAAATAATGATAATTTCCTGAAAATATATAATATTATTAAAAAAATTATCTACGTTAGCATCGGCCGGCCAAAATTGATCGAATGGACTAAATTTGCACAATTGCAAAATACTTATAACTAAATTAGCCAAAAAGAAATATTTAGAAGTGAATTGGAAAAATTGCAATAGATTTAGATTTATTTTGGTAATTTTCCTTCCTCTAGTGCTTTATCTAGACTTTGCTTTCTTTTTAAAATGCCATGCCAAACTGAAAAATTAATTTAAAAAATAATGTAGGACAAATAGCTAGAATATCTCACGAGAAGCATTGTAGTAATCAAATATTCAACCAACATGGCGATATAGCACCTAGATGGCACTTATGTATCTTTTTTTCCCCACAAAAAGCTCTATAGCAAGAGAAGAAATATGTGTAAAAGAGAATTATTCTTTATCTTGTAATGAAAAATACATAAGTCTAATAACATCATTCAATCGAGGATATGTACAGTTATAGAAGATACACACACACACACACACACACACACACACACACACATATACATACATATATATAATCCTAGAAATATGGACATTTAAGGAAATTACTGATAATCCCCAATTATGCACCTTCCGACTTTTATTTTTTTCTAAAAAAAAGTCACTAAATATGTTGTTTCCTTTAATATAAACTGATAAAAGTATTAGCAATAGTGGACAAAATGGAAATAATTTGAAGGCCAAATTTCATGAAAAGCCTCTAACTTTTTATTTTACTTTTGTAAAAATCAGTATCTCAAATTATAAAATGTTCTCTCAGAAACCGTTGAATATAAAAAAAAAAAATAAAGCAAAAATATGAAAGAAAAAAGAGTGAGAACTCGCCAAATTTCAAGAAGAAACAATAATTAAAACGTCATAAAATGTCTTTGCGATGTTAGGTCAGGAATAAATATAATCCCATACTTTCAGATCTCCACTATTGACGCCGAAGGTCGTATACTACTAAATAGCACCAACACCAACATAGACACACAACACGTGACACGACACAACACACCGATAGGTCGTTTCTCAAAAAAAGAGAATTCTGACACGTTGTATAATAAATGTATATTTTTATATATACATGATAAATTATTATTTTTATAATTATTTAATCAAATTAATTTGATTCAAATTCACAAGTAAATAAATAAATAATAACAAAAGCCTAGAATGAATTTTAACCAAAAACATTAATCTAGAATTTATTAATATCATTCATTGTTTCAAGTTCATAAATTCAACTTCATTCCAATAATCCATAAAACTTAGAGGAAAAAAAATCAATTTACATTTTGAATTCACGTGTCGACGTGTCGAAGAGGAGAAAAAAAACTTTTGGGATGAATTGTATCACGGAAATGTGAGTCAGAACAAAAGAGAATACTAACTTTCTTCTTTCCAATTTATTATTTTTTATCATTATTTTTTTATTTTTGACATATATATTTTGACCTCTCATTTTTTTGAAAATTTTTAAAATTGATCTCGTGTCGGAATCACATGTCGAAAACTCAGGACAGAATTTCGACGAGTGTCGAGAGTGTCGAAAAGTTGACTAGTATTGGATTTTCCAACACATGTTAAAGAATGCACGAGACTATCGGAGTGTTAGAGACAATACGAAAACTCCCGAAGAGTGTCAATGCTTTTTAGGTTTGTTGTAGATTGTAAATGTCACAAAAATCCCCCAAAGAACCAAACTAATGCCTCCAAAATCCAGCCGCTCCTAATCAATAGGGTGTCACTAGTACAAGATGGATGTAAGTTTGGTTTGGGTGGGTTTTGAATAGGGTTTGAATAATAGAACATGTCTCCCATTCAAACTAGGACTCCACCAAACTCCCTTTCCATCATACGTACTGTCTTACAATGCCAACAAATAGAAAAATATGCTTTTCTCGTTTAAATTTTGGTGGTGGTGATTTATTTAGACTAAGAAATCATAATCAAAATGCAAGGTTGCTGTCCATGGATGAGCTATGATTGAAGCGTCATGAAGGAGTCTAATACCTAAGTCACGACCTTAATTGCACGGATCTAGGAGCAAAATTATTGTCAATCTAGTGAAATTACACGTACTAATGATAAAGTCAAATTCTAAGAACCTTCAAATGTCTCACAAAGAACGCAAAATTTGGCTTACAACCCAAAACAATCCCCCTTTTGGCATCCATCAATAGAAGCTGTTAGAGGTTCCACAATTCAATAGAAATGTGCTCACACCTCTACTTAGGTGACATGCATTGAGGATAAATGAAGAGATGTCGTCACTCTTAAATTATTTAATAAATGTGAGAAACTATTAAATAGTTGTGGCTTTCTGCACAAGCTCCACTTGCTAATTACCACATGTTCAAAATGAGTCGTACTCATTAGAGTTTTCAAAATTTCCTCCCTTCCCTCACCTTACTCTCTCCTCCATTATTAATTCCTTGAACGAGACTCCTATACCTAAGTCACAATTTTTAATGGCATGGGTTTGCAACAAATTTTTATTATCAAATTAGTGAAATTATATCTACTAATGTCAAAGTTGGATTCTATCCAAACTTTCAAACATTTCACAAAAGAAATTTTTTTTTATTATTATTCTTTTTTCTTTTTCTTTCTTCACTTCCTTCTCCTTCCTCTAATCGGTCACTACCAAAGGTAGGGTGCCGAGGGACCTCACCAGCCTCGGGAAGCCTAGCCATGGCCAAACAACCTTGCCTAGGCCGACTATATCATTCATTGTTTCAACTTGATAAATTCAACTTCATTCCAATAACTCATAAAACTTAGAGAAAAAAAAACAAGCACCACATTATGGATTCGCGTGCAGATGTGTTGGAAGAGGGAAAAAAAACTTGGGGGATGAATTGTCTATCACGGGAAGCGTGAGTTGAAACAAAAGAGAATACTAACTTTTCTTCTTTCCCATTTATTGTTTTATCATTATTTTTTTTAACATATAAAATTTTTAAAATTGACTTCAAGGTGTCTAAATCACATGTCGAAACTCACAAGTTGGAATTTTAGACTCGAGTATTGTAGCATCGAAAAATTGATCGAATATTGAATTTTCTGACACGTGTTGACGGAGTGTCGAAAGTGCAAGGCGTCGGAGTGTTAGACACCTACACAAAACTCCCGAAGAGTGTCAATGCTTTTAGGTTTGCCGCAGTCACAAAATGCCTCAAAGAACCAAAACTAATGCCTCTCAAAATCCAGCTGCTCCTAATCAATAGGGTGTCACTAGTACAATTTGGATGTAAGTTTGGTTCTGGGTGGGTTTGAATAATAGAACATGTCTCACATTCAAACTAGGACTCCACCAAACTCCCTTTCCATCATACGCACTATCTTACAATGCCAACAAATATAAAAAGCTGCTTTTCACATGTAAATTTTGATGGTTGTGATTTATTGAGACTATGAAATCATAATCAAAAATGCAAGGTCGTTGTCCATTGATGAGCTACAATTGAAGCATAACGAAGGAGTCTAATACCTAAGTCACAATCTTAATTGCACGGATCTAGGAGCAAAATTATTGTCAATCTAGTGAAATCCTACGACTAATGATAAAGTCAGATTATAAGAACCTTCAAATGTCTCAAAAAAAAAAAGCAAAATTTGGCTCACAACCCCAAACAGTCCCCCCCCATGGCATCCAATAATAGTAGCTGTTAGAGGTTCCAAATATCAATCGAATGTGCTTACACCTCTCAAATTTAGGTGACATGCATTGAGGAAAATGTAGGAAGAGATGCCATGTCACTCTTAAATTATTTAATAAATGTGAGAAATATTGGATAGTTGTGGCTCTCGCAAGCTCCACTCAACGATATATCACGTGTATGAAAATAGGATTAGTTCAAGTAGGAATCAAAACCTCTTACAAAAGAAGGTCTTAAAACATCAATTCTCTTAGTTTATTTATGAGATTCACGTCTCTTTGAACTATGATGAATCTATTCTTGGTACCGTGGAGACAAGTCTCCTTGAAAGGACCTATACATTTTGACCGTTACCCCAATTTCTCAATATCCCTCAAGGATAAGAACATTCTAAGAGCCCTCACACTCCAAATAAAAATCCATAATTACAAAGTAGCGGATGGATCCAATTCCTTTAGCTCTTGTCTATAGGATCATTACAAAAGCCATGACCTTCGCCTTCGGAGAAAATGCTTTCAAACATAGTCCACGAGGAGAAACACTTCTCCTCCAAACTAGCATTTCTAGGAGCAAATACAACAATTCCAAGGTCTATTAACTAGAACCAAGTCACTCTACCTAAACAATGGGAATTAGAAACCAAATTCCTCAACAAATTGTTCAAAATACTAGTTCGACCAATGTTATTTAACTTCCAGAAGGAAGGGTCACAGATGGGTTTTCCAGAAGATCTTTTGATTCAAGATCTAGTCCTTCATTTCATTCATCCTATTCAAGATCAGTAGATTTAAATCGCAATCTCCCACCTATAATCATCATTCCTCCAAGTATGCATAGACTATATGCTCTACTTACCCAATGTTTTTTGGGAAAGAAAGAAGCATATCGTTGATTTACCTTACGAACAAGATTATTTTGAGAAACAAAGAAGCCACACCACAAGAAGCACTTTGCCATTACAAATGAATCAAGAGTTTTGAAATTTACGCAAACAAATACGAATTTAGCAGACCAAAAAACTCATAAGAAATAGCCAATCACCATAAAGAGCTGTTCTGTTGTTTTCTATATGACTAAAAATGTTGAATTAGAAAGGAGTGTTGATTAGTTATTAATTATAACCTCTAAACATAGACCTTAGATGGATAAGATATCAATACCTAATAAAAAGATTTGCTAAACAGATTATTAGATCAAAATATTTTCAAAGAATTTGACATGAAGTCAGATTGCAGCAAATACAAATCAGTGAAAAAGATAAATACAAGACAGCTTTCTTTGTCTCTTTTGTGGTCAATACAAATGGAATGTTATGCCATTTAACCTTAAAAATGCCCCTTTAGAATTCGAGAGAATCATGAGTGAAATCTTTAATCCTTATTCAGAATACATTATTGTTTATAGATGATGTTATAGTTTTCTCCTCTAATATAGAACAACATTTTAAACATCTTTCTACTTTCATAAAAATAATCATACAAAATGATTTAGTAGTATCTCTTACTAAAATTGCACTCTTCGGACGAGGATTATATTTCTAGGTCATTATATCTTACATTTTGGGCACCATAACTCCCATACCGAATCAATCTCTTTTACTATCAAATTTCCCGATGAGATTAAAGACAAAAACTCAACTACAAAGGTTTTAGGTAGCCTTAGTATATTTGTCGCGACCAATTTTTGGTTGTAAACCACCTAGGGTTTTGGCTAATGGATTGTTAAGCCTAAACTTAACTCGAGCTCTCCCAAGCCCATACCAATTCGTGACTTAGGTTCAAGTTCTTAGCATGCAATTGATTTTTTTAATTAGGAGTCGCCACTAATATATTTTTGGTGCTTAATTAGAAACCCAAGTAAAGTAACGTGAGTTTTACCTACTCCTACGAGAGACTTTACTTTACTCCTACAACTTCAGACTCTAGGTATGGTTTACCTTATGAGTTCTAGACGGACTTGGTTATGCTAGATTTCTCTAATGCCCTTTCGGTACCATTATTTTATTTTCAAAAATGTTTGGCAGGCAGCTTGAATTGATTTTAAATCTATTTCCTAACATGTGGAGGTTATCATGCATGCACAAACCATCAATTTAACACTCGAGACAAACAATAAATAAATTGCAAAAAACTTACCTCAAGCAATAAAAGCATCTGCAATGTTAGAATTAAAATCCACATCAACAACCCTAGATTTGGTTTCTAATTAACACGCAATTTAATTTTTTTGTTTTCACTTAATTAATTAAAATCATGCAATATGTAATGCGATATTAACTAAATGACCTAATCCTAATGACATGTAATTTCTAATTAAATGGGCCTAGCAAAAATACTAAATGACATGCATTTCAATGAATCTAACCCTAATGACGTGCACATGACATTTTCCTTTTCTAAAAGAATGCATTTTATCCTAAATAATAAAACTAATTTAACCTATGACATTTTTTTTTTTTTTGTATTTTTCATGAAATTCAAAATTTGGTGAAATGTGAAAATACCTAATTAGATTAAGATCCTATTTAATTTATATTAGGAATTAGGTTGAGTCAAACCTAATTTAAACTAAAACATTATTTTAACCTAAATAATCTTAAAATGCAATATATCTCAAAAATACCTAAACTTATAATAAATTAAAAAAATATATATTATCTAAAATTAAATTAAGTGCAATTTAACCCTAATATGCAATGACATACAAAATATGACATAATTCTACATGACATATGCATGATGATTTTTGTTGTTGTTTTTATTATATTAATTTTGAAATTAATAATTGCCAAATAATTAAACATGCAACCTAAATTAAAATCTAGCAACCTAAATTGATTTATTTGAATTTTGATTTTTTTTCGAAATTTGAAATAAAATTCCTATTCTAAACATGTAAATAACCTAAAACATGCAATATTCTAACCCAAACATATAAGCTCAAGATAAATAAAGCAATCAAATCCATTCAAAATCACCAAAAAAATATTTCAGATCAAGAGAAAATATTTCGCTAGTAAAATCGATAAATTGATCTTAAATCTTAAATATCAAAATATCAATTTTATTCTCACTTGATTAATTATTTCATCTAAAGCCTTAGATGAAATAAAACCCAACGATTCACGAATCAGGTGATATGTAATATGTTGAGATTTCCAATTATGTAGAGATAGGTATTGCAACCAAAGAAAACAACATATAAAATGATAATAATAAAAAATAAAGAAAAACCTAAACTTGCCTAATAAAGTAAAGCAAAAATACCTTATTTAATTTTTTTCCTTTTTTTTCTTTTTTAAAAAAGAAATCTTGGCCGTCGGTTTTGGGGAATCGCTGCAAGATTCTCCGGCGTGGGCGTCGCGGGGGGCTGCGCGGCGAGGAGCTCGGCGTGGGATCTCGGCTTGCAGCGGCAGCGGCTTCACGGGCGAGAGGCAAGACGGAGACGGACGCGGATGCGGATCGTGGGTCGTCGGGGCGCGGGCTTGAGCGGTAGAGCGTTGCGGGGGGACTGCGAGGGGGCCTCGGGCGAGAGCTGCGGTGAGGAGCTCCGATGTCTAGATGTTGTAGGGCGCGGCGTCGCGCGTTGTTGGGTCGCGACGGGACGCGGAGGCAGGACGAGGCGTCGGATTTGGATCGGCTGCTATGGGGATCTCGGATCTGCGAGAGGCGGCGAGCGGAGCGATGTTTCGGGTTGCGGCTCAGGCAAGCGGGACCCGGCAGGCGGCGGCGCTCCTCGCGGGGCCGGACGGTGTGGAGGCGAATCGATGGTGGTGTGGCAGCGGCGGGGCTAAATGTGGCGGTCGGCGACGCAATCGTGAAGGTCGGTGGCGAATGGGCCCGACTAAGAGCGGGGCAAACGCGTCGATTGTCACCGGATGCAGAGTTGCAGTTGACGGGACCGATCTCACAGGTCAATGGGCGCCGGCTCCCGAACGGAGATGCGGCGGTGGTACGTCTGGGAGGATGCGAGCCGGGCGCTAGGGCTCGCGATCGGAGATCTGGCGGTGCGGCACCGGCGAGGTCGGGGATCTTCGGGAAGATGAACAGTCCCCGATTAGGGTTTCACCCTTTTTTTTTCACTTTTTCTTCTCTTTACGTCACTCAATTTTCACTTTTTTTTTTTTTTTTTTTTTTTGTGTTCTTTTTCACCCAACCGAAAGAATCCCTTTACTTTGCGCGTAATGTATTTTATAGGTCCAAAAATGTATCCTCACGACATATTTTTTCCTTTTTTGCTTGCACATGATACCCTAAATATGTTGTTGAAATATACATACCCCACGCAATATTCCCTTTCATATTTCTCACATATTCTATCTAGAAAAATTCTCTCTTTGCACAAAATACACCCCTTAATGTATATTACCTAAAAATATGAAAATCTAAATGGAATATGTGAAAAATCTTCCCTTCACCGGTAGCCCAAAATAAAATAAACCAAAATGAAAATAAGAATAAAATGTTTCTAAACTATATGCCTGTGTGTGTGTGTGTTTTTTTTTATTAACCCAAAAATTGTCAAAAATTTATGTGTCAACACTTATTATAGATTTCTTTCCCAATATAAATATTCTTTTTGCAAACCTTTACACCAAAGGTTACGCAAGGATCCTCCGCCATGGACTTCCAGTCCATACGAGACATCATCAAACAAATAAAGATTCATGTGAAAGAAATAT
This sequence comes from Eucalyptus albens, assembly GCA_014182695.1. NCBI lineage: Eukaryota > Viridiplantae > Streptophyta > Magnoliopsida > Myrtales > Myrtaceae > Eucalyptus > Eucalyptus albens. The sequence goes on from CM024655.1 coordinate 38,175,741, forward strand.
CATGCTGACACCTAGGCGGCTCATTTGCTTTCAAAATAGTAGAAACAGATGCTTCAGAATTTTGATATCATGATATTTGGGAATAACGGATCCCAGCAACCGATTCGACACCGAATCGAACCTAAATCAATGCGGAAGACGAAGCCCCGAGAAAAACATGTATCACCATCGTAAAGCACACCACGGTTCGAGCGTACGCTTGTGCCACAGATGCTTAGGCAACCTGTTTTACAAGAGGAAGAAAATGTCCAGCCCATTCGATTCGATGAAGTTTTGAAGAGAAGAAAAGCGCGCCGTATGCTTACTGTTTTTCCTTTTGGGAGAGAGAGATTGAGGAAGAGAAAAGACGTACATTGAATTGCAAAGCGTTGTCTTCTCTCTGCTCTCTCTCTCTCTCTTTATACCTTGCCCCTCCACGGGTCCTATTTCCGTGGGCCGGGCCTGGGCCCAACATGGGCGAACGGGCCTTAAGCCCATCCCGATTAAAACCATCATCTCCCACTGCACATGGTGGCCGAACAGTATTCTCTTTACCTCTCTTCAATATAAATGCGGTAGAATAATCCGTGCGATCAAAGATACTTTGGAGAGCTCCTTGCCATACATCCGTTAGGAATATATAGCAGCTCGTAATGGGCGTCACACTCCGAGTAGATTTAGTATGCAGCACATATAGATCGATCGATCACATTTTATATCTCTTTGATCTCTTTTAAACATGATATATTTATTGTATTCACAATTATAATTATCCACAAGAGAGTCATAAATTGGTCGACCGGTGAATACAAAACCACAATGTGGTTCTCCAAAGCCGATCTTCCTCTTTCCTTCAAACTCTCAATTTCAGTCCAGCTTGCTTTTCTAGAAAATGCCCCATTAGATCGGAATCATCTCATGACGATTGGCAACACCCTAAGATAGCAAACACTAAATAGAAATCTTGAGAATAAGTAAGAGTCTACGGTGATGCATCATAATTTGGATAGGATTTCATTTTGCGGATTCTTGATCGGGAGGATAAGGCTTTAGGTAAATTCTGGAGTCACAAAATAAATTTTGGACAACCAGC